>CM036543.1:17571643-18964143 GCA_020745685.1 Tautogolabrus adspersus | reverse complement strand
ATTTTAGAGATAGGACAGTGGATAGAGTCAGAAGCTGGGCAGTGACAGAGTGGGTAACAAAATGCTGGAGGGGAGCCACTGGTCGGATTCAAACCCAAGCCACCTGCTCTCAAGGACTTCAGCCTCTGTAGGGTGTGCGTACTAACCACCACGCTACTGGCGCCCCTCAGAGCTTTGTGTTTTGAAACACTTTTTGGAGTTGAAGTTTCAGTTAAACCAATTTGGTGAGTCATTTTGTTAAATAATGGTTTTCATCTGGGTTTCAGCTTATTGTATATCATTTTTAGCCAAATACATTTTCTTGGTCATCCTGTTGCATGTGCATTTGTGTGACTATGTTTAAATGAATTTGATTTGGGATTAAGGTATCTGAATGTTATGCTTGAAGATTAAGTGTGTTTGATCAGGTAAGGTCAGGGAGTCAACTGGGGCGACACAAGTCCACGCAGCAAGACACCTGGGCTTGAGCGACACACATCATCTCTTTGTCTTTCTCATACACACACAAATGCACACCATTAACCAGGAGTGTGAGCGTTTTTTTAAATGAATTATTAACTCCTAAATTGCTGGTTCTCATTGCAGGCTAAAGTGTTGAATTGGACTCTTGGTTCACACTGTTTGAAAAGCAGCGCAAACACATCCAATAACACTCAATTACCGATGATAAGAATGCAATTATCAAAAACTCTTTTGTTCTGATGTACTCCTCTGTTTGTAAAGGTGCTTAACCAACACACTCACCCAATTTGGAATATTTCTTTGACGCTTGTATAGTTGTAATCGAAATTCCACTCCTGGGGGTTGCTTATTATAAAACTAAGAAAAATTCAAAGGAAGTTATTTGAGAGACTGGACATAACGTGAGTGCAGTCAGAGGATTTTATCTGTGCAAAATTCACTGACCAATCATATTGGCTCAATATCTAACTGACAGCCCTGTGGGATGCCCTGTGAAACAGAGAGTGTGTGTTCGTGCATGTTTGTGTATTTTTGTGTGCTATAGCAAGTGTATTTTTAGCAGTGAACACTCAGGCATCCCTGGACCTCTCCCTGTGATAAGCTGTGACCAAAGTCCGCAGGCTAGCAAAGGCCTAAAGAGCAAATAGAGAACACACACAAGCACACACACTGTTTAATATGCTGATATATGGGGTAAGGCGCAGTGATGTGGCAGCCAGAGGGAAAGCTGTTTGTTTGTACGTAGAGGGACAAGTCAGGGGTAAGATTCAGGTTAGGTAAAGGTGAGGTGACATCATCAAAACAATGGGTTCTGGTGTCTTTGGAGGGTTCGTGAAGAGTTCAAGCAGTGAGGGTTAAAGAAGTGTCAGTGCATTGCTGAAACAGAAGACGGAGATTGTGATGGAGAAAGTTAATAAGTGTATGCATTTTTCATCAGTTGTATTCACACAGTGACCTTTTCCCCTTTAATTTAAGGGTAATTCTTTTGCTCATTCTTTTATAAGAATTAATTAAAAACTACTGTGTTTGAGGTTGCAAGGGGTATATAAACGAGGACCAGGAAAACCATGACTACAACAATTCTAGTCTGATTAGAAAAAAGTCAAAGAAATGCGAAAATCAAGAGGGATAGATTCCATATTTCAAGCCCCATTTGCCACAACAGAACAACAGCTAATGTTAGCCTTGAAAAACATCCTAGCTTATTTTTGACGTTAGCCAGGAAAATGTTGATTGCCAACTTCACCTTGTTAAAGTGTCACATGATTTGTTAGGAAAGATCAAAACACCTAAATGTGTGTAAACAACATGCTTGACAACCAATTAACTAGCCGACCATAAGACAAATGCTAATATTAGCATTTACTACTTCAGATAACATCACAGTCAGCTAGTAGGTGGCTGACTTCCAATATAACTTTTTGACAGTATGTGAAAGGAAAGGAGGAAAAAGATTTATCTTTGTTCAAACAACATATCTGATAATCATTTAGCTACTATCGAACAACAGCCACATTTAATGTTATCCTAGCTAACACTATGGTTAGCAAAGAAGTGGCTTACTGTCAGCACTCATTGACAGTGTCATATACAATGTGATAGGGAAGGTAAGAACAGATTTATTCTTGAAGAAAAAATACATATTTAAGAACCTGTAAGCTACCATCAAACAGCTGATGTTATCATCCAGCAACCAGTTCCTAGCTAACACAATTTTAAGTTAAGAAAAGGATGCTGATAAGCTACATTTTGAAAGTGTTCTATTCAGAGTTTTGCTTGTAACATTCATCCACTTCCTTGCTGGTAATTAGGAGTTACGTTTTTACTACTGTATAGTAGAACATAATCAAAAAGTAGGCCAAATATTAGCATTAAGCCACTTCATAGCTACTTTTACCGTTAGCAAAAAATTTACAGCCTTCCCATCATATCATACAACCAAAAGGTTATAAAAGCATTCAGCATTTGCAAAGCTAACAGTAATAATAAATGGCTGAATGTTAAGTCTCTCCAGAGTTCACTGTTAATTGTCTTTCATTTGCTGATTAAACCGAGAAATGTAAACAGCAACAATGGTCAGATTTGCACTGATTTCACTGATTAACACTATGACATAAAAAAAAGAATCTGAGTTTATCACCTTGGGCTTAATGTCAAGAATTGTCTTCTGTGTGAATTTGGTGAATGTAAAAACGATTATACTGTCAGTCAAAAGTCGGCTCCTCCCTCTCTCACAACACTGAAGGAGAAAACAAAAACACAATGAGGAAGCGAGAGGAGAAAAGGTGCCTCAATCAATGGCGTAAATATAAACAGCAGCCAGTGTGGTTTATAGGGCCAGTGGTATAGGAGGGCCCGTGAGGAAAGCGGGCCTCCTCTATTAGGGCTGGGTATTTCCCACAACTCCATGATACGATACCTATCACAATACAGAGGCCACGATACATTTCGTGATGTACATTGATTTTGGATAATGACCATGTCCTACACAGAATTCACCACAACAGCTGTTCTTTATTGTTGAGAATAACAGCAGAGGCATAAGGATCCTACAACTGAAAACACTTAAGTTCAGGTCCTCAGAGGTCATAGAAATACATTAAAATATTTTAATCCCAGATATGGTTAAGGTGTAATTGTGAACTACACCATAGGGTAATTGTCTTTCAAAACTGTCATGACAGCTTTGCAGCCATATTCATTCTGTAACATCTGGGGGAAAAAACTACAAACCTCTTTCTATTACAGGCCTCATGCATGTATTTGCAAGGAGCACATGACGATATATTGCCATATCGATATTTTGAGCACAGCCCTACCCTCTATACTATCTGACTTGATGAATGTCATTTAAAACGGTTGTCAGAGATACACTTGTGTCCAGAGAAGCACATGTTAATAATTTGTGGTGCCATTCGCTATATGTTGCCTTGATGAGGCAGACGGATCTCCATCATGGTTTTCTTTTTTAATGTGTTGAAGTCAGTCACAATCTATAACAAAATGATATGCTTATTCTGCATACAATAAACTATAAACAAACTATATATATTCAAACGATTTAATTAAATGAATAATTTCATGTTTTCTTTGGTATTTTGGTCATAAACAAATGTGCAGTGATAATTGCTGGTTAATGTTGTACAAGACCAAGTTTCTATGTGATCATGTGATGTAACTAGTTTAGGCCAAAATCTGAGGCGAGCACAGTGCACATCTCCGTGCCGACCAAGCAATTCAAAATACCTTTCAGACACAAAAGCGGAAGTCAAAAAACAACAGGAGAGAAAAGAACAGGAGGAGAGGGTAGCAAAGTTTCCTAAAGACCATTTTGGTTTCACAAACAGTCACCAGCCCACAGTTGACCCCCTGCCCCTACCTTGCAGCAATGCAGCAGTTCGGCCCGTGCAACAGCCATGCAGCATGTAAGGTTAGGAGGATAGAAGCTGTAACGTTAGCCCTAAATAATTGTGTGTGTGTGTGTGTGTGTGTGTGTGTGTGTGTGTGTGTGTGTGTGTGTGTGTGTGTGTGTGTGTGTGTGTGTTTGTGTGTGTGTATTCACTGTAACTAGCGTGCACTAGGGCCCATCAAAATAGCTTGCACTGGGGCCTGTTGTGACTACCTTACGCCACTGGCCTCAATCCAGGGACGGTGACAGTGTTCATGTCTGATAACAGCAGGAATATTTTTGTTTGAGCGAGGAAGTGCTGTGGAATAGAAAGTTTAAAAAATATGATTAAGTTAGAAAAAATTGGGGAAAATGAAGAATGTCAAAGAGGAGGAGGAGAAGGGAGATGCCACCAGACAGGAGGATCAGTGGAAAACAAAAGAGGCTCCACACTCTGCTCTGTCTTATCTGTCTGAGGGCCTTATCCTCCGCTGGCTCTGTTAGTGTAACCTCATTCCCTCCCTGCCGACCGCTCTCCTTCCACCTCATCCCTCCATCTCCATTCCCCCCCTTCATCCTCCTCGTCCCCCCTCCAATGCTTGCTACGGAGCCCGTTATCAGGCCCAGGCTGACGTCAGGGGGGCCCGCTGGTGCTGGGGGGCCGGAGACGTAGGCTGATAGCGCGGCAGAGGCTGCCTCCACACAGGCTGTGGGAATCAGGGACCCAGCCCAACTTGACCCAGTGGCCCTGCACGTCCACCACAACATAAAAAATAAAACACACATGCAGAGGTAAGGATATGTGATTAATTGATGGAAGCTCATGCTTTTTTATGAATTTAGGGGGATTTAGCTGGTGAGGGTTTCTACAATTAAAAACTACCACATTTATACAGAGAACAGTACTTCTATACTTAAAAAATAATTTAAATTGACCACGTTTAAGCCAAATACAAGAAATAAACTATTAAATAAATCATCTAAAGTTTTATCCTTCTTTTATTCAACCACAAATGTAAAATTAAATTTGGCTTTTCAAAAATCTTGGCTCCAGCACTGAGTCTGAACATGCACATAT
Organism: Tautogolabrus adspersus; assembly: GCA_020745685.1. Classification (NCBI taxonomy): domain Eukaryota; kingdom Metazoa; phylum Chordata; class Actinopteri; order Labriformes; family Labridae; genus Tautogolabrus; species Tautogolabrus adspersus. The sequence continues at coordinate 18,959,215 of CM036543.1, read as the reverse complement.
GTAAAAATCCTAACAAATGCATGTCTAATACATACAACATTAATTTAATAAAACTACACTAAGAATTGTAAACTTTCATAAACTCTGAGGTCTTTATTTAAGCCTAACATAAACAGAAGAGTCTCTACACAGGATATAAATTGCCTTCTTCTCTCTCCTAATTTTTTATTTCAGCATTGACTAACTTAAAAATGAAGTGCACAAGTTCACAGAATCACAAGCTACATTTTTCAACCTCCCTCTTAGGAAATCAGCTCCCGATGCTGATACTGTGGAGAACGAAAATGTCAGTAAGGAAGAAGATAAAGCTGAGGTGAGGTGACACTCATCAGTCCATGTATTTCAGCAGAAGACAGTGCGGCTGCAGTGCAGATGACAGATTGTGAAGTGAGAGCTGGTTTAAGTCCACGAGACGTGAATCCACTGGAGGGAATATAAAACAATTAATTGTCTGAGAATAGGTTAAGGAGGCACTTAGCCCTGAGTTAATTTCATGCCGTGTTCGTGTGCATGTGTGCGTGTGTGGGTGTGTGTGTGTGTGTGTGTGTGTGACTTTTTTTCAAGTCAACAGGTGCAAGTTTGACCCGAGTGGAGAGAGTGGAGTGCAGAAGGCTGCAGACGAAGTTGGCAAGTTTCACATCATTAGTTGCAGGTGCAGCACTCCCATAACGTGCAAACACACACACACACACACACAGTCGCTCACAAATCTCATGTCATCTAAACCTTGTTAATTAACATGCCTCAGTATCAGTATATCGTTTTCAACCTCCAAACATGTCTCTGCTCTTCTGTTAAACTCTGGTTTGAATCTTACTGTATACTGGGAGTGAATTGAAGCATCAATCTGCCAGTTTTACACACATTTATTTCCACATCTTCCTACGCGTGTCTCAGATGTTTTCGGAGATGGATCTGTCGGATGGGGAGTGGAGACACACTTATCAGTGTGTTGTCCTGGATAAGGTCAAGAAGATTTGTAACCATTGCAGAGTGTGTGTGTGTGTGTTTGTGTCTCTCACTCACTCTGACCTCCTCTTGGCCGAGCAAGTAGGAAGAAGAAAAGAGTGGCCTTGACAGAGCGAGAGGAGGGTTGAGATGGGAAATAAGAATCAGCTTAAGAAGGAGGCCGTTGTTTCTGGATTGCTCATGTCTCCTCCACCTCTTGCTGTCGTTTTCTCTCAGTCTTTGTCAGATATACACTCCCTAAATATCAGCAGTGGCTTCTGTGCCCTTGGGTTTAAATGCCTTTAAAATATGTGCAGGTGCTCTGTTGAAATTTTGAATGCATGGGAAAATAATAGGATGTAGCTTCATAATGCGACAGATGTGGCAGCACAGTTACGTCCATATTAGTATAACTGTGGCACATATAGCAGCATGTCGCAGTGAAAAGCAAAACATTTAGATTTGTGAACTTCTTTTTTTTATCAAAGGTGCATTTAAGCGTTTTTTAATTAGCACAAAAATAACTTATATTATTGTTTGCTATCAATAGAACATGTTTTGATTACAGCTAGACACTGATGTGTAACGTTTTTCTCCTTAACTGACAGGTATCTTACTCACTTTGCACTTTCCTTGTATCAATTAAGGTTCATCCACACCCCACACCAAAATGTTTAATGTTCCGTCTAAAACGAAGTTGCAAGAAAGCAGAGGACATTTAACAACTTTTAAAAAGTGTACAGAGTATACACAGTTAATCTTAATTATTATTATTAATGGTATTATTATGTTTACACAGAAGATTGATCCATTAATACAGACTGGAAATCAATCCCAAGTGGTATGGTTTGTTTCCTGCAAGCAATTATCATGTGATCATTTTCCAGCTAACAGAGTATCATCGCCTCCATTCTTTTGGTAGTCCACCCGGCCCCTTGTCTGGGTGCCCCCCCTCTCTGCCCTCTGGGTGACATGATAAGCTTGAGCTTCATTAGTCTTTTTAATTGGTCAAGAACATTTGCAGTGAGCCGCTCTAAAGCCTGGCCATTTGCCAGTATAAACCGACCCAATGGAAACACTGCACAGGCCAACCAACAGATCCCAGAGTGTTGTATTGAGCCTGAAGGAGACAGCTTTAGAGTTAGAATGAAGCAAATGGGGCATTCAAAGTATACTGGAGTTTTTCATCTTTGATCAGCAGTTGTCAGGATTCTAAAATTGTCCATGGAATCCATTTATACCCACGTCTACTACATCAGTTTTATATCTTTCTGGTCGTCTTTTTTTCTGAAAGTTTAGAAATTAATTAACATATTTTCTTTTGTTTAATTGAGTGTAAAAGTGAAACCACTCATTGCAACATTTGACCTTTTGGTACAATTTTTGTTTATACATGTTTTGTGTTGTGCACAAGTTTGAAAAGGCATTTTTATTAATGATCTTGTATTGATTATATCTTGTTCTGATTTATCCACTTTTTGCTTGTAATTCTCTTTCTTGTGCTGTGCATGTGATAGTGTGTGCACAAGCATGTAGTGTGTGTAATGTATGTGTGTGTGTGTGTGTGTGTGTGTGTGTGTGTGTGTGTGTGTGTGTGTGTGTGCGTGCGTGCGTGCGTGTGTGCGTGTGTGCGTGTGTGCGTGTGTGTGTGTGTGTGAGCACCGCTGGGTCTATAGCTTGTGGGGAATCCATCAAAGCTTATCATTATAAGTAAACATGACAGAGTGGACAAAATGTCTTGTGCGCCGCCAGACCTGCTATCTAACCGCGAGCCATATCTGTGATGATGGACTGATGTGGCGCTGGCCAGGACTTACCAGAGTCTGAGTGTGAGAGTGGGAGTGTGTGTGTTTCAGCACACACATGCACACATATACCAGAACACCAACATCAAACGACATACACATGTAGACGTTCAGACACAGTTAGAACACACACTCAAGTTACCTCTAACACAGCCCTTATATCTTCTACCTCTCAGGGAATACTACGGTTACCCTACATGAAAAGTTGACTTATCGCACAAGCATAAATGAGCAGGCACAGTCATAATTCATATAGGTATTTATAGCTGTTATTTATTGGCCAGTGTTTGCTGGGGTTCATGGTTTTACCTATGAGCGGAGGAGAAACTAAAATAACGGTTACTGCACAGGACAAGCCTCTATTTTATAGCAGATGAGATCAGAGGAGAGTTAAGGAGTTGCTGTGGGAGATTTATTAGTGATGTTAACTAATAGTTCATAATCTGTGCTCGTAATCTTGCTTTCTTTAGGTGTTGGACTATAGACCTCTGTAAGAATGAACTGTGTAAGACGGATAAAATCTGGTTTGGGAAAGGAAAAAGTCTCAACCATCTTGTGTGCATGCTTTTTTGTGAGTGTTTGTGTGTGTGTGTATGTGTGTGTGTGTGTGTGTGTGTGTGTGTGTGTGTGTGTGTGTGTGTGTGTGTGTGTGCGCGCGCGTGCGAGCGTGCGTGTGCGTGTGTGTGCGCATTAAGGTCAGCCTGTGTGTTCCTCTACTTGTTACAACATCACTGATAAGCAGGGTAAACAACCATGCACTGTTTGCTCCCCTGCCATGGTCATGTGATCAAAAACACAGATGACAGAGGTTGATTTAGTGCTTATGTCCATTTTTCCCTTCAGGGTTTCTTTGCTGTCTGCTCATTGCTCGAAGTGTGGCTCCTGCACTGTCTGGACTTTAAGCTTTAAGAAAGAAACCCCAACATTGATAACCTTTCCCTGTGCCGTTCAGTCCCTCGGTCAAAGGTCACGGCTGCAGCGCTTCAGTTGACTTGGCAGATTGACAGTGAGTGTAGTGGCACTGGATGTGATACAGTAAGGAGCTGTTTCAAGCCATGTCTCATTCCCCTTTTTGTTGTCTGACTAATGCAAGCTTTGCTGTGTGTGTGTGTGTGTGGGGGGGGGGGGTCAATAGCTTCACGGTAACCTAGAGGGTGGTCTTTAATTCACTCAGGACTCTCACAGACCACCAGGAAAGTAGTGAATGTGTCTCCATCAAATGATGACTATTGCTCTATCTTATAACCAATTTAAAATCAAATGCAGGTTATCCTGCTCCTATAGCCAATCACAGAGTGCCTTTGAATACTTTTTTTGTGTGTAATGTCTTTCTTGATGTCTTAGTTGTGCCTTGTTTTAATCTAGTGATTTGCTGTTTCAGTTTTGTCATTTTTTGGACATACGTTTTATTGCAAGAGCAGAATAACAAGATTTACATCACTTTCTTCTTTAATTGTTTGAGGCTACAAACAGCAGCTGTTAAGCTTAGCTTGACAAAGGTGACAGGCAACAGGCGAAAACAGCTTGGCTCTGCCTAACAGTGCTTTAAAGGAGAAATAAACCCACTCTGAATAATCAGTTAAAAGCATTAAAAGTTGTAGTTTGGGTTCCATGTTCCTCTGCAGTTTAGAGAGCTGTGACTATACTGCATTTACAGATTGGAGTGTAAATATTTCCTCTCAAGAGCGCCGTTTTAGCTCGGTGGTTAGAGCTTGCGTCCCACATGTATAGCGGATTTATGTCCTCATCCCAGCACCCTTGGGTTCAAATCTGACCTTGGCCCTTCACTGAATGTCACCCCACTCTCTCCTCCCAATAGTTCCCGTCTCTTTACAGCTGTCCTTAAGGTAAAATTTAGCCCCACAGTGAAATAAATACATACATTACCTCTCATCTGGGCTTCTGTTAAGAAGATATTGGGAATTGTACATTAAACAATTATACATTAGCAAATGTCTTGGCTAAACTTCCCTTTCACAAGTTGGTTGTTAGCAAAAATCTGTGAGCCACTCGGTTTTCTCTAATGCAGTCTACAGTTATTAGCCAGCATAATTGTGAATTAATTTTGATTCTTCATGTTGTGTTTTTTATTAAATGAAAATGAGTTAAAATCATTACTGAAAAGATCTTGAAAACGCTTCATATCAGATGTGCCTAACATATCCCATTGCTTCTGTACACTTCATCAAGTCCAGGTTTAAGTTCAAGTTCAAGCTTAGTTTTCATTACATCCACATGTGTCATATAAACAACGGAACAAAATTGCATTTCTAAGGACCACGCTTAAGGAACACAGATTGAAACGTCAATCAAAGAAAATAAAAGTGACAGCTAAAAAAAAAACTATGCTATCTTAAGAAAAATTAGCAATCTAAGCAAACATTAAGTGAGGCTTAAAAATATATAAAATATTGTATGGAAAGGATTTTAAAAGGAAGCATGATGTGTATGTACAGGAGCAGTTATCTGCTAAATCGTATGGCCTGGCTCAGCTCTAGCTTAATGGCTTAAACTTGTGTTTTGACAGCTAAATCACACCTGGCAGTGAGACTGCTTTGTGTGAATATAAGAACTATACATTAATAATGCTATGGTAACACATATGGCTTTAATGATTGCTATTGAGAGAAAAAAAACAGGAAAGAGAGGGTGAGAAAGAAGAAAAGTACAGTTTGAAGTTGTGTTCACCTTTTATTGATATTGAGTCCGTTTGATTCTTTAAGGGCACAACATTTGGATGAACAATCCATATTTGGTTAGAAAATACTTTTGCCTGATTTATTGTGACTTAATGTAAAAACCACGTCCAGCTCGTCATCTGGCTACTAACAGCATCAGATAAAAGTATGTTAAATAGATACAGATGATCTATTTACAGTTCTTATAAAAACTGTAGAGTGCAGCAGTAACACAACATAGAAGATGGAAGTTTGTTTTGCGGACACATTTAAATTTTGTAGTTTGTCAATGGATTTGACAAAAAAAAAAGGTGGAACAGGCCAAAGGTAAAGTTTTATTTGTCGGGTTTGTTTTATGTAAAGAGTAGAAAATAGAAAGAAAGACATTTGGCTGGGCATTAACAGACACCTTCCTCAAAGCAGTTGCTGTTGTATGTTCCTGGAGTCAGATCAGAACTGGAAAAATCTGCTTTTTCTTATTCTGCTCCGGACCATTGGAATAAGATACAACATCTCATTGAGTGATATTTAGTTTTACCTCTTGGACATTTTAGAAACCTGATTTTAAACCTCCCAGCCTCTGTTTGTAACTGTTTTACATAAGTGTGTTTTATTTATTGCATTTTTTTATTATCCTCATTGAGCTTGCTTAATTATTTTAGTACGTTTTAGACTATATCTAACACTCTAGTGTTTAATTATTCCTTTTCACTGTCTTAGCTTCTTAGAAATCCTTCAGTTTGTTGATTTTAGTGGCCTTGTATCCACTCACTTCTGGTTCTTTTAATGATTTGTTGTGTGTCTTTCAATTGATTCTGTAATGACTCCATGTCATTGTAAATGAGGGTTGCCCCTCAATGATCTCTCGAGTTTAAATAAAGGTTGAATGAATGATTGAATGTTTTGGTGACTTTTTAGAATAAAATGGACTTTTCTTCATCATTCAGTGCCTTTATGTCAACCTCAACTCTTAAGCTTGTAAATCTATCGGTGGTGTTCAGGTTTTGAAGTGGGACTGTCTATCCTGATACATTATAATAACAACTTGCTCCAAATATTTCAAGTCTTAATTGGTTTATTATAGTTATCTGTCAGAATTCTGACATCTTTACATAAACCTACCGATAGACTCTCTAAGCATAGCTGTTTTTTTCTTCACGGGTTTCTCTCATTATAATGAATTATGACTCCAACACTTCCTATCAATTTTCATTTGTGTGACATATCCTTTTTCAGTGTTTAGGTTTTGAAGCGTCTTGCTGCCACATCGTACTTGAAGTTATCAGTGGTTGTAGTCTAAGCTAGGAGAGTATGACGTCAGAGCGAAATGATTTTAAATCTCTCCAAGGCCTGTGCTGGGTCAGACACTTGTGACAACTATAATTTAAAGATAGGCACAAGATGTTATCTTTATTGTTACTGCCTTAGCAAAACAAGGATCTGAGCAAAATTAATCTGACCGTTTAAATTTCCTGTTTAGACACCAGACACAGTTGATACAAAGGTTGTGCACCTTGTTTTTTAAGTGAAGTGTGCAAGGTATCTTTCCTCTGTCTCCTTTACTGCTCATTCCTGTGTGTGTGTGTGTGTGTGTGTGTGTGTGTGTGTGTGTGTGTGTGTGTGTGTGTGTGTGTGTGTGTGTGTGTGTGTGTGTGTGTGTGTGTGTGTGTGTGTGCGTGCGTGTGTGTGTGCGTGTTTTAAGGTAAACCAAATACCCATGTATAGTATTTTATTAATGCAAAAAAAATAGAAGTTGTAATGCAACCATGATGTTTGTGTGCTATGATTGGACAGTGCTATACAAAAATCTAATATCAGAGGCTGAAATGAGACTTCCTATGTGCTGTATATTACAGGAAGAGCAGGGACAATATATGTTTGATGGACTTAGGCAGTTATTAAAGCCCTGTCTGAGAGAAACATCTTGAAAACATTACTCGGAAAAAAGCCCAACGTTTACTGTAGCTCATCATATAGTGCTTCAAATTCTGCCAAACTGTGTCTCTGTTCGCCTTTGTGTGATCTCCTTTTTTATCTTTATGTTCCCAAAGGTAGCCTTGTACTACCTGGAAGGAAAAGTAGAAAAATCAAGGATAAGATCAAATTTTGAAGTTAAGAAAGGAATAGAAAAGCAGTGGCATTTGTAAGTGGTGTGGTTGTCCCATAACTTGGTCACATGAAGCTTTGGTGGTATATATAAGGCAGTCGATGATACCCAGCTCCAAGGGTTCCTGCCAACACAAACCCTGCTCCCAACCAAACAGTCCCCCACAATCCTTTGCTCCAAGCAGTGTAGGGAGAGAAGAAGGAGGGGTTGGAAAAGGGGTTGAAGAGAGTATGAACAGGATGGAGGAGGGACATACCGGCGCCATGGCGATCCCTAAGACAACTTATCTCCTCTCTCACAATGATAGGGCCTGTCAAAATAACTGCCAAGATACATGTCCCCGGCCAGGAACTGGTTAACTCCTGCCTCGTCCAATCAGAGGGCCGGCAGCTGGGGTCTCTGTCTCTCCCCACCTAGGAGGGCTCTCTGGGACCCGAGTTCCACAAACACACGTTATCTCCGTCTCAAAGCTCTCTATCTCAAACAGGTTAACTTCAAATAGGCCTAAGCTTTATTGGAAGGCGTGATTATAAACTGCATTACATTAACATTGAACAACATTTGATTTAATTTTAGAAGACATTTCTTAGCTTAGTCATTTCTTAGCTTGAATTGGTGCATGCAAACTGAATATATTTAAACGTTACAGACATAAAGTTGTATCTCCCTTACTTCAGTCATCTAATTTTAAGCTGCTGTAGTTAAAAGTATTTATTTACACATCCAACAGAGGCTGTTTACAAAGTAAATCTTTAATCTACAAATACAAAATAGCTCATGATAGTTGAAAGGTTTTTTTAGAGTATATTTTTAAAATACAACATCTTTTTTAAATATGGTGTTTGCTACATATTTGATGCAACATGACCTCTTGCAGACTCCTGTTTCTTGTGACATTTGTTGTGAACCGTCGCCACCTAGCGGGTACAGTTTAAACATCTCCCGAGGTTGTCAGGAGATGGCAATAAATGAATTTCAAAATAGTCTTATTATTGACAAGTGCATGTAAAAGATAAGGCCGAAATATTTGTTATTTACCTAGGCTACCTAATATTTAGAGTCTATAGTGAGTAGGCTACTCATTTTTCGCATTTCGTATAGCCTACACTTTTAGTAGGCTATAGTTTGCAGATGCTCGTAGAGTAGAAATTTCAACAGAAAATCGAGTAATTAAGTTATGTTGATATTTCCAGTGCAAAAGTTAGAGTTGGAAAAAGTAGCCCCTACATCAGAATTTGAAATTGAAAGAATTTAATTAATTCAACTAAAATAGGTCTACACTTTGAAGACTTCAATGGCCTACATGTACTCTGTGAATTGTTTTTGCAGCGACTGGCAGTGTTCCTCTTCTGAGCAGTATGCTGTCACGATATGGCGTATTAATCTAAAGGCGTTGTAGGATCAGGAGCCAATGAAACCTTAGCTCGAGCGAAACTTCAAGTCAATTGAATGGATCGATAAGTTCAAAAAGTAGTTCCCTGACCGGGAATCGAACCCGGGCCGCGGCGGTGAGAGCGCCGAATCCTAACCACTAGACCACCAGGGAAGGTTATCTCGTCTCGTTTTCTATACAATTTTGACCATATAACTTGGCGATTCCGCGGTTTATGATTTACTTCATGTTGTAAAGTGGTGACTGTTAGTCAAATCTTGAACCTTGTTTCATAGCTAAGTTAAGCTAACATTGCTAGCAGGATATTAGCGAGCTACTATAAAACAAGCAGAGTGATCCCATTTGTGTTTTTACAGTGCACAGGACAGCAGGGGGCGTAGTAAGGGCAGGCTTCATTTTGAATTCAACACAAGCTGAAGATGCACGCAAGGTATGTGGACGATTTCAGCTACCTGTCTTACATTAAATATAACGTTTAACTGCGTCGGTGCACGGCGGTGTTTGGCATCAACTCGAGGTAACATTGCATTAAACAATTATTGCTTCTTTTAAGAGAACAGACTGGTGACTGGAAAAAAATAGCCTTAACACATCCTCCAGGTTGCTATTGTCCTGTAAACAAAGTGGCTAGCTAGCGCGGTTAGCATACCTGTTAAGCCAAGTGAAAGACTGGACCTTGTTCACTGTGTGCTTGTGTTTGTTCAACCTGGCGTAAGCACTCAGGGATTTTACATAAGCACAAGTGGATATCTGTTTTGTTTTTTTTGTTAGTGCTGCACCAACAGAAGTGAGTGGTCGGTTCATAGAGGAAATCACATTAAGCAAGCTGCCACAGACTGAAGAATGTAGCTAGGTGGGGTAACGATGTTTTAAGTAATTTAACCTTTTCTCAAAGATTAGCATTTTACCTGTTATATGCATTCAGGCTACCCGTGCATGCGTCGAATTAGTCTTGTTTTTGTTTTGTGGCACGAGCGTGTGTAATCGATAGTTACGTTTTCATTTAATCTTGTAATGTTACAGCTAGCTGTTCCTGTAGCCATGGTAGGCTGTGTGTTTACATCAGTTTGGTTTTCGAAACGATGCAGCTAATAATAGACCGACTGTTTCATGTTGATATAAAACATATTTACTGTAGCTTTAATAATTGGTAACAGATGTGTCTATCTGAGGCAGAGTGGAGCATTTTCCATTCTGTTGGTCAGCCATTGTCAGCTGAGTGGCCTGACGTGCTTATTATAGGATGCTTTCATCGCTATCCACTTAGGCTTTCTCCATCAGTTATTGGGATTTTACATTCAAGTGTGTGTTGCTGAGTGAGGAGGCAGCCTGCTTACCTAACTCGCTTAATTTATTCCTCCTGCAGGACAAGAGAAACGTGCGAGGGCACAGGCACAGCGTGAGAGGTGCTCATCTCCTAAAATTGTGTCTGCTGTATTGATCACTCAGTGTGGGCGGGTGTGCAGAAAGGGTGGATGTTTATATGGACACGCTTGACTGCATGCAGATCTAGGAGCCTATCCTGATGGAAAAGAGAGACAGGAAGCCGGGATATTTTGCAAGGTAAGAGGCTCTGTGTATGTTTTTCTTTTGAAATGTGAATCATTTTGGATTTCATTTAGGTAATGCTCATGCAGTATATCTGATGTTAAGCTTCAACATTATGCTCGTTTTATAACAAATATTGCAGATGCGTTTGCAACATGAGACACCCTCTATATTTGTAAGAAAAAGCTTAATAAAACCTCTGAAAAATGACCATAGGATGAATTCTCATACACACATCAGATGTCATCTAAGTGCTCAGGATTGGCAGCGATATTAAACTTTCAATATGGAGAAACAGAAAGACAACTTGTATGCAAAATTGATCTGCAGAATCAGCATCAGGAAATATGTTGAGCAACTTCTAGTTACTATACAATCCAAGTCTATGTTGCACAGAGTTTCTGCATGTTAATATTGTTGTTATTGTTGTTGATGTTGTGAGTCAGTACATGACCCAGTTCTTTTCTACATTCATGTTACAAAGCTTTTACAGTGTCAGGTTTCCCTTCAATTGATTACTCAGGATGTTAGATTGTCAGTGTCTAATAACCAGATGTCCTATTACCCTGAAGCTCAACAACAGATGAACATTGACGAGTCCATTTAATGTGGGAGTTTACTAAGACAAGTAGGTGTTCAGGTATATTTCTGTTGGAAGTAGGTTGTTAAGCTACTGTAATATTTAGGACATCTATTCAATTCAGCAAAGGTATATCACATGCCGGAGTGCTCAACATCATATATAATTAAGTACTACTCAGAGCTTCATTGTATTGCCACTGTGGCTTTTCCATAGTGCTCAACTCTTATTTGTAGCTTGATATACTGCTGCTAAGGTGCATTAGGTTATTATTTATTCCTGCTTGGATCAGCACCATTAAGTCACCTTTGTCTGAGCTGCACCCAGTTTATACGGCTTCCCATAATCCCACTCATGCGTCAGAGTTCTTGCAAGAATTGACCGACAGGAATCACGCCGAGTGTCAAATTGGATTTGGTGAAACATTAAAAGAGAAAATGTGAGGAAAGAAGTTTGTCACAGCCACGGCACATCGCCTGAGGACAGAGATCAGCTTTCGCTCTGACTTCTGCTGCACTGATGGCACATATAATCCAAATATTTAATCAGCAGGATTACTGTGTAGTAACATGCAATGGAAAATGTCTTAATAGCACACAGTTCATAATGTATTTTCTGCTTATTTTTCCCCTCCCCTGCCCTATAAACATAAACATGAAATGACTGCTTTAAAGACAGGAAAATGAAATATTTGAATTGTTTAAGGCTGTAAAATAAGCAAACAATGCCTTATGTGAAACTGAAGGCCTGTAGATAGAATGTACGATCTGAAAAAACTGGAGTTGTTGAGTGTGCATTTGTGCTAAATGTTGTGTGGTATTGCAGTGCAGCCTAATGGGCTTTATTGTTTCTTATTATGTCTCAGGTTACTTGTCCAGGCTTTCCTGACAGCCTGATATGAACCTGCAATTTGTCTTGTTTCAATAATTAGATTGGCTTTTGTTGGAAATGTCTCATTATTGGGAGAAATGATTACCTTGGCAAGTACATTGAATTGTAATGGGATTCAGGCCTCTGAGTCTCAGCTGAGATAGAGGTGGGAGAAAATGAGCAGCAAAAAAGCAGAGAGAAGGTGCTGGATAAAGACTCACGCCGACTTCCATTACTGCAAAGACTAATAACTATTTTGCGTCTGTATGGAAAGAGAGTGAACATTCAGGAAGGAAAACAGCCTTATCTTTCAACACAGCCGCTGCTATAACATGTACTACCAGCTGCACCATATACTGCCTCGCTTCCTGACAAATAAAGCAAAGGCCAATGTGAAGCACATTTGGGCAGTATACTGTGACAAAGACAAGTATTAGCCCATTATGTACTAGTTCATGTTTTATCCTCAGTGAACCCGCTAAATGTAATAAGAACGAAATCTCTGGGGCCAAGCCAGATCATATTGGGAATTGGTGACATGGCCTTTGAAAAATCTGTTTCCCGGAGTTCGATTAGTTTTGCACAAGAAAAAAAAGATCCATAAAGAGTGAAGGATTAGTGCTGCTGTCATCAGCAGCTTTGCTGTCGGCTCAATTTTCTTGCACTATCAAAAGGTTGTTAATATTTGTGCAGGGACAGAAAGAGAGAAGATTTTATGGAAATCCTTTCCCTGATTGAGTCATGACTCATGATCAATGTTCTGTGTGGAAAAAGTAGGCCAACATAGTTATTCAGTTTAAATGTTTGTATTATAATATCTCTCTAGGATGTGAACACAGAGAGTGTACAAAGAGGAAAAAGGAAATCTTGTGACACAGATGTGCCAAATCTTAACAGTTTAGATGGCGTACAAAAGTGTTTTGCTGGTTTGAAGTGTTGGGCGAGTCGAGCTGACTGTATTCTGAAAGCCAGCTGAAGCAAAAGTCTGTCTGTCTCATTTCAAATGAATGGTGTCACAGTGAGACAATATTTGTAAGGCACTTGTTTCTATTTAGGTTTTCTTGCTCAGCCTGTCTGCACAGACTGAACATTATTTTAACTCTAGATATTTACCCTGTGAGGCATTTGTTGGGTCACTCGGTTGAGAAGGAGTTTAAACTAGCACTTTTGTCATCTTTCTTTGAGGAACTGAGCCACCCTTTAGAAATATGTTCACCTCCCCCAGGTCCCCATTCTGTAGCCAAGTTTCCAGAACTGAGACACACGTGTTTGACATAGTTGTTGTGAGACAGCTAGCTATCAGAAAAACATACCAGCACCCACAAAGGGAATGAATACGCTTGGAGGATTGTGATTCTGATGGACCATGCAGTTTTTCCAAACAGTTCTCAGCTGGTCAGAATTAAAGGTATCTCTTCAGATTCACTTGCAGAGATTTACTTTCGCGTTTGCTGGTGAGAAGTGTCAAAACAACTCGACTAATTGAATTCATTATTGTTGATGATGGAGTTGATACAACACTAATGTACAATGTTTTTATACTTGCAAAAGATATATTTAAAATACATTTGTACTGTCTTTCAGTCCAATATCAATCCACCGGTCATTTTGTTCTCCTAGGTAGAGTTGTTTGCACTGTGCTGCAGTTCAGCCAGTGTTGTAAGTAAAAACACATGTGAGAGTGCAGAATGTCTTTGTCATACTGCTTTCTTTGTCGTTATACTGTGGTAATGGATTCACTGGTTACAAAATACAGTTTAGAGGAGGGGAGAAGAAGGGGTGCAATTCCTTAGTTCACTGCCAGATGTGTGCTGCATCAGTTTAAGTGGGCAGAGCCTGAACTCTGTCTGTCTGCAGCTCTATCCACCCACTCTTACCTTTCCTTTTAGGCTCTTGAACACTTAAAATGCTTCTCTTTTCACTTTTTTCCTTATTCTTACTCAGGCCCAGCCGGTGCAGGCCAACACTCCCTCTTTCACTCTCAGCTCTTTATAAATCAATTAGCTCTTATCTTTTCTTTACATACTCAGATCCACACTTTAGATTTCAGAGGGGCTCACAGAGCGAGCATTATCCTTAAGTGCACCGCTAACCCGTGGCTCGGGCTGCACTGCAGTGTCTCCCCTTAATGAACCCCAACTGGCGCTGGAGATGCCGTTACATCACTCCCTCTACTGTTAATAATTGAACAGGGGGGAGGATGTCGAAGTGGAGAGCACAGCTGATGCAGCAAAGTAAAGAGGGAGAAAAGTTTAGGCTTTGTGCGATAACTTTAGCAACGCCCGGACAGAAGACCTGAGTCCACAACTGACTCATGTTTAGTTTGTGTACTGAATCGGTTAAATGGATTTTTAATCATTTGAATAGATTTTAATTGATGCAAGTGATTTAATATAACAGGTTTATCTAAGGTTTATGAGATTAAAAAATTAGTCTCATTTTGAAATGCTCCAGACAGAGAGGGTCCTATTCTTTGGAAATAGTCAACAATGAAGTCAAAGTGGCTTAAATCAAGTCCTCTTAAAGGAGTGGTGAGACCCTGACTTGATAAGTTATGAAGCAATGTGAGCAGCTTATCAACAGAGAGTCCGTGTGGGCTGTGGGGGATCTCCTGCTTTTTGCATTAATGAACAAAAAAAAGGGTTTTTGACGCTGTTCCTACCCCTTATTAGATTTTTAAAAACCTTGAAGCTTGACTTCACACACGCCGTTAGATACTCATGATAGCTCGCATGAAGATCATCTACCATGAAACTATTTTAAGTTCATCTTTTCAACCCTTGATGTTTGGAAGGACTTGGGATGGTTAAACGTACTCGAGCTTTATGTTGACATTTGTTTTTTTACATGAATCTTCGTTCAAATAGATCTGCGCTTTTCCTGTGCACACGTTCATGCTTATTGAACATTGATCCCAACGTTTGTGCGTTGTCTTTTCGTTGCTAGATTTACTTTATTACCTTTTAATGAGTAGAAGTGAATAATGTGTCTCATCTGTTTTACCATCAGGCTGAAAAGGCGGAGACAGCTCAAGCAAAACCAATCGGAGAAGAATGTGAACGAGCCTAACCCGACGATCATTTCCTGTCCAGACAACCCAGATGACAGCGACCCCAACAGGAAGACAGACCTTCAGAGGATAGCAGAGAGGCCTCCTGCTTCCTCAGGCAAGACCTGCATTAAAACCTAACCTTTTTGCCATCAGACCGCTCTTAAAAGAACTTAAAGTTTCTACAGACCTCAGGTCAGCAGGCAGTTTGTTCCACAGACCGACACCATGGTGACTAAATACACCTTCACCAGATTTAGTTTTGACTTCAGGTAAATTCAGCAGACCCCTACCTGCTGATCTGAGGGATCTGATTGGGCTGCAGTCAGTGAGCAGGTCAGAAAGATATTGCGGTACCGTACCAGAAGTACATTTTTGAATTCATAAAATAAGTAACCACGTTGCTGCTACGCACAATTCAGAGGGGTCCGAAATATTCTGCTCAGTCATCTACTACAGAGGTATTCAGGCTTGTGTGATTCACATATTTAGACGATCAATATGTGATTTAAGTGGTCTTTACAGTTAATGTAATAATTCCTCTTCTCTTATATCTCTGTTGAAAATGAAACACAAGGGTCCTTCTTTGTCAGGAACAATCTCAGCAGTTTCAACAGGAAGTTGCATAACCTTCATCCTGTCCTGTTTTTACAGTTGATGCTGACATTGAAGTTGCTGCACTGTCAAAGTTTGTGAGAACATACAGTAGAGTCCGTGCTAGTCTTACACAATGATAGAACTTATAACCGTCCATCATCTATACCGCTTGTCCCCTTAGGGGTCGCAGGGGGCTAGAGCATAGCCAAGCTGTCGTTGGGCGAACCGAATAAGCATGATTCTAGAATGTGTGAGGAAGCCAGAGCACCCAGAGGGGACCCACTCATACACAGGGAGAACATGCAAGTAGTTGTATTGTATCTTCACCTGTTTCATATTTGCCTACAAATAACCATGACTGAACCATAGATTATTACCTACTCTTAGAGTGATGTATCGGTTTGATCTGCTATTTTCTTTCTCTAGTTTGTGGGTTTGTTTGTAGTTGATGTTGGTAGTAGTGATAACAGACCCTCCTCGTTATGCATGCAGCAGGTCAGCCGCTGTGTAAACTCTGCAATTCTACTACGTTGTTATCTGCAGCCCTTCATAGAACTGATGCTCTGCAGTGTAATAGACAAATCAAATAACTCCTGCTCTTTCAATTTTACTTTCCATCTCCTGCTAAGTTCATAGCATGTCAGCTATGGCAGCTCAGCATAAATTCCGTTAGTAATGATCAGTATTGTAAAGGGGCGGTGGTCTTGTCTTTGATGCAGCTGCGGCCTGCCTTTCTTATGCTTAGTCATCCTGTCTGTTTCTATGGAGGAGGCAGCGGTGTAATTACACAGCCGGGGAGTGGTAGGCAAATGGCTCCTGTGTTCTTGGCCAGAAGAAAGTGCTGACTGTGGACCTTGTGTACTACAAGGGTTGGATTGTTTGTGTTTTAAGATAACTGCTTCAGCATTTGTGGGGACAGTGTTTAAGGCCGAGTAATGAGAGGGGACAAACAAGCACTGGTACTGACTCAATAGGCAATTAAAACCGCAAGCGGTGATGAAGGGTCCGAAGCACTTTGTGAATGTCGGGGTGTGTTGCGACCGCGGGAGTGCAACGGCGAGACGTGACCAAGCAGCAGGCCTTACAGTTTGATTTGTGTAAAAGTGAAAGTTTGACAGTACACCGAGGCCACGCCCTTTTATGTAAAATCATGCGGAGTACAACGAAAGATCTTAAACATGTCTAGAACACACTGACACTGAGTTCGCAATGATTGCATGAACAGGGTCTCAGGGAAATACGTTCAAATAGGTAGCCTGTGAAATGCAAAATTGAGGCATTTTTTTACACACAAAAAAATTATGGCGGACTACCTGTTAGTTTTTGAATATGGGTGCCAGAGGATTTTATGTAGGTTCTGACATGGTTACTGTGCTTGAAAATTGTTATGCATGTACATGAAAACATTTCTATGGAGAGGCCTTTTGGAAAGGTTAAAAGTGGCGCGACGAGACATCAAAGTTTGACCGCACGCCACGGCCACGCCCTTTGAGAAATGGAAGAGTAGAGCACAATTTAATATGTTGAAAATGTCTAGAACACAGTAACACTGAGTTTTCATCAATCGGATGAACGCTTTCGAACAAGTTAATTCAAATAGGTGACCTGTGAAACGCCAATTTGAGCCATTTTGAGCCATTTTTTTAAAATTCAAAAAAATATGGCCGACTTCCTGTAATGTTTTGACTATGGGTGTAAGAGGATTTTATGTCCTGACATGGTTAATATGCATACACATTTTCATGCATGTACGACAAAAAAACATCTATGGGGAGGCCTTTTTGAAAATTACAAGAGGGCGCCACTGAGCCATTTTGCGAACTTATTTTACGAAAATGCGAAAATATCAAATTTTTCGCCAGACCTGATGACCTTGCACATTTTGGTGAGTTTTCATTCACGTTCAGGCCCTCAAAAGTGGCTTCAAAGAGGAGGAAGAATAACGACAAAAAGAAAAATAATCGCAAGGGTTCCAAGAGGGTCCTACGCACTTGTCAGTGCTTCGGGCCCTAATTACACAGGATATTTAGAGGGTCGTCTTTTATTGCAGCTGCTTTTGTTCATTTGGATTGTTTATTGCAGCAGCATAAAAGGACTGGATTAGCATGGTAGAAAGTTTGACATGATCAGCATCAAACTACATTTTCTTCTCATGAGAATACTTGTGTTTTCTTCTGTTCTCAGTCTTTTTTTTTTTTCTTATAGATAATGGCTCTAAGAGTAACAAGCAGTCAACGAGGGAGAAGAGGAGGCCGCCGGGGACAGTGGAGTACACTGTGAGTAAAATCCACAGCAATAATACTTTGAAATAACTCGATTGACTTACTCAGTAGTGATTGTAGTTTACACTAGGCTTGGGACAAAATATTGACATGGAAATAAATCGTCGTCCTGACTCTTTTAAAACAATTATCCAATCAACAGGGTTTTTTTTTTTCGTGGCTCAAAATGAAGCCGAGGTGGTACCCTCCTTACTGTTTACACATGCATGTGTACCGTGCATATTGGTTCAACCAAACACTCTTACAAGCAATGTTAGGAATCGTAATCATGGGCAATTGAAGGAAGGATAATTCTCATATTAAAACCTGTGTGATTACTCAAATAAAATTGTCCTGTCCAAAATAAAAATAAAAGGAGAGCTGACCAATGAAAAAAGGCCTGGGGGGTCCTCCTCCTGAAATGTTGATCATCACATGTTGGACAGCGGTGAAAAGAAGTTAAGAGGTTAAACTGACACCACAGTTCAGTGAATAAATACATTAATCCTGCACTTCATCTTTTTAGGGGCGTTTTATATTCTTCAGTTAAACAAGTATCATGATGTTTTAAAGTGTGGTTGTCTTGCAGTATATCAACTAGTCTTGTGTCCTTTCATATCATGAATCACCCTGCGACTCCCTCTCCTGGTTTGCAACATGATTTAGTTTGACTGTCTTTTTCTTAAGCGTCTTTAAAGATCCTTTTGACGGAGGAGTTCCCGTCTTGTTACAGGTGGGACCCGATGATTCCCTCAACAGTATCGCACTCAAGTTCAACATCACCCCAAACAAACTGGTGCAGCTCAACAAGCTCTTCACTCGCAGTGTTTACACTGGTCAGGTGAGAACTCTAACACAAACATCTGCTTCTGTTACATCTCCGACTGACTCATCACTGGCTTTTTATCTACGTTCTTTCAGAAGCTGTTTGTCCCCGACACAAACCAGTCAGAAACTGAGCCGAAGTCTCCGAGTTCAGCTGATCCCTCCCTTACAAATGTTGCTTTAGAGAAAGCATCACATGTAAGTATGAAAGGATTCATTGTGACGCTTTGACTAGATGGCATTATAGAGGAGTTTACAGAAGCCTTTTAGGGACACATTTCTAGAAAAGGACTCAAACTGAAATGTCACAAAAAAAACACTAGAACCTATGAATAGTCCTTTGTTTAATAAAGTTTTAATTTAGAAAATTCAATTATTATTCTAATTATCTGTAAAACAACTATCTGAGTTAATGTGTGACTCTGATGCTTTAAATGCTCTATATTTTGATTTCTCTTATTCAAACTCCTGCTACTCTCCTTGATCATTAAAATTTAAAGGAGCAATGTGTAACTCTGACACCTAGCGTTTAAAATGGGTACTGCAGTCCAAATTCAAAACATTAAAGAGAGCGCCCCCCCCCTCCTCCCTCGAGGCGATGTGCATGCAGGTCGCAATGTCACGGATACTGAAGCTTCAGTGTCTAGCCAGCTCTGCACCAGTCTTGAAACATTTCTGTGCTCTAACCTCTCTCCATTTTTCAAAAGCTTCTCCAATATTAATCCTAGTTTTACCACATTTCTGGTCATGGAGCTTTTAAGAAACATGCTGAGGCTTTTTAGATCGGGTAGAATCAATTATCTGAACCAACATCTGGTTGCCTGACCAAACTGAGGAGTGTCCAAAACCACTGTTAGGGGGGGGCTCCTTAAAACCGCCTACTTCTCTGGTCACAACAAAAACAAACCATCACTGGAATCTGAACTTAGGAGGCGGACACACTGGCTGCTGCATCTTTGTCAGAGAAGCTTTAACATAACATGTTTCCTTAATGTCTGATGAAATGGTGAGGTCACTTTATGATCTAATTCAGTAAATATTTTACATATTGGACCTTTAAGACATGGAGTTATTGTACTAAAAAAACTATGTAGACTGAGTGTTATAAACTTTTATAAAGTTATATATTCAGCTGCAATAACGCCCTTTAAATTACAAGCAGAATCTGTGTATCTGGCTCTCCTGTACTTTTCTGTTGAATTTGAATGCAGAACCGCTACATTATTTCAAGATGAGAACTGAAACCTAAAGATGAAAGCAGGCGTCTCATGCAGGTCTCTGTCCTTTCCTCAGGGGGGCGTTTCAAATGGGACGTCAGCAACCTCCATCAGACGTGAACTCTCTCCAAACTCAGAAGACGAGAGCCCCGCAACGGTTAAATTCATTAAGATGAGCTGCAAATATTTCACTGATGGCATGGTATGACACATTGGAAATATTTGAATGCCAGGTATTTATTGTTTCTTAGGGTGCTGTCAGAAGAAATGTGTTCTTGTATGGTAATAAGTAGAAGTAACGCAAAGCTTCCCCTGTTTTAATGTATATGTTTACTTTCTTTCGCATTGTTTGTGTATGTGAGTAATGCATTGCTTTTTCACTCTGTGATAGATGGAACAGACAGTTTCATATTGTTGGGTTTTTTGGGGGTGAGGGGTGGCCTTTATTTGGACAGGACAGTAGATAGAGTTAGAGTGGGGAATAGGGAATGGGGCGTGACCTAACCTCTAGGACATCTGTGTCCTGATATTGTTTTTTATAAGATCTTTCATATTGTAACCATCTATCAATAAATACATGTGCTTTTATATGGGTAATCAATATCAGTGTATTGATGTTAAATCCTTCTTTTATAATATCAAGTAGGTACCACTGATGTATTTTGATTGTTTTTACCTTCGCTTGGTGTCCACTCAGCACTTCTTTGCCTCAGCGTGTTTGCTTTGTTGTTGCAGGGAGTGGTGGGAGGCGTGCTGATCGTGACCCCCAACAACATCATGTTCGACCCCCACAAGTCCGACCCCCTGGTGATCGAGCACGGCTGTGAGGAGTACGGCCTGATCTGCCCCATGGAGGAGGTCGTCTCCGTGGCGTTGTACGACGACGTGTCCCGCATGAAGCTCAAAGATGCCCTGCCATCGTAAGATCTCCAGACCGTCTCTCTTAATTCTCTAACTGTTCTTCTTTCAGTCCACGGCTCTCGCTCCTCCTGTCTTGTTCCTCCTTCCAGTCTCTATTGCTCTTTTTCTCTTCATGAATAAAACAGTTTAAACGTCATTTTGTTTCCAAAACCTCTGCTGCATCTTTTTGTTAAATTCATTCTTGCAGTACCGTCTTGTCTGCTGGAGCTTGTCTATATCTATGTTTCAGATTGCACTTGTTCTAGATTTCTATTTTTCATTACATTTTTTTTATTTGTCTTTTGTTAATTATTATGATTTCATTCATTTTCGATCATAACTTATGTTGTCTTTTTAAGTTTTCTATCATTGTGGTCATTTATAATTTCTGTTGGGCCTTTTCTTTGTTTTTTTTCTTTGTTCCCTTTTCATTTTCATCCTCGTTTGCCGTGCGGTATGTGCGGTACCCCGTGACCCCACAGAGACCTACCCCAGGATTTGTGTCCTGTGTACAGGCCCGGCGAGTGGGAGCAACTGCCGTCAGAGCGAGATCTGAACCCCTTCAGCCGCTTTGAAGCGCTCAAGAAGAAGCAACCAATCGTCTTGGACGACATCGAATCGACCCTCTCAGATACTGGTAACGTCATTTAGTGTTACCAGTGATATTTAGCTAATAAATTCTCTGGGTTTTTAATTTTTGTTACTTCTGTGATTGTATGTATTGATGGGCATTTTTCATAGTTTTCTCTCATTTAAAAGAACACAGAAGTATTTCATTGATGAGCTGATAATGACAATGTCTCGGTTAACGTCTCTTTCCAGGGAGCACAGAGGGCGAGCAGACAGTGAAATCTCCGTCAGACGAAGGCTTCACAGACTTGGAGCCCACTGTGAATGGGAGCACTGAAGACTCTGAGGGGATGTCTTCTAAAACCCTTAACATTGTCAGCAGTGATCCACTGGGGCCAAGCTGCCTAGACCAAGGAGACACTCAGGACAAGTCAATGCTTTGTCAAACTAAAGGGAAGCTGGATGATGAAGAGGACGAGGGCGTAGCTCAGAACAGTTCTGTTGAGGACGGAGAGTCAATACAATCCTCTTTAGAGATTGAAAATCAGGGTGACCCACTTGATAAACCTACAAGTCGGGAGGTAACTAAAACCAAAGATATAAAACCTAAAGGGACCGAAGAGCTGCTAAATAGTGCACATGACAAAATGATCACAGCACCAGAGGACCAAAGCAGGAGGTTGAGTCCGGGGGAGGCTGAAAAGGTTTGTGGGGACTTCAGTCTGACCAGACAAAACCCAGACAGACAAGCAGGAGGCTCTGAACTCAGCGAGGAGGAGAGACGGAAGAAAAGCTACGAGGCAGAAGTGAAGTCTTGGCTGCTTGAGAGGATGCAGGCTCCAATAGAAGGCAGGAATGATAAACGACATAATAAAACCTGTAGGTAGAGTCCCGCAGTTATTGTGATTGAATACTTACCAAACTCTCTTTCTGGATTTATTTTCCTCTACAGACATGCTCCTCTCATCCGAGGACAGAAGTAAAATCCCACCAATGTTCCTCTGCTTCAAAGTGGGAAAGCCAATGAGGAAGTCCTTCGCCTCTGGGATGACTTCCAGTCCCGCCCACTCATTTGGGGGGCGGGGTAAACAACCGGAGTACTGGTTTGCTGTGCCGCAGGAGAGGTGAGGGGATGGCTAGATACAACAGAAAAGGGGGGGACAAGGGGGCCAAGACACTAGTTTTTGAGATGCAATTCAGACATAAAAAATGCATACCTTCCCTTTAATAAACTTTATATACACAGACAAATGCAGATGTAATATAAGAATGCCACTATAAACATGATAATGGTCTTCTGATCAGGGCTCTCTTTGGACATCAGTCGGAGCCATAGAGCAGCTCTCAACTCTTAAGTGTACCTAACAAATCAAAGGATTTATAATACTCATGTCTATAGGGCCTCTAACTTTATCTGTGTGTGTGTGTGTGTGTGTGTGTGTGTTTGTATTGCAGGGTCGACCATCTGTATGCGTTTTTTGTCCAGTGGTCTCCAGATGTGTATGGGAAGGAGGCTCGAGAGCAGGGCTTCGTTGTTGTGGAGAAAGACGAGCTGGACATGATCGACAACTTCTTCAGTGACCCTGCATCCTGCAGCTGGGAGGTGAGCTCCGTTATTCATATTAACTCTAATGTGTTTGGACTTTAACTTTGAAGAAGCTGTATGTGAGACGGATGCCATGTTTTGCACAGGCACTTAAGTCTATTTGTCCATGAGTTTTCATATCAACTTGCTTGTTTTGTTTTAAGATCATCACTATTGATGAGGCAAAGCGCAGGCAGAGTTTTGGCAGCTGTGATGGAGACTTGTCTGTGGATGCTCTGCCCATACTCTGTGATACCAGTGATCTGCTGCAGGACACACACATTGAGAAGGTAACTTTTAACTACACCCGGTGACTTGCAGGTAGATGCTAACTGTCTTAGGTGATCCACTTACTGACAGGAAAATGGTCTCAGAAATATACGAAACTCTGATCTGGACTTCTAATAATCTAACGGTGCCCCCCCAGCTTGCCTGTCGCCTGCCAGCTCGCGTGCAGGGTTACCACTGGAGACTGGCCTACAGCACAGTGAGACATGGGACCAGCCTGAAGACTCTGTACAGGAGCCTGGCAGACGTCGACAATCCTGTGCTGCTGGTCATCAAAGACATGGATAACCAGGTAGATACTGTATGGAAGCCACACCTGAAGTTATAAATGGTATTAACACACTTTACACTTTTTATGACCAGTGAAACAAATATAAGGAAGTGATGTTAAACATCTGGAAGTTTTTCTACTACATAAGCCAGACAAAATCACATGATTTAATTTTTTTGCTTACTGAATATTAAAAAAAAAAAAAGATCGAAAGATTCGGAAGATCGACATTTTATTCATCTACGTTAGAATACCGGTTGGATCAGACCAGATAAAGTCTTGATAGACCGTAGCGACAGCCCATCATGCCTTTTGCACTTCTCATTTACAAGTTTTTGCAGATAGATTTTATGCAGATTGGTGTCAATTTGAGAAAATCTGTAGTTTCTATTGAGAGAAAAACTAAATTTTAGGACTGTAGATGTCTGCAGCATTATGGGAATAGAGATGTGTGCCGTTGTGCTATGACACCTTGTGGTAACGCAACTTTGCAGCACTGAGTTAATGCCCAGATACCTTTCCATGAAAAGTCTGCTATGTATAAATGTGTACACTTTAGGAAGCACTGTACTAATGGTTTGAAATAGTGACATTAGTTCTGATTCCTGCTTAGATTCTTCTGATTTAATTAACAAAAAAAAACTAATTTCCAACCAGTACAGGCATGAAATGAAAGACTTAACCATCAAACATTACATTCATAGTTAAACAGATGTCATTGTATTTCCTTTTTAGGAATCAGGAAACTGCCCTCTGTACCAACTCAAGGCCTTAATCCTCTTTTTATTACCCCTGCAGCATTATCACCCCAGAACTACACAATTATCCAACAGTTCACACAGAGGTTTTAGCTACAGACTGAAACTGTTTATTGTTTATGATTGTTGTTGATTTGTTCCTAATTAATGGTCTTATAATTTGAATCTTACTTTTATCAGTTATTTGGAGCGTTCTCCACTCATCCGTTCAGAGTGAGTGAACACTGCTACGGCACAGGAGAGACGTTCCTCTACAGCTTCTGTCCTGAGATCAAGGTTTGTTTATCTAAGTGATTATAAGAGCCCAGGATGACTTTTCAGCCCATACTGACCTCGTCTGCTGTCTTTTATCCAGGTGTACCGCTGGACGGGGGAGAATTCTTACTTTGTGAAGGGATATACTGATTCTTTGCAGATGGGAGGAGGAGGGTGAGTAGATTTAACACCAAGCCTTTTATTCATCCTTATGAACCCCTGATTTCTAACTTTGTCCCTTCTTTAGTGGTCAGATTGGTCTGTGGCTAGATGCTGAGCTGTACAGAGGTACCACCACAAAATGCGCCACCTTCAACAACCAGCCACTCTCCACACAGCAGGACTTCAACATCCACAGTCTGGAGGTTTGGACCTTTGAGTAGCTTCATCTGCTCCAGCTACTTCTACATTCACCCTCCACTCCAAACGCTCCGACACCCCCACACAGAGCCTATTCTGCACCACAAGGAGTCAAACCTAGCCACTCCACAATGACACTAAAAGACAGTTGACTGAAAACAGAATTGAAAGCCTTCTGTGGCCTGTTTTTTGATGTGGGTTTACTGCAGGTAGGTTTGCCGGTTTATTACTGGTTTATCGCCCCCCCTGCGCGGTAAAGTGTTGTTGCTCTCAGTTCATTGGCTGCCTTAGACATCCGATAATGCCTCCAGCTTTCCCAGCATGCAGACTGCCTTAGCACCAAAAGCTTATGAGAAGAGAGTGAGGGAGAAAGCTGCTGCCCCCAAAAGAGCTGATATGACGTGTCTGTGAAAGAAGGTGTCCCATATTGCTGTAGGTGTTTTGGGGCGGTAATAATAGTGGGTGTGAAATGTGTGTTTGGAAATGTACAGGATTATGTACTGAAGGAGTTTGGATGGTTTATTACAATTTTTTTTTTTTTACTTGAAGGAAGTTGAATCTAGGGGGATTTTTTAAATCTATCACAATGGAATATAAGTTTCACTGCAGGAAATATTTCTAATTGTTTACAATGGGAGTTTTAAACTTCCTCTGAAGGCTGTCTGGTTCTCACATTTTGAGTTTTGGAGAACCTGAATGAGAATGTCCCATTTCATTTCCTCATCGTGTAACATTTACAATCCCTGTGTACAATCCAAAATAAGTTTTAAAGCCAGGAAACATTTGTAATGACCAAATAAGATCTATTTTAAATTTCTATTTGTTGTGAGTTTGTCATATTTGAATGAATATCTTAGAACTTTTATTTTTACATTTTATTTTTACATTGTTTTTACAAAATGCTCAGTTTCTTTTTTTCCTTTTTTTTTTTATAGTTACACTTTTATTGAAATGTTGTGTTAAATGTTTCTGTTCTGATTTGACCCAACAAGCACTAGAAATAACTTGTCAGTATTAAATTCCGATCAGAAAATTGATGCCTTTAAATTTCATTTGTGTTTGTAGTTCAGAATCAAAGCCAGTTAAAGTGAGACATGAAGTCGCTTTGCACTACAGGATGAACCGACAGTCAACGCTGTGCAGTGATCTGTGTAATCAAACAATTCTTAAATGTAAAAATGTTCCCGAATGTTGTTTGATCACCACTAGAGGAGGCAAAAGGTCGGCCTTTGTTTCACTTAAAAATGGGGGGAAAGGGATAATCTGGTTTTTGCACTCTGGTGTACCACTAACTCTAAAATCAGATCTACTAACATAGAGAAGAAATGTTCATGTATGCCATGTGAATCAGACACAGGCTTGTAGTGCATGAATGTGCAATACTTCAAATGTATCACACCACTGTTGACATATTAATCTATTCTTGTGAAAATGAGCTGTGTTGTCTGTAGCTGTTCAGTGTTGTAACTGTGAATGCTTCCTGAGTATTATTTCATGTGAAATCCAAACTGCTGGTCTGTGATATCAATAAGGATCTATTTATTGTGTTGTTATTGCAACCACATTTAAACCTAAATAAATGTTGAATATATACATACACATTAAAAAAGCTCGTTTTTGTGTCCACTTTAGATTGTTCTGACACTAAGTGGGTCTTATTGTCAGAAAGAAACCGGTTCATTCATAATGTCCTCTTATTTAGTTTACTGTAATCAAGTTAGAGTAGGACAGCATAATGTAAGAGAGGATATTGCAAAAACCGACGGATCACTAAATAAGACACTAAATAAATACAGCTCTGTAAACTCAAACTATTAAATTGTAAGGTTGGTAGAAAAAATAGCCTTACATTTTTTTTTTAAATTTTGGGGGGCGTGGATTCAGGTTAACACGGGTACATATTAAGTTATATAAGTTAAAGAATGCAAGCTAATGCAAAAATAAATTGTGTAGCTCATGACTGTACATTTCCTATCATATATCACACCTCGGGGCGCTTTCGGTTACAATAAACTGAAAAGGCCGTTTTCAATTTGTTATAGTTAACTAAATCATTGAACTTTTTTAACTCTTATTTGAAACCCTAGTTTAAGATGCTAATTAAACTACCATCACTTCCCTACAGTTTTACATTCGGGGAAGACGATTCATTTACTGTATCACGGAGTGAGCTGTCTTTACCAACATAGACGATCTTCGAGAAGTTTCCAACCTGTAGGAAGCATTATGCTGCATTCATGTGGTGTCGGACACATCGGAAAAACGACTTTCCGAGTTGCAAAATGCACATGAACACCTGCTCAAGTCGGAACAACAACTCGGAAACTCGGAAAAGAATTAGGTGCCCGACTTCCCGACTTGACGTCAGAATCGTCATCACATGGGGGGCAAAATAAGTTTTGTTAATGTGAACATACTTTTATTAATTCTCGTATTGCACATCAACTTTTTGCTTAAATATAACTTGTAACAGAGACATTCACACTTCTTCGTCGTAGCATCAACGCTGTTTTGTGCTGTTGTTACGACTTTCCGAAGTGAAATCACGTAAACACACTGGAGTAGGAAAAACGACTTCCCAGCTCGGAAAATTGGACCACCGGAGCAGCACATGAAGGCTGCAATAGACTGTAAATAGTAGGAAGCTGCATTTACTGGCAGGCAGCGAGTGTGGGAGGGACACCTCTGCCAGTTTGTCACATCGGAGATATGCCGTGGAACAAACCAGAAGAAAAAACAAGTGAAACTTGTATTTTTTGTTTTATAGCCAATGGCCAAGACAGAGAAGCGAATATCCTTAAAAAGGTAGGACATCTTTAAACAAACACACTGAGCATCTCAAAGTGAAGTTGGCTTCATGTCATTGGAAAGATATATTCACGAGTTATGTTTGGATAAAAAACAGGTGTAAGGAAAGGAAGGATAATCTACCTGGATACTTGTGGTTTGTGAGACTTGTATCAGGACGCCTATAGAATGATTACATTATGTCAATTAAACAATACATGTGATTTGTAACAGCAATCGAGTCATGTCTCTAATTTGTCTGAATTGTATCCTGCTCATTCGAACTGTATCTCCTCTCAAAACAGGCTTGCTTGCCTGCCAACATGCACATGAAGCTGATAGCTTATGTGAATATGTTAAGCCATAAAGCCTTTAAAAGACATTCTCTAGTCTAGACTGTCTGTCTGCATTTGGGTCTTCCCTTCCTCAAAAAGGCTCCTCTATGACACAGTAAGAAGTATATTGTAAAGATGTGATAATTAATTAAGTTTAAGGAGGAATAGGAATATGACTTGGTGTTTTGGTGCAAAAACAAATAGCAAAGGATAAACTAAATGTAGGAAGCTATAGATCAGCAGTGCTCCTATCGACAATAGAATAAGAACGAAAATATAAAGAGCAATCAAAAGATATATATATAATATAAACAAAAGGTGCAATGGAGGAGCTGCTTTAGCACCTCAACATTACCAGTATACTCAATTTTCCTAAAACACAATGTTTATAGATTGATTGCATAAGATTTCAAATAAGTGCTGCCTTCACTGTTCTTTAGGTAATTTTGTGTGTTTACATTTTTACACTTTATTCTCTCCATCAGAACAAGAAGCTGGTGTGTTTCAGAGACATTTACCCTGCTGCTCCTCACCATTACCTGGTTGTACCCAAGCAGCACATCACCAGCTGTCACTCTCTGCACAGGGGACACATCGGCCTCGGTCAGTGGAAGAGGAACAGTACAAATTACTCACTATATGTACTGAAACTATTGTTCAATAATGTCATACTAAAGTCTCCTCATGATGCCTTCAAGTGCATGGACTTTAAAAGTATCTACTCGGGTCTTTACGGAGTAATTATGTTTCATGTCTCCAACAGTTAAACGTATGGCTGAGATGGGAAAAGCAGTGCTACAAGATCAAGGGATCACGGATCCGAAGGACATAAGGTTGGTCCAGACGGGAGGTGTGTGTGTGTTTCTATCAATCAAAAGCTAAAGCCTTATTTTATGGTATCAGTATCCGTGGGGTACTCGTTAAAAATAGTACCAGAACATCTCTAGAAATATATATTGCACTTTAAACTTTGTAGATTAAAATTGAACAGGAGTCTGTCAAGAATCAAAAGTTTTATTATTCACTTAAGTGTTTAAATCCTCTTTGGTACTTTGAAACGCTTGTCAGTGTGCATATTATTTTGGTGTTTGTGTTTGTCCCAGGATAGGGTTTCATCAACCTCCCTACACGTCAGTCGATCACCTTCACCTCCATGTGCTCGCACCCATCAGCCAAATCTCAACGCTCGTAGATTACAAGTTCATTCCAGGGACATACAATTTTGTTACTGTGAGTTCCGATGACTTAAAATGTTCTCTCCTGTGAGTATTGTGTAACCTTTTTGTGCCTCTATCTACATTTTTACTTTTTCTCTCTGCAGGAGGAAGTTCTAAGTAAGCTTCTAAAAGATAAAGCTCCACCAGTCAATGGTCCAAAAAGCTGAATGTTGTCTCTTTGAGCCAACAGCACACACACACGCTCGCATGCACGCACGCACGCACGCACGCACGCACAGAGAACTTTGGACATAAGGATAATTGCAGAGAAGAAACAAACATCTTAGAGGAGATGATGCTGAAACTGAGTCAGTGAATAATGTACTGAAGCTAATAGACTCATGAACGTATCATTGAGAAGTCACTTTTGAGAAATAACTTATTTTGTAGTACAACCTACATTTAGGGAAAATGTAAATGTAGTGTTGTGTTCAAGACAGAATTTAGAGTTAACACATTTAAACAATGTGGATGAATCGTATGTTGTATTTTGTGTGTATAAATGTTTTGCTGCATAGGCAAAGTATGAAATGAATTCTATTTTTATGGTTAGTAATATACCAAAACAGTTGTCTGACTGAACACAATGCTCTGTGTATATATTGCCTTGCCGCACATCTGTGAAATGTGCAGGAGTGTAACTAGATGCCAACATTGTCTGAAAGCATGCAAATGAAAATGTTTTTAAAAGAAATGTAATATTAAATTATTTGTATGCAGAATGTTTCCTGTGTTTTGGTGTGCATAAATAACATTCTTATGTATGTCCATACAATATAAAGATGAAGCCAGCAGGCAGATGGCTTCAACTTTGAGAGGGGTGAAATTAGTGACTCAACATCACCTGACACTGAAAGTGACTTTATGGTCACGCCCCTGTAGCCTACTATACTGTGAACAGGTTGCTCCCTTTACCGCTCTCATGAAAAGTGTAATTAGGAACCATACAGATTTTGTTAAACAACAACAAAAAATACTTCCACATCGGCCAAAGTTCTTCAGAAAGGTAGGTTGCCAACTTGAGAAAAGAGGAAAACTTTTTTTAAACAGATTTTTAAGTAACCATATCAGATTTCTGTGTATGTTTTTAGCATGATAATCATCAGAAACTCATTTTTTTTGTTACTTGACAGGTTATATTTAAAACTTCAGACATCTGAAATAGGTAGGCAGTTCCAGTGAACGCAGTTTTGGATGACTCGATGAGCTCTGTCATCGACTAGTTTTCCTAGCTCCTTACCACGGACACGCCCAGACATGATCGATGACTCACACTCTACAGTGAGAATACCATAATTTAGTTTACCTAAAGATACAAGTTGAAAACGCAGATGGAGACTCAGGAGGCCTCTGGGAGCGAAGATTGTCCTTTTTGTGAAATAGCGAGCAACAAGTCTGACACGGAAATCCTGCTCAGTGTAAGTACCAACTGTTTAAAGACTAGAACAGCTGGAAAATCCCCAACTCTCTCTCTCTGTCTCCTTCTTCATCTGTCTGTCTGTGACATTACAGGATGATGAGCTGCTATGTTTTCGCGACCTGAAGCCTGGCGCCACACATCATTACCTCGTTGTTCCCAGGACACATATCGCCTCTTGTAAAGCTCTTCAGGCTGTCGACATACCTCTAGGTGAGGGAGCTTAACCACCATGTTTACCTGTTTGACAGCAAGGAGCGACTTCTGTCTATAGTTCTACTGAGAACGACGAGTCAGCTGTCTGTGATTGATTATAGGAAAACAAAGTGTCACGTTGTTTAAGAACTGATTACAAATACTGCATTGTCACAGAGCTGAAAATGGGCTTTAATATGAGATCATTAATTTCTTAGAGATACAACGATTTCATAGGATTGCAATGCAACAATATATGATTTTCTTTCAGATTCATTTCTGTTCATTAGACTACCTTACAGCATCAAGATGGTTCTGAATAGGTCACCTTTAAACATCTGCAGCAGTAAAATGAAATGGATGCATATTGATATAAAGATGATGAAAATGATGAAATGATTACTTAAGAGTACTTTACTTTTAATATTTTCTTTTACTGATACACATACTTTTAATTTGGTAAGGTAGTTGAGTATTTTAAAGATTGTTTTTTGTACTTTTACTCAAGTAAAGATTCTTACCTCTTGTAAGTCTGAATACTGTCTTTGATGGATAAATTGATTGCACCATACTGATGTGAGCTTTTTGTTTATTAACAGTGGAGCGTATGGTTCAAATGGGATGGCGTACACTGGAGAAGAATAAAGTCAGCGACCTAGATGATGTCAGGTACAGTGAGTCAGTTTTCTCTGATGCTTTGCCTCAGGGGTCATATTGAGTTTCTCATGGTTTGAATAGCGTCTTTGCTCAGTTGGTTTGTTTCCTTTTCATTGGAACTGTGCAGGATGGGGTTTCATGTGCCTCCATTCTCATCTGTTCCCCACCTTCACCTCCACACTCTGGCTCCAGCTAGTAAGATGAACTTCAAGTCTCAGCTTCACTACGGGCCACGGTCTCACTGGTTCATCACAGTGAGTCACAACGGATGGTTTATCATTATTAGGATTTTTAGTGGGAGTACTGTTAGTATTACGATTAGTACTACTGAATTACTGTCTAAGTAATATGGCCACTTTTGCATTCAAGAGAGAAAACAAAAATGAGGTTGTTGTCTTTACATTTTTGGAGCTCTTTAATTTAAATTTTAATAGACTCATCAAGAGATTTTATACAGTTTTGCCTCATTAATCACACAAATTAAAAGCTCCCTGAAATTTAAATCAAATACATGCAGCTGTTAAAAAATGGAAACTACTTGAATAAATATAGAGCGGAAATGTTTTGATTTTATTTTGAAATCTAACTGAATTTATGAATAAAAATGGATATTAACTCTTTAATAACTGATAACAATGAATCCCTTTAATTTTAAAAAGAGGTCATCGTCTAATGTCACACTGTACAAAGAGTTTAGCCACATTCTCTCTTCCATGTTATGTCCTGTGTGTCTTTTGTTTACGTGGTACTAAGGCATATTATGTTTGAATATTGTTTTACGTATAAGAACTTCAAACCCTTTCAAACTTGACTGTTTTAAACTTGAATATTGTTGCTTCATAAGTCTTTTGTTCTTTTGCGTTTCAGGTAGACAAAGTGCTTACTCAGCTGAAGACTCGTGGCAGGGTCAATTGATTCCATAAAAAAAAAAAGAGCCCAAAGGTGTCTTCTTCTAAGTTTAAAAGTAATTTATTGACACTGTGCCTTACTGAGTGCAATCTCACTTTGATGTGTGTACTCCCTCCTTGAGTCAGGGGTGTACAAAAGTGGTGAAGAGCTTTTTTTTTTGTTTAGTTTAAAGCTGTAAAAACTCAACCTTTAAAGCAGACTGCTCGTGTCAAAAGACATGTTGTGTAGTTGGACCATCAGTGAGGGGAGAATGACTACTTTTGAGTTTACACATACAAGGCTTGAAGACTGATAACACATCGTCATGTAGTTTGAAGATATTAAAGAAATCATTGCTTCATACTCTTTTACCTTATAAAGTCAGTCTTTGTAAGGAAGGATAATTACACTTTGCACATTCATGTTTACTTGTTTGTTTGCACATTCATGTTCACCTGTTTGTTTGCACATTCATGTTCACCTGTTTGTTAAGTGTAGATAATCAAATGAAACTGCTGCTTATACCTTTGATATCTTGGAGATCTTGGATGCACTGAGGCGTAATATTATGTATAATACTAATTTAAAAAAGCATAATGAGACTTTTGTTTATCACATTTCAGAGTAAATGGAGTTATCATTAAATTAAAAAAAGGATTCTTTTTTTTTACTTTCCAGATGTGAAATGTCTACATGTACATTTAGATTGTTAGAAACAAATCCTTTGGTTGTTGCATTTACAACTCTATGATGCACTGCTGGAAGAGCTCATCTGATCTTAAATGTAACTAAAACATTATTTTACTGTTTGAAATCTGTCTTGTCTTTGGTTGAGAGATTTTACAGAGGTAGTTTTAGGTCTTTGCTGTTTTTTGTTTTAGTTTTTTTTGCTTGTATTGTCAAGTTAAATCACTAAACATTGATGGTACGAGCCTCTACAGTATTTAGGTTTAATGTCAGGACAGTGACACGAGTTCCTTTCCTGAAAACAGGATGGACGGCCAGTTGTTTTACTGAATAAAAAAATGTATAACAATCCTCAGGTGCCAACATGGGGCCCAAGGCCAGTAGGGGGGTCCTGAGGGCTGAAAAACTTTATACCACAGCAGTGGCTCAAAATGTGCAAGTTTTGCAATGACAGTAGGATACCTCCCTAAGGGGGCCCCATCTGACAGCACTACCTCTCGTAGCCCTGCTAAGCGTGTCATGCATTAATCCTGTTGAAACTAAAGTCTGCCAACGAAAGTCACCGAAGGAAAATTAAGAATTATCTGTCTGGGAGTGAAAAAAAAAAGAGAGAAAGAGGAAGACGAGTAAGCGTCGGGAAACTGGTAGACATAATGGTGATGGGTAGTTGGAGGGGCCCCCCAATTAATTTTTTGCCTAGGGCCCCAACAGACTCTAGAATCGCCACTGTCCATACTTAGACACTTGCGGATTTCTCCATTGATCGAATGATAACACTGAAAGTCATTCATCATGCCAGAGCCTCAGTTTTTATTGTTCACATTTACAGAATTGAATGTGTGAATACAGCGTTTATACAGAAAGCGCACTTGTCCGTACAGCAAACAGACACAATCCATATCTCCTCACTCTATGTACAGGTTAAGCCATGATAAAGCCTGGCCACAAGCACACTTGGCATTACACTCAGTCACTCAAGGTTCAGAATAAGATAAGGGTCTCTAATGTTCAATTATGTGACAGATAACAGATGTATCGGTGTTTGTGGTGTAGGGCATACCTGAAGGAAAAGAACAGGACATATTCAGGATTGTCTGAAGCGAATCTGAACATTTGCATTTCAGATTAGCTAACCCAAGAATTCAACCTTTCATTTAAACATGCTGATGGCTTTATTTTGAAAGTTTTGGGCCGGGTTTTTGCTTGGTTCAATGCCAAAATGAATGAGATGTTGGTAAAGAGGGAAAAATAGAAATATGATCACTGGTTTCGAGAGTGTGTAGCAGCACCATGTTGGTCCTGAGATTCTGCATTTCACTGTTCGCTTCCATTTTACTGCCACGGGGAAGAAACTGCAACTTAAGTTAACCAGAAACCTACTGTGGAGCAATGGGGGGGGTATTAGGAAGGTATTAAAATGTTGAACTCTCAGTAAATGTGTAGTTTACCATTTCACTGCTTGTAGGTCTTCTTGCCTTGATAACAAGATTCATTAAAACCAAAGAAAGAAACTTGAATAGTGACCTCAGAAAAATAATACACCTCTGAAGTATGGTTATTATAAATGCCTTGAATAATTAAAATACATTAGACATGTTGAAAAAGAGAGTTAGTCGATAATAAAGAAAATATACAAATTGATCACACCATCAAGAACTGACATCTTTCTTTTTGTTGACCTCACATCACTGTGGATTTGACATCTATTGAACTACCTTTTCCAATGTCAGCATTCTGCAGTTCACTAAGACGCAGATCTGTAACCTCGTGGAACACAATCACCATCAGAATTTGGCAACGTTTTTTTTTTGGTAAAGCAAAAGTACTGCTTGTTACCCATTTCCATGACGGCATCTTTTGGGACTGCAGCGTAAGCGCTGTTCATTTCAGGAATAATGAAGAGTGCCCGAAATCATTTCAAACAGCTTGATGAACCAAGGAAAAACGGATTCATCGCCTGAGGCCTCACTAAAAAAATGGTAGGAGCTTAAAGACTTTTAAAAAGTTGGATCTTGTTGGATTTGTTCTGACTGGCCTGTGTAGATAATACTGAGGAAATGTCTCCCATCTTCCTACCAACCCGAAATAGTCCTCCCTGAGTCATGAAAATATCTAGAAGGACTTTTAAGATCAGTTCCCGGGAGTTGTTCATCATCTTTGATCGCAGCTCTTCGATTGTTTTTTCTCCATGCTACACGGTAGTGCAAGCTCACTGGGAGTGTTAGAAGTATAAGTGTTAAATCTCTATTCCTCTTTGGTGGTTAGACTACAAGCAAAATCAGACACAGAGCGTCATACTCCTGCATTAGTGAATTAAAAAGGCGTAATACAAAAAAAGAAATAATGTCCTATAACTGTAGTAACATATCAGTGAGAAAAACAAGAAGCTTCTCACCCTCTGAGATGATTTCATCAGTCACCATAAAGGGACATTTAAACCAGTGCCAACAAAGAACCCGTTAGGAAGATGCTGAAGAAGTGTGAACACTGCAAGAAATACTGAGTCAAGGGTTAGTGTTTTATTCTTCAAGTTGATGTCTGATACAGAGCTCACACTTAATAGGGGTCAAATAAACTTAGGACAATGACAGTGACAGAGGTTAAAAGCTGTGTTAGAAGGGGGGAAGGTGTTAAAATGGAGTATAGTTCAAGAGGTTTTTTCGCATTTGGAGTGCTTGTGTTTTCGTGTGTGTGTGTGTGTGTGTGTGTATGTGTCTACATGTGTGGAGATGTAAATATGTGTATCAGAGTTCAGTGCTTCAGAGAAAAGGGTTGTGTGAGAAGCACAGGGGCAGGGCACGGAAGGGGAGGGGAGGTTATGGCCATTAGGGAAAGGACCGAGCACCAGGCTCCTTTGTTCTTTGCTCTTTATTTTGTTGCTAGTTCAGCTGAAAGCCAGAGGCCTGCAGAGTGACACACTATGCCAGGGAGCGCTGGCGAGGCTTGATCCTCGGGTACAGCTGCAAAGAAAAAAGAAGAAGAGAGTTTTTAACGTGACTGATTTCAGTTGCTAATGTTTGTTACTGTATTAAAGATTTACATCAATGTTACATTTATGTATTATATTAAACCCGTGGACCAAAAGCCCTTATTTTCTGCCCCTGTGACGTTTAACCTTCACCATGAATGTCACAGAGGGGTAATGGGGGGACAAAGTAATCCCCCCCTCTGTATCACCTTCAGAGGTAGTAACAGAGGCTTCACAGGTGCGAGACGGGCTCGGCGGAGCCAGCGGGGGAGAACAGTGCTGTGTGTATGTGTATGTCCATGTGTGTGTGTACTGTATGTGGAGCACCCGCTTATTCTCTTCATGTCGTGCTTCCTGTGAGGCTCTTTGAATTCACAGACTGGGACACTAATATTAGGCTGTTGTGGAATCACAATGGATGTACAAAGATGTAATGATGGTGGAGCTTCGTTATGGTGCTATTGCGTAATCGCACTCTGAAAGGGCTAATGACTCCTGCTGGACAATCAACCATGGTTAATTAAGGACTTATATTGT
This sequence comes from Tautogolabrus adspersus, assembly GCA_020745685.1. Lineage (NCBI taxonomy): Eukaryota > Metazoa > Chordata > Actinopteri > Labriformes > Labridae > Tautogolabrus > Tautogolabrus adspersus. Next base: position 18,922,662 of record CM036543.1, on the reverse strand, counting down.
TAATCTTTTCCCCACAGAAATGTTCCATGATAATTATTTATAATGAAGAAGAATCTATACAAATCTTACAAAGAAAACAACAACAATGACATCTGAAAATCCAGCCTAATGTCAGTCTATGGCTAATGTAGACTTGTATGAGACTACAAATGTTAGAAATTAGTGAATTTGTTGTTACCCCCAGCAGGTTGCGGGGCACGTAGCCCTCGTTGTCATCGAGTCGCGCCCACCACCACTCTGTTTCACTGTCGTCCTGTCGTCGCAGAATAGTAATGGCGTCCCCTTCACTGAAGGCCAACTCATCGGAATTCTGAGCCTTATAATCCCACAGAGCATACACGGTGCCCTTGTTCATTACACCCAGCTTCTCCTGAACACCTGCACAACAGAGTCCAAAACACAGAAAATCTAAATCACAATGTACAAACCAGACAAAGCAATCAAAAAAGTGTTTTTTCCAAGTCTCATTCGGTTGCATGAAAGTGAAATTTCAGAAACACATTTGCGGAAGCTAGCCTGACTGGTGGGTTGTTTCTCACCATATAGAAACTGTGAACACTGGATGTAGCCCTCTTCCATTTCCTCGCATTTATCTGCAGCAGTCTCCACATCACTGATGGTGCTGGCAAAGATAGCAGCCCCTGACTCGACCAACAATTTGCAGAGGTGAACACTGTTGCAGGAGGCGGCACAATGAAGCGGAGTCCTGAGTAAGAATAAAAAACATGAAAACAATGGACAAATGTAGAAAGATGACAGCCGATCATGTTAAATCAAACTGAATGACATTGATTTCAATGTGTGGTCATCATCGCTACTCACCATCCGTCACTGTCTGCAGCGTTGACGTTCACACCAAAGTCCAGCAGGAACTTGACTATATGGTGATGTCCTGCACACACTGCGTTGTGCAGGGGTGTAATACCCTCGTCATTAGGAGTGCTAGGATTCTCCACCTGGGCGGGGAAAAATAACGCAGATGATCGGATAAGTCGTTGTCCTACATGCAAGTAAAAATAAATCGAAGTGTGTGCACAGTCACATTGTACCTCATAGATGATCCTCTGGACGAGGTCAAACTCTCCCTCTAAAGAGGCATCAAGTAGAAGGGCCAGAGGGTTGAATTTCACCCTGAAACCGTGGCCGGTGCGCTCAGAGTTTGGTTTCTTTAGGTTTGTGCGTTTCTCCTGTAAGGTAAAAGATGGGAAGTCTGAGTTAGATTATGTAACAAAGGAAACTCTTTGAATGGAATAAGTAGTCAGTGTATGTGCTTCTGTCACCAGGTGCTGTGAGCCCGCCGTGCCGCTCTCTTCTGGAGTTGTGACCTCCAGCACAGGGCTGGGCAGCAACGCTTCAGAGCTCCCCATGTTGTTGTTGTTGTCGTCGTCCTCTGGTGCCTCTTCTTCATCAGCATCCACCAGCCCTTCGTGTGGCGAGGGCGGCGGCTCGTTGTCATTAGCATCGGTTGAAGGAGTCTGATCATCAGAGCCCAGCTCCTCTTCCCCTGGTGGTGGCGGTAGTTGCATCTCAGAGGGGAGGTTGCCGTTGTCTGTATCAGCCACAGAGTCTCCGCCCACATAACCAGGAGGATGACTCGGTTGATAAAAAGGCGTTCCATTACCTGCACCATTACCACCTGTTGATCCACTGACTCCGTTTCCTTCTATGCCTCCTGCGAGCGTATTAAATCTCTGGTACAGAAGTTTCTGAATGTTGGGTCCACTGGGGCCCTCTGGCTCTGTGATGGAGCTGCGCTTCTTGAGCGGTCTGGGAGCGTTGGCTAGCTTTTTGCGGAGCACCTCGAGGTCAGCGTCACTTTGGTAGCGCAATGGGGAGTGTACCATGGGCGTTAGCTTGGTAGGGCTGAGCGGTCGTGGGATGTTCTCCACACTGGGAGGAGGAGCTAAGGGCTCTGGGTGCTGGAAGAACTCATGATCATCAAACTCTCCGTCCAAAGTGTCCTCACCGCCGGGATGGCCTTGGAGCAGGGGGAAGGCGCCTCCTGTCTGAGTGAAAGGCAGGGGCGAGGGGGGTGTGGAGCTGGGCGGGAGAACTGGCTTCCCATATACTAAAAAGAAAGGAAGAAAGAGTGAAAACATTTTAGAGGGTATAGAAAGAATCAAAACCTAAAGATTTGTACATTTTCAATAACATAAATCTAATCAAAACAATACATTCTCATAATTGAGGCTGTAACAAGCACATTACCGTTTGCTTAATTAATTATTTTAAGTAACTATGGTTAAGATACCACAGCGTGCTTGTTTCATGTTTGCATTTTTGTACTTATTCTTTTCTCCTTTATTTTTCTGTGTATTGACTCCCACTTTGTTTCTTCTAACTCAACTCTTACCAGCTTTCAGAGCAGGCTTGAGTGGCTGGCTCTTTGGCGCCGCCTGCTGGAGATACATGTGATAGATGGAGCTGGAGTTCATGGTCGGTGGGCCTTTTCGGGGCGACTGAGGCCGTGATCCTCTGTCTGGGATGAAGGGACGTACTGCCACAGCTGGTGGGGGATCCAGTCGCTCGCTCAGTCCAGGGGGGGAAAAGAGGTGCGTTAGGCTGGTAGGTGGGGCTGGGTGGCACTGAGATTCGCTGTTGGATCTGCTGAGAAGACGAGCCCGTTGAGGGGGGGATGCGAGGCCAAGCAGGAGCTGGCGGGTTTGGGAGTGGACGTGAAAGAGGTGGTGCGTCCTTACGGCGCTCCAAGGAGCTGGCTGAGTTTGCAGTGATGAGGTGGGAGCCATAGGGGGGCGGCTGGGGTTTGGAAATGGCAGGAGAGGACACGACCATTTTTGGGTCTAGCACCTGTGAAGAAGCAAAAAAAATCCCATGCATATATCCACCATTAAGGACTTAATGACTTCATTTTCATTTAATACAGGAGGTTACTGAACTTTTATACGCATTAAGAAGTATAACAAGAAGGAGAACTAACCTTTTCTGCACTTAGAGCAATGGGGGAGCCTGAGGGAGGGCTCTTGCCCTGGGTATCAGTCCCTGAGTCTCGTCTCTCAGGAGGCTTTAAAGATGTGCTCGTCTTTCCTGCAGTCGGCCAGCCAGTATCAGCTGGGGCGAAAATGGGACACAGTAAGATTGTTGCAAAGCTGAAGAAAAGCCAATGAGTGTGGGGGGTATGAGGAGCTTACGTCTGTTTCACGACTCAGGGGAGTGAAAAGCATGACCACCAGAGCTAGGTCTAAATGGTTACAGTTCATTTTTCCACATTTGAATTGCGTCACTTTGTGTGAAAGCCACATGAAGTGTAATATTAGTGCTGATCTTCCAAAAGATTATGTGTAACTCACACACACACACAATGGAAGCTGTACCATTTGGACCTGATAGTGGGATTAATTGGAAGGTTCAGGATTTTGAGAAACATATCCTATTAATCACAGGAAACTAGAATACATTTTAAGCACAGTCCTTGATGTGTGTTTTCAACGTTCCTTCATTGTTTGCATGTGTAAAAAAAGATAATGAAACAATGAAGCATTACTTATCATTCTTTGGGAGGTCAGGAACATAAAGACTGTCTGTACCATTTACATAAACAAAAAATAAGACTCATCTTTTTGCTCACATGGTCAAGGCCCATGGTGCCAAAACAACATCTGGCTCCTTTAAAAATGTCATTTTTGCACTAAAGGTTCACAAGTTATCCTTCTTTCAAATGTGAACAAAGTCACAGCAGACCGGTGGAGCGTTTGAAGAGGGACTGATGATCAATAGGACAAAAATCCTGAGCCTCCACTTATCAGCAGTGATGGCAATGGATGTTTCTGCATTAGTATTCTGCTACTGCGGTGCTTTCATTTAGTCGTGAAAACTTTTCCTTCAGTTGCATCGGGTAATTATCTATTATATTGCAATTTAGTCAAAGAAGTAAGAAGTGCCGCTGATTTTAGGTGTGTCCCTGGTGCTTAACTGATAAGAGTGATAAATATGTGCAGGGCAGCGAATGCACCTTCAGACAGCAGGAACAGGGTGAAGAGAACAGAAAGAAGATGATAAAAGGACAACACAACAAAACAACAGCAATCGTTGTTGTACAACTGTTCACGAATTAGTTTCAATGAAAATAAACAAATCTGAAGCTTGGTGATAATCTTCTTTTAGAAGCAAAAAGCTTTAAAAGCATTTACGATCTCCTTAAATAGTTCATTCACATAAAGTAGATCTAAAGGGAACTTTCTTTAAAGCTTCTTTAAATGCAGCATTGCCAGGGAAATATAACAGCATCCACACAGCTTTATCTGGATCCTCACAGATGACTCTATGATATGTTTATTTCCTCATGCATGTTAAGTGTTAAATGTGACTTCTCACAGTTTGGTTTGTTGTGGGAAACGAAGTGTGAAGGGGTAGAGTAAGACAGGCTTGAAATGTTATGAAAGTAGAACAAAGCCAAAAATATTTGGGTCTTTTTCATGTGTCAAATGTACAAGGCATTCAACCCATTGAACCTTCTCAAGTGTTCAAACACACACAGGGATCAGCAGTGCTTTCAGATACAATTAGGGGTGTGAAATCTTCTGCAGATGGCAGCAAAGTGTTTCAAGATTGCACCCCCCCCCCCCCTCCGAGTACTTTGACGTAATAGCCAATCCACAGAGGAAACACTTGAAATAAAATGTCAATATGTTCTCTCTCCAGCTCAGAAAAAAGGCCCAATGCTGCACTGGAAGGAGAGAGTTTTTAGCCCAAACAAAAAATGCTTCCATCAGTCAGTGTTTGTTCAAGTTAACTTGGCTGATGCTCATCTCCCCCTCTGACTCCTCAGCTGTGCGTGTAAGCTTTAATTTGTCTGCTGGAGAGAAATCAGTCCCTTTGTTTCTGAAGAAAAGAGTAGTGGGCCGGAGGTGTGACCGGGCAGAACAAAATCTTATCCACTATTTAATGGATAAGGGTGTGCATGCTGAGGACCCTGTGCTCATAAGGATAGAGAAGGTTCAGGAAGTGCCACCCTGTGCTAATGCTGCACTGTGCACTCACGGGACGTGCCGTCAGAGCCAGTGGAGGCTCCAGTGCCCGGGTGTGATTCTGGAAGGGACGGGGGTACCGGGTCCACAACGATGTCTAAATCAGACACCTTCCAAGGGCCGGAAGGCTTTCGCACACCGTCTGCCCCAGGAAAATCAGCCCCACCCCACCATCCATTCACCCACACCCAGTGAAAACAGAGACATAACAAAGAAAGACAGCATAGACACGTGAGAGAGAAGGACAGGGAGAAGAAAAAGAAGAAGAAGAAAATCACAGGAAACACGACACAGGAAGAGAGGAAGGTTAGAAAAGGAAGAGAAAGTAAATCCCAGAATTCAAGTCAAGGTGAAGAATAAACGGAGAAGTCAGGTAAGAAGGAAACAGAGTAACAGTTTGAGCCCAGGAGGGAATGCAGACACAGGCTTTTTCATGCAAGATGTGTTAAATGTGTAGTGGTGTGAGACTGCTGCCGCTGGGACTGCAGGTATCCAAGCTACTCTTTACTTGAAACCTCCATCTGCCTCTCTACTTTATGAAACTCTGCATGATTCGCCTGTTTAATAAGGCAGAAGTCACTAAATAAACACAAGTTTCTACCTATCCTATGTAAGAGCTTCATGTTTTGTGTTTCACTGTAAAATAAAAAATAATGTAATGGAAAACATTTTTATGGCTTTTAACAAACCTGATTTGGTGCGGCCATGGTTGGCTTGGTTATTAACGCCCAGAGTCTGAGGCTTCAGTGGATCAGGTGGCAGGGTGTACCCTCCCTCCTGTCGGCCCCCTGCTGGGACTTGGATGTACGGCCCGACTGCAGCGACGCGGCCCAGAGTGCCAGGAGCAGGCTGGGGAGACGGAGGCCCGTTGGCTCTGTTCAGCTATAGGAGGAGAAAGTCAGAAAAGTTTCCAATGTTATATGTGTTAAAAGAGAAGTGAACATAAGGGAGGACTTAAGGGGACACGGGCAAAAAGGTTTGTACATAAATGTTGCTTTACAGAGAACATCTGCAGTGTCTGGACTGACGAAGCCTGCAGATGGGACACTTGTGCCTGAAGCATTCTAACAAAAAGAGTCTTAAAGATTAGATGTGTTAAGCGCTCTTAGTCTTACAGGAAGGTTCTCTTTTTGACGTGCCTCAGCTTTTTTCTTGTAGAGGCGTTCCCGGAGCTCACTGATGCGCTTGTCCATCAGTGTTACTTCCATGTTGCGTTTGTTAAGAAGCTCCTTCTGTTGCTGCAGCTTGCTGTTCTGATCCTGGTTTAACTTGTTCCGGATCTGTAGAAGATAAAAGCGGATTTAGACACACGTATATATATCACTACAACAGAAGATAGCACCATCCCTGCACCAAGCATTCACTAGATGTCACACTGATTTCTGTAGTACCTGAAGCTCCTGATAGAGTTTACGTAGCTCCAGGGCTGCAGCACCCGTTACTTGGCCACCCAGGGTGGACTGTATGCCGTTGAGCTTCCCCCTCCGCAGGTCCTCCAGCTGCAGGCTGAGCTGCTCCACCCTCAGCACTGCACTCTGTAGCTCAGACTGCTTCTCTTGGAACAGGCTGCTAACTTGCTCGATCTCTGCCGCTGGATGTAAATAAATGAAGAAATCACATTAGCTCATTCATGATCTACATGCAGGGGCACTTCTTTAAAGGCACACATGTGTTGCATAAAAAATTCATTCTGTCTGGTTTGTGGATTTTCCGTCTGCTCTCAAGATATGATGAGGCATTTTTCTTATCACTAGAAATAGATCTATTTAAGTCAATAATCTATACATACACAGGTTTCCATTGATGACCTTGCTGTAGTCCACCTGGCCTCTCATTGCCCGAATCTTCTTGAGCTTTGCCTCCTGGCTCTCCACGCGCTCCTTCAGCCTCTGCAGCTTCTCGCTCTCTGAGACGGTTTGCTGCTGACGCCGCTCCTGCTGCTTCAGGTAACGCAGACGTTGCTCCTTCAGAGAAAGAGACAGTCAGTAAAATGTAATAAGTAAACAGATAAATCAAGATTAAATCCAACAATGAATCGTTTTTGAAAGTTTGTCACAATGATTTGTAATAATAACACAAAAGCAGCAAGGCGAGGTCCCGAAGCTTACAATATATCTCAGTGGCAGACATCCCTGAAAACTCAGCTAAATCGTTCTACTGTATCCACTCAATGAAATGCTGTCTGAAGGCTGAAGACAGGGTCAGATGACTACATCTCTTCACCCAACTGAGATCTGCTCCAGTTAAGGTCCTAAAATAGGAAATGACATGCCCACGTTTCCAAATGACTGCAGGGCTTTCAGTGGGCCTACTTTTTCAGTCAACACAAAAAAGCCAATAAATAGTGATTTTATCCGCGGGTCTAAAGTGGGCTTCATCCTGCATGACTGATCAGCGCACCACAAGCACAGCGGTCAGACTAAGTCACTGTGCTGAAAAGCCACTGAGACTGAAGAGGCAGAGCGGTTTAGTAGAGGTTTGCCACATATCTCTTCCTCCTTTTAAAAAAATGGTATTTTGTATAAGCTGGTCTGACAAAGGTTACAACCTGTGTCCTTAGTGTTAAAAAAAACCCAGCCTGTGTCTGTGGGATCAGACTAAATGACACAACATCAGACTTAACCGCACCAGAGCTGAATAAAAGGCCCTACTTATTGTTTGGAATGATTCATTATTTCAATTTGAGATTTTTTTTATTTTACTGCTTTTCTAATTATTCGTGCTATACGCCGTGTCCTAACAGCACGCGAGCGTAGATATAGCGTTGCATGTTGTTAGAACAGGCTGCTACATTTTATAGTATATGAACAGTATTTATGTTTTTATAGAATAAGGTTTTTAATGTGCTATGTTCTGAGTTTGTGTGGGCAGGCTAAATACGCTTCTGAAGTAGTCGTTTTTTTATGTGTAAGGCGATTTAATGAAAGGTGTTTTTGTAAATCGGTACAGATGTTTACTAATAATATAATACTAATACTGATCTAATCATATGAATTAGTTGTGGTCCTTAACCCAAAGGGGGCGGGGGGGGTCTGCCCTGATTCTCTCAATCGATCCCATCCCTAATGTGTCTGCCATGTTGAATTAAAGACTCCAGTCATGTCTGGTGGAGTGATGGAAGGTAAGATAAAAGAATAAAGACAACATGCTACCTTTGCAACGAGCATCTGTTGCTGTGCCTCGATCTGCTGCTGCTGCCGGCTCGCCATCTCCTGCAGCTCTGACAGTGTGAGCTCCACACGCTGATTCCCCACCTACACACACACACACAAGCACACGGATAAACACAAGAGCTGGTCAACACACTGAAAGGTAAGCAACTGAAACTACATAAGGACATGAGTGAGGAAATGTTTGAAAGGGTCTTAGCTACTTTAAAAAAAAAAAAAACATGACATATTTTAGAGGAAAGATTAAATGTAAAGATAAGTTGGGAGGTCTGATCTTCTTGGACTAAAAATACAAACCAGGGCATGACCCAACCTTTATTTTGCACCCTGTGGGAGCGTCTTTGAGTATGATGACACACTTACAAAAATATACATGACTCTTCCTCCAGCCCAAACAGAAACATTTAGCAGCTCTGAGTTAAAGCCATAAGGTGAGTATTCACTTGGTCACAGTCATACCTTCAAACATGTAAATGGTAGTTTGGTGAGCTCAAGTGTGAAATTTGATGAAGCTTAATGACATGTTTTTAAACCTGTAGCTTAGTACATAGTTCATCCTTGATGTAATTACACCTTCAAGACAAATATGTTTGGACACAAGTCTAAAAAAAGAAACGTCAACAAAAACGTACATAAGCCTAAAATACAAGTTAAGCAAAAAAAAGCCGTAATTAATCATTTACAGGAGATACGAGCTGAAGGCCGATAACACCTCAGCAGTTCCACCGGCTGATTGTCTCCGTGCCACGACACACTGATGCAGTAATTCATTCAAAACGAGCCACAACAAGTATTAATGAACATACTTTTCAGAAGGGTCAACATTTCTGTATCATAATCCACTTTGTATGATTGGTCTCATGTTATATTCTAACATATTGGATTTGTGATTTTCATGAGCTGTAAGCCGTAATCATCAAGATTAAATTAAAAAGAGGCTTGAAATATTTCACCATGTCATATGAATCTACAGTATATGTAAGTGTCACTCTGAATTAAATAACGGCAAAAAAAAAAAACTTTTTCACGATATTTTAATTAATTGAGCTGCACCTGTATACTGTTAGCTGATGCTTGTGTTTGTTCTTGCTTGGGTTAGTTGTTGGCTTGTTTGTTTTGTAGTGTAAATTATAATGTAGACACACAGCTCACCCACTCTAAGACAACCCAAGCAGAAGTGGCAGGAAGAAAAAAAAATCACTCCCCAAACAAATTGCCAATGACTTTTTCCTCTGAAGCTAGAAATCGTCCTCCATGAGTCGTTAATGAAAACCCTTTTCTGCTGAGTCTCACAAAATCAGCTGCGACAGTATTAACACTGTACAGACTTCTCTTTAATAAAACAGTGAGCGGTGAATACAGTCCTCCGCACTACAAGCAGGACTGATGAACTCAGGTGTTTCCAGACTTTGCCTTTAAGAAGAGCAGAAAGAGAGAGAGGAGAAGGGAGACGATGCAGGAACTGTCAAATTGTTTCTGAACAAAAGCAGACTGAAAGAAAAATGTAGAAATGTTCGTATAAAGAAACACCAAGAGGTGAGTTAGAGACAGAGAGAATGACAACATGGAAGGTAGATTTGGAACAGATTAAGTTTATTAGTGATATGGTGCCACCTTCTTCCTCTTTACATATTTTTCCTGGGGTCGTTATTGTAAAGACATCCTCTCGGAAAGGGAGGGTTTCCTCTCCTTCACAGATGTGATTAATGCCTCTAAGTTATGAGAAACGACAACAACCAATAGGATTTCTCCTATGTTTAAAAACTTGGTGAATTAAGGACCAGCACTTGGGCGATTTTTCTTGCACTGAGGCCCCGGGTGAAACAAACATGGCACGCTAAAGACATAAAAAAAAAAGGTTTGGACTATCTTCCTCGATTAGAAGAGGCAGGCACTTCTGTGAGTCATGTTGTCTGAATAAAACATGAACACGCCTGTTTTAGGTTATACATTTGACTTGTATGATATTGTGAAGTGAGGCAACAACATTAGAAATGTCAACATCTTGACTTTAAAAACACTCAACATGTGTGGACAGAATGTTGTTAAGACAACATTTTTCCTACCTGGCATTTTTAAAGCATGTAAACATAAGAATATGTGGGAAGACTTTGGGGGGGGGGGGGGGCTGACTCAACCACAGTTGAGTTGAGATGGGGGAGAGCGGGGGAAGCCACTGGCACAGATACCAGCACGCTCAGATACACTCAGGCAACACTGCATCAGTGACAATTCACCCAAGGGAGAAGCAGACACACACACACACACACAAAAGCTGAGTGAAGAGCTGGAGAAACACCCGACTGAGCAGAGGAGGAAGGACGAAAGAGCAGCCACAGCGTGTCTGATGAGGGACGTCGTCCTACTGGGAGGCTACATTACACCCCCCAACAACTGTGAGGATTTCTACTGACTGAAATGGAGCGCAATCCAGGATTATTGCTGGAAGAACCCAATGGAGATCAGGCCCAACGTTTCCGAAAGAAGATTGGTTATTAATGACTCAGGGCTGTGGGTTCAAATCTGACCTCGACCCTTTGCTACATGTCATCCCCCTCACTCTCCTCCCAACATTTCCTGTCTCTCTTTAGCTGTCCTATCAAATAAAGGCAAAAAGGCCCAAAAAATAAAACTTCTTCCATATTCATTTTGTTTGTGATTTTCCAGTTAGTAAACTGATTGACGGTGTTTTTGGACTGAAGTTTTATGGACACAAACATTCGTTATAAAGACATTTTATTGGGGCCTGAGGACATTTCAATCAGCAGTCTTCAGAGCTACCAGACATTTAAAGAAAAAGTCGTCACTTCTTTCTGGAAAAAAATCAATTAATCATATAAATATCAATATATTGGTACCTGAGGATATTTTAAATAAAAAGCGGGTTGAGACCTACTCTGTTAACTGTTGCATCGGCCAAAAATAGAGCTGCAATGATTTACATGTTTTTATATTTTTCCTCAATTAATTCCTGAAATGATCAATTGCAAATCAAAACAGTTGCAGATTATTTTTCTGTTGATCAATTTATCATTCCAGCTCAGACAAATAAAAAGAGATGCTTTAATACTAACAGTTAGCTACAGTCACCACTTGTGATCTTTAAAAGAAAATGGAAAACGTGTGCAATCACTGTAGCGTTCCCTTCAGGCTCCTCTGCTCTTTACAAGGCCTCGACCCTCTCAGAGGATGATCATTTCTGCTGCCTGGTGGAGAGAAAACCCAGGGGGGATTTGGGCAGCAGCCCATGGTAAAGCCAAAGCAATGATCCTCTTAGGGGCGGTTATATCATCCAGCAGGCTTACTGATATAATCCTCTAAATCAGATATTAGGAAGGAATTCAGACACAAATGAGCCTCAGTACTTGGGAGGTTAACCGAGCTGACCATGCAGCTGATGATGTTTACCTCTATGAGTGAGCAAACACTCAGTGTGTTTACACAGTTAGGAAAAGTCGATTTATTGTGTTAGTCTGATTAAAACTGGACTTTTAAAATGCATGTAATGAATTTACACGATATAGAATTTGTGGAAGTCAGACTAAAGAGATTGATGAACTCCTGCATGTATATGCCACAAATGGGACCCAAACTGGCCTGGAATGCACTGCTCCACAGTCCCTGCGTCGGGCTTTGACTCGGAAGTTGAACTGCATAAGTGCATGGCAAAGCAGAAGTCATGTCTGTCTTTGGATATCACCTTAAGCTAGAGGGATAGCGTGCTTTGCATTTGAAACACATGTAAAGCGTAGAGCATGCATGAAAGATAAAGAGCTGTAAAGCTGTCCATGTTTGACATACAACCAACACTTCGCCATTTACTAACTTGCGAACTTGTTAGCAAGGTCAATCAGAAGAAGGTCCAAAAGTGAAAGAGGGCAGACGGCCACCTACCATAGCAGAGTTCGACATGTTTCTGTCAATGAATCGATTCTCCCTCAGCGCATGTATACTGGGAACAAGGACAGTATTCTAATGAAATGGCCTGATTGAGCTGTAACCATGGCTGAACTTAGCTGTGCATTAAAACATACTGATTATAAACAAGATGTTTTTGCTTGTCTGCTTTGATAGAATCTGTCGACTTCTATATTCATAAGAACATATTCCCTTGATGGTACTTTCTCAACACAAATAAAGTCAAACATTTCGGATATAAAAATGAATAGCTTCTGGTCGCTCTTGTTCCTCAACCTTTTATTTTTTATTTTTACTAAAACTAAAAGCCCTCCATCTAAGGCTTGGCTGGATTGTTCCCTCCACCATTAAGGTTAAATTAGCTACGATTCCTTGACCAGAACACATTTCTATTGTGAAATCTGGGACAGATGGTTGGAGAGAGAAAGGATGCTCCGCCAGAGGCTGCTTTTATCAGAGTCATTCGCATCTCTGAGCACACACACTTCCTAAAGCTAGAGCTCAACATGCACAATAATGGGATTACCTCATGGGGAAATATTGGTTGTTTGGAAAATGGGCCAGTCCTGTAACACAAGGGCCGGTCATGTTGTGCATGTTACCAACCATTAATTATCCACAGATAGATACTTTTACCTCATACAAGACAGATGTTATGTCATTACTGCGCACTATAATAAAACATTGAAATGGATCTGCCTCACAGTAAAAAACACAACCTGACATCGCCGCGTTCAATCTGAGTCTCATAATGTAGATGTAAGGAAACCAGAATGGTGGCCATCGCTAACACTATGTCTGACATTTGAAGGTAAAATCCTTCCGAAGTAAAAAAGAACTCACTGAATGTGTGTTTGGTCGGTAGAAAGCTACTGAGATTTCAAGTGGAACCCAAATTAAATAACAATATTTTCCTTTGACATTTACTAAATGAAAATATTGTACTCATGTACACTTGTGTACACAATATTGTACTCGTGTACACATCTGGTTTATTTGGTACAACATCTGTCTAGTCATGTACTAAAAATAGTTCATTACATCACGACAGTGGAAGGGAAAATGTGTGCTCTGCTGGCACGACACTCCATTACTGTGAGGTCTGACAGTCTGTCTCCTTCCTGTTAACACAACTGAACCAATGACAAAGTGATGGCTAATGCTAGCTAGCCTGAAAGAGTTTGCAAATGGCACTAAAACATAAAACAAAATGTTAAGTCTTGTAGTAAATCAGTGATAATTTGACAATCTAAGATACCTAACTTCTACATTTAGAAAGGAGATACAACTCTCTAACTGTTAGCCTAGCCTGTTAGCTTCCAATTTCAAAAAGGAATCAAAGCAACCCTGTGTAAGTATTGCCATTTACACTTTGAGTATCAGAGTTCAATTTAGTACCTCACCAATAACTTAAAGCTCGTCTGCAATATTCAGTCACTTGGTTTCTCTCTTCTTAGCTTCCTTCATCAACATGCTCTTTGCATTTTTTCTAAACAGGTTATCCTCTTTGGGCTCTTCCCCTCTGCAATAATGTCCGTACTGAGGATATCAAGTTGGACTGGTAACAGGAGATTTGTGACTTCAGGGCCTCTGGTCAAAAAGCTTTGTTGTTTACGCGCTACTTGCAGAATGTCGTATTTGCTCCGCCCAAGTTTCAGAGTGACTTCAAGGGAATTAGACCACAGGGAGGTGAACCAAAGAGAATACATTCTCCTGCTTTCAAGTCAGACTGCCTTAATGACTTTTGAAGACATTATTTTAAAGTAAAACACATTTGAATCATACTGCTTCATCTGAACAATGGATTCTAACAAATGGTAAATGTTGTTAAATGAGAGTGTAGACATTCAGACACTTTACTCAAAAGTATGACCATGACAAACATATTTTGTGAGGTTTGGATTGGAGACCATGTTTCTGCTAAGTTTAAATTAATAAGCTAGTTATGTTTTATTCCTGTGAATGCACACTCTCTCTTACCTCTTCAGATAACACAGGACTTCAGTATGGCCTTTGTACTCGTTTCTTCTGCTCTTTATGTTTTTCAATAAAGACATACAGGGTTGTGGCACTTTGTGTTACACACTTAATATATAACTCTCATTATAGCCCTAATCTATGCATGACAGAAGGCACCAAATTAAAGTGAGTGATTGCAAGGCCAATTTCTATTTGAACATCGTTTAGATAATGCTAATTAAGTCTCACCCCGTTCTCATTGTGCTTCTCTCCAGTGTTCCCACTTCTGCGACTCGTCTGATCCTGAGACTGCTGACTCCCTGCAAAAAGAAACAGTCACCATCACAAAGCACAGACAGAAGCATGCACACATTCAGCTGCAGATTCAGAGGCTACAACCATTGTCAGGAAGAGTTTGAAAATTCAGCGACATGATTGCCCATGACAGAAGGATTAAAGAACTGGGACAAGCATTGCTGACCTCAGCCACCGAACTCAAACTTTTCATACGAAAGGCTTAATGGGTAGAGGGATGTAAATGATTTAAAACTTCAAAGGAAACAATTAAAAAAAAGGTAGACTTCTGCTATACTTCTAAATATGTATTTATTTATATGATATACTGTATAGCTTGTTGACAACTTTGCTGCAAACGTCTTTTTCCTAGTGGGGCACACATTAAATTAAACCTGAAACAAATGAGCATTACATCACAAAGAGATTGTTCTGTGGCAGAATGTGACAACACGCACCCTGATCGCTGCTCTCAGTTGGCGAGTCTTCATGCCGGAGGAAGAACTTAACTTCTTGTTTCCGAGGCCCCCATTTCTGCAGATGTTCGTACATCATGTGTTCGAAGGGGATTGCTCGCTCTACAGAGACAGACATGTGTAGCATTTAAATACTGAGGTTTGGAAAAAGATCATATATACTCATCTTGTTTTTGAATTCGAATGAAACATCTCGTAAAATGTGTCTGCTAAATATGAAGCTTGCAGCTGGTTTGCTTAGTGCTCGGTGAAAACAGAAGGGTTTAAATGCCGGACATTTTTCTTGACTAGCTAGCTGTTCCCCTATTTCCTGTCCATGTGCTAAGCAAGCTGAAGCTTCATATTTCCAAAATGAGGACCTTCTGCTTTAAATGCAATCCTAAACATTACTAAGCTCCAATAAAAAATAGTGTGAGTGTTTTTAGACCACTTTCTTCAATCTACAGAATCTGTTTTAAACTACAGGGGCCATTAGCTGGATATACATGTGGGATTGTGGATGATGTGTGCACTTTGACCTGATACCTGTATTTAATTAACTAACCTACAATACAGGTGTTACACAGCAGGTTAATGCAGACTTGGTTTAGGAAAAAGTGTTCATGTTGAGACAAATGTAATGATTGAAAACAATCAAGCAGAGTAGAAACCATCAGACAAACTTATTTGCTGAGCTACTTCATGCTGTCATCAGATTATGTCTCAGCACTAAAGTGATGATATCTCTGGAAAAAAAACAGGGATGACTAAGATTGATGGATAACTGTGAGTCAAAACAATGTTTTTTTTTGCATTTGAAGAAGCTGTCCATCAAAGAGAGAGCAATAAACAAAGAGACAGAGACAAAGACAGAGAGGTTTGAGGAGGTTTTAGGGTTAGACCGCTGCATTGTCGGGCAGCAGCCAAACACGATTACATAAGGTGGGTTAATAAAGCCCCAGGGCTTGGATGTTGTTTTCAACAGGGGAGTGGCCCCTAAGCAAAAAATGCTGATAACACCGGGTATGTCAGCATGACTCTGGTGACGGGAGC
The DNA here is from genome assembly GCA_020745685.1 of Tautogolabrus adspersus. Lineage (NCBI taxonomy): Eukaryota > Metazoa > Chordata > Actinopteri > Labriformes > Labridae > Tautogolabrus > Tautogolabrus adspersus. The sequence continues at coordinate 18,906,828 of CM036543.1, read as the reverse complement.
AAATCGTCTGGACCCAGAGGAATCTGCTGTGACAGTGATGTGGACTGTAGCAGCACATAACCCCTTTTCTGACTCACAAATCTTTCCTTTAAGTGAATTATTCCAGTCTGTAAACGGATGATTGGAATGGAAGCATGTGTTTGTTTTAAAGTTTGCCTTTCTGTTATTTTGAGGCTTTGCAGCTTTCGCTCCTATACATGTATGTTTTCTACATCAACAGGGAAGGCTAAAGCATGTACATGAAACGTCAATCCCAGAAATAATGGAGTAACAGATTGCTTTGCCTTTACGCATTTCTGGTCACACTCACTCTTCTTCCTCTTTAACACGACAGAAAGGTTCCATCACTCTGAAAGAGCAGCTTACCATTGCCTCTCCACACCTCGGCCAGGTGGCAGCCACTCTCGCCCGGCTCTTTGCAGAACTCGACAACGTCGCGGCACGTCGTCTCGGGGGTGATGGGCACCTCAGTCAAAGCCTGCTCCCCGTCGCTGAGGTACACCGTCAGTATCATCTGAGAGACAAATAAAAACAGTCAGGATGATACTCATTCAAGAGAGAGGGGTGGACGTTTTTATGAACCTATTGACAGGGATAAAGAATAGAAAACATGAGGATGTGAGGCACTATTTGAACACATACATACAAATTAGGAAAAAACAGGAAAGCATTCCTACTGGCAGCAATACAGAGGGTGTTACATGACAACTTGCCAGTGTGCTGACGCTGGATTTTGGAGTCCACCGGCTAAGTCTGATAGTTTGAGGCTGCAGGTGGACTCATGCCTGTGCCTGCAACATTTCTGTTTACTTTGATGAATTACAGCCTGCCATAGTCTTGAAGAGGTACAGTTTAGGCAGGGAGGTAAGGCATAGCGGTATACAAGCCTCCACATGCTTCTGTCTGTACTCACATAACAGCAAGAGATGAAAAGATCACACTTGTTGAGTCTATGGACTAGCTACAGAAGGGCTAAATGTCATAGCTTTGAGGTAGAAGACAGAGGATAGAAAATGGACTGAATTGAAGTGACATGCAGCATCTTGGAGCAATCACCTGAGAGTTCAGAGGGCTGCAAGTTCTTTTTGTACCTGCCAGTTAACAGACTGTACAACTGTTTTCATACAATTTCACATCCAACGTCCTCAGAAAAATGGCAAGTTGACGAGGAAAAGTGGCTGCAACATGTAGAAGACCTTTGGACGGAGCCATACGACACTGCCTGCATAGCTTAGCTACACTACAAAGGTCAAAATGGTTAATGGGGGGACAGGGCCTTCTCCGTTGCTGCTCCCACCCTCTGGAACTCCCTCCCAAAAAACATCAGAGACTCCCCCACACTCACTTCCTTCAAAAAATCTCTTAAAACTCACCTCTTCAATACTGCCTTCAATCACTAACTCCCATCCTCCCCCCTTACTTTGATTTTGTTCTTGTTTTGTTTATTGATTGTTGTTTTGTTTTTTTCTCTCTCTGTCAAAGCGTCTTTGGGTTTTAGAAAAGCGCTATATAAAACTAATGTATTATTATTATTATTATAATCACCCAATCAAACTGATGGTTAATAGAGAGCAAACAATAAACTTGGGTTTAGTTTCTTAGCCCTTGTATTTAGCTTTTGGGAGAAGACAGCATGCTAAATATTCATCTGTGGTCCTCCTGCATTTCATCCACATGATGATGTTTTATCCCTCTATGGTTGCAGGCAGATTTATGATGTTTCCTGTGGCACGAAGCACTTCAGGAGGCGGGGTATGCCTTCCTGTTTCATGTGTCAGGGCTCACTTTTTGTGTCACTCACAGAAAAAGAAGGACTCTGAAATGTTCATAAAATAAAGTGCAAAGAGCCAAAATAGAGAATACATCAATGACAATGCCAGGAGCTTGGAGATAAAGTAAAAAGTACAGGGAGTCAGTAAACAGAGTAGAAAAGGTAAACCTGTATTTCTGTATTTCAGTGTTTCTTTTCAACCTTTTAGACTCAAGTATTTCAACATCCTTTAATGGTTGAATATGCCACAACAGTGTGGAATTAACCTGAACACAAAGAAAACAATAATGAAAGCTTTAGGGACGCAGTTACAGTATCTCTGTACATACGTCATCATACGTGTAGTGCTGCATGCTTTGTGAACTTTTTTCCTCCAAGTGAGGAAATAGAATATTTGCAGTTTGAATAATCCGTATGAAATTCATAAACACTTTTTTGAGATACAATCATCACTAAAGTGTATCTATTGCAAGAGAGTCCTCCAAGCAGGAAGCCCGGGCTCAAGTCTGGCCTGTGGCTCCTTTCCTGCAGGTCATTCCCCACTCCCTGGTTTCAAACTATCTATTGTCCTATCAAATACAGGCAAAACGTCCAAAAATCAATCAATCACAATGCTTAGTTACCATTTTGACATTTAAGGTGGCTTGATTGATTCACAGCATCAACCCATGCACTGGGTAAAATGAAAGAAAACACTTATCTGGTAGCTGTCAAACAGCAGCCATAGCCTGTATGATAGAGGCACAGTGAATTTGCTCTAGCCTAAAACTGGAGAACAACACCGAGACATGACTGCAACTTGGCTGACTTTGAGGCTCTATTGAATCATTTGGTCCAGATACGGTCCTCGAGTATGCAAGACGAGGATCAATGTGAGGTCGCGTTCCCATGCTTGTGCTCGTGCATGAGCAGCAACTGTATTATGCCGAAGCCCACCTCTTCCAACTGCGACAGAGCCGAGGAAGTGTACTGTGCTTCAGCACGGTACGGAGCACTGAGACTAGTCAAACTCACTGGACTTTGGGGGTCAAATGTGCTCGAACACGGTACAGATTACCGAGTGTGAGTGCGGCCGAAATGAAAAATTACACAATCCAAAGGCTTTGTTATCTCTCACTTGCAAGAAGAAGAAGAACTACAACACTTTGTTTACATATAGTTTCCAATGTAGAAGAATTGGAACAAAAGCGCAAAGCCTACATCAATGGCTTGCTACATCAGGTCCATTCCACAGATGACTCTGCTTAAAGGGTAAGACAATTAAATGTATAAACTGCCATTCAGGTGTTTAACACATGCATAATTTAGTAGGTACTTGAATGTTTGTGTGTCCTCAGGGTGCATTGGTGGTGCAGTAATAACTGTCAATGTTTTCTACTGTCATTTAATATCTAAGTTTGGACACAGAGTAGCCTTTACGTTATTACTCCGGGATTTTCTCCGAGACACAAAGTGACTCATCTTTTGTAATAACTGTGTGATTCATTGATATTTTCTGCAGCAGTAAGACTGACACAACATGATCACTTGGGTCCATCTGCAACTTTACTCAGTTAATTATGAGCCTCATATTTTGGTCAATTATGACACCATGCACGACTGATGAAATGGTAACAGAAGGGAAAGGTTATTTTTAGGTGATGCTCTCCTTCATTCTGTCCGTCTATGATTTCTACAGTTTCATTTAACAGACGCTAAATGAAACCAGCGATACTATACAAATCTCCAGGGGATACCAGCATCCCACCAGCTGCATAATACAGTAGAGGAAGAAAAATAGTGAAAAACATAGCCTAGTGAAGCCAGCAACCACATCAGTTTGAATACAGATAAGAATGGAGCCATTCATTTAATCTGTACTGATGTGAATATTCTCTTATTTACATGTTTCGTAACAACTTATCAATGTAGGAAAAACAAAAGGGGGGAAAAGGGTAATTGTGAATATAAAGTAGGATACAACAGTTCATCCTGATCCAGATACAAAGAACAACATGCTACATTTGATTAAGAGCAAGGCAAATATCCCAAACACACAATTAAACAATCAGGCAACAGGACTGAGGTGCAAACTTGGGCCTAATTTAAATTGCAAACAAAAAGCCACAGCCGAGTATTCCACAGATGTAGAAAACAGAAAACGTCGGTGATCCGGCTAAATGACCACTGGAGAAATACCAACCGCCCTCACTAAGTTGCGTCTTCCCATGTTCCTGGCTCTTTTGACTGCCCTCCGTTTCCTCCTGATCTCCTTCTTTGGTGGCCGGTGGTGTTCCTTCGCCCAAATAGGGTTCTCCTTGGAGAGGCTAACGAGGCCGCGTAACACTATAGTCACAAACCTCTTCATCCTAGCATTGCCGCTTTTGCAGACATGAGACTTGATTGTTATGCCATCCTGAGCAGACCTCGGTAACCGACAGCGTTGCATGCATTGGAAAGAGTGCTGCAGAGGAGACTTGGGAGGAAAAACACTCAGTGTGTGTGTGTGATTCTGGTAGGGAGGAGGGAGAGAGAGCTATCTAGAAAGAAACAGTAAGAAAAGGAGAGAGAGAGAGAGCAAGGGAGGATGGGGGTGTAAGACGGTGCAGACAAGTTCTTCTTTGGAAAACAGTCCCTTGGTTGTGCTAGCGTCTGCGACACTAATGATTCCCCACTGATGATAAGTAGAATTAGCCTTCATAGTAATAACAGAACTGTTTGGGAAACAGCTGTAAGGTCCGCATCATACACCAGGATGATCTTCTTATGCTGTTTTGTCTGTACATGACATTAAATGTACAGTATCCCTCTTCGTTTAACTCCTGTGATGGAAGGAGGATTGCTTGGCTATTATGTTCTCCAGCAGAAACATTCAATTAGTCATTTCTTAGCTAAACTCCCGTCAATCATTTACTCACACAGACTTAAAAAAGGAAGAAGAAAAGGAAAAGAAAGGTTGAGAAAAGAAATACTGAGCAGGTTCATGCTTTCTAACTGCACAAATCTCTTCAAATGCCATGAATGCAAGACACTGCAATAGAACAATTCAACTCCCAAACGTATCTACTCGCATTCAAATACATTAAACAATAAAACAATTTAAACAAACACAGGCCCAAAATTGTGGAGCAACTAGGTAGACATACAAATAGTGTTAGTGTTTGGCACCATTTTTCATCTGGTCTGACACAGACAAACGAACAGCTAAAGCAAAACAGTTTTTTTAACTTGGACATGGCATGAAAAAAGCATGTCATGTTGTGTATTAATATGCCAAACACTGCCTGTCTACTAGCTAAAATGACAGGGAACCTTAATGGAGAAAAGCTAAGGTAATGTGACGATGTAAGCAAAACAACCAACCAGCCAGAGTGTCTGAAAAATGTCCAATAATGCCATTTTCTGTCCAACATGCATATGATAATCTTTCCAGTGACTGGTGCACACATCTTTTTTAGCTTTGAATTGAAATTCTAAAAAAGATGTTTCTCCGTTATTAAGCTGGATATAACCCAAATTACAACTACACTGGCTCTGCTCTTACAGTCTAATCTAGCAGAGCTTATATGTCTAGACCCTTTAAAGAACAAAAAATCGTTGATAATTCACATTTCTATCCTCCTGCTTTATGCTTGAAATGACAGAGTCATGAGAAGTTTCGCATTCAGATCCCAGCAACATTTCACTGACTGCTTAAAAAAATTGTGTTTCCCTTTGACTGACAGCTGACTACTGTTCATCAGAGGATCATTTCAGAAAATCTAGTTAATAATGTACACTTCTTCAACCACTCTCTCTCCTACGTAGATAGAAGTTGTTTAATAAATCACTTAATCACTGTTTCCATCTGTTAACAGGGAGTTCTGGCAAATGTTGAACTAAAAAAAACTCAAATCCATTTAAAATTGTTACTGTTTTAAGAATATGTGCTTTGTGACATTTCTCTGGTGGCCTGACTGATGTCGTTTTTAAATCTCCCAAAAATGATCAAAGTGACAATGAGAATCAATGTTTACATTTCCTGTAAGTCACGCTGTGCCCAGCTCCACTGTGTGAGATTAATTCCACTTGACAATCTACTCAGCTCAAAAGTCCCCCTTAACAACAGAGCATTAGTCGACGCAGCCACACAGACCTAGATCTGCCAAGGTCTCATTGGCCACTGGAGTCACGCGAGACCCGAGTGCAGGGCTGCTGCCTCTCTGCTCGACTGGCTCTTTGACTCTGATAGCCTGTTGGTGCCACAGGGTACAAGCGTCCATGGAGGCTGCCATCGCAGTCAATCCGGCCAAAGCTGCAGCGAATATGGAGCTAATTCCCTGTAACTGTGTACTCGTGAGTCCTCAAAAGCCGCTCTGAGGTTGTAGAGTTAAGCTGTTTCAAATGACGACAAACAAACCTACTGTGTGTGTAAGTGTGATGCTCTATTTTTAACCAATGCACACTTATTGGAAGATAAAAAGGAAAAGACAGAATCTCCTCCATCAATGATGACACTTTACTGAACCTAATGTAAACGTATCCCACTTCTGAGTTCATGTTACCCTCCCTGAAGGTTCAAATGGGCTGCTATCCCTTTCCCACTCCCCATGGCTGCATTCTCTGCACTAGAGATAACAAAAGAGGTCCAAACAAAGCGCAACTGCAAAAGGATTCAGCCAGGTATGCTATTTTAACACAGTGCAACTTGAACATCAGGGCTAACAACAGAACCAAAATAGGTCTTCATGTAATGTGTGCCAAAGCCCACCATACATGCTGCTATAAATAAAGCTTTTGTTTCACCTTTTCGCAAACATAAGTTTGTTGTTTTTATTGAGACAGCAGAGGTGGTTATGGTCTTATTCAAAACACAGTGGTGTAATTCTACTTCTTCACTGTCATCTCCCTGTGAGGCTTAAAAACTCTTGGAAGAAAACAGTTTTAACTTAAGATGAAAATTGCTAAAACTAAGTTTTGTTTTATGTATCTGTTGTTCCATGTATGTTTTGTATGTGCTTAATTTGTTCAGTTACCAACTGTGGTTCTTCTTTCATGGTGTGCTTTCTTAATCTTTTTCAAGAGGAGATTATAATTTAAAGGAACATCCTGGTTAAATAAAGATAAATAAATGACATATTTACTTGAACCTACATCGACAAAAAAAGATTGGGCACCTTTCTGCAGCGTAAGCTACCGTCACATAATCGTACTTTAAGTTTCCAGTAGTACAGTGTCTCCTGACAACAAAAAACTGATACGAAATAACTTTCGAGCCTTGAGTTAATTAACTATTTAACACTTCTTGATATTATTTCGGACAGCTTTTTAAGAAAAGTGAGTTCAATACATCTTAAGACCTAGTAAATCATGCTGACTCTTTTTATTTAATGGTTCAGTTATTATTAGCATGAAGACTGATGATGTAAATCCTGCTGCTATGGACAGACAACAGATATAGTGTACAACAGATAAAGCCATAGAAGATCAAGTTCAGCATTTTATTCCTTAGAACCTGATCTCTGATAAAGATGAGCTCGTACACACGACTCTCAATATTGCTTGGACTTTCAACTGAGCTCTTCATGACTATCATGTGTAAATGAACAACTCCACAAGCGGCAAGAATAGGAAATTCAAAAAGCATATACTCTAAATAGACAAAATTGTAAATAGCATATGACAGTTTGCACTTGACCAGTCTCATGATGACTTCCACAGTCATAACAAGATAGTCAGCAACATTTGTTTATGTTAGGATAACAGGGGTTGTGTGCACTTACCGGCATCATATTGGCAGCTCTTGCAGGTCAAAACTAGGGGTGCATCAGCAAGTCGGCTCACGGATCGCCCACTTTACTTCGATGTCACCAAGGTAGAGTCAACCAAGACCCACCTTGCTGGTTATGGGTTCTGGTTACTCCAATGTGACAACCAACTGGGCCTCAGTCCTCTCTGTAACACAATAAACGTGGAATTCCTTTAAATAACACCACTACCACTACCTACTATCGACATGCAAATTATTCGATGGATGACACCCCAAATAACACCCAATGTAATCATCCCCATGCGTTAATTTAAATGGCCCAGGCGTGGCTCCGTGCAGCTGCTGCTACAAACAAGCCGATGGTTAGCAAGTCATTTAGCTCGCAAAGCGACGTTAAAGCGAGTCAAACCAAGTTGGAGGCAATGATTTCATTTTACAAAGACAATACATGTTCATTACACTCACCAATGTCAGAGACAACACATTGTTCCAGGGAGTAAATCTTTGCTACGCTACTGTCAACGGTACGTAGCTAACCGGACCAGCTGTCAGCCAGCCAGCTAACGTAGGGAGTTAGCTGTGTTAGCTGGTTTTAGAGGCGGCTAAAGGACGGTATGTAGTGCGAACTCTCCGCTGTCGAAGATCCTTTGGCTTGCATTTGCTGCACATCGGCACAAGATATCGATGGAGTGTGTTTCAAACGAACAAACACGAACAAATATCCATTTAAAAAAGGTTAAGTCGTTTCTTTACGATCGCAATGAATCATCGTAAGCAGGCTAGCAGAGCTAGTTGACGAAAATACAAATAGCTGGAATCCAGTTGTTGACGGTGGGAGGGGCGGGGCTACACCGCAGCAGCTGAAGCGTCACGTCACTGCGTCACGTAAACGTAAAATGTCAAGAATGTAACGTCACCCATCACGATACATGGCATATTGAAAGTTATGAAGCAACTATCCATATATTGTTTATAGCATTAACCTGGTGTCACAGTGTGATGGACATGACTGAGTAAGCCATCTATTATCGTGTATAGCCTATGGAAACTCTAAACAAGAATAATGATTGTAGGCCATGATTTATTACATTTAGCTTTTTATTTTATAATCAATGGCTATTTAAAATTCTGTAAATTGTAATGTATGCCTTTATGACTTGTCAACTGCAATATAACAATCCCATGCAGCCTAGCATGGGATAGCAAATCTTCTTTCCAACTGTTGCTCGTCTAAACTTTGCTCCAAGTTATTTGACTCAAACTATAAAATGACAAAGCATTAATCCTCGCTTATTTAGACTACTCTGGCTACCATTTGATTTAACAATTTATTTCAACTTGTCATGTAGCCTCTTTACAAAGCCTGAGGGGCCTAGATTCCAGGTATTTATCAGAGTTACTTTTGCCCTTTGTCTCTTGCCGTTCACTGAACTCCTCAGACTTGTGCCTCCTTGTTGTTCAAAGGTCTAAACTGTTAAAGGTGATTCTTAGTTGTGGCTTCTGGACATTGAGCCATTGTTGACAACGTTTTTTTCCATGTAAATAAGGTGTATTATTGTTTTTATTAAACAAAAAATTGAAATGGATATCGAAAGTGTTGAGTCAAGCAAACTATTATATACGGGTTTGTAAAACCAACCAGATAAATACTCCAGTGCTATATTTTATACAATATGACCATGCATATGTAGCATATACAGTAACATTATTTACAATATTTGTTACTCTTAGAAAAAATACAACAGTTTCATAATATTTTAACATCTTCACTGTTGAGGTAAATCCAGTAAGTGCCATTGATCTTCTGGATAGATCCTTTTTAGCCTTGTTTTTCTTATAAGGTAAAGAACGTGCAACATAAATCACATAGCTTGTCTTATTTTCATCAATTAATCAATCCATAGCTCTTAAACCCTCTTTTACATTTGATAAATAATGTAAAGTATCTGATTAATTTGATTTCATGTTGTGTACTGCCACTTTAATATTTGTAAAAGGTTCTGTTTGTTTTCCTTCCTGGTGAATGTACCTCAGTGTATATATATTTTTGTGGACCTGGAGCCCACAAAAGCCCCCACTGTTAATTACTTATAAATAAAGTCATGTTTGGATGTAGTTGCTGCTGTATTATAATAAAATCAAACCATTTCCTCATTTTGATTCATCCTGTCAGTGGATAAGATGAGAAATGGGTCCCCAGGGCAGCTGTTCCATCCTGTGCCTGTTTCACTGGCAAGGAGAGAGATCATGGTGGGACCTAGTGACAGGATCCAAAAGCAGTTTTTATTATAATCAGAAATTATAGTTTCAAGAATGTACTTTCTTAAAAAATGTAAGCACATGTATGTTGTGTAGAATACTAATAACACATCATGTAAACACTCTTTGTACCACTAGAGGGCACCAAAGTATTACCCATAAACACAAACATCCATGCCCTTGTGATTTCTAGTCGTGCATAGTTTGCAATTGTTCCAGTTTCTTAAACATATGTAAAGATTTGTGCATCCAGTCCAGCTGAGTGTTGTTTAATATTCGTTTGTTTGTCAGCATTGGAAAAACACATTTGATAATGTTCAACTGCAACATCTGTTTCCTGAAACAGTCGTGTCCATGTGTAGTTCATACAAATAGGTCAAGTAATTGCATTTTATTTAATTCATTTCACAATGTCAGGTATTCGTGTGGCTTTTTCTGCTCTTTGAGTTTATATGTGGTCAATGTATGTCCATTAGTCCAGGCTCAAAAGTATCCTGGTCTTCAAAGAGTCCAGGATTTCCACAGCCTTGGATTCCAGCTCAGGTTTAACCTTGTTACAATGGATTGTAAAACACAACAAGAAGTCCAGGCAGGTGTTCTCCATTCACCCAGCTTCCCAGGTGTAATAGTTGTTGTAAAGCCCAAAACTCCATTGTTCTTACAACACCCAAAAGAGCACCCTAATTGAGCCTTGATTGTGGATATTGAGGTAATCTTGAATTACCCACAATATTGAATGCCCCAACTACACCAACCTATAGAGGCTGGTGAATTAAGTTGTTTCCTGACTTCCTTAGTTGTAATGGGGCCCTAATGTTGATAGGCTTATTTGTTCAGTCTCCCACCCCATCATTAAAATTTGGGTTATGAATGAAAACCAGTAGATTGGTGAAACCTTTAAATTCAAAGTCACAGACATGATTTTGAGAAATAACTGGAGTAAATAAACACCACAAAATGCAAGCATGTTCTATCCAATAGCCACAATGTTAAAACTTCTGAAAATTAAGATCAGACTGGAGTCATGCCATTGTTATTATCTGTTATCATACAAATGTTTATACCTGTTAATAAACTACATCAAAATACTTGTTTTTTGTTAAGTCATGGTTACTAAGCGTCTTGAGATAACACTTGTTATGAATTGGCGCTATACAAATAAAGATTGATTGATTGATTGACTGTGAATACAGTAAAATCATGTTTCAATGGACAGAAACATCAATAGAATAAGTCAGGAGAGTAATAAATACATGTTTACATAATTTGTGAGCAAAGTTATGTTCGAGCAGAACAGGTATTTTGAGCAGGTATACTTTTTTCAATATAATAATTGTAGGCTTAGGTTTCTATGGAAAAAACGTACTCCCTCTGTACACTACAACATCCATAGAGCATTAACAAAGATTGCGCATGCGCACGAACTCTTGGAGTAAAGCGATGACATCACGAGCAGCGCGGACCAACCAGTCGGTTGAATCCTTGCCGTCCGGACTGTTGTGCTTTCTTATATGTTGCTTTACTTTTCTGCTTACCCGGTGAACTTGCGGACCCAGCTAACAAGAAAAATGTCATACTCGACAAGGTAAGAACAATGGCGTCAGAAGAAAACTCTTACCACAACGGTTGAAACAACACCCCGCGTGCACAGCCACACCGGGGCCATTTGGTTGCGTTGGTGGTGGTGACCTCCGTACCGGTGTGGCCGGTTAACACAACAGCCATTATTAACGAGAGCTGCATTGCGTTCTCGGAAGCTGTTTTAGTGTATTTTGTTCAAATCTGGAGCTCCTTTATTGACCCACAGTGTCCTAAACGTGGCATTAAGCCTACAGGAGTAAAACAGAGAGGCATCGGGTGACATTTGCATCTGTTTTGCGTAGAGTTTTTGTTTTGTCTGTAGCTGACCGGTACAACTCAGAAAACCGCACCTAGAAGAGCATTCACTCTAAGCTAATACTCAGCTGAAGCAACGACAGTCGACTGTCCATACTGAAGTCCTCCTCCGAGGTCCCTTTAAAGCGCCTTAAGGTTTCCCATAACAGTGAGGAACAGTGGAAAAGTCATTACGCTCACTAGCCTAGATGTGAGAGTCGTATATTAGGCCCATACTCTTCTGACCATGTATCACTCCAAGATTTAAGAAGGTTAAGTTAAGAAGGTTATATTTACTTTCTAGGGTTCTTAGGTTTGACACTGACAGATTACATAATGCTTGAAGATGGACCCACAGTGATAATGTAGGATTATGTGATACAGGGATAAAGATAGGGTAATTACGTGTTTGTCACAGTAAATGCTTCAGGCCCAATTAATACTTAATTTCTGAGGCCCCCATGCCAATTATGATAGAATGTAGGTTGTCTGGGCTGAAAGGATTATAAGAAGACACAAAAGAATAAACATTTTGGACATTAAAGAACTGTGACCAAGATGTTTGGCATTATTGAATAATAAACCTGTCAGTGATGTGAATCTTTTGTAATTACTTTTTTCCCCTGATACTGAATTCCTTAATTTCTACCCTTGCCATGCCCATTCTTCCATTTCAAGCTTGTAAGCAAAATAGGCCTACACCCACACAACTACATTAAGGATATTCCCTTGATATATCTGCAAGACCATTAATGAAGTTTAACATTGTGGGCACATGGGCCAAATTTGCTTGATAATCTTACCTGTTGTGTTGTGCAACTATTATTATTTTTATTTCTTACTAACCTTAAATAAAAGGTTTTACCAGTTTTATTGATAAAACACTCTTCCTGTAGTATATCATCACATTTGTATCCATGATTGTTCGGTTGACATCGTGTACACTTGGCTTTCAAAGATGCCCAAAAGGGCAACATTACCCTAGATTAAAAGCGCCGGCCTCTAAAGCTCTCAGACATATAATAGCTCATCTGTTCTCAGTTAATATTCACTTGTGTCGTGTTAAAAAGTGGAATGACTCACTTGTGAAAGCCAAGAAGTTACAGGTCAGTCAGAGAGCACAACACAGAGATTATTACAGGATAGCCATTCTAGTGATAGCCTTATATCCAGCAGGGTCTTATCAGAAAGGACTTGCATTCCCGAGAATTAAAATGCTCTAAATCATTGCGGGGCCTGTACGTGCTTGTAATGGGCCGCTGCCTTGTGAGAAGGCTTACTGCTGTGGTGTGAGCTGCTGACATGTTTTCACTGTAAACACTGGGGAAGCTTTACATGATGTACCATGCTGTTATTTTGTCCACAGTGTTAATGCTCAGACAGGGAGTTGGCTGGTTACAGATCAGCACAGGCAGGCCCTGACATTTGTATTACATTTCTTGTGTTTCTGAAGAAGTGCATATTGCTGATGATGAGACTGTTTTGTTACTGTTTTATTTCCAGAGAGGTTTGTGTGTGTTTCTTTGAGACCCTGAACGATGAACAAAAATATTGGCTACAATAGACTTACAACAGATGTATTTGTTTTTGCATACATGACCATTTTGCAATCAGTGGTATGCTAGTCTGACTAAATCAAATGATAGTTGATGTTGTTTGGACCTTGGAGTCATACATAGTCATCATGTAGTTTCCCTATTTGGAGAGACTCCCATATGTTTTATACGGCCCAATGTAAACAAATTACAAATTTGCCCATAGGTGCTGTAAATTTACATTATTTGTTGACAAAGGGTGAAACCTCACACAAACGAACCTTAGGCGACCTTAGGGTGATATCTGACTGTTAGCGTAAATTTCTCAGTACGTCTTCTGGCCTGACAGATGAGCAAACACAACAGGCATGTCATGTACCTTGACAAGCTTGTTAGTTCAGCGTATTACTTGCTGTTAGCATCTGTGCCAGTCAGCTCTATGGCATTGCTTCCTCTACACAAGCACAGGCTTCGGGCTACAGCAACTACTGTCTTGTTTTGTTGGCACCAGTCGTTTATTGTTTCACATAAGCTCCCCGTTGGCACTCGCTACTGCTGGGGAAAAAAAATCGGCACAAAAAAACATGCCAGATGAAAAAAATTGGGATTCAGTTTCAATTGGAAAACCTGAAGCACACATCAGTAATAATATTTCATATGACGGGATACAAGCTTTTTTTCCCCTTACTTACTTACATCACAATATGTCAGTGATTACTATGAGATATGTGTGAGGCCAGGACAGTAAATGCCTCTGTTGCTGTAAGATGCAGTTTAGAGTATCGATGAGTACGTCAATGCATTTAATTGATTTTTAATTAACAAGACTTGATTGTTTCTTCTTCTCCGGAACAGTATCTATACACCAGTAATATGGCTGCCACTATGGCAACTTCGGTTATGGTGTCCTGTGCACTGCTACGTGTGGGGGCAGTATACTGGATGCTAAATGTCAGCCATCAGTGTTGTCCAATAACGTACATAACGTAACATAACGTTAATGTATAACAAAAAGGAGCATTTCTCAAACACTCTTTTATGGACATGAACATTTATAATAGATTAAGAGGGTCAGCTGGTAATCAGAAAATACTCGATACTTAGTATTTGAATCAGTATCATGAAGGAACACTTGTCTGCTGTTCAGTTCTTGCTCCACAGAGCAAAGCATTAACATCAAAGCCTATAAACTCTAGCAGTGTATTGTACCTGCTTGGTGCTCTTTTGCCAGTCAGCACATAAACCTTTCTGAAACTCTCTGGGGGAACTGGGTTAATGAACTGAGTGTTCAGTTTCACAGGACTACCAGTGCAGCGGGGGATCAGCCTCCTGTGATGGCTCACATTAAGCACTACAGAGTGAAAGAGTAAACGACAGCACAGCACAGGGGGGGGAAGGTATGGACTCATTATTTTTTCAATGGTGGAAGTCATTTAGGAGTGGCTATAGCACAGCTGAGCCCCTTAGACACTGCCATATGTCAGTATGGTTTCCGGATGCCGAGGTGGTGTTAATGTACAGAGGCAGGTGTTGGACCCCAGCCCCGTGATAGCAGATTTACCATCGAGAACAAATAGGAAATGTGAATCCTTGTGATCAATTTCAGTTGGGGTTGAAATGGAGGAAGACTGACCTTTCTCATCTCCCCCTTTCTTTTGAGTTATTGTTTGATTTACAGAAAGTCAGAAAATAATTCAAATGTACAAATGTCCCTATATTTTTAGTTTTGGAAGCTGAAGCCAGCTTGGAGTTGTTGCTTGAAAAGTGACCTAAAGAAGATTTATATTCAAAGTAGTTGCTTAATTGAAGTTCCCATAATGTGAAATTGTAGTTCACCATGAGGAAGTTCAGGAGCATGGCAGTGTGTCAAAAATGTCTGTTGTGTTTTTATTCTTTGCTTAAGACCGTTCTTGCAATGTGTCACAATGGATTAAATCAAATGTATAGCAGCCATATGTTGTCATGTGTGTCCTGTGATGAAGTGGTGATGGGGTAAATGTACCTCCTAGTCACTGTGATGTTCCTGCTGGAGCCTCAGACTCTCTCTGTATGTTGTCTCGTAGATCCTCTGGGATAAACTGTGGACCCGCAGCACTCTGTCGGCCCGCCACCACAATAGGCCAGTATGATTGTTTGAATGTGGCATTCTTTGAGCGGTGTGCTTCACTTGGGCCAAACAATGGCTTCATTTAGCATCCCTTCTCTGCCGAGGTCTGCTCCGTCACCATAGCACCGCTGCCATGCCATACCCTGCCCCCCAGTCTGGCCCGGCTTTACACTTGTCCTTGCTGTTAAGACAGCTGGGCTCAGACAGCCATTGTTGGCCACACCCAAGACCCAACCCCACATTTTGAGAATTGTTGCCTGGTAGGAGAGCTGGAATAAATCTCAGAAGTTCTGTATGCAATCAAACCCCTTACAATGAGCTTGATTTCCACTGCTTTACAGTACTTTATTTGATGGAGAGAAACACATACAGTGGCGTTAAGGGTTCCAGAGTAAGATCAGGTTAAATAAGGTCAAAATGTTCAATGCTTATACTTTTGGAACCATGTGTTTTAAAACAGTACGATCTCTGTCATTTTTGTGATCGATGGAAAAAGTACCCAAGCTTTGAAAAAACTTCCACGAGCTAAAGAATGAAAGCTCTGTCTAAATTGCACAAATGTTAATAAGGTTTCTGTACCAAAATGCTGCCAATATGTTTGTGCAATTTAAACATTGTGCAGGAGTTTGCCTCATTGTTTGGCATTTAAAACAATATATAGTATCCAATATTGGGTGCCTAAGTCTTGTATTTATGTCGCTGTAGTATCAAAACTGGTATTGATATTTTTTGACTTTTTCTAGAATCTTATCGAAGATTAAAAATCATATATCGTGACAAACCTACTGAAAAGTAAAGGTGGGCCCCAGTGATTTAAGTCACTCTCTTCACGTTTCTGTGTTAATGTAAGACTTCTGTGTTTTTATGGCAAAGTTTAGAGACCCTCCCAGTGGCTTAGAAGTGCTTGTCCCCTCCCCAGACCACTGACTCTTGACCTCTCTGATTGTTTGATGGTGAAAGGGCAGTGCACCCGGTTTCCAGCTCAACCACTCAGTGGTGGCAGATTTTTAATTAATAGGCTTAAGGCTGACAGCTCTCAGACCTTTTGGTGAGTAATAGGCACACAATTCCTTCCTCACCCAGTTTTATAGGCATTAGAAATTGCACAAAAGCGTCCAGATTAAGTGGGGCTATAACAAAACTAACTTTTCAGATATTGGGCACTGTTGCCCATTTGTTGCTATTTTTACATTCTAGTAAATAAGATTATATAATCTAATTAGTCTGATGTAATTGTTAGAGTTAAGTTTAAATCTCAATTTGTATCAGGCAGCTTCCATCCACTGAAAAAAAAGCGTAATTATTAGGTGTGTTGAGATTGTGCAATCCAATCTACTATCCAGTGGTTTTGCAGCAGAGCTTCATCTCATCAGAGCTCCTCCAGAGAAACACGCCTTGATCTGCAGTCTTTTGGTTCTATAAGTAGAACTGGGTGACCTATGAAATTATATTTTGGGTCAATCTGAACTCTTTGCAGTGATACCCTCGAGAGCACAGAGCAGGCTGAGCTACTTCTAAAGCTGCTAATTTTTTAGACTGATAAAACAAGTAATGACTTTATCATCAGTACTCTATACTGTGTTAAATGAAGTGCTGAGTTATACATAGAGTTTCATATCAATGAAGTATCAATCAATGATTCTCTGTCTCTCTCTCTCCATCACGTGACTTATGAAATACCACTTATACATTTAGGGATTTGAACTCATTGTTGCAGAATTTTTCAGGAAAATTCACGATGTAAAAAATAATCGACTGAAATCCTGAAATAAGATAACAGACAAACCCACTGAGTCCGACACAGTACTGATAGTTTCTGCCTTTATTTCAATGCTACGTGTAATTGGACATATACCCAGTATCAACGAATGAGGAGGATCAAACTTGCTGGAGGGGAGAAAAGAGCATGAAGCAGCTCTATTACGTGCACAGAGATTGCACGTTTATTACCCCGCCTGCTAGCTCACAGTGACTTTTCCTGAATATTTCTTGCTGCGTTTCTCACAGAAATGTTACTCAGGGGCTAGCAGTGAAGAAGTAGGGGTGAAAGTGTTCACCTTGTTCATACCCATGCAGCTCACCCTGAACATTTTGACAGAATTGAATAATATTATGACTTTATGTAGTACAGCAGTGAACTAGTTTTGTGGAAAATGGACCAATATGAGACCATATTGTATAATTGGTAGCATCTCAGTGTCTTTGCTGAGCCAGCAGCAGAGGTAGTAGTAATAACAGTGGCTAATCAACGTCTGTGTAAATGGGATCATGTGGTGTGAGACGCCAATGCTCTTTGTTAACACCCTGCGTCCCTAACCCGGCATTCTGTGTGAAGTCACGCTTTGTAGCAATATCAAGGTGATATGTGGTTAAGTGTCAAAAGAGACAGCCACTGGCGTAAAGGTGTTTCTAGGTGGAGTGCTGGATTTGAGGAGTAACTATTATCTCAGGCTGTAAGCAACATGACAGACACAAGAGCTTATTCACTTAGCCTTGTTTTTTGATTGAACTCTTGTAATCCCTCAGTTGCTTTTTTGATTCAGCAGTGGTGTTCAGTTGTTGTAAAAAAAAAAAGTAAGAAAGTGACTGTTCTCTTTCTACATTTAGAGAATTTATTTTTGATCATTAAAACAATGATCATTAAAATGAATCGTGTGTGTCTCTCGTTTGTGTAGCCATGCTGCAGTTCAGACAAAGGCAGCATGTGGGTCCTGTCTTGTGTGTGTGTGTGTGTGTGTGTGTGTGTGTTTGTGTTTGTGTGAGGTGGGGGAGTCCCATCATGAGATGCTGGTTTGGGACGACTGAGGGGGGGTTTTATGGGCCAAGTGGGATTCATGTTTCAATCCCTGCTCGCTTCTATCCCCTCTGTCTAGATCACATTATTAATGTTAATTCCCGAAGCAGAGATGCTGGAAATTAGGATTGTTGGATCTGTGAGCTGTCTATTTATTATTCTTGTGGGAGAGGCATCAGCTGGTTGTGTGCCAGTATTTGTTCTTACATTACATTGGGTGAGGTCTTCAATTCAGGCTGTTACTTGTAGTTATGGTAATTACAGTTCAATCATCGAAAAGCTGACACATGTTCAACATCTGAAAGGGAACCATATCACGGCAGCCCGTGTAACAGCTTTAAACCATTTAGAACTGGAGTTACTGTAAGAGCATATCCCTTGTGTCGTTCCTTATCATTTCACATTTATAGATGATCCATCTGAAAAGATGGAAAAGGTGACTGTGGAAGTATTGAGGAAGTCACGAGAGTATAGAATTCTTCATCATTTCTGAAATTACATACTGTCATTGCGGGGTGTATGCATCCTGTTTTATTAATTTTGTCAACTGGATTAGGTAAGATGCCAACGTGTTCTTCCCTCAGACGCACACAGAAGCTTTGTGGGACAGGCCCTTAAACAGCCGACAGAGATCAGATTCAGCTGCAGGCTGTGCCAGAGAGCGGCATGCTTTATCTTGCGCTTTTATATGCTGCCCCGCCCTGCCCAAAGCATGCTCAAGTTCTGACAAGTTGGCATGCCAAAAAGTGAAGACAGACAAAATATGTTTGGGCTATTTATCTCTTATCTTATGAATAACGTGTGGAGATAATTGCACCCATTCATAGTGTCTCTCTATGTGTTGTTACACCCGAAAATGAGATGTCATTTGTATTCTTACTCCGGTAATATCATTTACCGTTAAGTGAATTGGCCTCTCTGGAGTCGATAATGTCTGTCATGCACATCCTTATCCAATTTGTAGAATATGTGATTGTTTCGAAAAAGCAGCTTGTTTCTTTGTCGGGTTTGTCGCAAAGCACATCGTGACTAGCAGCCTGGTTATACACCCAACTTGTCATCCTATCTTGATGCACTATATCGAAATGTAGGGATCATTTTGTTGTTTATCTGAATAAAATGTGGAAAAAAGGCACAGTAGCCAGCTTCTTTACTTCAGGAACTGATGATGGACGTGTTTCCTCAGGCAGAGTTTTAAGCTGCTGAAACGAACAGGTTCCCATAGTATAACATATCTGTGATAACATTACTGTAGAAAAGCCGTCAAAACAGCCGTGCAGTCAGACAAAACCAGCTGCATCAACAGCAAACTGTTCCACAGGAGCGCTTGTGTTACAGCTTTTAGTGGCTACTATTGTCCGCTGCCATATTTCTTTCTTCTCTCACGGTTATGTAACTTGTTTTACTCCTAACTAGTGTTATGGGTTTGAGGTGATCAATTAGAACAACTTTTTTTATCTCAGTGCAAACTCAAGAGTAATTTTGGGTTGTCTGTTTTTGGAAAATATTCCGTACACACCTGGATATTTACTCAACAAGCAGTCAGTGTTTTGAAGTTAAAGTGTCCTGAACACAGTGTTGTTCATGTGCAGTTGATAGCTGAGACGCCACAGGGCAGTCACTGTAGGTCGATCCTGTTAAACAGCAGGTGTCCTTGTTAACATCCCCAAACAACCTTTTTTTCTGCTGTTTGTGTTTTGGTTTCATTTTTCAACCACACTGCTCAGCTCTCTTGGTTGAGGCTTCCCAGGACATTTTTCCCAGCTTTACCGATTTGTTTCGTCCTGCCTGGTCGCTTGGTTGTTTTTTCTCTGCTGAGATTATGACAGACTCTGAGATAAGCAGCTTGTAACTCAGCCGTGCAGCCATGCAAGATGGCCATGCACTCTATATCTGGCAGCTTTTTTCCACCTTAGACTTTGCCTCTGTGTCAGTCACTCAGTCATGCATCCGGCTGGCCGTGAGCCAGTCTGGCATCAGTGTTTGGCGGTCGAGGACGAGGCCGAGACCTCAGACCTTTTCACATGGATTTAGTCTGGTGAACTAATTATCAGAGCATCTGTGTGTGACATTAGCTAATAGCCACACTACACTTTGAAGCTGTCTTCACCCGGAGAGCAGACTGAATACTGATTGGATTATGCTGGATTAGCATAACTCTATTTGTTATGTTTGTTTTTATGCTACCTTTAATGTAATAGTCCTCCTCCTCTCTCTCATCTCTCTTGTGGACACCATAACCAGTGATTTCCCAGTGCAGGGCTGTTGGCCTACATCTGGAGGGATCAACAAGTTAAGCCAGAGCCTTTCAACTCTCAAATTGTGTCAATCCGTTACAAGCACGTTCACTTCAGCTGCAGCCATTCATCACATTATATTTCTGTTATAGTGCCCTCTGTCTCTTCCGGGTAGATCTTATCTCGGCAGCCTTAAAATCTCCAGGTTTTTATGAATAAAGAAGTCAGTTACAATTAGACATTTTGAAAATGTACCGGTTGGAAGGTACTCTAAAACCTTGAGTAATATTATTGAATGACAGTTACAGACTCTTCTAAATGAGTAAATAAATATCTTCCAAATATATGTGATTAATGGCTGTTTAAGAGATGATTGACACTTGAGAAATAGCTTTGTTTATAAGCAAAGAAACTACTTTAACATGACAGGTATGATTTTGAAGGTTTGGTGAAGCTATGAAATCATTTTGTAAGATCTATTCTCCTTAATCTGGTTCATCAGCCTTTGACAGGTTGCTATCTGACCAAACTCTATCCAGATGGGTTGAGTGCTTTACAAAAACCTATTGGATGACCTTTGCTATTGCTCTGAAAGGACAACATTGAACTTTCATTTTTAAAAATCAAACTAAAACTACCCTTTTGGAATCATAATCATATGTCAACAAACTAACTGAATGGTGCTCTTATAGGATTCCAGGAAGTAAACTTACTGCTTACGTGGGATCGCAGTCCATGTGATCAAGCTGTGATACAAATGGAGAAAGCGCTTCTATACCATTAGGGAATTGTTGTTATCTCCTTTACACAAGTCAGTTTGGCACATTTCTCTAATTTAGCTGTTTTCTCTCACACACTTTGCTCCTATTTCTCAAGATAAAACCTGCAATGTTCTGTATAACTTCTGACTCTTTTTTTTTCTTTCTAGAGATAAGTGGATACAGAAAGTTGCGTGTCCCTTCTGGTGTGGACCTTTCTATTATGGGGGGGTAATTACAAGCCTTTCTGAGGGTGGGTAAAGACCAGAAGGACCCTTTTTAATCCTAGCATGGCATTTAATTTGTGATAGTTAGGGTGAAGGGATGCATGGGTAGAATTTATGGATACAGCCCCACCCTGCATGAAACATATGGACGGTGTAGCCCTGTTTCCTTTCACCACATGATACAAGCCATAATATAACGTTCCCCTCTCACACATTCCTTCACAGCTGTCTGAGAAATGTTTTTTTTTTATTTAAGGGCTATCAGTCAGGGTTCTGCTGAGAATGTATCATTAGCATGGAGCAGGACTTAGTGCTCATTAGCACAAACTTTTCTTTTTTTTCTTTTTTTTGAAATACTTTATTAATCCCTGAGGGAAATTCTGGTTTACACTCTGTTATTTCACACTGAAAAGCTTCACTAAAGTGTTTTCTGGATACCTGCATGGCTTTCACTCTATTAGTTCCTGTCCCCTTCACACTGTACACACATCCATTAACAAATCACTAAAGTCATTTTATTTCCTATATATAACCAGAGAAACTCGGTCAACAAGCTTGTAGTCACAGCTGACCTTTTCACTTCAGCTACACTCTGCAGCCAATTGGATTTCATCCTGGTATAACTGTGTTAATGGACTGCAAACTGAGCAAAGCATCAGCAGGTTTCGGCATTTAACTTCATTCTTGTCTGTAAAACATGGTGTATTAAAAGCAATGTTTGAGGGAAAGGAGGGGCTAAAGGGGCATTTTAGTTGTTTGAAAAGAGGGTGCCATTCACTTTTTTTTTGTAATCAAATGTCTACATGTATCTGCATTAAAAAACAACACCACCAAATCAACATAAATGTATATTAATGCCTGATGAAAACCAGACAGTAACTGGTCAGGTCGTGTTCTATCAGCATGTACACGCTTAATAATTAACAGAAATGTACAGTACAGAGAGAAAAGGGTCACACAAACACTGATTTAAAGGCCAGGATTAGAATTGAATTTCATTCAAACTAATATGCAAAAGCTCAGCCTAGTGCTGGAATAAAGAGCTGGCCTGGTCATGTTGCCATAAGCTTGATCATACCTGCTGTAAATTTGCATGATGCTTGTATACTGTAAGTGATTGTTAAAAGGGGGAAATATTCAAAAATGGAGTCTTGCAGGATAGTATCCTACGTCATCCCGAACATGGTGTTCACCTGCTTACTATTTTCTTAAACGTTCCCTTTAGTTTGTCTAACAGGCTGCATTTGTTAGTGGAAATGTTTAAGTACAGTAGACAACAAAGAGTATATCCTGGCATTTTTCAGGCTTGCCCGCTCACATGTCCCACACAGTGGGGGGGGGTTTACATTCTAGTTCAAACAGCAAATTTGGTATGAAAAGTTTATTTCTTTATCGGTAAAAACTGCACTGGGGTTAATAACATACTCCTTTGGATGTTGTTTAGCTGAAGACTTATTCATGAATTGGCATAATTAGGTGCATGGCTGAGTTTCCTGACAGGTGGACATACTGTATTATAGGTGTTTGTCAGGAAGCTTAAGCCTCAGCTCCACCTCTTTGGCTGTTTCTAGATCAATCAAAAGTTAGGTGAGGATAGCCTTTCCAATATGGGAACCCTTATCTTCTGGCTTCTAAACACTTCTTCAGAAGCCAATGGGTGACGTTCCTGAGTCAATGTCCATGTTTTATACAGTCTATGAGAAAAGACAACGCACAAACACAGTCATTGAAAACTATATACAGGCAACATGAGATGTAATCGCCCTGTCTCTTGATGCCGTGAATGTTCCAGACTATTACCAGCTGCATTCACACATCAGCTCACTTACTTTGTGTTCGCTGGCTGGCAGGTCAATGTATGCTTAAAGTCCAGGTTAACATTTGTGTCCTGACAATCAGCTTAATCACTGGCCCAACAGATCTCCTAATGGCTAGCCCCCTGCCTGTGAATAAAGTAACATCCACATTGTCCCATGCATTTCCTATCACATGTACCTGGTTCCCTTGAGGTCACCAAAACACCCACCCTGGCTGTTTTTCACACAGATCATCCATCTGACCAGAACAGAAGCCTCCGTGAGAACAGGACCTGTCTGTTTTTCCAGCTGCATAACATTCTTTTTAGAGGCAGCTACCCAGGACTGTACGGCTTCCACTGTTATCCACTAATGACTGCACCGGCGCGGTTCGCTACTGATGTCTGGAACAACAGTCCTGTAGAGATAAACAGTTTCTTGGATCAAACCGCTGTGCAGTCTCACATCATGTGAATGTTTCATATCCAAGCACAAAGTTTCAAAGCTTTAGAAGGTGTTATTATATCAGCCTGCATAGCACGAGACCTGAAAGTGGTCCACAAGCTTACATTTGGAGACGACTACACATTGACACATTGAAATGACAGCGAGCAGATCAGCAGCTTTTTTAAATTGTAAAAAAACCCAAATCCCATTAAATGACCTATACCTGCAAAAACTCACCCATGTTAAAAGATTGTTTGGTTTGTGTTGCTTCATGGTAAAGGGATAAAGTGAGGTAGGTAGTACAGCTCCCTTTCACAGCTGTTCAGGAAAAATGGTTGAATTTTCCTTTTAGGTTTGATTTGTGACTTCCTTTTAGTTGGGAAGTGTCTGATTCCAGACTTTTACTGTATAGGCGAGAAGTGCAAATCTGTAGTCTCAGTTACAGCTCATGTGATACTCCATTGTGTTAGTAACAGGCTGGATTGGACGACACTGTGTTGAATAACACAATCTATAACAAAAGCACCATGTTGTGTTACTGTGATTGGCGTCAGAGCCGACGCTTGACTCACCTCAACAGCGCAGGAAGTTAATGACAGACAGATGACATGTTTTGTTAACACCTGCATGGAAACCTGCAGGACCTGAATCAGCTACATGTCTTCTGTTCTCCTATGAGAACATGTCTGATTTTTCTCACCAAGGGTGACGAAGATGTAATTACTTTGGATGCTGTAGCCTAGAATTACCTCAAAGTTTCAACATCCAACTGGTTCAAACTTAAAAGTTATTCAGCTTAGAGATATTATCAATATGACTTGGAGAAAATTCACCGGGAAGAATGAGACTCAGTAAATGATTCCAGCGGCTTAGAAATGTGTGTTATGGCTTGGATTGGTTTTTATTTTTTTTATTTTTTTTATTTTATATATTTTATTAATCCCCAAGGGGGAAATTCTGGTTCGCACTCTGTTATTTTAGAGACATGCTTCTCACACACACAGGCCTGAATCACACACATGCACAACGAGACCTGTGGACATGCATTAATGGAGAGATGTCAGAGTGCGGTGGCAGCCCCCACGGGAGGCGCCCCCTGAGCTGGTGGGGGTTCGGTGCCTTGCTCAAGGGCACCTCGGCAGTGCTCGAGAAGTGGTCTGGCACCTCTCCAGCTACCAGACCAACTTCCATATTTTGGTCCGCATTGGGACTTGAACCGGCGACCCTCCGGTTCTCAACCCAAGTCCCTACGGACTGAGCTATTGCCGCCAAATGTGTACGATTGTACAACCTTGTACTGTCCCTCTATTTTTTTACAGTACATTAACACAGTAGTCCTCTCAACAGGAGATCTGAGTTCATGATATCTAACCAGTTAGAAAGTTGTCATCTTGAAGACAAATATTGAACTATATTAGTAAAGGCTATGTTTCCTATTTGAAATGATTGCTAAACATAATCTATGTAGAGATCAATAAAAACAACATATTTAGATTTAGGAATGATGTTTCATGTAAAATCTGAAAAGACAAGAAAAATATCTAAAGTCTAAAGTGTTGTCAAAATAAACCACAGAGCAGGAGTTGTATTGGAGTATTTTCTGTCAAGACTTATTCAACTCAGTCATCTGGTAAATTCACCAGACAAGAAAGAACCTGATCTTTTATCACAAAGTAACAGTGAGCCTGCGTAGCATCCCCCCTAAAAAAACAGATTCTTTTCACATGTTCCTTACTTTGGTGTTAATTCAGTCCAAACATGTCACTCTGTTGCAATGGGGGAATGTTTACTGTTGCTGGATGTTGCAAGTCAGTAATTATCTGAGATGCAGGAGTGATGCTTTTACTGTAAATCATGTGGGAGTGTCTTGGATTGTTTAGATTAAAATCCTGTGAATATTTGTCAGTCTTCCACAGAGTGCTAGGCTTCTGCATTGAATAAATGCAGTGTTTAAAGTTACATGTGCCGAATATGGTTGGAGGAGTTAAAGAAGGAGGATAGTAAGTAGCTAAACTAGTCTAATTTCTTTGCTTTTTTAGTTCTCTCCACCACTTTCTCCACCACCCACCCTACACCAACCTTTACACCACCCATGTTTTACACCTTAGCTTTGTTTCCCTCCTGCAGCTCTCCAAACAAGCTCTTTCCAAACAAACCCCAAACAAGTTATCCAAAGCCTGTGTAGGGGGGAGGGGGCTGTGCTGGGCGGTGGCCACGGCTGGGCTGCATCCTATTAAGACTGGGAGTGTTGAAAAGGGGTGTGGCCTGGAGCCAGTAACATCTGTGCATGTCCCCTCTGCCCCCTCAGCCTTCTGCAGAGAAAGGCAGAGAGAAGGAGGTTAGGGAGGGAGTGGATATGCAGAGGGGAAGTTCTCGCCTGCCAGCTGGCTGTTTGCAAGATCTCAGACGGCAGCTCGTGCTGTATGGCGAGTTTATCCTTGTTTTGCAACAGTGCAATAAGAGAAAAAAACAAGAGGGAATTTCCTCTCGGCTGGCATTGACATCCTCTGGGATTCTAGGTGCTTATTAGACAACTGTGAACCTGCGTGGATTACATACCTTTTTTTACAGGATATGCTTCGCTGCGTGCACTCAAGCATCGTTTTTTTCTGTTGACAGTGCAGAAAGCAGGACACTGCAGTGAGTTGAGGATATAAAGGGAATGCTTGGAGCACCACAGAGACGATCTCAGTCTTGGACAGGGTAAGAGGAGCTCAATGAATCTTTCTGTTTTACCCTGTGTTCAAATGAGCGCAGGGAAAAGGGAGTGCAGGAGCAGAAGCAGACTATCTGCTGGTTGGAATGTGTGTGTGTGTGTGTGTGTGTGTGTGTGTGTGTGTGGACTGCATGTGACCGGTAGATAGTCAGGGGCTATCAGTGTCTCTCATTATGTGCGAGGGGAGCTGCTGGTTTGCTATCACTCCCCACGATACAGGCTGGATTCCTCACATAGAAACGTAGGTGACTATATCATGTCTGTCTAATTGGGAGGTGTCTGTGTGGAAAACCGTGTTGCTGTAGTAACCGGGTGGGGGGAGGGGAGGATGACAGGGTGATCCGACCATGCCCCTGGGCTGATTTGGTGGTGAGAGAGTTGTCCTGTGTATACGGGGAATGCCCCATAATGACAAGGCTGCTCTGTAGATAGGGTGAGGTGGTGGTAGAAATATGTGCAGACAGAGGATACAGGCTGATACCTCCCACCGGCTTCGCTCTGTGGTTTGGCAAACGCAGCCCCGTTATCAGTGTCAAGTGAGCATGAGAGACAGAGGATGGCATACTTTTTACCATAAGGGGGGTTGGAGGGCAGATAATCAAGTCCACGAAAAGGAAAGTCACCTTGAGCAGAGAGGTGTCATGTCATTTCCTGTGGCTGCCCATCCTTTCTCAGGATCCACTTTCATTTCCTCAGCTTCTCCGGAGAGGCTATGTATACACCACACCCCTTGTAAAATACCATACATACAAATGTATAAGCTAGTCTCTGTAACTCTACAGGATTTCATGCTGCCTCCGACTGATGGCGAGCTAGATTTTACCCTGTAATCCCTGTAATGGTTTTGTCATTTCCTTTTGTCCACTGAATTAGAGAGACAATCCTATTTTCTCCCCTATAAACATCCAGAGCAGATTAAAAAGGAGGGTAATGTGCAGTGGAAAGGGGCTTACATTAAATCACCGACCCACCCGGCTTGCACCCGACACCCACAGCTCCGGTTACCATAGCAACTGAGGAAGAGGTAGGGAATTTTAAAGGAGAGGCTGCAGCTAAGGGTAAACTAGAAGAGATTACAGCGCCCTCCCTGCCCCATTATTGATGAGAGCTTTTACTAATCAGATATACATTTGTGACTTATATTGCACTGCACAGCGATGGTGCACATGGTAATGTTTACTCAACTCTCTAGTTGAATGTGTGATGATAGGACTGACATAACCTAGATAACACCAATTTGATGTTGGTCTCTTTTTATTTTCCTTCCTGCTTATCGTCAACTGCTCATTGATTGTCTCTAAGGGGTCTCCAACTGTCACATGTACCTCATCCACCCTATCAAATGAGAAGAGGTGACCCTTCATAGACACTACTCATCAATTTGACTAAGTTTGCTCTCAAGCTTCTGTTTCCCCAACCACTGAAATCATTTATACATGATTTCAAGCTAACTTTTTTAACCATTTATCCAACACATTTTGTGTATCAGGCAAATTATTACAATTTATCGCTGACCTACAGAAAACTATTAAAACTATTTAGCCATGACTGTTAGCTTACTTATTAAATCATTGACCTGATACCTTAAGCCGACTATTTAAACTATTTATCCATGACTTTTAGCTTTTCTATTTCAACATATTATCCATGAACTTTAGCTACCTATGTCAGCCATTTATCCATGAAATTTAACAGTTGACTTTATAGCATAGCATTATTAGCCCATCTGCTCATTGTATGATTCTCTTTGATTCTCAAACTGTTACAGTATTTACAATCAAAACTTATATAGCAGAAAAGCCCGACTTAGTTAATAAGCCAAACTAAAACCTGCATTACAGATTTTGTTTTAAAAGTGAAGCTGCTGTTGTGAAATAATCTAATTGTTTACATTTATGCTACAAGATCAACATCGGCCTTTTTGGATCACATTTTTCACAACAATGAAGTATGAAAAGAGCTGCTAATGTGTCATGTGCTATTTTTAAACCAAACTCTTTTTCACTGCTTTGGAACGGAGCCATCAAAGAAAAAACTTTAAAAAAAAAAACCCAGCTTGGATACTGTTGCACGTTTGAGTTGTTTCGCTCTTTGCCCTGAGTCTAACCTCCACTTGAAGGGTTGACCCGGGGAAGAATGCTAACATGTTAAGAGTGGGGGGGATGCAGAGTGTCTGCAGAACGAGTTTGACAACCTTGCCTTCAGGAAGAGCAGCAGCTTTTAACCTGCTTTTTAATCTCTGTCCTCCCTACATTTCAGCCGCACACTCCCCAATCCTAAATGCACTTTTTTTTGTTTTACTTTGGGCTATTATTCATTCATGTTGGTGAATACCAATGAAATACCCTTTAATACTTTGAACAGTTTAGTGTGTGAATGCATTGAATACATTCAGTCTTGAAGAATTGTTTTGTTATCTAATCCACGACAACAGATAGACAACAGATGTATAGTGTCTATTCCTGTGCAAAAGTTGTTACTATAATACAATGCTTGTTAAAGTGTTTAAGTAAACAAACGTATGGTAGGTCCACCAGTCAAAGGAACACTTGTGGACCCTCTTGAGGGGAAGAAAACAGCAGATTGAACTTCTATGAACTGACAGTCATCTCCTGATCAGAACTACTGTGGCCTTGGCATGAAGGATAAACACAGTGATTTCCTCGTGTCAAAGCCTTTATCTTCTGTCCTTGTTTGGTGATCATTTGTGATCGATGAAAACATGGCCGGTTCAAGACCAGTCTCTCTATCTCCAATCTGATTCATTGCAGATTCACTGTGTCAATGTCTCTGGAGGAAACCCGTGAAGAACACAAGCTTGTGTAACAAGGCAGGATGTGGGAAATAATGAGATTACCTGTCTGTATCACTGATAATTGAATCCTTGCTTTCAGCTAGAGATGTTACTGCAGTGCCTGTGTGTGGGAACAGGATAGGCCTTCAAGTTTATTTTTAGCTTCATGTGATAAGTTGATGTATTGTAACACTGGAAACAGGCTTGTTTTTAAAATGGAACAACTGAATATTTAGTTTTCTTCAAATGTCTCTGTTTGCTGTTTTTAAGATAGTAAAAGGTTTCTTTCTTCTTCTTTTTGTAGCTCTCATTAGCGCTTTTTATTTTCAGTTTGTTGCGTTGAGCAGCCTTAATGGTATTTGGTTAGCAAAGGTGCTCTGTTGAGAATCAGTGCCACAAAAATTATTCATCTGTAAAAACTGGGGGGAAAAAACTACCAAACCAAAAGAATCACATTACACTTTCATATGACACAAAGTTTTACTCAACTGTCTGAGCTCATAATTACTTTATCACAATCCACTCCCTCTACTAAAGTCCATAAAGACGTGAACGTAGGCAAGCATGAGACTGTCGAAGAAATATGTCCTTTGTCTGTCTCTGTGCTGTTTTCTCTTTCTCTTTGAGCTCTCTGTGTCCCTGTATGTAAATGCTGTAATCTGAGAGCCACGTGACATTAATGCTCCTGAGGCAATGCTTTTGTCATATCTTGACAAACAGGCTTGTAAAATAAATTCACATAATCACATGGGCATCAAAGTTGAACAGCTCTGCTACTGTACCTGCTGCTTTTCACAGCGAGGACTGTTTTGACGGCTCTCTGCTGTCTGACTGCAAGTGATTGATTTTAATCTCCTCTTAGCCAGCCAGTCAGCATTTTCTGTCATGGCCCACTTCTTTCTGATGTGTGTCCATGTCTAAATGTGTTTCACACAAACAAATAATTGCCAAAAAGCTTCTATTTTTCAGAAACTCCTCACTAAATCAGTTGTTGTATCAGCTCATGTTCTCCAGCAGTGTTGAGAAAAAGAGATTGCGTTGTTACTCTTGAGCACTTTGTGGTTTTGTCAAAACAGTTTTAAGTTTCACAGATTTAGCAACCTCTCTGTGTCCAAACACTGATTGATTTTCAGCTGGCCAGCTCTGAGCTCAGGCTGTGTGTTTTGATGAAAGGACTTCCACCAGCCTTCACTGTGTGACTCCTGAGCCTTTTGTTTGCAGCTGTCCAAATAGATCCAAAATAAATTACAAAGTGTGGTGCCCAACAAAGATTTGGGGGGGGGTTTCCCAAAGTCCAAAGTCTCTGAAATGAAGCAAAACGTAATCCTAAAACCACAAACTGGGTCCCCTGTGGCTTTAACACAAGTCCACCTATAGCGAAATGCCGTTCAGATTTATATCAGTGGGAGAGACATTTCATTGCAGTGCAGTGGAATAGAACTAAACATTATCTTTCACTGATGATGAGTTGCTTTGCGTTGGAAATACTGCAGACTGATCCACCCCAAATCCTAAATCAGAAAAGAAGATTAAACTTGTGTGCACCAAATGTCTCTGTGGTCTGCCTGAAACACATCTGGAGCTAAACTCTGTGCAACACAAGCAGACGGTTAACAACAGTCAAATATATTCTATTTGTATTCTCAATTTAAAAAAAAAACAACACATAGAAGAATGTGGCTGTGGATTTGTCAGGTTGGTAAAATAATTAATAAATGTGTGCTGTTTCTAGATTGAGGAGGCCATAATCTAATGATGACTATAACAGTTGTTGGCACTTTATTCATTCCATTTGCTGTGACAAATTTCATTTTAATTTGTTCACTCAGCAATAAGGTCAAGGCCAGAAATGTCCCTGGTGCAGGGAGGAAGCCTGTGTCTTGCTCAAGGACATCTGAAAAAGGTAGACTACTGCTAATTATAGTTCCTGAGCCCCCAGGGGGAACATACCTCAGGTCTTTTGAAACAATCCAAGGTGAGGCAACACTGCTGCCCAATAGGAGGTTATTGCATTGATTTTCATTACTGCTCTAATATTCACAAAAATCTCATGTAAGATTTCTCTGAAGGTAATCTACTCATTTCAAATAATTCCACGCCATAACTCGTTGCTTTTGTCACAAAACAAGGCTGTTGTGACTGATGATCACGGACGCCATGGCAACTGTACATTGATATGAAAAATTAAAAGATCACCTCAGTGCCAGAGGTAGCTGAGAGATGCCAGCTGGTGCTGAAGAAGGTATTTCACACATCTGTTTTCAATACACTACTGTCCACTGTGTTCTTCCTCTAAGGTTGCATTCCTGCTTCAAGTGAGGCACCTTTCAGCTTCAAAACATCAGCTCTAAGTTGACATCTAGATAAGACACGACGTCACTGAAGGCAGTTACTTCATGTCAGATTAAATCATTACTGTTATCATATGTTTCATTTGGATTACCTTTGGTTTGGAAGCTTTTTTTTTATGTCTTGGCAATTAAGATTATATACCAAAAGCATTACTGTTACAAGAGGTGACATTGTTGGATTGTCTCAAGTTCAAGGACTTTTTTAAAATGATTTGAACTCTACAGTTTTATATCAGCACGTTCATGGCATTCCAATCTTGATGTTAGCTTGAACAGCGGACAAGGCTAAAAGTCAAGAGTCAAGTTGGCAGAGAGGAAATCAGAGCAAAGGAAAGGACGAGGCCTTGGCAAAGCACAAGTTAGACAGCTGGAAGAAAAGTCTCAGCTCATCATTGAATTGGTCCTCTCTGTTCTTCATTCCCCTCCGCACATGTTCAGTAACGTGAGCGTATCTCTTTGTTTAACTTAAGATGCTTCTGTCTTTCCTCCAGCTGACCTGACACTTTCTTCAGGTTTAACGGAGAGAACCTCTTCAGGCGGGGAAGCATGCACAAGCTCACCCTCACTTTGCAAACACACTTTTTTTGTGTGTGTGTTTTTTTTACAGTCTGGACTGACGCCAGGTCATCCGACAAACCAC
This sequence comes from Tautogolabrus adspersus, assembly GCA_020745685.1. Taxonomy (NCBI): domain Eukaryota; kingdom Metazoa; phylum Chordata; class Actinopteri; order Labriformes; family Labridae; genus Tautogolabrus; species Tautogolabrus adspersus. Next base: position 18,874,793 of record CM036543.1, on the reverse strand, counting down.
ATGGTCCCGAAAACAACAAGGCTATCCAAGGATAGAAATCTCTCATAGACAAAGAGATGAGTGTTTGTGCGAAAATGTGTAGGCGTGTTTAATTATTGGATGTGTATAAATGACGGAGTACAAAATAATCTGCCTCGTACTATAATCAGCAGCCTACTCAAGTTATGATGTTTCTCTAGTCGAGTACAAGAGTTGATTTGCATCAATACAAATGGAATCTTTAGCTGTTACACCTCACTGTATTTCTATCATTTCAGCTTTATTTTTCTGCTTGGACAGCTAGGGGTCAGTTCAGTGTAGGCGTATACGTGTCTGATTTTGGATTTGCAGTAGTCTTTGTTGTAGTCTTTTTTCTTCTTTAGTTAAAGCAGGTGACAGAGTAATGTGTTATGGGTGTTGCTCAGGGTCACTAGGCTCACCTGGAATGTCCTCTTGTTCTAACATGCCTCTGTAATGTTGGGAACCTTGACCGCCTGACAGAAAACCTCCTGAGGCTAATGTCAGAGCACTCAGGTCCTTGCAGGTCAATTATACAGAGTCTGAGCTGTGACATGGTCTGCATGTTCAAACCTTAGATGCTCCCCTTTTTTTTTTTGGCCCCTTGTCCCATCTCTGTGTACCCTCCCTCCCCAGCATGCCTGAGTCGTGGCACATCAACAGGTTTTCTGTAGCTGGATGAGGACCAACGCTGTCCCAATACGGCTCACAAGTTTATACAAAGTTTACAGCTAATGGAAAAGAAGGAACGTTTTTGTGGACTATTATGGTCAAAGGGATTTGAATTGCTTCTTCCCTTCATGCTAGAATAGATGGCGAGTGTGAGGTACAGCAGCTGCTGCAGAGGCCTCTGGTAGTCTGTTTGGAAAAGTCAAGGATGTGTCAAAATAAATACACTATTCAGTGTGTTAGTAAGAGTGGGCTGCTGTGTACTTTATCCCACGTATGGCCTCGGGGACCTTGTGTGTGTTAGTGTAGCCCACTGTAGCCTTCTGAACTTGTGGGTACATCTGCAATCTTTATTTAGAAAACAGTAATAGTCCAACATACTGGATAAAATACTTAGTTTTGTCTTTCCAGCTATTTCTTGTGTGTTGGCCAACAGGAGACACAAGTATAATTTGGAGTTATGTCTAGTGCGTTTGATAAAATAGTTGTTCCTGGTATATAAACTGGTATTAATTCTAACTTGTATATTAGTACTGGTATATACTGGTGTATTATTGCTGTAAAGTTGTTCCTTTACCAAGCATGTTAAGCAGACACATTTATAGAAGTATTGGTAAAAAAATTAGGGCTGAAATATATTTAAGTTACACAACAGATTGATGGTTTCTCTTTCTAGTCGATTAATACAGATTACTGTTCATTTCGTGAACAAATAGAGACTCTCAGCCTTCAATATCTGTGACGTTTTTTTGACCTGTCTGGGTTGAATTATTCGGCATCACACTTTATTGGGTGAATTCTTTCTGACTGAAGCCTCCGACTTAAAAGGGAATTAGCAGGAAAGGTCACAAGGTTTTGGTTCTGTAAAGCGAGCTGCAGGTCACCAAGAACAGACGTTCAGACATTCCTGCAGGTCAGTGCAGCCTCTGTGGTTATGATACTTGGCCTCACAGTGTCAAGCACAGCAGGGAAGGAGACTGTCGAGCTGTTTTTTTTTTTTGACATGCTGAAAACTGTGTCCTTACAGATATCTGTACACGACATCTTTCCTAGACAGACAACAAAGAGGCCTTGTGCAATTAATTTCATTTTCACTGCTTTGAGTCCAGCCAGCCGGTCCAAAGAGGGGACTCACTGTAGACTTTTCTTCACTCAGTTTGTTGTACGAATTAGAAGTTTGTAACAAATCAAACCTTTTTTTGGTTTTCTGTCTTCACATTCAAGGTTTAACTTCATGGGCCAGATTTTTTAATTACTCAGTAAACTGTCGTTCTTAAGATAGGTTAAACTAGAAAAACTAATTCTCCAGGTACAATTCTATCTCATCTCAGGTCCAAATACTTTATAGCCAGAATACAAAAGGGCTGCATAAATAATCAAGCAGAGGCGCCGGTGGCCGGATGGATGGTTTGGGTGCCCTATGTGCAGGGGCTGTGGTTGTTTGACATGTGGCTTCTTTCCCACATGTCATTCCCTTCTCTCTCTCGCTCTCAGGATATCTGACTCTTTCTGCTGTCCTGTCCCTCCAATGGAGGCATGGAAAGCCCAAAAATGAATATGAAACGAATAGATAAATGAAACAAGGGCCAGTGTTGTCAAATTCTTGGCCATCTATCCAGTCAAAACTACATATATCAAACTGATGATGGCACTTGATTAAGTCAGAGGGAAACGTTATTAGTGCATCAAATGGGGCAAACATATGTGTCAGTTTGTTAAGTTGAGAACCACTGCTCTGAAGCATGTTGAAATCTATTTTAAAGATTGTTTTTGGGACTCACTGGAGCTGCACCTGGCAGGATAAGACTCTCTGTAATGTGCTCAACCCTCTTCTTCAACGCTGTTCATTTTTGGACAGCTGATCTTTATGTATTTTTATCTGTGATAAAGAGGCAGGGCAGATGAGGCAACAGTCAGCACACATAGCTTACATTGCTGCTCAAACTGCAGCTGCTATCGAAACAACTGTATAATCATGTCTGCTTAGTCAGAGAGTCTGGGAGAGAGAGTTCAGTGATTATTATCAGGATGATTGAAGCAGTGTGTGTTTGAGGTTGACGTAGACTCAATGCAAATCTCACCTGTCATTTGGACAACACACACGCACACCTCATAATGACTTTACAAGAAGGCCTGTTTCTGCTCTTTACACACAGGTCTTCAAACCCGACAAATACCACACACCTCTAACAGAGGTCATTGTAAACACACCCCTCTAATCACAGCTCGTAGAGTCTTTAGTGTTAAGCCGATGTTGAAAAGGAAGGAGGGGAGATAAAAGAGACCTGAATACACTAATCCTGACTAAGTGTGGTCTCCATTTCAGATTTCACACGCTCACAGGGCCTTATTGTGTAAACACTGTCATTGATTCTTTCTAAACTCACTGATATGGTGTTATGTACTTTCCTTAAATGATGACACAATTTCATTACCGTAACCACGGGGACAGGGTTAGGTCTTAAATGTGGAAAACACAAAGACTTCATAGGTTGTTTTTGGGGGCTGCTAATGTGGAGCGTTCATTTAAGAGAACAGAAAGTGAGCTGTAATGTTAATGGACCTCGTTATTAATCTATCTCAGTGAAAATCAAGTGTCTGCCATTTATTTTTGGTAAGTGGATAAGACTCCTCTCCTCAATGTGAGTCGAGATCTGGATTCGTGTTGAAAACTCATCAAGTCTCCTCTTCATCTCCACAGTAATCTCTGACGGAGGCCAAGCTCTGAGGTGGAGGAGGCTGTAAAGAGGCCCTGAAGGAGCCTCCGACCCTCCCTACCTGACCAGCCGGACGCATTGGACAGCCATGGCTCCTCGGAAACGTGGCGGTGGCAGCCGGGGTGGAGGCCTCTCCTTCATCTTCTGCTGTTTTAACAGCAATGATCACCCGGAGATCACCTACAGGCTGCGGGAGGACTTTGCCCTGCAGGCCATGGAGCCAGCACTGCCGATGCCAGGGTACGACGAGCTGGACGGCATGTTCTCTGAGTTGGTGGTAAGACATTATCCTTCTTTTTCTTCTTGAGGAGAGTTAGATGTTGGAACGCTTCAGAAGACACCTTTAATTACTGTTTCAGCAAATATCTTTAATAATGATGCAAATTGTATGCAAATGTATGCCTGATATTCCTCTGTGCCCTAATATGCATGCCTTGTTTTCTAAAAAACGACTGAACACAAACCACTGCTGTGGAAGATTTAGTTTTTAGAGCTTGGGCACTTTCTTAATTTTGAGTTAAACCCATTTTCACCATGCTGCGTATTCAAATAACTTACACTGCACCAAATAGGTATATGCAGTATAATAGTCCCCTGGGTTTGTGTCTGAGCGCCTTGGAGATGGACTTCCCCAGTTTTGGAGCTCCAGTCTTTTTTGTTTGCCTTGAACCACAAAGAAAAACTGAAGCCCCTTATCCTTAATGAAACCCTTGTTTAACTATTTCTCTGTTATTCTGTCTTCCAACTTAGCTGATGATATATGTTTAAAATTAAAAGGATCCAGTCCTTCATAATCACAACAGTTTCTTCTAGTTGTGACATTTTTATTGATTGAGTTTTATGTAACTACCATCATTGCCTCTAAATGAATCTGCATCCCTCTGTCAACCTATATCTCAAACTTTGGACTAGTTCTAACGATATCTAATAAAGTTTAGTATGTAATGACAGCTCTTTGTTTTTTTTTTGTACAATAATCTGTCATTGAAAACCCCAGGATATCTAAAAGCATTTAACTCAGACACTGTCCTTTAAAATATTCACATTTTCTATCCTCATTCATACATTTAAAAACATTCACAAACAAGCCATCACTTCCTCCCACTTTACACTATGCTTTGTGTAACAGGGCCACACTGTCGTTCTTTCTCTGTCTTATTGTCACTTCTAATTTGTCGTGCCCTCCTCCCTCTCCTGCCCCATTTTCCTGTCCCGCGGTTGCCACAGTAATCTAAGCATGACATTTTTGCACATCAATAGAACTCATTCAGGAACTCCCAGTGTCTCGGCCCTGCTCCATCTGCTAATTGCTTGTTTTTGTCTACCACTCTTTATGAAGACATAATTGAGTAAGTTGAGTGTGACTACAAGGAGGCTTTTCAGTTGCGCTGTTTACCGCAAGAAAACAGCCACGTGCTTTTTTTTCTTTTCTCCCAATTTGAGCCACCATGTGCGTGTAAAATTGGAACTAGCCTGCTGGAAAAAAAAGTTGTGGAAATAGTTTAGGCCACCTGCTCTGTTACGATCAATTACACTCGACCTTTGACCTGGAGATTCATTTGAAAAGTTTCCAAAACCTGTAAGTGGAGTTAAAGCTTATTTTCCCATCGTATATTCAGAGAGACAAAACTGCTTTTACTCACTGGCAACAGAACATTAAGAAAATAGTTATTACAGAACATGCTGATACTCTTTACCATCGAAAGGATCAATAAACAACGGATTTAGCTTCTTTTTTTTTTCAGATTTGGTTGCTCACTAGCGAGCATGGGGACCTAATTAATGACATCAATCAATAATCCACACAACCATTTCAGGACATTTGAGCACAGCACATATTGATCCAGAGGGTTTGATGACTAAAGCAAAAACGAACATCCCAGAAGACAGTATGCATGATGAGTGGCTGCTCTTTAAATGTAGCCTTCACTCAGTTTGGTAAATCACATGAACTCAATCTCCATTTCTTGCTTAAATAGCTCCTTAGAATGAATCAACCTTTTGTTTGTACTGCTATATTGTCACCATGACTAAATTGCTTAAAGGCCTTCACATGACTTTCACTATTTTTTCTCACATGAAGCTCATTAGACATCAAAGAGAGGATTATCCCAACAAATATACTAATAATTGTGTGCCCGACAGTCCTTAAACGGCTGTGATGTAAAAAGCTGATATCCTAATTAACGTTCATTTTCGTCCCCCTGACATATTGAAGCTAAAATGAAAACACTCTTGAGAATGCTGAAAGGCTTTCTGCTATTTAGACAAACACTTCCCAGCAGCACCCTTTGTGTGCCTCTGTGAAATATATCAGTGATATATTGGGACGCATGTTGTCTCCAGATGTTTGTTACCACATGTCAGGCAGACAGGCCACGCCTTATCTCCTTCCCTCCATTACTCACACGTCTAAAGTCTGTGAGATATGTGATCTCATTCAGAGTCCTATTGCATTTCAGACAAAAGCATCCGGTGATGTCCCACTGATATGAAGAGATTTAGCACAAACAGATCTTGATTGGAGAGCAGAGCTTTGCACATGTTTTTGTTTTGGTGGAAAACAATATTGACGACATCGATGGTTTGATAGCTTGTGCAGCTTGTTAGAGAGCTATAATGATCCTCTCCATTCAGTCATAAATAAAGGACTGTGAAGAACGTAAAATTCCTTCTTACCAACATTTCCTCACATTTTCTGCTGTTTTTTCTCTCTCTCTGCAGGATGAGCTCGACCTTACAGAGAAGCACAGGGAGGCCATGTTCGCTCTGCCCGCAGAGAAGAAATGGCAGATCTACTGCAGCAAAAAGAAGGTATAAGACTCTCACTCTACATCATCCCCCACACGCTCGCTGCCTACAGGACTGGCTGCTCCTGAATAATATCTGCAGATATCCAAGCTGCCAAGTTTGTGTAATCTCTCCTCATTGATTTGTCAAAACCTGAAGCTGTGCACTTTCAAACACGGAGACCTCAGAGCCCTGCCTTATGTGTCTCTGCTCACAACAGGCTCTAGCATGATTGTGTTTTCCAAGTAATGTATCAGAGGAATGCAGGTGTTTTTTTCCATTTGGGAAGTCAGGTGTGTCGACTTCCTATTAAATGGAAAACATACTAATTAAAATGAAGGACTTAATATGTCTTACATAATGCCTGCATCATGCATTCTCAATATTTTTCCCAGGGTTTTAACAAAGTATTGCAGGTTTAGGAAGGTGAGGAATAGGCCTTCATTTGCACTGTTTCCATAAAAAAGTGTTTTTTTTTAACACTATTGGGTGTTTGACGTAGATAGTCAATGATTGATGATGAATTCTTTTCAATATTTGAAATGGAAGGATCCAGTTGTCATAATTGTTTGTGAAACCAAACACAGACTGGAGATGGACTGATTTGGATATAAAGGCTTCAAGGTTGTGGAATATTTAGCTTAAGGTTTATTGACACCGCTTTGGAAGTGCTTGAATTTGAATCTGTCAAAACTGTTCAAACCCTGTGTGCCTCAAGGGTCTAGTGAAGTTTTTTTTATTGTTAAGTTGTGTTATTAATTTGAATTCATTAGATGGGATTCAGTAACAGGCTGATTGAAAAGGAGACAGAGAGAATGATAAGGGGTGAAGATGATGACTCGAAAACTAACATCAGCATCACATTGTCAGCATCTTAAACCCTATTTTCCATCAGCATATCCCAGTGAAGGATATGACATGCACTGTCTTTCATGTTAAGCCGTGGGAGATATATCTCAACAATTGTTAACCATGGAGGGAATTAAAAATGTTCTCCCTCAGGCTCTTTTAAATTTTCTTGACCAGGTTCTGTAAAACTTTTTACAGCTGATTCCTTCCTTCCAGATCCCATCTAAGTTTTTCTGCCTGATTCCTTTTTCAAAACAACAGTACATTCAAGAGCATGTTTTAAAATGCTAAGACCTCTGCACCGGACCTCCCACACCTGAGGGTATTTGTGGTATCAACAACATTTTGGCTAAAGAGACGCAGCACTTTCAATGTTCTTGCCTGAATAGATCAGAGAGGAACATTGTAGAAACAAAGTATAACTTAACATACAGCCTGTGTAACTGAGAGAAACTATCAGCATTCATTACAGAACATTATATAATGTGATCTGTGGCATTGTTCTGTTAAACATAATATACATATATCACCTAATCATGTCAAACAAAGCACCCGAAGAAGTCCTTTCATGTGTCTGCAGGATCATTCATTTACATGAATGTTACATAAGGTGGATGTAAAATACTGGGAGTATAACAAAAGTTAAATCCAGCCTGTTCCATTAGATCAGTGAGTGTTAGGCATTGTGAAGTAAGATAATAAAGTAGTAACACGTTTCATTTGACTGGGTGTAAGGTCCATGTCGTACTGTTTGAACCTCCTTCATTAAAAAAACTAAAAGGTTTTTTTTTTTTTTTTAAATGTGGTTTCTGCTTTTAAGGTTATAAAACACCTGTCCCATAAAGGCGTTTGTGTAGCCATAACATACTCCACCACTCTGTGACAGTGTCATATTTCATTATGCCTTCTCTCTTTGATGAAAGGGCTGTCAGCCATTCCTTCTTTCCCTCCTCTGCATGCAGGAAAACTCAGACGCCTGCACTAGTTTAGATCAACTGTAGTTGAGCCTTGCTGCGACAGGTTCATATTTGTGCAGGATATCTTCTCCTGAATAACCTCCTGGCAGACCATACAAGTTTATTCATATTTTCCGTAATCTGGTTACAAACTTGAGGTCAGAAGTGTGTCGGTTCAGCGTGATGAATGGGCCAGTTGGCAGTCACCAAAGGGTCTGCACCATGGCTGCAGACAGGCGAATGTGATTACATTTTTATTTTATTTAACCTTTATTTATTCAGTCATGTCTCTAACAAGGATTAAAAAATCTCTTTTTCAAGAGTGTCCTGGCCAAGACAGGCAGCAGCACAGTTAACAAAGTTTCCCGACAAACAACGAGCAGCCACACTTACAAACAGAATGTATCGACATGAAGTAACAAGTGAAACAGAAAATATCTGTCAAGTGCAACTACAATCATAAACATATCAGGCAGAACATCTACAGCCAGATGTGTCTGCCTCCAAGTCATTTAGCATTAGCTTAAAGGCATCCAATGAGAGCAGCTCGTTAAGTTCCAGTGCTAAGCTAACTGGGTTAGCTTTAAGTCAAAGCTTATGAACTCTAATGTGCTTAACTATTCCTTTAAAGATTTGTATTTTGGTCAATAATGTGAATGTAGGGAAAATGCAGAAATTATACATTTTTGTTTTACGACTTAATAAATATGATAAGAGGCTTTAAAAGCTAGACCCGAGACACAAACTTCAACTTCAAGAACTGACTTTGAGTAAGTGTTGATGCCCTTATGGCTTGTGAGTGATGGAGAGTGAACAGTAAAATGTGCATGTGCTCATTTCTGCCGTGTCCTGACTAATGACCTCATTTGGAAAAGCCCCACAAGACCTCTGCCTCTGTTTAGCTTCCTTGAGTTATTTCCGATTCCGTTTGAGGATGGAGGAGATTTTTGATACATCCAGATCTTTATGCTGCAACGACCTGCAGAGGGGGGTGAAAAGGAGAGACAGAAAGACATCAATATTGCTGACTCGGCAGCAGGCTCTGGCCCCATCCCAGACAGATGCTACCTCAGGATCTGAGCTCAGAAAGGAAGTGTGTGTGTGTGTGCCAGCATGTGTGTATGTGCGTGCGTGCGTGCGTGCGTGTGTGTGGTTGCATGCGTGTCTGTGTGGAAAAGAGGCAAAGGAAGTGGTTGGTTGTCCAAGGCAAACAGGAAGGCTTCACTTCACAGGTGTAGCTTTTGTGTGTGAGCTGGATGAGGGCTGATAAGAAGGAATGTGGGGTTATTATTATCAGGGTGTCCAGAAGGAAAATACAATAATATTATACCATGAAATTAAAATCCCATTTCAACCAAAAATATTCTCTAATGATAAAATAAAAAGGCAGCAACCTTTCACTTCCTAAAGAGGCAAATGCTTCCCATTTTTTTACATTTTGCCTGCAGGCAGTCTGACATGAGCTTGCATGGTGAGTACTGATGGGGTTGGGTGCTCTCACAGACCAAGATTGTGTCGTGGGTTTGTTGAAATGACAGATTATTTGTTTCTGATTTATAATCAACTAACGTCCAAACCCATTGTTATCACACATCTGGCAACGCAGGTCATTTTTAGGCCACTCTGAGCCCCACGTCATGCCGGGCCAGGAGGAGATAAGTTAGTCAAAGCAGCAGAGCTTGAGCTGTTTGGTTTGGCCAGTCACCTGCTCTGATGAAATCATGCTGCACAGAATCAATCTTCTTCCTCCTTCTGGTCAGCTCTCATCTGGCTACAACATCTGCCAAAAAAGCAGATTTACAGACCCGGTTGTTAGCAGAGATTTAGCAGTTAGGTTTCAGATTTTACCCTGAATAAATCCTTTAATTTGTGAGCAGACAGAGCTCTATCTTAACTTCTCTTTATAGTCTTTTTACCCCTAAATAAAGAGATTCATTCCTGTTTCCAAAAGTGTCTTTGATCTTGACTTTGTCAAATGTGGGAAAAAAGGAACTCCTAGAAATACACCCATGAATTTCCTCTGTGATCACGACCCTAGATAAACTAAAGACATCTCTGTGTTTGAAGAGTGCTGACTCTCGAGTTGAAAAATGAACTCTTTAAGATGCTAAAGGAAGTGGTCCCACCTCTGCTCCACTAATGGACTGAACCTTTTCCAGCACCCGCCCGGCCAACCTGGCACCGGCCTTGAGTGGAACAGCGGGATCAGACCTATCTGTCACTGCACGATCCCCGCAGAACAGCCAAGAACTGCAGTTTCTGCCCGAGTAGCCAAGGCCCTGCAGGCCGCCTTATTACGTGACGCCCAATTAGTTTCTGATGGTCACAGCTCGCTTAGACTTAATGGAGCGGGGGTTAAAATGAAAGCCGGGGGAACTTTAATGTACAAGCCAAGTTCATGGTCAAGTCATTTTCTCCTCTGTGCCTTCCCTTGAGTTAGAAAATGAAATGTCTCCAAGTTACTTTATTTTTTACTCGTAATACAAACGTTCCTGTCCAGAGATTAATCTCAGCATAAACAAGACAACGTCTTTAATCCACAGTTTTCACATTCATTTGCTAATCTCTCAAGATTTTCTCAAGCAGCTGTGCTCTCTTTTTTCGGCACTTCTCATCCCCTCCTGAAACACAGAAATTAAAATTAATTAAATTGGGCCGGATAACTGTGTCGCCCTACTTTAGAGTTCCTGCTCCATTTTCGGCTCTTGGCTATTTATGCCCCAAACCTTCTGTTCCACGTGTGTTTATCAATGTTTGTGTGTCGCAAAGCTTATCCTTCTGGAAAAATGAATAAATAAAGTTTTCCACTTGGTTTACAGTTCAACTTTGATGTTTTCAAACATGTGGCACGGTCCAAATATTCACTGTTGACCACCACGTGACTCTCTGAAATGTCTCTAACAAGGAACATGTTCTTATGTAAGGTGTTTTAATAATCCCAGTTAACCCTTTATAAACTGAGCATAAGCCGGTCATTAACTCATCTTGTGTTCCTTATATATCATTGTGTTATATAGCGTCATTCATTCTCTGATATTCTCTGTTTTTCAGGAACAAGAAGAAAACAAAAGTGCTACCAGTTGGCCAGAATACTACATTGATCAGCTCAATTCAATGGCAGCTGTAAGTCATAACTTGGTTTTAATTTTCCTTTTTTTTAACATTAAAAATTGTCACAAAATAGTCCTTGAAGTGAGACCAATCCTCTGTTGCTACTCCTGATTATGTCTCCAGATATTTTGAGATTGAAAAGCTTCTTAGACAAACTTGTGGTTTTATAAAGAAAATATCTCTTGACAACTTCAAACTAAATGAGTCCCCCAAGGTTCGATCTTAGGGCCGACTTTATTCAACATCTACATGCTCCCACTAGGACAAATCATGCAAAATAATAAAATTGACCACCATTGCTACGCTGATGACACCCATTGTCACAATGTAGCGCTATCACCAAACGACTATCGCCCCATAGATCTTCTGTGCCAGTGCATTGAGCAAATCAAAGACTGGATGTGTCAAAATTTCCTACAACTAAATGAGGACAAAACTGAGATCATTGTATTTGGTGCTAAAAAAGAAAGGTTTAAAGTAACCCAACACCTTCACTCTCTGTCCCTGAAAACCTCAAATAAAGCCAGAAATCTGGGAGTTATTATGGATTCAGATTTACATTTCGAGAGTCGCATCAAATCAGTAACAAAATCGGCCTACTATCACCTCAAAAATGTAGCAAGACTTAGAGGGCTCATGTCAGCTCAAGACTTAGAAAAACGTGTACATGCCTTTATAACTAGTAGGCTAGACTATTGTAATGGTCTCCTTGCAGGTCTTCCACAAAAAAACTGTCAGGCAGCTACAGCTTGTTCAGAAGGCTGCTGCTAGAGTTCTAACAAAGACCAAAAAATGTGAGCACATTACACCAATTCTTACATCCTTACATTGGCTCCCTGTATGTCAGAGAATTAATTTCAAAATCCCACTGCTCACATTTAAATCACTACATGGTTTAGGGCCAAAGTATATCACTGATATGCTTCCACTACATAAGCCTTCAAGATCACTAAGATCTTCTGACACCAATCTGTTAGAGTAAATACAAATCATGGGAAAGCATCATTTAGTTACTATGCAACAAACAGCTGGAGTAAACTTCCTGAAGATTTAAGACTTGCCCCAACTCTGACCACTTTTAAAACCAGACTGAAAACTTTTATGTTCACCTTAGCCTTCTGCTAAATCTTACCTACATTGCACTTTTAACTTCTGCACTGTTTATTGTCTATTGTATTGCAAATGTGTTTTTATTCTCTGTTTTTTAATTGTCTTTTAATTCTTGCATTTTATTTCACTTTATTGTATGACATGTTATGATGTGAAGCACTTTGAGTCTGCCTTGTGTATGAAAAGCGCTATACAAATAAACTTGCCTTGCCTAAATAGAGCTCGTGGTAGTAAGCCAAAAATGGCACTTGTTAACACAACCAATGTCATTAAATCAAACAATGACGTGAAAGTGCACTTACTGCCGTACCTTCTAAAAATTCATTTTTTAAGCGTACACTTTTGCACATCTTTTTTTTTTCTGTTGAATTGTATCTCAGACTCAGATTTTGATTATGTTTTATCTTCTGTTGAACAGAGAAAGACGCTCCTCGCACTGGAGAAAGAGGACGAGGAAGAGAGGAACAAAACCATAGAGAGCTTGAAGACCGCTCTGAGGACACAACCTATGAGGTGGATACGACCCTCATCCCTCTCTGTCTCATCTTTGTCTATATCTTCTCTCTGTCCTTTGCGTTAAATGCCACCTGTCATCCTTTCATTGGCCTCCTCTAACCTTGTCTGTCAATCATTTGATTAGCTCTCAACATTATGTAAATGAGTCCTTTAAGAATAAAACAGCTATGAAGGGCACTGCAGTGTTGGTAAATAAATAAAAAATTCCAAAGAGATGCAGAAGAGAGACTAAACAGTTCACACAAACATGTATCCATGAAACTACTGGACAAACTGCTGGACATACAAATGATATTTCATTTTAAAACAATCTACTAAGATGATTTCTCTGTGCCTGCTCTTCTTTCAGGTTCGTTACTCGTTTTATCGACCTGGACGGTCTGACATGCATCCTAAACTTCCTGAAGAGCATGGACTACGAGACCACAGAGTCGCAGATCCACACGTCTCTAATTGGCTGCATCAAAGCTCTCATGAACAACTCACAGGGCCGCGCCCATGTCCTCTCTCACTCTGAGAGCATCAACATCATCGCTCAAAGCCTGGCCACAGAGAACATCAAGACCAAAGTTGCTGTGTTGGAAATCATGGGTGCTGTGTGTCTGGTCCCTGGTGGACACAAAAAGATCCTGGAGGCCATGCTGCATTACCAACGCTTCGCCTGCGAGAGGACGAGATTTCAGGTGGGGGCAGGTTAAGGACAGAGCTGTGGTTTTAAATCTCCTGCAGGTAGATGAAGTCATTAAAAAGCAACAGTGTGTGAAGATACTTTAACACCTGTAATAACCTGTCATCCCTCAGACACTTATAAACGATCTGGACCGGAGTACAGGGCGATACAGAGATGAGGTCAACCTGAAAACAGCTATCATGTCCTTTATTAACGCTGTCCTGAGTCAAGGGGCTGGAGAGGTGAGTTATACAAACTACACTTTCTTTGCTTCCTTTCAAACCAGAAGGTCTTTGAAAAACATTGTTAACATCCTTATTTCTATTTATTTTTCCCCCTAAATACAGACAAGTTTGGAATTCCGCATCCACCTCCGATATGAGTTTCTAATGCTGGGGATCCAACCTGTGATCGATAAGCTGCGTTCTCATGAAAACTCTACATTAGACAGGTGAGATGGAGCAGAAGAGAATTCACCTGCTCTAGAGTGGGATCAACCAATGTGTGTTTATCAGCTCAACGACATGAAATAATTAGGTCATAGTGTTTGGGTAAGATAACACTCTTATCACCCCAAAAACCTATCAAATATTCAAAGGTGCTTTCACACTGGGATCATTTGGAGAAGTTGTTCCAGATTTTTTGGAAATATGTGAACATCATCAGCAATCACACTCTGATGTGGGAACAAAACAGGCAAGACGAGATCCCCTAAAAGAGGTGGTCTCAGGTCGCTTCCAATCAAACCCTGTAGCGGTTCGTTTGCAGTGAGAATGCAATTAAGCAGCCAGACCAAATAGCTGGTTGAGTCAGCAGTAGTAGTAATTGTTAGCAGTAGTAACTGTATAAGCAGTAGCAGTAGTAGTAGTAGTTTCTGGCAATAGCAGTAGTAGTGGTAGTAGGCTAATAAAAGATGCAGTAATACAGCTGCCTCCATCCAACTTAACATCAGCACATCATCACAGGACTCTTGAAAAGCCCCTCTCTTTCATTAGAAAGCTCCTCTCTTTCATTAGTTGACTCACAAGTTTGTAAATGTCTTTATTTTTGTAAGTGCTGTCCAACTTCTGACAAATTTGCTCATAAGTTGGCGTCTTGTTCACCTACACAGTGGGAAAAGGAGGCAGTGACCTAATGATATAAGGAAGCTCTTGCGTTGGTGTGTGCTTTGGCCTGCTTCACAATATCGCAGTGTGAACACAAAACAACTAAAGGGAAAAATGCACTAATGTGTCATTTTATCATCTAAATTGGAACAAAGCTAACGAGCTATAGGTGTGAAAGCACCCTCAATCACATGTGATCTGATTGATCTGGATCTGTCTTAGAAATCATGTGTCAAGACTCAATACTTTTTTGTAAAACTTTTTATAAGCTTCCTCTCTAATCCACTCTGTTCCTCTCAGGCATTTGGACTACTTTGAGATGCTGCGAAACGACGATGAGCTGGCTTTGTCAAAGCGTTTTGAGTCGGTAAGGAAAATAAAACATTATTCACTAAATATTTGTTACTGTAAAACATTAAGCAGGAGATATTCACAGGGATGTTGTTTTACTCTCCTCGTCTTCCTCCAGGTACATATAGACACCAAGAGTGCCAGCCAAGTTTTTGATCTCATCCGCAAGAAGATGAACCACACTGATGCATACCCGCACTTTATGTCCGTCCTGCATCACTGTCTCCTCATGCCACGTGAGTGTTTTCTTCACTTTATTTATTACTGGGCTGCAAACTACTGAAGAAAATGTGTTCAAAAATCTTTAAAGATGTAGTTAAAAGACGCCGGTGATCAATGAGTCTTCAAACAAAATAGTAGTTATACTGCCACATAATACTCATCTGTCCATTCTTGTTTCTGGTCTAATAGACAATGCTGTTGACATTTTCCTGATTAGTCAGCCCATAAATAGGACAAGTACATTCCCAGTCCAAACTGAATGCGTTACATACTCAATACCCGGGGACTGCTGTTGGCCAACGTTAGCGTTAGCCGGCTTTCGCACGGCAATTCACTTAAAAATATAGAGGTACCATACTACTGCAGTAACATCATTCAAGGCTCAACCGCCTCTTTTAATGTCTTTTCAACGAGACCCTCAGTTACCGTTGAAAGCATTATGAGTGTAATTAACACTTCAGAGACAAAAAGAAGTGTTCCATTTATACACCAGGAGACTAGTGTGGGCTGATGATCACGCCTCTTTAGAAGGAGGAATGCAATAGTCTAACTGATTATGACATTACGCCTAACATCTGTCAAATACCCTGTAAAAGAGTAATAATAGGATTCTCTCCAACTGTTAAAGTAGTAGTTATATCTATTTGTGGTTTCGATTTTTTTGTTAAAAGCACTCCTTACACATGTACAGGACAAAATCAGCAAAGAGATGAGATGTACCATTATGTCCACAGGGGGCGCCAAAATCAACACAAACTGAAAGTTCCTCACAGGAGCTTTAAACAACCACTGTGCATTCTGTTTATTTCTGAGGTCTCTAAAATACTAATGAGGATACTAATCTTTCTCTCAGGCTAATGAACCTCTCTCCCCCTCTCTCCTCAGACAAGAGGAGCGGTAACACGGTGCAGTACTGGCTGCTGTTGGATCGTATCGTCCAGCAGATGGTTTTGCAGACTGACAAAGGTCACGACCCTGACGTCACACCACTGGAGAATTTTAACGTGAAGAACGTTGTCAGGATGTGAGTCCTCCCGGCCACCCCAACCCCCACCCAGTGTACAGACTGACACATGAATAAGTTCATGGAACAGATTACACGGCCTCCTCATTGAAGGATTGAGAACTGTGTTTGTGTTTCCTGAAAGATAAAAGGCCATGTGCTCAGCAGTGTTCCACCCAAAAATAGTCCTTATGGGGAAAAAAAAACTGTAACTTGAGTTATTCATGTTGAAACTGTGTTTGATTATCTGTGTGGCTCTTTGTGCAGGCTGGTGAATGAAAATGAGGTCAAACAGTGGAAAGAACAGGCAGAGAAGATGAGGAAAGGTTTGTACGATTTTAAATAAGTCTCCTGTCATGATTAAGTCTAGTAAATGTGGTGGTCAAACTGCATTCAGTGTTATTAAATCATAGCGCTGTGACTTCCCTATATACAGAGCACCATGAGTTGCAGCAGAAGTTTGATAAGAAGGAGCGTGAATGTGATGCAAAGACTCAGGAGAAGGAGGACATGATGCAGACGCTCAACAAGATGAAAGAGAAGCTGGAAAAGGAGAGCACCGAGCACAAGAATGTCAAACAGCAAGTGGCCGAACTCACTGCCCGGCTGCACGAACTCAGCACTGTATGTCGTCCTTTACATTAACCTTAAAATACAACCTCAGTGGAAGTTGTCCAGAGCAATCACTGTGTTCATATTATCACCAAACAGGAGCGAGGATTTAGATTAGATACAGCGCCTAAATAAATATTTACTCCCTAAAACTTTTTCTACAATTCTAAAATTTACTTAGCAGACGCTTTTATCCAAAGCGACGTACATCAGAGAGTAAAGTACAACACAAGCAAGGATCTAGAAAAGAGGAAACACGTCAGTAAGTGCGAACGAACAGCTTTAAGTCCGATTGGACACACAGGTGCTGACAGGCAGAGCACAGCATTGACGGCTGTTCTTGAGAGCTCTAATCAGTACAATAAAGGGAGTAATAAGTCTTTCTAAAAATTAAGATTGCACATCTGACAAATGTGGAAAACTTATGCAAGGCACTGCATTTCTTTATATGTTGATACCCTGAAAAGTAAAACTTTAACAGTTGTGCCGGGTTATTTAAATACTCTATCAGGTGTTGACTTTTATATTTATGATGCATACGTTTAAATATTGATCAAGACATATTTGAGAAAGGAGGAATGTAAGGCAAGTTTACAAATGAATAAGAAACCAAAAGAAGAAATGAAAAATGATGCATTAGAAGCACATTAGTACTAACAGATATTAAAATAGTCCTCCTAAGCACTGGTTTTATTTGTTAGCTGTTCCGACCCCTGTCCCATAAATGAATCCTCAAGTATTTAGAAGTATTTTCCTAACCTGTGTTATCTGTAACTCTGCAGCATGTTAAATACGCCGTCTTTTTTCTTCTTCTTCTCCCCCAGCAGCGACAAGCAGCCGTTGTTCCCGGAGGCCCTCCTCTCCTTCCAGGTCCTCCTGGTGGTCCTGTGCCTCCTCCACCCATGCCAGCCTTTGGAGGCATGGTCCCACCTCCCCCACCTCCTCCTGGAGGCATGATGCCTCCTCCTCCTCCCCCACCCCCTCCTCCCGGTGGTCCTCCACCTCCCCCTGGACGCGCGCCCATCGGAGGCATCCCTCCCCCTCCAGGAGCACCCCTAGGATCCTCCCTGAAAATGAAGAACATTCCCCAGCCAGCCAATGCGCTCAAGTCCTTCAACTGGTCCAAGTTAGCTGAGGTGAGAACAGTGGAGAAGCCCTGAAAAGAATGAAAATACTTGTTTAAATCTGATAAATAAATGTTTCTTCTCCTCTGCTCAGAATAAACTGGACGGCACCGTGTGGATGGAGGTTGATGATGCCAAGGTTTTCAAAATTCTGGACCTGGAGGACATAGAAAAGACCTTTTCTGCCTATCAGAGACAGCAGGTACTGAGGACGAAGCAGTTCACTTCTCAGGATCAACAACAGTTACCTTCTGGTATCAGAGAGGGGTGGGGGGAAGAGATCGTTTGGGTGGGTGGGCGGTTGGCTGATGGTGCAGCTGTCTTGCATTTTCACATTTTTCTCCTGTTTTGCAACTTTTGATTTTCGATTGAATCCAGAAAGAGGAGAAAAGACAAACACTTCACAAAAAGTCAAAAAAGAAGAATGGAGAATTTGCTGATAGATTTTGCAGTTTATTTGATGCAAATCGTTCATGCCTGGGTCATCTTGAATGCCTTCTTACATTTCATAGAATGCTTCTTTTTTTTTAGCCATTTCTGTTTGTAGTTTTGCCATATGTGATTCAAGTTGCATGAGTGAGCTGCTCAGAATCAGCTGTTTCCTTCTTGTGTTTTCATTTATTTGCTATTTTTTCACCGTCTTTAGTAGTGCCACTAAGAGGAATGAGCATGTCTTTTTAAAGCTTGTTCCTGCTCAAACATAAAGCATGTCCAACACGCATAAAAAAAACGTGACAAAAATAACTGAAACTTGAAGAATTAGATGCGTCCGATTCTCTACCAAATTTAGATCCCCAGTGTCAACCTGATTAGTTTACACAAAAACATGACAAATCTCAAACTAGACTCACCTCACAGATGTGCACAGCATGTGAAGCACACGCACGCACTGATCAACTGAACACCCACTCATGTCCCACTGCTGCTCACTTCATTACTGATAGATCCATTGCAGTCTGAGTGAGCTTTGATTCATGTTGCTGTTTGTTTTTATGGGCTGCAATCACGTAACTGCTTGACTTATTCTAATGAGTGCTTACATCTTCCCTGCTTCTTGCCTGCGTTTTAGGACTTCTTTATGATCAATAACAGCAAACAGGTGAGTGCACTTACAGAAGATATACAGTCTATGATGCTTCTTGTTTATTCAGTCAGACTTTCTTATGATGTAAGATCTTGTTTTCCACTGTCATTTGAGCTACTTTCAACGTGTGTCCGACAGAATATAAAACTTTGAGTCAGTCATATTTCTTGAGCTGTGTGTTTGCATGTTTGTGTGACTGTTTTTTAAAGTCTTTCTTGTATTTTCTCTTGTGTCTGGGTTTTAGGGGATATGTCATCTTCATCTGTGTGTGTCTTTTACTAAAGCTCAAAAAGTCATGTACATTAAATTAGCTCTTTGCTGCACTCTAACTCCTTCATCACTTTGCTCACACAGAAAGAGGCAGACGATGACACACTGAGCTCTAAAAAAGTCAAAGAGCTTTCCGTCATTGATGGCCGTCGAGCTCAAAACTGCAACATCCTGCTCTCACGGTGGGTTTACTCAAGAGTCGTAACACAGCTGACACCTCACAGGATATGATGGATTTTTAATTGCCCCTGATGTGGTGTGCTGCAGGCTGAAGCTCTCAAATGAGGAGATCAAGAGAGCCATACTAACCATGGATGAACAGGAGGATCTTCCCAAAGATATGCTGGAGCAGGTAGGTCACAAAGTCTCCTGCTTGTATTCAAGGTATTCATGCAGTGCACAAGGTTACAGTCTGCTTCGACAATGAGCTAATTTCTTGAGCGCAAGGTAAAAGAGGATTTCTGGTTACTGTAGTTGTGATAGGGGATTGAGCAGTGACACACCTGTTGTATTGATTCAGTCCTCTTCATTTGCCAGAATAAAGCAGATAAAATTATTTTAAATATATTCATCTTTTTCTGCCCCATCAGCTGCTGAAGTTTATCCCTGAGAAAAGCGATGTGGATCTTCTGGAGGAACACAAACATGAGCTTGACCGGATGGCAAAACCTGACCGCTTCCTCTATGAGATGAGCAGGTACTTCACTGTTTTTTTGGGGGGTTTTTTCATACTTTTAATAAACAGGTAGTGACAGCTTCATGTCAGCACGGCACTCTGCAGATCAGATGTGCTGACAAACAATAGCCATTGTTTCCTCTTAATGCAGATAAATGAAATGACACATGGGTTCCCACTGAACAATACCTAACTGTGTGAATCATTACTTCCAAATTGTGTTGGTGAATAAAGAGAGTTTGTCATTTTCCAGTTTTGTACACAGAGTCTTCTGAAATAAAGGGAACAAAAGAAAGACGTCACGGCTTCCTGCACGAGTACATTCAAACCAGCAAAGCTCAGAAACACAAGCAAATGATGTCACTCCAGAATAATGACTTCCGATGCCTTAATGTCAGTCAAATGAAGATTGATAATTTACTGTACTTAACCAGTTTGTTGTCATTAGAGTTTCCTCTGAGTGCAGAACGGACTGGAGGACAGATGTCACTGTGGCTTTCATTAGCCGCAGACTCAACGCTTCATAAGCTGAAATAAAAAAAAGCTGCCAAAAATAAGCCTCAGAACCTCAACTCCAACTTTATATGTCCCATTGAGGAAGCACACGGACGGCTTGCTTTATTTTTCTAAAGCCCAATGTCCATGTTTATGGCTTTTGTCTAAATGTGTGGATTTCCCTGTTTATAATTCTTATTTCTGGTGTATTTTCATTCTTCTCTGACACACTTTTTCCATCTGCTGTCCAGAATAAACCACTACCAGCAGAGGCTGCAGTCTCTCTACTTCAAAAAGAAGTTTGCAGAGAGGATAGCGGAGATGAAACCCAAAGTAGAAGGTGGGAATAATCAGAAAGAGAACCAAAAGTATTCTCTTCTAAAGCATCACTGTAGTCAATATGATCAACTGTAAAATTGTATGTTTTCTTTAATACTTGATTTTAATTCCTGGTGCTGCTTGGAAATAAATCAGTCCTGCTCCTTTTTAATGATCTTAAAACATGAATGTTCATACTGTTGTCGTGTCTCAGCTCTGACAAAGGCGTCCAAGGAGATTTTACACAGCAGAAACCTAAAGCAGCTGCTGGAGGTGGTGCTGGCCTTTGGGAACTTCATGAACAAGGGTCAGAGGGGGAACGCTTACGGCTTCAAGGTGTCCTCTCTCAACAAGATCGCTGATACCAAATCCAGTATTGACAAGTAAGTGCAGTTTCCAATTGTGACATCGACACTTTTAGATAGTTACATAAAGAACAGCCTGAAATACATAAAAGTCCCATCTCGAACAGGATATGTGATATAGATGAAACCCCATACAGTACCTTTATCTGAACCTGCCTTTAAATAGTAATACATCACACATTTGACATGTTCACTGATCCCTCCCCCTCACCATGTCTGTGTGCTTCCTGTGTTTGCAGAAACATCACTCTCCTGCACTACCTGATCACCATCCTGGAGAAGAAATACCCCAAAGTCCTGTTGTTCCAGGAGGACCTGCAGAGCATCTCAGTGGCAGCCAAAGTCAAGTACGAGAACCTGCTGCCATATTTACTGTTTGCTTCAAATGTTTTCTTTGCATTTGATTCTTAACCGAAGTTCTCATTTTCAGCATGACTGAGCTGGAAAAAGATATCAACAACCTGCGAAGCAGCTTGAAAAGTGTAGAGAGTGTGAGTCACAGATGTCTGAGATGATACATGCTCTTATACTATATTTACTGCAAGACTACTGTAGCTTTTATTTCCCTTAACGTTCTCTCCTGGATCTTTTTTTTTCTTCATAGGAGCTAGACTACCAGAAGAAGCGACCGCAGGAGCTGGGCGACAAGTTTGTGTCGGTGGTGAGTCAGTTCATCACCGTGGCCAGCTTCAGCTTTTCTGATGTGGAGGACTCCCTCACCGAGGCCAAGGAGCTTGTAAGTCATCTCTGCTGCACTCTGGTCTATTTGTTTGTGCAGAAAAAGCTGCTCCACTGTCCCTTTCTGTAGACATCCCATTTCCTCTGCGCGCAGCTGTTTCTACATGCCGCGTTGACCTCATCAGTCACCTTTCGAGGAAAGCTAACAGCAGTAGTGAAGTGTTTCAGCTTCCTGCTGCTGCACTGCCGGCGCTTTATTGCCCGGCCTGCTCGCTGCCATGTGTGCAGGTGAAAGAGAAACCAGGAACAGAGGCTTGGATTTCATTTGACGCCATTATTTTTGCGCCAAATTGTCATTTTGTGAAAGTTTAAATTGAACTTACATTTGCATTTTCTTATTAGTTATTGGTTTGTGCACTTGCTTAATGTACGTAGGCTGTGGTCCTCAAGGTGGACGGCACGGATTCGGGACCGACCTGTGGCTGCTTTCCCGAATGTCATTCCCTGCTCTCTCTCTCTCTCTCTCCCTGGTTTCCGGCTCTGTCCACTGTCCTATCTGTAAAAAAGAGGCACGCAAAGCCCAAAAATAAACCTTGAAAAAAGAATTTAAAAAAAACAAACATTTTAGAATTGCTGCAATTTAAACGACATTTTTACAACTAGAAACCTAAATATTCATCTTTTGACTGAATTGTTGACACCCTGAGGTGTGTGTGTGTGTGTGTGTGTGTGTGTGTGTGTGTGTGTGTGTGTGTGTGTGTGTGTGTGTGTGTGTGTGTGTGTGTGTGTGTGTGTGTGTGTGTGTGTGTGTGTGTGTGTGTGTGTGTGTGTGTGTGTGTGTGTGTGTGTGTGTGTGTGTGTGTGTGTGTGTGTGTGTGTGTGTGTGTGTGTGTGTGTGTGTGTGTGTGTGTGTGTGTGTGTGTGTGTGTGTGTGTGTGTGTGTGTGTTGTATTGACCTCATTGCTTTGCTGCCCACATGGAAACCTTCCTGTGTTCCTGTGAATCATTTACTGTGTCCTCCAGTTTAATACTTGAGAGCGTGTGCAGTGCTCCTCTGTACTCCTGATTGGGAAATGGTGAACATGCAGATCCTATAAACAGATTGATGCATAGAGCTTGTGTGTGTTAAAAAAAAAACCATTTCCGCAGAATACCAAGTTGTAAGGAAAAAAGTGTGATTTAAGGCAGTGATGTACCGTTGATCGTTGTAGGGAATTTATAGTATGCAAGTGAAAACTACATTTATGGATGTCATGAACTGTGTTAAATGTACATTTGCTGCACCTAATAGATTTTGCGTGTGATGGACAGAGCCGAAGGTCTCTATCCTCAGCATGCTGTCACATCTGGATGTTCTCCGTTTTTACTTACTGGGAAAAATAGTCCACAAACACGTTTCCTTAATTTGGGCTCTGGCTCCAGTCTCTGGTCCCGGCTGTAATCAGTAGCCGGTCAGATCTGGGTTAACACGGGCTTCAAAGCCCAGCTGCTGGTACCCGGCTCTTTTTTCAAAGAGCTGGGACGAAATGAGTCCCCTGTAAAACAGTCAAAGATTGAGTAAAACATGGCCCTACTGGGTCCTGCTGTAAATCTAATCTCCTGTGCCCCCTCCCTGTGTCCCCCTTTCTCTTTGGCCCCTGCAGTTCCTCCGGGCAGTAAAGCACTTTGGCGAGGATGCCAGTAAGATGCAGCCAGATGAGTTCTTTGGCATCTTTGACCAGTTCTTGCAGTCATTCGCCGAAGCTCAGCAGGAGAACGAGAACATGCGGAAACGCAAAGAGGAGGAGGAGCGCAGGGCCAAAATGGAAGCTCAGGTACAGAAGTCATCCCCGTTTACATGTCAGACTTGTCAAAAAGAAGAAATGAAGTTATGAAATGCTTTGTTTAAAAACTCTAAAATAGCATTTGTTACCTCGGGACAGAGCCAGACTTCCTGTTTTCCAATTAAACTAAATAGCAGTCTTCAAGATAACAGAGTAGTATCATTCTTCTGAACAATCTCTTAGCAAGAAAGAGAAGAAGGGTCTGTCCCAACCATTTCTTTAATCCTTACCAATTAATAATATATTTATCTTTTTTTGTGTCCCTGTCCCCAGCTGAAAGAGCAGAGGGAGAAGGAGCGAAAGGCCCGGAAAGCGAAGGCAAACGGGGAAGATGATGGCGGGGAGTTTGACGACCTGGTGTCGGCGCTGAGGTCAGGAGAAGTCTTTGACAAGGACTTGTCCAAGATGAAACGCAACCGCAAGCGCTTTAACAACCAGAACACGGACTCAAACAGAGAGCGACCAATCACAAAGCTCAACTTCTAAGCGTTGTTGAGGTCATCGTGATTTATTATTTTTTTTGCCCCCGCCCTCATCACAAGTTTCCCTCTGGGTCGAAGTGACATGCACATTCCTCTGCACCTCCCTCCATTCCCACCCAGCTCGGCTTCAGGGGTGCAGCGCAACATGTTCAACTCTCTCATCCTCCGAGGTTTTGATGTTTAACGGGACAGAAGCCAAAAGTTGTTATTAACGACCAAACCCGAAATTCCGTTTGGACAAAATGAAATGTCGTTCAGTAGCAGGACGATGTCTTCCCTCACTGGAGAGAAGTTTTCCTACATGTGCAAGAGGTGTTTGATAGGAACGGTTCTGTGCTGTTTTTTTGTACGTCAGAATCTATGCACAGAGTGAAATGTGCAGCAAGCAGACTGCTCCAGGGCTTGATGCTCTATCCAAACAGGAAGATGATTCCACACAAAAAACACAAGGGGCCATTTTGTACGGACTGATTTCATAGAGTGAGATGAGTCGCTGAATTGTTCTAGAGATCATTTTTGGAGAGTGACTGAATCTGAACTTCCTGATGGTGCTGCCTCCCCTCTTGCAGTCAGAACCATCACAGGACTGAGACACAGTATTGTTAGACAGAGGTGTTTTTGACTGCAAGTGATGCAGCGAAGAAGCAAAGGTTTCTTTTGTATTTGTCATTGTTGACGTGCAGCAGTTATATATGATCACTGTATGTTTAATTTGAACCTTTTTCCAGTTAAGAGCTGGCCTTAACTCTCTTATTTGTAATTGTTGAGTTGGTACTCTTAAAGGCCTGGGCCTAATCTGCAATTTCTCAACAAGTGTGTACACTCATGTCATAGATGACATATATCTATATATAAGGTTACGTGCTTGTTTCACATGCACATATAAATCCATAATGACTATGCTAAATGCCATTAAAACCATACCCAATCAATGCAATACACTTGTTTTTGAGCTCTGAAGGAAAAGCCCTCCTTCAAGTTTTTCTTGAATAGATGAAATATGTTTTCTGTACGATGGCTGGATTTACACTGCAAACTAAAACAAGAAGAAAAATGACCTCGAACATCCACTTCATGTATTTTCCTTCAAGTAGAAAACATCACATGTAGACACGTTTCAGCCGTGTGAATCCATCCAGAGTCAGACCCTTCCATTGGAGTTTTATAATTTAAATATTGCCTTCCATTGTACAATGACCTGATGAGAATAAACAGGAGAAAAAAGTTATGTTTTTTTTATTACATGTACTTAAATTAATTCTTATCGAGCATTTATTTGACTTAGTAAGTGATTCATTACCAGCAGCACTCTGAATAAGTAAAAAGGGAGACATTAAAAAAGGATGGAAAGGTTTGTGTTACGTCAGTGTTTTAACTTCCAAGAAGCCGCCGCAGCCAGTCTAATCGCTCCACCTAGTGGTTGAACAAAGTACTTCTCTTGCACCATGGTTTTAGATCCAATCATTTTACACATATCAGGCTTTTTTTTTAAGTCACTCATGATAAATTAATAGAAAATGTTACTATATGTTTTTAAATTACCGTAAGTACTAATGCAGTATAAAACAGGTTGTCATTAGCTCTTGCAAAAAACAACTTTGAACTCATCTCTTTAATACTGTTTATTATAGATAGCTTATACCAATTCTGCATTGAAAATCTTTGAGATGTTTTTTTTTTTAAATCATACATGTAATTGAGTCTCATTTCAGTAGGAAACCATGCGTCAGTTTGTCCTCAGGCTCCTGAACAAAGTGTGAAACTCCTGTGTAGAACGCTCTGCCAGCAACTTCCACCACGACAGCCTTAAAGTCTCCACATTTGGTCTCCTGAACAGAAACAAGGAATATCAGAAATAAGGTATAAGCTCTGGTTTGACTTATTGATAGATAACTAAATGAACCTACAGTGTACAGGCTTAGAAGAGACTGTTCAAATTTGTTAATAATATGAAGATATGAAACAGGTACAAAACCCCTTTGAAAAGCTACTTAAAGACTACAAAGATTGACAAAAACCACTACAAAAATATAGAGAACAGACACACCACCAACAAGAGACAGAAAATAACTAGAGAGACACTAAACCACGACAAAAAGAAACCAAACAAATACAAAGACACCAAAAACCACAACAAAGATACAACTTAACTACATACTGTACGACCCAAATGAACTACAGTACTACAAAGCAAAACTAAAACATTACAAAAGATACTGAACAGCTATGAAGAGACACAAAACCCCTCAAAACACATACAAAAAGATGACAGACTAAAAAACTGAACAGGAAAAAATACAAAAACAATTCAAAGGCCCTCAAACCACAACAAGATGAGTTTAAAAAAAAAGAGACAAAACCCCCACATAAAGATACAAAATAATGTCGTGAAGACTAAACAGCTTGAAATGATGTAAGCTCCATCATGATGCTGCAGGACTCTAAAGAGACCGTAAGGTTTGGTTATATTAAAAACTACCACACACAACACAACGAGACAAAAAGGAGAAAGAGACCTGAAAGAACCACATGCTGATAGAAATGACAACAATTGAAATGGTCTCAATAAGAATGAAAACAATGTTATAAATGAGATGTTATAATTTAAAAACGTTAAAACAATCATGTTTATTATTGCTTAGGAACAGTGCTTCAAATGGGGGTAATAGCAACATTTCACTCTTTTTACTACTACGTAGTTCTCATGCACATTGGAGCTGACTCTTGGCATCACTGACACACAAGAAGAAAACTCTGGTATACCTCAACAGCTCTCCCTGTAAACTGGGATCCGGTGGCTCCACTCTCAAACGTCCTGATCTGATTCAGCTGGATCAGACCTTTGTGATACTGAAGAGCCACTCGAGCCGTGACACCAGAACCGGTGGGGCTCCGGTCCACCTGAAAACATGTTCAAACCAGTCACACCAGGATTTAGGTAATACTAGAATATCAGACAGAGAAGGAGCGGTTTTCTCCAGGCCAGTAAGTGTCTCTTAGATACCTGAGCTTCTGCAAACACACAGATGTTTGCAGTGGGATCAGAGGAATAATCATCTTTGCCGTCTGTGAGGATGGTGCCATAGAGAAAAGCTAAATCGTCACTGGTTGGATGGTGCAACTTCACCTGGGAGAGAAAAATATATACATATAAATGTATAATCTGTGAGTTACCACTCGACACAGATCACATTATGAACTCCTTACCTGAGCTTTGACAGCGTTTGTCACTGCTGTGGCTGCGTCCACCAGATCTCGAGTCCTGGACTTGGTCACATCTAGGCCAAATGCCTGGGCGTCCACAAAGGCGTAGAAAGCTCCTCCATAGCTGATATCAACGGTTACATCACCAAACCCCTCCACTTTAACAGTCACATCTGGAGGGGAGTGGGGGGAAGTGCTTTAGTAAGCCCTGCAGTGTATAAGAACAGGTAATAACAGTTTATAGTGTCCTACCTGTGGCGAATGCAAAGGCCGGTACACTGAGGAACCTCACCCCTCCTGTTTTACCACCAGAGTACTCAACAAACGCCTTCACCAGCCCGCAGGGACAATGAATGTTCACCTGTGTCTCTGGGGCCTGTGGTTCTTTCACCAGTTTGTAGTCCACAGCGAAGCGTCCCAGTGCGATGACGGCGTGTCCACACATGGTGCTGTACCCCTCATTGTGCATGAACAGGACCCCCAGATCAGCTTCAGGCAGCTCGCTGTCCACAATCAGGGCTCCGTACATGTCATAGTGTCCACGCGGCTCATACATCAGCACCTTCCTCAGGTGGTCCAGATGTTCCCGGACGAAGCGCCTCTTGGAGAGCACGCTGTCACCTTCGACCTCTGGGTAGCCATTGAAAATGATCCGTAAAGGCTCTCCACCCGTGTGCATGTCGACCACCGAGAGCGCGTCACCCTGGTGAGGAGGAAGCTGCAGGTCCATCTTTAAGCTTCTTCAGGAAAGAAATGAAACGACTTCTTAACACAAAATTAATATGGTTTAAAACTTGTGTAGGCCTACATGGAGAGCACAGTCAGTTTCTGATTCAAATAGTGGGAAGTCAAAGGCAAATTTACCACTGGGACAGTAAAATTCATCTTATCATTTCTCAACATAAGTCCTGCAGGGTTTTTTTTTAATCTAAGACCTGTATCCACTCATAAATGTACATAAATGTACTCCAAAATCTTCAACCAGTCCAGTTGCCTTTGGATCAAGCTTTGAATACACTCATAAATAGATTATTCATTATTATCTCTTCTTAGAGTTGATTACATTTAGGAAGGATACACTCTAGCCAGTTTATTAGATTCTACTTTCTTAAATGTATGGTTTCCAGTGCAACAGTCCTGCAATAAATCCTCCTTTATGAAGGATATAGTGCTCAGGTTATGTCTAGAGTAGACTGGTTTATAAAGGAGCAGAGTCAAATGTTAAATAATTCTGGAGAAAAAAAACATTTTAAGTTTTTCGGGGGGGGATTTTTATGCCTTTATTTTAGAGACAGGACAGTGGACAGAGTCAGAAATCAGGAAGAGAGAAAGAGAGTGTGGAAATGTGGGAAGGGAGCCACAGGATGGATTCAAACCCGCTAGCTGAAATCAGTGTTTAAACTAAGTAAGAGGTTTCTCTCATTGCCCTGTTACTGTTAAAAATGAGTGAAGTTACATTTCTAGTATCACACTACCATACTAGAGCTAGAATACTTCCATCTTCATTATCAAACACAAAGCATCAGTGTTTCTGTTTTAAAGGATTCAATGCTTGATTTTCTCCTTATTACTCTTCAATATTGAATAGAAACGTGTTTTATGTATCATAAGATATCATAAGATATCCTAAATGAGCAGCAACATTAAGCGTTTTAGTAGACTATATGCTCTTTAGACTTAATGACATGTGGTTTCAAATTAAAGGTGCACTATGTAGTTTTGGTAGAGAAATGTCAAAGTTGGAGAAGTGTACAGATTCTGTGGTTTATGTTCATAACTATATACACAAACTGTCCTCAGAGGAAAATCTGGTCCCTGGAACACTGTTTGAAGATAAAATGTTACTCGAGAAGTTATGGTGGAGGGCCCGCTACAGAGAAACCGTAAAACTCTCCTGGTAGCTTTTTTTTAGCTCCAAACAGTGTTAGAGAGACCCATCTTTTCCTTTGAATAAAGTTTGTGTATTTAGTTCAGAAAATATAGCAGAGAATTGTTTCACTTCTCCAACTTTCAAATTTCACTACCAAATCTACATGGTGCACCTTTAATGTTTATAACACAATAAACAGCTTGTTAAGATTATCTCCATAAATGAACTACATGTGTATAATTTCAGAATAATACTAAAGTATAGTGGGTATAATAGTCCCAACAGATGTCATTTTTATTTTTATTTCATCACTTTTTAGAAAATGTGTGTACTGGTCAGAAGAAATGTCGGTCCGTTTCATACTTTTCAATCGGACACCAAACCAAATTAAACGAATGGACTTATTTAAGGATATGTGCTAAATAATTCAATTCATTCACACGTACTTCAAACCATAGAGTAGCCTAACTCAAGAAGACTCAAAGTTGTGTGGACTTCAATCGTCTTCGATACACTGAAACGGAAGACGATGATAATGTCATCCCAGTCTGGAGTAAAATGAAGCAAAAAAGGATCACAGGTTAAATCACAAATCACTTTTTTACATTTAGCCTACCTGATTAATCCTTCGCTCTCTCAAAACTTGTTCAGCCTCCTGTACTGTTTTATTTCTCCTGCATGTACGTGTTCCTGTGAGCAGAGACACTAAACCTAGACTTTAGCGCCATCTCGTGTTCTGGAGGGCAACATTACATGAAACATTTAATATACTGTCAATGTGTTTTTTTTCTCAATTTATTTAAGGAAAGTCATTAACAAAGTTTATACAATTCATCAAGAACTTGTATTAAAAAAAATGGGAATATTAAAATAATATGAGTTTCTCTTTCCATATCAGCATTGATTATTAAATGATAGGAACAGTCTGCTTTGATCGATGTCCCCCCCCTGCTTTCTCCCCATTTGTTCTGTCTGTTACTGAAGTACTGAGTAAAACCAGTGTAAGGAGTGGCTGGAAATAGCTTTCCTGAACAAACACTGCAGACAGATTCCCATGATGCATGCAAGGTCATTTTTATATGTTATATCAAATAGATGTACGTCATCAGTCACATGCTCATATGTATACAATTCATAGCCTACTGATTCACAGTCGCACAAAAAAATAGAAAAAAACAGACGTTTTTTGTCAGTAATGTTTGTGTGCGTTATCATTATCATCTTAATGAAAATGTTCATTTCAGATTTTCATAGTGGTTTGCAGTAACACCTTAATCTTCCATGGTTAAAAAAAGCATGACTTGCACAACTGTTTATTTGAACAAATAGGGAATAATACTGACAGAAACACTCAAATTCAAACTGAGAACAAATACCTGAGCAAGAGGTCGGAAGTACATGGAAGAATATACAAGAGGTTTACTGCAGTGAGCCGTTCAATTATTACCATTTGTTCAAGGAAAATCAATCTTTAACATTGAAATGAATGATCTATAGGCTAGTAGAATAAATCTATAATCAAAAGTCCATTTCTGCATTCCTATTCCTAATTCACATGCAAAATTTTAAAGTTTCTAAACAGCTCATAAAATGCATCATTCAGTAACATATTCAACTAAAAGAATATTTCAGTAGCCTTTAGTTTCAAGTTCTAAATATGTGTTTATAATATTTATTGTCTGGTGAAGAACAAGAACAAAGAGTCAAATGCCAACACCATAAAGACCTGATCAAACTCTGAATGAGGCTTTATCATTGTAAGGCACGTGTCATTACCTTAATATTTACAGTCTATGGTCATTACCTGACAATGACTCTAAGGGTGGTTCTCACTGTCACTTAACTGATCTGTAAAGTTATTCATCATTCTGAAAGTTGTGCCAAGCACTTTGCATTTAAATCAAGAAGAAAATCATTCCAGGAAGACCGTGAAAATGATACAGATATATAAAATATATTCCCCTATTTAATACCTTTTAAAACAAGTGTTCAAAAAATGCTAATTTAATCAATAATCGTATTGGGTTTCTAAAACGTGACATACGAAGGAGCATAAAAGTGCTTCCAAAAAACAAGACTACACGAATATTCCCTGGGTTGAGTGGTTCTTAGATAAAATCAAGATATTTACTGCATGCAGTCAAGTGTTCAATCTTAGACACTTCTTTGGCAGAAGATCAAGACATGCAAACTGGTGCTTCTATAAAAAAAAAATTTATTTTTTTATAGGAGGTTTAAAAAGGTCCATCATCTTTTTTTGGTGCGACAGGCCTAGAGGAGGCATCAGCCAAGTCTTGACTTTTCACTCTGGCCTTTGGCGATGACGTCGGTGGCAGCGACAGTCTTCTTTTTACCGACAGCAGCCTGAGGACCTCCCTCACCTGTGTCTCGAGCACCGACAGGCGGCCGCTCAGGATCTGAATGTCTGCCTTCAGCTCTAGCTTTGCGTCGTGAAGGGTGGAAAAAAGGAGTGCTTGTTCAGACACTGGCTGGGGGAACGAGTATCTGAGGGAGTCGACCCCCAGGCTGAGCCCAAATGGATTTTTCTCCATTGGGCTCTTTTCCATCGAGCTTCTCTCGAAGGAGCTTCTTGACTCTCCAGCTCGGTCAATACGTAGATCACTTTTTGTGATGCCGCTGTCACAGGAGTCTGTTTTGTGCAGGGCGCTTGTTTCTTCACCTGCTTCTCCAGCACTGATTCCATCCTCTGTGCTCCTCGTCTCCCCGCCCTCCTCCAAATCCTGGTTCTTGTTGGTCACAGCTAACTGTTCTGAGCATCCTTTTGGCCACTCCTCCTCCTTCTTTGGCTGCTTCTCAGGCTCAACAGCAGGAGGCGGTGGTGCGGCTGAAGTGACATTTTTAAATTTTGCCCAACCTCGAGGACCTTTGCTGTTTGTAACGATGCTTGGAGCTCCCTCTCCACCTGCACTGCTTCCCCGCACAGGGCAGGACGTTTGATTGTCTTCACAAGGCTTTGATTTAGACTCCCCAGCCTCCTGTGTGCAGCTTTGCTCTAAGTTCTCAGTATACATGAGTGCTTGAGGGGGTGCATCCAGGCCTCCTCCCGTGCAGGGTGCATTATTCTTCACAGCCAGTTGCTGAGAGGAAACACTTTTTGAGTTTGAGTCGACTTGCACACAGTTGTGTTCACAGTATGCGTTGGAATCCCCCGGTGTCGTAGTGTCTCTCTGCTGTCTGAACCTCTGGAACAGCTTACGGACCGGATGGTCGTCAGGAATGGAGAGGGTCACCTCGGTCCTCTGGCGCTCCTGCTCCCTCTTCACATCCGCGATCTTCCTAAAGATGATCTGAAAAGAGAGAAAAACTGTGAATGAGAACAGTGATGGGACACACACACACCGAGGCCACATTTAAATTTGAATATTAGAGCCCTACAGAATGTACATATAGTGCAGTATAAAGGAGCACCTCTAAGCCTGCTATATGCTGAAATATTAAAGACTTGAAAGCAGCAATGCACAAGGGAAACTGTTAATGGAGCGATAATGGAGCGATGTCGAATGTGTCCGAAAAACAAGAATGAAAACTTTGAACAGCTTCTTGACTTCCTTTTCTTTACTCAGTGGTCTAAAACAGTTTCAAACATTGATGCTCCAATACATTTTTGTTCCCTATATCCAACATTTTTAAATAGCCTAGTTTGTATCTTGTACTGTTCGGTTGAGCATTATATTTTTAAGTATTTTTGATGTATTTTATGCAGGGATGGATATTGCAAATTAGATTAGCCTATAAATGTTGTAGTGTGGGCATTGTTTTAAATGCTTCATATGTGTCGCCATTAAAATAAACCATAAATGAATAAATCAGTGCATTGACTGACACACTTGCTGATACCCGAAACTTAATTAGAGTTAGTATAACAGGGCGATACCCATACTGGTATTGCTCCTGTCCTTTCAACAGTGATATGAAGTATTAAGTGCCCCATGTGTAACGTTTAAAAGCCTTTAGAAACTACAAGTGATCGACTTACAATATATGAATACATTTAATGCTCTATCTTAGGTTTTATGTTCTAAACCATATCATGAGAGAAAGCTGTTTTACTGGAAGGTCTACTCTTGATCCTTTTTTTGCTGATGTGTTAATAAGCAAACCAGCTGTAAAAGGTCAACTGAACACATTATAGTAAACAGGGCAGAGAGTTCCTCTTAAACCTATGCAGTTTCTAAATCTGCTCAGATGAATAATGAATGGCTATATATTCATTGAATGCATTTTAAGACCAAGCCATAAATCTTTCAACATGCAGCCACATTTTACCTTGAAATTGTTTCGATGTAGTGCGGCTGTGCTTCTACTGTTTTATCTCAGTGCAATAACATAAGACCTTTAACAACAGAGCTGCAGCAATATCATTACGTAAAGCATTATCAGATCATTATTAACCTGAGGCCTTTTACTGTCATAGTATGTAAGGGTGAGATATAATGTTATGTATATGCATGTCTATGTAATTCCTTTATAACAGTGCATAATTTAAATCATAATATGCAGACGTTTTGACGAATCCACTCTGAACAATCCACATGTGCCAGACTAAGTTTAAAGAGAATATTTGCTATGAATAATTAATGTGATCTTGATCCTATATGAAAAGAACAATAGAGATATATGAGCTACCCACTATGGAGACTGGAAATAATTCATATTAGCCACAATGGGATAAACATGTAAACCCTTGCCAAGCTCCATCAAATATTAATTAGAGCCTAAGACTGACACTATCAGCTTTTATGTTTCAAACTACTTTACACTTCTGTGAATGTCCTTGTTCAGAATAGTTCATATACACATAGCACTAGTCATTTAACATAGGCAGATAGTGGGCTGGCAATTCCAGTAAGGGCTTAATAACTTGGGAATGACTGTTAAAACATGCTGTCTTAAGACATGATATGTATTCTGTATCAGATTTTTCTCCTCTATATTGAAGTTTTATGATGCTTTAACTGAGTGGAATATTCAAATTCAAAAGTTTAAAATTGTTATGGCTGCATCCAGTTTTGTGATTAGATGGCGGCCTGGGGTGGCATGGGCCCCCCTCTGAATCTACGTGGCCTCCCATGGTGCCCCCCTACAATCCTGAACTCATAATGGCTATCTGCCTGGTCAGAGGCCTGGCTAAAGTTCAAATGATTTATTTTAGGCTGAGTGGTAACAGGTCACTGCTAGCTTTTTTGGCATTTAGATGTAGTTGATGTCCTTCTCTGATACTTTTTACTCTGATGTTTTGTTATATCATTTCTTACAAGAGTCCTTTTAAAATTAAGCCTGAAAGATGTACATGCTGCTTCTCTGTTGTGTTGTATTTAGAATATTTATTTTATACCTATTTAATTCTACGATGCCATATTTAAAGCTATGATGCTAAAGAACATCTGGCAATGGGACTGCCAAAAAAATGTAGCCTTTTAGCTAACGTGGGTATATTTACATCAGTCTGAATGTTGATTAATATACATTGTCCCTTTAATAAAAAAGAAGAAGAAGTATACCTTTTTTTAGTAGTCTAAGTAGATGTGATTAATTGAGACAAAAATGGTAAATAAATGTTCTCTGGACTTATGATCGTGTGCATTCATACTTCATTCCAACTCTGCGTAATTTAGTGCCACACTTTTGCCACACCAGTCATAAAAGTCTGGACATGCCCCTGAATGACCGGTACTACAAATCCCTGAATTTTAACCTGATGTATCTGGTATTTTGGAAAACTGAACAGCGCGTAGGGGTTTAGAGTACCAATTACGTATGGTTATAAATGTTCCAGACTTCCAGTTAGACCTTCACTGTATTTTCTAACAAAGGCACAGAATGCCCAAATAAAATTTTACAAAGACAACAAATAGTCTTTCCTCAAAGTTATATTTTCCATTAAGAGTTCAAGAGTCATTTTTTACCCGTTTTCGAAGATTGCAGGTAAGGATGAGGTTGCGGGAGAATGTGTTGGCGAACGCTGTGTAAAACTCCAGCACCCTCATCAGAGCATCCCTCCTGATAACATGCAGGTCGCAGTAAGTCAAAGCACGGACATTTGCACAAGACCGGGCCATTGTGGTTTCTTTCCAGAACACATCTCCAAACACGTCACCTTTTCCTGCATGGAGCCAGAAATATTATCCTTTTGTTAATAACAGACTGAAAAGTTACATTTTTTGTCAAAAGCATGTCAGGTGTCATTAAAACGTTTTTACAAACTCAAATTCCATCATTATGTCATGCTGCCTTGTTCCTGGTTGTTAGTCTTAATAACACGAATCACACAAATCATCCCCATCTAACTGCTTGACAACAAGCAGTAAAATGATAATCATTTTAAATAGCTAATGTTAGCATCTGTCACTTACAAGCTAGAATTACCACAGCTTGGACGTAGCTGAATGCTAACATTAACTTTTGAATGTGTTGGAGGACAAGACAGGGAAAGGGGTTAATTTCTTGGTAACAGTAATGTTAGCATGAACGTGTTAAATGCTATTATTAGTAGTCGTCTGGTGTAGCCAAAAAAGTAATCAAATATCTTCAAAGCCTTATCAAAAATACTGTAAGCATTCAGCCATTTCCAATTGAATGCTAAAATAAGCTTGAATGTTGGTAAATGTTAGCATTGGAGCATTGTTTTCTGGAAGTAGCTAATGGGTTTTCAAATATGTTGCTTTTCTTTGACATATATACTGAATGTCCCAATTCCCCACCAGAATTTTCTCATATGATGTCCGTTCTGTTCAGTTTGTGTTTTCGGTTTAGGAAGGAAATATATCACTTACAACCAGAAATAAAGGAGCACAACATTTGTGCAGCATTTAATTTTTCCACCCTGAGTGTGATGTCAGAGAAAAATGGCCGCTGTTTGAGTATGGTCAATTGTATTTCATAACATTGCCTATAATTACCCAGTATAGCGATGACCTCATCATCCTGTATGACCTCGAGTGAGCCAGAGACCACAAAGCAGAGTGTGTCGACGCTCTCTCCGATGTGGAAGATGAGGTCTCCAGGGGCACAGTGTGTGGTCTGAAACTCTACTGCCAGAGAGCGCAGACAGCCATCACTGGCCAGGCGAAATGCAGGATGGTCGTTGAACACCTGCCTGTTAAGGTGGACGCAGATATCTGCCCGCATGTCTTTGGGACAAATTGCGAGAACCTAAGAGAGATGGTGCCGACTGTGAATGTCATCAGCAGTGGTCAACTTTTTCCAAACAGTTAAGTCCAAAAGTTTTTATTTTAGGGTGTTTCTTTCACACCAGTAATATTGGAGCTCAATTTCTAAACCTTTTCAATATAAGCTTGAATAAAATAGAGTGCAGGCAAAGAAAAACGTGTTGGGCTACAAATCACAGCAGAAGGTAAAGTAATTTCTGGTGTTCCTGGGGTGTTCAAAAAACACATACAAGTAGACCTTTTGACTGAAAATACATCAATGCACACCTGTCTTACTCAGGATGTCTGGTATACATTCATTATTGTTGAATACATTTTAACAATGCGCTGCAATTATTAGGCAAATTAACACAAATTATTCTAAACATTTTGGAATAATTTTCCAAAGCTGCAGTGCCACAAGAAAACAGCTACTTTTAAGTATTATGCCTTCATAATACTCCATCAAATCAGTGCATTGAGATAATTCTATGAGAATAAACTTTTGTAGTAAAGTATAAAGCATTTTTGTGTTCACGGACATTTGCTTTGGACCCTTAGTGATACCTTATCTGTGTCTATGCCCTTAGACATGGCCCAGGTGGAGACGATGAAGTCCATGACGCGTTCACTCAGACCTTTTGGAACCTGATAAAGCTTCAGAAAGTCACGCACATTGTTGAGCATCTCATGGTAGCGGTTTGTGTTGGTGTACATCTGCTGGAAGATGGTGGTGACGTTTCCAAAGATGGTGGCATACAGCAGTGCTAAAACAGCAGATGAAGAGCAAAGTCAGGTACCAAAGAAACAACATAGCTGCATTGCAAATAGTCTGACCTATAGTGAGGATATGATTTGTTGCAGTAGGATTTTGGTTCACAAGAAGGTCTGAAATGTTTTCTCATTGAATAATTGATATTTTTTGTCTATATTCTGTAATTCTTCTCATATTTGGGGTTAATTATTGGGTGGTGTAATGTATCCAATAAATACAGTATGAGGAAGTCCTAGGGGATGAAAACCTTTAACATTGCATTTTGGCCTGCCCTCTAACTTTTATCTTAAAGACCATTTATGCTGCCAATTCAATAAAAATCTCCTTAATCAACCAAATAATCAAAGGATTTCTAGGGACTTCAACTTTTTTTGATGGATTACAGACGTGGAAAAAAAATCTTAAAGAAAGAAACACAATTTTAGGCGGTTAAACCTCAAATACATAACTTTAAACAGATATTTCAGTTTCATTAAGTATAATGGGGTACAAATTCAAAAAGCTTGGATGATACATCTTGGTTAAAAATGTGAGGCATTAATACTTAAGACGTGGTTTGCATATTTTCTGTTACAATAATAAGGACTTTTTATTCTTTAATATCCTTTTTAAACTATACATAGTTTTTAGCAAAAAGCACTTACTGTACATATCACAATTCAACAGCACTTAATTTCACCCAAATCCCATCACAATGATCTTAAATACATTATAATTAATAGAAGAATGTATTTTTTA
This sequence comes from Tautogolabrus adspersus, assembly GCA_020745685.1. Classification (NCBI taxonomy): domain Eukaryota; kingdom Metazoa; phylum Chordata; class Actinopteri; order Labriformes; family Labridae; genus Tautogolabrus; species Tautogolabrus adspersus. The sequence continues at coordinate 18,837,043 of CM036543.1, read as the reverse complement.
GGCAAATTAGTTTATTTTGAAAGGGAAAACTATGAAAATGTGAGACAAGCTTTCTGAATGTTGGCGACCATCTGACTTAACCTGGATAATAAGTATGACTTGCACATTAACTTTGATTTTGACCCAACTATTTCATATGTTAAACAACATGGCTCTTCTCTAAACAGTTAAAACATATACACACACAAGTGGTGGACTGCGACTTTATAATGCGGTTCATAATGCAAATATTCCACAGTAAGAGAAGTGTGCTGCAACGCTGCAGTGACCTCAAAGAGTCAGTCAACATCTCTTATCGAGAGCTTTTACCAGCTCAAGAGGAAAGAGTCGTATCCAGTCTTAGATGTTAGGATGCATAACTAGCACGATGGCTCATTGTCCTTTTACTACACTGAAGCCTGTGGGCAAACTCTCCCTTTCTCCCGTTCCTCCCGCATAATTAAACCCAAGTATCTGTAGCAGGAGATTTATCGGCTGTAATCGAAGGCGACACTTCGGTGTGACTGAGTGATCTTCATGAAGGAAGCACCACCAGAGTACTGGGTGTTTACTTTAGGAAGTACAGACCTTGAAGCGAGGCTGTCAGTTTGGGTTTCCCTCACTGTTTTTATTGCATCACTTTACATGCTGTTTCAGAGGACTGGGATAAAGGTCAGTGCATGAGGGCGAATCGTGACAGAGGAACTGTAAAGCAAAGGCTGACAGTGGAGGCAGGGACTCTAAAGGTGAAGCTATTACTGTAACTGTTGTTTGTGATGAAAACAAGACAGACTACTGTACAAAAATAGCTGTTGCTATTTTTATAAAGAGGTTCATTGTCATTTAAATGAGGTTTGTTTCATTTTTTTGTATTGAGTCGCATAATTAGAGCAGCTTTTAAGTTGATTACACTTATATACTGTATGTGCTGGATAGCCTAGCAGTCATTCTGCCCGCCCCATGTACAGAGGCTATAGTCCTCATCACAGCGGTCCTGGGTTCAAATCTGACCTCGTCCCTTTCCTGCCTGTCATCCCCCACTCTTCAGCTGTCCTATCTCATAAAGGCAAAAAGGCACACAAGAAAGACACAAACACAAATGACATTGAAACACTACTGGAGACTATTTATAAACCTGTAGTGTTACAACATAATGGTCCATTACACTGCATCGAAGTCAAATGTGTAGGTGATTTACTGATCATTAAAACCATAATCAAATATATCATGTAAATAAAACATTTAGAATTTAGTGAGCATCAGGTTACTTCAAGAAGATGGTTATTTCATGAATTTTGAAAAGGGAAGTATAAAATAAATTAAAAAATATGTATTTGTTCAGTTAGGGACATTATAAAAAACGTAAATTTTATACAACAAAAGAAAAATGCTTTTCTAATGGTGGGTACTGACGGCTAACCTTCAGACGGACCCTCAAAGAGCGGACAATGGCCACAAAAAAAATGTCACTTTTTGTTATTTGTCAAAGCCGAGTCCTAAACTCTGCACAGTGGCTCAAGTGGCGAGGCTGCAGCTAAAAGTGTGAGTTACACAGAGACGAGAGGGTCTAAGAATGAAACAAGAAAATCTGAATTTTACATTCTTCAATAATAATAGTAGCATTTGTTGTTGAAAATAATCAGGAATTGGCCATTCTTTTTTTTAATGTATTTTTTGGCAACATGCAGGCGAAGAGAAACAGGTAGTGATAATAGAGATGGCGGACTCGAACCCACAGCCACTGCGATGAGGACCACAGCCTCCATTCATGGAGCGTGCAACATAACAGCTAGGCTATCAGCGCCCCAGAAATTAGAAATACTTCTCTTTAAAAAATGTACTGTGTTTTATAAGTTGCTCTGCTGGGACAACACATAAAAATGAACCAAAATCAAACTTAAAAGATCTGTCCCGGCTGTTAAACTTCATATATTGAAGTCTGACCTTTTCAGCGATGACACAACCCTCTTCTTCTTTTTTTGTATGGAATGAGATAAATACATTTCTATAGTCATATTTTATACCAAACTGCAGACATAAGAACATATAGTCAGATAACTTTGCTTTATGTGTTCCTAACAGCACTTGATAGTCTGAATAGTTTGTCTGTGCTTTAGGATCTCGTACGCATGTTGTGTGTTTGTTCACATTCGAGTGCTTGCATCTGAAGACTATTTGAATTAAATGCTATTTTTTTCTAAATAATCATTATTCAGTGTTGATCTCTGCTACTGTACATCACACACTTTTCCATAAAAACCATGGGATGTTTGTTTGTCATTTGTTGATCTTTTAGAGCTGATTCTCTGAACCTGTAAAACATCTCCACCATATGTTGCTTCACTGGCCGCTGGCAGAGAGCATCACAGACTGCGCAGCACATTAGCGTGTTTCGCATCACATGCAAGTAAATGCATCCAGATTGGTACGGCTCCCTCCTGCAAGGTTGCACTGGCGTGTTATGAATGCATAAATGAAATGAAGCAGCATCAAAGGATGTATGTATGGTTTGTTGCTGAGTGGTAAGGAGAAGGAAGGAGCAATGCTATACAGTTGTTTTTCTTCTAGCATATGGCGATCATAATAGCACCTAAAGAGCTGTTCTTATAAGAAGCAGTACCTCTTAAACAAGCTGGGCTATCCATAACTAAATTCAAGCCCTGTGTGACCACATTCATAAACAATGTGAATGACAGCTAATACTTGACACATTACAGTAACTTGAGTGTTACGTACAACATCCCACTGTTTAAGGATTAGCTTGGGGAAATGAGCAGCTAAAATACTCCAAACTATGGACTGTATGAAAGCAGTGGAAATAGTGAAGTCACCTATTTGGTGACTGGTGATTTGAGGCCTCAAGTTTTACTTTTGGCTGTCGTGTTCTTGGTTTTTGGATGCCGAATGTTACCGTATTTGGATGAGAGAGTGTATTTGCATTGCTTCATACCCTGGTTGAATATTGCCTTGGTAGAGACTTGTGAATCACAAGTAACCACATTGAAAGTTTATCCTTCTCTATCCTCAATCTGACCATTATTTTTAACAATAATTTGCTTAATTAATATCATGCTGTATTCAAGGGCGGAGCCAGACTGGGGCTCTGACTTATGCATGGGTGGCCTGAAGTTTGTGGGCACACAGAGGTAGTAATATATTTCCCTATTATGTCGCCACTAATCGTATGTACTTAATTTACCAAAATCAAAGTGTCAAACAGATGTTATATTCTTGTATTTAATTTTTTTTATCTTAAAAATTACCAAAACAGAGTGGCAACATATATATATTTTCTTAGCTTGATTCTTCAAGGAACCAAAAAGCTGTATTTCCAAAGATGTAGGCTATGTCCAGAGTCTCAAGTTCTAAAAAAAGGAAATATGCCTCATTGAAATGTAAGGAGAGCTACTAGCAGCCTGGGGAAACACTTTGTGTTTGTAATGTTTGTAATAGAAAGTTTATACTATGATGTACTTACAGCCGACCATCATCATCGCCACTGAGAAAATCTTCTCGCCATCTGTGGCTGGAGCGATGTTTCCAAAGCCGATGGTGGTGAGACTGGTCATGGTGAAGTAGAGCGAACTAATGTACAGCGTGTCTTTGTTGGGACCGCCTTCCCACTTTCCTGTCCCACTGGCATTGTAGCGGTATGGAGTCCCGATACTCAGGGCCAGCTGGTAGAGCCAGCTGTCTGTCTTTATGGTGTTGGTGGTCTCATCAATGACCTCGTAGTCCCCGATGCTGTACCAGATACAGGCCAGCCAGTGAGCCACCAGGCCGAAGACACACACTAGCAGAACCAAGACGGCCGCTCCGTATTCAAGGTAGTGATCCAATTTACGCGCCACCCTGCCGAGTCGAAGCAGGCGGATCACTTTCAGGGAGCTGAACAGGCTGCTGAGACCCTGAAGATGGGAGGAAGATGGGAGTCAGACATAATGTGCCGTTGGAGAGAATGATTTGTGGAACGTTTTTTCATCAAAAATTCTGATGATCAATTATCACTGAAGTCACTTGTTCTAGTCTGTCAAATCTGAGTTTTGATGGTTTTCTTTCTACTTCAATATAAACTTGAATTCTGTGTTTTTAAGACTGGTGGTTGGACAAGCAATTTGAATACATAAATCATAACTGAAAACTTCTTACATTTTTTCAATACATTTTTTACCAAATCATAAACATTAATTTCTAATAACAAATACACAATTTGTAGTTACCTTTGATGTTCTGCTTCAACATATCATGAACTCATTATTGAAAAAAGTTTTGCTTCTTTGTTCAATAGGTTAAACTGATTTTTCCAATCCTATTGTTACACTGAAACACTAAAACCAGTTCCTCTGTGGGTTTGTGGGGAAGATAAAGAACAAGGTTACTTTTTATTTTAAAGGTCAATACAGCAGTGACTTTTACTGCTGATATAACTATATTTGCAGAAGCAGTGTAGGGGTTTCTGGCAAAACCTTACCAACTTCCAAGGTGCATGGAGAATGAAAAATGGTGAGTTGTAAAACCACAACAATGAGCTGAATAATTTAAAATGTCTGCTGAGGGCTCAGTTAGGTGACAATTTTTCCGTGGGTTAGTCTATACATTGACTCCATTTACATTACATGTAGGCTACTCCTTTAATCCATTATTTTAAAAGATGGATATCCTTACCGGTAGAAAAGAGTCTTCTGTCCGTGTGGTATTCCTGTGGAAGTTTGGAGACTCCCGCACGTGACTTGCTGTAGTCGCAGTTGTAATGATATCCTTCATAGAAACAGTTAATCACACATGTTTTGATATTCTGACAAAGTGTTCAGTGAAAATTTCAGAGCAATCTTAGCAATAAACAAATCCCAATAAAACATGACATGAAATCATTCTCGATTTCAGGTCAACCCACCTCATCTACATTTTCAAAGGTGTTAATGATGTCATAGGGCAGACAGGACAGCAGGTCGATGACAAACCACGTCTTCAGGTAATTCATCCGTATCAACCTCGCGTCTGAAATCACCTCTCCAGAAGGACCCACAAAGGTGGTGTGGAAGTTGAGCACGATGTCAATCAGGAAGATGACGTCCACCACGCTGTCAAGAACCAGCCACGCCAGATTGTTCTGCTTTGTCTTAAAGGAGACATTGTAAGGAACCATGATGGCCGTGTAGAAGGTAAGGATGAGGATGACCCAGTCCCAGGTGGTCTTGAAGGTGCAGTAGTGGAGGATGATGTGTGGGGGGGTTTTCGGGGCCTCTTGTTTGTACTGAGGGAGAATTTCTGATCCCAGCTGGAGAGCCTTTGATTGAAAGGGAATATTAAATGTGATGAATGCAGAATCTCATGAGATTAGCATCAAGTTCCTCTATAATCTGATTTATTTTAAATACCATTGTACTCTCAGTAGTAATATAAATAAAGTATAAGATCATGATGTCTCTGTCATCAAATAACAGTAACACAAAGTTAACTGTATCCCATGTGAATTTCCACTTGAATTTCCCTCGGGATCAATAAAGTATCTATCTATCTATCTATCTATCTATCTATCTATCTATCTATCTATCTATCTATCTATCTATCTATCTATCTATCTATCTATCTATCTATCTATCTATCTATCTATCTATCTATCTATCTATCTATCTATCTATCTATCTATCTATCTATCTATCTATCTATCTATCTATCTATCTATCTATCTGTGTAACCCTGCTTTCACATTTTAAGCACAATTTTTGTTTTAAACTGAGATGTAACTCAATTCTTTGATTAAATAAAATATAGAACAATACTTTTTAATTAGCTTATCCTAAAAAAAGGAATTGTGAAGACCTAGTTCTCCAACCTTTAAGCAACTTCCCTGATGTCATTTGACCACTGAATACATAGCATTTAAAAGAAGCTCTCTTTTCAGACCAGGGTGCGGCTCACCTCAGCCAGTCTGGAGGGCTTGTGGCTGACCTCGGTCTGGCTCAGCGGAGCCAACTGCTGCACCAGGTTGCGATTGTTGGTCAGTGCACGGGTCAGTCTGGCTAACTTTGTCCATCCTGCTAAGAGGCAATAAGTCTGATGTGATGCAGCCTGGCACCAAGCAAATCTTCATACAAAGTGTAACATGTTAATTGCAACGATGATATTTTTAGTATATTCAACAACATTTCTACGCAGAAACAAGGATAAAGGACACACGTGTTCTACAAATATGTATTTGTGTAAAAAATTGGCATAGTGTTTAAGTTTTGGTGCTCCAATGAGTAGGACTCAGAAGTGTCTGAATCTTTCTTTTGTGAGAAAAAAAAAGACTTCTATCGCCTGTGTGTAATCAGTGTTTTCATACATTTGCCCTCCTCATGTGGCCTGAGTGTCCTTTGTTTCTGCTTGATGTATATAAAATCCTTTGTGGCTCACAATATCCCCTGGGACATGGCACGGCTCAGACCCACAGAGACCAGTGTTCACTGACCCGCACACACAACACCTGGACTGCTGTATGTTACAAACCAGGAAACAAACGTTTGTTATGTCACAGTCACTCATGTGTGCTTCAGACTTTTGGCTGCCCTCTCTGGTCTGTTTGGTCAAATCGGGCTAATAATATCCGGACTGAATCAAGACTTTCACTTGCCAATCAGCTGATCTGAACTTAATGTCTATGTGAAAAAAGAAATAAGAATGAACTCCCAACAGTTTTAAACCCTGAATGCAGACGGATTCATACCATATGGATACATAATATGATCTGTCTCACCTCTTGTTGCCTCGTCCTCAATAGGCTGTTTGAAAAGTGTGATGTCTCTGAAGGTGCAGAGGAAAAGTACCACCTTGTCATTTTCATTTCTGATTGGAGCGACCTGCATGTAAAGCCAGATTGGTGTTCCTGTAGGAAAGGATTGAAATGAGAGTTATGTGAGACTTTATGATATGTCATGATAAAAAAAATGAAAACATAGGCTCAATACTGATACTTACTATCCTTAGTATAGAGCAGCACCTCATAGAAGTTGGACTCATAGTTATCAAAGGCCCTTCTGATGTTGTCAATTGTATTCTTATCAGTCAGGTCACCGTACATGAAACTGCAAAGAAGCATAAGCAAGACAAAGTTGAATTTCGTTTGTGGTCCTTCGGCACGTTTTTAATTTTAAGCACTTTGGAATTATTGGACTCTCTGTGATTCATTTCTTTATGGGAAAAAACAGGCCCATTTACAGTTTCTCTTCTGGTCATGATTGACCACAATACCTATTAGATAAATTAAAAATATTACTTTATATTTATCCTATTTTGTCATTTCAATTTCTGAATTGTAAAAATCACTGCACACTTCAAACAAGCTCGGTCTATATACAACGTATAAAGAAGAACTTTACTGTGACCCTTAAAAGAGAAAAGCTTTTGGTTAGAAACCTTCTTTAAACATGAAAGAAGCCATTAATCACATTATTAATTTTGATGCAATTCATCTGCACCGTTATTCAAAATTAGCCATCCACTGTAATCCTCATATTGAGGCCATCACAAGACGATGACCGTCTTACTTGCAGGTGCTGCTCCTGTGCATGACTTCAGATCTGTGGTATCCGGACAGCTTGCAGAATCCATCATTGCTGTAAACCACGGGCCACTGCACGATCTGTGCATTCCCTAAGAGGAAACTGGTTTCTGCAACAAAAACAAAAAAAACAAATAAACAAAAAAACACAGCAGTAAGACAAAAAAATGGTCTAATCTAACACACATCTGAGGACCGCTGTACCTGTTGATTAGCTTTTTCAGGGGAACCTTGCCCTCATCATCACTACAGTTATGCAACCACCTCAACCAAAAATGTGTTGTTTTTCTTGTGTTGACATTGATAGATTAAACATTTTTTTATTGTACTATCCAAAAAGTCAATCTCATATTTTCCTGTTTTCTTTATTTATTCATCCTGCTGCCCACTGTTATAATTTGAAGATCGAAAATCTCACTGTGTCAATCTGAACCTGAAATTTCAATGGCAATTATTTAATTAATTTAAGCCTATCAAATTGTGCTACTAAAAACATTATTTTAATAATTAAAGACAAATGTATTAATATTTAAAGCCGCTGTAAACAGAGGTAATCAGACTGTTGCTCGGCAGAAATAGTTGTGGATAAAATGTCTATGTTCCAGTCTTAATGTGAATTAATTATTGATATGGAGTGGCAAAGTTCTGCAGCTATACACCACAGTGGAGGGAGCCTTATCATAAACTTAATGCTCAGATGTCAGATGAGTTTATGTTCTTTAGGAGTGAGTCCACTCTGCAGGCTTTTTCAGAGGTTCAGGGTCTTGAAGGAAGAGATGCAGGAACAAAGACTGGACTTCAGTCACACACAGTTCATTTGTTTAATTTGAGGTGAAGTCAAGTGTCAAGCTAATCTTTAGATTGAACTCGCATTATTTACAATTATGTTAAGATGACTGCTGTATTTTCAGAAGGTTTAACATTTAAATTCACTGTTTACAGAACTAATTTAAAGGCATCATGCAGTAAATCATGAGAACCTCTGGGTTAAAGGTTAACCACCCATATGAACCAGTCCTTTCTTTAAACAAACCTCAAGTTTTATTCTGTATCATATATTCAACATGTCTAATTAAATATCATAAAAATGTCTGGTTATTGTTTATAATCCAGTGAATTTGGAATTGAGATTTCACATATAATAGCCTACAGCTATAGCTGTAACAAAACATGAGTAAAATAAGTGTGAAAATCATATAAATTGTCATTTGATGCTGCTTCCCACCCTTGTTGGTTTACTTCAGCCTCTCGTGCAGCCCGCGCTGTGTGGTACCTTGATTGACGTGACAGATGAAGATCTATGTCATCTTGTTTCCCCTACAAAGTATAACTCACCGCTGGAGCGCCGGACGATGTTTTCCAGAAAAGTGTTTTGCGGAGCCACCAGTCCTCTCTTGCCCCCATGCATTATGAGGGTTCAGGACAGAGACCCACAGCTGCTCCGGACTCGTGCTGATGTTGGTAACTACCCTCCTCAATTGAGCTGCCTGCCCGATCCGATCTTGGACCACAAGAGTCAAGTGAACCACATTTAAAGAGGAACATCCGGGTGTATGTTGTTAAAATAAAGGCCTAGTCGCTGAATGTGGTATTTTCCTGTTTGAGTGAACATTTATGACACACGTGTATTCCAGGTACAGACGGCTTTAATTATCCACAGACTTTCTTTTTGCAAAGCACATTTACAGATACTTAGTCTGCCATAGTCAAAGTCGTACAGCCAGAAATGTTCATAAAACAGGTAGCCTCATAGAACATTTGGATAGATCTTTATTGACTAAACTGACTTAAGTTTTTTGACATATCACCAACTAGTATCACTTAAGAATTGAAATACTTTGTATATTTTATTTTCAGAATAACGTTATTTAAATGTGTGCGTTTTATTTTGAAGGATGTCCCAACTTTTTCCCGGTGTTATTAACTGTAGTTCCACCTGAATAAAAATACACTAATTTGTATCATACATTTTAAATAAACAAATACATACTACTACTAATATACTACTACTGCCAATAGCAATAAGTATAATAAGTAATACTTAGTACTAAGTAATAATTAGTAATAATATTATCATTATTATTATACTTATTATTATTATATGTTTTGCTTTTTTATGAGCATCATACTACTTTTCATGTAGTTTATTTATAATGTACGGGTTGTTAACAAAATAATTTCCTTTAGGCTATATGTCTATCTTTTTAAGCATTTTTAAATAAAATAAAAGAGTAACAGAAAAATGTTGTTGGATATTTATACAAAGTAGCCTGGCATTAAAATTCTTCATTTAGATATTTTCTTACTTCAAACTGTCAGGAACTTTCTTTATGTGTAAACCTTGGCGACCCTGTGGACAAAACAGTAACTCTTATCTCTTTACATACAAAATAAATTATCAAAGAGTAAGGTCTTTTACCTACTTTTTTTACATTTGTTATGAATTGGCGCTATACAAATAAAGATTGATTGATTGATTTGTTGATCTCTTAGCTGATGTTGTCCTGTAAATGGACGTGTTTACTGATTTAAAAAAAAAAACATCCACCTTTCCTTTAACAAGAAACTGTAACATTTACTGGAATGAAATGAAAAGGCAATATTCTTTACCTGTACGTTTTTGGGATATATATGTGTGTGTGTGTGTGTGTGTGTGTGTGTGTGTGTGTGTGTGTGTGTGTGTGTGTGTGTGTGTGTGCGTGTGCGTGTGTGTGTTAGTTTTAATACAACTCCAGCAGAGGGGGCACTTCATCATTTTTGGACATGAGTCACAACTATTACATTCAACGAAGAAGACCACGGACCAACGAAGAAGAAGAGGAATGAAAACAGGAATAGCGGCCTGACGCAGTTAGTCGGTGGTTATATGTTTTAGGATAAACCTTACAGTAATGGTTAACTGTTAAGGACTTTGGATGCGGTCCAAATCCTCAACGTCGGTGTACAAGGTCTGTGTTTTAAATACGGACGCCAGTCTTGACTGCTCCGTGCTGTTAGCTTAAATCTCTGTTGTTTTATCCCGTTAGGGGAAATGCCAAAGCCGCCGAGCTACACGTATCTCTGAGCTCAGTCGGTGGACATGAACTCCGTTTTTACGACCGAAAAGTGTTGTGTATTTTAACGGTCTAACGTTTATTTAGAGTAATGGCGAACGACTTTGTTAAGACTTTTGTACAGGTGTGTAAAAATCTCCAAGACCCCTGCCATGTTGCGAGGTTTCAGCAACTATGCGGCGTTAAAGGGACGTTTCCGAATAAACCAACCAAGCCGGGCAGCGGACAGTCGGAGCAGGACTGTCCCGGGCTGAGGAAGAGGGTCCAAAACTCGGACGCAAGTGTAGGGAATGGAGCAGCCGGGGACGCGACTTCAGCCCAGGTTAACGGGATGCAGGGTGACAACACAGCGAGGCCTGATGGTGCATCAGCGGCAGCTGTTGTCGACTCAGACACCGCCAGAGCGAAGCCCCTCCGTAGAAACTCCCTGACCGGAGACGTGGGTCAAGAGTTCCTGATCCACAACAAGTTTCTGTTCTACCTGTTCACGTTTGGGACAGAGCTGGGCAACGAGATGTTCTTCATCGTCTTCTTCCCCTATCTCTTCTGGAACATCGACGCCCTGGTCAGCCGGAGACTGATCGTGGTGTGGGCCTGGAACCTTTTCGTGGGACAGTCCACCAAGGACATGATCCGCTGGTCCCGGCCAGCCTCCCCTCCTGTAGTAAAGGTGGAGGTCTTCTACAACTCGGAGTACAGCATGCCGTCCACACACGCCATGACAGGGACAGCCATACCCTTCTGTCTCTTCATGCTGACGTATGGACGCTGGGAGGTGAGAAACTATCACAAAATCTAACTATGCAGTATGCCTGTAGAAATGTACAGCAGGAGTAGACATTAGGCTGGCTAAGCAACAGGACAAAAGGGTCAACTGCTTTAGGGGTCCAGACTCCAGATTGCCAGGGGCCCAAAAGGCTCCAGGTTCACTGTTATTGATTATTACTTAAAAATCAGTTTTCGCTTGATTGATATAATGCTTTATTATTATATCAATCAAGCGAAAACTGATTTTTCAGTCAGTTTTCGCTTGATTTTTCAATCAGTTTTCGCTTGTACTAATAACTGACATTTTTCAAAGTTTGTAAAAGTAACCTTCAGCTTGGTCATACTAAAGCACTGAAATGAAATAACTACAGGATGTCTCTAAAGAAATAGCTCAGTTTATGTGGTAAACCATGCCCTCACATCCTCGTTCTTCCTCTCTATTATCAAATGTTTTGATGCACTGCCTGAACAAAAAACGATAATCAGAATTATTCAAAGACTTCAGTGGGAGAAATCTTCTGCTTTTTTGTCATCAAATTGTAGCCTAGTTTAAACACTGTTTCTTTTCTTAATTCATGTCATGCTTACATGACGGATATGTTTGTTAAATCACACACACTTACAAACACATTGCACACCCGTCACCAGGGAACAATTCAAGCTGACCTAAGGCGTCCTCAAGGAACAGACAGGATGCACACATTGTGCACAAAAGGTTGGAGGAATGGTGGTTTCAACAGGGCCCCCTGCAGGGTTAATCCCGCTCTGAGCCAGAACACTGTGGAATTATGATATGTTATTACAGATTGCTTGTTTTAGCCTTGAGCCACAGGATATGATCACGTTTTGATAACCCATTTATGCATCTAAGGTGCCCGAGGAGGAATTCAAAGAATCAATGTTTCAGTTGCTGAGAAAATGGTCTTATTCAACATTTTTTAAGTTTACATGCATTTTGTTCAGGTTTAAATCACAATAATAAAAGACCAGAGCACATAACCTGGCATAATGATAATAAGAAGAAGAAAAGCCAACATGTTATTTTTCTCCCTATCCTCTCAGTACCCAGTTTAGTGGGTCAGTTGAATATGCACAGGCTGCCTTTAAATCGCTGTTAATCCTTGTTGCTGACTCGGGTATGAAGCTCGACATCCCAGCCAGAACCATAAGAAGAAAAGAAATGCATACGAGGTATTGTTTGTGCTCAATGCAATTCCTTAAAACAACATTCCTTTTGTAAGAGCTGACTTTACTCAGCACAGCAGGGTGTGTCAGAGCAGTTCAGGTGTGGAGGGAAGAGGTAAATTTGTTCCAAGATAAACAAAGACTCGCTGTTCAACATTGTCGGAGAGAGGGAAGGAAGAAGAGAACGTATTGAAGTCGCAGTAAACTCTTTGATGCAAATGAAGAGAGTTAGACAGTCAGAGGGAGAGGACACACATTTCCAGTGTCTTTTCTGGTTAGGATCAAAGAACGCCGGTCTGGATGGTTAGTGCTCTATAGGGGGTTCAGATAGTAAAGGGTGTTCTAGTATCAGTCGGGTCCATAGACGGGTCAGGTCACAGCTCAAAGTAATGAAATGTGTTCACGTACTGATAGGACTGTCACTGATGGGTTTTTCTACCCTCATGGTTGTGCAAACAGATAAACAATGTAGAGCAGCTGAAGAAGAACAGATTACATCACATCCAAAGATTTGACATAATAATAGGTACTTACATGTGCAAGACAAAATACTATAGTTTACAAACTAGAGGTTATTACACTTCTCTAGTAGCTTTTACTTCAATCAGCTCCACTGAGTCCTTTACACTCATTCTGATCCTGATAATTGCATTGTTTTAAATCACATTTAAAGCATTTCATGACTATTTTTCTTTGAATCTACTTAGCTTATTCAAAGTTTTCTCTGGATTACTTAAATTAGCTCTCAGGTCCGCTGACCAGGATCATTTAACAGTTCATAAATAAACTTGTCAGGTGGAAAACCTTCTTTTTGAGACACTTTTTCTAAACTGCCTCAACTGCCTATTGTGTTTGTTTCTGATCTCATTTTCACTATTAGTTATTGAGCGACACATACAAACCCATACTGATTTAAGCTCACTGGTTAAATGATCAAACAACTCTGAATTATATTTAGTGCAGGAGTTTGCAAAGACGAGTTGTTTGTGATTTGATCGAAGACAGAAAGAAGTAATCAGCAGCCTTGTGTAACTGTTGCACACCCACACAAGGGCCTTAAACTAAACACGGGAAGAGTTGTCTGAACCTCCTGAACTCCTCTGGTGTCAACAAGTTTACATACTTCTAGGGAACTGAAACATTTCAGAGAAACAGGTCACAAAAGAACAGATAAGATGCAGACCATAAACAGCTTCCAGGGCAGGAGGAACATTCAAAGTGTCGGGTTATTAAGTTTAGCTGAGCTAGTGTTGGGCCTGGGATATTAATGACCCTCAGTTGGCTGGTCAACCCTGAAATATCTCAACAACTATGAGTTGAATATCTGTGAAATAAACTCTGTAATACTGATCTAAGATGGTGAACAACATGATACCTGCTATCCATGGGCATGTTTACATTTTCACTGGGAGCATGTTAATTAGCAATTTAACTCAAAGCAACACGGTGTCCAAGCTTTACATTTCCGTGTGCAGCTTTTGTGGGAATTCTTTCACCGTAATAGTTTTGAGTATGCACTGTTGTTTTCCAAAGCTAGAATTTCTTCTGACAGAATTTGTATGTTTTGAAGGCTTATCTTCAGACACCTTTGTACTTTACATTCATTTTTTAATGTCATGTCTTTCTGTTGTTCTGTTCTGTGTTTTTTCTATAGTACCCTTTCCTCTTTGGTTTATCGGTGGCTCTCAGCTGGAGCGTTCTGGTCTGTGTAAGCAGAGTCTACATGGGGATGCATTCCATCCTGGTAGGTTCACTAAATAAAACAAATGAAATAATGAGCCTCTGACTTGTAGACAGCACTGAATGAAAAGAAGCACTGCCTGCAGTTCTTGGAGTCATTGATCTTGATGATGTGTCATCATGTACCTGTTGCAGCATTTCATGCTTTGACATTCTGTTGAGGACACCTTCAAACAACGATCTGAGAACCAGATAAATATTCAGAAATAATCTGTACATGATTATTGCAGGTAGACTGATTTATAATTGTTTTCAAATGTTAGCGTAGATGCATCACTTTCACGTGCAACACATACTCCTGACCCATTTATAGTGTTAATAGCATACACAGGAGCTGGTCATTTATGATTCATGGAAATTTCTCAGTAAGCAGGACCAATAAAAAAAATCAAAGCCAGTAGATAAGGTTTGATTAGATCCAGTAGCCAGGCAACTGATGATAGCAGATATTGTTTATGTTCTACAAAAGAGACACCTGTGTTCCCACCAGCAGCTTATCTGATGTTCTACAAGATATTAGGACTCTGAGGATCGTAAAGCTTAAATTACAAGTCTTGGTAGAATATATTGGCTGCCTCAAGAGAGGTGTACCACAAAGCGAGCTCAACATACCCAGGCTTTCTTTGAGTGCACTGGATCAACTAAGCCTAAAGCTCCAATATGATTTAATCGAAACCACGAATCTGTTAACTCTGGCTTTCTGCTTCGGGCTGTGTGAGCGCTCTTGTTTAGCACATCTTATAACGCTTCTTCTTCAGCACCAAAGCGAACGATCACAGGCTGTCTGCGCCTGTCAGAATGAACTTATGAGAAGCGATGATGAATACACAAAAGTTATTGCAGTGAAACAGCCCTGATGATGCACGGAAAGAGAGGGACACTGCAGAAAATGTTTGTATTCATTTGTATACCGGTATTTATTTATAAGTTGGCTTTACCATTCGATAAACCATCAATGCTTCTCGTTTATTTCTAGTGTGACAACAACACTCAGCTCTTACACTTCAGCAGTGATACACGAGGTTTAAGAAGTAGAATCAGGAAATGTAAAAGGGTTTGAGAGCCTTTCACTTAATGACAAATACATGGAAATTACTTCAGCATGCGACCAAATCAAAGTCAAATCAATCTCTTGAATTAATTGAATATGCCATATTACAATGTTATTATTTGTGTTTTCTTTATAAAATATGTTAAAAGCACTTTTCTGGATATTATGAACAAACATAAACATTTAAGATGCTCTGTCCTCATTGTTCTTGGAGATGATCTGCTGAAATTAGAAGTGGGAATGTGACCTGAAACAAATAGGTAAAAACGAGGGTGGGGGTAGATTTCAGCCTTTACAGAAAGCTCCAAAAGTTCCCATAAACATATTCCTTCAGCTAAAGATCCATAATGCCCACAGGTACATTCCTAGACAATAATGAATAATTATGATGGCCTTTTATAGCCCATATAAGCCATAACACTGAACATTACCTTGGTCTAAGTCAGTGGTTTCCAAAGTGGGGGTAGGAACCCCCTGGGGGGTCACGAGACACTGAGAGGGGGGTCATGAAATTCCTTTCAAAAACATATCAAAAATGTAAAATAGCATATCTTATCCATTATTATGAAAATACAAACAAAAACAAAAACATAGCCTAGTTCAAGAGATTACACTTGTTCTGCTTCTAGCATTTCTGTTTGGCTGTTGTGTTCTTTTGTGCTGTTCTAAGACCTCATAGTGTCAAAACAGCAATAAAGGAGCACACGTCAGTAAACACAGTTCCAGGTGCACGACCGCAACAAGACTAAAGAGAAACAGAAAAATCAGCACACTCAAATGTCCTTTTAAATATCCTTTATCTGGGTTTAGAGCAGCAAAACAACGGACAGGTTTCGGCACTAGGCCTTCATCAACGCTGATGAAGGCCTAGTGCCAAAAGGACATTCAGCGCCCTGATTTTTCTGTTTCTCTTTTTAGCCTCATAGTGTGCCCGGCTGTATGCAACATTAAATGTTTTAACCACCTCCAGGGACAATGGGGTCCCCTCAGTTCAGTTATTTTGGGGGTCTGAAAAGGGCTGAAAGGGCTGAAAAGTTTGGGAACCCCTGGTCTAAGTTACCATGGTGATCTAGCCTGGTTAAAAGACAATCAGATTTGTGACATGGAAAACCCTGACTCTAGGTTCAACTGACCCAGCTTGAACGCTTAATCTGCTTCGTGTTACATCTCCCAGGAGAGGAAGAAGAAATGTGTTTGTTTATTTAATGGTGTACAAGTAAAGACTTAAAGGGCCTAGACTTTGTTTTTTTCATTTGTAGGATATTGTCATTGCTTTAAAAAGTTGTATGATTGAACTTTTTTTTGAAATCTTTAATTGGAACAGCCACTGAGTTTAAAAATACTTCATATGGCTTTGAGAATATCAAGCAGGAGTGTTAATTCAAGTACAACATTGTTCAAATAGTTTTTCCTTGTGCATACTCCTGGTCTTAAAATAACTTGTGCCCCTGTGTTGCAGGAGGTAATTACTGGCTTCCTCTACAGCCTTCTTATTCTAGCCTTCTTCCAGCCAATTTTGGAAAAGATCGACAACTTCTACATGACGGACCACTATGCTCCACTGGTGATCATCGTTTCACACGTGAGTCTGGGACTTGTGGCTTTCTCTCTGGATTCGTGGAGCACCTCCCGAGGCGACACAGCTCAGGCTCTGGGCACTGGGGCAGGAGCTGCTCTGGCCACCTATGTGAACCATCAGCTGGGGCTGCTTCTGGATCCACCACTGTCCTCCCTTCCTCTTACTTTCCCGCCACTCAGCACCAGCATGGTGCTTCTCTCCCTGCTGCGCTTTGCCATCGGGGTCGCTGTAATCCTTGTTACCAGAATGATTATGAAAGCGGTGACTATTCCATTCCTATGCCAACTGTTCGGGCTGTCGTCAGATGATGTAAGACAAGTGAGGCAGCACATGAAAGTAGAGTTGCCGTACCGGTACATTGTCTACAGTGTTGTTGGTTTCAGTTGTGTCAGTGTGGTGCCTCTCCTCTTCAGGATCCTAAACCTCGCCTGAGTGTTTTGTGCAAACTGTCATTTACTGCTGAAATGATGAAGGCAAACAGCACTTACAGAAAAAATGCTGCTTGAGAAATATTTTAAAGGATAAATATGGTGATATTCTATATTTTTTAATTTTGGCAGTATTCCTTTGTGTCATAGAGCGTCATTGTGGCCTAAAAACAAAAGACTAACAAACCAATGAGCCAGACTGTTGCACTGGGAAACATATTCAATCATTCATTTTTCTGACTGGAACCCACACCCCTCAAATGAAATACACCAAGTGTGTATCAATCCACGGCTGAAAGTAATCCCCAACAAACACAGTATTTATTTCTGTTTCAGTATTAATGTTGAAAACAAGAATGATTTCAGTTTTTAAAAAGTTATAAGTATTTATTTGTTGCCCGTTTTTAAAAAATGTTAGTCTTCAGGAACCGATGGTATCTGGGCCAGAGTGTGAAAGAAGTCAGAAAGCTCTGAGAGACTTAGTAAACTATTGTAGTTTTTATTTCTTTAGAACATCACCAGCCTTATCCTTTAAAGATCCACCTGTGGGCAACAACTTCAAGTGTTAACTGGAACTTTAAAAAGCAGAATCTATCAGATGTACTGTAATGATGCTTGCATTCATTATTGAGGAATATATTGCACATTTCCATTGTTTGATTAAAACATGGGATCTTATTTTATTAGAGAATCCCATGCTCGTAAAATAAAACCAAACAATGAATCAGTGATGTGTGAAACTACTTCACTTCATTTCTTATTTTTGCTTCGCGTCAATCAAGTCCGCCTGAAAGCGTTAAAATACAGGAAGTGTTTTAGCTCATGGGTGTCAAGGTAGTTAGATGATCTCTATTTAAATCTCAAAGATGTTTTTCGTGCTCTTTGAAAAGGCTCGTTGTTTCATTACAGTTCTTTACATTGTCACAGTAAAAACTATCTTTTCATGTTTTCTTTCTTTTTTTTTACATCTTTTTGCTTTTTTTTAAAAACCTTTGTATTTTTGGTCCAAATGTCAGTTAAGTAATGAGCATTTGAATGCATAAATTAAAACGACATATATTTTTGATGAAGTATTTTGCCATTTAAATGAACTTGACCTGATCTATTACTCTAGAAAAAACACAAATCTTTATGATTCATACTTGATTTCTAAGAATTCCAGTGAAGAAAAGATTCCCGCTGCCCTACAGTGTATGAAACACTTGTAAAACTTTCTCAACTGTTTGTTATTTGCTGTTGTATTTTACCATTAATGCTTTACTCCTATGTCCATGTGATAATACTAATGAATAAGCATTTATACTCATATCATCCAGTACTCGTGGAAATCAATAGCTTAATTTCATCCATTCTCTGATCTTTTCTGTCATACAAGGACTCTATGTTATGGAAAAGTTCGCAAAGAAGGAGAATAAAATATTACAAAATAAGAAAAAATTACAATTTCAATGTATTTTGTTTTCAAACGAGCTCAAATGTATCTTTCTTACAAAGACATTTCAAAAGTGGGCGGAGAAATCTGGGATATTGATGTGTGTTCTGCTTTTTGGTACTTCGATCATGGATTACATTTAATCTGCCGTCAGCTTGCTGGCAAGATATTTTCTGTAGGCCGGAGAATAACCTTTGATCCGTCACCAAGAAATCAATAATTAGAAATAAATGAAATACATACTCTGTTTAAAATACGATCTATTAGGGTAACACCAAGAACCAATACACATACATAACTTCCATACATGTGAAGTACACAATATGCATTCTTTTCACATTTTTGCTTTTAAAGCTCAAAATACAAGTCAATAGTGAGAGAAGACACAGTGAAGGCAGCATGGGGTCACACTGGGTTCATGCTTAACCTTTGAACTGCTTAGATAAGGTTTTGGTCTTTATCTGGTTTTTACATCCAGCCTAATCATGGCCCTTTTCCACGCTGTCCTTTTAAATTGAACTTTGTGTAATGGGCATCCTGATATAAAGAATTCACAGAGGTCAGCACATGACCCAAGTCCCTATATCATTTGCCTCTGTAAATTTATACATAAAAGAATCAAACTGTTAATGTCAGTATCTGTCAATGGTAATATAGCCACAGAAGTTTGACAAGAACTAATTTTCCCATAATAAATTTGTATTTACTTGTTTTGGGGTAGTATTGTTTAAGCATCACTTTCAATCTTACCAAGTAGCCTATCAGAGAAGGCGACTGCAAATTACACAGAGAGTAACTACCCACTGAGATGTTCTTGGGTTGCTATTAGACTACCCAAGGTCATAAAATCGATACCAGATTGTTGTATTTGAAGTATTTGAAGAAAACAACAAATTCATGTCTTTTTTTTAAGCTTAATTTTAGATTTCTATATTTAACTAAACGGATACAGATGGATGTATGCCTATACAATATTCCGAGAGCTTTGATATAACTGGGTAGTACAAAACTAAAATGATGATTTGTGTGACTAGTCGTAGACCCTGCACATAAGATAACCACTAGTCCACGGTCTACCGATCTGTCAATGTGATAAACTACGACAATCACAAGGGTGGCATGGCACCATAAAACTACGCTAATGATTGCAAAGCAAAGCAATAGTATTGCTAGGTAAGGCAATTGAGAAATGTATTGCACCACTGATGCTTTGTGAGCGCTTTGTTATATTATCATCGACTTTTTTACCTTTCTTTAACCTTTTATTTTGAAAATTTTGAAACCACAAAACCGGACGTCCGGGCTCTTACTTTTACCAAAACATCCTACTTAGCTTCAGACACCCGTGGGGCAGATTCAGCAAGGTAATGTTCAGCGAGATGATGCTAAAGTTTGTAAACATTTGAGCTTGTTCAGGTGACCGTGAAAGTTAGACGAGAGTCGTTGTTTTGAGTAAAATTGTGTTCGTCATCTGTCGCTAACTGACGGCGGGTTTTCTCTTCAGCTCTTTTAGACATTTGTTGGACTCAAGTTTTAACTGTTGATAGATAAATAGTAAATAACTGAGTACGTAAACTGTATTTAAAGTGTCATCCGGGAGATACATACTTATTCATCTGCCCCCAGTGCAGATGCCTCGTGCGGGAAAGTCAAATGGCAGAGGGACAAAAAGGTAACATACGAGCAACACTTCAAAGGAATCTGACGGAGATGTATCTGTGTAGTATATATGGTTTTAACAGGGTTCTCTGTTAATCCTCTGCTACTTTATCATAACTTCTAACTCATATATATGTTCTTTATAACTTCATAACATAACCAGGCACGTAAAAACAGAATACATTTAACTATGAGTTCGTATAATATTGTTCCTTGTTCCATGCTAACTATTTTAACTATTTTTCTGTTTGCTGCGCAGACCAAAGTTAGACTGGAAGTTTGTGCAGAGGTTGTGCAGCATCCAGAAGGTTCTGTTCCCATCATGGGCCAGTCAAAGTGCTCTGATGTTTGGGACACTACTTGTTGTCACACTGACAGGTAATAATAATAATAATAATAATAATAACTTTATTTATATAGCACCTTTTAAAAACAAACGTTTTACAAAGTGCTTTGACAGACAAAGCAATGGCAGTACTTGGACACAGAACAGAAGACATTAACAGTAAGGCCAAACAAGAGGAAGATATATACACAAGAAGCAAACACCAGTAATAAAACAAGACCATTTAAAAGAAGTAGACGACATCACATCACAGGTAATTAAAACAGAAAGTGACACAAAAAGGGGTGAGATAGAAGATAGCTGGTAAAAATAACCATTACCACCATAAAGGTAACCATTTTTATGCTACTAAAGACTTTTATGCAAGAAGAGAAGTGTAGCCCAACAGGGTAAAAAAAAACCTGTAACCATCAGATCTACTAGCTGTCAAATGACTGTAAATAATATCTCTCTTTTAAAGCTACGTCACGAGACAGACTCAATGCCCCTTAGACAATACCTTTTGTGGATTGAAAAAAACCCATCAGATCACCTTAGACAGCAGTCAGTGCATACTATATTTGTTTTACTGCTGACCTTTAGCTGTAAGTGTTGCCTAATTTTCTTTACGACTCCCTGTTTAAGCTGTTTCCCAGCAATGTGCTAACACATCTTTTTTTTTTCTGCCAACAGAGCAGCTGATCATTTACCAAGTGGGTGTCCTCCCCAGCTACTTCTACAAAGTGCTGGGAGACAAAGATTACTCTGGTTTCAGGAATCTGGTGGGCACAGCAATGGTGCTCATTTTGGTCAACTCCACAGTAAGTTAAAGGCATGTGCAGGAAAACAGAGGATGACCTACCTCCGGACAATTATAGCAAAAGAAAAGTGAATGTACCTGAAGGGTTCAAGCATTTGCAATGTCAACTATACATCTCTCTAATCTCTGTTATCATTTTCCAT
Source organism: Tautogolabrus adspersus (assembly GCA_020745685.1). Lineage (NCBI taxonomy): Eukaryota > Metazoa > Chordata > Actinopteri > Labriformes > Labridae > Tautogolabrus > Tautogolabrus adspersus. The sequence goes on along the minus strand of CM036543.1, from coordinate 18,815,338 downwards.
TGTGTTTATCTCTGCTACTGATTAGTCTGCAACCTCATTAAATTGATAATATTATCAGTATACTTTCACTTTTAGATTAGTACTGTTGGATTCTGCACTCTCAGCACCTTTCTATTTGACCCACATATCTTAACAGTGATTAAAATGAAATATGTAGTTTTCCCCTGATGAATCTTCACACAGATTTAGTGTAAACTCTGTGTTATGTAGCTTATTCCTACTGAAATGAGCAGATTCATTTATCAGTTTGATTAAATGTCATATTCACTATGTTGACTAGTTTCTCATGATGTAGATCATTGCCACAATCACAAACTTTACAAGGTCAGCACAGTCTGACATGTTCATTTACAACCTGCACACACATGACCTGATCTGATACTTTGGTTTTAAAGTCAAAATGGTTAACTCAATGTTACATTTATCGTTAAATTCTACGTGAAGTCTGAAACAACAGATTTTCTAAGGGGTTAACAGCAGCATAATGCCTCCTCTTAGAAATCTTATGTCATACTGTCTGTCTCATATACTTAGAGTTTATTGTCCCTTTGTTTCTTTTTCTTGCTGATAGACATCATTCTTTCTCTGTATGTTTTCCACTCTTCCTCTCCCAGTTAAAAAGTGTGGACCAGTACATTTGCAATCAGATGTATCTAAACTGGAGGAAGACGTTAACTGAGAGCCTCCACAAGGCGTACTTCCAGGGCCGAGTCTATTACACACTCAATGTACTCCGAGAGGACGTAGACAACCCGTAAGCTTTTGTGGTTCTTTTGTAGACTTGTAAATTCCTTCTTAAAAGACTCAAATATCATCATGTTTGTTTATTAGTGCACATGAAAATCTTTCATCTGAAAATATTTCAATGGGTTTGTTTCGTCTTTGTGTGTCTTTCTGTGTAATTGGCAGAGACCAGAGAATCAGTCAGGATGCAGAAAGGTTGTGTAAGCAGATGAGCACCATGGCCAGTCGTTTGATTGTGTCACCTTTCACACTGGCTTACTACACCTACCACTGCTACTACAGGTGAGTTTGGAGAATCGGAAATACTTAATTAATCCCAGGGGGAAATTTAGTACAGTGGCACTCGAATATTAAAACACACTTATACTACATCTATTGTCTATGAGGTTGAAGTTAAAGTGTCATCTGGTACACACTCGTGTTCTGTCATGGCATCAAAATGTACAGACACATTTGACAAATGCTTTGCTTCAGAGAGTCACATGAACATCTGGAAAGACAGAGAAAAGGAACTGTAATGACTCAGTCTTTAATTGATCATTTTAAGTCATCGCAAGTACTCTTTGTTGTAAGAGAAAAGAAAGTTCTCCTGTAGTCTGTGACTCTTAATTAATATAATGAAAGAGAGGGAAAGACACATTTATGTGACTGCAGCTCAAAACGTATTTGAATTGAGTCCAAAAAGTTTGCCATGTAACTGCAGCAAAATGACTCCAACTTTAATTTCTTTGATTAATATCTTGCGTATGCGTTAAGTTTTTTTTATTTATTTATAAGTTTTAAATGTATTTTCTCGCATTATCTTTGTCATGTTGTTTAATCCCCCTCATGTAAAGCACCATGAGCCTTTGTTTTTAAACATAAGAGTCATGTTGGAAAAAAAAAAAAAATATATATATATATATATATATAAACTTTTCTTTGCAGCACCGGCTGGATCGGTCCTGTGAGTATCTTTGGCTACTTTGTGATCGGGACCATCACCAATAAAATCCTCATGGGGCCAATTGTGTCGACTCTGTTTGAACAAGAAAAATTAGAGGGAGACTTCAGGTAGGTTTTGTGTGTCATTAAAAGTGTATGAAATGACAAACGCATAACTTTCTGTGTCATTAAGCAGGACTGACTTGAATGTCTTTTTCCCTGAACTCCTGTAAGGGGTCGGGTGTTTCTACTGCTTTTAGATGAATATCTCTTTGTTTGTTGTCAAGGAAATAGTTCCATTTGTTAAAGAGGAAGTTTTTCAAAGTGGACTTTGGCCCAGAGCTTTTACCCTTTCAGGAAATAACACAGGATATGTGTCAACTATAAAAGAGGAATAGTAACGAAATCAAAGTGTAACAAAGAACCAATACAATCTTACATGGATGACAACAGTTAAGACAATTTTCTTTACAGTTAATATTAAATTGAACAAATGCCCTGTGGCCAATTTTGTGACTTGGACGGTTAAAACACATTTTAAAGCTGTGTTGTGTATCTCCAGGTTCAAGCACATGCAGATCCGTGTCAATGCAGAGTCTGCAGCTTTTTACAGGTGAGGCACTTGATGTACACATCAGGGTCAAACTTATTGTCTCTATTTTTCTGTCTTGAAAATAAAAACCCAAAGCATACAAGTGATAACTGAATCAAACCGATCACAGAGTGGAAGTAGACTTGAAAAAACGCAGCTGTCTGTGTTTTCAGAGCGGGTAAAGTGGAGCACATGAGGACCGACCGCAGACTGCAGGCTCTTCTGCAAACTCAAAAGAGTCTAATAAACAAAGAGCTCTGGCTTTATAGTAAGAACACCCTACACACCTAAAAAACTTGCTCACACATGTTTTATTGCTTGATTTCCTTAAAGTTGTGTAGCTAACCTCTGGCTTCTTCTTCTCTCAGTTGGGGTAAACACCTTCGACTACCTTGGAGGTTTTCTCAGCTACATCATCATCGCCATTCCCATCTTCACAGGACTCTATGATGGTCTCACTCCTGGTGAGCTCAGTGCGCTCATCAGTAAGGTAGGCTTGTTTTTTTTTAATTGTGTTGTTAATTAATCGGTTTATTTTTATCCGTTTAGTAGAGGTGTCAGTACTGCACTGGTCCCAGCTTTAACGGTTATTCAATCTGTATCAAGAGACAACACAGAAGACAAAAATGGCTTGGACACATAAATGAAAGTTAGACTTAATATAAAAGAACACAAGTTTAAACAATTAAAAAGAAGTCTCATTGCAAATAAGTTATAAATGGTAGAGAGATTATCCAATCATAGGTGATAGCTGAAAGTTTATTGTTACAAATGTATCCACTAGGTGGCAGCAAATGCTTTCTCTACCATCAAGACGGTTGCTTCCTCTCTTTGAGTTCAAATTCCTGTAGTCAGACAAAGAACTCACTTTGAAATGTCTAAATAATTCTTACTGAAGTTTCTTAATTGTTCATGCTGTTGTGTACTTGACTTGTCTTTGGGTATTATTCTGAGTTTAAACATTTATAAGCATTTATAAAACTTTCCCCTCGGCTTCTCCCTCACCTTGTTCATATTCAGAACGCCTTTGTCTGCATCTACTTGATAAATGGCTTCACACAGCTAATAGACCTGTCGACCACTCTGTCAGACGTGGCTGGATACACCCACAGGTATCACATCGCATACTTAAATTCACTCCATGGAAGACAGATGATGATGACAGCTTTTGAGCTGAATCGGTGTGTGTGTGTGTGTGTGTTGTGGGCAGGATTGGCGAGCTGAGGGAAGTTATGGAAGACATCCTACACAAGCAGTGTGACTATGACCCCGCATCAGGGGAAAGCTACGACTTTGACAGGTTTGTGTGAGAACTTTTATATCCGTCATTGCTATGAAAAAGTTCAGTCAAAAGAGATTCAAGTATCAGGAGTGGCTGAAAGAGATCATTTCAAGGAATAAGACAGAAAGGGGGGGACAGACCATGAACAAATAGATAAGAGGTACTACTTCAAATAAAGCTTATCAGTCACTACATAGTCTTTGTTTTTTATTGAATTTCTCCACTCAGTGACTTCAACGTCCATGCGGGCCCAGTGGACACTGCCTTCATCCTGGACAATCTTTCATATAAATCTCCATACTCAGACCAGCTGCTGGTGGAGGATCTGAGTCTGAAAATCAGCCAGGGCACACATCTGCTGGTGGTGGGGAACACAGGCACCGGCAAGACGTCACTGCTGAGGGTCCTCAACAGACTGTGGGAGGCACACAGCGGTGAGAGAGCAGCGACACTGAGAGTGAAGTTTGATTGATTAAATCTGTTAAATGTCACTCAAAACAGGACACAGAGAGTTTGCACATTAACGACTGAAGCCTATAAAAGGAAACCACGTGTATTCGCTAGTTCTAGAAAATGTTGAGGCCCTCTGTGTTGTGGGTATTCGTTTTTTACTCTATGTGCTGTGGCATATTTTTGCTCCAAGCACTTCAAACATATACTGTATATTCAAAGCTCCTACTACAAGTTTTGTTTTAAACAATCCAAGATCTGTTTTTATGGATAGTAGGCATAGAAGCATACTCGTGATGTTGGCTGTTTTCTGTACAGATTTCTTTTAGTAAAAAAGCTGAGGCTGGCTCTGCTTTTCTGTTTTAGTTTGAATTCTTTTGATATAAAGAGATACAAAGTATGTCATAAAGTTCAAAGAATTAACAGAAAGACTTGAATTGAAATGTCTGCTCTTATATGTAGCATCATTATCCTCACTCCTCAGGTTTTGTCCAAATGACCACATGTTTTGGGCCCAGAGGAACCCTCTTCCTGCCTCAGAAACCTTACCTGACTGACGGCACACTGCGTGAACAGGTTACCGTCTCTTCCTCTGTTGTTTGTCTTTTCGGGTTCTTTCTCTCTCTCTCTCTCTCTCTCTCTCTGTCTCTGTCTCTCTCTCTCTCTCTCTCTCTCTCTCTCTCTCTCTCTCTCTCTCTCTCGCCTGTAACATGTCAAACAGTAACCAAATGAATACAAATACAATGTTTAGAATAGATTCGACCAAACAAGGACTAACTGTATTTCTCCCCTCTAACAGGTGATTTACCCATTGAAGGATATTTACCCTGCATCAGGTATCACATTTCATTCTGAACTGTAAAAGATTGATATATTATTCTATATCAAATGTAGTTTTATGTCAATCAAAAAAGAGATCCTGGTTTTGTGTTGTGACGTTGTGAAGATGTTGATTTCTGAACTTAGTAAAATAAGGGATCATAAAGAGAGCTTCTTTGTTTCAGGGTCAGTGGACGATGACAGAATTATTCAGTTCCTGGAACTAGCTGGAGTGGTGAGTGACTGACCACATATTCCTTTGAACTATATCTTCTTCAGTTTGTTTTTCTAAATGATTTACCAACTTTATGTAAATTGTTTTAAATATGGACTTTCACTCACATTGAATCAAACCTCTGTCTGTGTTCCAGTCCAGCCTCCTGAAGCGGACCGGCGGTCTGGATGAGAAGGTGGACTGGAGCTGGTAAGATACAAGACGCAAAAATCTATTTTAGCTAAAACAATAAATGTGTGCACTTCGTTTTTTTCTGGGTAGTAGTGATATGTAAGTGATGAATAAGATCTTCTCTGCAGGTATGATGTTCTGTCTCCAGGTGAAATGCAGCGTCTCTGCTTTGCACGACTTTTCTACCTGCAGCCCAAATATGCAGGTGTGTTATTCTGAACACTTTTATTTAGCATTTCAGATGTGATGTTTGCATGTTAAAGGCGACCCAGATGTAGTTTCCTCTCATTTGTAGTTTTACATACTCATTATTTTTTTCTTTCCAGTGTTGGATGAGGCCACCAGTGCTTTGACAGAAGAGGCAGAAGCTCAGCTCTACCGCACCTGTAAACAGCTGGGCATGACTTTGATCAGTCTGGGACACCGTAGCAGCCTGGAGAAGGTACACTGAACACACGTGTGTCCAGCTTGAAAAAAAAAGGATGAATCTGCATCACCGCAGGCCATTTTGCACCAAAAACGACGATAATTGAAGTATTAAAATCACGAAATCTGCAACCTGAGGCCACTTTATCAACATCTATCCATCTCGTGCAGAGTTCAACTTGAGCTTTTTTTTTACTCCCTAAATATTTAGTTTGATTATTTCATCTTCGTCCCTCTTCTCTTACTTTGTTGTCAGGTCTGTATAAATCTACGTAAAGATATTAACTCTGCCTCTTCTGTCTCACAGTTTCATGATGTCCAGCTGAAACTATGCGGAGAAGGTCGGTGGGAGTTAACCAAGTTAAAAGAAGGCAGCGGGAGTCCCAACCTCAGAGAAAAAGACACGTGACAGCATCACTTTGGACATGCTGGAAGCATCAGAACAGAAAGCACTCCTGAAGTCCTTGGTTGCTTTTATTCAAGAGCTCCTCCTTAAGGTACTATATAACCCAGTTACTCAGGAGGAGGTGGACAACTGTTAAACATGTTTTTTTACTAGTTTGCGTGGTCACTTAAGAGGTTGAGAAAGTGGGCAGAAGGGCAGCAGTTTGAGAACATTTGTGACCTGAATATTTTGGTTGAGCTCTCCGTCCTGATAAACAAAGACTCTTGTCAATCAATGATCTGGATGACTTCACCGTGGTCAAGAGTATATTCACCCACTATGACAACTAATCAGAAAAGAAAGACACTTTAGACTTCTCTTTGTGTAAATCTTCTCTTTATTTATGAGATTATGTTTGTTTATGTTTACAATCACTACTTTGGGTAAAATGATTCACATTTTGTATTTAAAATACAATTACTCATCTTTTTGCAAATCCTTTTAAAGGCAGAGTACATCTGTAGGTTATACACAGTTTAAAAAATTCTTCACTTGTTTTTTATAAAAAGCATTCTTATGTACAATAACTGTCCGTTAAATGTTTTTTATACAATGGCACATGTCTGGCTTACTAGGTAGAGAGAACAATGTATAATCATTACGCTGATATTTCTCTTAAGATGAAAATGTTTATAGAAAACATTTGACAGTGTTTAAGGTTAACCACAGAGTTTACAGTGACCCTGAATGATCTCTTCCACTGCTGCAGGATCATCCAGGGTGCTGAGGTCACCCAACCCGTTCAGGTCTCGCTCCACCACTTTCCGCAGCACCCGGCGCATTATCTTACCTGAGCGTGTCTTTGGCAGGCGCTGTACAAACTGTGAGAATAATCCAAAGAATTGAAAATGACTAAGTACAGGTTTTTTAGTTTCATTTTTTTGAAATTCCAGGTAAGTGAGGTGAAATTACCTGGATGTAGTCTGGACAGGCATATTTGGCGATCTTTTGAGATACCATGTCGTTTAGCTGCTTGGACAGATCCGCCCTTTCAACATCCGCAACCTTTTTTAACACCACGAAGGCGTAAACACCTGACAACGCAGGAGAGACATTTTATGTTAATAAAAATACATGATGCTGGAAAAAACATGTTTTACTGAAATTGCACTGAATTTTTTTATTTCTCACCTTCTCCTTTGATATCATGCAAGTATCCAATAACAGCAGACTCGGCCACAGCAGAGCACTGATTCTGTAAAGGAATCACACACTGGATCATTGAGTCCAAATCAAATTTACCCAAGGGGACAATTCATCATACTGTATAGTATCATATCACTACAGAGGAAAACATTTAACCACTTGAGTTTTGGGCAAAAAATTCAAGTATAATCACATGGTAATGTATTAACGAGAGGCACTTTTAAAGGTCACATATTGTGCAAAATACACTTAAGCATGTTTTTGTAACACTAATATGTGTCCCTAGTCTGTCTACAAACCCCCAAATTATAAGAAAAGTCCACCCTCTGTTTTTCGCCTGCTCCACTTTTCAGAAAATAGGTGCTCAAACAGGTCGTTTGGGGATTTATCCCTTTATGACATCACAAAGGGCAGTAACCTCTCCTCCACACTGGAGTGGTGACACTCCCATAGCTAGGTGTTTGTTCTGCCCTCTGAGTCTGCCTTCTCACCGTAAACAATAGGGCATGGAACTAGAAAATGAATGTAGTCATTGGATGACCTTACCACCACATCCTCTATCTCTGCTGTTCCAATCCTGTGACCGCTCACGTTGATGACATCATCAAGGCGGCCAGTGATCTGATAATAGCCCTCCTTTGAGCGATAGGCGCCATCACCAGTGAAGAAGTAACCTGTGTGCACGGAGAATGAGAAATTACAGATTGCAGGAGACAAGAAAGTGATCTTTACTTTTAATAAATGAAGTTAAAAAAAACAAAAAGTTAGTCCTGGAACACATCATACAGTACCAGGATGAGGCTGACAGTAGGTCTCAATGAATCTCTGGTGGTTGTTGTGAATGGTTCGGGCCATACCAGGCCAAGGCTGAGCAATACACAGAGCTCCAGATGTGTTGTTAGAGGTCAGCACTTTCCCCTTAAAGAACCAGTGATAAATGCCCATTAGAAGTGAGGACAATACAAAATGATAACCAAGCATAACACCAGTGTCATAAAACCTAGCAAAGAGAGAGCAAAAATGGGTCATTAAAAATAATGCTAGTATTTTTTGGTGCATGATATTTCAAGCATTGATGATCAGTGATATTGGTAAGTGATTGAGCAACTAGGAAAGACTGATACAAAATCTAGAAAATACTCAATAATAGTGCCACAATAAAACCTTTGTGTATTGTAGTTTACAAAGTCCTTTGTGTGGGTTTTTGTTGAAAGGGAGAGAGATCAGCTCAGAGACCCCCCACTCCAACTGTCTGCACAATCTGTGCTTTTCAAAAGCAACAGCAGCAGCAGCAGCCACAAAGTAGTATGACAGATTTGTAATGGGGTGATTGGCACAAACACACTGGGACTGATGGGTGGGAGCAGGGTGGGTATCAAAAGTGACACAGCTGGTGACTATTTTATAATCCTAATCTGACCCCCTCCTAGGACCGTTTCCCACCCATCCAACATTCACAGAGATGAGCAGCACACCTCAGTGTCCATGAACACGGGCTTGATGCCAAAAAAAGGTCTCATAGCCATGCCAGGGACGATCTCTGCGTCTGGGTCGGATGGCTTTGGGGTGATACAGATGCCACCTGTCTCTGAGAACACACAGCAAAACAAAGCAGAGTAATTAGAGCTGGTGTGAAAATTTCTTTTAATCATTCTCAACAAATCCTAAAAGAAGACCAAAATGAAGCAATGTGGAAAAATAGTTGAGTAAAAAAAAAGAGTAGGATTACTAACAAAGCCAACTAACAGTTTGTAAATCTAACATAAGCCCCTCTTATTGCTACAGATGTACGTAGATTATAGAATTACAGCCATACTAAGTAAATTAAATACAATTAGGTTTTTCCTGGACTTCAGAGACCCTGTTCATCTGTCCACTGTTGCTGGTGGGAACAGTGCTGGAAACAGCAGAGGGAGCCAGTTATAAAGTAGGACACAACAGATGATCCCACAATAGCTTTAGAAACCAGCATCCTGTTCACATCAGCTGTAAGCGTGACACTTCTGGGCCTGTCAGTTGCCTTTTTATTCTTGTGAGTGTCATGAGCACACACTATCACTTTTGAATAATGTTTAATTAGTGCTTATCCTAATGCTAGTTACCTTAGCATAGCCCAAGGAATATAAACAGGGAGACACAGATAGTCAAGCTCCTACCTGACAGATTTTTTTTTTCCATTTTGATAGAGCCAGGCTGTCCTTTAACCTTTTTCCAAATGCTAAGCTAAGTGGCTAACTTGTTGGCCTCAAAGTTGGCATATAGACGTGAGAGCGCTGCTATCTTCACGCGTTAGTCCTTTAAAAAAAAAAAACGAATAAGCATATTTTTCCAAAATGTCAAATTAGTAAAACTGTCTCCAAACATTTCGGACTATAAGTAAAATGCTGATTTATTATTAAACACTATGGAGGTTGTATTTCATAAATGCATTAAACTACCGGTAAATATTTCAACCTGGAAATATTGAATTGTTATATTAAATGACCTGCATCCTCTCAACCTCTCCAGTCCTTTATGATCCAACATGGAGGCCGCATGCCAGCAGCAGATCAAAACGTTCTCTCTAAACAGGCTACTCTATTCCAGATCCACCAAATGGCATGTATGAATAAAGCCACTTAGTCCTAATTAAAACACTGGTCCAGGGAAATCACATAATAATATAATCTTATTGAGCTGAAACAGGGTATTTGGGTCATATCTGTGTCTGTAATTCTGCAGCTCATGATGCTCTGATGTTTAATTGTTATTATTTGTATGTTAATTAACGCAGCTTTGCTCCAGTTGGTCATTACTCAATCTAATTAGAAGGCACAGAGGAGGGATTATTGGTATTATACTTTAACCACTCTGTCTGTATTGTCACATTCTCCCGGTTCACTAAAATACGGAAGCCCTAAGCAGACATTCATCTGTACATTTTATTGTATTATCATTTATCATATTTTATATTTCTCAGTTTCCCGTGATAACTAGTATTTATCGGTTGTTTTCTCGGGAGCTACACTTATGATGTAATCTCGAGATAACAACACTGGTTGTCCATTATAACAAGGTCACTTTTCAAGATCTAGAGAAAACGACAGAAATGTACTCATTGTCACAGAAAACAGAGTAACATGAAATGTATGGACGCATGTCCTCTTATGGCTATATTCACTTTTAAAAACACATTTCTTTGTGGAAAAAAATGTTCTTTGCTAAATATGGACACAAAACGCAGACGAGATTCACATTTTCTATTTTTGGTTGAAGTGGAGGTCCGAGTAGGAAGTGCACTTTAAAGCCTTCTCAGTACTTAGACTGTGAACAGTCTGTGACACAGCTTTTTTGGCAGCTCTGTTAGTGTTAAGACGCAGAAAAAGGAAACAGAGGTTAAACTATAGCTACATTAGTTCCTCCACATTATGATTGTGTTAATATTAACCATTTTGTCCTTTTGTTTTTAACCATTAAAGTTTGCGTTTTTGCCTCTGGTTTCCTGTGCTGCTCCTAAAAGCGACTGTTCTCCGAGAGAAATACATCTGTTTTTAATCGTCAGTCCAGATGGGATAGAAACATCCCCTTGTGTTAGAGTGTGTGTGTGTGTTTACACTATATCTAAACACACACACTGTACTATTGTCTATGTGTATGCACACAACCACAGCTGCTTTGTTATGTAACACTGTTCCTGCTATAAGGAAACAGAGCAGACTGCTCTCCTCCTTTAAAACTGAAAGTCTGTTTTCGAGCCTGCTGACGTGGCTGTGCTCGAGGAAGACTTTGTGAACTTTGTGTGAGATAGTGATTGTGCCAACAAGTGCTGATATGCTACTGTAAGGTAAATCATAAGGGATAATTTGGACACATCAGGAGAAAAAAACACAAAGCTACCCACAAAATGTAATCTCCTATGCAGCACAAAATATATAATAGTACACACACAATGAATGAGTAGTGTAGACTGTAAAACTGCTTCTGGCAGCTCGAGTGAATAGTCTAAAACATGCAAAATGCAGGTTGATAAATACGCTGATGATGCAGTGTTTAACAGGAGGATTAACCTCAGCATCCACTATGCCAAAACTATCTTTAGCCTGTTTTTTTATAACATTTGTCTTTTGCGATTAAAGGTTAGGCTTTTTAATTATTATCACAGTCATCTAATCATCCAGTTGTTCCTGTCATATAAGACTGTCATAGTTTCCTTCTTTACATTTTGTAAGGGGAGTATTTGGGTTAGTGACAAATGACCTTGTCAAATGTATGTGAATAAATGATTTCTTTTTGGGCTTTTAATGCCTTTATTTAGAGACAGGACAGCGGAAATTGGGGAGAGAGGGGAATGCAGGAAAGGAGCTACAGGTAGGATTAAAACCTTTAGCCTCAGGACTTTAGCCTCTGTACATGGAGTGCGCGCAATAACCACCAGGCTACCGGGACCCCGAATCTATCAACTTTTTCTGGGCCCTATTGTGAAAAAACTCTCGGAACAATGATGGCTTTGAAGTACTGACAGACCTTCAAGTGTCTGCTGGTTTTTGGGCTGCTGTAGCATGCTGCAATATCATTTTGCACAAAGCACCACTGTGTTTAAAATAGCTGTTCAGATGTTTAGAGTGAGTAGAGATGATTTACCAGTTTGCCACCAGGTGTCCACAACAGGGCAGCGTCCGTCCCCCACCACTCTGTGGTACCACTCCCACGCTTCAGTGTTGATGGGCTCACCCACTGCACACACAAAGACATCTTTAACCATACTTTAAACTTACATGTGTTTGTTTTTTGTATGTGTAGGCAGAATTGATTGATGAAGGCAACCGGGGTCAACATGAAGAATCTGTGTTGATCCCGCGAATGATGTTGTGAAGCTTTATGTTTTAACCGTTAGGCTTCATGTTTCAGGGAAACAGGTGTGTGTGTGTGTGTATGTGTTTGATTCCTGGCATGCTTGACTTTGACGTTGACCATGTGGAACCCACCGGCACGTTTACATACCAGCCAGGCTTGACTTTCAGTATACTTGAAGTATGCAACGTGTGTGCTTAGAGTATAGTACACAAGTAGAAGAGTTCTATATATACACTGTTACATAGTTTTTGATGTCGATAACACCTCTGAGGTGCCACATAGTTTACATGATGGGTTGTTTTTAAATTTTTATGTAATTTGAAAGTATTTTTTTCCATTCTTAAAACCTCTTTTGAGTAAAAAGTATTCTTTTCTACATTAAATACAAACTGTTATTGTTGTATTTTCTATAGTTGTATCAGCAACCATCTTTAGTGAATGAAGAATATTCGTACTTTGAAGTGAAGACATCTGTAAAGCTGTTTTGCTAGCCCCCTTATAACATTTCCACAAGAATGAGATGGGTGAGATGATATTTGAATGCAGCAGGTCATATACTCGAAAATTAAACGCATAAGAGCCACCAGAGGCGATGAGGTTTACATCACCTGACTGTGCGATCTTGTTCACGTAACGAAGCTCATACTCTGTTCTGCTCGCCATTATGTTCTTTCTCACTCGTTTGTTGAATCTGGAAGATTTTAGGGGCACATTTTCTAGAAATTTTCAGGAGCGCATGTGTGACAAAAGCTTAAAAGGGCTTGCTAGTGTGTCAGTTTTAAATGCAAAAAGCTGGTGCATGCACAACTAAGTTCGGTACGGTAGTTGGAAACTGAACTGGTGACGTTTCAGTGGTGTTGTACGTAAACATTGTCCTTTTATGATGAGCTTCTAGGCGTATGTATAATTATGGATTATGTAAGCATCATATTTGGCATACCAGAGCCGAGAGTTTTGAGCGTGGAGCGGTCGTATTTTTGCACCCACTCATCTCCGTACTTGAGCAGCAGGCGGATCGCTGTGGGAGCGCCGTAAAACTGGTTTATCTTCAGTCTCTGAACCGTCTCCCAGTACCTTCCTGTGGAAAAACAAAACATGACTAAATGAACACGGTAGAAACATTAACTATCATGTAGTGACATGATTTTAGAGTCTACTAACAGGATCAGAAACCAGAGCTCTGACTGAAGCTGTTGTCTGAGCGCTGAGGGCTGACATTCGAGGTATTTTAACCTGTGCCAGTGTTTATCCTCAGCAGTTAATCCCTGACAATAACAAGGTGTGTGTGCTGGCTCCTATGATTAATGTAGTCCTAATTTTAGTGTGGAAAGGATGGAGGTCAAGTTCAACTGTAAACAGTTATTCATAGATGGAGACCTGAGAATGCAGAGCTCCCAACGGAAGGACAAATTCTTAGAAAGTACTTGCACCTACAAGTTTTTACATTTACATTTTTAGGGAAAACATTACATTCAGATGTCTTATTAACATTTTTTTCGGTTATGCTTCTACTGTGAATTTATCAAAAATCAAATAAATTTGTCGATGTCCATACCTGGGTCAGGATAAATGGGAGTGCTCTCAAACAGAACAGTGGTTCCCCCGTTAGCTAGCGGCCCGTAGACGCTGTAACTGTGTCCTGTTATCCACCCGATGTCTGCCACACAGCCGAACACATCATCGTCATGGTAACTAAAGACATACTGATGAACAGGGAGAGGATTCATTTTGACAATTAAATTTAAAGAAGGTTAGATGATATGATGTTCCTATCCCCATTATTATCTAATAACAATCTGGACGTTTAGTGTAACATTCTCTCTAAAAAGCCCTCAGCCGGTGCCTTTATGTTTACCCGGTGTGTGAGTGCAGCATACAGCAGGTATCCAGCCTGAGTGTGGACCAGTCCTTTCGGTTTCCCTGTGCTGCCTGATGTGTAAAGCATGAACAAGACGTCTTCACTGTCCATCACAGCTGGCTCACAAACCACGTCCTCTTTCATCATCTCCTGCTCAACAAAGTGAGTTATAAGATTATTTGTTAAAAGTCACATCAAGTAGCTGCAGCAAAGTAATGGAAACACATCAGACCTGTAACTACTGCTTTTTCTTGTCAAATATTCCTTCTTTTTTAATGGTCCTTGCATTCTAACTTTTTAAGACACTGAATTAATAATTGAGTTACAGATAGATCCACCGCAAAGTCTCTTCAGTAGCTGTTTGGAGCTTTCCTTCCTCAGCAGATGAAGTTTGCCCTGACATGTGGTAGTGCAGATGAAGACTTTAATATGTAAGGAAGCTCCAGAACATCTACCAATTGGTCTATAAACTGAAAATTAAATGATAAAATGCTAAATTATTAAGTATTCAAATGATTTACTAAGCATAGTGACAATTTGTAAATCTGTATTTGTCCAGGGAGGCGTGTCACAGTGCTCCTCTGCTGTGTGCATCAACACCTTAATCAAGCTCTGATTGGCCCTGCACTCTCTCACCTCCTCCATGGGGACGTCCCGGGCTGTCATGACGACGGGATTCTCTGTTCTCATAGCAACAAACACCTGCTGCACTTTAGGGCAGTTCTCAACAGCGGAGTCCACCGTCCTCTTCAGCTCGGTGATCTTGCCCCCTCTGACGCCCTGGTTCACCGTGATGACCGTGCTCGATTCCGCTGAAATGTGACGTTTGTGAAAATCAGACTGCTGAGGTGCGTTTTTGTTTCTTTTGCCACTTTTTTAACAAACCACTTTCCTGTATGTGACATCCTTTTTTTAATGTGTGGTCTGACAAATGAAATGTAATCTTTGTCTAATAATCAAGAGCATAAGAGTCCAGCTGACATTGAGCCCCATAAAGGGAAAGACCCAAGAAAAACATACAATCTGGGCCCAAACTAATTATTGTCTTGTAATTTTTGGGAAAGTACCCCTCAACCTCTTGGTGAGCAATCCCTTGAAAACACACTTTTAGGAACCATGTCCAACACTAAAGAGATAGAGGATTTACACATATTTCTGTTCTATTACTTGTAGCTGCTCTGATCATCATGTCTGTATTAACAACACATACATTGGCTGTGTATAATGTGAAATGGGTCACTAAGAGGTTTGACTAACACAAATAACCAAAGATGCCGTTTCTAATGTTGAAAGAGCTGTTTAGT
Organism: Tautogolabrus adspersus; assembly: GCA_020745685.1. Classification (NCBI taxonomy): domain Eukaryota; kingdom Metazoa; phylum Chordata; class Actinopteri; order Labriformes; family Labridae; genus Tautogolabrus; species Tautogolabrus adspersus. Next base: position 18,800,109 of record CM036543.1, on the reverse strand, counting down.
CTTTGAACTCAAATCTCCTCCACTCTCTGCTCCTTTTTAATGTTGGTTAAATAAATGTTTAATTTTTTAAGCAACATCTATCTGTAGGCTGTGTTTGGTAGGTTTTTAGAGCTGACTGCTGTTGGAAACAATGTCAAATAAACCAAAATGTGAAAGTATAACGCCAACCTTTTTGACATTACATTACAGAGACCCATATTGTCATTTAAATCCATCTCACCATCTCTGATTCGCTCTGCGAGGGCCTCAGCACTGAATCCTGCAAACACCACGTTGTGTGCGGCACCAATCCGGGCACAGGCCAGCATTGACGCCACAGCCAGGGGGCAGGAGGGCATGTAGATGGTGACACAGTCCCCCTTCTTGACCCCATGTCGCCTCAACAGGTTGCCCAGGCGACATGTCATCTCCAGTAACTCACTGTAAAGAGAAAGCAGTGAAGTACACTACACCTAATAGATGATGGAAGAGGATCACAAATACATTATCTCAGGCCTTGTATACACCTGATAGTATCAAACTTCCTGGTTGATCTGATCACATGTGACAGCCTTACCTACAGGTGTAAATGCTCTCATGAGATCCAATCACTCTTGCCACATTAGAGGAAGCATAAAGGCCAAATCTAGGAAGCATTTTCCACATTTATTTGGAGGTGTGAACACCTTTTTGTCCTTGGCCTTACTGAAGGGCTGCCTACACTGCTCGTATCAACTTCAACTGCTACAGAGTTGCAGACCTCTTGCCTCCACTTTTTGTCTTATTTAACACTTCTCCAATTTGTCATGGGACTCTCTTTGGTCTGATTATATCTTCTGTCATTCTGATTATGTGAAGATGTAATGTATGCATTAATGATTGATGGGATAGAAATACAGACTATAGTTGGTTACAGTGAAATTTACTTTTTCAACAATAATGATGATTAGGACAAGAGAAGATAGTGAGATGGCCTCTAGATAGGAACATTACCCTGTCTCTTACAAAGATAACTTTTGTATTTTCCACACAGCCTACTACAAGGCAAAAACTAACTACTATAATCGTGTGGACCTTTTGGTCATATAATCCACGGATAAACTACAGAGCTGAACATCATGATCAAACCAAGTTTTATATCACATGAGCATTTTTGTCTGTAACTGTCTACTCTGTCTTTTGCACGTCCACATACGATCAGCTCACACTGGCCTGCAATCTGCATCACAGTTCTTTTATAAATACATTTTTTGTTTATATAATTATGATTACATGTAAAGTGTATTTACATATTCAGCGGAGAAGTTAGATCACAAGTGGTCACTGGAGAAGCATTTAAAATCAGTTGGAAATAGCCACACTTAAGGCTTTCCTCTTTTGATTGGATCATCCAGAAAGCATGTTTCTACTACGTGTAAACAGCTTCATTAACTAAAACAACCTGCTAACCTGTAGGTGACTTTGACCTCTGACCCGGGTTCATCTCTCTCCCAGATCAGAGCCACTCTCTCAGGACAGGTGTGCACATGGCGGTCCAGACAGTTAACTGCATATACCCATAAAGAAACACACATCGACACACAGGAAGAGAGAGAGAGAGAAAGAAAATGTTACATTATTATTACTCTGGTGCGTTCAGGGTACTCTTTGGGTTAAAACCCTAATAGATTACTAAACATGATGATGCCTTCGCTGTCAGTGGACGTGCTGAGCTCCTTTAAAAAAAGCAGATAAGAAATATGACTCTGAAGAGGGTAAATAATAGTCTACTTCCTTTGTTTATGACTTTGTTGGATCAGTTATGAATTAAATTTCTCTCCATAAATTCAGATACATCTAGGTAGGATATTTTTATAGGATTTTACCGGACACATTCAGCTTTCCTCCCTCAAACCATTTGATCTTCCCCCGGCTCAGATCGCAGTCCTGGACCGTGGTGAAGGGTTTGATCCAAGTCAGTCTCTGACGCGCCACAGCGGCCCAGAAGCTCTCACTGTTGGAGACCGAGAAGTCCTGCAGAGCTGCGCGGTCCGACACACCATCAAACCCGGCAGCCTCCGGCATGAACGCCGCTACGTTACACCTCCTCCGACCCCAAACATGGAAATAAGATCTGAAGACCCGACGACTGAAGAAAGTTGCGACGGACTTTGAGGTGCGTCCGCAAGGCAGCCACATCGTGATAGTGAAAGTGTACAGTTCTAACGGAAATTAAATATGCAACGCATTTCTGTCAAAAGGAAATACAGCGTTTGAGTAATTCTGGATGTTACACTGTTTGACTTTATGAGGAGAACTTGGAAACTCCGGAGAGGAAGGGCTTGAGGAGTAATGCGTTAAAGGGCGGTACAAAGCCCTGCGCTTACTCATTTCTTGGAACTGCTGCAGCTGGGTTTCAACATCAGTTACAAACAGAAACAGAAAGTCGCCTCTTTGTTCTCCACACATTATGGTTTAAAGATTATTTGTCACGTTTCTAGGCTCATAAAATACTTGTTTCTGTTTCATATCTTTGTTTAACATTAAACGATCCTACTCCTTGTTTCTTATTTTTAAATCCAACGTCATCTTTTAAAAGTTCTTTGCTCTTTGGCAGCCCCTTTGACGGTAAGTAGAAAATGCAGGACCGCTTTAGGACCCCAAAAATAGAGACCCAATGTCCCTGACAGTTTTGACTGTCTGCATCTTTTTTTGTTCAGGCCTCCTCTATTTTTGAAGTGTCATCTTCTTCAGTCATCAATCTTTTATTTTTTGTGCAAGGAAGAAATCTTAACCGATACTTATATCTGGCAGACCAACCATTGCTGGTGAGGCTTCTCAGGGAAGTCGACTGAATACACAGATTGTAATACCAAAAATATATATAAACATTCAACATTTTTTAGAAGAGGGTTGGCTTTAAATATCAGTAACTTTTAATTACACTACAGTGACATTTATACAGACAAACACAGATCATTAATGTAAACTGTACATGATGATACAGTTTCATCTATAGGACATTATCTTCAGTATGTACATCCAACATATTGTGACAGCTTAAAGAAAACAAAGACTGAGGCTTGTTGTCAAGGTTTTTCAGTTACCCAGCTGAAATCACAGGGAGTCCTCTTTAGCACCTTTCATGCGTACAAGCAAGGCCTCTGAAACATCTTTATCCAGGCTATTGCATAAAGTAGCTGCCATGTCGCAGAAGTGCAGAGGTAAACAAACATTTTAAATTAAAAATGTTTTTTTAAGGCAGCTCCATGTAAAAGAACAACTGCAGTTAATGTGAGCAAATATTTTCATACAGCTTCCGTCTCCTACAGAGGGTGACGTGTAAGGTCTTCACATCTCACTGTCTTTTACGGCAATTGTTGGGGCCAAATTATTATTATTTTTAAATCAAAAGTTACCTCACAGGAAAGCTAACATGGAAGACAACTTATTCCCTAATTTTTCTTCTATGATTTTAGCATTTGACCTGCACATTTTATGGGGTTCATCAGTCAGACTCCACTCAACTAAGGTTCAACTCAACCGATGAAGCAAGACGTCTGCCTCTGTGAAACGTTTTCAAACTCCACTCTGTAGATATTTCCTACATCAGTCTGTATCGTGCAACATTATTTATGTTCAGTCCCTCTTCTCAACCTCTGCAGTGTCCTTCTCCACCAGCTTGTCCTCAGACTCTTCTTTTTGTGCTTCGTGGCTGTTTGACCTGTCAGAAACTGTCCCAAGCATCTTGGCGCTGTGCTCCTGCGCCTTCGCCCGCAGCACAGCAATACTGTTCTCCCTCAGCTCCTCTTTAGAAATCTGTGAGTTACTGTCTTTCATCTGTTTCTCCTTCTTGTCCTCCACCACTTTGTCCTCTGGTTTCTCCGGTGCTGGTGGGGGAGGAGATGGTGGCAGGCTGCTGGGTTTTTCGGGAGACGTCTCCACTGATTTCTTGTGCATACCTGAAGGGAGACAAAAACATCACGATGAGTACTTTATGTACTGTTAAGTATCCTTGTCTTGGTGTTGTTTGATGCATTTAGGTGATTTAAGGAAATCTGTCTGAACAAGAGCACACATTTGACATTGAAATTAAGTGTGTAAGAGAATGAAGATGAAAGTAATAGATTGATGGGACCTCTTATTCAATTAGCCACCCAATCGATTTAAACCAATCAATTGACATGAGGCAAGCAAGGAGATTTGGTCTAATCTGTCCTGATTTAGTAGGATTATCACAGTATCGACTGCCCCCGTCTTTATTGACATGCTGACACTTTTATTGGCTCCTAACATGAGCCAGGCTTAGACCTTCCTGATCTAAGGAAGTGAGTAGTACAATCTTTCACTTTGCACATTTAAGGTGTCACGGACAGAAAAGGGGCTGTGACATCTTTTAAGAGCTCTGAAGAAGACTAGCGGTTACTTTGTGAGGGTGACTTTTATCTAAAGAGCCTTCATTTTGCTTGAGGTGGAACTAATATCACCCCTTTCTATCCCCCCTGTAAAAAATGACCTTAAAGTTTTCAGTAGTATATGATGTATCTATAATCAGCCTTTACCATCTGCTCGGAAAAAGTGTTGAGAAAAGTAATGCATCAATAACTATGATTCAGTAATATATCGTAAATATCATTCTTATTTTAAGTTCAATCTTATATATTTTACTTTAAGATTAATCTGAATGCAGGACTTTTCCTTGATACCTCCTCCACAGCTGCCTTCTTGCCAGACATTTGCACCACAATCAGTTTTTAATTTGATGTGTTACAGAGTATGGAAGAGAATGATTATTTGTCAGCGGGATTGCCCACAGGTTGAGATTAATGCAGGTGATATATTTCATAGTATATGTTTTACAGTCATTTTAAATTGTTATACTGAAGTATGTTACTTTAACAAGGCCTTCTTTTCCATTAAAGGTTCCCATTAAGTCATAACAGCGTGACAGTGAGGCAGCATGCAGAAAACCAGGACCCTAAACCCCTAAAACATGATAAATGGTAAGTAGCGGTCATGATTTCACGATTTCCACGTGTGTTTTCCTACCAAAATATGTCAAGAAGCCTACTAAATGTGGATCGAAATTTGTCCCAGGTGAAATGCAACAAACATTTCTGTAACAACTTTACCTAGTAACCACGGAGCGTATGATTCAGTGACACCCTCTTTGGCTGACTTGAGGATGGACTCTGGCAGTGGGATGGAGTGACGCACCATCGCTCCATACAGGCCGTACTCGGCCATGACGCTGCTGCGACCCCAACACTTTTCCCTCTTCCTCCACTTTGCTCTCCGGTTCTGAAACCACACCTGGAGACATGAAGGTGAGATAAGGATTAGATTTTGACTGAGCTTTGCTTGAAGTCTGAGCCAATAGCCTACAGTTTATGTCTATGTACATTTATAGATGTGTCACCTGGACTTAGATATGTATTATGGAAACTTGTGGGCAAGCCAACATCAATCATACACAGAAAAAAAACGTATAGGAATAGTAAAAATCCTCTTCTTATGCAGTTAATCTAACATTGATTCATTTTTCATACATTCTGGATTTGCAATGAGGGAACAACACACAATGTGTTTCATGTTGGCATAAGTCATAGTAAAGTATTGTTATGTCTCTTTAAACATGTACATTGGGAATATAAAGGTTTCTCATTGTGTAACCAATTAAAGCTCCCCTATCTCCTACTCCTTTGTAGGCTCTTTACCTGAATAAGAATCTTTTATATTTTATCAGACCAAGAGAAAATTATAAGTGAAACAATGACATCTGCTGGATGCTTTAACAAACAAAGCTCATTTTTATTCTTCTTTTGGTGTTACTTTTGAATATATCTGTTCAGATATAATAAGTTGATTAGAGACTGAAAATGTAAATGTGCTGCACATGATGGGGCTATCATGCATTTCAGTTTTTAATCTTGAAATTTTATTCGTCATTCCTTCATTTATACAACGTGTGTGTGTGTGTGTGTGTGTGTGTGCGTGTGTGTGTGTGTGTGTGTGTGTGTGTGTGTGTGTGTGTGTGTGTGTGTGTGTGTGTGTGTGTGTGTGTGTGTGTGTGTGTGTGTGTGTGTGTGTGTGTGTGTGTGTGTGTGTGTGTGTGTGTGTGTGTGTGTGTGTGTGTGTGTGTGTGTGTGTGTGTGTGTGTGTGTGTGTGTGTGTGTGTGTGCGCGTCCATTATTCTCCTTCTAGCTCCTCAAGTGCCTAAATTGATTTCCACCAAGCCAGAAACTGTAATAGCCTCAGCAAGCTCGTGAATATAGATGAGTAGGAAAACAGGGAAAAATGAGCATCCTAAAATGGCCGAGGAAGCAGGATGTGTGTGTGTGCGCGTGTGTGCAGGTGTGTGTGTGTGTGTGTGTGTGTATTTCCCAGATCTAGAATTAAAAACCATCAAAGCTGAGCCTGGAAAGCTATTCAGGTAGATCTGATGATAACCTCCATCTCATAAAAAGATGGGCCTCGGATAAGCAATCATGCTTTCTGACAGCGACAGTTTGCGTGTGCATGACTGTGTGTGCCTCTGTGTGTGTGTCTTCACTTATGTGTGTGTGAGGAAGTGCTTCCTGGGAGAGGTGACCCCGGGGGCGAGGAGGCTGATTGAAAAATAAGTTAATTTCAGGGCCCGATCAATGGGAGACAGGCGCTCAAATATCACGGGAAATTAAAAGTCTCAGAGCAGCAGACAGAGCTCTCCGCTCGGCCGCTGACCTGCACTCATTAATTTCTGTGCAGTTATCGTTTCATTTCAGGACTGTGGACTGACTCTATTGCAGGGAGAGAGGTGATAAGTTCTCCTCAATTAACTAATTACGCTGAGAGGATGAGTTGGCTGCTATAGTGTGAGAGCAGAGGAATAAGAGCATGACGGCTGACTGTCGGACTATTTTTATTATTAATATAAACATCCATCTTTATCCCCTTAATCTACGTTTCTGGCATGGTCTGTGATAGAAAACTTTTTTTTACCTTAGGTTAATGTAAAATAATTATAGTCAAAGGAATAAGCTGAATTATTTGTCAAAATTAAGGCTTTTCATTAATAAAGAGGGGAATTTTTATTCTGTATAACACACACATATTAAAACGCTCACACACCTGTATCCTGTCCTCTGGTAGCTCAGTCTTCATGGAGAGCATCTCTCTGGCGTACACATCTGGATAGTGAGCTTCATTAAAAGCTTTCTCCAGCTCCTCCAGCTGATAGGAGGTGAAAATGGTTCTGCAGATAAGACAAAGAATTTGTGAGAATAAAAAGGACATTTTTTTCCCCTTATAGTGTAAATTCTTATTAACACATTAGTTTAAGTTGGTATGATATTAAGCCACTGCACAACTGAATGAATTTAATCCAACCTCAATTTAAAAAATCATGGATCAAATTTGCAAATCAAATTTGATCCATGATTTTTCTTTAGGTATACATAAATGAAAATAGGACACTTTTATTTTTCATTTTTTAAATAAAGGTACAGAGTAAAATAAACAAATATGGTATGTGATGTTCTTCCTTTGATGATATTCGTTATTATTTAAAACGAAACTCAAGCCTTTCGATATCAACATTTTAAAAGGTGTAAAAAATCTTGATAACTTGAATTGAATACTTCAATGAGGGAATCAAATGAACTACTTTAATAAATTAGATTATTAAACATTTATCTCAGATAAAGCCTGAGCATCGCTTCCGTTTTTTACGTTAATTTTTACACAGCTGATGAAAGCTGTATAGTGCCCTACGGTAGAACAGCCAATAGCCATATATGAACGTAAATTAATCTAACAAATTAAATTAAACACCTTTGACAAAAAGGTTTTCCTTCGTTGAGTATTTTTTTTACCTGTGTCGTCTCTTCTTTCTCTTCTTGCTCTGACTCAGGGAGGACTTGGAGAACTTCTGATCACAGGAGGACAGACTCATGTCGTCTGAATCTGCGAGAAACACAGTGAACGAGGTCAACTTCAACAATAACTATTAATAATGATGATGATGATAACAAGTAAAGGCGTCATTTGATATCAAGGGTGATAATAAATCGAAGGCTAAAGTTGGTATTTGATCTTAAATGGATAATTCTAGTCTTCAACACGAATTTCGTTCTTTTAAGCGACCACGTAGCCTAATATAGCTTACGAGTTATAATAGGCTAATAAACCACTAATATAAATAATGATTAGCCTATGATACGTTATATTTAAATGGTTTGAATAGATTAATGAGGGCCCACGCATTTTAAATGATTTCCCCCATCTCAAAGCTTTAAAAAAAATATATAAAGGCTATAGGCCTATTTCACCTGCATTCCTCTAGAAACATTATCATTCAATCATAGGCCCCTGAAACACCTGTCATCTTTTTGTTAACCATTTTTATTTTTTTTATTTTAGACATTCTGGCTAAAATAGCTTTACATTAGTTAGCTAGAGATATAGTGTTCAGTTTTAAACATACAGAAAAACAGGAGTGAACATGTGTGCAGTGTGTGGTGTAAGTGACGCACTAACCGGAGCTGTTGGAGTGATGTGCCTCCATCTGTGCGTCAATGTGTGTCGTCCTGTGCAGAGGCTGCAGGTGCACATTTTGCGCCTCTGACAGCACCTCTAGGAAAGCCGGTTGACTGTAAAACGAGTGTATTCCCTCCGGTCCCAGCAAACCCATACCGACCCCGAGACCACCATGTCCAAGGGCCGACCTTGCAGCCAGCATGTGAGCCCTGTGCGGCAGAGCCTCGAGCGGCCGCCTCGGGGGCGCCGGCGGCTCCTTGTTGAGGCCGAGCAGCTCCTGGATCCCGAAGCCGGTCCGCCTGTGCACGGCGGGGGCCATCTTCCAAACCGGGGGCGGCTGCTGGATCCCTGCGTGGTTAACACCGGTTTGTGGGGCTGCTTTCTGTCTGTTCTCAGAATCTGAAAACACAGCTCCCTCCTTTCCTGTCATGGCAGTGAGTTCCCACTTTTTTGTCCCCTTTTCTCTAAAAAAAAAAGTCAAAGTCCCCGGTGCAACAAGCCCTGAGGTGCTCCTTCTGTCTCTCGCATCCCGCCTCTCTGCGCCGCTTTTATCCAACAGGCAACAGGCGGCAGCCAATCACATGAGGGCACAGAGCCCACACTTAAGTTAGCGGCATCAAGCTTCATCAAAGCACACAACACACTCTTTGGGGAGTATTTAGCTACAGGAGGAATTTCCAAAAGAACTCGAATAGGCTATTTCACTTTTGGCCATTAAATTGCTGTAGCCTAGATTTTAATAAATTTCTCTTTTATTGAAAGTTTGATCATCTTTTCATTTGGAGAGTTGTCTCTTTGAACAGGACATTTTTTTACTTTCATTTTCATCATTACATAACAGCTTGTAGACGGCTTTTTTCATAAAGGAGATTTTTTAAAGACGTGCCTCACATACGGTCAAATAAAAAACTGCGAACGAGAGACGACTGTTCAAGCTTTTATTTTCAGTGCTACTCCTTTACAGACTATCTCTAATCCCCACGGATCGAGTCAGCTTGAAAAACACATCATATCGAGAGAAAAAGGGTTATTTATCTTGTGTTTCTCATCTTTTAAACTTCTTGTCCGCAGGTATCCAGCTATGCAACTTAGTTAAAATCAATATAAATGTGCTGCTTTTGGTCTGTAAGGTTTGTTTTTCACCAAAATATCATTAGGCCCTAGAAGAACCCTAAATTATTTTGATTTATTAAAGTCCTATATATAGGCTAATAATTATAATAATAGGAAAAACACTTTTTATAAGAGATTTCCTTGGAAATAAACTCGCTTCACACCATTTAAAATGTAGGCATACAGGCACATGTTGCGATAAAAGGCAGCTTTTATTTTGTCATCATATGTTAAAGAAAATATGACCACACCATTTGATTTAAGTAACTGAAAGAAAAAATGCTCATAAATCATCTTTATGTAGGCTATTAAATATTTGCCAAATAGATTTCATGTAGGCCTATAGCGCCTTTCACATGATCTATAAGGCTTTACATATCCTACTAGTGGAAAACGACCCTAAGACATTGAAAATGAATCAATTTGAAGTCATAGTCTGATTTATGAGGAGAGGAAGGAAAAACACGCAAAACAGAAGAAACACTCAAAAACTCAAAACAATCGATTTTATCAGGGGGTTTTCTAGTAGGCTACTATTTAGTAGGCTATTTGCCTATTCGAATAGGTTAAATGTTTGGTCTTTGGTGCCTGTCTGCGCATCTGTTGATTGGTTATTAAGCGTTTTTATTCTCTGACCGGTCACCGTATGGCTATCATATCCCTGCACGAAGTAGGCTATTTAGCAATTAAATATGACACAAACCCAGAATCAAATGCTAGAGCACAAAACAACAACAGATTTATTTAGACTACCTCCCGAGTATCTTGCTCTCACTCTTTGTTTGTTTTGTCTGATCAGAAGAAAAAACGCTGTAAGACGTTCGTTCCCTCACATTAATCTGATTTAAAAAGTATACAGAAAAGACATTACGGACGTCAGGGGAAATCATCTCTTTCACCGTCTCTTCACACTCATTTACGCAGTGAAAATCCCAAATGAAACCCCCCCCCCCCCCCCCCCCACACACACACACACATACATTGCCTATAATTCGTCCTCTCTAATCAGCTATTATTCAATTATTGCACATCAGTTTCAGTCGTTCGGGGATAATTTTCGGCACACTTTGGACATCTGGCCAGATAAATATCGAGGTGAGTGGACGCGCGCGATGGACGCGAAAAGATACGATCTTGTCCATCAATAGGAGGCTTCATGTGGGGATGAATAAAAAAGGAGTTCCAGTGGGACTATTTGGCAGCTTAGCGTCATGCTGTCAGCGACGGTCAAACCCACAACAGGTTTAATGTTTGTGATATGACATGTGATCAGGAGATGTGTGGAGATAGGCCATAGTGTATCAATGTTGGAGGAAGAAAACTACAGGCCTTAATATTGTAAATATCGTGTCTTTTAAGAACAAGACTCCGCCATTGTTACCGGTTGTTTTGTTAAGACTTTGTTCTAATATCGTTATTTGCATGAATCATAATTGAATAGCACGTACTACATTTGAATAACAACAAACAGAAATAATAAATTAAACAAAATAGTCCCAGATGAGAGTGAACGAGTGCAGAGTGAGCCGACGAAACATACCTTCAGCATCTCATGAGAAGCTATTAGAGAGACATTTCATTAGAGGTGAATGAACATAGATCAATGTCCCACCAATAGCTATGCTAATGAGGTTTCTACATGAGACTCACTGCACACGTGCCACGTGCTGGTGACATCCATGAATCATATCCTTGCTCTCGGATCAGGATGCAACCAGAAAAAAACCCATCTGTGCATCCCATCTCATTGCCTCCCAACACAAAGCACCTCTATTCTCTGTTTCAATATCAAAATACAAACTCTGCACAAAGAAAAAAGAGAAATCCCAAAATATGAATTCTATTCTAGAAATAAATATTCATCAAGGGATAGCCTATAATGAACATTTCTTCCATTCTTGTTTGCTTCAAACCACACTATGAATACATTTGACCTTGACCGTAACCTGAATATCAAACAAAGGTTCAGGTGCTTTCTTTGGCAAGAACAATTTCAAAAAGGGGAGGGAAAAAACAAGGCACTGTTCAGGAAAAACAATTTAAAAACCTTAATTGACTTGATTCCATTATTGATTTCCAAAAAGCAAACTCTAAAATACATAGACAAATCATGTTTTAAAAAAACAAGCCTTCTTTACAGTCTGAAGGTTTTTAGTTTTCAGATGCAGGATATTTTTATGGTATCATCTCCAGTTACACGAAATGCAAGTCAAAGGGTTTGAAATTATACCAATTAACGGGTCTCATGGGTCATGCATTGGGAAATAAAATATCACAGTAATGTATGTATTTATTGTTTTACTGTAGAGATGAATTTTCAGCTTTTATCACATTTTCTTAGACTTGGACTTTATTGTCCCGAATGTGAAATTCTTCTTGACTGTACTGTACAGGTTTGACAGCAATCAACAAATAGTGCCAGCACAGAGGAAAAAACAACAGTATACATTATAGAGTATAAAGGTGAACGTCACTCCCTGTAAAATGTTTATGACAATTTTATCAAACCTGCTAAACCAAGGTGTTCCAGTTCTTAAAAAGTGTTCTTGTTGATGACGGGTTTTTTTTTAATTTAATGATGTTGCCTGTTTTTAAGTGTCAGTCGAAGTGGGCACATTTTACTGTGGGGCCTTATGACTTACCTGAGGAGATTGCCTCCAGTGGCCACTTGAGAGACTGCAGTTTTTGGTGCTTCCATGCTGGCTTCATTTCTCAGCCCTGGAGGTTGCAGCTTGGTAAAAACACACTTCCAATATTTTTTTTCATAAACTGGACCTTGCTGTTTGAGAACCTCTGGCAAGAACTTTATTACAGTCCCTTAATCTCAGCTTGTGACTTAAGGTTTCAGGCTTCTGCTGTTCAGGCTCCTAAGCTTTGGAATTCCCAGTCAGACGAAACTCAGATTTGCAAAGTCTGTGTTTCCTTTTTGAAACCATTACTCATTAAACTTCCCTTTATCTCTGGGGGTTTCCATTGACTGGAGTGCTGTTTTATTGTATTCACTTAATTTTAATTAATAATATTACTATTAATATTTACCAGGCTGACATTATTCAACAGTATGTGTAATTACACTCATAAGAGTAATGCTAAAGAAGCCTAATTATTGATATCACAATAATGTTGGTATTTGGATCAGATGTGATACAAAGGAGGTTTCCTCACTGAGTTACACCCTAAATCTTTACTACTTTTTGTATTATTCACTAATGAAGTTTAAAACTAAACTGTTTTTTGTATGAAGCAATTTGTCTATTACTAAACGTTGAACATTTTATAAAATCTTGTCATATAATTTGTTAAGTTTATTGTCCTACCTATATGCTGGAGTGACCATACAGAAAAAAACAAAAACAGAACATCCTTCCAAGAACAGAAAGACTCATACTCAGGATACTGTTATGATGTTTTTTTAGTTTTTAATAGTTTATATCAAAATGATGCAACCATGTACAGCATGTCTCATTGTAGATATGTCACTTGTCTGTTTTGTTTCACCAAAACAGAATACTGTCAGCTACAATAAACAACAATCAATTTAATCAAGATTAAATGAAAGCAATATATCATAAAGTCAAATTGAATTTTTTTGGGCCAATTTAGAGTCTCCAATTCACCTGAGCTAAAGGTTTAATGATTGTGGGAGGAAACCGGAGCCCCCGGTGGAAACCCACGCAGTCACAGGGAGAAAACTCCTCACAGTCAGGAGCATCTTTTCAAGCAGCCGAGATAATAATAATAACAATAACTTCATTTATATAGCACCTTTAAAAACAAACGTTTACAAAGTGCTTTGACAGACAAAGCAATAGCAGAACTTGTACACACAGAACAGTAGACATTAACAGTAAGGCCAGGAGATGCTGCTTGAAAAGATGCTCCTTCTTTCTGTGAGGGGGAAAGTCTTAACCACTGTGCCGCCCTGCTTGCTCTACTTACCTGTCAAGTTTTTCCTTCTCTTCTTGTTGTTTTCTACGTCCTCCTCATCTTATTCAGGCTCTTCTCCAGGTAGCACCGATCTTTTTGGGTGACGATGGTCATCCACAGGTCCATGAAACCATCCTCAAGAGCGAGTTCCTGCAACATGGCGAGTCCGTGGGGCCTGCAAAGACATAAGCCTCTTATTTAGTACTTTATTAACTTAGCAGGAGATTGAACAGATATAGTTTTTAAAGGACAAAGAACCAGAAGCCATTGGATCACACAGCTCTGAACCTTTTGAAATAAATGGACAGCTTGATCACTCACCTGACTCTGGCCGAAGAGTCCACCGCCATCTTGTTGACAGCGACCACAAAGCGATGGGTGAAGGTCTTTCCTGCTGTCATGATGTACTCTGTTCCCAGTCTGTCAGCCAGCTGGTGTAGCTGCTGAGCAGTGCTGGCTCTCACTGCAGGGCACAGGTGGCTAAAAAAAACAATACAGGTATTTAGTCATTTTGATTTATCAAACTTTTAACAAATGCTACTTTTACACTTATTCATGAATATGATCTGATCCTCAACGTGGACTTACTTCAGCCCTGTATTTAGCAGAACGGTCAGCACTGGACCTGGGCTGCAGTTCTGCACCAGCGCCTCCAGGGCTATGTTGGCCTGCTGCTGAATGAAGACGTTTACACTGGCTTGTGCGATCTTCAGCAGCAGAGCTATGCCTGTCTTCTCCGCTTGAACATCCATGTCTGTCTGCATGTACACGTAAAGATACACCATGGTTTCCAATGCCACAGTGGCCACCGACGAGCGCAGATTGTGAACCTAAAAAGTAAGAACAAACATCACCAGTCAGTGGTCATACTTCTCACAGACACATTGGAATATGATCATTAATTGACACTTGTAAACAAAGAGATGAAACGACTTCCGTACCTCTTCTGTCACTGCGTAACACAGTTCGTGTATTTTGGTTTTCACGATGTCTTGGTGGTGCTGCGCCAGAGCTTGGACGATCTTTAACCCGGCTGTCCTCTTCTCCCTGTGATAAAGAAACACAATGGTTACTTGCACTGTAGGTTAAATCACTTTCAGCTAAAACTGCTGCTGCAAATGTGCCACATAAAATATAATGTATGAATTAAACACAACTAAGTGCCAGTTATTTATAGTATCAGGTATAAGAGCTGACTTCATGCTGAGCTGTTTAAAGTAGATTGTTTTTAGAGAACATAAATCTTTGAGCACATCCCAGAACAACAACTAACCCACCAAATCCTAAAGAAGATTTCAGCTCATATAAGATCTGACTATAAAGCTTAAATATTAAGAAGTAGTTGGCACTGCAGGTAGAGAATCTAATTATTATTCTATATGGCGTCTAAGTCTTACCAGTCTTCATCCCTCATCATTTTGAAGCAGAGAGATAGACTCTCTGAAGGATTACGAAGGGGCATATGCTCTTCAAGGTCATTGTAATCTATTATCTTCCGTGTACTGGTGCTTCCTGGTTTCTTCCCTCCACCGGCAGTCCTCCGAGTGGGATTTGGCGTTCCAAAATGAGTTCCTGTATTGTTGGTTTGAGCCGTTTTTTTCGGAGGAACTGGTGTGAAGGCTTCCTTAGGAGTGTCTGTCTTCTTGGGCGGGGCAGGTTTTGGAGGAGGAACTGGTGTGAAGGCTTCCTTAGGAGTGTCTGTCTTCTTGGGCGGGGCAGGTTTTGGAGGGGGAGCTGGTTTGAAGGCTTCCTTAGGAGTGTCTGTCTTCTTGGGCGGGGCAGGTTTTGGAGGGGGAGCTGGTTTGAAGGTCTTCACTCTGTTCTTCATCTTCTGCGGTGGGTCTGGTGTCGGAGCTGGAGTTGGACGGACAGGTGCCAATAAACCCTTTCGTAGTGGATTTGGCTGAGGTCGAGTTAAACTGACACCAAAGTTTTGCAGCAAGTGCCCCAGTCCTTTCTGGATTTCCTCAACCTGCCCTTTAGCTGTCTGGAGCTTGTATCCTCCGGCGACTTCTTTTTCTGTTCAGGATAAGATATGAATATGTATCAGTCACATTTTCTAACATTTCTATCATCTTCATCAATCAACAAATCTGGATTCTGAGTTAAGAGTTGTGACCAATATATCAAAATGTAAAAACTTAAAGGTAAAACATTTGACTTCTTAAAAGGACTAATCATTTTGTGTACAAGAATTTACCTGCTTTGCTGTACTTAATCTGTGTCACAGGGATGCGGGATACTTGTCTTGGTTGTAGATTTGCTGGAGGAGGAGGAGGAGGAGGAAAGGGTCTAAGAGGAGGAAACACCTGAGCATGTTGATCCCACTCACACTGATCAAGTGGACTTGTGATGAGGGGGTTTTCTAATAGCTCAGAGGGAGTATAGCAATCAAATGAGCTGTCGTCAGAGCAGATTGATACTGAAGAGCTGTAGTTCACGTCTCTTCCAAAATACAAGTCCTCTTCCTCCTCATCATCTGTAGCAGGACTCCTCTGATATATCTGAGTCCTTGATGTCCGGCTGTTGTATCCCACATCTGGAAAAATAGGGTCCACTTCTGAAACAGGCCTGACTCTCTGTTTTTTGATGGTTGAACCAGGCCTCTGTCTTTCAACACTTGGGGGCCGAGGTGAAGTGAATTGGCCCTGCAGTCCCAGTCTTTCTAAAATAGCCGAATTGCGAGCTCTGTCTGCAGCATACAGAGTCTCTGTTTGATGAAGCCGAGCCTCCATCTGAGTCTGTACGTCCTCAAGCCTGGACAGTGTCTGGTGGATCTCATCACGCTGAAATAAAAAGAATAAATAAACTGAGGTCAGTTGAGATTCAATAACATTTGAGTACTGTCTTTCAGTGGAGTAATAAATACACAAAGTACAAAACAATGACTTGCATGTTCATTTCTCAGAAAACATTCACCTTACATGACATTAGCACTGAGTTCAAATACTAGCTAACGATATGATGACTTCTCAAATTAATGAACAATGTTTGCCAAAATAACAGCTAAAGTAGAGACACTGAACGCAGCAAGATGTCTGAAAGTGACACATAAAGAATTTATCATGATGAGCAAATGTAAACTACGCTATTTTATACTACAAATACATGTAGACCAACATATTTCATCAAGTTATATCACTTGACACATATTTTTCTGAATTATTAGTTAAGTTTGCATCAGAAACTCTTTGTACACATCCCTGTAAAATATTTTGAAAGTTTGGAGAAACAGCTTGTTGTACTTACATTGTCTTCATCATTGGGCATCTTCTTCTTTCCAATCCAACTGAACATTGTTGAAAAGATTACTGTATCTAAAGTTTTAGTTGTACTAACTGGTTAAACACCTAGTGTGATTACTTCTCAGGGTCTCACTGAATCTGAAGCCTCGTGTCCTTTAGTTTGGAACGTTCTGTTACATGTCAGATCAAAGTGTATTATTTACAGTCTATGGATCAAAGCCACAGAATTTAATGCAAAATTCTGGAATCTACAGATGAAAGCCACGACAATTTTTTTTTTTTTTTTTTTTTTAACTTTATTGTAAACACAGACAATGTTACAATGTGAAATTCATAAACAAACGAACATGCCAGGGGTTAACAAAGACTAAAACAGAGTAAAACATAGTGAAGGGTCCTCAGTTTACACAATTAAAATAAATACAATATTCAAGAGTCTTCAGGGCCTTGGGGTTCTCAGAGTGCTGGATGGTTTTTATGTACTGCTGCAGCTCATTAAAATAATGTTTGAATGAAGGTTTTCTGTTCACAAATTTACTTTTATGGATATGAAATTTAGCCAAAATAATAAAAAGATTAATAATATGGTACTGTTTTTGGTACAAGTTGCAGAAATCATAAAAACCAAAAAGCACATTTTTGTAGAATAAATTAAACTTTTTAAGAATTTTCCTTTGAATATAAGTAACCAAATTCTTCCAAAAAACAACAGTAGAGGGACAGCTCCAAAACAGGTGTATTGTTGTTTCGCTAACAAGTCCACAAAAAGAGCAGGTAACATCAATGTCTTTTTTCATTCTTTGTAAATAATGTTTTGTGGGATAGCACCGATGAAGCAGTTTAAAATAGACATCACGAGGTTTGTTTGTGATCAAGTATCTAGAGGATAATGTCCAAACTTTTTCCCACTGGATATTTGGGACAAATCTTCTCCAGTAGTGGATCACATGTGGGACAGTGGCAATGTCTTTCTGGAATAATGATCTGACCTTCTTGTTCCTGGTTGAAGGACTAGATAAGAAACACATTTTTCCTACAGTGGTTTATACAATGAAAATGAGCAAGGGGACACACAAAGTTCAGTGTAACTTTTGAACAACATTATTACACCTTTGGGAATTGCATCCATTACAATAGAAAATTCTCTTGGGGTGACAGGGATATGATAGGTGGACAGGAACTCAGAATAATTCATCAAAAACCCTTCTGAATTAAATAACTGTTTTACAAACATAATATCATTTTCAAACCAATTATGAAAATATATAGTTTTTCTCTTGAACAAAATATCACAATTGTTCCAAATGAGGTATTTGTGTGGAGAGAAACCGTGTTTATAAATGAGTGACCAAGCTAAAAGCATTTGTTTGTGGAACTTGGCTAATTTAATTGGTATTTTTTCAATATTATAATTACATTTTAGTACAAAAGATAGACCACCAAGTTTAGAAAAAATAAAGTTTTGTTTTTCCAAACAAATTGAAAAAGCATCCTATCAATAGACTTACACACAGACGAATCAACATTCAGGGCAAGAGCAGCATATGTCAATCTGGAGATACCTTCTGCTTTTGTTAATGAAGTTCTTCCTCTTAAAGTCAGATCTCTCAGAAGCCACATATTAAATCTTTTTTTAGCTTTATCAACGATGGGGTTGAAATTCAAACTGCAACGATCTTCTTCATTTTTTGTTATTGTAATACCTAAGTATGTTACTTGGGATTTTACAGGAATGTCAAATAACACTGTATGTTTACAGAGGGACAAGGGTAGTAGCTCACATTTATTTATATTTAAACTCAGTCCTGATGCTGCAGAAAATGTTTGAACGAGTTTAGTGGCAACTGGAATTTGGTCTGAATTCTTTAAAAACAGTGTAGTATCATCAGCCACCTGACTTATGGTAATTTGTCTGCCAGCAAGAGAAATGCCTTGGATGTTGCTTTCAAGAATGAATGTGGAGAGAAGTTGGACTGCAAGCAAAAATAAATAGGGAGAAACAGGGCAACCTTGACGAACTCCACGAGATAATTTGAAGCGAGGTGAGGTACCATATTTAAGACTGATTGAAGAACTACCGTTTGTGTACAGTGTTTGAATAGCTTTGCAGAAATAGTTACCAAAACCAAACCTATGAAGTGAACGATAAATAAATTGGTGTTCGAGGGAGTCGAAGGCCTTATAAAAGTCTAAAAACAGAATAAAACTTTCATCATTGATAAATTCAGAATATTCCAGTAGGTCCAGAACTAATCTGACATTATTAGCAATATGTCTGTTTGACATAAAACCAGACTCGTCAATTATAGAGGATAAAGACTTCTTAATCCTTTTGGCAAGGATAAGAGCTAGTATCTTGTAATCATTGGCCACAACAAAAATTGAATGAATATAAATCTGGAATGTCACGTAACCACAGCAACCATTTTACTAAAGGTCAAAGATCTATCATTGTCACATTGCTCTGTTACAGGTTAATGCTGTTTGCTGTAACATTCAGGTTGTGTGACAAGTAGGCTAGGCCTACTTATGACTTCACACACTTACGACACATTTTAAGTTTGAACAACATTTTGTGATAAACCATTTGCTGATAACAGCTAACATTAGCATTAAACCTGTTAGCTAAAATACTGTCAGCTGGGAGGCAGCTAAAACATTTAGTTGATTCCTTGTTTCTGTAGAGTCCTTGCTAACATGACCTAAGCTTGTTAAATGTAAAATGCTAACATTTACTTTTAGTGTTATCAAAAATGTTTTATTTTTAATTAAATAAGCATTTAAACCCTTACTAATACCATAATAAGCCTGCGTTAGCTGTAAGCAGCACATTTCTAACAGGCTATTAATATTTGAGAATGTAATTACTAAACAATAAAGGTGTGAATTCTTTGCTAATTTGAGCTAGTAAGTGGTTGAATGCTAACATTAGCTGTTCCCTCACCTAGTTTCACGTGCTCACCTCATTCATCCCTCTATCCTCCACACTGGATATGTTCAGGCTTTGCGCCTGACACTAATTTTAAACACGTTGTTTAAATACAACAAATAAAAAACCCTCCTCAAACCAAAGTTGACTCTATTTTAACCTTGGTCAATGACAAGGAGTCTTTGTACACAATGATTCTCTGTGAAATGTAGATGGAAAACAATTTACAAATTTAAATGTATTTTTTAATCAGGTTAAAAAATATTTGAGCTCTCCACAGTCTGGGTCAGTGATGAGTTTCTGAACCAGCTCTCTCTGTTTGATTCATCTTTGTTTTCATTGTCTTTGTTCAAGGCTCCAGAAACGTTTCTTCTAATCTAGCTAATTGCGATTTCCCAGAGCTCGGTATTTTAGAAGGAGAGCTGGGTCACCAAACAGCCGTTGATCAAAACATCCTATTAAGGTGTGGAAACAAAAGGCTCTCACAATCCTAACAATGTGCCGCTGGTGATTCAACAGTTTGCTTCGTGGGCACAAAGCATTAATTAGGGCAATAACTTCATGCTACTGCCGTTCTATAGTCTCCATTTCTGTATGAGTGCATCTTTTTATGCTCTGAAGTTAGTCGGGGGACTCTGACTTGCCGAGTGTGCCACATTCCCCTGTTCCATGTGCAGATGTGTTATTGGCGTAATGAGGAAAATACTTTGGGTAACGTGGGAGAGAGGCCTCCTAACATCGTAACTTTCTTTGCGAAATAATAAAACTCATTGTGGTAGCTCATAATGAGAATTGACATAATTACTCGGGCCCATTTCTTGTCTAATTAGCACACTTCCACAGTGGACAGAGACTAGCAGTTTGGCAGGAGAAGGGAATCGGACAGGCATGGCAATGGCAACACAAAAAGGGGCCTCTGGTTTCAGTGTAATTAGGTGAGACAATGCCGCTGACTGTTTTGAGCTATGGCTGCGGCTCAGAGCTGGGGGTGAGCGGACTCCCTGAGACCCTAATAAGCCCCTAATTGTCTTTTTTTTATTCACATGGCGGCACCAGCAGACATGAAGACTGCCTATTCTTGGTCTCCTGCAGAGACCGTGGTGTTCGTCCTGGAGAAAGGAAGGAAATTTGAGTTGACTCACTCAAGACCTTCACTGTTTGGCTGTCAAACTCCAGACATCTTGTTTTAACCTTCTGTGACAGTGTCCCAAACCTGGAGAGCTGCCAGAATGTTGAAAGAAAGATGTGGGTAAATAATCAAGTAAATTATGTGCAACTTTAAGGAAAGGGTATGGCTCAGCAATGCTCAGTCGTTCTTAATGTAAATAATAAGATTTATATTTCAAAATAACTAAAAGCTAATCCCAAGACAATCTCGGATCCTTGGGTCAATCCTTTTTCTGTTGACTGTTTTGTTTTTATTAAATCTTCTCTCTTTATTACATTTATAAAATATAGTAACAAAAATGTGTTCCCCTGTTAAGGCCTTTTTAGTTTTAAAGCTTATGATTTTATTTCTCAAACAAGTAAATAAATACATGTCATGGAAATGCAAGGAAATGTAAGCTAATTAAAATCAGGTTTAACAGAAGAAGTAACTGTTTTATGCACCTCGATATTATTTGTTTTTAGTTTTTAGGCTTACCAATTCAGAACAGTTAATAAGTTGTTGTTTTTTGTGACTTGAGAATAAGGGCCTGTATCCACAGGCGACGCTTTTTTGCGCTGGGAGCGCCCATTTTCAAAACCAACGAGGTTCAGCGTTTTCAGCATTTATAGAGTTTTCAGCGCTCAGGAGCTTCGAAATATTTTTTCTGTTCTAAGCAACTGAACATATTGTTTATATTATTATAATTTAACAGTCATATTTTAGCTAAATGACTTTTTTTTCCCACAGCTAAAGAAAATAAATCCACAAGCATCTGGGCTGCATGTCGATAGTTAGGGATGAGCCTGTTAACTACACACACGCACGCACACGCACACACACACACACACACACACACACACACACACACACGTACACACACAGACTGTTCCATATGTTAGAGGCCATGTCTAATGGCAGGTGGTACCCTATGGACTCAATATTTTATAAAAACTCCTTCTGTCTAACCTCCTCTGCAGTAAAGGCCTCTCTGCTCAGAGGAACGTCAATTCGATGTGCCCTCACTCCTTTAATTAGCTGTCAATTAGTGCAAATGAATCAACTCTTCGCCTAATTAAGCAATGCCACCAGGCAGCTCCCATATACAGGCCATTGTGCAAGCAGCATGAGAAAACCACAGCTAGCAAACTCACTTTGGATCACGAGTGCAATTTAACGATCACACTGCCACACTGTGTTCAGGGAGCTGTTGCTGTGTTTGTTTTCTGTATAAAGTGTATGGGCTGAAGTCACACATGTTATGCTACAGCAATCAGGCAATGCAAATTGTTGTTGTTTTTTTCTATTTTTGTTTATGCAACATGAGCAAAATTCAAGGTTTTTTTGTGTCAACCGAGTAAACATGCAAGACAGTATACTGCATTAACCTCATAAGCTGTTTGTAGCCCAGTGGGGCAAAGAAATGCATGGCAATAACAATTAAAACACTCTCCTGATATGAGTGCTTAGCTCCCTCAAAATTACTTTAAATGGTTCTTATCATCTAATCACTCAGATGTATATTATTTTCATGTCTGATTCAGGTAGAGCTTTGCAAATCTTGTCCTTCATTAGGAGTCACCTAGGCATCTTCCCAAGGCTATATGTCATGCTGGATGATGGAAATAAAACTTTGTGTTTGGTAAAGTAATTTAATATGTGAGTATGAACTTTTTTCTGTTAGTTTTCCAGGCTAATTTTTCTTACAGTCTCAATTTCTAGAAAATAATTTTGCCCCGATGTATTAATAATACTACTATAGGGATTACACTTTGCATTATAGTTGCAAACTTGTGTTGGGTGAATGAATTATTTTTAATAATCTTTTCCAGGATGAATACCCATTTTCCCCTCTGTTTTTCACTCCCCTTGAAGTCTCAGACTCTAGAAAATTATTTTGTGATGCAGTCCGCATGTTTAATTCACTAACAGAGTGGACACTTTATATCTACAAACATCTGTTTACTTCTAGCTTGTTTTTTTAAATAAAATGTTGGCATCACCCTTGAAAGAAGTCAGGTCATCAGCAGCGTATTGATAGATTTCAAATTATTCCAGAGGACATCTGACTTCTTCAATTGGACTCGACACAAATTTTGACCCAAAAAAATAAACCATATTTTTCTTTTATAAACATAATACTATACTGGAAATCAAGAAAATTAGATCACTTAGAAAATAGCATTACATATGTAGAGGTCTGTAATTACAAAGGAGGTATTTCTATTGACTCTTAAAATGTGTCTGCCAAAATATGATCCACCATGTGTATCTTAAACTGTATCAAACTATATCACATAAAGGTAACCAAAATTGTCAAACTAAAAGCTCCATTTATTTCACCTGTAAATGCAGGTGTATATGCTGACACAAACACGGTAATGTGGGGACACTTTATGTCATAAAGATGCATACTTATTTCCTGTGACGTGAGCAGTCCAGCCATTTTTCCTCCCTCTTTCATTCCACCAGCCACTCAGGACATTACAGGCTGTAATTGTTATTTAATAGATTAAACATTCATCCCCTTCCGTGCAAACCCCTCAGTGCCCAATGACAACCCCACCATGTACACACTGCTAACATCCCCCATCTCACACACACAAATACACACACATGCACGCACGCACGCACACACACGCGCACACATACACACACACACACACACACACACACACACACACACACACACACACACACACACACACACACACGGAGACTCTCATTTGACGGCAGTGTTTGTGCTTAAAATTCAATTACCCACTTATTGATAGCTCTCTGGGGTGCTGAAGGAGTTGACACAGTGCTGGTGGAGGTGTGGATGATTTCCCAGGAGGACTCAGTCTCCTCTGCACATCTCCAGCTGGATCTATTTCATGGCTTTACTCATCAGCAAGAGACGCAGATGGAGCCGTCATACAACTGCACACAGAAGTGCATGCAGACACAGACATAACACAAACACTCATAGAAACACAAGACATTTGTTATTGTACATGCTAACAGTGTAAAGGTTGCACAAATGGCCAAGAAGAACTCATGCGTATGACATTTTTTAAGAAAAATAAATCAATGTTTCTACAATTTTTGGGGTAAGAATTGACAATTACTTTCTATGTCATTTAACCTCTCAGCATTTAGCATGACCAGTATATTGTTTAATTAATCAATGATCAGAAAATACTTGTGTAAATTGCACTTTATTTCTCAAAATTTGAAGCTGCAGTTTTTAGTTCATTGTTTTGTTCATCTGACAGTCAAACAAAACAAAACAGAGAAAAGACATGAATCAAAACTGCTGCTTCTTTTCATGCTAAACAGATTTGTTGATTTTTTTTAGCTCTACTATTTTAAGCACTTTAAATAATGTATTTATCTACAGCCTGTATTCTAAAGTGTAATAATAAGCAGACCTTTATCTTAAGGGTCAGATAAGCTTTACTTCTTTCCCATAGGGGTGTTTTCTGAATATGATGACACCTATTTTCAATTTAAGGGCTTGGCATACATTTTGAAATAGTTATTTTAGGTTATTATGATCCAAAGTCAAATGTACATTTTAAAGTTTTTAAGTCAGTGTAAAATACAAAAGCTAATCCTGTGTGTTGTCATTGCTTTAAATGAGCACTTGGTAAATTTGACACACTGACTTTGCATTAAATCCACAGGTACTGGCCTACAGGTTAGCCACGCGTCTTGAAGTCCCCTGAGGCCTTGCAGGGCCCCACAGGAACACTTGGCTTGCCGCTGGCCTCGTTCCTCGCTAATTACAGCACTCATGTCTGCTCTCCCATGAGACACTGCTACTCTGATGACAACACGCTGCACAGCTTGGAGCACTGCATCACCGGGCAACAGCTGGGGCTGCCGGCTGCACGTCAATTCTTGGGGGGGTGAAAGGAATAATGATGCTGTATGTATATTGAGGAAGGTGACATCGAGATGTGTAAAATCATACCACGCAGGAAAACTTTCAGTCAGGTTGCAGTTGTTGTGTAGTGGGAGCCAAATGAATTGTTATATACACAAATTGTTGCTTGTTACTGATTACAAATATAAATGGCTTGTAAAACTGTTAAAAAAAGCCATGTCACACACTGATTATGAGCACAGCTGGGATTCTATTCTCAGTTTGTTGCCTATGACCGAATCAAAGCCATGCGGATGAACAATACTCCCTCTTGTGTGATGTTTCTTCATGATATAATCTAACATGAGTTGGAATTAGAAAGTAAATATGAATCTTGTTGTCCTTTCTTGTGACAGGGTCAGATTACAGCTTTACATGTCCCTTAAGTGACACTGGATCGATGGGCTCTATACACACTGTACTCCTCTCAGTGTGATTGCACTGACTGTTCATTAGCGGGGTTCTGGGCTTTGATGGTCTGCACACTATACTGTCGTCCGTAAATCTACAGACTCCTCCCAGGTATGCTGCCCTGTCTCGTCAAAGAGCTATGAAGAATGAAGTGATGAAAAACAAGATGAGATTTATCTGCTCCCTCCTCCTTCTCCTCTACACACAAGACAGCTTGTGTGTACAAAAAATGATGGTACATGTGGGACCTCGCCTAGACACACACGCTTAAATGAGAATGTACAAAAAGTGAAGAAATGATGCCGAAACAGCAGTGACAATTGTCTTTCCATCACATCTTTATGTGGTTAGTGAGAAAAAGGTGTTTACTGGAACCCAACTCAAAGGCGAGCCATTAAAAGAAACAACGGGGGTTTTCTTTGCACTAGCTGATCAGACCAGAGGTAAGCAACAGGAAGGCAGCTGAGAGGGACAGAAAAAAAGGACAAGGCACTCAGGCAGGCAGAAATTTTAAAATAGAATAAAGACATGAAGCTACAACAGCTAGTAGGCCATCTTGGTTTACATTTTCAACTGAGGTGCTTCAATCTGTAATGGTAGACAAATTATCCTACACCAACTGATTTAACTCTTTGTGGTAAGACCTAAATACCAGCAATGAGAGTCAGATGGGACTGTGGAGTAAATTAAGCTCAGTTAAGTAGGCCTAACATAGCCATACCCAAACTTAAAAGTTAACAGATGGGACATAAAATCCCCTATACGTGAAGTGGTTGAATGCAACCTAGTCTAATGCTAGTAATGCACTATGCTCCAGGTAGTTAGTGGTGGTGACAGATCCGTGTTTCACCAGAAATTAGCAACTAAAATGACAAAAACAGTAAAAAACCCCAAGGGTAGTCAGGCCATAATTCAAGTTATGATAACCAGTTATAGCTAACGTCAGCTGTTAGAATTCAGCCCCTTAGCTGAACTTTCCATAGGCTACCTCAGCTAGCTAACGCTTCTTTGGCTAGGAAGCATTTAGCTTTTAGCTAGCTAAAAGTGGATTTTTGCTAACATATTAACTATGGTTTAATTTGAGTAACACACTAGGCTATATGTTGTTCGAGATTTTAGGTGTGTGTAAAATCCAAAGTACAGTAGAAAATGTGATAAAAAAGAAAAGAAGAAGAAGTTGGTGAATTGTAGTTATTTGGTAGTGTTACAAGCCTTACATTTTTTGCCAAATTGATTTTTGGCTTGGAAGTGGTTGAATGCTAACAGTAGTGGTTCTCCAACATTAGATAAGGGGATTAGCAAATATGTTGTGTAAACCCTAAATAAACCTTTAATGTTTTTGGGAAATGTAAGGCCTGTTTTGTCACACTACTGGTTGAAACTCTACATCTTAATCTCACAGTCTGCTATTTTGAGAGGGGGCTAATTGTCAGAAAATGTTGTTTGACAGTTGTATGATGTCATGGTCTGGCCAGCGAGTGTGGGGCAGTGGAGAGTGAAGACATGTTGCTGCGTCCCATTCATTATCATCTTTTTTTTCTGCTGTTCCAGGTCAAGAAATTTAGGTCAGAGAACAATGCACTCTCTCTGTAAGACCGTAGCGGGGTGCTGAAACTCTTCTCATGCTCCCCACTGACCCTCACCCAGCCTTCACATCCAACTACTCAATACAACTTACACTCTGTGGGCACAACACAACTGCAAGTGAATTTTAGTTTGAAGGACTGTTTTATACCTTAAATAAAGCAGGGTGGAGGGAGTCACCTTGTGGTTAGAAACTACAATTACACTATGTATCAATCTATTCATCTATCTTTGGGGCCATTTTCATGACGTTCTTGTACATATTTTTTTTGGGTGTTTGGAGAATATTTACATTTTGTGATTGTAAGGACAACTAATAAATATTTCATAGATTGGTTTCAGTAACTTTGACAATGTATTTTCATTAAAAAAATATTTGCATACTCCCCCTCAAGAAATTCACTCTTTAGAGTATAAAGAGGGCTTAAATCTACAATACGTTAAGTCTATTTAAACAAATAAATCAAATGCAAATTATCCAGAAACATTTTTTAGTAGTTCTTTTATACATTTCTTTTGGTTTATTAATGCATGATGAGGTTCCTTTTGAACTAATTATTTGATGCACAACCGTACAAGTTATCAGCAGAGAACATCAAATGTATCCTAATAGCCTTAATAGCTTAACATGTAGGCTGTAACTTTTTTTGATGAAGAGGAAACTATGTCCCATACAAGCAGTTCATTTGGCTTGTCTACATGCATTAAGGAGTAAAGTAGCTGCAGGTGTTATTGCTAGGTGTTATTAATGTATTAGTCCAAAACTTAGCAGAGGGATGACATCCCTGACCCGAGCCAAAAGTCTTAAGAAATAACTTTTAAACTAAAATTAATTGACCTGCTGGTGGTCTGATCTTAAACTGAACTTATATGAAGGTTTAATTTTGTGTAAACACAATAACAACAACATCAGCAGAAACGGTGAGGCTCCCTTGCTGCATAAAGAACAGTCTCGACTCTCGAGTTGCTGGGGCACTAAAAAAATCAAAAGGAGCAAAGTTTGTCATCAAACTTTGATAAACAGCCTAATGACCCACATCATGAAGGCTATGGTTTAATGTGTAGAGCAGCTTTTGCCTATATCTGCTTGAGACAATCCTGTGTTTGGCATTACAGTAAGACTTTTACCTGAAGACTTGAGAATAAAAGACAAAGGGCTCTGACCTTTGAGTTATATCACCATTTTACTTAATGCTTATATGTTTATACTGTAATGTTCTTAGTCAGTAAATTGTAGGCTAATGAAAACATGTAATATAGCTTGCTGGCTCTTCTTGAATCACAGACCATGGTGAGAAAACATTTCATAAAGTTTTATCACTGCAGATTGATCATCATACGATCAACAATCGGCTTAATTTTGAACAGATTAAAATCCAATAGTATGGATTTTCAGACCTCACAATAATTCAGAATCAGCCTTCATTACTTCAGTTACAATCAAACTTTCCGCCACTAGAAGCAGTTGTAGCGTGCGTCCTCCGTCATGACGTCACTCTAGTCTAAAATAAAAGCCCTGTGAATGTCTACGTCTCTTGCCGGGTGCGGTGGCGCGCGCCTGTAATCCAAGTTACTGGGAGGCTGAGGCTGGCGGATCGTTTGAGCTCAGGAGTTCTGAGCTGCAGCGGACTATGCCGATCGGGTGTCCGCACTAAGTTCGGTATCGATATGGTGCTCCTGGGGGAGCCCGGGACCACCAGGTCGCCTAAGGAGGGGTGCATCGGCCCAGGCCGGAAACGGAGCAGGTTAAAGCCCCCGTGCCGCTCAGTAGTGGGTTCGCGCCTGTGAATAGACGCTGTAGTGCAGCCTGAGTAATACAGCGAGACCCAGTCTTTTTTACACACAACACCAAACCATGTTTCAACACACACACTTTCTGCATTTGATACACACATCGATCAAGAGCTTCATAGCTGCTTCTTTATCTTGTTTTCATCGAGAATTACTGCTGCTGCGCTGTCTCACACCGCCTCCACCTGGAGGAAACTGCAACTGCAACAGCCGCACGGAACCTTTCTCATCACGGTTGGAGGTGGAGACTCAAACTTCAGCTTTAGACAGCTCAGTGACAACTCGCATTTACGATTCACCTGTATCTGTTTTTAAAGTGATTCCTACTAGTGAAAGTAGCCTATAACTGTTGGAACAACAAATAGAAACTTTTTAGATTCATATTTTCTTTTCTCAATTCTGTCATGATATGAAAACACAGGTTGATAGGTTTATAATCCACCAGCACTGTGAGCTCACTGAGGTTCAGCCACCTTATAGGCCACTTTATACTGAAATACAAGGCCTTTCAGGTATGTGTACACACCTGGAATTTGACTCCAGTTCAACTTTGCTCTCCATGAACAAATATTAACATTTAAATTGAGCTAATGTAGGCTACAATATTTATTCAGATTTGTCCAATGTGAAGGTGTTTCCTTCAAAGGCTTGTATTTTCATCACTTATTTGTTCACATAATAAACCCAACCCAGACCTTAATTAATCAACATATCGTTATACTTCACTTGAACAAAATCAATCCCATGGGTTGTTTTTCACTTCTCTCTAGATTTCTACATTAAGTCCTTTGTCAGCACCTTTCCATTATGTGCCCGATTTAATGGACATGATGGCTATTCTAAAAACAGTAGCAGTGACTCAGAGTCACATGTAAATACAGAAATTGTTCATCCAGGGGTCTTAAATTCCTTTTTTTCTTAAACCTGGGTCTTTAGCAAGTATACTTGATGTTTAAAGCTCATGTGAGCAAAACCTTTGGGTTTTGGAGACTAAGATGCCCTCTGTGGACAAAGTGGGATGATTGATCTCTTTGGTGATCTTGTTCTGCACATGTGTAAGGTCTGTGTCCTACTGGCGTTTTTTCTTTTTCATGTGCTCCAGTATTGTCTTTGGATTCTGCCGAGTCCATTGAAACATCTTTACACATCTAGGTTGTTTTTTTTGTTGTGAAGCAACTGAGTAAAGAAAGCAAATATAACATGAATGCATCTGCTCGTTAAGTTCCATTTAAAATAATAAAACATTTCGACATGTTTAAAATTAGAGCAATTCCAATATTGTTAACACTTAGACTCAAAGCCTGAACATAGACACTCTGGAGGAAAGAAGGATGTAAATATCCATTTGGACAGAGACTGTTAGCATTTTGAGAGGCGAGCAGCTGAACAGGTAGGCTAGGTGATGGAGTATTGGGCCAAGGGGAAAACATCTAAAATGTTGTGATTAAAGTCTTAAATATATAAGATTAAAGTACGATTTTTCCCCCAAATGTGGCCTTTATACTCCTTCGTAGAACAGCTAATGTTAGCATTCAACCCCTGACTAGCTCAAATTTCATTAACAAGGATTTCACGCCTTTTTTGTTTAGTGACATTTTCAAATATTAATATTAGAATTCAGCTGCTATAGGCTTATTTTGGTAAATTGTTTAGGGTTTGAATGCTTATCTAAATAAACAAAAAATACATTTTTGATAACCCAAAAAGTTCATGTTGGCATTTTACTTTGAACTTCCTTAGATCATATTAGCAAGGACTATACATAAGTAGGCCTACTTGTCTCACAACCTGAATGTATACAGCATTAACCTGTAACAAAGCAATGTGACAATGATAGATCTTTGACCTTTAGTAAAATGGTTGCTGTGGTTACGTGGTCTTCCAGACATTCCAGATATTTGTATTTGTAGCATTCCCCCGGCTGAATAGATGGTCTGGCTCTCAAATTGATGTTTCAGAGTTTTATTTGAAGAAGTTCCTTTTCGTTCCGTTCTCAATGAAAACACCGTAAGAGCTAAAAGAGAGTAATAAAGAAAATATTACTATACATGTATATCAACTAAACCGTTTAAATGTTCAAAAATGTAAAATGATGACCTTAATATCGTGAATTAAACTTATTTATGCACACTTCCACATGCACACACACACACACACACACACACACACACACACACACACACACACACACACACACACACACACACACACACACACACACACACACACACACACACACACACACACGTTAACCTTGACTGAACTACAATTCTAAGATGCAGCATCTTTGCTAGCCCATACATATTCCAAAACTTTACAAACTACAAAACACGCCTCGTTCCGTTTTACCTTCACTTCCTGTCATTTTCCTTTCAAAATAAGAGCATCCGTCTTTTCATGTAACTAACAGGAAGTTATCACAAAACCTTAAGAAATGAATTTCAAATTAAAATACACAATAACAGACTACTGGGTCATTTACAGTATTCATTCCATTTGTGTTGTGGCTTTCATCTGTAGATTCCAGAATTTTGCATTAAATTCTGTGACTTTGATCCACATTCTGACGTTTAACAGAAAGTTCCAAACTGAAGGACATGAGGCTTCAGATTCAGTGAGACCCTGAGAAGTAATCACACTAGGTGTTTAACCAGTTAGTACAACTAAAACTTTAGATACAGTAATCTTTTCAACAATGTTCAGTTGGATTGGAAAGAAGAAGATGCCCAATGATGAAGACAATGTAAGTACAACAAGCTGTTTCTCCACACTTTCAAAATATTTTACAGGGATGTGTACAAAGAGTTTCTGATGCAAACTTAACTAATAATTCAGAAAAATATGTGTCAAGTGATATAACTTGATGAAATATGTTGGTCTACATGTATTTGTAGTACAAAATAGCGTAGTTTACATTTGCTCATCATGATAAATTCTTTATGTGTCACTTTCAGACATCTTGCTGCGTTCAGTGTCTCTACTTTAGCTGTTATTTTGGCAAACATTGTTCATTAATTTGAGAAGTCATCATATCGTTAGCTAGTATTTGAACTCAGTGCTAATGTCATGTAAGGTGAATGTTTTCTGAGAAATGAACATGCAAGTCATTGTTTTGTACTTTGTGTATTTATTACTCCACTGAAAGACAGTACTCAAATGTTATTGAATCTCAACTGACCTCAGTTTATTTATTCTTTTTATTTCAGCGTGATGAGATCCACCAGAGACTGTCCAGGTTTGAGGACGTACAGACTCAGATGGAGGCTCGGCTTCATCAAACAGAGACTCTGTATGCTGCAGACAGAGCTCGCAATTCGGCTATTTTAGAAAGACTGGGACTGCAGGGCCAATTCACTTCACCTCGGCCCCCAAGTGTTGAAAGACAGAGGCCTGGTTCAACCATCAAAAAACAGAGAGTCAGGCCTGTTTCAGAAGTGGACCCTATTTTTCCAGATGTGGGATACAACAGCCGGACATCAAGGACTCAGATTTATCAGAGGAGTCCTGCTACAGATGATGAGGAGGAAGAGGACTTGTATTTTGGAAGAGACGTGAACTACTGCTCGTCAGTATCAATCTGCTCTGACGACAGCTCATTTGATTGCTATACTCCCTCTGAGCTATTAGAAAACCCCCTCATCACAAGTCCACTTGATCAGTGTGAGTGGGATCAACATGCTCAGGTGTTTCCTCCTCCTCCTCCTCCTCCTCCTCCAGCAAATCTACAACCAAGACAAGTATCCCGCATCCCTGTGACACAGATTAAGTACAGCAAAGCAGGTAAATTCTTGTACACAAAATGATTAGTCCTTTTAAGAAGTCAAATGTTTTACCTTTAAGTTTTTACATTTTGATATATTGGTCACAACTCTTAACTTAGAATCCAGATTTGTTGATTGATGAAGATGATAGAAATGTTAGAAAATGTGACTGATACATATTCATATCTTATCCTGAACAGAAAAAGAAGTCGCCGGAGGATACAAGCTCCAGACAGCTAAAGGGCAAGTTGAGGAAATCCAGAAAGGACTGGGGCACTTGCTGCAAAACTTTGGTGTCAGTTTACCTCGACCTCACCCAAATCCACTACGAAAGGGTTTATTGGCACCTGTCCGTCCAACTCCAGCTCCGACACCAGACCCACCGCAGAAGATGAAGAACAGAGTGAAGATCTTCAAACCAGCTCCCCCTCCAAAACCTGCCCCGCCCAAGAAGACAGACACTCCTAAGGAAGCCTTCAAACCAGCTCCCCCTCCAAAACCTGCCCCGCCCAAGAAGACAGACACTCCTAAGGAAGCCTTCACACCAGTTCCTCCGAAAAAAACGGCTCAAACCAACAATACAGGAACTCATTTTGGAACGCCAAGTCCCACTCGGAGGACTGCTGGTGGAGGGAAGAAAACAGGAAGCACCAGTAAACGGAAGATAATAGATTACAATGACCTTGAAGAGCATATGCCCCTTCGTAATCCTTCAGAGAGTCTATCTCTCTGCTTCAAAATGATGAGCGATGAAGACTGGTAAGACTTAGACACCATATAGAATAATAATTAGATTCTCTACCTGCAGTGCCAACTACTTCTTAATATTTAAGCTTTATAGTCAGATCTTATATGAGCTGAAATCTTCTTTAGGATTTGGTGGGTTAGTTGTTGTTCGGGGATGTGCTCAAAGATTTATGTTCTCTAAAAAAAAAATCTACTTTAAACAGCTCAGCATGAAGTCAGCTCTTATACCTGATACTATAAATAACTGGCACTTAGTTGTGTTTAATTCATACATTATATTTTATGTGGCACATTTGCAGCAGCAGTTTTAGCTGAAAGTGATTTAACCTACAGTGCAAGTAACCATTGTGTTTCTTTATCACAGGGAGAAGAGGACAGCCGGGTTAAAGATCGTCCAAGCTCTGGCGCAGCACCACCAAGACATCGTGAAAACCAAAATACACGAACTGTGTTACGCAGTGACAGAAGAGGTACGGAAGTCGTTTCATCTCTTTGTTTACAAGTGTCAATTAATGATCATATTCCAATGTGTCTGTGAGAAGTATGACCACTGACTGGTGATGTTTGTTCTTACTTTTTAGGTTCACAATCTGCGCTCGTCGGTGGCCGCTGTGGCATTGGAAACCATGGTGTATCTTTACGTGTACATGCAGACAGACATGGATGTTCAAGCGGAGAAGACAGGCATAGCTCTGCTGCTGAAGATCGCACAGGCCAGTGTAAACGTCTTCATTCAGCAGCAGGCCAACATAGCCCTGGAGGCGCTGGTGCAGAACTGCAGCCCAGGTCCAGTGCTGACCGTTCTGCTAAATACAGGGCTGAAGTAAGTCCACGTTGAGGATCAGATCATATTCATGAATAAGTGTAAAAGTAGCATTTGTTAAAAGTTTGATAAATCAAAATGACTAAATACCTGTATTGTTTTTTTCAGCCACCTGTGCCCTGCAGTGAGAGCCAGCACTGCTCAGCAGCTACACCAGCTGGCTGACAGACTGGGAACGGAGTACATCATGACAGCAGGAAAGTACTTCACCCATCGCTTTGTGGTCGCTGTCAACAAGATGGCGGTGGACTCTTCGGCCAAAGTCAGGTGAGTGATCAAGCTGTCCATTTAGTTCAAAAGGTTCAGAGCTGTGTGATCCAATGGCTTATGGTTCTTTCTCCTTTAAAAACTATATCTGTTCAATCTCCTGCTAAGTTAATAAAGTACTAAATAAGAGGCTTATGTCTTTGCAGGCCCCACGGACTCGCCATGTTGCAGGAACTCGCTCTTGAGGATGGTTTCATGGACCTGTGGATGACCATCGTCACCCAAAAAGATCGGTGCTACCTGGAGAAGAGCCTGAATAAGATGAGGAGGGTGTAGAAAACAACAAGAAGAGAAGGAGAAACTTGACAGGTAAGTACAGCAAGCAGGGCGGCACAGTGGTTAAGACTTTCCCCCTCACAGAAAGAAGGAGCATCTTTTCAAGCAGCATCTCCTGGCCTTACTGTTAATGTCTACTTTTCTGTGTGTACAAGTTCTGCTATTGCTTTGTCTGTCAAAGCACTTTGTAAACGTTTGTTTTTAAAGATGCTATATAAATGAAGTTATTGTTATTATTATTATTATTATCTCGGCTGCTTGAAAAGATGCTCCTGACTGTGAGGAGTTTTCTCCCTGTGACTGCGTGGGTTTCCACCGGGGGCTCCGGTTTCCTCCCACACATGGGCGGCGCCAGGGAGGGACTAGGGGGCGCTGGAGCTACCCCTAGGATAGCCTTAGCACCCCTAACCCCAAGAAATTTGTGGGGTTTATTTAGAATTTTCAATATGTGAATTCTATAATTTATAATTTGAAAAATGAATGAATACACAATGGCTAATACTGTGATGATGACACTGAGGTGAGGTAGGCTTGTGAACGTATATTCTGAAGGCTGAATATCTAGCCTTGTGTTTACCACATAATGTTGCATGCGTGTGTCGCGGCCATGCGAACATTGCAGTAGAAAAACGAACTGGTAACTGGCATGGGGAACCCGAAATCTCAGAGCACCCTCTCTGAAAAGTTGAGCAACCCCATAGCACCAGCAAAAAAAAATCTCTGGCGCCGCCACTGCTCCCACAATCAAAAAACCTGTAACTCAGGTGAATTGGAGACTCTAAATTGGCCCAAAAAAATTAAATTTGACTTTATGATATATTGGTTTTATTCATTCTTATAAATTAAAAATGTCGATTACAGAATTTGTTGTTTATTGTAGTTTACAGTATTCTGCTTTGGTGAGCTTTAATGAAACAAAACAGACCACTGACGTATCTACAATGAGAAATAAATAGTTGCATCATTTTGATATAAACTATTAAAAAAAATAAAAACCATCATAAAAGTATCCTGTGTATGAGTCTTTCTGTTCTTGTAAGGTCACTTTGAAAGCATGAATAACCTTAAATAAATCCAATAAGGAGGGAAAGGGTCTGACTTTAGAAATAAGTCTATGATGATAATAAAACTGCCCATCTTGAATTGAAAAACCACTCCAAGGTTTCTGGCCTCTTTTTTTAAATGTTAGCCAGCCAAAGTAAAATAACCCTGCTTATTTTTCAGTTTAACTTAAAAATGTTGGAAGTGTGTTTTTACCAAGCTGCGTCCTCCAGGGCTGAGAAATTAAGCCAGAGCTGAATTACCAAAAACTGCAGTCCCTCAAGTGGCCACTAGAGGCTAACTCCCAAGGTAAGTAAATTGCCATCTGGCCCCGTGGTAAAAATTGTCCACTTTGAATACACTGACGCTTAAAAATAGGCAAAAACATGTGAAAAATAATCCTAAATGGCTCAGAAATGTCAAATGTTATTTTTTGTGAAAGCTTCAGATGAGTTCAGTTGAAACGTTTTACCATTAGACTGCTACACTTGAGAATGACCTGAGTTTTGGGTAAGACAACCCATTTATTTTTCAATAAAACTTCATCAATGAGAACACTTTTTATTGATTAGAACACTGCCCCTTTGTAGTGAGATCACACCTGTGAATAGACACTGTAGTACGGCCTGACTAGTACAGCTAGACCCAGCCTTTTTGTTCACACAACACCAAACCATGTTACAACACTTACAATCTGCATACAAACATCACACAGATCCAGATGTATTTATTTGAAACAGGTACTTGTGTAAATAAAGTGTCAGCATTCCCCTCTCCCTTATAATGTGTAATAAACACTATCCAAATTACTTGTCTCCTGTCATTTGTAGCATTTTCTGGCCTCTTCATGTTGCTTGATTTCCATACTTTTTACTATTTTTTTCTGGTTCAAATTAAACTCAGCTATAGAATCTTTCATGTTAGGATTAAATAGTTGATGTGATTGTGTGTTTTTCTATCACAGTGGTGTGAATTTCCTCTGATATTATGGTACATTTCCCCCATTATATTTGGACATACAGTACTACTAGCCAAATATAATTAATAACAGCCTGGAGGGCAAGTGTGAGGTCAGTGGGCAAGGGATCTCTTCGAAGTCTATACAGTCTGTGTATTTACATTTTAATTCCATTATAGTCTATGTAACGCTTTCAGTGGCATTTTTTATTAAGGAAGACCTTGAATCAAATTTGATATATTATTATTTATTTATATATTTGATATAGAAGTAGTCTATCAAATATTTTAACACAATAATATTTGTAGCCACAGTCAAGCACACACTTGATTGCTATTTAACTGCTGTTACACCATCTAACTTGAACATTGTCTCTACACTATAATTAGTTTAATTTAAATTATTTAAAATATATGTAACCTCACTGTGATTAAGAATCTAGTTTACAAGAGTGTCCTGGCCAAGAAAGGTATCAGCACATTTAACAAGTTACAGATATAAAACACAGAGCAATGACAATACAGATCAACCTATACTGAGTCACAGAGCAGACAGGTCATAATTCAAACCATCTACAACCTAATGCATCTTCCTCCAATGCATTTAATATATTTTTTAAAAGATTTAAAAACCCTAGCTGCTCCAGACACAGATCATCCTGCCGGAGATTCCAGGCCACCGGAGCAACTTTCCTTAAACTCATTTTGCCTCCTTTTGAGAAGCTCCTATAATTGTTATTCTAAGGTTGCTAATCGTACAAGTTGGTGTCAATCAGTTATGCATACTTATTATAGTAAGAAAGACGTAGTATTCTTATTCCATTCATGATTTCTCGTTAAAATCTTTCATATAATTCAGAACTCTTACAATCTTTTACTACTTAAATAAGATGTTCCAATTATGATTGAGTTTGTTTGGATTTTACTCTTACATAATGTAGGCCTAATGTTAAATTATGTGATTATTTGTTTTGCTCACTTTACAATAGG
The DNA here is from genome assembly GCA_020745685.1 of Tautogolabrus adspersus. Lineage (NCBI taxonomy): Eukaryota > Metazoa > Chordata > Actinopteri > Labriformes > Labridae > Tautogolabrus > Tautogolabrus adspersus. The sequence continues at coordinate 18,762,715 of CM036543.1, read as the reverse complement.
TTCTTAAATCTGATCTGAATATTATCTTCCTCTTGTCTTTAATTACTAGAATAAACTATATCAAGTAGTATGCCTCTGTCCATATCACGCACACATGTTGAAATAGTCATTACCTTTAATAGGGACTATTTTATGTTCTTCCTCGCATGTTGACTGGTTCAGTGTCCCAATGTTTATAAAAAGGCTATAGAGGTGCCCTCTTTTAGGCATCTTTAGCCAACTGTGCAAAAAAAAAAGTGTTACAGTGTCCTTTAGAGTGCCCATCCAGTCAGTGCCTCAAGGCTGGCCTACATTTCATGCCCCAAAATGTGAAGTAATTAAACAATCAACACCAGTAAACTCCTGCAGAAGAGGAATCTCACCTGTGGAGCAAAGGGCGAAGTGCCTCTACAGAGCTGCCTCTCCCACAAACCATCATACCAACAGAGGTCACACCATCAGTGACCAGAGATGAAGAAGTGTCAATTTGCTGGTGAGATGTAGTACACCCACCAATGTTCTCCCTAAAAAAAGCTCCACCTGGTCCACAAACACTGCACCACTACTCTGCAGGTCTTCAGACACACAGCTGTGGCCAGATAGATGAAGAGCTCCAGCTGGTAAAGAGAAGAGGAAAAAGAGTGAGAGCACAAATCACTAAACACCTTTACTGAAAGCTGTATACTGGATGCAGAATGCCAAGAGGGTGGATTTTTTTCAGACATACAAGTTCGCTGTTTTGTGTACAATAATTATAATTTTGAATTATTAATATGAGTAAATAATCATATGTGAAATAAAAAAAACAATTATCATAGTGTTTTGGTATGTTGCTTTTTTAATTACGGACCTTAACATCAGACTTCTTGCAGATATCAATCCAAAAAATCCAGGCTTGATTTTTCACTTTGATGGTTCAGACAAGCTGATTAACACTTTGACGGTTCCTGTAAAGTTCAAACACTGCAGAGAGTAGATCATGAGCACGACATGAGAAACAAACACTAAATGTATGATAAAAATATAATCAAATGTGCTGTTTCAACCCTGAGTCAGAATCAGCCTTCATTACTGCAGCTGTGTGTGCCATGACCTTACGTCACTCTAGAAGCCGCTGTAGCATGCGTCCTCCGTCATGACGTCACTGTAGTCTAAAATAAAAGCCCTGTGAATGTCTTCGTCTCTCGCCGGGTGCGGTGGCGCGCGCCTGTAATCCAAGTTACTGGGAGGCTGAGGCTGGCGGATCGTTTGAGCTCAGGAGTTCTGAGCTGCAGCGGACTATGCCGATCGGGTGTCCGCACTAAGTTCGGTATCGATATGGTGCTCCTGGGGGAGCCCGGGACCACCAGGTCGCCTAAGGAGGGGTGCATCGGCCCAGGCCGGAAACGGAGCAGGTTAAAGCCCCCGTGCCGCTCAGTAGTGGGTTCGCGCCTGTGAATAGACGCTGTAGTGCAGCCTGAGTAATACAGCGAGACCCAGTCTTTTTTACACACAACACCAAACCATGTTTCAACACTCACACTTTCTTTTCGATACAAACGTCAAATATCAGCTTCATCGCCGCTTCTTCATCTTCTTTTCACCATAAAAACTTGAACACAGTCTGCTGCTGCGCTGTCTCACACTGCCTCCACCTGGAAGAAACCTGCAACAGCCACACTCAATACTTCTCATCACGGCCTGCAGGTGGAGACAAACTAAAACGACAATCATCAAAAGCTCTCTAATGAGTTACTTACCCCATTTATCTGTAGGCCTACCTTTGTTTTTTGAAAACAGATTATTTCTTATCAAGGTGCAGCAACTGTTCAGATTAATACAAGTAAAGAAGAAAAAAACCCAAAAAGAAATATTTGGGCCTACATGTTTATATGTTCATACTGTATGTCAACTACCTGCAGTGCTGTAATGTAAAAAAAAAAGTAACATTTCTTGTCTGTGATAATGTTAAATATAAAACACACAAGAGGAGTAACGTGCTAATGTATTTTTTCTCGATTGTGCCAAAATGTCTAAACAGAGGTTGCTGGTGTCTCCCTCACTGAGAGTTCACTGAGGTTCAGTGACATGAGAGTCATACTGTGTATACTGTACTCTCGCTGCAATTATTGGCAAGTAAACAGCTCTTTAAAGAAGCATATTCATTGAATTAAATGTGTGTCCAAAGGCTTTAGAAATAAATGGGGCAAAGAAAAATAAACATGGTGCAAAAGATCTGTAAACATTCAAATCATATTACTCCACATCACTTACTTTAAATATTCATGAACCACTTCAGTTTCTAACCATATATCTTCCTGGGTGGTCCTGAGCTCTCTTGTCTCGAAGGTTCCTCTAGATCGTTGGTGTGGACGGCCTGCTGCTGTGGAGCCACCTGACTGAGACTGCTACAACAATATCAGTCACTCTTATGTCTATTATCATTATTATAAATGTTAAAGTGAATCTCAGAGCTGACTGACTTTAACTGCTATAGTGAATATGATCTGTTGTCCTCTTTTCCTTACCATTACAGTTGCTAATGTTAGACTGATCAGTCTATTATTGTACTTTGTTTTTACTGCTAATGCTACATGTTGACCTTAATTACTGGATATGTAGCTATACATCCTTTTTATTCATTGCTGTTGTTGTTGCTCTGTCTCTTTCCATCTCTTTCTTTCTGCACCTCCCTCTATCCCAACAGTTTCTGCTGATAGCTGCTCAACATAAGTCTGGTGCTGCTTGAGGTTTCTGCCTGTTAAAAGGCAGTTTTTCCTTTCTATTATTTTACTAAATGTAGCTTAGTGCTGTGCTCGTGTTGGATTAATGTTGGGTCTTATATACATAAAAGATAATACATAGAGTAAGGTCTAGACCGGCACTTTTTGTAACGTGTCATGACATTTGTATCACATGTGAATTAAAGTTTTTACTTCTTTTCAGCCTGAGTAAATGGTTTGTGTTTGGCATGATGTCTCGTATTAAATGATTTAGGCCTAAATGAAACTTGTGAGAACAAAACCCAAATCAAAAAACACTCTTTTATCAGCGATGTTACAAGTTCTTAAACCATATTTGATCATTTAGAAATTCATCAATCTGACCTTCAGTTGGACAAGTTATAGTTGTTTGTCTGTTTGTAGCCTTTAATTGTATCTCTTGCTGACTGTGACTTACAGACCCTGGCTGGAATACATCTGTGTTACATCACTGCAGAGAGTGATTGATCATTAGTACAAACTAAAGATAAACAATCAGGAAATTCATTATCAGATTAAAATCCAATAGCATGAAGTTTCAGACCTCACAATAATTCAGAATCAGCCTTCATTACTTCAGTTACAATCAAACTTTCCGCCACTAGAAGCCGCTGTAGCATGCGTCCTCCGTCATGACGTCACTCTAGTCTAAAATAAAAGCCCTGTGAATGTCTTCGTCTCTCGCCGGGTGCGGTGGCGCGCGCCTGTAATCCAAGTTACTGGGAGGCTGAGGCTGGCGGATCGTTTGAGCTCAGGAGTTCTGAGCTGCAGCGGACTATGCCGATCGGGTGTCCGCACTAAGTTCGGTATCGATATGGTGCTCCTGGGGGAGCCCGGGACCACCAGGTCGCCTAAGGAGGGGTGCATCGGCCCAGGCCGGAAACGGAGCAGGTTAAAGCCCCCGTGCCGCTCAGTAGTGGGTTCGCGCCTGTGAATAGACGCTGTAGTGCAGCCTGAGCAATACAGCGAGACCCAGTCTTTTTTACACACAACACCAAACCATGTTTCAACACACACACTTTCTTTTCGATACAAACGTCAAACATCAGCTTCATCGCCGCTTCTTCATCTTCTTTTCACCATAAAAACTCGAACACAGTCTGCTGCTGCGCTGTCTCACACTGCCTCCACCTGGAAGAAACCTGCAAGTGCAACAGCCACACTCAATACTTCGTAACTTACCCCATTTATCTGTTGATTTATCTACTTGATTTGTAGCTGATACATCTATTTTATTCATTGCTGTTGTTGTTGCTCTGTCTCTTTCCATCTCTTTCTTTCTGCACCTCCCTCTATCCCAACAGTTTCTGCTGATAGCTGCTCAACATAAGTCTGGTGCTGCTTGAGGTTTCTGCCTGTTAAAAGGCAGTTTTTCCTTTCTATTATTGTACTAAATGTAGCTTAGTGCTGTGCTCGTGTTGGATTAATGTTGGGTCTTATATACATATAAGATAATATATATAACAGTAAGGTCTAGACCTGCTCTTTTTGTAACGTGTCATGAGATAACATTTGTTATGAATTGGCACCATACAAATAAAGATTATATTTCATATACTCCCTCTTTAAAATAAAGTTCTTGATGTTTAAAAACAGATTTTTTTATGACATGAATAATAATTGAATATTTTCTAAGTCTTTTGAAATGATTGTGCCATAAGTAAACTGAAAAGTAATTTTAAAACTTTTTGGAATAATTGGAATTCATACTTTTAAGGAAAAGTAAGTCAATTAGCTACTTTGGTTATATGACGACTGATTAAAGAGACATTGCAGTTTTGATAATTTAATTTATTTTCTTAGCTAAGCTGGTTACAGCTCGTGGTCTTCTGGATGGTAGAGTTCGCTCATCAGTCGGTAGATGTATGATGGTGCATGTCCTCCAATGTTGGAGATGAACAGAGTGATGAGCTCAGGCGGGACGTAGTCAAACACAGGACAATGCACGTTCACCTTTGAGAGAATCTCACCTAAAATACAAAAGGTAAACTGTGAATTCAAAGGCTGAAATATGTATTTTTTAGTATCAAGAATAATTTGATATGGATGTGGGAGATACCTTCAGTGAAGGGAAGCACCTCATGTGGGGAGACAAACTTATGGAAGGTATCTTCTTCATTTGGAAACTAAGGACACAAATTACTGTTATTTGAATTTGTTGTCAGCAGAAATGCCAGAAATCTTGCAGGTAAGAGGGTCTTCTCACCTGAGGAGAGAGTTTGAACATGGGAGCACAAACAATCAGAGGGGTTGAGTGGTGCTTGGCTGCAAGTGCCAGAGTGTGTGTCCCATTGACGGCCCTCAGCCCTCCATTGGCCAGAACTGTCTGCGTACCAATGATGACCTGAAAAGAGATCATTGCACAGTATAACACACCTGCTCTGACATGATGGTTTCAAAAGCTTTCTGTGGCGTTAAATACCTTATTAACACGAGACATGACGGCAAATATGGCAGCGTCTGCTATCACGGTTGTTTCAATTCCAGCTTTTGATAGACTGGTCGCCATTTCATGTCCCTGTAAGAACAAAAAATTAAAATATATAGAAAATAATCTACATCAGTGGCACCATGTTTTCTTGTTTTCCTACCTGGCAGAAGGGGGCGCACTCTGCCACGATGACATGGAACTTGCGTTTTCGTGCAGCGTCTTCGAGGAAGGCCTCCACTGTGCGAGAGCGGCCGATGGTCATAATGACCTCATTTGAGTGAATGTGCTCTAGAGCCTGCATTGCAATGTTGTCAGTTGTTCCCTCTGATGAAGGTAAAGATGTGCAGAAAAATAAATAGATTTTTTAAACCTCACAAAATACATACAGATCTGTATGAATGAAAGACCTGCTAAGGTATAAACAACTTGTATGGAAATAAAACGTACCCAGCTCTGTCAGCAGCTCATTGATGGCCTCGATCACATTCGCTTTGAGGGCGGCAAAATGCTGCCTGAAGTTCTCCTCGCTGAGTCCTCCAGAGGTCAGCAGCTTGTGGAGAGATTCCTGCTGATCTGTCTCTTCACTGCTGCCTCGAGATCTGCAGAAAACCACAGCATGCATACGCTTTCAGCAGGAGGAGTTTAGCAAAGCTTTGTAATTTTTGCAGAAACACTGCATTTATTTTCTTAGACATTGTGTAATGTAGAAGGTGGTAGACCAGGAGCAGTACATTAACCGCGTAGGTTAAGTGAATGAGCAAGATCAGGAAAACAGCAAGTGCTATTACTCAGAATGGTTATGAAAAGGAAACACCAGGGGATGAAAGAAAACACCTCATGGGAAAAACACAAACTGCTGCATGAAGATAGCTGTGGCTAAGGAGATCTGGTGGGTAGTGGTTGGCTAGATCCTCCTGTATGCATGTCAAAGTGTCCCTGAGCAAGATAGACTCTTATGGGCAGGAAAGTGACTAGCATGACAGCTTCTTTTTTTCCTGATAAATTTACATTTCATAAACAAAAAAGAGTGAATATTAACTTTGGGTTAAATTGAGCTGTTGTAAAAAAATATTGGCAAAGGTATTCAGAAGGATGCAACCTTTAACTTAATTTGTTTTAAGTCACTTTTTTTAACATCTTCCCTAGAGGCCTTATGTGCCATAAAAGAATGTATATTCAGTGAGTTTACTCTACAACCCTTCCAGTGCAGTGTATGGATTAAACAGTGTTTCCTCCATGAGGCCTCTCACCTGGCATATTCTTCCCTGATGATTTTCAGTACGCGTCTGATCATGTTTCCCACCGTGGTCTCTGATGGCTGAGCAGCAATCATTCTCCTGCCCTCCTTTCGAATTATTTCCATCAGATCCCCTGAAAAAGACAACATTTTAGCTGAATAAGAAATCTGTAAATGCATCTAAATAAGTGACAAATAATGGAAAACTGCTATGAACTTTACTAACTGTTTAATACTCATCTTCATCAAGTTTTTTCCATTCATATTTTACATGAATAAAGGGTTATCTGCACCTTTCTGTTAACTGTTTAAGGGACATCAATGCCATTGCTAGGTGACAGACTGAATTTTCTTTCCATCGCTTTACACAGCTGGGGACGAGGGGCCTGCCTCAAACTAAAACAGCAGTTCACTCATTAGTCAACCAAATTCCTTAATTTGACACTACAGTAGTTCCCTTGAATAACTATCTACCTGTCTGTTAAAGTATAGTGACCGAGAATAGCTGCAATAGTGACCAGAAGTATCTGTTACCACACATTTTACAGCTGTAGCTGAAAACAGTTCTGACTTAAATCAACAATATTACGCTAAAATGAAATCACATACTCGTGACATGGGTTGCTGTAATTACTGAAGTAAGCTGTGTAAAAAAAAAAAAGAAACAAAGTAGCATGACACACCTGCGCTGCTCCACCGAGCCTGGGCTGTGATTCTGCGGAGCAGGGCGGTCGTTTCTCGGGCTGTCTCCGCCGAGCCCCGCAGCGGCCCCGTCCCGCTCCCTCCACGCTTCAGGTCGGACAGAAAGGCTTCAATCCTCTCCGTCAGGTCTGTTTCTCTGTCTGGGCCCGGCATCGTTCTTACAACAAGGACTTGCTGACTGAGGAAAAAGTAAGTTGCCCAATGTTACAAGTGACTCTACAACGCAAGTGTTTATACGGTAAAGGAAGTACTTCAGGAGTACTTCCGGGTGTTTTCTTCTTCTGTCTGTTTAATTGCGGTTGGAAACGAGCATTCAAGTTGAGTTACCGCCACCCATTTTATTGGAGCACTGGAAAATAAAACGGTATATAATAAAACTATTATACAGTCTATGTTTATGACAATTTTTGGAATCTGTTGTGGGTACGGTGTCGTCATCGGTGGCCTTGAGGGGCTACGTAGCGTTGTCACTCTGGCAAGTACAGATAACCAAATGCTTTTCTCCCCACTCATGATACTGCTTTGTACAACTGTCTTAGCTCAGGCTCTGCTGAAATAGGTATCACAGTTAATTATGGTAGTTATGGATATATCGTCAGTATTTTTTAGGTGTCACAATACTGTGAAATTACAGCCTTCATAAATAATGTTATACTTCTGCATGTCTTTTGGATCATTTTTTCGTACATATTTTCATATTTAATCTTCTCTCTGATTGTTAATTTTTCTTTTTCCCTTTGTCTTGATGCGTTTGATGTCTTGTGTGAAGCACTTGTTGCAGAAATGACCTATAATTAAACGTGACTTCCAACATCTCCTTCCGGACCCATGCATTAAGCACAGAAGAGTTAAAAACATGCAAGACAGCATAATAACTAATGTAAATCCATCCAATATTTTATTGAATAAAAGCCCAACACAAATTTACAAAATTTATCAGTCAACATAAAAATTATTGATTACGCACAATGCGCATGTCCATTGTTAAAAATGTATCTATGACAGATGCCTTAATTAATCCGTGTCAAAAACAATCCCACGCTCTCATGTAACCCAAGCCTCAAATAAACTTGTGAAGAAACAAAGCAAGCTGGATGGATCTGCAAGTACTGTAATTACGATGTGATATTTTGATAATTTAAAACAGATCACTAAATTTACCAGTGTATAAAGATAAAGGAAAATTCAAAATTGTTTGGGTATCCTACTTTACATTTGCTGTAAAACCTCCATCCAAAGCATTCTGACAAAAGAAATGTGTACAAGTATAAAGACAAAGGTTTTGGTTTCTGGCTATTTTAATTGGTGATAAATTAATTTTCAGGTGTTTCATAAACAAAACTAGAACGTGCGAGAGCTCATAGAAGTGACCTTTTTTTAATAACTAATATTACTCTGAAAGCTCATAACCCCCCACCCAAAAATATAAACCAATCAAAGCAACTAAGTAGCATTTACAATATGAAAAAAAAACCTAAAGACACTGTTAAATTTAGCTACCAAACATGTATGCAAATTAAGTGACATAACACAGAAGTTCAGTGGTCGCCAATCTTCTCATCAAAGTAACAACAAACCACTTTTTCAAATAGCCTTCACTTGATAAAAAGGGCTCCAAGGATCTAGATTGCTTGGCGTGGCAAATAATGTGTACATCAACAAAAGGGCAAATGACATTCGCTCATGGCACATCCATTCAAAGTGAGCTCAAAATCAAACATCACTGTTCAACTGATTGAAGGAACAAGTTCTTATTGAGAAAGCTGCAACATTTAAAACAGTGCAGACAGAAATGAGAGGTACCATAGAGAAGGACACGTACGTTCTCCATGCCTCACAGTGCATTTCTCCCTACAGCGCTTTGCATGTTTCAAACCACTTAATAAGCAGGTGAATCTTTTTTTCAGAGGACAAGCCGGGTACTCTTTCTCTTACAGCCGTGAAATCTAGAATTTGAGAGCCCCTCAAAACCCCACTTGCTGTTGTTTGCTGAAGCTAGTCCAAGAAGGGTGGATGTTGGGATGTGTTGGCTGGCTGGCAGGCAGCTTCCCTCGAAGTAAAGGAGCCAGAAGTCGCTCTACTCGATCAGCTTCTTTGCCTTGAAGAAGCGCCGCAAGTAGAAGACCTGCCATGTAGCCAGCCCGATGAGACAGCACATGGAGAATATGCTGAAGTACAGCACGCGTGTGTTGGTTGACTCTGGAGAGAGGGGGGGGACAGAGGAGTGTTGTTGTTGGTCAGTGGCTTCTTGTTTATAAAATGATCCAACATACAAAAAGAGACTACTCTACTCCCATTCCCTATGTTGATTCAAACCTAACACTTCCTTAAGCTTGTTAAAACTAAGTTAATTAATGTTGTACAGTCAGACAAGTCACCTTACTTTTCAAACTGGACATTTTGCATGAGCAGAACCTGAACATTTTCCGCTTACACTGAACATAAACATGGGCGAGGCTTTGACCATTGAGTTTATTTTGAACAAGATTACTTTTCTTAATAGGGTTGACAAATAGAGAGAAGGGCAGTATTACTTTTTGTCATTTGGATGTGAATGGTATGGAAACAGAAAAGAAGCGAAGAGCTGCAGATGTAGACATTATGGTGACTTTGAGCCTTATATTATAACTGTCAAAACAACCACATACTACTCTAACATAATAACATCTCACCCCACTTAATAGCTTCACTTTTCCAAAATGAAGGGGAAAAAACTTGAATAGCTTAAATTGAAAGTCAGCAGACAACAATTCTGATATGCTAAAAAAAAAAAATTATATATATTTTTTTGTAAAGCCTTGTGATTGTTGTGACAATAGATCCATCAATCAAACATTTCCGTCCTCAAATACTTGTTGTCTCGTCTTTAAAGGTCAGCCTGGTTTAAGAACAAAATAAACCGTGTAAGTGAATTAGGTGAATCAGCTATTTGGGGCTGAGAAATTGTCTTGTCTTGTGGTCATTGGTGTTTTTTTCTTTGTTTTTTAAATGGTTTAATTTTGGGCTTTTGCATGTATTTAGACAAAGTAGGAAATCAGGGAGAGAGGGGAATGACTTGTGGGAAAGGAGCGACAGGTTAAACTTAAACCCTGGACGCCTGTTTGGAGGACTATAACCACGATTTAAGGAGTGTGACCTAACCGCTAGGCCATCAGCGCCATGGGTCATTTGTGTTTTATTTGCAAGCTAACCAAATTCTTTGCTCTCTCACCATTGGTGTCCCGCATCTCCTCCTCTCTCTTCTTCATGTAGGCAAAGTCATTCACAATGGACTCTGACAGGTCCTCCAGTCGCCTCAGCTCCACCTCCAGAGGCTTCAGCTTCTCCACCTTGGCGATCTGGAGAGACAAACACAAGCTGTTAAAAAGTGATGCCTGGGAATTCATAGTAATAAAAGAACTTCTTTTTAAACAGTGTCATATTTTGTCTGTCCAGTAGGTGTCCCTCGTGAGCTGTGAATGCACCTCATGGGATTGAACTGTGTATGCCCACTTGCACCTGTTCTTTAATGACTGGTGAGACGGCTTCTATTTGAACTCTGGTGTGAACTGAACAGCTGCACCGCCTGAGAGGTGACGTTTGATCTTTGACAAACTCTTGTTCAGTTTGATTGTGGAGACAATTGAAGAGAGCATTCACTGATATAAAACGCACTTACACATTTCAAAGCTAATGCAGAAAAAGATGACAACACTTGCTCGGCTGATGAGTGATTGACAAACAAAGAGAAGGCTGGAAAGGCTTTTGTGGGACTGCAAAGGTTTTTGGGGATTTAACCCCTTCCAAAAAGTATTCCCCCCATTATGTCTCTTCCATCAGAACTCTGCACATCTATTGATTTTCACAAGATATTTTTTTTCCCCACCTGAGAATTGTGTACACCTAGTTTTGCATGAGATTTTTAAGATCATGTTATTGCACAGAGAAAATTGTCCACAGCTGTTATTGCACATTACATTACTGCATCATTTTTGCTAACAGTTTATTAAAACACATTGTTATTGCCCTGTGAGCTGGATAGCTCTCCATTGAGCAGGGGAGGTGTGGGGTGTGGTATTTCCTTCCCGACTTAATGTCTTGTGATACAAGTCTTACAGCGACGGGAAAGAAGCTGTTGTGGAAGCAGACATTGTGAGTGAAGATGCTCACTGGCCTGTGGTGTCTCTGGTTGTAGCCTGAGTCCTTCCATCTGATGATGCTGTGTTGTTTTCCTGCAGCACTGTGTGTATAGTCAGTGTGCAGAGATGTAGTGTTTCACAACAACACATAGTAATCCCCATAATCATTCAAAACGTGTTTCGTTTATTGACAATCAAACTTATTTTTCGTCTATCCTGTATTACGCAAAAGGGCTTATACTTTTCTGATAACCTACATGGAGAAGATTTTCTACTGTTTTTATTGCAATAAATACACTTGTTAATGACACAATGTAAGGTAAAGGGGATTCCAGTCAGTTCAGTAACATTTCAAAAGCTTTTTGTGCTGATTTTCGTAAATGTTTTTTTTTTTAATCAGAAGTATGTTGGCCTGCATAATTTTGACATGCAATTATAATACTGTCTCATCCAAAGCGTGAACTGACAAAGCAAAAGCAACACGCACAACAGCTAAACAAACAACAACTTTGTTTCTCTTCTTATTCTGATGAACCAAACTATAGCCAGAATGCAATTGACATCAAATAAGCAGAGAACCAAAAAAAGGAAACACTTTTTACAGCACAGGTTGCACCTGCCAAGAACACATTCTCAAACACTGTCAAAGACAGCGACTTTTCCAGCATATCAAACAAAAAACATAATTGGTGCTACCAGTAAAACACTCATCTACGCAAGTGAATACATGTGTGAATTCAGCTGCCCACAGACAGGCATGCCCACCCGAGCTCTCCCTGAACATCCGCCTCTAGTGTGCAGAACAGAACGTCATGTTTGTGCAACGTGTGGGAGGGAGGGTGATTCTCGCCTCAGAGCTTTATCACTTCTTCTTTTTAAGTGTTGCCTGAGGCACCCACAGAACCAAGAGTTATTCATTCTTAGAAGAATTGCTGGGTAGTGTAAGTGATGATGCACAAGGATATGTCCCTATTAAGGAAAATGTGGAGTGAGGAGGAGGCAAAGACCCTCCCCTTATGTAAATTCTGGGTCAACTCTAGGTCATGCTCATAATTTGACAATTGCAACTTGAACTGCCAGTTAAAAATAGCATGGCATTTACAAAGGAAAACATTTTTTTATGTAGCAGAAATGTTAATATGGTGCAGAAAATACGTGTTTGGAGAGTTTAACTTAAGATTATTATCTAACAAGGTTTCTTGATTAGGATGTAGTGAAACAGTTAACAAGGATCATACTACTGAGCCCTACCATATTCAATAAAGCACAAAAGCATTTTAACCAGGAGTTTCAAACCAACTTCCCAAAACAAGAAACAAGGTCTTTATTGTATTAAGGATGTTTGGATTACCCAAAATACTTTCACCAGGGCCATGTTGGCTGTTGACTGAAAAAGACCTGTGGCTTAAATAGTTTATTAAAAACCAGAATGTAAATGTGGACAAAATAGATGTATTGAAACCCCCGCCTTCAGACCAAAGACCCACATTCACTGATCATGTCCTTGTACTGCAGACAGATATCCACACAGCTTTACAATGACAAAGCAAGCACGCTTTTTAGACCCTGCTTACCTCTTCATAGTTTTTGGCCTCCACACCATGCTTCATGTCCAGATTGACCAGCTGGTCAGGCACTCTTCCAGTCCCTGATTAAAACGAGCAGAGATTTCAGCATCATATGCAAATCACTAAGTAAACGTGTTCCCTGTTTATGCTTTGTTAACCTAGGGTAGTTAAGTGCAAAAATCTCCAACCTGCCAATAAACTTTTCAGTGTTATTATTTTTTCCAAACACTAAGTGCAAATATGATTAGTTCCCTTTCATTTATCCCAAATATCTTTTCACCTTTTCTTTTGCGCACTGACCACTAGACTACCAGCGCCCCCAGTATATCAGAATTTTGAGCTACATGGTTGTGACACTTACCCATGGGTGACTTGCTCTCAAAGCACACCTCAAACATGTCATAGTCCTCTGTGGTGAATGCAAACTTTCCTTTTGTGGCATCTTCCTTGGAGTAAAGAGTGTGGCTGGAGGAATCTGTGATCTGCAACGTTAAAGAAAAAGATTGACTATCACAATAATGCCAGATTACAAAAAGTCCAATCTTTAAAAAATATACCCAAGAATCTCAAATGGGAGGAGCTGCAGCTTTTAGTGATGGTAAATCAAAGTTAGTTTAAAATGAACTTTAAGGGTTTTAGCAGGGTATTTCAATCATGTCTTTTCTATTATATCAATAGATATCGTTTTTGATATTTAATTGCAATTATAAAACGTTTCAATTAGTTGAACGTTTTAATAGTTTTAACGTTTAAACCAAATTACACAATACAGATTAAGACTAATGGCAGCATATAAATGTTAGTTACTGCTTAACAGCTGTTAAAGATAAAGACAATTTATCAATGCTTTTTGTCTTTTCATTATAAAAACACTCTCCGTTAGGGTACAATCTGTTATTGTTGATAACAATGGTAAGATTATTACATATAGGGAAAATCCTTCTTCACCCTTATTTTAAATAACAGTACATACAAGCTGTGGTGTCACATTTAATTGGCTAATGTGCTAACGTCGCTAGCTTGTGCCTGCCAGCTGAATGAGCTGAATGGCCGGTAAGACTGACGTGTTACAGCAGCAGAGCAGAGAAGCTGTCATGGAGAGATATATTTCGGCAAGCCAGACACACAATATGGTAGTATAAGCACCCACAGTCGTTGATAAGACGAATGGCGTCGGAATAAATTAGGTTTATGCCAAAGCATAACAATAACCAGTAACGGCGGCGATCTCTGACGTTAGCTTGCTAATTAGCAACTCAAACCAGGAAGACGAGTTTCCGAGGCCTAGGCTAGCGACGATGTCCACAACAATAAGCAATTAAATCAGACGCACTGCACCGACAGTAAATACTTTCTATATCTTAGGAAGTTCACTTGTCAACGCTAACGTGATTCAACATACACGATATCTGGCTGAAGCCTTTTCGGCCTCAATAGAGACTGGTAGCTAGCCGAGGTCTGTGCTCACCTTCAGATTAGTTTTCGTGTTCGCCTGTTCACTTATTTCATACTCCCCCGTGACTAGGACGTCTTTATGGATTTCCTCTCGTAAGCACTTTCTTGTGTTGACAGGTAAAAAGAAAGAAATGGAAAATACAGATTCAATAAGAACCGGTAACAGCAGTAGCACTGCGAGTCGAGCCATGGCTACCCTCAACAAACCGACCAACCAGCCCGTGCCAGACCGACCAGCTTAACACGAAGTTCCAACTCACACAACCGGCCTGACAGGGCTCTCTAGCGCCCCCGCCGGCCTGGAGGGAGAACTACACTCCATCTGCCAGTTCAGGTCATACGTTCAGGTTCATTCTATTTTCCCCTGAATTTATGGAGAGGTCAAATGCTGAGAAGGCTGGATAAAACCCTAATACAGCATGATAATAACTTTCACAAATCCAGGTTTGACAAAAATGTATTTGACGTGTATTTTAACATTATAGTTTGACGCATGTCCCATCTATTAACATGGAGGAATCAGGGTTTATGACTTACACTGCATCCAGTCAGCAGGGGGGGTTAAACATTTTGCCTCCATTCCCTAATGTGAGTGTTTAAACCATAGATTGTATAAAACATGGACGTAGTCTCAGTGATGTCCCCCATGGGATTATCAAGCAGACATTTGAAACCCATCAATGATGGTTGCCACATTGGGAAATGCTGTCTCAAACTAACATTTGGTCAACCCAGTAACAGGCAAAGAGCTGAAGCTGAGGCAGGCCTTAAGCCTCATGACAAACCGCTACAACATGCCCGTCCATCAGTCAGATCAGCCGCGCCCCTTATTATGAATGACACAAACATCAGACAGACAGACAGACAGACAGACAGACAGACAGACAGACAGACAGACAGACAGACAGACAGACAGACAGACAGACAGACAGACAGACAGACAGACAGACAGACAGACAGACAGACAGACAGACAGACAGACAGACAGACAGACAGACAGACAGCTCAATGATCCCAAGGGAAATTATCTTACATTTCTTAAACCTACTCCCATTTACTTACTCCATTGGCTCTTTACACCTGTTCTGCAAACAGCCTTAAAATTATTGGAGTCTATAGATTTTCACAAAATGTCTTCAATGTTACCATAATTACATAATAATCTGTCAGGATGTGATGGTAACTCCTGGTTACGTAACAGACATATCGCACTCAGTGTTGGCTGGGATATTTTAAAGATCCCAAAAGCTATATTTTTCTGTCAGCAGCTCACAGATTACCCAATTATATATGATAGAGCTGTCCAGTTTCCAGGGAAACATCCTTGTTACTGATCCCACGAGACAAGGACAAGCTGCTGTGTGGGGAGTCTGGCACTAAGTGCACTGTAATTATTGGATGGAGAAATCCCTTCAGTATTGTAGCTTAGTGCGTCAAAAAACCTCCAAGAATAGCTTGTTACACACGCACCTCCATGCAGAGCTCTTATGCCAGAAATGAAGCTCTTACAACTGCTGTAACTAATCAATATTTTTACATATTTAATCACTACAATATAAACCTCCGAAACAGAGTCTGTAAAGCACCTGGAAATTTACTTGAATAATCTCACTGTAGATTGACTAACAATTTTATCACTTCTGGGCACTTGTTCAGCAAGTCATTATGAAATTTGTACTTTGGAGGAACACTTCCTTAAATGAGATTGAACGCTGACGCAAGAGTGTACACACCCTTCACTGGATTGCTGTCGTTCTTTGAGTTATAATTGTTATCACCTCTAGATAGGGTACTGAAAATACAAACAAAAGTTAGACACGAATGTACTGATAAGAGCACATATTAATCAAATGGATAGGTCATGCATAAAGATCACTGTCATATATTGTAAATACTGTAGATATCTGCACAGTATTCCTTCTATTGGTTGTTAAATATGTTGAGAAAATGTTCACTTGTTTCAGTAAAAATGCATTTGGTGTCATTCTACATACACTAACAGTATCAATCAGTCACATAGGGGAGACACAGAAGTGATCATAGACTTTTTAAGCGTTTATTTCCCCTCTCGACAAAATATATGGGTTCCATTGTGACACAGAGGTGAACCCAACTGTTTCATCACTGTACTCACAATAACATCAAAGCAGGGGTCTCTGTCTGCATCCTTCCCTCCTCCTCCTCCCCTTGCTCTTACTTCTCTCCTCTCTTTCTTATGGCGTATGCTGCCTGCTTCCTCCCCTGGGTTGCAGCACCGACGCAGGTTGGCGTCATAGTGGTCTAATTTTACTGCTGTTGATGCTGATGTTAAAAGAAGCAATAGGCACCTGCTATTTCTGCTGCTTCCCCATCTCCCCTGAGCTGGCAAAAGGGGTATTAATAGACAGTGCTATTAGGGGCTGCATGGTTGCACTCAAAGTGAAAATAATGGAAAAGTGGCTCTGCTAAAGTGCAAAAAGGAAAACAAATACAACAGTCATTGTTGATAGATAAAAGGCTATGTAAAAACAGTTTCAGTTTAAAGCATCTTAAAGATGAAGCATGGTATACTTCTGTAACTTTAGTCATTAATGTACATTGAACATTTGAATTGTTTTATGTCAGGTTCTACTCTTCAAGAATTGGCTTACAGAAAATAGAGGAACAGCTGCTGATATCTTGGCCCGTGTTGCACAAAAAGGGTGTGACCACACTGGAAGGGCTCAAACGTCAGAGTAAGTTAGGTATTGTGCGCTGGTAGTCTTCCACCCAGTGTGTCCTCGTGAGCACACTCCGCACGTTTCCTGTGTAAAGCCATTAAGCAACCTGCCTCGCCTTCTGATGATTCTTAACATGGTGAAATATTGATAAAGGGTGAAATGAACAAGTGAGGTGAAAGAGTGTCAAGTAAAAGGGAGGGGGGGAAGATTTGGTCAGATGTGTACACTTAAATGACACTGTGATCATTGAATTGGTTAATATGACATTTAATTTGTCACTGAACATTGTGAAAGTTATTTTCTGTTTCAATGTCCATGAAAGGAAAGATGGAAAAGTAAAGATTGCATGCATAGTGACAAAGACACATGTAATTTACAGATTATAGAGAACCTTGAATGGGACCATAAACTACAAGTTGAAATAAAGTACGCCTTTAGATATCCTGTATTTGTCGAAAATCATGTAGGCTAGTAGAAAAAAGCCAATCAAGTTTGGGCCAAACCCTTTGAGCATTTTTGTTCACACATTTTGGGTTAGTTGAATGTCTCTTTACAGCCGTATGCACTTATATAAAGGGGTCTGCAGCCTTTTATGTCAGTAAAGATAATGTGCTAGATTTTTTGAGAATGTCAAATATTTGATTGTGAAGGATTATCATTAAAGAGATTTAGGGACTATGCCTGTAAATATTGGCAAAGGTATGCAAATGTTTATTTTGTGTGTCTTTGATTGGAAGGAATACTTTGAAAAGGCTGCAATAACAAAAGAAAAAAAACATTAACAGATTTCAAGCAGACTCCACACTTCAAGTCCAGCTGTCTGCATGTCCTAAGTCAATTTGCTTATATTCAAAGCTTCTGTCTGAATTACTCCTGCAGACTAACCCTTTCTTGGATTGTGCTGTAATCACATCTTTGACAGTGAGGAGATATTTTGATGAATTCAAGCCTCCTGGGGAAACAGAATAAATCAAAGCCATCGTGGATCGTGGTTAAAATGTTGCTTTCAGATCCTCCTTGGATTTCTGTTGTATAACCATGAGCGTGCAGCCGTTGAAAAAATATCGCCTCGCTTATGGAATCAAAGAATCACGTTTTCCCTATTTGTTTTCATACATAGCCTACTGACGGTGAATTAAGTTTCATCCTTAGGGAAGACTCAAGACGAATACTTTGTTCGCTGTTTAAACGGAAAAAAAAGGTGTCTGCTGAGTTCGTCGACTGTCTGCTCTCAGCTGTGGCTGACAGCAACACACAGCGCTATCGTTCTATATTTGGGCACGGATGTTAAACGTCATCGCGCCTGCAAATAAAAAAAAAGGAAAGAACGCACTGACGTCAGAGCCCTGACGTACAGTTAACCTTGGCAACAGACGGAACAATAAATAGAGCCAGTGGAGGTGCAGGGAAAACTGCCATTCCTTAAAGAAGCTAATTTTGAACATTTTAATTGTGTGTTGATTCAATATTTACAGTCTATGGTTGATTCCCACTGAATACGTTTTTATCTCACTTACTTGAATATCTTTCTAAAGACATATTTCAGTGTGTGTGCATCATAGACTGTAAATAATGAGTGCATATAGCCTAAACAGGAAATTCAAAGAGTAAAACCAACAATTAACTGAATTGAAATATCACTATCTTTTATTTACATATCTTACAAACAACAATCATATACTCTCTCTGTAAAAAAATAAATTGAAATGTCATAAATTAAATCCACTAATGTTTTCACAGAAAACTTCATACTATAGACCAATCAGACCATGATTAAGACAAAGCACGTCAGTTTTTAGTTTCACAAAAAGTTCACAATTTCTCACATTCCACCAACCAGAAAAACAAACTGGATCAATAATAACTATTGCTCTGAAAACACATCAACACTAAAACTTTTTTTTGTTATTCAGCCAGAAAATAAGAACTTGTAAAAACAACTACGTGGTATTACTTGAAACATGCTTTTAACTTGCTACATTGGTGTAATAGGCAAGTATAGATACAGATAAAATAATAAATAATTGGTTTAAGTCTTTTCCATAGCCCTGTGATCAGCACATCTTTCTCATACATCAAGAAAATGTGCTTAATTGGAAAATGTATTGGTTCTGGAAGAGTCTTTAAAGGGCCAGCAGGGTTGGTGAGCTGAGGGAGTCAGAAGACTGATCGTTGCTGTTACTTTCTCTCCTGTGGGCGATGCCACAGGTGGGGAAGGTCTCTGCCTCTGGGAAGGTAAACACAAAGGAAGATGTGAAGGTGGTGCAGGCAGGTGTGCAGGTCACCACTGGTGTGCACAAGGGCTCAAAGTCATTGGTATTTGCTGATGCGTGAAGGGGCTCCCAGTCCTGAGCTGTGTAGAGGGAATTGGACAGGTCGACTTCTGGAACTGAGCGAGCCGTCTCCAACTCTGTCTTTGCCAGCAGATCCAGAGACTCCTCCAAGACGGAGGAGTCCAGGTCCGTCATTTTTACCGAGCTGCCGGAAATGGTAGCAGTGGAGAGGATGGAGCTGCTGCTGGAGAAGATGGAATGGGAGGTTGAGGTGAAGGTTGGCTGGCTGGAAGAGATGACAGGTGCAGCTGGGAGGGTGGTCTGAGGCTGGGGGGACACCTTGGTGGAGTGGCAGGAGTGGGCAGGAGAAATAGTGGTGATGGAGAACTCTGTGTCCAGCTCTGAGGGGATTTTACAGATGGGTTGGTGAGCAGCCAGAATGAACTCAAGTCTCTCCTTCTCCTTCAGGAGATTGGCAATATCGTTCTGCAGACTAGACTTCTCATCCTCTAGCTGATCAGTCTCCTGTGACAGGGAGAAAAAGAGAAGGTGGCGTTAGCTTGGCTGCTGAATAACAGTGCAGGCTTTGGTGTGAATAAATTTTAATGAGTGGTGGTACATTTGTGGCAAACTTACAGATTGCAGAGTGTCTGTAAGCTCTCGCCTCCTGTTGCGGCATTTTGCTGCGGCCTGCTTATTTCTTTCCCTACGAATTTTCTTCTTCTCCTCCTCCTCGGGTGTTATCTGGGGGAAAAAATAGAAGAAGTTAAACCTCCAGCTCTATAATAATCAAAACTCTAACATGTAAGATGTTATGTAATACTTGAAGTTTGTGATATAATGATAATTACCTGTTCCATTCTGCCCCTTTTCAGAGAATTGTGAGCCTTGGAGTCTGCAGACCTCATGGCTGGTCTGGAATAGGCAGAGCTGGGGCTGGAGGTGTAGGGATAAGCTCTGTGAGAGGGGGCCACTGAGGAGATCAAAGGCTGCACCATCCACTGCAAGTCTGGGCTTGTTGAAATGGCTGTGACAGTGGGGATGAAGGAGGCACTTGATGCTGTCAGGTCAGTGTAATCCTGTGTAGAGGAAATGAAGCAAGAGAATCATCAGTACATGTTGTAAAGTCTCTGGAGGAGAGTGTGCAGCATTGAGGGTGTCTATGAATGAAACAGGGGGCCTATAAAAAGCTAGGTGGGTTAAAAATATCCATATGATGTCAGCTATGACGTTACACTCTCTCAGAGGAGTTTCCAGGTGGATGAATGAAGCTTGCCTTGCACAGTGAAGCGCAGGTCAAATAGGCTATGTGAAGCACAACTGGCATAAGATATTAATATCGATCAATCAGGCCCTATTTATTATTAATAAACTATATTTTAAAGCCTGGTGAGAATAATTCAGTTACATTTTAACCGCGCTTCATCTTTCCAGCTTCTTTCTCGCTTTGCAAACAAAAACAAATAAATACAACCTTAAATTCTAATAGAAGTAGCCTACAATAATATTTGTCTGGACGTACCTGAGACTGGGGGGATCCCATGCTGGAGTAAGATCCGGATGGTGAGTTAAAGTATGCTAGGTTGTCCCCGGACGGAGATGCAGTGCTGCAGCGAGAGGAGGAATCGCACTCCTTGTTGAAAGCGGTAAACATCATATTTCCTCAACAAACAAGTAGGAAGATCCAAATAGACGAGGAAATGTGAACTGCTGCGAGGATATCCTTTAAAAAGGTTTGTGAGGTATTCTCAAACTCAGCTCCCGATGTCTTTTCTCGTAGTGTTACTCTTCTACTAAAAAGTTTGAATGCCACTTCTGGCAGCTCGGAGCCTTTATAAAGCTTGAGACCGGACCGTCAAATGACGTAGTCAAAGGGGAGCGCTCCTAACCCGACACCGCGGGGAGAAAACACCAAAACATTGACATAACAACGCAGAGAAAAAAGCAATGTCTAACTCGTACATAGTTTGAATGCACTGAAAATTCAATATTACGTGATATGTTCTGCTGTTAGATGCGAAAAGGAACGTTTACAGATAACATTTTAAACTTGCCTTCAAGAAATGGAATATTCCAGAAACGGTATCCCCAACACGTCATTTTCCAAATATGGTGCATCCTGTAAAAGGGGCGGACCTTGCTGGGAAATGCACCATCCGAGTGGCCGACAGCGACATGACGTTATACAAGACAACAAACACCGAGGCTGTTGTGAAAACTGAAAAAGTGGGACAATGGTCAGCGAAAGTACATCCTACACACCAAAGTACATCAGAGGTAAATTTGAACATGCAGATTTGTCTGATATAAAATACGAGTGACAAACATTGAATATTAGGCTACACATTAAAATACCACCTATACAATGGACATGACTACAGCAATTGTCTAGTTGTATCTCATTTTAGGCTGGTTTTAATGCATTTTTAAGGTCTATAGCTCTCTGTAGAAAAAAACATAGGCCTAATCTAAAATCTATGATAGGCTAAATGCTGCATCTTCTTTTTGACTTTTTTAAGACGTAGGCCTATTTGTTTGTTGGGTTAATTCTTGGATATGTTCCTTTTCGTGCATACATATTCCATGCATACTTGTACAACATCATAGCAAATTTAGTGTTGCTGCTAATTCACAACAAAATACTGTGAATAGGTGACATTTAAATCACCCAAGACAAGATCCAGTATGAACCTAATATTTTACTCACACGATTTTCAAACAACTGCTATAAGCAAAGTCTTATGTTCGTCACAATACACAGAATTAAAGTTTTTAACAATATACTCTGCACTGATGTCTTTGTCTGTATAACAGCATTTTAGATGTCCATCATGTAAGAAAGATATTTCAAACTCTTCCTGAAGAACTTTAGGCTATATCAGAGTCTCCAGTTATCAGGCAGTACCTCTTGACTTGCAGATTCAATCCTCATTCAGGTATACCTCCAAGCCTGTTGGATCCATCGGCCTATCTGTCGGAGCTCCACCTCTTATCTACAACTCCACCTGCTGTCACTTTAGTAACACAAAACTATATATGTCACAGCCACTCTGAACATCACAGCTGAGCACATTATCTCAACAAAACCACACATGCTACTTTTTCATCACCTCTGGCCTGATTGAGCAGAAAGCCATAAATTAGGGCACATCAATAAGAGGAGGATTCACAACTTAATATTACTTTTTAAGTTTTCATTTCAATTCAAAGACACATCTGTGTAGAACATATTAGTCTAATAGAACATAATGAGTATGTCCTTATTATCATCCTTTTTTTCCTTCAGTTCAACCCCACAGCTTTATAAACACTCAGACATATGAAACATGTACGGTTATGTGGAATTTAAATCAAATGCATCTTTTTGCTGAATTCAGAATTAGAATAGAATTAACTTTTGATTACATGTTGGAGATTAACAAATGTTTGTGCTATCTGTAAGTTGTATATCTGCTGATACAGAAGCCTTTTGTACACTGACAAACTTCCTGTAATTTGCAAAGACATTTCTTTATTGAAAGGTGTGAAGGGATTGTTGCTAATTGCCTACAATCCAAAACAATATAAACAAACATGCTGTACTTCATAAAATTATGTCAGTGCAGACGCAGTTACTTGTGTACTCTGCCCTCAGGCAGTTCTTGTACACATGCATGTCTGCAATACAAGTTTGGGCGTGTTTTGGTTGCGCAGCAAACTGAAAACCGGTTTGTTATGTGTACTTTTCCACTTCAGCTTTGGGGATGTCTAGGCTTGATCGTGATGGTCTTTCCCAACACATGTGGTTAGAGGGAATCCTCATGCCTCTCTATTTGAGATGTACACAACAAGCAAATTAGCAATCAGACTTGATGTTCCTTTAAAAAAGTAAAAACAGACACACTTCTATGTAGGCCTATCATGTTTTCTTTCTGGTCATCCTTGTCAAAATAATCTAAAAATACCCATTTTCTGTTGCTCTTTAGACCTTTGGATTATAAAAGACCCCAATACAGTTTAGTAATGCCAACAATTATTTATCTATTTTAGCGTTTTCATATTTTTTATACTCTGGGCTGGCCATAACAGACATTTTCCAGTTGCTTCTTATTTTTCTATTAATAGAAATATAACTAGGCTATTCTGGTATGCCAATTTTGTGGCCCTTTTTACATGGTCCTTGTACAGGCGATGCTTTTGTTAAAAATAAAAAAAAAGTTCTATTAAAAGTCTTTACATGCTATCTATAATTAATTGTTATAAGTTATTGTCTGTTATTGTTATTATGTGCAAGGGCATCAATGTAGGTTAAAGGCAAAGGACTGGTGCTCTTGTTCCCGCGCTCCTGTTTTGTTCAACATTCTTGGTTGCCCGAGCAACACTCCACCCCTTCGCGTCAGTGACGTCGTCATTTTGCCTAGCAACAACGATCGTGTGTGTTGTAAAGACGACTCACTCAACCTAGTAAAACAAAGCCGGCTCTCCAGTGTCGTCTCGAAGTTACGTCAGCCCGACGCCCGGAATTTCTGGTTCAATTAATCAGTAGCAGAGTGAGAGCTCTGTTTCCATTGTGTATCTCAAATAACTCTCCCTCGACGGTGTTTGCAAAATGAAACAGAAAACCCAACAACGTTTACCTTGTGGATTTGTTTAGCACTTCATTTGAATGGTTGGCAATGGTTGGCAAATACAGCAGCATCCAATTCTTCCAATAGCCTACTATAGACTTAGTATTTTGAACACCTGTTTTAGTTTAGTAACTTGTAGAAGAGATGGAAACTAGAAAAGAGAGATTGGCTATATCTGCTCATGTGGCCAATTGCTACAAAAATAATTTCTAGCCTATAGGCTACTTAATGGCCACGATATTGTCAATAATAAAAATAAAAATTAACATAGCTATTTAAATGTACGGCCCAAAGCAACAAAGCAGATGCTGACACGGATGAATTTATCTTAAACATGACTTTAAATTGTTTTAATAGTAGTTTTTGCTCTACAACGTAGGCTAATTTTACCCTCGGCCTACATTCGTATTTTGAGGGTTTATGTGTTATAAATGTATAAAGACCTTTTCACAATTTCAAAGTAAAGCTTAGGTTTCATTACACAGTAGCAGAGCACAGCAAACTTAAAATTATATAGCCTACTTCCCTGATTTACATGAACTTTTAACGCTGACGTCACTGACGCTATAAATAAACGCCGCTCTGTGCACGTTCACGCTCAGGATGCTTTGGTAAAAAACAAGCCTTTGTGCAATGAGGGGTGTTAGCAGTCATGTTAGACCTTTTAACCCCTCTGGTCTTGAGCCGCTGCACACTGAATAGGCTCACACGGACCACCTAATGATGTGCCAGTAAATATGGCCGAAGGGGGCTGGGACTGTCGGGAAGCAGCCGGGAGCGCAGCCCCTCCGAGCGGGGAGAGGCCCCCTCTATTCACCGTCTATCGCTTTCACTCCAGTGGATCTGTGAAGTCATTTGAACCTAAATATAGCATATGCAGCTTATACAATCCCTTTTCTCATAAGGCTCACACTGGCTTTGCGGGAATAACGCTATAGATGGTTAACTGGTGCCAATAGGCTATATAATGGTCTCCCGGATTTTTCGAGGGAAATGGCCAGTATAGGCTAAATCCACGACTTAGCCTACAATAATGATTAAAATAGGTTAATCAGCATGATACCATTAGAATAATGTTACTGATTTACAAATGCATTTGCAGAACTAAAGCCCATTTGTTCTAAAAAGTTGTATGCCACCTTTCAATTCACGCACAAGTTGGGTCAGCATCATGGGTTTGTCCTCCTCTTCATTCTCGATTCAACACGCATTCACTGACGCTTTTATCAGGTGCATTTCATGACGGGACAACCTATTAGCGCATGTTTCACTTTTTCTTTTGTAAAAAAGGGTGAGTGGGCCAAACATAGCCACACACACTCGTCTATCAGCGCGCTCTCCCTGGGCAGTCAGCGCGCCCCCTTTCTCCGGAAACACCATATATGGCTCGACCAGTCTATTCGGCGATTGGCTGTTACCGCGACAATTCTGTTGCTGAAGCTGTATTCATATGCAGAGACAGGTGAAAGCCAATGTGATATCTGAATGACACTCCATAGAGATTATTAGCAGCTCATAATTAATCTGGCGGGGTGATAGGAACTGTGCAAAGTAATATTAATCATGCTGATTTAGGATACAATATTTACCCCCGAAAAAGAAATTGAGTCTGTTTAATGCCTTACTATTTAGCCTAATGCACGGTAGACGTTACAATGTTTGCTCGCATTTTTGTTATATGACAAAACAGCTGTTGAAGCTTAATTATCTATTAATTTGTTTCATTGAAATCATCTCTCCTCTTCTTGAGAAAAATATCTGTTGCCATGCGGCAGTAACATTTAGGTACATCGTGTGAACATATGAGGACACAGAGAGAACATCACGTAGCCTAGGCCTATATGATGCAGATGCTGCATACATGATATGACGTAGTTCATTCATAGCGATGGGTACCTCATGCAGCAGGGGTGTCACTTAAAACATATACTCGCAATTTTTCTCGACAGACCTATTTGAGAAAATCAAAAAAGCTTAAATGAAAATGCTGATACTCTTGATTTACTGACTGATTGCTTTTTAATTTATTTTATTTAAAAATAATCTGCTATTTTTCTTCCTTACCCTTCCCCGTGTGAAATGGTTCAGTCTCACCACACAGATTTCATTCATAAAAATCCGGCTCACTATAAAAGGCGGGCCTCTCCACTATCTGCACAGTTGTCCTTTATGAAGCTGGCAAATGAAGCAAGAAAGGCATTAAAGCGTTACTTTTTCGATTTAGAATA
Source organism: Tautogolabrus adspersus (assembly GCA_020745685.1). Classification (NCBI taxonomy): domain Eukaryota; kingdom Metazoa; phylum Chordata; class Actinopteri; order Labriformes; family Labridae; genus Tautogolabrus; species Tautogolabrus adspersus. The sequence goes on along the minus strand of CM036543.1, from coordinate 18,736,677 downwards.
GATAGCCTGCACTCTCTTTTTATGCAGAGATGTTAGACCAGAATATGCATCCAGACTCCAGCATTGAGTTCGACTCTTCGTCCAGCTGTAGCACAGCATCGCCTGGCGGGGACACCCCTGGGTGCAGCCAGCATCTTTCTGACTCGTTTTCATCATCAGTGGACAGCGACAAGGTACAAGCGGATCATCTAAAGAAATAGGCTAATCCGAAAAAATGCAGTGCAGGATAATTTATGCATGAGGCTAATATAGGTTGCAAAAGGCTTGTGTGTTGGGATAAAATGCTCCCACATTTCCATTTAGGCTACATTTCAAGACAGCTTGTTCTTGAACATGATTACCTTCCCCTGCTTAAGAGGCCTCTTTACAAATACACAGACTGAAGAGTCTCTGTGTCTGCAGCGCAATAATCAGTAATGCAATGTACACATGCATATTTGTGACCTTTAATTTAGCCTAAAATTGTGTTATGATGATTTGATGTTAGAGCATGAGCATGTAAGTGGTTTTGATGGATGCAGTGTATTTAGTCATTTTGGCATTCCTCAGCCAAATGGTTGATGTAGGCCTAGGCTACCATTTAAGAATACCTAAGGTCACCATACGGACATGATTCCCAAGTCATCAGATATGAGCTAAATTGGTGTTTGACAGCATTCATATGTTTTTTTTTTCTCTGTGATCTTTGCTTTATCAGGACATTGATACCAGTGTAGCAGAACTCTTTGTTCCGACTGTGACTGCAATCTCAACCTCGCCGGATCTGAAATGGATGGTGCAGCCGACAGTCATCACATCTGTCTCTCCGTCCGGTCGTGCGAAGACCAGAACTCAAAGCAAGGACCAGTCCTCTCTCTCGGGAGGAGCAAACAAGGCAAAGTCCTCTAACAGGAGAGGGCTGAAAGATAAGGTATGTCAAATAGAACAATTAAATTAAGTTAAAAAAAAATAATCAAAGAAGACCATGTTAAAAAATTAATGTCAGTTTAAAAAGTACAGAAAGCATAGGCATATGAAATTGGCCTAGTTAATCAATCAATCTATCTATCTATCAACCAACCGCCCAGGCAATCAATCAGTCGAATCAATGATATGAACAGAAAACAAACAGAGTTCTTAAATAAGCCTATCTTATCTGCCAAAGACTTAGCCTAATTAATCTGACAGAAATTTGTGAGTTATCGCGTAATTTTCAACAGGACACGAAGAGGGTGCGTTTGTGTTAATGTAACATGCACATAGGGCGTCCCGGTGTTATTAGATCACTGCTTGAAGTAGAGACAGTAAAATTACTTTTGCAATAAGGAGCACAGCGATGTTAATGAAGAGGACGGTTAATTGCATAAACGTGCGCGCTCACGTGCCTAACTGGACCGTGCCAGTGTTGCAGCATTTTAACGCCTGAACTGAACGGGAGCGTCTGCACCGATCAGTATTCTCAGCATACACTGCGACGAAGATTTTTCGTCTTCACCTTTTTGGCGAGAGGAAATATGTGGTCGAGCCAACTGCTGATATGGCAAAAACGAAGCAGGATGCGCATTAAATTTGGTGATTTGTGATTGATTCCAGGCTACAAAAGAGGAGGAGGAGAGGAGAAGGATCAGGAGGGAGAGGAACAAAATCGCTGCAGCAAAGTGTCGCAACAGACGGAGGGAGCTAATAGACACTCTGCAAGCTGTAAGTATGCTGCTTTATGTAAACACACAGAGATTATCACACAGCACGTGCACTTATCCAATGATGCGTTACATGTAGGACTAACTTGTGATTAAAGATGACAGGAGCACCACAGAGATGACTGCTTGGCCGGGTTGCAGTGTTTTATGTTTCCTCATGTCGAGTGTTTAATTCCTTGATTTTCTTCCTCCTCACCTCAGGAAACTGACATGCTTGAAGAGGATAAGTCTGCCCTCCAGACAGAAATAAACGACCTACTGAAGGAGAAGGAGAGACTGGAGCAGGTCTTAGCCTCCCATAAACCCTCCTGCAAACTCCCTGCGAATGATGAGGAGGATGAGGAGAAGGAGGCAGACAATGAGGATGATGCTAACACAATGCTGCAGGACCCTCCAGCCTCCCCCCAGCTGCTTTCCATCCTAGAGAATGTAAAAACCCCAGAGGGTAACCCAACTGTTGCAGAAGTCCCTATTGGTCAAGACATGGACAACGTCTTATGCATTCCAGCTGCAGCCATTTTGGGCAACTCCAACATCCTGCTGTGTTCGAGTGCAGAAGAAGAGGCCCTGGAGGACTTACAAGGAGATGACCTGGATGACTTGGTGCCAAGTCTTGAGATGGAAGTGACTTCTGAGATGGCAGCATCAGTCCCTGACATTGACATGAGCAGCCCTTTCTGCCTCTCAGACTGGGAAACCCTGTACAAGTCTGTGGCAAATGACCTTGAATCTTTGAACACACCAGTTATGTCTTCCAGTCCCACTTGTAGCAATTATCGCACAGTGTTTTCCTTTAATTTCTCAGAGATTGATTCCTTGTCTGAAGGCTTTGATGGCCTCAAAGGCAGCCTGGGTGCATCGGAGTTAATGAAAGATAATCTTAACTCTCCAACACTTCTGGCCTTGTGAATGCAAAGTATTTTATGCAATGATATATCAATGAACCTTGAGCCTTCAGAAATGGTTCTATAGAACCTTTTGAGGGTGCCAAATACGTACCAAGCTATAGAACCGTTAAAGGTTCTATATAGAACCACTTGTTCTTTGTCTGTTATTACATTTATAAATGTAATAACAATATACTGTTATTACATTTTAACCAGCCAGCAAGCTATGATCTCTCTCGCTCTCAAATAATATTATGTGAGTTTTGGTGTTGTAAAAACATAAACATCAAAGGTTGCGTTTATGACATATTTCTGTGGATGTATCAGAGTTGACCTCTTCCATTCTGTTTGTGCAATTCTCTGAGATTTTTTGCTGGTAACAAAAATGCATGCAAATAGAAGTCATTTGTGTTCCGAGAAGAGGTGGTATCCTATGTTTAAAAAGATCTAAATGTGATGTGAAGTTAGATGAAGCTCAGTAGCCTATAATGTATGTGTTATACTGTTGACAAAGTTGTGTTGTAGCCAACATGTAAAATTAGCAGGGTAACTAACGTGTAGCGTGTAGGTGTAACATCTTGCTGTAAGGTGTCTCCTATAACTGATATTTTCAAAAAATGGTCATGTTATGTATTTTATCAAGATGTATTTTATGACATAGTTTATTTTTTTACTTATCAAATGCAAAAAATTGTGTAACGGTGGAAATAAAATTAAAAAACAAAGATTTTCTTGTTGTCATTCTTAAATAAGAATTTGACTAAACACATCATCCCGTGTTATATACTATATATATATATAGTCAGAGAAAAACGCTATACAAGCTCAAGTCCATTTACCATTAACCAAAGTGTCCTCGTTTTTATATTTTCAAAGTTCCCTTCATTATTTTAATTGCATGACCATTTTTGAAAACATTTGTCAAAGAAGCTCCTGAGATTACCAAACGTTCCAGAAAAGGTAGCCTGCTAAATGGATGCTCTTGCTTAGTTTATGTTTTTCCATACCATAATTAATGTGGCTTATTATTGCCCTACACATGAATGAAGCTCCAAAACAGCTAAGCCTTCATAAATGACTTTGGAGTGATTCCCCTCCTATATTACTTCTTCCTGAGGTCTGAGGTGAACTTCAGCCTTAGGCTAAGATTGATTGGTAAAGAGTAAAAAAGAAAAGAAAAAGATGACCATCCAATTCCAAGCTGCTAATAATGATAACGTAGCATGATTTGCTAACACTTAATAGAGTCACGACGAGGGTCCCGAGTAAACCCAAAACCTTATTATATGCTATAAACCTAATAGTCCTATAGTTTTATATCTGCATGCTGTCTATACATGTCAGTGTGTCTATTTTTGGAAACAGGATTACATAAAGTACAACCATCGCGGGAATTGTGTTTAAAATGAGTGGGAGCGGTAGAAACAGCACGTTAATTATTTATTCATATCTCGTTCTTGGCTCCACTGGTCAAGGGAATCCGATTCTACAGCTGCAGTAGGACAGTGCGTGCTGTGCGTGACGTCAGCACGCGAATACAAACACGTCTCACTTCCCCTTTGACCATGTATGGGAACTGCAGTTGTTTTGTTTCCATGGCTACGGGTATCACGTTTCGTGGCTTGCGGATGTTACCGGAAAAACTCGGAGCAGGCAGGAGCACGAGCAGGAGCGTAAAGAGATAAAACTTCTTATCACACAACACAGCGGACATCATTGGTTTAATTAATTGTTATAGGCTATATTTGATTCATTTTCAGAAAACTACAAGTCAATTTACTATTCATATGTTAGAAGTGCAGTATTTTTTTTAATCAGTAGGGGGGGGCAACAGCACGAGCAGTGTCAGGCACCAATAGAGCGCCTCATTTTATGGGTATTTATGTTATGTCTCGATGCCCTGCTTTTTTTAAAGGGATGATTGATGGGCCTGTCAACAGCTCCAATGTCTACTGACTCACTTTCTGTCCAATCCCCTTGTTCCACCACACTTTATGAGTCCAGCAGTGTGATGCCTGTCACCGCCTGTTTCAAAATTGTAAATATCACAAAGCTGGAGTTGTTCACAACCAACCATCAAGCCACATTTTTGCCGTAGGCTATTGGAAGTGAACTGAGGATGAGATATTATTTGTCTAAATTTGACCATGAAAAATATTGAAAACAATTATGCAGCTGCACATTTCAATTTAAACCTAAGTAAGACTTCACAAGTAGGCTATTATTAGCATTTTAAGCTATTTAGAGTATCAAGAGTACAAATATTCCGCAGAATGTATGTCAGGGTTTTACAATTGTTTAAAAATCTTCTTATTTTAGGAGTATGTATGATTTATTGTGTCGTAAGAGTATAGATATGCTGGCAATATGGAACTATTTCACAACATACTTATTTTTGAATCTGTAACAATGCATCATATTGTAATTACCAATCAATTCAACAAACACAGCTGTCAGAAAAAAAGTAGCCTAGAGGAAATTAAAATACACAATTCCTTATGAACTTTAGTGAAAACAGTCAAATAAATAAAATACCATATGAAAACCATACCAAGGCCCATATGTTTAGGGCCTTTTGGTGACCTCACATAATCCCAATCATACTTTAGCCTCAGCAGAGGTTATATTGGCCAGCAAAATTATTTTATTTTTTTCAGAAGGTTGTGGCTTTTTTCAGAAACATCTTTAAATAACACGTTAATAACATGTACATAACACCAACATTAGTGATTTCAATCTACCAGGGCTTAGTGCTTGATATAATGTTACCATTTCCTGTTTTGTTTTATTCATAATTTTGTTTTTATGTGCAACTATAATATGAACTGCACTTTAAAGCAATGGAACGGCCTGCTGTATTTGAAAATTTCAAACATGCAGTTGAAGTTTAACAGGCGTGTAATGTTGAAGTAATGTTCAGGATTGGTTCCCTCCAACCAACATCAGCAAGCTGTCTCAATATGTCTCACATGGAAACAGATCTCTATCTTTCCATTATTTGTTTTGTGCTAACTGTTTCCACCTTTATTATCTCATCCTCATGCACCTCTTGACCGCACTGTGTTTCCCTCTGCTGTGATATTCCCAAGGAAGTGCTATATTTACAGGGATAAATCAGTGTCATACAGGTTCCTGGAAGACTGGGTCACCTGACTTAAGAACATGTCGTCAATGATACAATAGGAAGAAAAAGATCATGTGATGATTTGGTACTTTATTTTGTACTTACTTACGCCTGTCTTTCATGACTGTAGCATTAAATAAGAATGTGACATGTATAAATCTAAGAATGTTCTTTTTATAGAATTGGACACTTCTGGATACCATTTATCAATATTAAATCCAAATAACAACTTTTACTCAAACGGAAAAAGGGTCAGTAGGGGAGGAAAGGGACTGAACTGGAATGTTAGCAGATGGCTTGTTATTTAAAGAGGGAGATGACTTTGAAGAAAGGCTTTAAATTCAGCATAAATAAGCAATTTGTGAAAGAGGTGATTGAATTGATTGGCTCTTTGAATGTAGTATGATTACAATTCTAACCACAAAAAAAAACCCATTTATCTTATCTGTTTTTGTGTTTGATACACCAGAGCGCGTTTTCCTGTGTCCTCGTTCATGAAGATGAGAGAATATGGTTTTATTATACAGATATATTGATTTTAGTTGTGACACTAATTGCATTCATGTACACTAGTATTTAGTATTATAATTATGTCTACACTATAATTTCATATAAGATCAAGCACACATTTAGGCCTAATTGCAGACATTACAAAATGCACCACGGAAGATTTTCACATAAGCTATAATGATAAAAAGTTAGATTTGTCCATAAACCTTTGTTGCCAAAAGATGGGAACTTGTGAAATTTCTAATTATTCCCATATTGAAGAACTTCTGCATACAGTTTTAAATAACTCGGCTTAAAACTGTACATCTGTAAAAATATGCCAGACAAGTTTTGTGACAAGTGTCTGAGATTATTTTGAAAGAGAAAAAAAAGGAAGGTAGGAAGGAAATTTAATGAAACAACAGAAAAAATAAGTCAAGTCCATATTGTCTGCAGAAGAGCGGACGATGAGTCAGAATTGTGTCTGAGGGTGTCTGGTTTGCTGGGTATTTCCCAAAGATGCTTTTTGATTATTGCTACAAAGCACTTTAACATGACCTGCAGCTATACATCTGCTTTTAGTTGGAAGACAATCAGAGAATTTGTCTTGTTTACATCTTTTTAAATCAATGTGGATGTTAAGTATGAAGGAGACATTGGTGTGAAGTCATTACATGTTCTAGAAAACAATCTGGGAAAATAGAAATAATAAATAGGAAAACAAAATGCTTCAATGTACAAATGTAGTTTGATTGTTTTGTTTTTTTACCTTGAGTGACGCCCACACAGCAAGAAGAACTCTGAAGAAGTTTTGCAATACTGCAAAACCACAAACTGCTCTCCCTCTCTATTCATTACTCAGGCAGCTACTGGAAAGAGAATCCGAGATTATCTTTTAATGCAAATACTTTTCTTGAGGATCATATAAGTCAAGAATTTAGATCTTCATGTCATTCAGAACTCTAAAACAGAGTAAAATGAGCTAAAAGCTTCAATTACTTTGCAATGTTTTATATATTCTGTCACTTTGAAAGTGAGTTTTTATTATTAAATAATCTCAAAAAAAGAACTTTTACTCATTCCTTGAACAAATTAACATGCCTTGCATACCTGGCCTGCATATTCAGACTGGTATATGTTTATTCAGGGTGCCATTATCAAGGCTTATTGTTCTTGGCAGCCACAATTCCCTCTTAAAGGCTTAAAGTGCCAAATGAGCGAGCAACATGTGTGTCCGAGTACTGAGTGACATCTCTGGCTGCCTTTCTGCATTCATGGAGGAATTCAGCTCAAAGTCTAAACCTGCAAAGAGGGGAAACCTCTGAACTGTGTTAACAAAAGATGTTCAGGACCCTCCTGTCTTATGAAATCTGTCTGCTTGTTGGATCAGTTCTGCTTTATTAACCCTAAATTCCTCCTCTGACATTTGTCATCTCTGTGAGGAGCAACTGTGACGCACTGCCCCCCCTCGACCTCCCCTCAGATACGAACATAAATCACAGCAGAACCAAATTAGAATCTAAAAAAAGGAACAGAGTGGGGTATTTTGGTGAGCTTTTAATAACTCAGCTGCTTGTTCGAGGAGGAACAGTTGAAATGATATTGTATAAAACCCAACGGGGCCTCAGATCAAAACCTGAGATGTAATAAAAGCTGCACAGGAATGTGAGTTGATACTGCTTAAGTTGTTCTTCACCTAAATAAAACAAAAACACATTCTTTGTGATTGCAATATTAGGGAAATGTTCAGTGTGATTGGTATTGTATTGCAGCTCTGTTTTGATTGTGGTATTGATATTTGGAATGTAATTAACATCTTGCCACCATTTATATCATTATACATTAAAACCACAATGAATTATTCATGCACAGCTTTCATCAAAGAGATCATCATTATCTACTTTAAACCAACACATTTCAGTCTTTTGAGAAGTCCAGTGGGATGTAATTGTGCCTGTTAACACAAGAGGGAAGCAGCACAAAGGGTCTTCTCAAGTTTTCTGGAACATTCAGGAACATTCAACTGATAAGGTTCAACATGATTTTTGTGATTTAGTAAACTTTCTTATTAATCAATTAAGTCTGCAAGATAGCCTTATCAGGCGTTCATTTTGAAAATGAGTGAAAATATTGAGAGAGTATACTTGAGTACATGTTTTACTATTATCTTGCCATTCCCTGCACATAATGTCTTAATTCCCTGCATAGTTAACTTCACCATGCATATTGTACTTGTATATACCCCCTATTTTTATTTTTATTTGTATTTATCTAATCTATTCTGTTTAAATTTTGATTGTGTTATTCTTCTACTTGTCTTGTACTGCTGCAATGCCCGAATTTCCCCTCTGGGGATCAATAAAGTATTATCCTATCCTATCCTATCCTATTCAAAGGAAAATAGCTAAAAGAGAAAGTGATGACACTTCTTTGTATTTGAAAATAAGATGCCTTTAATTTTCCAACATACAAATATCTAAACAAGAATGACACAGAAAGCTTTGACTTTTGTGATTTGGCTGCAAGCTGTACTTAAGTTTGTGACTTTAATGAGTCATTTGATGTCAGAAACCATCGGCTAAACTACATCCCCCCTGTAATCCCAAGATGTCTGGTAAAGTCATGTAACTCCAACAAAGACAACAAATAACAGCATGGTTTGCTGGGTATAGTGTCCAAGTTCTGTCACACTGCGGATAGGGAACCACTAAGAGATCAAAGATAAACGAAGGGCTCTAAAGAATATGGCATGGTGCTAAATTATGTTTATTTTTTCGGACTTTTCCCTTTGTTGTTAATTCCCAGTGTAAAATCGGATCCACTAAAAACCCCTATTCAAGTTATTTAAAGTAAACCAACAGTCACTAAGGCCATTTCACAGGAGGAAGTCACAAATAGGTTAATTTTTCAAATACTAAAAAACAAGGGAAGGTGTAGTGATACATTTCTGCATACATTTGCACCTGCACTCTTTGCTCTGACCCCCATGTCAATTCTGCTTTATTGAAGGTTAAAAATATGTACATTATTACTTTTTATTTCTGGCAGGGCAATAATTTTGTCACTCCCACATTGTGTCAAATTAAACACCTGCAGCTAAGACATGTGTTTATAGCAATAACTCATTTAGTGAGTCGTTTCTGGCTGCAGGCATGTGTTGTCTATTTCACTAACTCTCTGTCCCCTCAGCTGAAACTTTTCTCTCCTCCAGTCTGTGTATGTTTTTTTTGGTTGCTAGGGGTGGAGCATATAAACTGTGTGTGTAAAGCCCTCCTCTTACATTATTTTCATCCGTGCTTACGTACGGGAGAGTACTTCCGCATTCCTGAGCTCTCACAGACAAGAGCAGTACTTAAACGGGCTGATGCAACGACCTCAGCTAGTCCCAAAAACCTACATCCGTCTCACAACTCCCGCACCGTCACGTTATTACTACTGCGGATTTTGGACGCACAATAGGTAGGTCTGTATATCAGCCATCAATATAACATTATGCCATTGTTGTCTGCCTTTCTCTTTGTTTTTTTTCCTAGAGGGAGAACATGTTGTTTCTAGTTTGGCGTATTTGCGTGTTATTTTTTGCACTTTTCTAACCACGTTTATAACTCTTTAAATTGTCTTGGGTTTTGTGCGCCGTTTGAGTCAGATTATATAACACTAACAGGCTGTATTTTCACTTATTTGCTAGTTTCAAAAGTCTGGGGATTCAAAAGTTTTAAACTTTTCATTGCTCTTAACGCAAAAGTCAATTAGCGCCACTTTCTGCCACCACAACCTCTTAGTACGTTACGTTGTCGTAGCAACTGTCTCCTCACAGCTCGTTATTTACAGACAACATTAGCTAAATTACACACCAGCTTGTGTCGGACTGCTGGTATTTTCTTCGCAGGAGTTTTAATGTCAGTGTTGCTAAACAGGGGAAGTCTCGGTTAGCCTAGTGAATGTAGTTATGTAACACTATACCCGCCGCACGCTGTGGGTTTTCATATGAGGCTAGCTGTTAGCTAACCGAGCCTGGTGCACCAAACTACATGGAGTCTGCAGAGATTTACTATTACTTTTTAAAGCAAAGTAGCGCCTGAATTAAACTTGTTATTACTGTACTGCCAAATAGGTTCGTGCTAGTCCAGACAGGTGTAACGTCAGAGTCGGCTTGCTCGTCCTCTAGTCCACTACTTTCACTGTTACTATTACAAATTGCTTGTTGCTGCAACATAGCAGGCTTACGAGATTTGCAAAATGTCTGTTAGATAACCATATTTGTCTGTTGGTATGAATGGACATACTACTATTAAGATTACAATTAGGATCCGTTTTTGTTATCAATGAATGTATCTCTATTTGTTTGTATTATACAGTACCACACTTTTCTAGAGCACAAGGTGATGTTTACAGTTTTTCTTTTTACCAGATTGACCCCAATATTTTCAATTTACATTAAATACAAGCAAATAAATACATAAACATTAGAAAAAAATCACATTTAATAAGACAGACCATTGTTGACACTTAAAGAAGAAAAGAGAATAGTTTTAATTTTATGTTAATCAGTCATTTCAGTTCTCTTTATATCACCAAATTCTATAATGACTGGTAATTAACATCTTATTACATTTCCACAGTGTCCAAACACAGTTGCATCATTGACAGAAGACAACTGGCAGGTTTTCTCTGAGTAAGTAAGTAAGGTGCATTTCAAACAGATTTAAGTTGAATTAATCAAGAACCTTTCTTGAGTATCACCTTATCCTACACTGAACAACTTTTTTTCTGGCCTAGCCAGTTTACAATGTAACACAATGATGTCAATTACATGTAAAGTATGTTTGGCAGCATGCAAGTACAGCTAGGGATGTGTGCTTAGATTGGCTTGATTAGTAAACTTTTTTGGTTAATCATAGTTCATATTCTCTGCATGTGTCTGTATCTTTTCTGGATAAGGGAAACTGTTTGGCATGTGCATGCTACCTTTAAACAGACTGTATATTAAATGTCTCCTCAATCACCAGATAGTCCAATTCTTTCCCTGTGTGATGAGTCAGTAAAAATCATACCCCCGTCTAAATAGGGATCTATGAGAAGATTTACACTTTACTGTGTAACAGGGGCAGTAACCAGAACCTTAGTTATCCGCCCCTGTTGGCCTAAATGTTAAAGGCCAATTTAGGAATGGGAAAAATGATGTATAGGGTTGGATCCTTTGCATTTGTGTGTGTCTTTGTAACTTGCAAGTTCATAGGTTCAGTGTTTTCCTAGTGCATGTTCCTCAGCTGCTGCAGTGCTTGCTTGTACAGCGACATGCCGTGCAGGGGAAACTATTTGTGTTCTTTATATATATGTGTTTCCTTTGTGTCTTTATCTGTGTTTGCGTGTGTCTAAGTGATCCAGCGTGTGTTGCAGAGAGTTTAAATGCCCCAGCGCCTGCCAAGGCACATTGGTAGGATGGTTCCTGCATAAATGGAACGCTGCAGTGGATTAATGGGGAAGGGCTGGCGAGCCGACAAGCAGCGCAGGGCCGACAGGGCTGAGAGGCTGGACGTGGGCGCACAGGGTTTATTTTAAGTAGAAATGCCTTCCAGTGCGTCTGTGGAGAGCTGGAATTGCCAAGGTGCACCCCAGTACACTGAATAGATAGCAGACGCATTGCAGGCGAGCCAGCCAACTACGCAACAACGAGGCTCAGTGATACTAATACTAATGCTGGGGGAGCAGATATTCACTGCTGCATGTATCACATTATCAGTCTCACATTGTAGTCCCCATAAGCCTTTCCACATGGTCTGTAAAAACAGTTTCAGGACAGGCTGGATGTGGAAGCAAACACCCAAATGTCCAGAGGTGTAACAGAGAAGAATCATTAAAGTCTGTAGGGTTTTCTTTTCAGAAAAGAGCCTAGTAAAACTTGATTTTAAAAGGCCTAGGCACATAGTTATGATTTCCAGATTGCCTGAATTTCTTTCGGACTGGGGGTTAGTCTTCTCTATTTGCACAGAAATAACAGCCCTGTCACTAAACGTGGACCTAGACAGTGATCCTTAGCTCACAGCGCTCCTGAGCAACAAAAGCATTAGACGTATAGTTTACTGCAGGAACTTGTGCTTGTTGAATCAGACCCAGCGTCAGAAAGATGAGGAAATGTTAGAGTACAAAGTGTGAGGCAGCATTAAAGTGACAACCCCACATTACACAATAACCGTGATTGCCTCAACAGGCAGCCTTAAATCTGATTTTCTGGACTGGGTTGGCCAATATCTAAATATTCAGGGATTTCATGTAACTTACTTTGGATTTGTCATAGACGTGAACTCCATACGTCTGAAATGGCTTTTGTCTGCAGTTTGTATTTCGAGTCCTTTAATCCACGTCTGAGCCAAGTCAAAGCTCGCTGCAATGCAACGTCTAATCCTGACTTGCAATGTGGAGGAAAATGGTAACATTATAATAAGTCAAGCAGGACCACCCAGGTGCAGAATATAGATGTGTGAGTGTTTGAATGGCATGAAGCAGGCTGAGCAGGAATCCAGCCAATGATCACATAGTAATGTTTGACTGCAGGCAGCCACAGTGCTCTGGCTTTGTGCATATCTGCAGGTGCTTTGTGTTTCCGTTTGCCTGAAAAAACTTGTAATCTTACTGTGAAGTCTACAATAAAATGCAATAGATAAACTTCCTGCTCTCTTGTGTAATCTCATTGTGAACAAAAGTGGCCTCTGCATGCACTTGACTCCAGCCTGCTCTCTGCTGCAGCCAAGATCTCATCTTTATCAACAATGGTGGTTAAATATTCCACACGGCTTTGAATTGTTTGGGGAAAATGAAGTAATCATAAAAGGATTTTAAAAAACAACAACCATTCTATCTGTGGCAGCTTTTCAGCCCTTAAGGACAAAAAGAAAAGCTAAGCAAAAAAGAGATCCTATTTCCTGTTGTCATAATCAAGTTGATGACCAGAGATGACAGCAACATGATCAGGACAGCAGCCAATTTTAGGGCATCTCTTCCCCCCTCGTCCCTCCAATGAAAACATAATGAGGTGTTGGAGGAACGAGGATTCTGTATATTTGGACTGTCCTGTCCTCGAGGACAGTCGCTGCCAAATTCCCTGGTTTCCTCAGAGGATTGCGAAAGTCTGTAACTCAACACACACAGCCTGATGGAGGGCAGACGGTAATGATGATCGCTCAGACCTTGGCCACAGAGTGAGAGAGCGTGCCTTGGCCTGATCCTTTTTCGCTCATTGTTCATTTTCAGCGTTTGAGCTTCGGGAGCTGTTTGCATGAGTTTTGCAAAATGCTGGTGTGTGGGCTGTGCAGTGCCTTATTAGTCCAGAATTAGATGTTAATAAAGTATGCTGACAAAAAGTGGTCTTGGAAAGTTTGCATACCACGATCCTGAGATTTAATGTTCAGCAGTCTGGCAGCACAATAATGCAACTTTGTGTCTCAGGCAAAGATAAATTAGAAAGCAATTACATTTGACTCCTGCCTTTAAAATGACCAGGCTGGTAGAGGTTAGCGGTTTGTGGGCTCCTTTTAAAAAAGCAACAGTATATAAAGGTAATGAGGAGCCTTTGAAAGTCCCCTGTAACCCCTCGCCTTCAGCATCTCTATAGGGGACGGGGATAATAGGGCCTCCAGTCGTGCTGCTGGCTATTGGTAAGGGTCTGAATTCCTCAGCTCTGCTAATTGCGCTCAGGAATGACTCAGGAAATGGACACATTTGCTCAAGCTGAGGACAGATAGAGTGTGTGAGCAAAGAAACCAGTCGGATTGTAACTAAATATACATATAGAGGACACAGTGACCGCCTGCACATATAGGGCCCCTTACATACACACACCCTTCACACACACCTCCAGCTATCTGCTCTCATGCAGTAAGATTAGTTTTGGGCTGAAGCCAGAGACCTGCATCGGGTACGGTCTTATATTTCATAACTAATACATGACATTTCTGCTCCCCGCCCTTGGCTGCAGCATGTCTCCTCTCAGTTTAGCCCTGAGAGGCAGTGGAGCCGGACTGTGTAGGTGTCTTTGTCTGAGCCTAGTGTGGGCCTAAAAGGCTGTGGCACTGGCTTTTCTGCTCCACTGCTAAAGCACAGTGACGGCGTTGCATCATCAGATGCTGACCACTAATCCTCCGCTGCAGTCTACCACTGACAGAGAAGACGAGAGAAAAATTACCCTCTATTGAAAAATGCAAAATATCACTTTGACTCATGCTTTTGGGTATAATTAAACAGTGTGAGTGCGATGCGTCAGCAAAACTTTCCCCTGTGCTATACAGATGATACTTCTCATGAATTCATATCTCTGAGAGAACTTTTGAGGCGGGAGTTGAAGACACTTGTGTGGCAGGTTGAAAGCCTATAAACAGATTCAAAGAGACTTTCTTTTCCACTTTAAAGTCGTTCTAGAATCAAAAGACTGTCACGTCAAGACTCTGTTATGTGTTTGAGTTTACAACGGTACTATAAATTGTCTCTGAGTCACTTTCATGTGTTATAATTGATAGACATCCTGCTCCAGACAGCATTTCACCTTTGTTTTTAGGCAAAACTATCTCTGTGGGATTTGTGTGAACTGATGTCATATACAAATGTGTGGTTTATGTATGTTTATGTACTCAATGTTTCAATGCGTATCTGTGTGTGTATGTATGTGTGTGTGGCAAGTCTAGTCTGAGCTGCATGTCTCAACAAGACATAGCAAGGAATGGGGGGCTTTCCTTGCAATATGTCTGGCTGAGCAGGGTTGCATTACAATGTACTTTATAGGAGCCAGACTAATAGACATGAAATACAATTATTCCTGAATTGACTTATTTTTTTAGTGTCAATTTCCTTTAAAAAATCATGTTTGTCCAGAAGGGAGTCTAATCTGAGTCTGTACACCGGTCCTTAGTGTCTGGCCAACTTGAAACAGGACTCCATTTTGGCTCTGAAAGTGATTTACTCAGTCATTCCTAATGGGCGCTTCAGTTCCTGTGGCTGGTCTCTCGGCACAGGGTGTAGTTTGGATTGCATCTTTTAAATTCCAGCAAAGTTATTGGTCGGCAATGAGCAATGTATGAAAATCGTAGCATATTGTAACGTTGAACATGTCAGGGCTTTTCTCTGCAAATTATGGCTGCATCAGAGTCCTTATATTAAATCCAGTCTCTCAGTTACTGCAGTCCAGCAATTTATACCACTGTATGGCGATTTTTGAAGCACTATCTCTCTCTCTCTCTCTGATTCACCTTTGGATTAGCAGCCTACCTTATGGTTTGTCTTGCTCTTAGACAGACTGCGGAGAGAGAAGTCTTTGGCAGTTTTCATTCCAACACTTCTCCCGGGACTTAGAGAGAGAGAGAGAGGGAATTTTGTTTGAGAGAGATTTTTACCAGGGCTGTCTTGTTCTTTTCCTCTCCAGTAAAAACAGCAGCAAGCTGCCAAGTGCAGTGTAAATGGGAGTATACATACAGAGGGTGTGAGAGAGAGGGAGAGAGGGAAGGGGCTGTCAGAATTTAAATAATAAAATGCCTCATTGGACACTGGCTCCACAGAGGAACTTGTCCTTGAAAGGACTAAATCATGCAGGCTGAAGGTGCTAAGGAACAGGTAGAAAGTAGGTGGCAGTCTGACACTGAATGTACTGTAATCCCCCGATGTTTAAGGTAATAATAATATGAGAAATTTAGATGCAACATACAGTAATCTATGGCAAAATATTTGAGATTTACGTTTAACTGAAGCTTTAGTTTTGCTTCACTTTTTTTGCAACTTGAAAAATGAAAAGCTAGACGAAACTGCAGAAAATAAAGGTTAACAGCATTATACATATCTCCGAGTCTTACTGCAGTTAAGAATAGATTTCCTCTTGTTAAAAGTGAGCTGATTTGGTTTCCACCGTGCTCAACGGTATACTCCAGTCCAACTGTAAAAACATTTCAAGACCAGCCCATAAGCAGGGTGGAGTACATTAGAATAGAGTTACATAACTTTGTTTTTTTCATTACCTCCTTTATGGCTTTTGTAATAGAGCGTTGTTCAGCCCTTCAGCAAAGAAAGAAAAACTTGGTTTAACTTACAATACTGTCCGCCTGTCAGCTCGTCAACCACTAGCAGCGTCAGCTGTTTCCGCAGCGCCTCACAATAACCGTCTTTGTTGGATCCATATGAGAGGGGCTTTGTGTGGTTTGTGCCCCACCTGCAGAGGTTTGGGAGGCAAATGTGAAATAAATTGTTAGTGTAGAAGTCACGCTGATATTATCCACTGTTTTAAAGTCCTCATACTTTTTGGTCTAGCTGCTAATCCTGCGTGATATTTTTGTCAGAGGGCCAACTTTTTTGAGGAATCAGTTTTTTAGTTGTATCAGTTATGAGGGATTTTTCTTACATTTATTCGTTTCTACTCAGAGCAGCAGAACATTTAAAATTGCAGCTGAAGGCTCAACTATTGTTTCCATATTTTACCTTTTTAACTGTATTTATTTTCAATCATTTATACTGAAGAGTGAGAGAAACAGCTTCTCTAAAATTCAGTCTTCTCGCGCCTCCTTTGCAGGGATGGGCAGGGTACAGTCGAGTCATGTTTCACTGTTCCCCTCTGTAACATTTGTTTTTTATTTGGCCATCAGAAGTTTTCCAGCGCTTGGTCTTACAGTAATTAGAGAGCCTTCTTAATTCTGCAGCCACTTCCGTTAGGTCTGTACAAGTTCTCCTTTTGCTCCTTTCAGTCCCTCATTCCTCCCTGATTACATTAAAAAAGTGCCGTGGTGAACCCCTCCAAACGATCCCAGATTGGTGAAAGAGGGTGGCGGTGGAATGCACGAGTGTTGACTTGATTGCTTTTGATATCCTCTGAATCCTCTTTTCAGAAAAAGGCAGAGGAACATTTAAAATGGAAACCACTCTGTGATTGATCAGAAGCACAAGTGTAGCCCTCTGTGTATGTAATTGTACCAAGGAGTTCCATGGCTTCTCTTTACATGTGAAACTGCAGAGCTGTGTGTGTGTCGCTGCTGACAGTGTGAAGTTTTTTTTTTTCACCAGCTGCTGTATAGAAAGATAACACAGCTGTGAAAGCTGTCAAAGTTTGAATGCATTCTAGAAGACAGCAAGACATGTTTAGAAAAATGTTGACCAAAACAAACAAAGGAAACTAGAAAAAAGTTCTAACTTCTTTAATATTGTTGATTTATTCTTCACTATGCAACCAGGTTGTTGTTGTTTTGTGATTTTGCAGAATATACTGTGCTTTAGGAGTTATTTTAGCCTACTTGAATAAACCAGGATTTAAAAGGTTTATGTGTACTCAGCTGCATTTAAAATGTATAGAGTTTTCATTGTGAGCCGGTCTTATTTTTGGCTAATTGTCCCCTCTCTTTCTCTTTTCTGTCTTCTCACAGGGGCGGCGGAGGCGGGGTCGGACATGATGCCGGGACAGATACCTGACCCTTCGCTGGCAGCCGGCTCCCTGCCAAGCCTGGGCCCCCTGGCAGGCATCTCGGCCACCACGCTCACCGATCAACTCAAACTGGCCGACTTCCGCCAGCTGGGCGCCATGCTGTCCCCGCTGCACTTCCTGGGGAGGCTGGGGAAGAGGCCGCTGGCCATAAAGACTGAGGTGAGGAGGAAGAGCAGAGCGGAAAAAAAGAGGAAATGGTTCAGTCATAAGAGTGTGTGAAAGACGTGGTTCAGGTCGCAGGGTGTTACATTAACAATGTTTCAGATCTCTCTATCAAGGAAGGTTCAATCTTTTTCTTCCAAACAATCTGTTGCTCTTGTTTGACCCCAAAGAACCAAAAATCAAATGCAGTGGATTTGTGTTCATAATCTAAACTGTTAAGAAAAAAAAATAAAGACAGGTTTTTGTTATGCTTATAATTTTTTGACAATTCATTAAATGAAAACGCAGTAGCAGAAGTTTATTGTATATCAAATATTTCTTGATCCACAAGATACTATTATTAGTGTGTTTGGTTTTTAATGAAGTAATGAGTTAAGTCTGTAGTTTTACTGTACCTGGGCTTTTACCCCCTCTAGCACTTACAACAAGAATTACATTGCTGGTTGCAAAACAGTTTTTGACCCATCTAGATGATCAAAAGTATTGGTTGTATATTTACGTACTTATCTAGAAAATGGTAATTACCTGTTTTTTCCTCTTACAAAATACCCTAATGAAATGCCTCATTCTCATAGTAATAAAACACTGTGTTTGCAGATGGATGAAGACGAGGACAGGAGGAAAAGGAGACGTGAGAAAAACAAGGTAGCAGCAGCACGATGCCGAAACAAAAAGAAGGAACGGACAGACTTCCTTCAAAGGGTGAGTTCATGACACAGCAAGAGCAGACCAGCTCAGGATGCTAGCTACAAATAGCCTGACTTCAGTTAACCCTGAACAGCTGATTTTTGTTTAAGGCATCCAGGCTGTACTCAGAGCTAACTCAGTCAGGCTTATTCAAGCCTGGTTTAAATATTATTTTTCTGAAAAAATTTTAAATGTATTAATGTTAAGTTTTTCAATAGTCTTATATTCAACATCCCTCTTCAGGAATCAGAACGCCTGGAGATGGTGAACTCTGATCTGAAGGCCCAGATCGAGGAGCTCCGTATTGAAAGGCAGCAGCTAATGGTGATGCTGAACCTCCACCGGCCCACCTGCATCGTGAGGACCGACAGCGTCAAAACACCTGAGAGCGAGGCCAACCCCTTGCTGGAGCAGCTGTCCACCGACAAAAAGTGAAACCAGGAAACCACGGGTGCGAAATCCCTGATTCCTAAAACTAGCACCACTGTGGTAGCCATTTTTTATGAAACCATAACTGGCAATACATTTCTAAACATGCACTTGAGCTCCACACTGAGGACTTATGGAGACTCTGCCCAAAGACGGGGGTTTAAGGGCTTCTTTAGTACTGCTACACGAGCTGGCTCTGTCCATTGGAAGACTGGAAACACCCAGTTTTATCTCTGCATTAAGTGTTGTTGTTGACACCTATTGTGCCTAGCTGTTACTTCAACCATCTCTGCATAAAGGGACCAATGGAAACAGTAGAGTACGAATGGAAACAACAGTGAGGAAACACACTAATATCAATATGGTGCTCTATTACAAAACCCCATTGTAGATTGTGTGGCATTGTTTGAATGCAGAGGCCCACAAAGTATTCTGCAGTTTTCTTTTGTATGATAGCCGAAATATACAGGTGTAGACTTTTATAGCATACATTACTCAATACAAGTACACCAGAAGAAGTAGAGGCTGTTTTTGTAATATTGATTCGTATACCCTGCCTCAAATGTGGCAGATACCGGTTGATCCGATTTGTGGTGACGCTGGCGTCA
Organism: Tautogolabrus adspersus; assembly: GCA_020745685.1. Classification (NCBI taxonomy): domain Eukaryota; kingdom Metazoa; phylum Chordata; class Actinopteri; order Labriformes; family Labridae; genus Tautogolabrus; species Tautogolabrus adspersus. The sequence goes on along the minus strand of CM036543.1, from coordinate 18,717,163 downwards.
TGAAAAAGCACATATACAAAAAATGTTTACACAGTTATTTTTTAGGACTTGTTGTCTGTCTATTATTGTTTTTTACTGCTTTGTATACATAAACATATATGAAATGCTTGTTAATCACTTGATGTGATTTGTCTTTTCAATCTTCTCAGTCTCTGTCTGTCATGTTGCGCTGTCAAACAGCTGTGAAAACAAAAAGGATATCTTTTCAGCTGAGCAGTATATCAATGTCTGTTCTGGACTTATGTATGACTCTGGTACTCTGAATAGATTAAATTTTATTTTCTAACTACAACCAAGAATAGACTGTTATTTACACCATCAGACATGATATATGTTTACTCAAGTGAAATGAAAGGGGATGTAATTGTTCTTCTCTGTCATGATACCAGAACTTTTAAGAGACCAAAATTGTGCATTTTGGTTTTTCCAAAAATCTGGGTTTAACTATCATTTTCAAATATATGAAAAGTCGATTATAATAGTTCATAACAGCTCCTATAGTTCAGGACTCAGCTGGAGAACATTTTCCCTTCAGCCGAATTAATAGGAAGCTGTAGACACTAGATAGCCTTTAAGCAGACACCCAAAAAAGTTTTCCCTTATTCAGTTATTTGACTGCATTTAAACATATATGCCTATTTGATTTTACTTCAAAGAGTATCTATTGTATTCTGGATTCATTATATAGATATACTGTATTAATATTGTTATTATTATTATTAGCAGTAGTAAAAGAATGTAAAGAGCGTTCACACTTGAGGAACAACATAACTACGCCCTTACAACACTGATAGACGATAGACGTTATATTTGAGTCTTCCCCGAAAACAATTTGTTTTGATTTCCTCACTTTTTTTGTATTGCTTGGACGGACAGGGGGAGAAACACACCCATTATTAATAATACAATAATAGCTTTTTAATCACCATTTTGCACTGATATGATTAACCTAATCAATGAGTTGACTATCAAAAAGGGTTCATAAATAAACCTTGGGTGGTCAAGATTTGGCAATGAACACCTGATAGTCAACAGTGACCTCACCACAACACTTAACTCTGTTATTACCTAAAGCAGAGCTGAATTAATGTTTCAAAGACATGAACTAAAGATAAATGGTAAATGGACTTGATAGCGCTTTTCTAGTCTTCTGACTACTCAAAGCGCTTTTACACCGCATGTCACACTTACCCAATCACACCCATTCACACACTGATGGCAGTGGCTGCAATGTAGTGAGACCATCAGAAGTAACTCATCCCTTTCATACACATTCACACGCCGCCGACGAAGCAGCGGGAGCAATTTGGGGTTAAGTGTCTTACCGAAGGATACATCGGACATGTTGCTGCAGGAGCTGGGGATTGAAACCTCGACCTTCCGGTTGAGAGATGACCAACTCTACTAACTGAGCCACAGCCGCCACTTACTGCGGTCAACAGCTCCATCTAGCGGGTTGTTTTATGAATTGCATCATTAGCAGTCACCCCGAGGACGAGCTAAGACTTCACTGAATCAGATTTTAAACCCAATCATACGGATTCATATCTGGTAAGTAGCTGGGAAAAAAACCTGCGGCCGCTTTTTTTGAATTATGATTATTATTCGTAGTCCGTCTAGTTTTCAAACTGTTTGAATTGTCCCCGAGTTTAAATCTAAATTGTTTTTTAGCACGGTGTTTTTCTGCGGTTAAACGTCGGTTTCAATGAAACAGGTTAACCTACTCTTCAGAAATGACAAAACCTGCGTCGGTAAGCCATTATCAATCAAATATGGGAACTGTTAAAAGAACAAGTGAAAGTTTGTTTTATAACTTATTAGTTATTTAAATAATAACTAGTTAATTCAAGCTAGCAAAAAGAGCAGTTTCTCCCTAACCATGATAACAACGTTGACGATAGTAGACTACTCCTTTTCTAAGTTGTATTAGTGTGCAAAATAATTTAAAGTAGTCGAAGCTGAAGAAAAAGCTCTGACTTTGAATGTTAGCCTATTAGCATCATATTATTGATCATATGTTGTATAATGTTTAGAGTCTGCAAAGTAACTGGTAACTAAATCTTTCAGTGGAATTTAAGTAGCCTTCAATATTTATCGAAACATAAAGTGAAAAGTTAAAATTGAAAATTGAAAAACTTAAAGTAAAAGGGCCCATAATCCTACATTATTTAAGTAATTGAACCTACTCCACAAACTTGACGCTTAGATAAACCAACAACAACAACAAACATTTCATCTATGAATACATTGAACTTGTATTCAAGAAAAGCTGCTTCACACAGTGTTTTCTTCTTAAGCTAATAGCTAACCTCCCCTCTCTTTTTTGGGGTTTGTAGTGCAGATCCAAGTGATACTTTGAGGATCTTGTGTTGGATGGATCAACGTGAAGAGACAGTGTAGTTTTCCAGTGCAGTGAGAACGGAGAGCAGCTGATGGATCAGGTTCAGGAGTCGACCCAGGGTCCAGTGACTGACAGTGGTGATGAGTGGGACACTGACCTGGAGACAGATGGTAGGTTAAAGAGATCATACAGTTAAACAACAATGGATGCTTTGTCTGGGACCTCCTTATAGTTTCTCCTTTCTTGTGATTTGTCCCACTTGCTTTCAGAAGCCAACAATCGGCACCAGAGTTTGTCTCCTGCTGAGCTGTATCTGCAGGCCTGTCTGCAGACAGGGGCCATCCCTGTTTCATCCTTCCTCAACCTGGTTGAAGCAGATCTCAATCTGAACCACTATGGTGTGGGACCTCGGGGGGCCAAAGCTCTGGCCATAGTCTTGCTGGTATGGACATCAAATGTCTTCATCTAGATATCCACTTTAATAAAATAAAAAGACTTGAAAAATAAAGGATCAAAACTGAATGGCTAAAATATTTATAAAGTTAGGTTAGCCAGGTAAGGTTTCTCTTTTTCTAAACTTTTCATAGAGTTTATAAATTAAGACATACAATAAGAAGAGAGATCGGGCCTGACACATTTTCTATTATCTGAAGTCTATTTTTTGTCTTTTTAATGATTTAGACTGACAAAAATGTCACAAATCTCGAGCTAGAGGACAACAATCTTCAGGCAGAGGGTGCACGTTACCTAATGGAGATGCTTCAAACAAACATGACCATTCAGAGTATTGTAAGTAAATACATCAGTACTGAAAACTCTGTCTGGTAACATAGAAGCCAGGGAACATGGTATTTATGTTGATCTGCAAAAGGAGTGATGTCTTTTAGATTAGAATATTTTTGTCTCCATGTGTTCACTTCAGAATCTTTCCAACAACCAGCTGTACCGTGAAGGAGCGGAAATCATCTCCAAAATGCTGTTGGACAATTACTACATCAAATCCATCAAACTATCAGGTGATCAACTCAGTCTTTCACCTATTAAGATGTTTTGCATGTTTGCCTGGCTTGGAAAAAGAGATTCATCTGCAATGTTTTATAATTGCATAACAAATTGAATACATTCCTACTTCCTCCTCTTAGGAAATCATTTTGATGACTCTGCTGCTAAATGTTTTGCTGATGTTTTAAAGGTCAGTTCAAAGAATTGAGTGTTGAATCCATGTTGCAAATGAACATTTAGGCTCCTAACAGTTTTCATGAACATATTCTAAAAGGGAACTGTCTCCTCATACATTAAGCTTAAGCGCAAATTTTTCTCTCTTCTCAGGGTGACTACGTGGTGAAGGAGCTGGACCTCAGTCACAACATCTTCTGTGTTATAGGAGGAGTTCACCTCGGTCATATGTTGGGTACAGAGGTTCAATTCTAACTGCATTTGGAGTGCGTCGCTGCTGATGCCGTGTTTTTAAATGACTAATCGAATAATGTATCTCTTACATTTGGAACTAATGCAAAACAAAACACACACAGATATTAGTGACCTTAAAGTCAAACTGAATTATTGTATTTTTCTTGGATACATGAACGGAAATGATACTAAATCTACTGGATGTTTTTCCATTTTTCATAGAAAATTAAACTGATTTTTGGACATATTGTGGGAACAGCATCCAAGCTTCTGGCCTGTTATCACATGTTTATCATGGCAGTGATTGACTTTGACTTCTTGGTGCGTTACCGACCATAAGAAGTCAAACTTTATTGCTTTTAAAGACCATCTGTTCTGTTAAGTTTGTATTTCTGCCAGTGGAAGCTAACTAGCTCGGCTAATTGAATTCCCACTCAACGTGTCTTTGCTTTCTTGTTATTAAGACTTACAGTCAGTGTCTTTATCTCCCAAAATGTGTGATATATTCCAGGGCGAAAATGAATATCTTAAGGCTGAGGGTAACTGCAGTTTAGATTCAATACATGTAGATTCATAGAGTAGTAGAGATATAGAGTGTATTATTAGCAAAATTTATTCCATTATGACTGTAAAAGTCTTCATGTGTTATTTGTGGCTTAAAGTTCTGAACATAGTGTAACCTTTAATTGCCCTGCCTTATAGCCACAAATGTAGGTATTGAAGTCCTAAATCTGAGCTGGAATCACATTCGCACGGGCGGTGCAGTGGCTTTAAGTGCTGGCCTGAAGGTGACAAACATCTTACACTAATACACACAATGCTTCAGTGTTTATTACATGACTTGTTTTTGCATCGTGTCATTGTCTCTCCCTCTCCCTCACCCTTCTCTTTTCCTCAGGAAAACTCAACTCTGAAGAAGCTCCAGCTGTCATGGAACGGTTTTGGCCAAGTTGAGGCAGAGTCAATGGGTCAGGCACTAAAACACAACCACACGCTGGTGCTGCTGGACCTCAGCAGTAACCTTTTAGATGATAAGGCTGTGATGCTGCTCTGCCAGGGCCTTGCCACCAATGACACCCTCAGGGTCCTCAAGGTGAGAGCCTCAAATACTGATACCTCAAAACATATGTATATGATGTTGAGTTTGATCACAAGTCAGGGTCTTCAGAGCACTATAACATTGAAAGGCGTACAGAGAGGATAACATCAATACATTTCAAATGTGAGGTTATTTATTTCATTTATACTTTTCATTTCTTATGTTTGCTGTATGTCTTATTTCTTTAGGATCGTATTTGTTAACATATTGTCATATTTAATCTTCGCTGTGATTTTTAATGGTTGTTTTGGTGTCTTTTGTGAAGCACGTTGTTTTGCCCTTTTGCTGAAATGTTGCTATAGAAATACACTTGACTGTTAAATGTTGTGCACCCTACTTAACTGTTGATTCTTTCAGGATGAAGGTGTGTTTTGTGTTTATTCTGTTCAGCTCTCCCATAACCTCCTGACCAACACTGGAGCTCTTACGCTGCTGAAAACGATTAAAAACAACAGGAAATCAGCAGTGGAGGAGATTGATATTTCTGTAAGTGAAATGTTTAAACTTGAGCATATATGTGAATCTTGTCTTTGAATACATGATGAATATGTATTGCCTGTGTGTGTGTGTAGACTGTATTTGTGAATGAAGACTTTTTGGAGGTGTTGAAAGCAGCCCATCAGAGCCGCCCTGCTCTAGATGTTCGGTACATCGTCATGAACTCTGTCACCAGGAACTTATCCGCTCTCCAGATATTTCAGGTCAGTGGTCATGAAGGAAGAGAACTCTGGTGACAGACTAAATCTTTATACACATGACGTTACAAAAAATGTCCCAAATAGATCATTTATGGCATGTATGAACTTGTACTTTCTGTTTTCTAATAAAATACAAAAAAACATTGATTCTTTCATAGAAATTCTTTGAAGCACAAAATGAAAGCATCACGGACTTCTTCAAGGCCTTAGATAAAGATGGAGCCATGACTGTCTCTACGTCCACCTTTAGGAAGGCTGTAAAGGTCAGGATAATGAGTAATAAACGGAAGATACTCCACTTAGCTGAAGTATACATATACTAAGTTTGTTAAGGTGATGTTTCCATACTGCAGGAAGCTAATGTACCTCTGGATCAGAGACAGCTTGAGTGGTTGATAAAGAAGTTTGACAAAGACTGCACAGCCACCATCCTCTACAGGTCAGTGTGTAAACTGGTGTGTGTAGGATAATAAACAAACAACAGACTTCCGAAACATCGATTCACATTTAACTGCTCAGGTTTCTAAAACCAGAATACATTTTGTCTTTATTGTTGACCTTGGAAAATTGTCGATTGTCGACAACTCGAGGTCAAATGACATTTTTTTTCTCTTGAGCTTTCAAACACAACATAATCAACTTAATGTGCTCAGTGGAAATGATTTTTTTGGGGGTGTGAACTCATACTTTGCGACTGTGTGACACTGGCTTGTTTAGATGCTTGTTAGTTTCTCTGTTTGGAGCCTTATCCTGGTTTTTATTTAAAATGCTGTTTAAATGGAACTTGAGAAACTTGGTTCTTGTTGCGTTGTTTACATGATCATTACAGTGTCCAGGTTACTGATCTGTTTGCAGCTGTGTCCTGATTTCTCACCAGCTCAGTCGCTATGATCTGTACCAGCAAACACTGTTTAGAAACATACATAAAGTGTTCACATGCACACTAACACTGGTTTGTCCAGAATTCTGAAACATTGATGTGAGCTTTATGTGCACAACATATCCAGGATACTTCAAAAACCTGAACATAGTGCGCATATAAACACTCACACTCATTCTCTAAACGTGTTTTTTTAAGCCAAAGCAGCTTTGTACATATAAACTGTTTAAACAAAGACCTGACATCAGCTTTCCCTCTTTGTTGCAGTCAGTTTGCTGAGCTGTCCTAGATGAGGATTTGGTTCAACCATGGAGAAACATCAAATAAAGGTTCATGTAATCGGTTATTTGATTCAGTTTGATATATACCAGCAATATTTCACTTAAGTAGTTCTTGTATTTTTGTTATACAAATCTCTCAACAGCCAAATTCATTGATATAATAAATCCAGAGATACTTCTGAGGAAGAGGAGCGGGGATCACAAACCCATGGGTTTTGTGCACAGCTAACAGATTTACACATATAGCAGCCGATGACCTCAGTTACCCTCCCTGCTTCCGCTTTAGTTCTTTGCTCATCCCAGTTCTGTCCCGTGTGAATACTTGAACCCCTGACACCAAACAGCTGCACCCACCTGAGCATGCCAGCTGTTTGTGCTTCTGCCGGATCCTCCGCCTCATTCTCCCCATCCAAAAATAATCTTCTGGTATGACAACAGAACAAGAGGAGGAAGAAAAAGAGAGCTGGCGTCTAGATCAAAGGGCCGCGAGGAGAGGAAGAATAGGGCCAGATGCAGGTAGTTGTTTCCCCACATTGGTCAGCTTTGAATGAAATGCGCTGTACAGGAAACAGAATGAATATGCATGCTACAGTTACTTAATGCAGGCCCTGCAGATCCGGATTATTAAGGGTGTTGATGAATTGTCTCAAGGTGTGATAATAAACAGTATAATGTGTTTCTGTCAGGTGTCCACACAGAAGATGATGAAACGCAGCACCCTCTCACACTGTCATATGTTGGATCATTAGGATTTCAAATTAACATCCTGTTGAGCTTTATGGGTTTTTTTTCTCCAAGGTGGTACATTGTGCACGTTCCTATCCAGATGTTTAACAACTGGCTGTAAGTGAGGTCCTCAAATGATATCTAGACCTGTCACTGTTTCCACTGATCCTCAAAGCAAACAGTCAACGCCCAATAAGCATTGTTCAAACAATCAAGCACAACCATTCCTTACAGTAAACCGGAGACCTTTGCCTCCACAGCTTCCTATCAAAGCTTGTATGAGAACATACCTGCCTTTATGAAAAGCAAAAGTTCTTACCCTTATGTGCAACACTGTCTCCTTGTTCCTGCAGCCGAATTACAGATCAAAAAAAGAACATCTTTTCTCTTAAATTCACATCATTTAAAATGTAAATAAAGCAGGAACTCTCAGGGTGAAAATAAAGCAAAGTTACTAACTTGAACATGCAGGAGGCTCATGGCGACATTTACAGAAGTCCCTTTACGTTAGTGCAACATTAATGCCATTGTTGCAGGACACTCAGTTTACTGGACTCGATTCATCAATCAGCCCCTCAGTTACAGACCTATAAGGCCTCCATCTCAGAACAATCCAAAACAAAACACGTTATATGATCACACTGACACAGAAGATCAGTGTTTGGATTCTAGAAGAAAAAGACAACTGATTCATTTTCAATTAAGTTTGTTTGAACTTCATAGTTTGACTTTTAGATTGACTATTAGCATTTGGTGTCGCTCAGCAGTTTAAAAGTGAAAGCAGCCTGACCGTGATCCTGCATTAAGCAGGAGTCACACTTACATTTGGTACATTTCAGAGGTTGTCAAGCCTTAGTCTCAGGCTAATATAACAGAAACAAAGATGATAAACTGAACATGACATGATCATTTTATAAAAACTTGAGGCACTGACCTTTTATTTGTGGATGGTTGAAAATGGTCCTTGTTCATCTCACGATCATAGCATATAATTCTAATAAGATGGAAGTTATTCATTAGTTTGCACATTCATTCATGTGCTTCTTTCAACAAAACATGAAAAAGTTTAACATAAGAAAGCGTACTTTAATGTTTAATTACAATCCAAAGCAGGATTCTCTCTGTCATTTAAAAGTGATTGAGAATTAAAATATTAAAGGTTTGATTGAAAACAGACTTTTTCAGGACTAAAATACAGATGTTTCCAAAATTAATGATATAATTATCTATTTGAAATAAAAAGAAAAAATAACAGAATAATTTAGGTAAATTATCTCTCTGATGTGGCTTAATGAAAACAAACAGCTAGCTGCCAATTCCTAATGGGCCATCTTTCATCTGAACCAACACAAAGACTTGAAACCCACGTCTTATTGAGCAGTCCCATTGGGAATTCAGAGATTTGGCCAAATTTTAAAGACAAACAAAAACCTGCCAACAAACCCTTCAGATATCTATGCACCCATTGGCACACACTGCCAATTAACATGATCTCAAAAGCGCTAATGGAATCTTGAGCGGTAATAAAAGTAAACAATTCAATTAAAGGGACCCTTGTACCATTGTAAGCTGTATTCAGGCCCATTAGGACACCCAGTATTCTCATGGTAATCTAATATTTGGGTTTTCTGTGTTCTCATAATGAATTGTGTTTTTTTTCCCCTCCAAACAGTGTTGTTCAGACATTTGTGGGAGTGCTGGCAGAGAAACAAAGACGTACATTAGGACCCATTGTCCCCATGTGATTATTAAAGTAAACAGAAATAGTGAAGGGGTATCATCCACAGCTGCACACACTCGAGCCTGTGTATGTGAAGTGGCAGAAAGGGCCGATCAACCCTCAAGACTTTGTCAGAGATGATCCCATTATTTGGATCTTCTCAAGAGCCGAGCGGTAGGCCCGGCTAATGAGGCTTTGAAGATCGGTCTCTGGCTCGGATTCACGGGGAGCAGAGAATTCAGGAGCTCAATAGACTTGGCATGAGATGAAATGCTTAGGCCAAGGTGGACCACTAAGACGCTCCCTGCCTCAGCCTCTGGGTCTTATTTTATCTTTAAAAACCGAAAGAAACATGAGTAAGTTAAAGCCTAAACTTAGATGGTTACATTGAAATGTACCAGTTTGCCTGGTGTATGGTATGAAAACTTTTAACCATCACGATTTCCTTCAGATGAATGGATTGGTCAGTGATGGTCAAGGAATAGAGCAGTTCTTTTCATTGATGGACTGACAGTCATACAGGAAGTACCGTTTGTACAAATGAAAGTTGCGAGACACGTTTAAGAACATAAAACTCTTGAGATGTTTAATGTTTAAAATTGGTTCTTTAAATAGATACAAGTATTTTATATATTGGAGCCTCGGAGCTCAACATAAAGACCTGAAGCAGAATTGTGCGTTTTGAACATTACTCCCCGACAAATTGCCCATTAAGTAACAATACACTGTTTATGCATTACAAAAAAACAAATATTGTTTTGAACAGGTTCTGCCAAAGTGAATTCATGTGTCTGTTTGACTAAAAGCTCACAATGCACCTTTAAACTGAGAACCTGCCCGACAAGGAAAAGAAAGGCTGAAAACGAATGTTTAAAAAGACAGGACAAGAATGACTGGTGAAGCAGGAATACAACTGAGCTAGTCACACAGGTTGTGGATCCTTTTTTTTTTTTCAGACTGCTGCTAGTAACGAGGACTAGCAGCAAACCTAGGAATTTGTTAAATCCTGTGTTACCATTGAAAACATCTTGAATTCATTTGAGCTGCGGTGGAAAAAGTGTCTCAGCAGCATCGACTAATGAGCAGGGTGAATGTCATGTAGCCAACTTTTGTCTGGAAAAGCCATTTTGTTTCATTATTACACGACTGCATGCAGTGATTACAATTTAAAGTATCATACATCCAACTGAAATAACAGGCCTATACGTGAGTCTCTTTTAACAGTTGAGCCTGTACCAGTTTTTTGTCCATGGTTGTTTAATGTTATTATTTTTTATGTAGAAGAAATAAGCATTGGATAGAAGACAGAGAGCTGTCTGCTTTGATTTAGCTAAGGCCCATTTGAAGCATAATCCTGGAGTAACTGTCTGGTAATGTGATATATATTTAAGCTGTACATGAAGTCTGACTGACCCGTTAAAGGTCAACAGAGGTCATGTAGGCGGTTTTGTGTGACATGGAGTTAACTTTCTGCAGCTGAACCATCTTTAAATAATAGTAACGTGTTGGAAGAAACATCACATGTCCAGAAGCAACACTCGTGGATCTTCCACCACCGCTTTGATCTTGCGTAAGAAAGTGACCGCCTCTCTGCCGTCGACGAGTCGGTGGTCATATGTCAGCGCCACGTACATCATGGGTCTGACCTCCACCTGCCAGAACACAAAGCTGCTTTATTGTTTGCTCACAGTTAAGTGGGTCATATTGGAAGCACAAGCAGATCAATCAGAGTCCTACATTTTTATATTAAATATTTACTTTTTTTTCTCACCACTTCTGCTAATTCTTTTGCTAATATCCTTTTTACACTTTAATGGGTCACACAAACAAAGCTGGCTTAAACTTTTGGATGCTGGAGAAGTTTTTCCAGCAGTATGTAAGGACACTCAGCTCTTACCTTGCCATCGATAGCTACAGGTCGGTCAAAGATGCCGTGCATGCCCAGGATGGCAGATTGTGGGGGGTTGATGATGGGCGTGCCGAACATGGAGCCAAACACACCACCATTACTAATGGTGAAAGTGCCTCCATCCATATCTTCAACAGCAAGCTCATTTTTACGAGCCTGAGTGACAGGATGCAAACGGATCTCAACATTTTGTGATACAACTGAATACAAGTGTTTTTTTATTCCACATGGAATATCTGTTATTATTGTACAACGGCTTTTACCTTTTCTCCCATCGCATTGATGGCTTTCTCAATGCCAGTGAAGTTCATCGTTTCCACATTACGGATCACTGGTACAACAAGCCCCTAAAACAAATATATGTTACTCAGTTGTATTCAACGTTACCTAGCATTTAATTTTGTCGTAAAAAATACGAGTCATACCTTTGGAGTTGCCACAGCGACACTGATGTCTACGTAATCCCTGTAGACGATCTCTTTGGTCGTATCATCGATGACTAAAGTAAAAATGTTTGAAGATTGCATTAGCTTAAAATAAATAGGATTGATATATGGCACTGTCTGCTATTTTACAGAGAGTAGAGCTCCTTTAGGGGAGGTTCAGTTTTACACAAAATAAATAAAATAACACAAAGGACGTCTTTGTGTCTCACCAGCATTAACAGCAGGTTGGTCAGTCAGAGCATGTGCTGCAGCCTTCACAAACACAGACATGAAACCCAGTTTGATGCCGTGCTTCTTTAGGAAAGCATCCTTATAGGCCGTCCTCATCTGCTGAATGTTGCTGAAAGAAAGTTAAGAAATATTGAAGAACTTCTTAAGGCCTGTAGACATACCTAGCCTGGGTTTAGACAAATACAAGTATTAAGAAAGTTGTAGTTTTCTTTGGAGGAGCTGCATTGGCTCACCTCATGTCCACCTCGTTAAAGGTGGTCAACATGGCACAAGTGTCCTGAGCCTCCTTTAGCCTCTGGGCGATCCTCAGCCTCATGCGGTTCATCTTCACCTGAACAGAGGGAGATCAAAAAATATCTTTGAAGGGTCTCCTCTAAAAAATATTTGGCAGGCTATGACAAAAATGTTAAATATCAACAAAACAACAACATATGATTAAAAGATGGTCAATGTATTATAAGTGTGTGTTACCCTGTTTTCTCCTCTGGCTCCTGCTGTCGGAGGAGCTGGTGCAGGAGGAGCAGCAGTTGGCTTGACAGCAGAAACTTGATGAAGAGGGAAAGAAAATGTGACATTAAGGGCCATGAATAGTTTAAGGGTGCTACTCAGACACATGCAGCATAAAAATAATGAATATGCCTTTTGCAGCTTAGACATTTTAATACTGCAGAAGGGAACACACACCAGGTCTGGCTGGGGCAGCCTGTGGTGGCACTGGAGGCATGGCAGCAGGAGCTGAAGGAGGTGGTGGTGGTGGAGGTGGAGGGGCTGCAGCTGGTGCCTCTGCAGCTGGGGAGGGGGCAGCTTTGGCAGCAACAGCTAAAGAAAAAGAAGTACAGATATCGTTTTGGTCCTATTATCCATCCAGTAACTCAGTGTGTTTAAGTAGTATCACAGTTTAATCAATCTTATATCGTTATTTTTAACAAATTCTTTCTTCTTAAAGCTTAATATTTCTAATGTGCTGTATTAGTAATGCTTCAACGCCAGCATGTGAAATTGTACAAGTTTGTTTCCATTGGTGACAAAATAATTAGTGTAGTAATGACACACCTCCTTTTCGGAGTTTGAAGAGGGGTGTCCCTCCTTCTACTTTCCCTCCATCAGGAACCAGCAGCTCCTCAATGACACCAGCTGCTGGTGCAGGGACTTGTACTGAGGTCTACAAATAGAAAATACAGATGTCAGGAAAACTAGTCCCATTCTCTGTTTAAGAAAATAAAAAAGTACTTGTGTCATTTTAGGCTGTGATGGTTCTTGTTCATACCTTGTCAGTCTCAATTTCACACACCACCTCATCCTCTGTCACCGAGTCGCCCACAGCTGAAACAAACACGATGAAAAGCATGTAGTGCAACACCTGGCTCATTGGTCGAACTATATATGAGCGGACATAAGAGAGTATCATTTACCCACCTTTCTCCCACCTCACATCCCCCTCGGAAACAGACTCTGCGAATGCAGGAGTTTTCACTGTGACTACCTCATCCCCTGTACAAAAACAAACACTGTTAACACACAGCTGAGTTGATGTCAATACGATACTGTGGAAACTGTCGTTATACATACTGTGAACAGCAGATGTCTTGAAGTATCTGATGTGGAGGACATTCGGTGATGATGAAAATTCACATCTACAGGTTTAGAAAACACATTCAATAACTATCTCAATAGCCCAAAATCAAATTAAGATGTCAAGACACACAGTAATGATCAATGCATGGCTTGGTTAAAGTAACTTTTTATTTTATTTTATTCAACACCCAATTAAACAACTTTATCCTTCGGGCATAAAAGAGATGAGTTTATGATACACACATGGAAAAGACTAACAACACCCTGTGGTGATTAAGGGTTTCTAAACATGATGAGGTTACTGAGGGGCGTTCAAAGACAGACCACAAAGCTGGAGAAAGCACTTACGGCGGAGAGTTCCTGTACACTAGCTGGCTGCAGGTGGAAAGGCCTTAAGATAAACGAACAAAGGAGAAAAAAAAACAAGATTAATTTTTAACAAGAGCTGTAGGTGTGTCTCCTGTTGCTCTGACATGCGACATGAGTGAAGTCCTCTGAACGCAGCACTACCTGTGAGCTCCTATGGCAGTGGTTCTCAAACCGTCTCAATAATTTGTCCCCTCTGAAATATTTCTCCTATACTGTATATCCCCTCCACAGGTGTTCCTCCAAATATTGATGGTATTGTATTTACTTCTTGCTCTGTGTTTCAGCTGTACTGCAGCTTTATTTAACAACAACTCCATTTTCTTGATTTCATCTGTCGTCCAGTATCAAAACTGGCTCCCAGCAAATATAAACTATATCAAACAAATGTGCATTTGAAGGTTACATCTGTTGGGACTGCTGCAGTTAATGGCAGTAAAAAGATTTCATTGTAAAGAGACATTTTAAATATAAAATCTCACTCACAAATAAAATTCTCAAATACCCACTGCAGTATTTCAAAGTGACCTTATAGGTACCAGCACTCCATTAGAAAAGCACTTCACTACATCGTCTGAGACTCCACTGACATCACCGATTCTTTTAAGGTCCATCCACTCAGAGCTTGTTCACACATCCGCCAGAATATTAAAGATGTTATGGATGTTACATTTTTAAGGGGATCCTCAAATAGAGGTAGGAAATGTCAAGTGACCTTATGAAGAAGCACTCTTACCTGATGCACTTTTTCTGACCAGCACATTATTGGCCTGAAAATCAAAAATGTTCCGTTACAGAAAGAAAATAATAATAATTAAATTGTTCCCCCAAACCCATCATGTAATTCATTTAGCTTGAACAAAGACCCCCTTCTCTCCACATGGCATGCATTAAGATGGTTGAAGCTGTTATTTTCATCATGAATTGATCTGTCTTCATTTATTGTGTCATCAGGCCCCAGCTCATGTCTTCAAACGTCTGGTCCAAAACAGCAGAGAAAAACTAAAACCAGAAATGGCTTATTGATCAAAGAGTACATGAACAATTGCCAGAGTCAAACCACTGGATTTGGAAGACAAGCTGCTCCGTCTGTGCTACATTGCTTTGTGTTATGGGTCGTTTGTGTGGGTTTTTGGTTCTCGCTGCTTTTACACTGATAATTGTCTCTTAGAGTCAGATGACTGCTCTTACAAAAACTCTCTGATGTGGGATGCCAGAGTAGGGCGGAGCTGTCACCGGAAGATGCAGTCGCTCTCTAATGAATCCTATTCTCCTTATCTAGAGTCGAGAGAAGTATTTAATCTATCAAAACAAGAGAAAAAAATGATGAACAATTACTGATCACTGCTCCTCAAACTAAAGAGATAAGCGATCAAGTACGAATATATTTTAGCAATATCTCACTAGAATGAGTGCTGTTGTATTCGATCGTAGGCATGAGACTACAGTGCCATGTTGTTATTCAATAAAACAGCTTGCCCTTGGAAGTGATGTTGCTTTTTTAACAGTGGTACAAGCAACATGTAAACAGTAATAAGCAACAACTGATGTGGATACAACTGTGCATATCTTTTGTGTTATGGCTAAAAGTCCGAGTGTTTATTGTTGACTCTCGTATTTGTTAAGACACTTGTGCAGGCAGGCATTGATCTAATGGCAGTACTTGCACAATAGGTGTGAGAGGTGCAGCTAATCCCATAGGCTAACCCCTGTGAAGACACATGTTTTACTGTCATGGTCACGTTTCAGCTGCATTACCTGCATAAAGACAGCTGAGCTTGTGAGGGTAGTGACATGCAATCCCCTCAAACACATACAAGTCTAACATGACATGTGCTATTTCTGTCTGACCAGCCACACACCCCTGACTTAAAAAACAAACATGTATATAAAATACTTATGTAAGCCTGTCACGACTTCATTGTGCCGTAGAAACAATTGTAAAAAAAAAGAAAAGAAAGGAAAATAGAGTAACTTGGATGGACAGAGGTTCTAGCTATTTGCTTAAGTAGTGAGTTATTGTGACTTTGTGGTAATGCTATCATCAAGCTTCGCCAAATATTTACAAACAGATTTCCTTTCATTATCCATATAGTTAATTGGTTGGTTATCGTTGTAATTTCTTCTGAAACTTGCGTTCACTTGCAGTCGCTGCCTCGGAACCTCTCAGGGTCTGTCTGTCCTTGGTAGGCGAGGCCTGCTACACAAGCTAACATCTGATCAAGGCTAGCTAACAGCTAGTTGGCTAGCTCTTGTTTTAACAAGTGAGAGAGCGTTTTAGAGCCGGTGTACGAGCTCAATTCAGTGACTTCTTTCCCACCTTACCTGACTCACTGCAGACAGAGAACGACCAAGCGTCCGGTATGCACACCTGGACCGCGATAACATTACGCTTGATAGCGGTTGTGTCCCTTTTCTGACAGCGGTTGAAGGAGCGGTACGGAAGCTCGCGCTGCTCCCAGGCGCGAGGCGAGGTCGATCCGAGTGGGAGGAACCACTGCGAGTGCACGAGAGGGGTGGGTCACTGGGCGGTAAGAGTTTACACTGGACAAAAATAAATCCTACTGACAATAATAAGCCACACCTAAGCGATAAAGAAGGGACATTTATCAGATTATGAAATTATTTTATTTGATCATTACTTGATTAACCTGTAAGTGAAACCCAGTGTTTGATTCTTCAAATCAATTCAAAGCATGTACAACTACTATAAAAAAAACAAAAACATATCAAGACTGTATTACTTACTTAATCTGTTAAGAGTAGGTTTTCCCGTACAAACAAAATGTACTATTATTATATAATTATGTGCAGGTAGGGACGGGACGGGATAGGTTGGATGTTAGACCACACCTCCTTGTTTTTAGAGCAGCTCTCAGTGGGACCAGTACAAATATTTGAGTCACTTCTCCTGCAAGCTTCAGAGCCCCATCCTCCTTTGGTCCTTCGAGTCAGGCAACAGGTGAGTCGTTCATCTGTGGTTCTTATTATCTTACACTTGATTTATAACTTTCATTATCTCATATTATCAACACAATTAAGATGTTTCTTTCAAAGCATTATACGTTATGCATCTACAATTATGATATACTATAACTGAAGTTACATATTTCTTTATTTTTGCTTTAAAGTTTAAATAAATGTATGTTTGCTTAAATAATTAGGCTACAGGGTTACACTTGGATATTTTTTAACTTCATTTTTAATGTTGGTGCAAAATAATAGAAATAATACCTGTGTTAACCTGAGTATTATATTGATTTGTGTTGCTTTAAATATTCAAGAATTCCAGGAAGCATTTACAGTTACAGTATAACTTCTGATAACAGCTTAATCCCATAAATAATATCTGATGATATTTTCTTTCCCTGCTCTATTCTTTTGCACCCCACATTCATGAATCAGAGCGCTTGGAATAAAGGTATGCATTATTCTGGCAGCTTTTGCCCTGATGGCTGCACAGCAGAGCATCTCTCCAGTTTTCAACCTGATCCATTGTCAGGTGTTTCTTTCATCTCACACAAAGATAGTGAAGAGATTAAAATGCTTCATGAGCAGGCTTTTTACAGCAGCAGTGATGCTTGTTCAAGCCTGACCTGTTCCAGCCAGCAGGAGTTCAATACCTCCAGAGGTGATGTATATGGATCTACAAGATGGCCCTCATCTCCTGCATCCAGTTCCTTTGGTCACCCTAAGTTGGACTATAACAGCAGTCATCAAGCAAAGCGTGCCAGAGTGGAGAGTATCATCAAAGGCATGGCCAGCTCCCCTGGGATGCAGGACACAGATGTGATGACAAATCAGTACGAGGAGTCTGACAGCATGCAGGGGAATGAAAGGATTCAAGAACTGCCTTTACATCAGGGAAGAAAAATACCAGGATGCATGAGAAACAGCCAGATGAAAACAAAACAGCTTGAAAGTCAGCAGCAGCACCTCCAACAGCTCAGAACAGGGTCTGACAATGTGGATGCTCTAAACGACAATTCAGACAGTGGTAAGGAAGAGAAATGTCCCACCTGGAAAGATACTTCTGGAAGTTCTTCAAGTTATGAGTTTATAGATTCATACAGTGAGTTGCAGAGCAGCAAAAGTAGAAAGTTACAGGGATGGAAGAAGATGAAGCTGCTGAACTACTTCCAATCCAAACCGGAGAGAATAAAGCTAATTTCAGATGTTTTAAAGTATGAACTTTCCAAAGCTGTCAGTATGAGTGTTGACTCTATTTTCAAAAGCATGCCGATTCTTCAGATGCCACAGAGTGACAGAGGGAATGTAGAGACAGATATCACTCTCCATCCAACAGTTTGCAAAGATAATACACTTTCCTGTTGTGGCGACACAGATGTGGCAACCCCAGATATTCAAACAGAAGCTTTGTCTTTGGTCGTTCAGAAGCCTCAACCAGAGAGAGACGACAAGTTCTCCCTCCAGTCCAGATCGAGAGGCCACCATAGTCCCAAACCTCCAGTCCCCTTAAGTCAAGACTCTTCTGTGCTTCAAGACGAGCTGTCTGAGGAGGGTCCCCACGCTGCCTGTCAACACGCTCTGCAACGCTTGCAAGATGAAGTAGATCCAGTAAAGTTTGCAATGTTTAATGCACATTGGAATTCAATCAAAGTCAGATCAAAGGTCAACTCCAGATCTGTGATAAGACCACACAGTCACACTGTGACAGTGAATCCTCTACTTTTGGAAACTTTGTGTCTTCCTCATGTCAAGATTGAGTCCGATCGTCTGGTGAAGAATACTCTTTACATGCTCAATGTATCCTTTAAAATACAAATTAATGTTTGATCTTTATTCATGTTCTCTTTAAATAGCAGCCAACAGTGACAGAAAAGTCTAAAAATTGTTTATTTATTGTAGCTTCTGAAGCGGCAGCCTGTAGACAGCTGTAATTATTCCCCCCTGCCCTTTGAGGTCTAAAACAATAACTTTTGTGTGCCATAAATCTGGTCTTTTCCAGATCACTGTTTCTTATGTCTTTCATGAATATGTTTGATCGTTAACTCTGGTGCATCTAGGAGGGTCTCACCACGAGTCATCTGAAGAAAGCAAAGCTTATGTTCTTCTTCACTCGATACCCGAGCTCATTGGTGCTGAAGATGTGTTTTCATGATGTGCAGGTGAGAACACTTAATACTGAAGACTGCATTTGTTCCCCAAACAGCTTAATTCTACAGTAAAAAATGCAGAACATTTAATACAATCTTGCCGCATTATTTCATTGGACCTGGATTTTTTCTTGCAGTTTCTGAAAATGTTTTAAATGTGCTGCATGTTCTGTGATCAAAGGGTTTATTAAAAAAGCTCTTACAAATGAGATCTCGTTTTCAAAATGCATCTGTGTCACTACAGAACAAAGAGACAAATCAAGACAAGTTCTTATTGTGTTTTTATTTGTCAACAGCATTATAATCAAAGAATCAGATCAGTTCTATTAACTGTACATGCTAAATGAAATGTGTAAAAATGGAACAAAGATATGTATATTGTAAATCCTTTTCCTTTAATAATCAAATGTACATTGCTAAGAAGTTTAGCAGCTTCTCATTTCAAATTATTTACAGAACATCAGTTTACACTCTTTGTTCATCTCACTCACCTGTTTGTCCGTCTCTTCTTCAGTTCACGCGCTGCATCACCTCTCAGCTCATCAAGTGGTTCAGTAACTTCAGGGAGTTCTTCTACATTCAGATGGAGAAGTTTGCCCGACATGCTCTGTTAGAAGGATCGGCCGATGTGAGGAGTCTGTCTGTGGGGAGAGAATCAGAACTGTTCAGGGCTCTGAACATGCACTACAACAAAGCCAACGACTTTCAGGTAAGTCAATCTACACATCAGTATCATCTCACTGTTGTGAGGGTACAAAATACTCCTAAAATCTGTTTTCAGTCAGGGATTTCTGCTGTATCATAGGATTCAACAGCTTTCACTGAGGTCATTTTGTAGTCTTTATGCACTCCCACACATGGTTAATCTTTAATGTGTATATGTTGTACTTTGTGTTTCTCACAAGCCTAAACTCCTCAGTCTGCGTCACTGAATCTTATGTGGCATTACTTTACATATGAAAAGGAATCAAAAGAATAAGATGAATGAAAAGATTTTGTTAATAAAAGTGTTCCTCATATTTTGTAGAAAATAGTTTGCATGCATGAAATGATAAATTATGAATATCTTTAGAAAAGTATCATTTAAACTACAAGTAGGTTAAAACCAAGAGAAGTTGTTTGTGCTACGTGGGTAATATTTGACACGTGTCTTCCATTTCTTTCTTTATAAAACCTTTTATAGCTTATTCACGACTTCTTCAAAAAACAGAAACACACTGATATTCAAACAAAGATGTGATGACAGAAAGTCCCCAAACTGGCCCACATTGAGGGAGGGGAACGCTCAAGTGTGTTATGATTAGATACATTTGTGTTTTAGGTTAAAAAAAAAGAAAGGCTTCCACAACAGCAAGATTAATCTCCAGGAAATGACATTACACAGAACATATCCTTATGTTATTATTATTCCTAAAAGGCCATGAGATTTTGCATTACCATATACATTCAGTGTGTATTCATCTGCATGGAGAGGCACTGTGATTAGATTTTTCTACTTAATCTGTGAATTGATAAAGCAGTCAGAGTTCATCTTGACCTCTTTATTTTGTCATACTCCAGCAGCAACCCCTTGGTGTTAAAAAGTGAAGCCATAGGGGAAGTGCAAAAACAAACAAACTGCAGTTCCTTGAATGTCCACTTGAGGCTGGCTCCAAAAGCCCCTGATGTCACATACACACCCATGTTAAAATGCCCATTTTGCTTAAAATAAAGCAAAAATAAACATGTTTACAGCCTGTCAGAAAAACAATGTCGGTTTGCAAAGTTCATGTCTTTTTCTGCACATTGTATGGAAGGTGACTTTTTTATATTTATATATATTTATATATATAGTATACTATTTTTGATTTTATGGAGGGCAAGACTTACAGTGGGGGCATGAGTGATGTGACTACCAGTGGGAGCATCTTAGCTGTTTGTAAAGCCTGTATCAGCTTCACCTCTTTGCCTGTTTCTTTGCCTGGTTGAGGCACATAAATGTGCTTTACAAATCCCCTTCAATTCCCAATGGTTGACTTCACTGAGACTGTTACATTTTATATGATATATGGTGATACAACAGCTGGTCAGTATTCTCTTCTTTATACAATAAATGAATTTTAATTCTACTGATAGTTTTCAAATAAATGGCAATTGAAGTTTGGTCTTTTGATTACTTTCAAAACTTTTGTTCTTAGTTTATTATTTAAAGCATGTAGAATACACAATATGATGAAAACTAAAAGGCATCACATTTTAATTTCTAATAACCAAATTTAATAGGTTGACTGAGATTACCCCAGAGAATATATATTCAATTTAATAGGAATCCATGCTGGATTTTTCTTTTTTTTATGTGAATATGGCAAAGCCTTGCTGCCCCATTGGGAAGAATTCACATAAACACTGTCTAAATGTTTGAACTTGTAGTTTCTGCAGAGTTCAGCAGGTTAGATTGAGGACTATTGAGGCATTTAATCCCACAGGGAATAAAAACAATATTACCGGCAAAAACATGAAGGTGTGATAGGAAACCAGTATGGTGGACTGCAGTAATCACAGCACTTTACGCTAAATGTCAAATTCAGCCCTCTCACACACACATTCATACACAGATTGCAGAGGCTGCTATAAAAAGTAGGATCTAATGTAATGTCATTCAGTCTCATTCACAGGCTGATGGCAATGTTTCAAATCCCAGCTGTCACACAGCGACAAGTATTGGGGATCAGTTTGTAACTACATGATGAAATTGACTTGTAACTGGACGCGTTGTAAGACAGAAAAAGGCAAGGAGCAAGAACTTTAGCATAAATGAACAAGTGCTAATAACATTAAAAGGAACTGTAACTTACACTCAATCGTCATTTTAATCATTGAATTCAGTGATAAGTTAATACTGAAAGAAATGTATATTTCCAATGTTAATTGTTATCATGATGTACCTCCATTCCTCTTACGCAGAGTAAGTGAAGGAGAGGCCATTAAAAGGAGAGACAGAAGCAGAGGTTTGAGCGCATGAACACCTGCTGTTGCTGATTGGTTGGAAATGTGTCTTGTGGCTCAGGGTTTTCGTTGCGTATTTACAGATCAAGACACAGCAACAAGCTGACTGTGCTGAATTCTACAAATACTTAAATAAATAAGGAGCAATTATCCTACCTTAAAGTTTTTGATTGTTTTTGCTAAAATCAACACTTCACAGCTCATATTCACTCAACAAATGAGTTGTAAACACCCTTCTACTTTACTTCTGTTGACTCTTCACTCAGCCTGCAGTCA
Source organism: Tautogolabrus adspersus (assembly GCA_020745685.1). Taxonomy (NCBI): domain Eukaryota; kingdom Metazoa; phylum Chordata; class Actinopteri; order Labriformes; family Labridae; genus Tautogolabrus; species Tautogolabrus adspersus. Next base: position 18,695,103 of record CM036543.1, on the reverse strand, counting down.
GAGAAAAAATCTTTTGAAAAGTAACATGAATGCCTCAGGCAGACGAGGGAATTAATTTAATATCAAAGTATTTGAATAGAAAGCCTTTTTGGGCAGAAACACAATCCTTTGAATTTTCAAGTGCTGCTGCTACCTTGTGTGAGTATTTATTTAAAAAAATGTGAAAAGTGGATAACACTTGGCATAGAGTTCTTGTTATTCCAGTGATAATAAAATTAAACAGAAAGTAGGCGGTCATAGTTTTGGTTTCTGATGAGTGGCAGAGACACTAAACCTCTTTACTCTGCTTCAAGGGAAAAATACTAAAAAGAAAACAGAAGGTCAGGGGAAACACATGACAGAGAGGACATGAGGGAATTAAGTATCATGAGTTTGACAAAGGGAAGAGTTGTTTTTTTTTCTTCTTTCAAACTGTTGTCAACATGTGTAACAATTCAGACAAACAGATTATGCATAGGAACAAACCCAGCAGTGACGATGGGTTTGTTCATGTGGGAGCTGAAGTTTAGTTAACCACAGCATTGCACGTTAGCTTTTAGCTTGTTACTTACCTTGATCTGCAGGGCCTGTTTCTGTTTATATTAAATACAACAGTCATCTAAAATGTTCCCCAAACGTGCATAGAACATTAGTGTGTGAACAATACAGGCTTTAATGTAAATGGTTAACTCTTCTCCTGTGGATTCACAGGTTCCTGACAGATTTCTGGAAGTTGCAGAGATTACATTGAGAGAGTTTTTCATTGCCATTTCAATGGGAAAGGATCGTGATCCGTCATGGAAGAAAGCAATCTACAAGGTGATCTGTAAACTGGACAGTGATGTACCAGGCGAGTTCAAACATCATCACTCTGGATGAGAACCAACCAGAAGAGTTCATGTGCCACATTGGTCTACTGTCACAAAGTGGACTTACTCATGCGCTATCAGCAAACTATTGTTGATATTGAATAGCATAATTAAAGGAGTAATAATAGTTGAGGGTGCATGAAGTGAAGGGCATGCCTGCATATTTCCAAACACATGGCAGAACATGGCTGTGTTTATGCATGTTGTTGCATTCATGAATTTTGCTATATCAGCCATATGATATAGCAAAAATACATTTTCTTTTGAAAGTGAGTTTCAGAGAAATGTCCACACAAAGTCAGAGATTGGACTGAACCAATTTTCTGCTAATTCGGAGGAAATATATATCTTGTTTATTAAACGAGCAAAATTAAGAAGCACAACACATGAGAAAAAAATGTTTAATATTAGACATGTACTGAATGAAGTGAAACATTTCTAAAATCACTTCAAATGGTCACGTACAAATGACATTGTTAAAATAGCAGTTATTCTCTCTTCCATACTTACCATTAAGATCCATACATACACTCCTCCAAATGATTCACTTCCACCGCCTCCCACACATGGATCAATCCACCATGGTCTCCAGCAATGGTTCTCTGTTCAGTCGGAGTTGATGATCTGCTTTGTCTCCAATAACAGTGCTGATAGTCAAGAGAGATGTCTTGTTTGGAAACTTCTTTTCTTCTCAACTGCTGAGTTAGTTAATTTTTGAGTCCATTGAAAACAGTAAGTGAACATGCTAACATAACATATCAACCATGATAATCACACACTGACGAATGTTTTGGTCCACTTGTGAACTTGCAGGTTTCCCACATTTTAAATTGCTGCTAGTTATTTTTTTTTCTAATACTCAAACATTACTAGATACTGTGTAGGTCCTGGAATTTTTGAGTCATAATGGAGCAAGAAAAGGTTTTTTTTTTTACTGTCAAGGAATAATAGGGCTTGATGTCATTTACGATGTACACTTTGACTCATGGTCAACTGTATCAGCACTGCCACTAGCCTTTTACTCTGCAAACACACAAAAAACCTGAGCTGCAGAAAAACATTATGTGTTTAATATTAATGTTACTCCACCTCAGACACCCAATAAACAACGACAAAGCAATTTTTGATCTTATAACCGGAATACTCATAAAATTGAGTACTTCATGTCGTTACTTTCAATTTTAAAATCGCTCTTTTTCCTGCTAGTTTCAGTTGACCAGTTTCCCTGATAATACAGCCGTCCAGGCTTACAACATCCTGAAGTGGCTTCTGACTTCAGCTATGTCGGAAAAATTATATAAGGCCACAGGAATGCCTGTTTACAAGGGATGTCACATAAATCACAGTATACGATTGCAAAGTTGATGTCATTCACTGCAGGCAGAATTCACAGCAAATGATAAGGTCTATGATGGAATAAGGTTGATCCAGCCTTGCAATGAAAACAAAACTAACAATTTAGTTTTGAAATAAATAAGTAAAAATAAAAATGAACTCCCCTTAATGTATGTCCTTCCTCAATAAAATGTGTATCATGGTGAGACATGGGCTTTTCTTTGTTTGTTGGGAATTAGAGATCAAGGAAAGAAATGACCTGTTGAATGTAGATACTGTAGCATTTCTGTACTTTAACTTTACATGTAAAATGTGTGAAAACATTTGCAAGATTAAAAAGTGGAATACTTCAAATTATTGTTTTTATCAATAGCAACTTTGAGCGTGAACTTGTCATTCATTGTTATTTACCATGAGAAATGTGTGTACTTAGTAAACTAAGGGTTTCACAGAACAGATTTTGAACTACACCTGACAATGTGGTAGTTTAACCGTCCAGGAAACCTTTACTGTGCTGCCAAGAAATGACAAGTCAGTGCCTTATACTATTTTCACTTATTTAAATGACTTCTTATACATGCATTTGAGGCATAGTTTACCAATCTATGTGCTTAGAAAATTCATTGCAAACACCAGTGCGTATTTCTACACAGTAAGATTGAAAGTTTTCATCTTCAGTGAGTTGATGGTAACTACACCAGCTTTATATTGGGGTGTCACCACCTCACTTGTGAAAATGACAACAGCGATTGTCCAGGCAAAGAGATCTTCGTGCCAGGTATGAGCTCTAGTGAGGAATTTTTGAAGGATAGTATCATTATCTTTTTTCACAATCATTGCCCAGCTTACTGTGTTCCTGGTGGAAGACCACCATCTAGTCTTTGACACATTGATAATGAAAGTCAGACCATATTGCACTCAGCTTCAAACAAAACCCATTGGACATGTTTGTCATGTGAATTCTTAATGCCAACATGGATGAGTGGAGGTTTTCAATGTACACAAAAAAAACACTCCAGATTATTTCACGCCAACATTTCCCCTCCAGACTTTGAAAAACAAGATTTAATGCTTAAACGTCATAGGAAGTCGGATGCATGTAAGCAGACATTATATCTACAAGGACGTTTTTATTGAACAAACCAAAAAGGTAACCCAGGAAAGTCTCCCTATGTTGGATTATTTTGAGAACTTTATTGTCTTTTTTCTTGTATGTACAGACCAAGAAACAGTGCTACAGGAATACAGTACAGAAAGCATGAATTATATAAAACAGCAAAAAACTGGACTGAAAAGCCTACAGTACACATGACGAGAAAACTACAGAATAATAAACTACTAATTAATTGGAGGACAACCAGAGTGCCGGCTTAAAAATACAAAACAAAAAACACTGCAGTATCCTTCTCAGTGAAATAACTAAGAATCTGATAAGTATAGTTGATGTCATCTTGACGAGAATCATCTTTCACCACCAGCAAGCTTCAGCGTTTTCACATTCGGAACATCTGCAGGGAGAAAAAGAAACCATTGATACATTTGCCAAAGACACGTTTTTAAGCTCTTCTTTATTGATGATAATGCAGGTCAGCGCTTAGGCCCAATTTATACATGTTATCATTAACGCAGTCGTTAAAGGTCTTGAAATCTGTAAAATAAATATCCTCCAATCAACGTGAGTGAGGTTACTTTTGAATTATTCATAGCATTTTGTTCATTAACAGTCAATTTTGACTAAATGGAGAAGACAGGATTCAACTTTCAAGTTCTAAACTAACATTTTTTATTTGCTTTATTTCAAGAGACTATCATTAGAGGACCAGTCTTTATATCTTTAAGCAGAGTTCTCTAATACTTCCTCAAAATGAGTCCAAGTCCATTACTGAGAAAATGTATTACATTTAAAAAAAGGATATGCATCCTCATTTGTATTTTTAGAACAGAGATTTGATTCCTCATCTAACTTTCTTATTTGTTAAATGTATAGCCTTCCAAAAAAACACTATCTATATCAAAAACACAAGAATCAAAAAGCTTACCTTTTAATGAGGGGGGAAAAAAGGGCATTTTATTATCTTCTTAGAAATACTTGGTTCGGTTGAGAGCTCTTTGTGCCAGTTCACCGCTCTCATCCGTTATCCTCTCCCAGTCCGTTTGACCCACTACAAAGCCGATCGCACGTTTTCGATCTGCTTCTTTCTGTTCTTCCAGATCAGCCCATCGAACCTGAACAAAAAGAAAACCGATGTTTTATGAATAGGAAATGGAAAAATCAGCATCATTAAAACAGAGGTTTACATTGTTGAATGGAGCGTTTCCACATTGAAACCAAAACTTGAAACCAAACCTGGGCTACCTGGATTTCTACCTTCACATCTTTCTGGTTACCCTGGTGGTCAACAAATACATTTCAAGGCAAGCTTTGCAGCGCAGCATGCTTATTTACCCTTTTCTTTCCTGGTTCAGACATGCGTGTGGCATAGTCGTCTGGCAGCTGAAGGAAGTGATCCATGCCTGCCATGTCTTCACGTTTCCTCTTCCCGCTGCTCCCCAAACCATCCAGCTTGTCTGTATTAAAGAAAATTACTCTGCGGGTCAGAGAACTGATATTCTAAAGAAAGGCAGCTTGAACACTGCTCATCCTTTTGTCTTTTCATGTAACCTTAGTCTTTTTTATTCTCTTTATACATTTACACTTATGATATATGAATACATGTTTACTCCAGGTAAAAATGAGAGATTCAGGGTAAAGCATTGTGACAGTGATCACTGAAATGTCATTACAAGAGCAGGGGGAATAACTAGTTACAGTGATGACGTTTTTCATTACAGCTACTGAGAAATATGATGAGAACATTACAGATATGTACTGATTACAAAGTGTCTTCGTCGTTGTTTTATTTTTCATCTTATTTAGAGATTATTACATTCATTGTGTTGTTTTAAGCTTTGCAGGAATGCCGTATTTTGACAGATTTTCTGACAATGTGGGTCAGCAAAGTCATCATCAGCAACATTGGGTTCAACAGTAAGGGGGGTACAGTGTCATGCATGAAGCTGTCGCTGCCTCGACAGGCTCCATTCATTGGGCAGTATGCACTCATATTGAGTAAAGCTTTTCATTTTCCATCCTGTTTAAATTTGCATCGCCTCTTTTCTCTCCAACCAAATTCATTTGCATTTGTCCAAGTAACCCGGGACAATATTTTCTTTATGCAATCAGGAACAGGTACATACCAACACAGTAAAGACTCCAGTTTGTACTGGTTTCAGGGACTTTTTAGCTGCGGTGTCCAGTTCAGATTTTTTTTCAGAAAGTATCATGAGTAATCAAATGTAATACGTTACGCAACATAACCTATTACATTTCTAAATTAGATAAAGAAACAGATAAAGCCTTAAAGGTCCCATATTATGCTTTTTCTGGTTTTATATGCTCTTTAGTGTGTTTTCCAGGTGTCTTGTGCATGTTTAGGCACATCTATGTGCAAAAATTCAAAGTCCGCGGAAACGCGGCTTCTCCTACCTCCTCCTGTTAGCAGTAGCTGCATGTAACGCTCGGTTCTAGCCCCCCTCCTTGAAAAGTGCAGTGTGATATCACACTGCGATGATGTCACTGATCCAAGCCCATTGGCTCGTTGTAGCAAGCACAAGCTCATGCTGCACATTAGCTGAATTCCAAATATGGTAAAAGGGGCGTAACATTTCTGAGAATTGTCCGAACAACTGACCAATTACAACAGAGCAGATGGGCCAACCAATCAGGTCAGACTTGGCACACGTGGGGACCCTGATGTGGGCACTTCTGAGTGTAACAAACACAGGCAGATGAGACGAGCTGCATTGATCGGCAGTACATGAAAACAGACACTTTTTTCGAACATTAGCGATTGTGAACGTACTTTAGTAGGCACATACATTAGATATATGAACCCCAAAAAGGGCATAATATGGGATCTTTAAGGCATCATAAATATAATGAATAGAGCAACAGTTGAAATGCACTCTGATGTTAAAGAAGCCTCTTTGTTTCAAAGACAATACATGGAGTAGTCTTTTAAAATAGAAATTAAAAAAGGAACACCTACCAAGTTTTGCCTCAGACGTATCCATCTCCCATTTGCTTTTTGGAATGTAGCCCTAAATTATAGAAAGAAACACTGCAACGGTTAAACACACAGGGAGAGAGAGGGGGAGAGAGAGGGAGGCAGGCTTGGCTGAAAGAAAGCACACTGGTTTATCAGAAGTTAAAAGACAACAAAGACAACTAAAGGATGAGACGGCATGAGGACTTTTTTAAGACATAATGCAACACTGGCATGCAATTTATGATCTTGAAACATAACAGGCACTAGTGTTCAGACTAAGACTCTGTTATTATCTCCATGCAAAAGGAAAAATAGTGGACAATATCTGTGCTCTGCTTTGGAGAACACAAAACAAGTGCCAGAGTGCTTACTTCTTAAAATACAAAAGCAAACCTCCTCATCGAGAAACGAAGGCAGCAGTTCAATCTCCCACATGAACTGATGATCATGTGATGCACACATTTCATATTAAAAAGTACAAAGCCCTTCTGTGTGAGTCTGAAGCGCTGTGGCTCAAACTTCAACAAAATATTATTGTAAACTTAATTAGTAACTATTCATATCCCAAAGCATCTACTATCCACACATAGAATCTCTTTAAACAGCTCTCAGCTGACTCGCTAGCAAACTGCTGACAATCACCTATCAGCTCTGCCTAATAAACAAGACACTACCTTCATCTCACAGATTTATACTATTTTAAGTCCTTTGCAGAATAGTATTTTTAAGTTACTTGTTATACGTGTTTGAAATAAGATTTTTTTTTTCAACTGCACAGGTTGCAGGGTGGTTTGTTCTCTGCATTGTCAGATCATCAGTGAAGAAATAAAACAGAACCTCTTTTTACTCCAGCAGAGGGGATGTTCATTTAGGAAGTAAGTCATTTACTTTTATCCAAGATTCATTTTAAGTGAACACCCTCTTCATGCGATTGAACTGTGTAACTGTTCAGATTTAATACCTTGTCTGCTTGATGTCAATTTCAATTTGTGTGCTTCTCTGTCTGATCTTTTTGTGTCTGTTTTTGTCTCTACAGACGTGATCAAAACTTGTATTTCTCAAACTTTATTTTTACATATGTATTAGTGCTACGTTGTCAGATTTTTTTTATTTGGACAATATATATTAATTAGTTATATTCCATCTCTTTTCACTTTTATGCAAACGTCTGACACAATGATTTCCTTTATTCAATCTTCTTAGACCTCAGGTTGAAGAGGGTACATGTCCACTCAGTCAGGTGGAGAACAGGAAATCACATGTGTAGGTGGATGTTTTGTGTGAAAAGCTTAAAAGGCGACTTGCATATAGGTGTGTCTTCTTTGCACCTTATTTTGATTTGATCAGAAGTTATCACTTTGTGGTTATTTTAAGGCCATGGCCTTGCAATGGCAACTTTTTAATTCCTTTTTTATGTCAGATGACTTTTCCTTTAGTTTTTTTCTTTGGCATATCCACTGACAACCAGTTTGTAATACCAAAGAAAAAGCATTTCATCAATGGGCATTGGCTCACTCAACTTTGTGGTAAGTCATTCACAAGGGATAGAGACGAAACATTCATTTATTTAACTGAAAGTCATTGAAGTGATTTAAGGTTTTTTTTTTTTATTAAATATTTAAAAATATATATATATATATTTTAGCAACAGCCTTACACTGTCTGTTAGAAAAATCATGTCAAGAATTGACAACCCCCCCTTTTTAAACAAACCCCAAAGGATGCAACTTATCGCTTCATAGGAGAGAAAAATAGTTTTAAAAAGGAACTGCATTGAGACAGAAAACCGCAGTGAGCAGTTCACATTGTGCTCAAACTGACCAGTAAGAACACATCCATCAATAAAGGTTTTTGCAAACTAAAATGACCCATGTATCCTGTATACTAATACTAATAGATTGATTGTGCTACAGTAGGAGTAGGATCATGTAGGACCACTAACCATCACTTTGGGAACTACTGACCGAAAACAGCTCTTGAGGGGGGATCTCAGTCTGCAATGGTCAATACCTACCAGTAGTGGCCCAAGAAAGAAAAAAAACCAATGTGGAGAGTGAAGGCTGGCCTAAATGGTCTAATCTGCCAGAAGAGCTATTGGAGTTCAACATGCTGAGTAAGTTAATGCTCCTTCTGATAAAAAGGTGACAGAGCAGTGCCTCCATGGGTCAGGGCTATTTTGGAAAAAGGGGACCAACACACTATAAGGCAGGTGGTCATAATGACATGGCTGATTGGTGTAGCTCCAAAGAAGAGAGTTTTTATGTAAATACAATCATAGTCAGTATTGTAGTTAGAATGTTTTTTGTAAATGTATTGTTCATTTCTGATGAATCATTTTGCTATTAAATCCTATAAACCCCCTTAAGGGGCTTGCTGATAAGACGCTGTGTTTACCAGGCTCAGAGAAGGGTGAGGGAGTGTGCACATGTACAAACACGTCCATCATCTGCAAAAGTTGCAAAATAGTGGCTACTTTTTGGATGCAGATTGTATCCACTATTCAGAGAAGAGATCTGCCCTTTCTTCTGCTGAGTGGAGTTTAGGCTCGTCCAGGAGCTGTAGCTCTATAAAGACCGCTTCCAGGTGTACTGCAGTAGGGAGCGATTTGACAGCCTGTTGGGGAGAGTTGCACTAAGACTCACAAGCTCAAGCTTCCAGCAGCTGATCTCTCCGACAGAATGGTGGTGATTTTTCTGAGGTGTGTCTTGTTTGTTGTGATCTGATCTTCCCTCCAATTGGACACGCTGAGGTTGTCGTCATAGAGCGCTGTGCCCAGAGGAAAACTTCCGCGCAGCACATGCGGCATGCGCAACCTTGCGCTCATCGCGGCTCAGACACGCTCTCGTGTCTTGCAACATGTTAGGCATTAGACACCGGGGTGCGGCTCTCAACGCATCCCATCTGAAAGCCCCTTTAAATTTACTGAGCTGGACCACAAAACTGTTCAGGAAAGCTTAAATAACACCTAGAGAACGACAGACACGGTTGGTCACGTTAAGTGACATTTTAGGAACAACTGTAATCAGATATGAGGCTATGTTTTAAATCATAGCTAAAAATACCTCCATAGACCCCCCAACACCAACCATGTTTTATATCTTAGTGTAATATAAAATATGACATTTAATACCTCTGTCTGATTTCTGTTACTTACAGAAACATGAAATCACTCAAGGCTGACAAGGTGCCTGATTCTGTTCAGTTCCTTGGAGACTTCAGAGACTCACCTCGTTTCATTCTTGTGCACAGCCACATTGCAGCAGTTCAGACATGAACTGTTTTGACTAGCGTGAGGGTGGGTGTGAATTTAGCCTTGGACTATTTTTTCAACCATAAAGGATTGTTTGGAGAGGACACGCATGCACGGGGTGTGATTTCAGGTCTTAAGTAGCTGATTGACCAATGATCACACTTTACTGCAAAGCCTATCTTTGTCCTTAAAGCTGATAAATGAAGGGCCATTGTTGAATATTTCTTTAAGCAAATCAGTTACTCAATGTAACGTTTGCAGCATCAAACAATGACCAACAAATAAACATTTAACTGAGTATGTTTCACTATTTCATTGACTAAACATCTGAAATGTTAAATTTACTGTACAAACTGAATAATCAATGGCTCCCCTTCATGAGAGCACCGGTATATTCTCAAAAAGGCACCACAAAGTATATCAAACGACTCAGTGGAGCTCCATAAAGATTAAGTTTGCACATTTAAAGACATAAAAATATCAACTTTTGAAAATATAGTCAAGTAAAAAATAAGTAGAATTTTTCCCTCGGCCTTCACCCGGCGTTTCTCCTGCCACACCCCTAGTATTTAGCAGCAGCAAGTTTGAGCTAGCTGATGTGAGAACGCAGCAGGATATAATCAGGAGAATTCAGAGGGGAGTGATGTTTATATACTGTGACTGCTGCACGGTGCATAGAGTGTCTGCCCACGGCCGCTACGATCTCTGCACGTAATTAAATGGCTGCATTATGTTTTCTGTTCGTCGGTATGTTCTTCCCCGCCTTTTGTTTACGTTGTGATTCCGCCAAACTTCACGTAGCATTTATACAAAGACAAATTTTCTATTTATAGCATCTTATAGCGGACTCTGTTGCTCCGTCCGCGTCTTTTTTTTTTTTTTTTACGTCAAGTCTTACCTCAGGAGACCCCCTGCCCCCCCTCCCGTCTGACAGGGATAGTCTCCAGCTGTGAGGAGCATATGTAACTGTCCGCATCATATCAGGTAAAGAGGCTGGCCACCTACGTCAACTAATGCTTTTGTTTCTGTGGTGCAGATCTGCATTTCAAAATCACCAAACCTTGCATCCATTGTGGCAAATAAAACTGAATTAATATCATGAATCACTGTCACCTGACAAAAAGAGCTATGAGTGCTCATCAGGTCTACAGGACATTTTATTTAGCTGCAAATCAATGAGCCAATCCACTGAAAAGTTGATTATTTTTTAGCAGTGGAGGAAAAAGTACTCACACCGTGTCCTAACAGCACGCGAGCGTTACATGTCGCTTCGCGCACGATACCACACTGCAACTGTTAAATATTGAATTCTCTGCTCTGTAAATTTCAGTATACCCCCTTTCAAAGACAATAACATCAAGTGCTTTTGTACTGAAGGTGGACAAATGGATGTATGGTGCTTCGTATTAACGAACAGCTGACTCAAATCACAACACAAAGGCTCGTCGCTAAACAGCTCGCGGGGAGCCGAAAAAATGTTTCAAATTTCAATAACGGATGTGGATATTATAAATGCACCTCTATCTCCACTTTGTAAGATCAACTACCAAGCTCTGTTGAGTGAGAAAAGCGAGTGTCAGTGCCATGTAGAGCCCCCTCCTTCCTCGTTCCCTGTCTGTTGACAGGGTCTTAAACTAATCAAAAGTTAGTTTAAGACCCTGTGTGTGTGTGTGATCCTGCTTAAATCATACTAAAATTATCTAATAACTTAAACATATACATGACATTTTTTTAAATACAGAGCAAATCAATTGATTACAATGAAACATAGCTGCTGCCTTTTCTGCAGCACTTTATAACTATGATCTAGTCTTTTGTCCTATTTTGACATTTCTGTCAATACTCATCTGAATGAATCATAAACGACTTCATTAGAATACTTTTACAAACATGTGCACTTTCAGAGTTCTAGTGTTGCCATTTTTTGTTCTTTTAGACCAACCAAGGTCTAGAGCTTGCCTCCATTTACTTCTGTTTCCCAAACAACATAACTCCTGATTTAAAGAGGAACGCACAGTAACACTTCACGTCTCTCTCTAATCACCTGCAGACGCAACTTGCGACACGTACTTAAGCGGTAGAGAGTGAGTGCAGTTCGTCAACTTGTTAACAATGTTATGAAGGGCGATCTTTCCAGAAAGTGTTATTAGAAGTGAGTTCTACCACTTCAAAAAGAAATACTTTTCTTCATATCAAAGGCAACTTTTATCTTCATCTTTTCAAAATCTGTTGGCAAAAAATCACGTCTTGCGTTTGCTCGGAATTTTGGACTTTTGGGTGTTGAACGTCTGTGTTAGGGTTTGTGATGTCCAAGCTGATTTTTTATTTAAACCTTTATAATGTTTTGATTTCTATTTGTTTGTTTCTTGTTTTCAAATTAACGGCTTTACCATAAAAATAAATGGCAGTATGATTTAGTGTGCTGCCTGCTTCAAAGCAGACTAAGGTTTTTGACACTTCTTTCCTCATAGTGGTACTTTAGACCAGAAATATAATTCAACAGTTGATGTATTTAAAGGAACAACAACTTTTTTTCTATTTTAGAATAAAATCTGGGCTAATGCTAAAATAAATAAATAAATCTAAACAGGAACCCTGAAATGCTCCTTCAACTGTTGCAGATTTAACTTTATTGAAGGTCAGTATTTGACGGTCTCTATCCTGCTGACAAAGACCCTCTCCGCTCCATTTTTTTTTTTCTAACCCTAACCCAACCTGATTAATACTACATAAACACTAAAGAGATGCACCTTTGTCTGTTTAAGACTCCCCTAGGCAACAAACAATATATCACTAATGCTAATTAGAAATAACTTGATATCTCTAATGTGGTATATGGGAATAAAAATAAGTGAAATGATTCTGAAAGCTATGTGGCTATAAAAAAACGTGTTTCATGTCCTACCATATCTCCCTCTTCTTCCTCTTCTCTTTTCGGTTCCTTGGGTTCATCATCTGGATTGAAGTCTTCCATTTCAACCTATGAACACAATCACGTGTTTAAAAAACTCAGGTACCAGTACAGATGTGTAATATTATGAAAACTATCCAGTCACTGAGAGCTCACCTCCTCTATAGCAGCATCCTGAAGCAGGGACCGGACATCCAAACGCACCATGTGACGTGGTGAAGGCTCCCAGTTATTGGACATCTGTAAATAGAAAACTACTTTAGGACGTGTGAGCTATGTGAATAAGTTTAAGTGGACATTACTTTTAATATAACTCAGTCTACAAAAGCTGACTGGATTTGACAAACCTTCATTATATCCTTAAGAAAGCGCCCATGAACATTTCTCTTTGCACAGGTCTGAGTGTCTGCAGTGATTTCAGCCAGGTACACCTTGGAATGAGAATATCGAAACACTTCATCAGCTCAGTGCCATATGGAGACGTTAAAAAAAAAAAAAAAACACAACACAACTCACCTCAAAACCTTTTGTTTTGGCTGCACTCCAGAACGTATCAAAATGTTTGACCCTGTCGTTAATGGTGTCCAAAATGATGAAGGGAAAAAAGCCGTCATCCAGAGTTTTCTTAAATGTTTTAAGCATGCTGTTTCGGTAGGTATCCTCCATTTCTGGTTCGTACTCGTACTCCAGAACCTGCAAGGCACAATTGTTGTCATAAAATGTTTATTATGTTTACAAGGAGATTTGTAATCAGCTACAATTTGATGCAACTCTCTTAATATTGAAAGTGAGCAACCATTGTATAAATTGGAACTCCTTTGCTACTGTTTCAAGAAGGGTGTGGGACAAAATATCGACATTGCAAGGATTGTCATCCATACCCGTGTGAAAAGAAGAAAAAAATTGCTGCTGGTAATAATTTAATGTAAATATAAACATTGCACTCTAAACAGATTCCTCAGCGATTTGATTCACAGCGTCACTACTTCATGACTCCTCACAGTGGCACTTATGACAGGAATGGTTCATTTGCCATAGAAGACGGTGACAGCAGGATAAAAGAAGAAGACGACGACAGCGGGATGTTAGACAGCGGTGAAACAAAGTTATGAGATGAAGCATAATAGGAGGTAAAACTGACATTAAATTGCAGAGAATAAATACATTAATCCTGCACTTTATCTTTTTAGGTTTTTTTTATACTCTTTAATTAATGTGATTGCCTTGTAATATATCAATTATTGCAGAATTGCTGAATCATGGTATTGTCGTTTTCATGGGGCAGATATCGCGTATCGTATCATGAGTTAAATTAGTAGTCAGTTATAGTTGCACGACATACTGACCTTGTTTTTGACCCTTTTCCCCGTGTCTCGGTCTTTCTCAACTTTCTCAACCTCTGTCATGAAATAGTCGTCTAGGACAAGAACTCTCGGAGGTGCGCCGCCACAATCAACTTCCTTATCCTGCATAATGTCAACAAGATTAAAAAGCAAAGTTTAATATTCACTTGACTTAATCACAAAAGGCAATAAAATAATCTGAACAGAAACAGAGTGTATTGTTTTCTCAAAGTTTCGTTAGATTACATTAAAACTCAATAACTACATTAAATTATGGTTAACCACTTCTACTCACCCGTATGAGCTTTGCAACATGGCTTTTCCCACTTCCTGGAAGGCCTCTCATGATTATTACAATCTGTAAACATATAAAACTTTATTAAGTACCCATATATAACTGGCTGTGATTTTGAAACAGAATGAAATGTATCAGCAGTAATTAGTACCCTTTCAGGCCGTGATGATCTGCCCGGTGGTTTGAGGAGATCATCAATATTCTTGATTTCTGGCTTCTTCTCGACTCGAGGAGGTGGCTGAGGTGGAGGTGGGAGGGGCGGAGCAGCAGAAGGCACTCGTTCTTCTGGATAAGTTCTTCTGTCCACTGCATGATATTATTTGAAGTTCAAGTATTTCTCTAAGTGGCCTTATTTTATTGGGATAAGTTTTACTAAACTTGGTGGAGATTTTTTTTTCCAATTAGTTCCAATCCCAACTTTTGATTTACATGCAAAGAATTGAAATAAAATAAGACCAGATGTGGGATTAAACATACCGTAGGGTGAGGAGCTATGGCCGTAACGCTCAGGCCCACTACGATCGTGTCCAGTTCGCTCGTATGGAGTTCTATCGTAGCCAGGCCTTCCATAATGTTCGTCTCGATCGCGACTGCCACTTCGATCTCTCTCTCGAATATCTCGGTCTCTCTCCCTGTATCCAGTTCGTATAGCAGGTGCCAGCGGAGATCTACATTAGGGAGAAGCATTATTTATTTTTATTTAATAACTTGGCTGTCTTTTTTCATACTGACACACTGATGACTAATCACAAAGTATGACACAGCGTGATTAAAGTACCTTTCTTCAACCATGGACTGTGTGCTTGAACCAAAAAACAGACAAATAGAAACAAACATTACATATAAAAAAGCGGTGCATTTCCCAACAGTTAGGGAGTTAATGAGGAAACTTACAACTTACCTTTCATCTCTCTCTCGCGGTGGATAGCGCTCCCTCTCATATCTTTCTCGTTCATATTCTGGTGGAAGCTTCTCTCTGTATAATTCCCTCTCCCTGCTGTAATCTCGGCGTTCCATGTACGGGTCAGATCTTCTGTCATAATACGGGTCTCTGCTGTAAAGATCTCTTGGACCAAGAGGCTCTGGGAGTATTAAAGGGATCATTAGCGAAAAATCAGAACAGCCTGTTCTATTAGAAATGAGAAGGATAAGCTTTGTAATACTGAGACTCACCTTTTTCATATCCTCTATCTGATTGCACTGGATCAGGCCTTAATACAATTCTCTCCCCATAAGACATACGCTCAACAGTGGCTCCAGGCTCTGAAACATTGAGTTGATGTCACCAATAAAGCCCATAAAACTTAACACTTTTCACATATTAAAATGGCCAAATGTGCTGCTCTTACCATGACCATGCCCATAATCCACAGTCTTTGGAATTACTTGAAGTGTAGAGGCAGCAGGAAGAGATGTCTGGTAATCTATAACAGCAGGCTTAGTATTCCACGTCGCAGGCTCAGTAACAGCTGTGTGTACTGCTGCAGACATGCCCTAAAGTTGACAGATTTGTTCACATAAGTGTATTAGTTCTAGTTGTCTACAAGCTATTTCTTTCAACCATTAACTGACAGACTAAGAGCCAAATGTTTTAATATTTTTTTTAAATATATTCTTTTTTTTCTTGCTGGGAGAAATGGTATCACCAATAATCTGCAGCATGTAATCTTAAAAATATCTGGTTAAAATATTGAATCATATGTAGATGAATTACCTTTAAAACATTCCTGACATCTGCAGGGATCTCCAAACCAAGAAGACCAGCGGGAAGCTCAGGCAGGATGTCAGCTGGTGCAGGCTGAGGTTCAGTACCCACCGTCTTCCCTTCCTGCAATTCTCTGTTGACCCAAAAAGAATGAATGTTAAAATTTTCCAAAATACACCCAACTATAAAGTAAAGTAGGCAATAATGAGTAAAAGGGCAGAGCAGTATCCAATAAAACCAGCCTTCCAATCAAATTCAGGTCAACCAAACCTTTTACATTTTTGTAATATTTATGTACTTTGTGTATATTTGGTCTATTTTTTTTTTACCTTTCCAAACAATGACGATGCAAACTACAAGGGAAGATTCAACTAGAGACTAAAGTTGTTCCAATACTGCCTAAAGTGAAGTATGTAATGTACTCTGGCGGGTACATTATCATGTAAAAATGTTAACAGCAGTGTTTTGCTAATGAGGGGTTAAATGCTTCTTAAGCTAACAAAATGTCAGTAATCAATTTTTTCCACACATAAAACATGTGTTGTCTGCAATGCTATCAGTGGGGTACTTGATATTGGAAGATGACCCAAATCAAGGTAGCAGAACGGCATCAGAAAGGAAAATGGTATTGAAACAGCTCTACTAGAGACAACAATAAATATTATCATAATAAACCAGTCAATGATAAAAGTCTAGAACTGACCTTATAAGTTTAAGTTCTTGAGCGGCTTTCAAGATGATCTCATGCTGACGTTGGGAAAGAGCCAGTACATTTGCTCCGCTTGATCCTTGTGATGCTAGATCAGCTGAACTCTCTGGCAAGTTTGTGGCTGGTGCAGCAGGAGGTAAAGGTGGAGGTCTATCCAAAGGAGACCCTTCCCTGGGCTCTTCATAGCGAGGTCTGCGTTCTTCATAGTCAGCAGGATACACTCTTTCTGGTAATGGAGGATGTCTTGATGACCTATCCCATTCTGAAGGAGGTGGCGGCGGTGGGTATGGCTCATCTCTATATTCACGGATTCTTAGCTCTCCTCTTCCCCTGTCATGTTCATCATAGTGAAATGGAGGACCTCGTTCCCTTTCTCTTTCTTCCAGCCAGCGGCTGTCTCTGTAGGGCTCTGGTGGTGGCTTGCGAGGGGGATAGTCTCTCTCTAGGGGAGCGCCCTCTCTATCCCACTCAGACTTGCGGTACTTAGCCTCATGCCGAAGGTCTTCTGGTGGATAGTCTGTTGGAGGTCGCCAACGATACCCGCCCTCCCCATGACCATAATCCTCAACATAACCTTCTTTATATTGATCTTCAAATTCTTCATGTGTTGGACCAGGCCGCCACATTCCTCTAGCCATCCCTCGACCCATTGGTCTTCTCCTTAATCCTCCCGAATCTATCATTTCAGTTGGAGGCCCAGGAGGGCCTCTGCCTTGTGGCGGCTCCCAACCTAATTCTCCCTCCATTCCTTTATCATACAAAGGCTCCTCGATAGAGTCCAACACTTCGTGAGGTGGTTGCGGCGGAACACGACGCCTGCCTCTACCTACATCGGGGTGCATTGGATGGCCATGAGGGTCATGGTACATCATAGCAGGATCCACTTCTGCCTCATCAGCCTCCATTCCATGGCCTAATGGATCGTGATCCATTGGCCCATGTGGCGGGTGCGGGGGACGCCCCCGTCCTGGATGCATAAAACCAGGATGACCACGAGGGGGACAACCCCGTCCAGGTGGAAATGGGGGTCTCATACCTCTAACTGGAGGTCTTCTTTCTCCCCAGTAAGGGTCACCTTCCTCTGGGTACTCGGCTGACTCAGGGTCTTCCCAGTGCATGTCCATTGGTTCTCCTCTTCCCATGGGTGGTCCTCCTCTTCCCATGGGTGGTCCTCCTCTTCCCATGGGTGGCCCTCCTCTTCCCATGGGTGGCCCTCCTCTTCCCATGGGTGGACCTCCTCTCCCCATAGGGGGACCTCCTCTCCCCATAGGAGGACCACCTCTACCCATAGGGGGACCACCTCTTCCAAAAGGGGGTCCCCCTCTACCCATAGGTAGCCCTCCTCTTCCCATAGGTGGCCCCCCTCTACCCATCGGTGGACCTCCTCTTCCAAAGGGAGGACCACCTCTGCCAAAAGGTGGGCCTCCCATTCCTCGAAGAGGACCTCCCCTCATCATTGGAGGCCTTCCTCTTCCCATATAGGGTCCTCCTATTGGTTCCTCATAATACTCCTCCTCTGTTTCGAACTGATGATCTTCTGGCATCCACATTTCTTCAGCGGGCACCTCTTCCCCACCACCAAATTCCTCATATGAAGGATCCTCCCATTGATACTCTTCCTGCTCTGGCATCTCATAGATCTCTTCGGATTGCATGTAGTCGTATGACATGTCTACCATCTTCTCACCAAGTGGTTCAGTGTTAGGCCCCCTGAACTCTTCACCACCTATCTGCCCTCGTCCTCGTCCAAGAGGTGTGACTGGTACTGGGGGCTGGCCTCGCCCCCTACCTAGGGGAGGCTTGGCAGGATCTTG
Source organism: Tautogolabrus adspersus (assembly GCA_020745685.1). Classification (NCBI taxonomy): domain Eukaryota; kingdom Metazoa; phylum Chordata; class Actinopteri; order Labriformes; family Labridae; genus Tautogolabrus; species Tautogolabrus adspersus. The sequence continues at coordinate 18,676,805 of CM036543.1, read as the reverse complement.
TCTTGACTGCGTTTGGCCAGAAGATTGCTGTCCTTTTTGTATTCCAGGGGGCTTTTGAATAGCTTGGGGTTTATTGTTTGTTATTGGTCCTTCTGTTTTGGGAGGCTTTTGTGTAGTGGAGCTATTTTTTGGTGTTACAGTGGAAGGAGTAGTTACAGAAGGTAAGTTCAAAGGTTTGGACTTTTCGCTATTGTTAGAAGCCTTGTTGTCATCAGGTTTCTCAGGTGTTGTATTGGTTTGTAATGTCTGAGGAATTGGGTCATTTTGGACAAAAAAGCCTCCATTCCCAAGCAAGTTATCATCTGTCATGTCTTCAGCATTGGCCTTTTTATCTGGTTCTGATTCTTTTTTGTCTTTTTCAGTCTGTGGCTTCCCAGTTGATTTTCCAGATGTGTTGGAAACGATACTAGTGGGTTCTTTATTGGCCGGTTCTGCCTTTGGTTGAGGACCTTGCTGTTGCTTTTGCTGGGGCACAGGTGGGCGTTCAAAACGAGGCATGGGGCAAGGGGGCCTTGGGGGCTGGTCAAACCTAGGCTGCTGCCCAAATCGAGGTTGATCAAATGGTTGGTCAAATCTTGGAGGGCCATCAAAGCGCTGCCTTGGTTGGTCAAATCTTGGAGGACCATCAAAGCGCTGCCTCGGTTGGTCAAATCTTGGAGGACCATCAAAGCGCTGCCTTGGTTGGTCAAATCTTGGAGGACCGTCAAAGCGCTGCCTTGGTTGGTCAAATCTTGGAGGACCGTCAAAGCGCTGCCTTGGTTGGTCAAATCTTGGAGGACCATCAAAGCGTTGCCTTGGTTCAAATTGAGGGGGGGGCATCAAAACGCTGCTGTGGCTGGTCAAACCTCGGGGGACAGTCAAAACCTTGCTGTGGCTGGTCAAACCTCGGGTTGCTTCCGCTGAAATCAGTAGGAAAACAAAACTTAACATAACATAAAACATAATTCATTAAATTTAAGCTTCCTTTTAAAGATTTTCTGTAAAAGCCTGAAAATATAAAACAATATAAAAATGACAACTGAAATATTAAATACATTTTTAATGTATAGACTCTGGCATGATTTAATTAACGTCTCTCTTAAGACAACATATTGTTTAATAAAAAGTAACTTTTTTCACAAAAAATACCATTGGAGTAGTAGAAAATGATTTCTACTGACCGTGGACCTCTTATACTGTTGAAGCCTGGTTGCTGAACCGTGGGGGGGCCTGGGGTTCTAACAATGCCAGCAGGACCATCTCCTCTTACAGGAGGTCCAGCAGATGAATCTGACGGTGGCCCAAAGCCAGTGGGCGGTGGCCCTTGAGGTCTAGGACCAACAGACACAGGGGAATTTTGCACACCAGGTGTTACTGACTGTTGCTGCATTTGCTTGTCTTGCCCAGGGTATTGGCCATATTGCCCCATCATCCCACTACTATACTGCATTGAGGCAAATGGCACCATGGCAGTTAGAGTGGCAACCCTCTCCTGAAGGTGGGCATTGGTGGCATTCATCTGCTCCTGCCACTGCTTCCATTGGTGCTCATAGTCCTTCAGTTGGTCCTTGTGGGGATAAGTCTTAAATTGTTCATGCCATAGGCCAAAGGAGCGATCCCAGTCTTGGAACAAAGGGGTGAACTGCTTCTGTTGCATTTCATAGTGCCTCAGCTGCATTTCAGGTGACATCGACTGTGGCAAAAGACAAAGTTAAAAATATCTTGTTATATTTGTATTAAGTATTGTCAAAGAGGTACATTTAAAACAGACAATATTTTAAGATTATAACTTATATGGTCTATACAAAACGAGTTTAAAAAAGGAGAAAGTGAGACAATAGGAACAGAAAAAAAACAAGCCTCTAAGATCCCCCTGGAGATGTAGATTGTATCGGTGGTTACACTGATCATATTTTGTTTTATTTCAGCATTTTAGTTCATTTGCTGGTCATCTTCAACCAGGGAAAATAACCAGCAAGATAGAGGTTGACTAGGAAACAAGTTCTGATACCACTAAAGGTGTTGGCCTCAAAATAATACTGGTATTGTTACACTGCACTGATCTTATTACATAACCAACAAAAGTAACATTGTTTAAGGTAACAGTCAAAGTTCTGTGCTAGCAGATATGTTTATCAAAGCTAGCATGTTGGTAAAATGTCAACAGTCAGTGTTGAAACAACAATCTTGGGTATTCTTTTATTTACACATACCTGTAGATGTTCAGGTTGCTGAATTAGCTGCTGGTATTGTTCCAGGATCTGCTGAAGCTTTTCGTGCTGTCGCATGAGAGCCTGGTATTGCAAACCTGCTCTCTGCTGCTGCACCTGTTGCCACTGTGCTGCAGCAGCTTGTAACTGCTGGAGGCGGGCAGCCTCCTCTGGGTCTTTTGGGACCTCTGGCTTTAAACATAAACAAGACAAGATTGAAGCAAAGCATTTCTTGAAACTCAGGGCAGAGTTGTAGTTATTTTGTGATGAAAAGAATGGAAATTTCTTTTAGACGGATGCAAGTCAAATTTTGCAGCTAATGGGGATCCTAATAAACAAAACAAAGTCACGAATAACAACATATCAACATTCAAAGTGAGCCTTTGGTCCAATAGGCTTGGGTATCAAAAGAATAGTTTGAAACATGTTGGATAGTTTGACACATTTGGTAACAGATTGAGTTAATATTTTCATTGATACTGAATACATTTCAAGTGATACCCAGTCCTACAGACAAGGAAAATAAGGGGAAAATAAGTATACAAGTGCATTACTAAAAAAAGGGAAAGTCATTACAATAATCACAGTCACTAATTTAAGGTGAAATGGATGTGCATTGGTCATATTGTATTTGATACAATCTTGACATGGCAGGTGTCACAAACACAGGGGATTAATATAATTGGACATGACGGTGATGATGGGACTTACTGTGTCTTTATTTGTAGATGATTTTCCTACATTTTCACTCTGTAAGTTTATACAAACAATATAAACAACATTAAGTTTTGGCAAATGGCTGATCAACACGAGTCTGGTTTTGCTCAAGGTTTCTGTTTTCACTTGCCACTGTAACTTTGCTAAATATTACCTAGTGCTGTGCTCATGATGGATTAACATTGGGTATTTGTAAATACTGTAACAAAGAGTAAGGTATTTTACCTGCTCTTTTGCTAAGTGTCTTGAGATAACATTTGTTATGTATCGGCGCAATACAAATACAGATTGAAGTTCCTGCCTAAGACTAGTGGATTAATTTTTCCAAGTATGGCTTTCTGAAAGATCCAAAAGCACAGATACAGCACAGGTTATGTTATTATTCCTTTAATAAATCTGTCTGAGTAAAAGGAACAGCAATGATAAACCAGCCCAACTAATATGAGAATCATCTATTCTCATTTCTTGTCTTAAAATACAGAAAACAAGCAGTCAATATGTATAGTAATCACACAACACATTTTATAGTATTGCTATACTGTTGTTTATGTATTAAGAGTTCATTTTAACACACAGGTTAAAAAAGGACCAAATGCAACCCTTACATCCCCTGCTGTATTTCTTGTTAATTCATTAAACATGCATGATTTAAGAGGATAAACCTGTGTGAAAGAACCTCCTTTTCCACAATCTTATCATAGGACTCACAATAACAGGTCAATTTAAATCATTTTAAAAATCGATGCAGCAGAACCAGAGGCATGTTTTTTTTTTTACTCTAAAAGTATTATATACATTACTTACAATAACAATACTTAATATTAGGTAAAATACTAAAGGGAACTACAGAGATTTTTCAACACTTTTTCTGGAGTCAAAATATACTTTTAACATAATGTGTAAACTACTTCTGGAAACATGTCAAGAGACATTAGCGTAAAAACAAAAATCAATAAATTCACCTTTAACCACAAAAAGTTTTAATTCTTATTAACACAGGTCTGTAACATTTTAGAACTACTTACACGTACTTCCTCAGGAGGCGGAGGAGGTGCTGGGGGCTCCTCTTTTGGGGGGGGGTGGAGGAGGTGCGCCTTTTGGGGGTTCTGATGGAGGAGGAGGAGGAACTGCTTTGCCTTGAAATGGAGGTGGTACAGGACCCTGTTTTTGAGTCTGTTTTGCTTTTTCTTGCTTTAACTTCTGAAGATTTTGAAGATGTTGTTTGTACCAAAGTTGCTGTTTTTGCTGGGTAAAAAAGTTGCAAGGAAAAGTGTCAGACAAAGCACATCAGAAACCCTGTTCCCTTCATCTATTTATTTTGCACTCCAGTTAATAGGTTGGAAAATTCCCTGTCATAAACACAAGTATGAACACTTTGCCTTTGAAATCCCTGACAGAGGACACACGTTTGTTTTCACTGTATTTGTTTCCTCTCTTCTCTTCCTCATCTGTCAAGTGCTGCATGATGCTTGAAAACACATTAATTAGTTTTTTTAACCATAGCCAAAAGTCAAGCATTTTTGGAAGATTCCAATATGTATTGACCATCAAGTAAAAGGTAGGTAATGCAGGTAGAGCAAAGAACGATGAAATATAAATCAAAATGATGAAAGTCAAGTCAAAAAGAATGAAGACATTACCTGTAAATTTGAAGGGTTGTCTTCTTCTGGTAACGATGGATCTAAATTGACAGCCTCTTTGGCTTTAGGAGCACTGGTGTTCTCAGGTGGTTTCACTGACGGTGGCTCTGGAGGGGGAGGAACCGGCTGGGGTTCAATGGGGTTAGATTGCGGTGGAGGTGGAGGAGGCTGTTGGTGACCCTGTTGAGGAACAGGTGGACCTCTGGCCGCCGAACCAGGGACCTCGTCTTGCTGGAAGTACGACTGAGTCCCAGTACCGCTATCTGAATTGACCGGTAACGTTGCTTCCGAGTGCCACGATGACCCTGAAAATCCACCTGAATGTCCCCCACTGTATGAATTAGCATTAGAGCCGTGGTGTAACACAGACTGGAGCTGTTTCTGGTGCAGCATCTGTAGCTGCTGCATCTGTTGGCGGTGTTGCTCCTGCAGGCTGGAGAACAACGAGTCGCTGTTTGGGGCCTCGAAGCCGCCGAAACCAGCTGCCGGGCCGCCAGCAGGCTGCTTACGAGGTCCAGACCCTCCATAGTTTTGCTGCTGGGACCCACCAAAATTTCCCCAGGTGGGATACATTGTTGAAAAGCGAGGCCGGGTACACGGCTTCTATGCTTACATAAAGCCGGGCCTCAGTGGCTAAAAATGCTAACAACTAGCGTTTACCTTCCATGCATAAAATCGATAGCTACATGTTTAGTTAACGACTGGGTCAAGCCGCATTGAACATAGAAAATAAATAACAGCCCTAAAGTAAAAATAGTTATCAGCAAGGGAACAGAATCCCTACATGTATCCTTATGGAATATGTTCACTAAGTTTCTGATATCGTTTAGCGGTTGGTACTCAGCGAAAGGCACATACTGCTACCGGAAATACGTCACATTGTCTAGTGACGGCTTCCGAAAGCGAATTCTGCGGATAATTTTCTTCAAATAAAAAAAAATATCTTTGTTTTCTACTTTTTTAAGGCTTTCGGTATTTATCATTGTTCAAAAAGTAAATGTAAACAAAAATAATGTGCAAACAAACAATTCTTATAATACATTTATTCATTTACTTATTGAATACAAGTGTTTAAATAGGCATAGGACTATTTTTTTTTTTTTTACTAAAGTGAAGTAGTAGCTCTTTAGTTTGTTTTCAAAATTCAAAAGATATTGTATGCATCTTTATGCAGTCTTTTGACGACTTCAATTACTTCAATAAGCCATGAAAATGTACAATACCATACTAATGACTGTGTCATAAAAACGTATTTGACTTTAATTAATACCATATTAGACAAAAATCGAAAAATGCACACAACACAGGTCTCATGGGCTTTAGAAAGATGTTTGATTCTCTCAATGTTGCCTGCAGCAGTAAGTGTATCTGACCCTGGATCTGTAATTTACCACAAGAGGGAGACATTTACAAAGACATTTCTACTAAACAATGAACCACGTGCGTCAGTAACAATGCCTCAGTCTATGGTCAAACCACATCAGTGATAACAAAAATCATAGTTTTATGAGAAGTTGTTCTAATAGTAGTAACTCATTCTAACTTGTTTTTAGCTATAGAATTGTAGAAGTTGCAAAGAGAAGTGTTTTGGTTAAACTAAAAACTACTCTGATAACAATATTACCATATGACATGATTAATTAAACATCCCGGGAAATGTTTAAGAATTGGCTCCCAGCTTGTGTGTCCATTCAGACTGCATTACTTTATTGTCAGAGAATCGGACCAACTTCTAAGTTCAGACTGTTTAGTAACAGAGAGGGCAGGGTGGTAGGGAGGGAGCAGTGGGAGGTAAAGGACCAGCGACTTATAGGTTGTCCTTGAGGTCTGATACACATAAGAGTATTTTTTTCTTAAGATCACCAGTAAATCTGTATTAATTTTGACCAGAACCACTTAAAAAGAATCGTTAAAGCGGATTAATCAAGCCCGTCCTGTTTAATGTCTTCCGTTAATTAGTTTGTCAGCAGTGTTTTAATATTGCCTAATGACTTCATATTTCACTGATGACATTAAAGGGGTGTTAAAAGAGGGGAAATGGCCCATTCAGGATTCAGTTCTTTCGCTTAAGACGCCCTCAATGAATAAGACAAGGTCACAGAGGCCTAGCCTTTAGGGAGAGATACATTATCAGGGGATGGGGCTTGGAGAAATCCCATAGAGGAAGCTATCTCCCCTCTAAAACAGCATGACGGGCACAATGTGATACAGTTCTGCCTTAGAACAATACACTGCACAGTGAATTCATGATACAGCTTATGGCCGCCATACTGGCAGGACAGAACCACAGTGTACAATAATACTGATGCCAGGGACTAATGCCTGGGTTTTTTGGAAGGAATGGGACAGATTGTTCGGTTGATTTGTGTAGTAGTGTATTAACAACAATTACATTGAAAGTGTTTCTTCCCCATTTTGTTGAATATATAAAAGAGTACCAAAGATTCATTAGAAGTAAGCACTTTTCAATCTTCATCAGCACTTTCTGAAGCTTTCTAAACAAGAACAAAGAAATCAGAAATCGTAAAGTTGTAGCTTTCAGTATTGAGGACACTGCATTTTCTCTGTGATGAAAATCCTATGTTAAACAAAATGCTCAATGGAGGCTAATGGATCCCGAACAAGTCCATGCGCTGCTTCCAAAATGCTTTGTTTGACAAATCAATTTTCCCATAACCCGGTGAGGAGAAAAGTGATGCGGATTGATCGCCCCCCTGACTTTGTTTCCAGAATATTGTTTGATGGCTGGATAGATTAATTGGTATGACATTTGAAAGCCTTCTCTTGACTGTCAGCATCCAAGCCTCTGCGCGCCAATCGAAGCTTGGTCTAATTGTCTCCTCTATAATACCTCACTTCACAAATTAGAGACGCTGCTTCTATAAACTATTCCCAATGTAAGACCCAAGCAACATCACGCAGCTCAATCAGCCGCTAGTTTGAATAGGGGTGATGCTGTGCTGATAAGATAGAGCGCATTAAAGGGCATCACAAAAAGTGCTGTGCCAGCACATCTTCCTCTCAGCACAGTGAATGTAAAATATACAAATAAAAACCCAGCAGCTGCTGCAGGTAAATACGTCCCTGACTTGTTAATCTACAGCAGGTTATCCTATTTTAATGTTAGGAGGGAGCCTTTATTTGTACACAAAGGAATAATCATCCAAATCAATGACCTTGAAAATGTTGTCTGTCTGAATGTTGCTTTTAGGTTTGGAATAAACTTTTTTTTTTTTCTGTATTTGTGCTATAAAGTAATCAACAATCCTCTTAACAAAAATACCTTATCACTTAGGACATCTGGAAACAGTAGTAAAACTACAGGTGTTTATAGGAAAATAACTGAATTCCATTTATATGCCTTAGTTTTAGGGTCCTGGTATGTGCACACTGGTTCGCTGTCACACAGCCATGGCTGCAGGGACACTTGAATATCATTAGTGTTATCAGACACAAGTCTTCCCACAATTTCTAGTCTTGATATATTTGTCGTGAAAAATGTCTATCAGGTTAGTGCATAGGGAAAATTTAGTGTGAAGCAATATGAATCAGCATAACTAAATGTTTTGTATGCTGTTTATATTGTGGTGTTCGTCTTTTTCTCTGGTTGCAGCTTTATATTTTAGGTAAAGAATGCATTATTGAAAAAATAGGGCTTTATTTAATATTTGCATCAAACGAGGATGTAGTGTATTTATGTTTCTGCTATTGAGCTAAATGTTTGATAAAGACATTCTTTTTGACTTTTTAAAAATGTTCCCAATTTTTTTTTTTCCATTTCATTCCCTGTTCCCACAAAATGGCCTACTGTATAGGATATAAATGGATTTCACCTATTCTTAAATATCTTTAATTTCATGGATTTAGTAATGAAATACATGACTTTTAAATGTTTTCTTCATGGTCTTCATGGTTATTTTTTGTTACCTGGTCTCTGAAACTAATACATGCAACACACAGTACTTAGAACATTCAAAGCAGTAAAATCACAACAGAATCACACAGGCCTATACCGGAAATGGCAGCATACTAAAACGGTTAACGTTGAGTTTTCTACTGTGACTGTATAATGGGCAGTCTGTTGTTCTTAATGAGAAGTTTGTGCCACAGCAAACAAGGGGACAAATGTGACAAACTTCATCAAGTTGAACTTTCTCAGGGGTTGGAGCAAGATATTTCACAGTCCTGCATTAAATAGTATCTAAAAGTATTTTTGAAAACTGAAAGTTGTTGCAGGGTAAAAGACGCTGGAAGCAGTCACTTCAGAAAACAGCCAACAATCATAGACCATATTATTTTTCCACATAAACGACCAAATTTCACAGAATTAAATCAGACTGTAGTTTGTGTGCTTTCTTCCCTCCTCAATTCATCACCATTTATTTTTCATTCACAATGACTAATTGCCTGACTTGACTTCCATTTTGTGGGCTGGGTCTCTCACAGTGCAAGCTGCTCGGCCGCCCACCTCCCTATCACCCAAACACACCCACTCGCCTTTGAAAAACTGTAATTGAATGAGTTTATGTCGTCAAATTGATTAATCATATTAATTTGTACTTATTAGTGGCATGGTTGAAAGCGATGACAATTAGATTAATGAAATTAGTTAATTCTTCCTACCCATGCAGTACTCCCAACTATAACAAAGCAAAAAAAAGAAGGATAGAAAGGCAGACTGTGATGACAAAATTGGCAATCAAGATTTGGCTGCTAATTGAATGTCTGCTTTTATTAATGATGAGGTTTATAAAAAGACCTTGAGAAGGAATATTAATTGATTAATCAAAGTCCTGAAAATTAAAGGGGGAGTATGAAAAAATCTGAACATTTTTTACTCACATTTGATTTTGAAGAATTCTGCCGACTCTTTTTACCTTGTGGATAAACAATAAAGATTTTACTGACATCTGTCTGTATACTTTGAAAATTGAAATGAAAGTGAATATTTATTATAATTAATGGTACAGAACCGTAAACATCTGCAGTTATATATAATATATATCATTCATAAGATATAATAACAAGGTGGGGGGGAAATGTCAACAGATGGAGGTCTTGTCTTGATTCAATGACAGATTAACTGATTGAAGAATAAGCAGTTCACTTTTTGGAAAATTCATAATGAACCTTATAATTTAAACTGTCTAAAAGTCATGCAGCTATTTTGAAAAATAGATTTGAATGATTTAAGTGAACTCAAGGTGTTTGATGCATCCACTGAGTTGTGCAGAATGACAATACATAAGTAGTCAAAGTAAGGGTATTACACTGGACCATCTACTAATTTCATTTAAATATAATGAAATTAAAAATGAATGATTTGTTTATTTGCAATGAAATTTGTGAATTAACATTGTGATTGTAATTCTTGGAGCTTGAGCCTTTATTGGTCGGTCTGACACGTAGAGATGATGAAGAGGCTCCACTGTAGTAAAACATTGCAAATACTCTATGAGGCTGGAAGTTTTCTGACCACCAATCAGTTCTGCAGGGAGCCAAATGCCGCGGCAGGACTGCAGCCACACATTCATCATGCTTGTTTGCCTGTAGTGAAGAAACAAACTCTACATAAATATATGTAAATATAAGTATACAGAGTGTGAGATCCCACAGGCCGATAGACTGCTTTGAATTTCATTAAGCAACAAACTGTCGGCTGGTTACAAATGATGCTCGTGAAAAAGAAGGGATTTGTGATATGATAAAGATGAAATGTAATAGTTTACGTCACCATGAATCTGATTGTAATGTCCACACTATCGGAAAGGCTGATAAGAGCATTTATGACTATTTGCTGTGTGTCATAAAGGGAAGTGTTTGATTTATATGAGCAGCTTGTTGGCTGCAGGTTCAACAGATTTTGTTGTTGCATATAACCTACTGAGAAATAATGGGCTGGTTTATATTCTAAAATGTGAGCTGTCACACATGTGAGATAAGCAGAATTATGACTTACACTTCCTGCATTTACAAAGTATCATGTTTGATATGCATGCTGTGTAAATGTAGGTGAGTAATGTTTTTGCTTTCATAGAGGAAATATTAACTTTGCTGGCCAGATGCTATCTGCTCATGTGGTCTATACAAAATAGGAAATAAAAAAAAGACTTGTGTCCACTTTCCAAAAAACATATTAATCTTTCTCATAGTTACGCTGCCAGAATGGATTACACCAAAGCTACCCCCTCTTCATTTACGTATAAAGCGTATAAAGCTTATAAAGTACTTTGTCTCCTCTTTTAGTGCGGAAGATTATCGCCAGAGAAACAAAATAAATCTATCAATTAAACAAATCAAAGTCTGTTACCAGGTCTTAGGCAGTATTACACCATATGAAAAATAGTTGTATGAAACGGTTTGTTGTGTCAGAGGGAACTGATGCAACAGTTCAACAGCCTTGAGACTTTTAAACAGAGCTGGAGCCGAGGCGGGCCCTAAGCCTCCTGACAAACAGCTACAACACGCTCACCCATCAGTCAGATCAGCCACACCACTTATTTTGAATAACTCTTAGCTTTATTATCATCAAAATGGATGAGTTATACATTTGTTTGTTTTTTAAACCAGGCTTTAAACATGTACATTACTGCTGTAAAACTGGGCATGTTACAATGGGTGTGTGAGTGACTTCCAGGGCTTTTGCATCCAATCTCAAGTGGACACTTAAGGAACTGCAGGTTTTTGCACTTCAGCAGTAGCTTCATTTTTTAACTCTCTATAGGTCAAAATACCAAAACCAATAAGTCGGATTAGAACCTCTTTGACAGTTCAAGTCTAGTTTCTGAGTGACAGATTACAAATGTACCACGAGGTTAGAGACTGTTTGTCAAAAGATGTGCCCAGTGATTGTTATGAAGATATAAAACATATCGCAATCGTTCATGTGGTCCATTGAAACTGCTGCAAAGAGGAATATTGCACAAGAAAAGCTAATGCTGATGAGATTTGGAAATGCAAGTCTTCAAAGATGCAGTAAAATGTTTTATTTTAAATAAATCAATTTTGAAATTGCATTTATCTTGGTTTTATTTGGAGAACTCTAACCCGATAAATCATTTAATTTAAAAACATGAACAGCTCATTAAGTCTCCCTAGATTTTTTTTTCTTAAAGAAACGTATTCACTGGCTCCATTTGTTCTTCAGCTGGTCTGAACTGAACAAGGTGAATGTGCGCACTGGACACCAATGGGAAACTGTTATTTGATGTCCATTTTCCAATACCTGCCTTTTACTCCAGATCCCCTATGGCCTTCATCCTCAGTTGTAACACTCACACAGAAAATGATCTAAAAATTGACTACTCATCTTTGGACCCAACCTCTGAACATTTCAGTCTCCTGATGTCCCACCGACAGGATCCAAACGTCTCTGATGCTTAATGTATTGACAGCCATCAATGTTGGACTTGATCAAATGCTACCGCAGCCGTCAGAGGCCATCAGTGGTCAGAGCATCCTCATCGGCAAGATCCATCGTCTCTATTTACACAGTCCATCCTCTTTAAACTGTGATATTGATCTTGGCCTAGGTCATGGAGGTTTGGCATGAAGGCAGGGGAGAGGGTGAGGGGTGGTGGGTGGGAGAGTGAGGACAGAGGAGGAAGAGAATAAGGACACAGAGGAGGAGGTTTCCCCTGGGTGTCTCCGGTGCCAGTTTCCTTTTATTTAGCATTTGACCCTGCTCTTGGCTTTACTGCTCAATACGGCCGCTTTATTTTCAGCATATAGTCAATGGCTGCCAATATTTTGAATGAAGACTTGTCCCTGCTCTTCAACAAAGGCTAAAAGATACTTTAAACAAACAGACTTGATCTATTGGAGGTCAAAGGTTTCTCTTTTTTTGGTTTCTCTTTCTTTCCAAACTGCTTTATCGGACAGGTCAGGTCTGGTTTTTCCTTGTACCTTTACACTCGTTGTTCCATCATGGGTATTCCTCATTGTAGCCTGTTGCTGCTGTTATTTTACTGCTATGTGCTTCACTCCATTAGCAACACTGCTGCCGGAGCAGAGCCAATAAACCATCTGGCCAAGCTCCTGAAACAGATAGCAGCCTCTTAATGGAGTGAAAAACTAAAAGCAATTAATGTCACATTAGCACATCACTAATAAGGCCTGCCCTCCAGCATGCTGCACGGGGAATAATCGTTGGTTCACAATGAGATGCATCAACAATCACAAACTGTTAGCGATGATACACATTCCTGAAAGTAGCCATATTAGGAGAATATACTACATACAAATAAAACTATTTAAGGTTGAGTAGTTGTTTACTTGAAATGTAATGTTGTTGTCAAGTTAACATTAAGGTATTCAAACTAGAGATCACTGATTTTGTGCCGTTTTGGGTCAGCCCTGTATGCTAAAGCTCTCATAATAAAAAAATTGATATAACAAAACTGTCAGTAACATTAGCATTCATTAGCAGCACGTGTGCTGACCACTTGGCTTACAAGCATTTAATATTCACCCAACTTTAAGCTTACTAGTTGGTCTACACTGATATTTTATAGATGCTAAATGGTGGTGTTGTAATACTTGAGGTCTCGGACTCGTTTCGGAATCGAAAGCATTTTTACTGGGTCTTGTCTTGGTCTCTGAGACTGGGAGACTCCGGATTTTAAAGCAAGATTGGTAAAGACCCCCACCGTGGGCGTTCTCGGTCACGCCCACGGTGGTAAGTCAAAATGTTTTTATAACCTCGTAGTGTTCAAGATTAAACAAGGGATAGCAAAAAATATGGAGGAACATTTGGCCATTTCTAGTAATAAATAAAGAGGAAGGAAGGGTCAACAAAGTCAATAGGATTCATTTACATGGACATTTCATATAGTCACATGTTGAAGTGTCCTTGGGCAAGACACTGAACCCCAAATTGCTCCATCTTCTACGTCAGCAGTGAATGTGAATGAATGGGATTACTTAGCAGCCTCTGTTGTGTTAATGTGGTATGAATGGGTTAATGTGACCTGTGGTGTAAAAAGGGCTTTGAGTAGTCACAGGACTAGAAAAGTGCTATACAAGCTCAAGTCCATTTACCATTAATACTATTCTACAATGTATGGACACATTTCATGAGACCTATCCAGTAGTTATAGAGATGTCTAGAACAAGTGAACTGTCTGACATTGCCAACCTTTGAGTTACACTGCTTAGCTAAATATGTTGATAATTGCAGCAAATAAAGAGAAACAAATATTACATCTAGAATAACAGCAAACTGTTTAAATGCAGCTTTTCTCCTCATCAACAAAATACTTGATTTTTATGTGAAAAATATTTATTTTGTGTAACACAAAGAAAGATGTAGATTTTACGTTTGTATTTTTTCATAGAAACAGCTATATGCCGCCATATGGAACACTAATCTGTGCTGAAAATTAATCCAATTAAGACTCAATCCCTTATGTGTACTCTTGAAGGCAGAAACCTGTTGTGACATTTAAAGAAGATCTCATTCAGCTCTCTTTATGAAAACATAGCACCTACTGTAGCTGTGTGTGAGGCATGGGGCCTCTCTAAATCTGGCACACTGTTGTCGTGACCTCCCTCACTTTCAGCTCTTGTCTTTGAGCTGTAAGTCAAACTTCAGACAACAACAGCCCTGTCTCAAGAGCTTTCGCTAAAACAATACATGTCCTCTCTGGTTTGAATGAGACTGGGGTTATAAGATGGAGCTTAATTGTTGTCTTTTCCTGTGTTTAATTACGAAAACACCAAAGCATATTCACTGTAGCTGTCTCATTCCACCATGTTCCGCTAATTATGCTGTGTAAATGGAGGGTTTTTGTTTTGGTGTCACACTCATTACCTCAGCTGTGAAACTGCTGTTAATTGGATTAGAAGAAATTAAGTCACCTTTCTTTGATTATAATTATTGCTTCCTTATAAACATCAACCTCAACACTTCGGTTCAAAGCACATACAACTACAAAAGACTAAGCTTTTGACATGACGTGCAGAATGATTATCTTTCCGAAAGACATCTTCATAATGTCAAAAGTTGCTATCCTTAAAAAAAAAAAAAATCTAAATAAAATTATGTACATACAGTTGCACAACAAAAAGAAAAATCAGCACACAATTGATCCCTTCCATACCAGGTGTAGATGAGTCGCTTGCTGCTGCATATTCTTGTTGCAGAGACAACACAGCTCTATAGGTTTAATAAGGATCCATCTGGAAAAAGAAGCTCTACAAACCTCCAAAATGTCAGACACTGCAGTATCATCACTCACAGTAAATGGGCTGCTCCTCCCCTAGTCTCCCTTTTGTCTTTTTTGTAGTGATCCTCCTGGGGGCCTGAGCACAGAGGTGATGCTGGGAACTGATATGCAATCATTTAAAGCCTCTGGAAATTTGGCTTGAAATAGTCAAATGTAATGCATGGTATGAAAGGTGAGAGGCTCACTAAGCATCCCAAAACCCCCCCCCCCACAAACATGTATTTAAAAAGACACAGCTCATTGTGCTGTTTAGACAATATGTTTAAACAGTGTGGGCGTGACCAATCACATTTTGACTGACAAAAAAATGCAACCCTAAACAATTTGTTTTAGCTGTCTTAGTCAGAATTAGAGGATGAAGTAATAGAATTTGTCAATAAATAATGATTTATAAAAACACTTTGCTATTTATATTATAATTAACAATAAAAATGCAGACACAACACACTCTGAGATGCCCCTGTTAGTTCTCCAAGCTATGAAAAAAGTGCTAAATAATTGTGTGTGTTAGCAAGTGATAGATTATTTTGGAACTAAACTTCTCCTGCCACAGGAAATAGATTGTTAAAAGCCTTGGCTAAACTCCCACAGCTGAAAATATACAACTGACACTCACAACCAGGGGTCCTCAATACTTGGCCTAAGGAGGACGCTAACACTGAGTCTGAAAAGTCAAGTTTTCTGTGATTGTGTTTTTTGTATCAAATTAATAAGCATAACAATGCCTAATTCAAACCGTATATAAGGAATGTTTACACAAACCTAAATTACCATTTTTGGGGTTGAGTTGAAGAGGTTTTAGAGTGCTAACTATCTAACACCTGAACCACAAATGAAAAAGTTAGAAGGGCATTTGGATTGGATCTACGTGACATTTAAAAGATTTTGGTCAAATGGAGCAACAATTCTACAATTACATCAAATGTATGCAGATTTTAAGTTATTCTATTTAAGGCAAGGCCAAAGCTCACTGCTGTTGACCATGTTGACAAAACAACAGCACTACATGTCACCACGTTTAAACATCTCAGTGTTAAAATCAAGCAGACCTCCATTTTACATAATGCCAAATATATACAGACAAAAAAAGAGCCACACCAGCACTGCTTTCCAATCCTCAGTCCCCCTGTTCCCGTACCCACACATGCCCTCAATTACCCTGTGAGCTGCACATGTGCAACATCATTAATAAGATCCACTAATAATGGTGGCGAGCTCCATTGGCCGTGAGTGAGATTTGACTAATTACTGTAATTGTATTGGAGTCATGCTCATTAAATATGAAAATTGTGTTCTATGAAATGAATGGGGTTTCATGATCATTCTTGTATGGACAGGCGAGAAATAAATTAGAGAACAGTCTCTTGTTGTGCAATTAACTACAGCGCACACAGCTACCTGCCACACCCCCCAGACTGTGATATAATGCATGTAGGTGTGTGTGTGTGTGTGTGTGTGTGTGTGTGTGTGTGTGTGTGTGTGTGTGTGTGTGTGTGTGTGTGTGTGTGTGTGTGTGTGTGTGTGTGGGTGTGTGTGTGTGGTAAGTGTGTATCTATTTGGATTGCTGCCAGTATATCATTACTTGTTACTTATGATTCTCTTTACAAACACTGTATGCATGACCCATGAAACGTGGAAATGTTAATATTGCACAAAGCATATAATTGCAATTGTAATGATATTTGTCTTTTTTCATACGGGAAAGTTTTCAGCCACATTTAATTCATTTTTTCACTTAATTTGATATTACCTCATATCGAGCATTTCAACCATGTTTGGTAGAGATTTACGATCTGAGTTGACATGTCAAGAAGTACACAAACATAAAGAAAGAAAGAAAGAAATTAATGAATACATAAATACATAGAAATAGTTATTTAGAGTAAGATCCCTTTAATTTATATTTTATGGCTATATTTTATTCATTTGACCCCTTTAATTTAAACTCACTTGCCTTATTTTGAACAAATTACATTTATGAATGAACACAATAAGGGAAAAAACAAAGTACTCATGAAGAAAAAAAGTATTCCCGTTTCTTCATTGTTTTGGGGCCTGGTGATGCAGTTAACATGGACTAAAATCACTAATCAAAATGTGGTATTACGTTTGGACCCCCTCTTGAAACCTGCAGAAGATGCTACATCTGTTTTTAAAGGCTTCAATAAATGATGAGATCATTGGTGTAGAAACTCAAACCTGTTTGCAAGCATGAGCCGTTAATTCAAACACCTAAAATCTCTGTTTAATCAAGCTTTCATGGATTTTCTGTCTACGGTCAATTAGTCAACAATTTTCATTCGCAACAAATCTTCTCTTCACATATGAGGTATTACCTTTAATCTTTACCACAACTTGAGTTCAGACTTTCTTCTTTAATCTCTGGGGATTGAAGCAGCTGCCAGGACTCCAGAGCCTTGTCAACAGTGTCTGGGAGTGGCTTCGTCCCTGAGGAGCAGAGCATCTTTTCTTTTTTTCTACCCTCTCCTCCTTGTTTCTGCATGCTAGAGTTGTTTGAGAAATCTTGCAATGCAAATGCGCTACTTACCTTTACCGCCCAGAAACAAAACTGTGTCACAGCCAGAGCCTTACTGAGGAAGCCCTGATTTTGTCTGAGGAGACGTAGAGGTGAGGAGAGGCAGGTAAACAAAGCATAATGTGGAGGTCAAATGCTAATGAGTGCTCCATTTGTTACGTCTGGCTCCCACCAAAAGCAAAGCAACAACGTCAGAGACACCCAGACATAATAAATCATCCAAATAAATAATCAAGTTTAAGATTCAGAGAAGACTTCATTATGCCACCGTGAATGAATTTACAGCTGAGCACTGATTTCTCCCATGAGGCCTTATTTGAATTGTCCCACTTTAAGAAGGCAGGATACTTGTGAGTCCACTTTCAGGCCGTCCATATAATTTCCATCTGCTCACTGGTTAATAGGCTAACACCAGAGAGAATCCCACTATGAACTGTAATGTAACTTGGTGTAGTGGAGATACAGGCTGCGAGACTTGAACAGATGCAGTGCCATGCGGGGTTTGCAGCTGTCATGAGGCCTTAGACAAACCCACAGCTGTCCCTTCTCTGTCTGATAGCCTGAGTGAGAGGAGACTGAGAGACGGACGTGACTGATGAGGTGATGAAGAATAAGAGGAGGCAGGTGGATGTGGAGGAAAGCAGGTAGCAGAGTGCACCATTTTTATGCAGAGCTCACGGTTTGCTATCTCCCTGCACTCCTTGTTACCTATAGATGGCGCTCACTTCATTTTGAAACTCAATGGCCTTCCCCAGGGCTGTCCATCACTGCACAGCGGCGGGGATGAGCTGGAGAGAAAGGCACCCTTACCTGTCCTTGAGCCAGGCGACAGAGTGAAAAAAAAAAAAGAGTAGATTCAGCATGTATGCATGCCGCAGCCGGGAGCCATAAATCATGACCTTGTTCAATTTACACAGGGAGCATATTGATGGTTTCCTATCTCCTTCACTCACTCTCACCTGGTTACATAGTCTAAGACAACAGCACTCTGGGTAACCATGACTGACACTTAACAGCCTATTCTCAGCGGACTCTCACCTCGGACGCTGAATAATCTTCACATGAAGTAAAAAGGAAGGAGAGGGAGCGTATGCTAGCAGGTGGTGACAGGACAAGGTTGACCTAACTGAGTGATCATAGATTTTCTGAAAGAATAAAGCAACAAGGTTGTGTGATTAACAGGTTGCAATGTGACAAAGTCAAAGCCCCCCCACCACCCCCCTTTTTAAGCACAAAAGGACATGACAACTGGTGAGGATTTAAGGAGAATAAAACATGGTTTACAAATGGAGAGTCATTCTGAGGACAGTGGGACATGCCCTAATTCCCTTCTGCAAGAGTGAAAAAAATGATATCAAGTCTATGTGAGAAGGAGAGCTGCCGGTTCAAAAGATGGTCACGAATATATGCAAAGTAGATTATGGTCTGCACAGACCCTATATAAAAAGTAGGCACAATGCTAAGCAACACTGTACACATGCAGCGCAGTTTAAATGTATGTTGTTAAAAAAATATATATTTTTTTCAACTATATCTGCTCTCAAAGTGTACTTTTATTTGAGACTGACTGCAAAGTGAAATGGTTACAATATTCATAAATGTCGTTTTTGATATCAATTAATTCATATTTTTGGAGTAGTTTATCATGTTTTTGTACAACTCTGTGCGTAGCGGCTTCTAGGTACTCTGGCTGGCTTTTCCAAACAGGGTCCACGCTGACCGTCATCTACCACAACGCAACTACAAAATCTCATACAAATGATCCCTTTAATAATGTGAGTTATACTTCAGTGTAAATAAATAATAAATCAATCACAACGTACTTTTAATACTGACATGCTGTGCACAGAAATCAAAAAGTTAAAACTCATCGGTTATTTCACTAACAATAAGAAGAGGAAAGTGACAAGTCCATTTATATGTTTCATTTAATCTTGCTTTGAGAAATCATTTTTTTCCTGTACATCACATTTGATTTTGTTTGGGGGGATGCTTGGTGGCAGGATGATTAAACACAGACTCAACCCCCCACCCCCCCACCCCCCACACTGGCTGAAGTTAAAAAGCCCAGTAAATGAAATGACTTCCACAGGATTGCACCACAAAGGAAGCGAGTGTGTCAGATGTGCATTCAGCCAGTGCTGTAGCTAAATGCAAGGTCAAACGGGACGTTGCGTAGACAGCGAACCAACTGACAGTCGAGGCAGGAGGATGCCGTTACACCCCAAGGCACCGTCAAGTGCACACACGCACATGCAGACACACGATGGGTCATCCTAGGTGCTGCTTTATAATACACACTAATGCTGACATCAGGACAAGACTATGACGGGACAGAAATGCCTTTAAAAATAAAACAACTATTTATATTCACTGTCACCTTTTGTCGTTGACTTACACTCTTACTTGAAATGGCTCAAGTGACAGAACATTACAAGTTGTCTTTTATTTAACACTGGTGGGAAAAACTCGGCTATGCAAGGTAAATACGGCCACTTTTAAGAGAAAACTTATTGTCAGAGGGAAAGAGGAGGAATTGGTTTGTCTTTGAAAGTGTCAAGTATACACATATTTTTGAAAGGTATTTAAATTAGATATTTGTATTTGAAGAGTTGGTGATGGTTATGCTGCTCAGATATTTTGTATTTAAGTGAAAAATACATTATGAAATTCATATTTAACAATAACATCAAATTGTTCTGTTTCAGTATCATCTTTGTAGAAAAAACATGTTTTAAATTGCAATTTTATATCCTTTTTAAAGAAACAAACTAGTAGTTTTATTCTGTAAATGTTTTCAAATGTAAGTTTATACAACTGTTCAATTTAAACCCAAGAAGAAAGAATGATTGCAGGTTTTTTTTAATGGAAGCATCAAGAGAAACATTGCAGGTGCTGGCTAGCGTCTTGTTCCAGAGTCATTTTTATTCCGCAGTATCATGAAGACATTTAGATCACACATGTTCTTCCTCGGGGCTGGTTTAGGGTCTATTAAAATAAATCTGTGGTCAAGACGTTGTCACTTTAATGAAGAATATGCAGAGCGAGAGTTTCAGTTTTTTTTGGGTCTTAAATCATCTTTTAACCCTGAAAGAAAGATAACCTATTAAATGAACCTTGTCTTAAATATTGTACAAAGTGAATGAGTAACTCGTATTGGACTTGAAGATACAAACAGAAATCATTTGCAGTGTTTACATAAACCATGTGATTTTATTGTCACTGTACATTCAGTGCACTGTTAGATCTGAGTCACTCAGAAAAAAATAAGCATATTTACACATGGGTACATTAGGCATGAACACAACAAACAAAAAACACAAGAAAATGCCACAAAATACTGTCCAGTGAAACCAGCTGTGGTTCTGCGTTTTACCGCTCAGTTCTAACATCTTAACCCTTTCGCCTCACCAGGACTGTGAACACGTGTGCATAGTTACCCGAGCACAGGGTATGTTCATAATTAAAAATGAACCAATGCTTCCTTTAAGCGCGATTCATGTATCACAATTGCTAACATATTGCTTTTTAAGGGGAGTAAACCCTCTTGGGTGTTCACATGTCTACAGTACAGACACCTAGCAGGGTCCTTTACACGGCTCGGGAGGTTCCTCCATGTTTTATGTAAATCTCGTCATCTCAGAGTGCTCGGAGATAAGTCCACAAATGGAGCAGCGAATAAGCAGCTTTCTCCTCTAAGGAATGTGCTCCCCAATTGCAGCAGGTTCATCTACATTTTTTTAATACCCAGTCAGTGATGTCACTTTATTTCTGTGCCACTGATTCCCAGGAGGAAGAGCATGGCCCGTTTCCAAACGCAGAGTAATTTTCAAAAACATGAATTGAGGTATAGGGTCTAGTACTACTTCATTCGTTATATGTCCTGCTGTGCTGATGACCAAAACTGATGATTTTACAGCAGTAAGAGATACTAAAACACAGAAAAGAACCAGATATAAACAGACTTTTTCTGACTTGATTCAATACATTGATTCTTATTATACAGCTAATTGGGTAGGCTTTGAATCTGTGTTGCACATCTTGATAAATGGGCAGCTTAAACAATTAATCAAATAAATATCAGTGCACAGCAGCTACAGTATACAGTGAAATTTGCACAATACATTTGCAGTGTATGGCGCTGTACAGTGTGTAAACAAAGCACAAGTAAATGTCCGGCTTCACAACACAAGGAACATAAAAGTGGCCATATTTGCCTTGCATAGCCCAGTGATCGCTCTGTTATGAAACTATTACAGACCGCCATGAAATCGCCTCTGTAAAGGTTTCCACAAACCCTCCCCACCGACAACCGAAATAAAACGTCTCTTGTCCCCGAGGTAGAGCCAAAGCAGAAATTTAATTGCTCCATTTCTTTTGAGAATTTCAGCTTAGGAGACAATTAGAATTAATTGGATGCAGTAGAACCGTTTTAGAAGTCTGAAGATAAATTAGGCATTTTTCTTTTATTTTCTTATATTAATTTGAGAAGAAGGGGGGAGTTGGGAAACAATTAGCTGCGATCAGTGTTCAAAGTGCACAAAGGAGGAACATGAAGAACTGTGGTCTGAGGAGAAAAGGTCTGTTTGTGTGTTTGGGTCAGGATGTGTTCCTTAACACTTCACACAGCCAAAACCACAAAGACTGATTTCTTTCAGCATAATACGAGGAAACAAAATGCTTATTTAACTGCTATGGTATTCATCTGAGACTTCACTCACATTGACTGAACAAAAAGAGATTACACATTTTCATCTTGTTTCTCCTATCAGAACAATCAGAGGTGAACAGGAGTGTCAAAATAAAATGGAGGTTAAACCATGTGAAATACGATGAACTGCTGCTTTATCAGTTATTTGTGTTTCGTTTGAAAGTTTCTGAACCCTCTGTGTTTGGTTTGCTACTGTACAGAGGTACAGAGGGCATTACTTTGACTCGGGATGAATTAACGGGTTAGTGAAGTGCATCATGGGAATTGTAATCTCTACTGTGTTGGGCTATATTCGTCCAAAAATCACATTTCACTGAATCAATAGCGTCTGCTCCTTTGGGGATTTTTTTTTTTTCAAGTGCAGAAACTGTCTGACGTCTGCTCAGCTTCATGTTTGAGCTGAAGATAATGGCACTGCACACTCAAGTGTTCGCCATAAAGGACGATAATTAGTCTCCTTAAAATGCTAAGAGCAGCGTATTCATCTATTGTTGTTTTATTTTGATCTTATATCATGTTAATGACTGTCACAATATTCTGATTGCTTTCTTGAAATTATTTGGCAACTGACAGATGTTAAACTAAGTAAGTCTACTATCCCTTCAGGAATATAGAAACTTATTGTCTTTTTGTTTGTGCGTATCACTGTTTCAGAGTTTTACTGTTTGTGGAACAGTGTCTGAATGAGGAGCACCATCCTATAAGAAAGCTAAAAAATACGTTCTCAGGACACAGGACAGTGGGTGGACTAATCTGAGTTCTGATATATTCTGTCATTGTTATAGAGTCATAATCCAGAGGGTAAATCAAATAGTTCTCAGATACACAAGTGTCATTATATTGTTGCACACGAATATTGAAAGCTTGATTTATCTAAAGTTAAACAGTTTTTTTAAAAAGCTGCCAGAATAAACACGTGTGAAGCTGCAGCCTATGAAAGGAAATGTAAGTTTTTCATAAAAGGGAAGAGTAATTCCAAATGTTAGCATAGCTATTCATGTGGACACAATGGCATTCAACGTGTTTTACTCTCTCAGAACAAATGTATTAAATCTGTAGTCTAAACTGTAGAAGAGAACAATTAAACAGGATCATTACAGTTTATATGAGTGAGGGTAGCAGACAGATTTGGTTTCGGTTACGTATCGAACTAAAAAGAAAAAAAAGGAGTGATGCGATGGAGCTGTTGATCTAACGCTGTCAATACAGTGACACTTGTTTCAGAACAAAACCTTAACCTAAGGAGGATGGACACAAGAAAAAGCAAAACCTCTGCAATATAGTGCAATCTAATAAAACACCATGGCAAAGTACAGACTCCAAAATGAGCCCAGTTTAATAAGAGCGTCTTCCTCACACAAACTGAAACTTCACAAAGGTTTTATTTATTGCTGAGCTATGGGGCATTATTGAAGAGCAGATTAGATTGCATTATATTGCATAGATGTTGCAGATATCCTCTTAAAAAAACAACAACTTTTAAACAAGCTGTACAGTTCAAATGGTCAGCATCAGAATATAGCTTATTTGTGTGTATTTTTCACAGTATAGCTAGTTGCCAATATGTGTGTATGACACTGAACACAGAGAGGATTAAAGAGGGAACTCTAAAAGCAAAAACACTGACGGAGACACAGACGCTATGCTACCCATTATAGCCGTGTTTTTTTCGTCGATGCTTAGTGCAAACTGTTTGTGACAACGATCACTCGCCGACCATCATCCTTCTGTGAGCACCAAGTCGACTAAAACTGTAGAGTCGATGAAGCTACTACGAGGTAAATATATTACGAGGAAATCTTACATACCCTTTAGAGGTACCCATTGCTTTCTTTAATGACAACTATAAGAATATGTCTAACAGTTCTGCCTCCCACCCGCTCACCCAGTGCAATTTCACACAATATACAGTACAAGTATTATATGTCGACCAGTTAGAGACTATTGCTTTAACAACTCAGATTAGAAAATATGAAAGAAAAACAACAAAAACACAGAGTGTGGCTTAACAGCCGTACACTTCTTTAGGACACTTATATTAACATACTTCCTTTTAGAGATGAAAATAAGATAAGAAACAGATTCACAGAAGCTTCAGGTGATATAGAGCAGTGGGTCTCTGGTTATAACAAGACCTCTGTTGCCTGATTTCTGTACACAACATCTTTATTTACATCATCACGATCCCATGTCAATCAGTTTGATATTTATCCTTTTTTAAAAGCATTTAAAGTCCATTTTCTTTTAAATGTATTACCTTTTAAAATAGTTCAAACGACTCAGGAGTCTTCTCTCTCAATTGGCACACTGCCTTTATTTCTTAAGCGGCTGTCCCCCGCCTCCCCATTGGCTGACGCAGCTGTCTGTCAATCACCTGGCCCCGGGTGTCAAGCCTTGGCCTCCAGCATCTCGAGGAATAGTTTGTGCATGGGGACCTTGCCCTGCATTTTGATGCTGTAGAAGTGCTGCACGGCCTTGGTGGCGGTCTGACGGAGCAGAGGGAGGGTCATTAGCAGCTTCCCTGCCCGTCGAGGGTCCTCTGGGTGCTGGGAGCCCTCAAAGTCCTGCAGGGCCTCATGGAGAGAATCCTGGAGCCTTTGGACTGCTTCGATGTTCTCTATGTGCATTGAGTCTGGAGGAAGGAACACAAAGGATTACATTTTAAAGCTAAATTAGATCAAATTAAGCATTTTTAATTGATCTGGGGTATGACAAAATAAGTACAGCTGCAAACACTTGGTGTTTTGCAGCTTTTAATTCTGCAGCCTCTCTTTGCAAACATGCAATTTTGCAGAGAGGTTTTCTCATGTTAGTGGTTAATGACGCTCCTTAAATAAATGCCTATACGTGGCCTGGACTCTAGGGAGAAAGAGAAAAAGGGAGAGGTACTGCAGGTCTGTATAAATATACGGTGGGACAGGGAAGAGATTCATTTCTTTTGGTATCATGGACCACATACATCCCCCTTTGCTAATGAATTCAGATGGCTGCATTACTAGGATATCGTTCAGCTGAATGATGGCGGCAGATGGCCTTCATTTCCATAAGAAAGAGCAGTTGGCCCCCTTATGTATAGGCTCTAAAATAAAACCAGTTGAGACTTATTAAAAACTGCTCTCTATGTGTAAATCCACAAGTCAGGAAAAAAAGCAGGCGTGTCCTCTAAAGGACGAGCTGACAGGGAGGGTTTGGATGGACAAGTAGTGGTTTGCTTCAGACAATTTTACTGCAAAGACTCACAGTGTCAGGTCTGTGGATTCATCATATTGACAATTCATGAACAGATAGATACATTTGTGCAGGACAAAACTGGGATTAAAATCAGTGTTTTAATCAAATAGAAACAGGATAAGATGGACTCGTCTCATCCTAAAAACAAAAATCGTGGCGGCTGATTGAAGAGGGAGAGGATTTGATCAGCTCTGCTATGTGTTGGAAATTTGTGAAGTGAAGTAAGACCGTGTACAAACATGTAAATGAGGCAGAAAAAAGGGAAAGTACAAGGCTAATTATGTTCCTAACTGACTGATTAAGTCTCTTTTACCAGTCGCCTTCTGTGTAAATTGCGTTTCTATCTTGGGAAATTAACTAGGCTATGTGGACCGCACATGTGTTCCAGCACTTCATTTGAAACCTTCATGTTAATACTGATCTGATCCTCGTTTGGCTGCGCCAGCGTGTGTGTGTGTGTGTGTGAGTGTGTGTGTGTGTGTGTGTGTGTGTAATGCAGAGAATGGAGGGGAGAGAGAATATGTCTTGAAATGTGTGTCAGTGAAGAGAAGCAGAGGCAGAGTTTGTGTGTGTGTGTGTGTGTGTGTGTGTGTGTGTGTGTGTGTGCGTGTGTGTGTGTATGTGTGCGTGTGTGCGTGTGTGTGTGTTTGTGTTGAAGGAGGTTAGGGGCGGAATGCAAAACTAACTTTGAAGAAACAATTTCCATGTAATCCGTCAGCAGCCTGGCGTCAATCCCGTCGATACTCCGCTAATTACAAAATCAATGGCCATGAATTTCCAGCTGTCACACCCACAGGACCCAGGGAGCCCAAGCTCTCCGAGACCGTGTTCAAACGAGCCGAGGCTGCCCTCTCGCCCTCCCTGAGCCTCCCTCTCCACCCCGGCCTTCCTCTCTCACACTTCTCCCTTACCTTTACATACCATCTCTTTTCATCAACCCCCCTCCCCTCTCTCCTCCCCTCCTCTCTCCTTCCTCCCACGGAGAGTTTGTCATCAGTAGACGAAAGCTCTGGGCTCAGCATTTTTCATTTTTTCAGTCAGGCAGGAGAAAAGACTCCTAACAGGCATTGATTAGCAGGGGGGACAGGCCCGGCCTCATGAAAAGCAAACTGTCGATACGGGCACAGCATCTTCACATTGGAACAAACGAGGCCCGTCGCTCCCTGACGCTCATTCCACTCCACTTAACACATTTTATTGACAGCCCCTGTTTTCCTAATGAAATGCTAAATATATCTCCCTCGGCTGCCGTGCGCTGGCAGCTACTGTTATGGAGATGGAGAGAATGAGAGCGCAATGTGACAGTCTCACACACACATGTATGAGCACACAAATTAAAATATAGATACACACACACACACACACACACACACACACACACACACACACACAGCGAGCTTTAAATTAAACAACCCTGCCTGTGACCTTTTTGTCCCTTCTTATCGGGTATCCTTCAATGTGGAAGTGATCGGCTCGTCTGATATGGACAAACGCGTGACAATTTTTGCTTTATTTCTTTGTTTGCTTTAATTGAATGCCAACTAGCTAGATTTATTTAAGATTGGACAAAGAGATGTACCTTCCTGGCATGCTCATGAAACCTTTATCGTCTTTGGGAGGAACACGAGATCTGGATCAAATAACTGAAATTTGAACTAAATATGCAAAAACAATTCTTCTTAACTCAAATGTTTTGACCCTTAAAGTGATCTATACACTTTGTGATTCACTTTGTAAACTCTAAACTATTTAAGAAGCTTTTAAGTTGACAAAAAATCTTGCTCCACATTTCATTGTGTATATCTCTTTCCAGGTATTTCATTGACGTCGTGTTAACACAAAAAAATAACCCAAGAGTATTACATTTCCCTGTTAGTCACCATAAAATATTTGGTGTATTTGCATAATGTTGGTTTGATGTAAGCCTGGACTGAGTGAATCCATATACTGACTAACAGCATGATTAAGAGGTTCATCTGTACCTGAGTTGGCAAGAGCGATGGCCTTTAGTGTCACAAACTCCTCCTTCTCCATGCGCAGCTTCTTGTAGCGTCTCACCAGTGGCAGGATGGCCACGTGCAGGTCGAGCAAGCCCGAGATCCTCGCCTGGTCCTCGTCCACCACGTAGTCCTCAGCGTACACAATCTCGTCCTCACAGGGCAGTGAGCGGAACACGATGCTCAGAACCAGGATCTCCATCCAGGCGCTCTGTAGTAAACTCATCTGGTCAGCCAGTGAGAGAGTGGAAAAACCTGCAAGATCCAAAAAAACATATGTTCATTTTCATATCCCAGAAACTACAACTCTACTATGCTTTCTTCACTTAATAACCACAAGACAAATCATGGTATCAACCATTAACCTCGCTGCACTGTAATTGGGCATCTCAAGTCCTCTATATGTTTTACGGGCTGTTTATACAGTGCCGCGTAATCCATGGAGACGTCCAACATGAAACAGAGGCCGATGGCTCTATATGTGGAGGCTTAAGTCGAGAACATAAATCAGTCAAGTGTGGAGGCCTTTGAAACATGAGACAGGGCTGCTTTAACCAGCAACAGTCCACAGTCACTCCTTCAGCCACCCACTCCATTGGCACATGAGGCAACGCTTAATGAGGACAGATAAACTCTTTAACAATCCCTGGTTGTTGTCATGGCAAAAAGGGGCCATTTATTATCTTTTACAACACAAAATGTATCCATGGATGTTAAAATGACTAAAGATCTAACCCGGATCTATTGACCATAGTATTTCGTAAACAGTTTTCATGCCTTCAATCAGGCGTCTCATCAAAAGTTTATCAATCAGTCATCTTTCAGAAGGAGACAAATAAAGCCATTTTGGATTTATATTAAGGCATAAAAAGCCTTAACAGGTTAAAGGAGGAGCTCTATTGAAGCATTTTTGTAGAGCTTAGGAACAAAAATTTTTTATTTTTTAAAACAGAATGAATTACAGTTAAAGGAACTGTAACCTGAGCTGAAGAGAAGACTGACTGGAAATCAATAAGGGCCATTTTTAACTGAAAGAGATTTTTGTCAGCTGTGTTTTGAAAGATCTTCCATTTTTTTATTTTATTGAAAAATGAGTAAACCCCTTTTTTCAAAATATAGGAAAAAGACCAGAAAGCAGAAAGCTTTTGGGAAGAATGGTGTGTTAAAATAGCGTTGTGTGTAAGTCTGCTGACATTACAGTGTTTATTTTGTGTGCATGCTATTATAGATGTTGTTAGAGCACAAATTTAGGTGATGAATGAGTATTCTTTAAATGCCTTATTAGTTTTAAAAAGGTAAAGAATGGGCCAGAATTCAATAGAAGACAAAAACAAATCCTATGATGAGACATAATCCTTCTCCAGTCTTTTGTTTCTCATCTTCGACCTCCCGAAATCACGCTAACAATTCATCCAAGATCTGGAGGTCGACCCGTCAACTCTCTCCTCCAACATTTACACACACACCACATCAAACAGACGGACATCTGAAAGGACCTCAAGCCCCACAATACCTTTCAGCGCTCTATAGTGAATGGAAAGGTGATTGGGGGGTATTGACCAGGGCCTTGAACCGGGCACTCTGCTTACTTAAATCTGAGGCTGCATGGATGGGAACGGGGCAGCTTGACTTAAAAGAGGTCCACCGATGTTTCTTATCAAGCAAATAGAGAAACGACGCAGAGAGAGAGAGAGAATGAGGGAGAGAGAAAAGAGTGCTGGGGGTGTCATTGATTAGTAGATTGTAATCAGTCCACCAAATGCGAAAGGGGGATCGATCCAAGCCTCAGATCTGACAAACAGACAGCTGATGGAGGACATCCGGTACACGTTAACTGGGAGGATGGAGGAACTGCAGAATAACTGGATGTAGATACTGTAGGCTGCGTCAGAAGTAAATGAATTTACTGTCCATCCCTAAAAGACAGTTTACCGGTATATGAAAAATAATGAGGGAGGACTACCTTGTAACGTGAGTTAGCAAATATTGGTAACATTTACATTAAATAATGACTATTATGAGTTTCTTATCACATTAAACCTCTCGTATTCTTATTGCAAAAACATTAATAAATTGGATTACATATTACTTTTAAAGTTTGGGACTCCTTTTCTTGTTACAGGCTACGGTAAGTGTTTTCTTTTTGTTCAATACTGCTTCTCTTTCTACACATTTTGTGAAAGATCTGTTATCCTCTCTTGCTGTCTCCTCCTTTTCTTCATCAGTCTTTTACCTTTCCTCAACCTGTGTTTCTTTTTTCTTTCCATTCAATTTACCGAGGCAATGGAGTGACTTCCTGCCTCCCCGGAGGTCGCCCCGGAGCTTCAGGAGCGTCGCCCGGAGGTGTCTGAGTTAAGTGTCGCTGCGGAGGGTGACTCCCCCTGATGAAATATCAATATTTCACCTACTGATTTACCGCCGTTTGACCAAACATGACACACATGTAGTTTTCTTCTCTTCTTGTGATGTCATGAAAGAGAGAGAAGACACCACAGGTTTTCACTGCGCTAGAATAAAGTGAAATATCGTCTATTCTACTCTTAAGTGGCAGAAAGCAGTAGAGGAGAAATTAAGAGAAAAGAGTAAAAAGTTTATAGGCTGGCGGGCTAACTGCTTAACTGATAGAGAGGTTGTAATGCCTTCATTTAATACCTTTAACAGGGAGATTATAGGCCAAAGAAATCCCTGTTATAGACTATAAAGGAAGAAAGAAATGCCCATACAGCACTTCTGGACAATCCACAGCTCAAACAAAGGGGACAGGGGACTTTCATTTTTTACTTACTTGTAAAAGAAAATGAACCATAATACGGACTGCATTTCAAACAGGTGTCTATGATTACATCAAAATAAAAAAACCAACACCTCTTCTTACATTTGAATATATGATTTAAAGGCAGCCCAAGCACATTGTGTGAATCTATAAAACACGCCAACTGAAACTCTGCTAAACTAGTGTTCAAAGTCTATACTGTATATTTGTTTAAAATGAAACTTTTTCAATTTAAGAGAGGGCAGGATGAAGCCGGTAAAGTTTGCCTTGACTCGAGCTCACAGAACTCACCTGCTAACATAGCATGCTGTTAGCAGTTTCAATGCCTAACCCTATGAAGACAGAGTTTATGTACTGATTTGGACTGGCATTGGCTCTATTTAGTAGTTGTTCTAAACTTTTATTTTATACATTATAATGCATTTTTGGGCTGGAGTTTTTTTCAGCCTAAAATGTTTTTAAGATGTTCTACAACTTGTTTTTAGCTCTACAGTTTGAAAGAGAACATTTGACATTTTTGATCAGTCAAATGAGTAAACTTTATTAAGTTAATTTGCCAAGTTGAAGCTGAATCGATCAGCTAATAGTTTATTGACTAATATTTAAATATCTACTATAGCAAGTAAAGGATGATATGAACTCTTCAACCTTTGCTTTCATAACTGCTAAAAATAAGAATATGCTCTTGATTCAAACTGAAAATGTCAAAATTGGCATGATGCTCATGCTCCATTTCTTTTTTTTCTCTTCCTTTTTCTGGGTCGTTTTGCCTTTATTGGATAGGACAGCTGAAGAGAGACAGGAAATGTTGGGAGGAGAGAGTGGGGGATGACATGCAGCATAGGACCGAGGTCGGATTCAAACCCACCGCTGCGGCGACGAGGACTATAGCCTTCGTACATGGGGCGCGCAACATAGCCGCTAGACTTTTGCCGCCCCTCGTGCTTTATTTCTAAGGTTGACCAACTCTCACCAAACAAAGCAATAGTTGCCAAATCCAAAAAAATGCAGGACATGGAGGGTAAAGGTCTGATCTCCAGTGTCTATTTTGTACTTGTTACACAGGGTTGGTGGATAGGTGGTGACCTTAAAAATAAATCCTATTACCCAGCACTGTACAAACCAAACCACTGTACCATGTGGTTCAACATTAATGCGTTTGTCTGTTTGAATAGGAAGGTCCATATATGCTGTGGGATGTTGGTTATTGTTTGTAGAAAAGAGGGTCTCTGGTTGTGCTACAGTACTGAACGGGTACAGATCCGATAAGTAATTGAATCCCTCTTCAGCACAATGAAGAGAGTGAGCGGTTTTCAGTGAAGCTTGAAGCTGTCATTGAGAGCTGGGTCTAAAACAGACAGCAGTTCACTCTCTATTCATTTAGTATCATTACAGGCCTCCTAAGAGCCCTAATGGGCCTAATAAAAAGACAGAGGTAATAATGAGACAAGAGGGCCCTATATGAGCCGCAGGAGTAGGAGGGGAGAGTCAGGGGAGCCAGAGAACAAGGAAGCAAGAGAGTGTGTGTGTCAAGATATGACGGCAGAAAGAAAAAAGGGAAAGAGAGAGAGAGAGAGAGGTAGTGTGTGTGTGGCAGGAAAAGAGTAAGAAAATAAAGCCATGAAGTGAGTTTCCTGAAATCTAAATCTACACTTATTGTGTGCTGTTATATGTAAGAGATAAGTGTGTGTGTGTTTGTTAACAGCTTCACTAATAAGTGGCAACATCCAATCACCAACAATCATGCTATACTTCCGTTTCCATTTTCACAACAGTGTATGTTACATACAGTCAAGATGTAGTAAGGCACTGATGCTCCTTGACTTAACGTTAGACATTTCTTTTGCAGTTACAACAAGGTGTGTAGTTTCTTTCTTTGTTTACTGAGTTGTTGTATATAGAGTTTTTACAATACTGATCACAGTATCAACATTGGTCTTCGATTCAGCCTAAAATGCATCATCAGTTATTGATCTGACACTAAAATGTATAAACTCTCCAGATAATTAACTGGCTAATTATCATGTGACACAAATAGTGTAGTGCTAGTGGTAGTAGTGATGGTTTGAAAATGTCAGCACTTCTTATAAACCAAGAATAATAATTAGACTTTTTATTGCAATGGTATCTGAGAAGGAACTCTGTACCCAATACCCAAGTCTTGGTATGGGAATTGGTGTCTTGAAGGAAAGCTATTTGTAGACCTCTATTTGTTCTTGTACAACCATTGGGTGGAATCCAGTTTAGTCTTGGGGTAGATGAATCAATGCCTTTCAATTTATAACATAACACTCCAGTCATTGCCTGATTATGAGGCACAACAATGATCTCATCTTATTTTTAACTTCTGCAACAAACCACGTCTCAAAACTGTTTAATTGTGACAAAAAATCTGCTTAAAACATCCGATCTATAATCCAGATTTGCTTTTATACATAAAGAAAAAGCAAACTCATGCCCATACGCTATATGTTCAAGCCTTCAAACTGTCATTGTAGCAGAACATTTACCAAATGCTGCATGTTTCCTCGCACCTCTACACATCTGGATATCGAAGGACTTTTACATTAATGTAGTGATCTGCACTAATGACTCTTATTACCTCATCGTTAAGGCCATTTGCTCGCTGGGCTATGAGCGTAATGGTGGGAGTGGACTGTTAAACTGTAGGGACCCCTTTTGTCTTAATCGTTACTCAGTGACACTCTGACCCGCTGGCCCCGGGTAAAGTGTCCCCAGAGTGTCACATGGCGCTTTAATAACTCTGTCAGGTCTGAATTTAGATCTTCACAGCGTTCAAGATCAATAGCTGGCCATGGAAAATGTTAATGCAAAAATATGACTGTATGTAAATTTCTTGGATTAACTTCTGCGCCCCCCCCCCCCCCCCCCCCCTCTCCCTCTCTCTACAATTAAACTGAAAAATAATGTAATTGTATATGCTATTTGGCCTCTTTTTGACCTCAAAAAACAATCTTTCAAGTTAAAAGTCCCAATGATGAGACAGCAGCATTACTTCTTACCAAAAAATGTCCTTCAAATGCTAATCTCCTAACGAACTAACACAGCTCTCTTTTATCTTTATGAATTTAATCCCCTCGTCCCAGTTGTTCCAGACAAAACCCAGATTACCAGTGCTGTAAATACTTCAAACTTTGTCCACAGGGGGCGCCCAAATCCACACACAAAAAAAGATCCTGACAGTTGTACTTAATAGTTATTTTATGCTAGTTGAAAAACAAGAAAATGTCTGAAATATCATGGTTGTTGTATAAATGTTTTGACCTATCTAAAATGTTCTTACACGTTGTTCCTTTAATCCAGCCTGGATCCAGCCCTCCGCTTTGATCAGCGTAACTCAGAATATTAGGATCAGGGTTATCCCCATCCAACTGAAAAGTTTGAACAACACAACCTGTTTTTTTTATATATGGATTAAAAAACACATTTTGATTACCTGATCTGATCAGATTACTTTTGAACAACCGGCCCTCTGACAGATTTTGGACCAATACAGCTACTGAGAATAACTGTAGGTGCTGGATGTGCATCTGATGACTAATCAGTGATGACCGCAGAGCTTTACAGGTGGTCAGTATTGTATTAGCTGGGAAATACTGTACCTGAAAATATCCACAGTTAGGAAAAGAATGGTTACGTTGTAAAGGAGAGATACACTTTCACATGAAGTTGCATTAATATTGATATTTGAATGAATAGTGCGACAACATCAAGCACTGCCTGATCTTTGATACCAGTGTTTTAGATACGTTTGGGTTTAGTGGGACAAACCAAGTTTTGAGAATGAATTACTCGCCCTCAGAGAGAGAGAATGATTATTATGTAATTTGTGAATTGATAAAATAAACAGCGGTTATGAAATCCCTGCAGAACCTCATTACATTAAAAAAAGTTTGGAATTTAATTCAATTTGGCAGACGTATGATTGTGTAAATACATTGTGACTGGATCCATGAGCTGTATCTTAATCCAACCTGTGCTCCTCTAAACATACTGATGATGCCTGTTTTAACTAATTTAGATGAAGAGAAGAAGATCTGAGAACATTTACATAACAAATCTTATTTAAGAATTCGTCAGCAAGGACCAAAGAAATCCATCAGTATTTCCCAAAATCAATCAATTTAACAATCGGCCCTGTGTAGTTTCCTTAAGTAGGTAAGAGGATTGCTTTCTTTAAGTCTGGGATTGAAATGGAATACATTGACACAGGGGCGGATCCCCCCCCCCTCCCCCCCAAGACTCCCCCACCCCACCCAGTCAAATCAAAGGTTTCAGCTGCTCTTTATTGATTAGATTTTAGAATATGGGACTAGCTTCTCCCTTAGGTGCAGATGAGTAGCAGATGTTAATTATCCTGTGTGTGTGCATGAACGTGTGCGTGTGTGGGAGAGGTGTTTATGTGTGTGCAACAGTCAGTGAAGTACTTCTCATACTGTATTTGTTTCAGCAAATCAAAGCACAAATGTTGGATTACTTATTCGCTTAAGCAACAGCAAAACTCCATGAATTTGTCTTTTATGAATCATTTTATAGAAGCCTAAATTATTACATAGGAAAGAGGTTTACATCCTTATGTATTTCATGAATCAAAACAAATCTTCTTTATGTCAATTAGTGGCTTCTTTTGAATAAAAAATAATTATCAAATGGAATATTAAATGATTGAAAATCAAATAGTTTGAATGTCAAAAAATCAAGAAAATAAATGTTTCCACACATCAGTCATTCATCAGCAGTCCTGTCTCAGTACCTGGGATATGTTTTGCCCAGCCGATTATGACAACCAGCTCGCGGTCGGCTAGGTCGCACAGTGTGGTCAGGGCCTTGATGTCTCCGTCGGGCATGCTGGGGTCAGGCATGGCGTAGATCTTCTCTGGCTCCACCACCAACAGATGGGAGACGATCTTTGTCACTGAAAGGAGGGATGAAAGGATGCAGAGATGCAAAGAGAGAGAGAGAGAGAGAGAGAGAGAGAGAGAGAGAGAGAGAGAGAGAGAGAGGTATTTAAACAGAGTAAGGAAACTGGGACAGGAAATGAAAACTTAAATAAATAATTAATAATTACTTTTTTAAAGTTTTACTTTCACATATAGCTTAGAATCTCAGTTGATTGTGATGAAAGTATAAAAATGTTGGCAGGTAGGTCCTTTTAGGAATTTGATGTTTGCATTCCTGGACAGTGAAATCAGAACGACACATCTACAAAGTTCTGCTCACATTACTCAATAACATAGTTTGTTAATAATCATATATTCTAATAGTGGTATTCAAAAAACTAAGCCAAATGAAGCCTCATTTTTGCAGTATAAAAATAGTTAAAAATCTCAACTGAGTGAGGAAAAGAGGACGATGCTGTTTGACTCACAAGGCTTTTTTGCAGGAGGTGGGATGGAGAGGCCGAGGTAAGCGCCGTTCTCTGCATCCAACCTCCGTTTGTACTTCTGTCGGCCCCCTCTCACCCGGTCCAGACGTACACCTGCAAAATGAACATAAAAGCACACATGTAAACAGAAGATCAACCATATGGCTAGTGCAAAACACTAATTGGTTAATTAGCAGATTAAAAAAAAATCGAATTTCTCTCAGCAAAAATCCTGCTTGAGTCGCATTATTTATAGCTACCAGGAGATTTTTAATCTGACTTCATTTGATTTAATTTGAATGCCCCATGACCAATGTTAAGCATTAAGCTTCTATGCTTTTTTTTTTTTTTTTTTTATTATTTCAAGGGTTAAACAGGATCACTTAAGAATCCATTAAAACATAGTTGTCATAAATGCCAGTGGTAGGAGCTGTTTATGCAAAAATCGTAATTGGGATTACTGAGTTTCCATGCTTCCCCCCACCCTTCAATTTAAGAGAGGGACTGTTCAATACATGCTTGTTACCGATGGAGGAGTGTAAGTATCTAGTTAGTATACAAACGGACATATCTGGGATTATCTTGAAAGCCATCTCAGAGGACACGGGCCACATCTGATGCACCTCGTGTTCTGGATTTACACTCTCGCATTAAAAGTTGTTTGAGCATGGAGGGAGAGCAAACAGATTTTACATGGTCAAGTGGAAGTGAGTCGTGTGAGATTTCCCAGTGACTCGTATAAATTCCTTTGATTCCCCAGGAAACAAAAGAATCCGATTAGGATGGTCTTTCAATTTCCTGACACCGACTATCCACTAACCTAATTACCCAGTGTGCCCAGAGGGAGCTCATTCTTCCCAGCAAACACAGTGAGATCATTTTATGCCTGGCAGATTGAAGCTAAATCGAGAGTCCCTCTCCTAACACAGCTTTCCATTTGTATGCCTTAAAGTAATCAATAAGGCTCGCAAATAGACTTCTTGTTCTTTGAACGCATGTGGATGCAGTTTTAATTAGTCAGTTAGGCAGCCAGGAGCTGGCTTTACGATAGATGGACCTTTAGTACTTGTTCCTACCATTACTCTTGTTTAAGGTGAATTCAAAATCACACATTGTGCATCAGGAAATTGTGGGCACGGTGTACTCCAGATATTAAACCAATTCAATAGCCTCTCTATATTTAATGGCAAACATAGGCCAAACAGAGACACATGAATCAAGCTTGTGTAATGCAAAAACATATTGAGTAGCTGTATACCCTAAATTCATCTACAATAGTTTGTCAGAATAAGTGACAGACAATTGTTGCTTATTTTGCCCCTGCATCTAAATCCACACACACACACACACACACGCACACGCACACCCACACGCACACGCGCACACGCACACACGCACACACTGTGTCTCTCACACACTAACAGAGAGACACAGACACTGTGTTCCTGCTGCGGGCTGCAGGGTCATGTGGCTGCAACGAGCGACAAGTGACCAAACAGCCGGAGTTAGAATTCCAAGATCCGCGGGGGCTGTTTGAACTGGAACATCCAACTGGTCCATAATTAATAGACGCTGACAAGAATTAAGAGCTCAGCGCTAACCAGTTTCAGTTTACAGCTTAGCGGTTCTGCAAAAAGGGCAGAGACCCAGAGTAGAGAAAATAACTGAGAGTGGAAAAAAGGGTTGGGTAATGTTTGAGGACAGGAGAGTTGGGGAATGAGACAGCAAAAGGCTCCAGTTTTTGGCTGGATGTATCAGTTTTCTCTCACTTTCCCTCTCTGTCTCTTTTAACGCCTCTTTCAGCATCGGGTGTGCGTTTTCTCCCTGACAGCCCTGCCTGTCCCAGCCAGTGCAGGATTATCTCCTCCCCATGTGATTCGGCACAGTACTGAGAATCTGACCACAACAAGACAGCTGGACATGGCCCCTCTTGGAGAGCTGTAGAGGGATGAAGGGAGGAGGAGGAGGATGGTTTGTGTCATCGTCAGCAGCACATTCCACACCTCAGTCCCAAAACCACAGCAGCCTCTATGCTGCAGGACAATCAGGTCCAGAGGAGAGCTTGTGACTCTGTAGTGAGAGAGCCAGGCGGGTGCACGGATCATCTTTAAAGCATCCAGATACATTTTTATGATTGCTGGGCCTTCACAAAGTGTGGCGGCCAAAATATGGATGCAAGGTTGTAAAAGTGAGTGTGTGGAGTGGGAAGTGGTGGAGGTGTGTGTGCTGGATACCATGAGCTTGGTAAGATCATACAGTACAGTACATGGAGATGGCCTGAGACAGAGATACTGTCTGACAGTCCTTTCTGTGTGTGTGTGTGTGTAGAAAGATGAGGCATGTTTGCATAGGAGCAATCTTTATGGCCACCTGACCCCAGCTTCTCTTTCACATTCAATATCTTTATTGACTCGTGCAGCCTTAAAGCACATTCCTGATAGAAGCGGCTGTTTTCTTCTATCCAGCCGCCACTGTGTGCTTGTGTGTGTGTGTCATGTAGATTTATTTTACCCTTTAATGTGTGTATGTCTTTGTATCTTAATCGGAACGATACAATTCAACTAATTCGTTGACAACCTCCTCCTCCTTACATCTCCTTATTAAAGGCAATTTAAGAAAATATTAAAGTCCCACAAACTGCCAAATTCAACAAAAATGCTACTTAAATTTGTCAAATTGTATTTATTCTGTACCCTGCTCTAATCAATGGTCTACATGTATGTTATTCAATCTGCTTGGAAAACAATGCTGCTGAAATAAGTTGATCGTTTGTGTTTTGTTCGGCCTAAATTGAGTAAAATTGTCAATTATTGATTCTGAAAACACAAGAATCATTTTATAGAAACCCACATTGTTTAGTTTCTGTTTCCTGCTATTGTTCAGACCTTAAATTCACAGTTCAGATTAAATTACTTCATTGTCTGTAACTGCTACTACTACTTACACAAACAAATATATGCATAAATGTGTATGTGTCTCAGAGAGTGCATCAAGTGTATGTGTTACTGTATAGAACATGTGTGTAGCTCATGCAACTATTTCAGGCCCCTCACCTGTCAGAGGCGCTTCTTTCTAGCGAATGTGTCAGAATTGGCTGGCTGGTGAACGCTGCCAAGGGGAGATTAGGAACTCCCTATTTTAGCTGGGAAAAATCAGAGGGATGCAGAGTGCGAGCCCCCCCCCCCCCCCCCCCACACACATGATGTCCCACGCTTTACAAGTCACAGAGTTTGCAGAGCTACTTCTGAGGGGCCGAGTCTACAAGTGTGCAAAAAGTTAAGGGCATCTGACAGCTTTTGTGTGTTTGTGCAGAGTCTGGGTGGGCTGCAGAGAAGAAGTGAGGGGATGGAATACAAGAAAATGGGCAGAGGAGGAGGGGGTGTGTATGTGAGGACGGCGTCCCACCTGCTACACTTTTCATAAATCTGAGCTGGCGTGTCCACGAGGGGTATTACTGTGTATTAGAAAGCCACGCTGACCACAAATGCGTTGTAATCGAAAACATCTGCACGGCTGGAGATGGCCGGGTCGATTCAGGATACCCTTTGTATTCTTGTAGCTTGAGTTTGGTTTGTGGCGTTTGCACCAATGTGAGTAAAAAAGGTGAAGGGTGACAGAAGGGAACATGCACCTCGCGGTCTGACTCCGTGTCACTTGTCAGGGAAGATATATTTGGCATTTACATGAATGTC
Organism: Tautogolabrus adspersus; assembly: GCA_020745685.1. NCBI lineage: Eukaryota > Metazoa > Chordata > Actinopteri > Labriformes > Labridae > Tautogolabrus > Tautogolabrus adspersus. The sequence continues at coordinate 18,637,707 of CM036543.1, read as the reverse complement.
TGTGTTGTGAGTTCAGTGTGTGCATCAGAGGCCAGCATTCGGCTAAACCCCCGTCTTCAGAGGAACACGTGTTAGCCTCCGTGTCTGATCTATCACCTGTCAGACAGTGAGGACAGGCGGGTGCAAAGCAGTTGGGTGGGCGCTGACTTCAGCTGCAGTCTGCCTACTACTCTGACACCCTAAAAAGCAAACAAGGCCCAGTACATTTGCCGTCAGATAGACATTCGTGATACAACAATAAATCACAGTTTAACTTCTTTAAATACATAGATTAAAGTAATACAAGAGAACTGAATTGTGTATATTTAAACATATACAGCTTGCATGTATTTACAGGACTTTAAAGCCATAAAGGTTTTTTTTATCTTTATTTTGATGATGTAATCTTAGTGTATAGATTGGTTTCTGATGTGAGCCTATTGATCAGAAAGGGCCCTGACAGTCTGTGATATTGGATATGGCTTCACTAATCTTTTGTGTATGTGGCTGGAGGAAAATAAGGCTGTAACGTTACCCCAGTAGCCACGTTCGCTCAGGAAAGACTGCTGATCTCTTATCTGTGGTTGAGTGAGAGCGAGACAGCAGTGTAGGATGCCAAAATAATCTGGCAGCTTGTATTTATCCACCACATTACAGTGTCAGAGTAAAAAAAAAAATCTCCACAATCAAGGAAACACTGAGCTAACACTGAAACCAGCAAGCAACAGCTTATGATAAGTGAATTCTCAAATGTTTTTATTTATTTTAAAACGTTTATTTTTGAAAGAAATCGGGGTTGTAATGTTTTAATCGATTTGGAACATGCTAATTTGCTTAGATGCTAATGTGATAATTTGGTCTAAGACCTGCACAGCACTAAAAGCATAATAAAGCTAAAAAAAAATCCTCCATTTTCATAAAGAAAACATCAACAGTGACTCAAACCATAAAGGCAGAAAATGCTAATTCACTCAAGTAAATTCCTGCATCATTTAACACCATACAGTAATGCTATGTGGGTTATTAGCATTGCTTTTAGCGCTGCTATCAGCTGCGTTTACTGACTCCTGGCAGTACTGAGTGACACCATACCTTCCGCGCATTGAAAATTAGGAGTGTTTTCCAATGGACCTGTGACCTTTTATCAGCTTTAACCGGACATATAAGGGGTCACGGAGCAAGAGTCCCTTTTCTCAGCCGCTTGCTTCCACCTCACTCATCCAGGGGCACAGCTGCAGAGCCAGGTCTGGAAAGATGCCTGTCATGTGCAATATTTTCCCCATGAGTGTCTTTGTTCTACCCCTGGATGTAAGATATCATATGTATGTCTCTTATCACATAAAACTCAACTCTCAGATTTAGGACTTATCAATACAAAAATAACCCTCAAGCAGACCTAAAAAAAAATTATTCCCTTTTGTGCTTTTTAATTTGATTTAAGAAGACATTTCACTTCACTTTCTTTATGCTAAAGTGTATTGAGGAAAAAAGTCAAACAGTGGATTTATTTGGATCCATACACGACTCCGAATACACCTGGGCTGGAGTCAGCTGATTAGCAGCAGGTGTTATAGAGAGGACAGGTTTCCCTGCCCACTAATGGAGCTGCTCTATAACTGTGGCAGCTGGCACTTTATAATTCAGGATGGCATGCTTAGCGCAGAGCTTAGAGGGTCCTGGTGGAAATATTAAACACTTTTAGAACAAGCATATACGATCACACGTGATCTTACAACTCTGCTCCGTGCAACAAGTGAGGACTTCTCGATAATAGGAGTACCGCTGTATACTTTGTTTCCTATCATGTGTTCTATTTCTATGTTTAATGTGATGTACAAAAAAAACATGAAATGTAATGCTGATCCCAAATGAGATTGCTTCATACATGACACCTGCTTCTATATTACACTCTGTGATTATTCCTTTTCCATGACCAGCCCTCGGCCACTTGTTATATGCTGATCTCATTACATGAAGTAGGACGAGCCTCTGTCCCCCACTGATTCCATGATCACATGGGCTCTCTGCCATGACTGAATGTCCTTTTCCCTTTAATTGAATGCCATTACTTTCAGAGAATCACCTACTGAGCCACACGTCGCAGCGGCTGTGATGCTGCGTCTCAGGGGCGGCAGGCGGTGGCTGCGTTAAATTCCCGCCTTATACACACACACACACACGCACACACACACACACACTGACTGTCCACATCAATGGCTTAACTTGGCCTGCCACAGACAATACCCCGCTGTTTTTCTTTTAAGTATGCACTAATAGTTTCAGCTTTATTTCTGAGGCATGGTTGTTTTTTCTGGCTGAGATTCAAAGGCTCAGTGTGAGATATTTGTGCCAGGATGAAGACATCAAGAGTGAGCGCGTGTATAAATAGCGTTGTAATGGCAATACAATGTATGACCCTTCCTTCTGAGATGAACAAACAGAGCGACGTCAGTACAAGAGAAGGGCCGAATTAGTGGAAGTGAACCAGAAGCCTGACATACAATCTGGTGATAGCAACACAGATTGTTGTTAACGGCTACTGCCTTCTATTAAGAGACGTGTTTGATGCTCGCATATCTGGACAAAACTGTATCACCTGGGTTTTATTTTAGGAAGTTCACGACTGTTGTGTCTCTAAGAGTAGCCCATTTAAAAATCGTAAATGTTCCTTTTTATAGCAGAGCTTTTTCGCATAGAAAAAACTCTTGTTTATTTGCCTTCAAAGCTTATTTAAGGTCCTTATATATCATATATCATAATTATACAAACACAACTATGATTCTTCATTCTGTAAAGTCTACATTTGTGAGTGTTGGTATGTTGCATCTTAAGTCAAGCTTTATGGATCCCAAGACAGAATCAACTCTAATAATAAAACATTTCTTGTGCAGCATGAAATAAACAAAAATATAGATTTTGTTTAAACTATTCCTTGTCTAACATACATGCATGTAATGTTGCAGATTGTTACGCAGTGAGTTTTGAGCTGTAGCTCTCTTTCTGCTTTGAGAGACAGATGTACAATGTCAGTTAGGAGTCAGTGTGTAACTTGTGGCCTACAACTGAAGTCCTTTTTTAGCTAATATTTGGCAAATTAAAGTTTCCCAGATTAGTTATGAACAATTCCAAAGTTCCCATGGGTGTACAGACAACTTTCACTGGATAACTTTTACACTGAAGAAAGTTCAAATATGTGATGATTATGAGGCAAGGTCTCAAGCTATACTAAGCATTTGGTTTTTTTAGGATTTAATTTGTGCATCTTTATTCAGAAGACAGTGGCTGTGCGTTACAGTCACTGCTGAAACTTCTACTGCGGACAAACAGGCTCAGTCAAAAGCATGAGTTTAGCATTCACAGGTCTCTTTAACCTCACGCATTGTCTCTGCCTAATGGGTCTCTTTCTTTGCCTGACAGGTTGAAAATAAAACTTAGGGAAACGTGTGCATGTGAAATAGATGAAATAAACACAATTGAAGTATTTGGTTTCAACATCCCAACGTCCCCAGAAATAGAGAAATGTTTTTTTTTTGTAATAAGAGGGGGTAGTTAAGGTCTGGTTGCATGGAAGTGTCTCCTAATTCTGCACTACGTTATCATATGTCGCTGTACTTAACACTTTGTGTATCATTGTGACATGTTTTTTTCCTGCTAAACAAACAAATGCAGAAAAACAAACAAACAAACACAAATCCTCTTTCCTTGAGAAAAAAAGGAAAAAGAAAAATCTATGGGTTAGATTTTCCCTCTGTGCTCCCAGAGGGATTTACGCGGAGGAGAAACAACACATGCAGGAAGTGAGGTGAGATGTTCGGAAAGCATTTAGTGGATCAATATGCCAGGGAAGAGAGAGGAAGGCGGGCAGACAGACACACAGACAGACAGACAGAGAGAGGGAGAGAGAGAGAGAGTGGGCGAGAGACACCCAGCACCCGGGGGAGATGGAGGTCTCGGGGGAACAGCCTGTGCTTTTTAGGAGTACTGTTACACTTCTCAGTCAGTCTCAGTAGGAACATCCAACTCAGCAGCTTTTTCCGCTTCCTGAGAGGCTCTATGGTATGACGAGAGGTTAGTAAGCCTGGTGGGTGATGTCACCGGTGTCTCCCTGAGGCCAAGGCTGTGTTAATATCTGATCACTGATCATTCATCTGGACTTTAAATCCCTTAAGACTTTAAACTTTATTAGATTTGCTGGCATAGAACAATGTCCTGTTAGATTTTTTTTAAACAAACTTAAATTACAGATTGAGAAATATCCTTTATTTTTCCTTAACTCCAGAATAGAGTTTGACACTAAATGTTACGCCTTCATTTGTTAGATTTTAGATTTAAACTTTACATCAATCAGTTCTTAGTAAGCTCAAATAAAAAACACTTGGATTGACTTGTTCACTTAATTATGTCAACACTTTAAAACCTTAATAGTGTTGGTTGTTAGTATTTGGTGATTTAAAAACAAAGGGCTGGAGTGCTCAGCTCAATAACAACTCCAAGGCAGTCTTACTCAAAGTAAACACTGTGAGCATGAAGATGTATTCTTTATCATTAAAAGTTATATATATTTCATTGTGAGTGCTGACATCTTTATGCTTAAATTGTTTTGGTTGAAGACATTTTCGTTCTTTCAATTCAAAAAGAGAGTTACGTTTTTTCCTCTTCACTAAAATAGGTTGTTTTATGCTAAGTGTTATTTTATTTTTATTTTTTAAAATGAATGTCTGGTTTTAAATCTCACAAAGCCTGCAGTCAACAATTGTTCAAATATAAATCACTTTTTCTACTCTCTTATCAAAACTGTATTTTCTAAATAATTAAAAATGTCTTCCCGTTGTCTGTTGAGCACAAAGGAATCATTTCAATGTGCAGAGAGAAGAGCAGTAATAGTTTACATAGGAAAGAGAGAGTATTTTCACAATTTTGCCAAATAACCACATTAGTGGTTGTAAAAAAAAAAAAAGGTTGCAGATCACATCTTTATTGGTCCTAGAATCAATTATTTCTCTTATGTTGAGCACTGTATGTTTGGTGGTTGAAAGAGGTTAAAGAAAAACAAACACTTAAAATATCTGGATAATACAGCACTCACCTTCTTTCAACATGCCAACTTTAAGACATTTCATGAAGCGACACGCCTGGCACGATTTACGTCTCCTTTTGGTGATCTCACATTCGTTGGTAGCCGGACAGCTGTATTCAATATTCCCTGCAGGAGATATAAGAAAAGAAAATCCTTTATTTAGAGGGCGCAACCCAGCGCAAAAGAGTAATTAGGAGGTTTGGAGTTATTGCATAGAACCGGAGACCAAATCAGAAAAGGTAAACAACAGGGCATAGTAAGACAGTAAAATATACTGCACACACACGCACACGCAGACACACCTGTCCCAAGGTGACCCTGTGTGACACCCCTGAAGGAGAGGAGGGTTTAGTGGCATTTTGATGGGACATGTAAAAAGCACCACCCCGCCCAGGAGCCCCTCCCCCCGCTCTGATTCACAGATAAATTAGCTTCATTAATGCAGAGCGTCCTCTGCGCAGCGCTCACCACGACCCCGTGCAGCCCATCCTTTTTCACCTAGAGGATGATGGGAAATCTGCCCTCCCTCAACAACATGAGGTCCAAGAGATGGACGCACAGTCGAGCGCTCTGTATAATGTTCTCAATGAAATACAGACAGCTACTGTACAAGACTTAAAAATCTAAGGCGCACGTATCCTGTGGCAAAGCTCCATGTATTATTCAAGTCCGTCTCACTATGGATAGATTTTTATGCAATTTAATCACTCAGGTCCAAAAAAGGACAGAAATACAGACTTATTGAATGTACCTGCTGCCAGTTTCCCATCAGGTTCTGGTTAACCTTTTACATTTTCAGGATCACTTCAAACACTGAAGTGACCTGATGTGTCTAATCCCTTGACTGAATGTTAAAACAAAGTCCTGTAAGTCCAGAGATGTATTAGCAAACTAGGTGTCTATTACAGATCTGAACCCTCCCAAACACACACAAACAATCCCCTGTTGGTCAAGGAGAAGGTGCCAACATTTGTCAGGATCTCTGGCATGGACAGAGCAGCTGGGTCACATGCACAGTGAGGGGCTGAGGCTCCATGCCAGCATGTTGGCAGAGGCTGCAGCAGGTTTCAGGGCGGGTGAAGTCTTTTAACTGAAGGGGAAATACAGTACAGTGCAGCCGTACGGACACATGCTGTGTATAACTTCTGCACTACATACTACAATGAACTACAAAATAAATGTATCATCTATTTTACTGTTGGTTCATTTATAATACAGAAAGCTGATGACTTGACTCCCTGAAAAAGCACTTGTCTTCTCACTCTTGTCTGATCGTTTTTTACACAGTGACAGTTTCACTGAGGCCTGATGCTGCATGTTAGGAGTAGTTCATGTTGTTAATAGACAGTGAAGAACATTACTTCTTTGTCACGACGAATTTGGGGAAAACTACAGTGATATTTTGTACCGGCAGAAATAATGCAATATCTCTGCAACCAGGCGTCAATCCGGTTTTACTTTAAAATGCTGATGTTAGCTCACAAAGAGACACTAACTGTTTTTCTTAATATTTTATTCTATTCTATATAAAAACCTTTTCTTTGAGCCAATACATCAACATGTTATTTGCAGTTTGCATCTGTGAGCATGTTGTGTGTGCGACAACTTTAAATCAGTGTCCTCAAGGATTCCCTTTTTTACAACATAGTGCACTTTATATCCACTATGTAAGTATCAGAAATCAAATGTTTGCAGCATACAGAGCCATTTAAATGTTCTACCACAGAATTGTAAAGTACAATCGATTCTGGCACATATTTACTGTTGTGTAATATGACGGTAAACCTCGGTTTTCCCTCCTTGTTACTTTAAAAAAAAAATCAAATTTGTATCAAAAAATAAAGTGCAATATTCTTAAAACAAAATAATACAGAGATTTTTGTCCGTTTAGAAAAGATCACCTTATTTTAATACTGTATGGTTATTAAAGGAAACATTTTATACCTGAAGGAAACGTGTGTGTGTGTGTGTGTGTGTGTGTGTGTGTGCGTGCGTGTGTGTGTGTGTGTGTGTGTGTATGCGTGTGTGTGTGTGTGTGTGTGTGTGTATATGCGTGTGTGTGTGTGTGTGTGTTGGGTGGGTTGCATTAGGGGTGCACAATAGTCTTAAATTGCCCGCCTCTAAAAGCTCACTGTCGGCGTACCCTCTTAGTTAATCAGGTCTTGTGTCCACCTTTATTTCTCAAAGGACGTTTCAACCACTCTAATATCCTTCCTTAACCTCTCTTATTTTCCCTCTAAATTTTGATATATTGTTATGCCATGCTATTATCCACGCACTCGTCTCCACTCAGGCCGGACCTCTCCTTGTCCTCCTCCTCTAGCGGGGCCGGGACCCCCCTCCCTGATTACCATTCCATTAATGTGAATTCTCCTTTCAGTGAGTGACCACGTCCCAGTCCCCTGTCCCTCTGCCTTTTATTCTGCGGACTCCTCTTCATCTCTCTCTCTCTCTCTCTCTCTCTCTCTCTCTCTCTCTCTCTCTCTGTCTCTCTCTCTCTCTCCTTCCTCTGTTACTGCCCCTGATGACACATGCCTGAGCCTCTAATTGCCCCCCCCCCTTTTGGGTATGGGCTGGAGGGGCCCAGGGGGCAAAGTACAGATCCACACCTCCTACCCTCCTCCTCCTCTCTCTACTTTCTCCCAATGAAATGCTGCTTCTTAATTACAGTCACCCAACACTGATTGTTATTGACTGAAGCTCCCACGGTTCAGGACGAGTGACGGACAGATTAGGTTCATTATGGGCCCGTCCTCCACGAAGGAGAGCAAGAAGAAGAGGAAGAAGAAGAGGAGGGATCTGTGCAAGACAACACAAAGTCACATGTGCTTTCTATTTACAGTCATTCACTGTGCTGCTGATACACACACAGCCTTTGAAACAACACTTATCAAACACACACTGGTTTTCAAGATGTGGTTGAGACGATCCTTTGCAATTTGAAGATTCTGATTGGGACATTTGAGTCTTTCCAGCTATTAGGACTTTTAGCCCTTTAGACAGAATCTCTTAAACATATTCTCAATTGAAACATATTGAACAAATGCCTTCAACAAACTGACTTCAACAAGCGATCAAATTGTTTGTTTTGTGTTACCTTCTCCCCCCCCTTTCTACTGTAAAGCGTCCTTGGGTTTCGTGAAAGGCGCTATATAAATCTAAGTTATTATTATTATTAAATCTTTAAATCAGTAACACCCACCGTGAATGGCTGTTCTTTCTCAAACCTTGCTCAATCCAAATGGGTACATTTGAAATGTTTGAGTTCATGTTGTATTTTTAGTCTGCTCACATGTCTGCAGAGGTGTCAATGAAGTACATTTTGTTGTGTCTAATATTCAATTTAACAGGTTTTTTTTTGTCATTGGCAAACAGCCATCATCATGTCTGAGGTATTTTCACTGACATTTCTTTTTGTATCCAGAAAAACGTATCAAGCTAAAAAAGAGCATCTAAGCTAAAATTTCCTGTAAATGAAGGCTCTACTTGATACCCGAGGCACCTTGAGACGACACCTGATGGACTTCAGTTAAACCAGAGAGCTTTACCCTGAAGAGCATTTGAAGGAACATAATGTTTTTAAGTCGGACACATTCCTAACTCTGTTGGTAGTCATGCATTATTATGTTTAGTTTTTTGCATTGAACCACAACAATATAAAGCAGAAATGTATGTTAAAGAGTCTTTTTTTACAGAAAAAAAAGTCCTGTAGACAAAATTTGAAATCTGTATTTGAGTTTGCAGCATATTAACTCTGTCCAAGTGATTATTCTGTAACAGCTGCCACACATGGCAGAGTCCATGCCAGATGAACCGTTCACAAGCAGACGCATCAAAAAATCACAATCCTGAGCAGATTTACAGTCTGAGCCTTAATGCCTGCTATAGACTCTCGCAATCACAACCTTGTATTAGACTCATAAAAGCAGAGGGTTTGAAACACTTGGATCTCAGGACAAAGGATCTTTGATCAGGACACACGAACACACAACAATCAGGCATGGCCTGATTTGAGGCTTGTGAAAACCGATTTGTTGTTCAAATAATCCTCAAGTGTGTGGCGTCGATACGATTATCAGACTGCCTCTGATTGAATACCTGCAGTAGCCAATTAGAGCAAGCAGACCGGTGAAGCGTCACCAACCAGTTACCAGTTACTATAAATGGCAGGTGAGTGGTGTCACTGTCTGGCCGAGTCGTCTAGTGTGTGTGTTCGGAGGAATATAGAGTTAAAAATCAGTTGAAACTGTCCTTATGTCTGTGGTCTGCCATGTTTTTAAAATGGGTTGAGATTTGAAAATTGTCTAGTGTGTAGTCAGTCTTAGAGAGAGATCGGATAGCAGATGAGCCAGTAAACAGGAAACAGGAAATACCTTGTATTGTTCTTTTGAAGAAGGCTTTGCAGGCCTCACATGAGGCCACCCCATAGTGGTACCCTGAGGCGATGTCTCCACACACCAGGCAGAGCCTCTTGGGAATGGCATTGAGCATGTACTCGCACTTGATTGGCGAGTCGTCTGCCACGCCTCCAGAGCAGTCCTCGTAGCGGCGTAGGCAGGCAGCGCCGCCTCCCAGCATGCTCGGGTTGAACATTGGCGGGGAGTCCAGGGCGTGTGGGTGTCTGCTGCCGTTAATGTAGCCCCCGCTAGCGTCGGAGTTGCCGCTTGGACTGTGGTGGCTGCCGGTGTCTACGAGAGAGGAGGACGGACTGGAAGGCTCGGTTTTGACGTAGGAACCACAACTGGAGGAGAGGTGTCGGTCCTCAGAGGGCATTCTGTTTAGCAACCTGGATAAACACACACAGTGAAAAGAGATGGAGTCAGTTATTGTAGAAATTAACAAAAACGGAATAAAACAAAGACAAAACTAGTGACTGACTGATACCCTGTATATGAAGAGTGACAAAAAAAAGCAAACAGATACATTTGTCCGTCACTGGTCTAACGGTCTTGATTCAGGAGTAAGGAGGGCTTACAATACAACAATTTAATGTGTATCTCACATGCAAATAAGCACAGATTTTCTAAAAAGCTCTGACACAAGGAACCTTGAATTAAAGTTAATCTGCATCAGAAAACTGCAGTATCAAAGAAATCATCCCGACTCGTCTGTCGTCTGACAAGATGTACCGATCGTTGCTTTCTTCCATCATCGCCTGATCATTGTGCGAGAGATTCATCAGCTGTGATGGAGCGCCCCAGTCGGTCTGCGTTTGATAGATTATGTTACAGATGCAACCATTTATGTGTTGGAATGCCAAGTGATATACTACAGCGGCTTATTTCTCCCCGGCAAAATGGTAACTAATGAGCATGTCAACAGATGCCCCATACGTCTCGCAAACAATGCCCACAATTGGTCGTCTGCCAGGAGTAAATGAATGAATGAAACTTCAGAAGGCTGTTAATGGACACAGAGAGGTGTTACACTCAGCATATGGAGCATCATGGGTAATACATGACCCAATCAATAGTCCTGGTTAGATTGCCAAAGGACGGTGCCAGGTTACGCTGGACTGAATGGAGAGGTTTGAGAGAGGAGGAGGAAACGGAGCTGACCTGAGGTTAGGTTCCTTAATCCCAAATTACATTAGAAATATGGGAAAGCTTTATTTATGGGGGGGGGGGGGGGCTAAGGACAGAGAAGCTTTTGATGAAAAAAATAATAATTTACATGATTCATAGGTAAAAAAAACTACAACATTTTTAAGATTTATCCAGAACTACGTTTTTCATGTTAACTTTAAGGATTGCGGCTTTACATCGATTTAAAAGTTTATACAGAAATCTTCTTCATGGCAGGTCTGTATATATATATGGGCTTAATAGGAATGCAATGGTTTATTTACTACAATTTTCCTCTTATATGTTCAAGCGTGTGGTGATCTTGACACAACGAAACAAAACAACTTTTTGCAGCTGTTCTTGTGTAATAGTTTCTCAGCCTATCTGTGTTGTTGTACTTGCAGTAGCTTCAGTAAAAACTTCTCAAACAAAGCATGAAATGAGGCCTCGGTGTGTGTGTGAGTGAGCACTGCTGCCTCTGTCTGTCAGAGTTGGTGCTAAAATGACACAACTTCAGCCCTCCATGCTTGTGAGTGAACACAGTGGAAAGTCATGCTAAGAATTTGTAAAACTCTAAGAAAGTTAATGCTGACCAGATTTCTTCCTCTTGTTTTTGGGGCTGTCCCCGTTTACAAATTAGGTGTTGCGGTTAGGTTAACCTATTTCCCCTCTGTTGCCTCTTTGCACGAGTGTTTAAATAAAGCCATGAAGTCATCAGGCCCTGACAACATGAAACCTCCTTTTTAACTGCAGCGTGTGGCTGGTGCAGGGAGGAGGAGATAGCCTCCACCCCTGGGTCCAGATCAGATCTATTGATCCTTCTGCTTCCTTCCTGTTCCAGATGAAAAAATAAACCCTCCTCTTACGGGTCCCAGACATTCCTAATGCATTTTTAATCAGCCTGGACTGTTAACATAGTGCAAGATGGAGCGATACAATGTTATGTTATAATACATTGTGGTTTACAAAAGATTCTGAGGGCTCGCGTTAAGTCTCGTTAGCAATCTGCGTGCACCTACAGTCAATTGGAAGGTGTATTTCTCTCCCATCTGTGGGAATTGGAGAGAGCGGCGTTGTAACAGTTAATACATCATAGCAGTGAGATAGAGGGGATTCCCCGTGGAATAGTGCGTTGTGGCATATGCAAAAAGTAGTTCATTCCACACTTAGCACTAAGTTACGCTTGGGAGATGTTTTTTGTTAGCTTTAATGGAAATTTCTAATGGCTCCTTTCAAATCTGTCGAAATAAAATAATGGCACGAGATGCCAATTCGCACAGACAGAAATAGCTTCATAGTTTCATAATTTGGCCCCCCTCGATTATTATAAAGAGATGTGGAGTTTTCCAAGCGCAGCCTGACTCTTCTCAACCTGCCCCGCTCCCCTGGCAACACACACACACACGCACTCAAACAAGCACGTTGCACCTTAGATCTAATGGGGTAGTGTTTGCTCCACCGCGCAGAAAAATGGTACAAACGGAGCAGACAAGCAAGACTCATCAGACAGACGTGAAGGTCACCTGCCTTTTTTGCTCGGCTGTTCTACGAGGCCCAGACGGCCCAAAAACGGACGCCTCAGAGCAACAGACACACAGGTCTCAGTCTGTTCAGCATTCTGAAAAAAAGAATACTATAGAGCGCTGTCCATAATGTTTTATGAAAGAGATACAGTCTGACATTCTGCTCATTTTCGGATTTAAATTTTTTTTGAAGTACTTTTGCTTTCAAGCTAAAGTTGATCGGTGTGAAAAGGTCCCATCAGAGCAGCTTAAAGTCTAAAATATGTGAGTGTGTGTTCCTGTGTGTTTTGGCATCCCTCCTAATGCTGGCAGTGTTGCAGATCCCCTGCTTCCCTACATAAATCCTGAATCCATCCACCTCTTCTCCAAACCATAAAATATGCCTGCAGCCTCCAAAATTCTGCACGATAAATTTTTACCACTAGTCGAAAAAAATAAATCTTAAATCTAAAATGCACACTCAAAGCAGTCCCCCCTGAAATGACCTCATGCTGTCCCACAATTGAAGGGTTAAAAATCCCCTTCTCCATATTTTACTATGTATTTTCCCACTGAGGGGAAATGTTATTGTTGAGCTCGGGGTTAAGCTTGTAGCAGGGAGTGCGGCGTAAATCATGGTGCTGAACACAGAGCCGAACATGGAAGCGCAGAAGGGCAGAGGCAAGGAGCCATGCATGAAATTAGTTCATTAATCTTTCTATGATAGGCCGTCCTTGTTTGGGGCAAACTCTATCAGCTTTAAACGGAGTGCCCCTCTCTGCCTGACACATAGATTATACTGTGAGTCCGCAGCCGGGGTGTCTAGGAAATGAATGGTCACGCGTGCGGGAAAATGGGGTAGCGTGTGTCGCCCAAGTGTTAAGTAGGAACAACAACATACGCAAGACACAGTGGTGGCACAAATGAAGGTCAGCAAAAAAAAAAGTGTGCATTTCTAAGATTTCAATGTATGATTCATGATTACTGTAGTCAGTTTGAGAGAAAAGTTATTAGTCAAAAAGCATTTTGTTCTGTTTACTTAAAGGGAATATGTGATTTTTATAATAGAATCAGCCTTGTTTTCAAAGTCTGCAGGCTGTGCACGTCTTCATCATCGACTGTCAGCTCACACACCTGAATCACAGCCTCTAAGGATTTAAATACATGTATCATACACAAGTTTTTAGTTACTACTTATTCAGAGTCAGAATGTAACGCTTCTGATTTGTTGATAGAGGTAGTATTAGTTTATTGTTTGTCTTTTGTTTAGTCTAAAAACTTGAATCCTGCTGTGTTGGCCAGGACAGAGATTTCATATCTCAATGAGAATATTTTTCTGGCAAAATAAAGGTTCAAAAGAAGAAGAAGACGTACATTGTGAACTGCTCTGTCCATATACAGTAGCACCCTAGCAGCATCTACTAGATGAGAAGATCCTTTATCTGTCTGTTCCTCTCCTGGACTCTCCACCTCAATCACTCAGCATTCAAACAAATTCCATTTTCCTGAATATTTGGTCTGATGTTTCGTAACATTTTGTTGTGTACGGTTGTGCGTGTTAATATCTTTCATCTTAGTGGTCAGTTTAAACTCTTTTCTCCATATACGGTGTTTCATTTTTATTTTTTACGTATCCTGTGTTCAATTCCTGTGTGTTCTTTTTTGTTCTCAGCTACAAGAAATTTTTTTCGCTCCAGGAAAAATTAAGCTAGGGCTACAACTGATCTGTGGACTGTTTGTGAGTTAAGTTGTCATTTTTTAAAGATGTAATTTGATCTACTTACTGAGAAAATATTACAGAATAAATGTGGCAAACTACAAGAGAGCAAAGTGATATCTTAATGTGTGTCTTACGTCTAACCAACAGTTCCAAACTCAAAGTTATTCGATTAAATTATTCAGGTATCTTCTATCAAAAGGACAACCTACTCATATTTCAAATTGAGCTCGCTGGAGCAAGTCATTTTTTACAATAAGGAACGTTTTTGTCTATTCGTTGGGTAATTGTTAGAGCTCTAATTAAGTAAAAGTAGAGTTTCATGTTTTGAGCTTTCACTTATGAGGTAAATAAAACGCTGTAACAACAGGATCCACCTACATCAGTACCTGAACATGTTACACAGCTGAAGAAGGCCATGTTAAAACATTGAACTCTTTGACAATAAGTCAGATCAAGAGATCAAGTGAGAGTATTATTACTACGTTTCTTACTGCATGGCAGATACACTCTGTTCCTGCTACTCTTCATTTCTTACACACGCACACGCACACACACACACACGCACACACACACACACACCACCCGCTTGTGAACAGCAAACTTCCAGCATATGGCCTCTTCAATGTCACTGCCACAAGGAGCAGTTGCATAGATTTCCCACATGGATGATGTCTCCTTACCTGGAGTATCACCCCCCATTTACGTACACGTCCTGCACCTCCAAGAAATTGCTCTCCCCGCAAAGTCAAACACACCCCTAACTGCCTTTTAAAAAGGAGACAGAAGAAGATGAAGGAGGTGGAATAAACGAGCGGAGACTTAAGCCGTCATTGGGAATCAGAGGGGGACTCATGAGGGACAGTTACGATATTGATTTCATAAATAAACAGAGATGGCCATCGATCCTAATGTTATTTTGCATTTCAATTACTGCCCAGAAACATAACCTTCAAACGTCTGCTCCTCCACAGTAATAACATCCACTGATAATCACGAGCCGGTCTTGTCCGCTGCAAATTGGCTTTTCTCTCCATCTCTCATTCGCTCTCCTCTTTTTTTTTGTCTCCTCCAAATGTGTAAATGACACAACTTTGCATTTGCCTAATGGTATTAGGGCATGGGCTGAATTTCAAGTGCGACTCAGGCTGATACAGTGAGCGCTCCGGTCAATTGACACAATGCAAATGAACGTGCTGAAGAGGAATTAAGTTCACAATGTGAGACCTCGGGAAGCTACGATGAGGCCCATTAAATTAAACATGCCGGCTGACCCACACTGCATGATTAGACGCACTCTCTCTCTGTGTGTGTGTGTATGAGTTAATTTCATTTGATCAATAAAACAAACTCTTTCTAAGAAGTCCTCTCTGCAGCTTGCATTCATGAACACCACATTTTTATTTTGATTGATACGAGGCTGCACAGAAGCGTCCATCTACATCCTGATGGATTCAGAGTCCTTGACAGGCTGCCTAAAGGATGTATCTATATCAAGAGAGGGTCATGACATGTAATGAAGTTATTTCTCCCTTCATGCCATCACACAGCTCCACTCTTCATAGTGGCGGCCTGTAATGCAGCAGCCATTAAGAAAGACGTCAGTATGAACGCTTGGAGAACAGCATCATGAGGCAATAAGGCAATTTTTTTTTAGTTTTTGTTTTTTTCAATCTGCAGCTCTTTTGCATGAAATTCTTCATGGAAACTAATCTTGTGTTGAAAGAGAAGTTGGAAAGAAGCAGCATTTTTCTTCGTAACACAGTTCTGTCCCACCACCTGCTCCCTCCATCCGTCAGTGGTCTCTGTTCTGTTGGCTTCCCAGTATTTTTTTACTGGTCCCATCCACACAGTATCAAACTTAAATATGAAATACATCCCAACCTTGGTGCCTTAATGGTTTAATAATTTCACCAGGCTCACCATGATAATGTTACTCGAAGTGCAGAAAGGTGCACTCACAGAAGTGTTTAATCCGCCTTTAGGGCAGCGGTCTCCACAGAGAACAAAACAATATTTACACTCATGACATCATGACTGAAACGCTGAAACACAATTTCATGTTTCTGACGAGCACTAAAATGCTTTCAAAGAGTGAATAGAAGTAGCCAAGAGAGAGCTGGATGTATCTGCCATGTATCAAATCAGCTCATGAGACTTTGTTTTTAAACTCTCTGTGTGGCGGACACACTTTAAAATGACCACCACTCTTTTTTCAATGTTTGATTTGATTTGTTTATTATCATGGAGGTTTACAGTTAAAAACTTTGGCACAACACAATGCACTTCATGTCAGTAAGACACTGATTTCAGGGTTGAAATTATGAGGAATTCAGATTTTTTCAGACAGAAAAAAGAAGTCTTGATTAAATGTTTAAACCCTGTTTATTTGTCAAGTCAAAAACTATTCAAGTTTTTTATGAAAAAAAAAATGATTTCTTCTTGCATGAACTTCTATTTACTTTGTAGATATGGCTTCACGCTGACTAATGTAAAAGTTTCTCATATACATTACACAATGTCACCATGTGTATTACAGTGTAATTAATGCAGTTTACTGCTTAATGCAATGATGTGTTTCTTATAACAGACACAGTCAGGTGTTTGTTTCCATGATGTGGCTCCACTAAAATTAGACCTCAGGTCAGTGTGTGATTCATTGGTCTCATCCGTATGTATGTGCACGAGTGTGTGTGTGTGTGTGTGTGTGTGTGTGTGTGTGTGTGTGTGTGTGTGTGTGTCTATGATTGTCTCTGGTCATGAGTGTGTGTGTGTGTGTGTGTGTATGTGTGTGTGTGTGTGTGTGTGTGTGTGTGTGCATACATTTGACCGCCTGTGCTTATGCATTCCTGTGTGTGTGCTGCTGAAGGGCACCTATGTGAACAGCAGGTGGGACGGGAAGAGAATGGGTCTGATTTATTAGAGACAACTGAACTTAAACAAGATTTGAAATGGAGGAGTGAAGGATGCAGCATTTAAACATTTAAAGAAGAGGAATATGGCTTGTTGCAGAAATGAAATGCATAAGCCTTTGAAGAGAATCGTCTGCCATGAGGAAAAACCCCAACAAACAAAATGAGTTCTCTGAATTATTATTATTTTTACAAATAATGTTAGGAGTCTTAAATCATGAAGAGGGAGATTTCATTTCATTTATAGAATAATCTAATGAACTTAGCTTTAGTTTTTGTTCTGCTTTAACTGAAAGTTATTTGGATTTTCATTATTAAAGAATTTGTCATCTCATTCCTCCATGTGCAAGGAAAATGAAAAGAGACTGTGACACTTGAATCTAATTGGAATCAGCTATTTCTGAAAAAATATCTGTCAAAATGGAGATGGATATTTTCTACGATTAAATAATAAAACATAAACACTAAAAAAACCTGTGTGTATTATTTCATTATCATGCGTGTTTAATAAATATATATACGGGTATATTTTTTTGTTTTACTTTTGAGAGGAAAGGTGCCATAAAACATGATTTCATGTTTATTAAAACAGTCTACCGATAATGTCAGATTCCTGATGGGCAAAATGAGTGACATGTAGTAAGACCGTATTTGCCTCCTTAGCAGAGTCGTGGCGTGACAGTAGCACACTAAAGTTCTCAGACCTCTCACCTCGAGCCGGTGGGGTCATCGGACCAAATGTCCTCAAAGTGTTATTAATAGCGTCTGTGAAGACAAAGCTATTTAGTGTCAAATAAAGCAAAGCTTTGTGTCACGCTAAATACACAGATTTATGGTATGCAAATCATAAGAAACTACAACTTCTCTTCAGCTCTATGATGGCAGTTCTTCATTTAAAAGGAAAGACATTGTCAAGAGTGTGTACCGTTGATATGACATACGAGTCAACACATCAAGTTAAACTAACCTCCTTAGAAAATGCAGCATTCATTTCAGAGAGAAGTCAGTTTGAACAGTCAGTTAGATAAGAAGATATGGATTAGTGAGTTTTATACAAGACTTTCTGGCAGTCACCAAAGGGTCAAGGAGTTTAAAGAGGAGTTAATCTGAAAAACACCTACACATTCAGATTTGCAATATGTGTGCAGGATACAGTATGCAAACATTTGCATATGTCTAAGGGTATCGAGCACATGCAAGCAGCTTGCAACATGCCTGTTTTTGTGTGCAGCCGTACAGTATATGTAGGGAAACATTGAGATCTTCATTAACATACAGCCTTACACAAACATACACTCAAGCACACACACAGTAAGACCTGGGTACATCTGGTTAATGTTGCTACATTTTTGCCTTTGTTGTATAATTTACATTTAACTCTAAATGTTTTCAGCAGTAGAAAAAAAGTTTTTGTTGCATACATGCTTTTTAACTACGGTAATCGCTGATTGTGCGAAAAAGAAAGTGCTCAGAGTTTCAAGTTTTCTTTCAGCTGCTCTGCAGTCTGCAGGAACTGTACACAGATACTGAATAACAAGCAGGAAACAGATTTAATATATACAACTTTAAAAAAGAAATGTAACCTAGATCTATAGCTTTTCAATAAGATATCAAATTAACCAATAAATCCTCTCAACACTAGATGTAAAACAATACTCTTTTAATAGTTGAATTGTGAATGATATCTAACACTGTAATTATTACTTTAGAACAATTTGAAAAGGCAAATCTTAAATAAACACTTACATGTATAAAAAGCTGGACAAGCAGTGTATTTTTAATGAAGCATTAAGCTCCTGTAAAGTGCATTCAATCTACAATCCAATAATCTTATCATTGTTTTTAATATCTTCTAAATGAAACAGTTCCATCCAGTGTTCAAATGTTTTACCATTTGTCTTATTAAACAAATACAAGCTGAGGTGGTTTTTATTTTACGAGTTTTTTTAATCTCTCTAGAGTCTAAGCGTTAATGTTTTTAAAAAATTAGACAAAGTTAGAACACAATTTGACTTGACAAAAGAAGTTTCCTCTACTTTCATAGACAGTAATGACAGGCCTGTAAAAAGTGCTGAGCTCGTTAAACCTTTCAAATCCAATCTTCAGCTTAACTTTATGAGGATTCCAGTAAAGGGTCTCCCTGACCGGTCATGTTTGGTCAGGAGAAGAGGGTCTTACCAGTCATGCAATGGGTGTCTTAATTTAATGCTTACGGCCACTGCTACATTTCAGATTTGTTGTTTCCTGACTTACTGTAAAGCATCACAACAAACTAAATACTAAATGGTACTATATACAGGCACAAAGGCTGCAGCTTTATAGTCCTATTTTTCTTGAATTATCTGCATTTTTTTTACACTACATACACTGTCAGTGTGCTCATGATCTAATCCTTGCTTGTAGTTTGTTAAAGGATGATTTAAACATAAGGCCCAAAAGTGGACTGCAAAATCTCAAACTGAATAAAAGTGAACACGTTTTTAATCATTCACTTTCTGCGTCAGTAATATACTCTTATCTGTTTCTGAAACACACACACACACTCAGACTGGGCGACAGTACAGTCACAGTTTTTTCTCACTTGGACACAGCCGGACACCAGCGACTGCCAGAGGATAGACGTCTGGATATCGTCTGAATTAATCTGCCTCTGGCTTTTCCCTGCGGCTGAGGTTAAATCCTGGATCCTAATGCAGAGTAGGACAGCTATAGGGCAGCGGTCCGACCTGGACTCCCTGCGGGCTGCGTTACTGCAGCCTTACTGACACAACGGACTCTGCTGTCCCATACAGGGAGAGGTGGAGCCGAGATTGTAAGAGGAACTCCCTGTTTTTTTTAAGAACTTTATGTTTTAGAGTTTTTAAGCACAAATGATCAAACCACAGAAGAGTTGTTCTTTACTTTTTAGTTCAAATAAAAGTAAAGTCATTTCTGTAACCCAAATTTGAAACAACAGTAGAATTACAAAAGTGAAAAAGAAAGGGAAGAAAGATGTGTTAAAAAAGATGCACCTACTGGTTGTGGTAGCAGAGAGCGTCAGGGATACACAGTTCGGAAACATCCATCAGTCCACGTTAAGCATTCCAGTTTCAATAAAAAAAATCAGATAAACAAACAGCTGGGGAAGAGCTGGAGGAGGAGATCAGTTCCTAAGTCTCCACATATCTTGAAGAAATACTGGTCAGGTGTTCCTGGGTGTTGTCTCCCCTTCCCTGTTCTCAAACAAAAAAAAGGAAGAGAAACACCTTCTGCCGCGGCCCGACAAACTCCAGTCTGCACAGGTGCTTCACACTCAGGCTCAGGAGGATGTGTGGAGGGAGGAAGAGTGGTGATGAGAGGAGGGAGACACTGAGGTAGAGATAAAGAGAGGAAGTGGGTGTAAAGAAGAGGAGAGTGGCTCAAGGGAGGGATGGAGTGAAAAAAGAGAACACAGAAGATACAGACGGATGGATGGAGAGCGGCAGAGGAGAGAGCGCACTCAGGCTGAGGAAGTCAAAGAGGGGATTGAGTCTCCATTGAAGATGCGGAGGCTCTTTAAGAGCAGGGGGGAGGGGTTTGGTGCATATGGGGGCGCTGCTATTGGTCGTTTTCAGGAGGGCTGTCCTGAGAGCAGCCAAAGGGGAGGAGAGAATACTGAGATGGGAGGGGATAGTGACGGAGCAGCCAGTGTCCAGTCATTCACAAGGGAGCGCTGTGAAACACAGAGACACAGCAGACCCCCCAGAAAGACAGACAGACAGACAAATATTTGGATAGACATAGAGACAGATAGATAGATTGGTGGATGGATGAATTTTTTTCAGAATCAGAGTTCCCTTTTACATTTGCAGAAGTAAACTGAAGTGGTCAATAGAAAGTTAAGTAGCATAGTGTTTACTGCAGGTTTGTTTATGGAGCTTTAATAGGCTCAGTGCCAGCTTACAGAGCTCAACTTTTCCCTTCACTCTTTCATCCTCTCCACTGTGGATCTACTTTTCCACAGCCGGCCTTCCCTTGAAGTAAAAGCAGCTGCGTCCAACAACATTATTTAAAGAATCACACTGTGAAGAGACCTGATCTATATACTTTTGACAATCTTGTCCGTCGTGTTTAAAATTTTAAAATACCTTATATTGCAAGTGAAGCAGATGTGATTTCTTTTTTTTCTTTTTTGAACTTTTTCTGAGATTGATGTTTAGATTTGATCTGTTTTCAAAAGTGAACCTTTCATCATATGTCTAAGAGCTTTTTGCTTCCATATTGTTAGAACTCGCTCTTGCAGATTACAGGCCTGCTTTTGGTATCTTTAGTGAAACAGGGGGCAGAGCCTCTCCTTTGGAAATATCTATCAGTTTCTCCCCAATTGGTTTTGACTAAAAACATTTCTTTAAGGTAAAGCTTATAGTAAGTGCTGGCTCTGGCTTTACTGGGACCAGTCCCTGCTGCTATAGGATTAATTTCTCTGTATGCATTCTTTTCCCTTTATTGCTTGTTGTGGTGCTTTCCTGGAGGTTTCGTGCTCTCCTTTATCTGGAAGCAGGACTGCTGTATAATGTCTGGAGATCTTTTTTTAAACTGATGAGAGTAGGCTGTGGAGACACAGTTTTATAATACGTTTTTTCCTCTGGACTCTTCCTGTGTGTTGTAATGAAATAATTGTTTGCTGATTGTTATCACCCTGGGTGCTGTAAAGAGGTTGACCACACTTACCATCAAACAGCCTGTCAGTGTGTTGGTGTGTGAAATCAATCGGTACGGGACGGGTGCATTTTTTCAAAAATATCCACCTGTTAAAGGTCCAAGTGGTACTGAAACATTTTGCTAATTAAAATATCTGTGGCATTTCTCTTTTTCAATACAGCAACAGCGCCGATCTTTCATCCCTGAAAGCCTGTAAGAGGCAGGATGTAAGAAACTGAGAGTGTTAATGACCTCTGAAAGAATTATAATAATGATGACGACGACAGACAACTTTGAGTGGATCTTTACCACGTCTGTGTAATGTGGCAGCCATCAGAGGAAACCAAACCCCCCCCCCGTTTACCCACACAGCCGCCCCCTCCAACCCACTTCATCAACCCACATTTTCCTGATCGATGCAAAACCCATCACACGCTCTTATTGATCACAGCGTTGCTGTGTCGCCACAAGCCTCGGGACAGACTCCGTTTCCCAACCGTCTTTTAAATAAAAAGGAATTATAAATTTGAACGTTTTTCTTTTCATGTCAGTCCGTATCAAAGTCAAGGGAGCAGAGGGCGATCGCTGTAATAAAGGAGCTGTGCATTCTCAATTAAATCTTTGATCAATATTTTGGTATTTAATGTACTTTCCTGCGGAGGAAAAACCGGGATATTCCCGCTGATCTGATTAAGACATCCAGACATAATCAATAGAGGAGATATGTTTATGTTTTTAATGAGGCGGAGAGGGGAGACAAAAAAGGAAAGAGACTAACGTAAGGATGACATGTGTTGTTTCACATTAGCTTTGAAAACAGGGCAGGTTAATTAGATAACAGAAGCATGTGGAGATGTTTGCCGGTGGTTTCTGTAGTTTAAGATTGAACTTCAATACGTTATTTAGGATGCATTATGCATAATAGAAATGTAAAGCTGATAATTTGTTTAATTAAACAAGTTTTAATTGAACAACATTGGACATTTCTTGGAGTTTCTTATTAGTTATGCATGAAATAAATCAATGCATTTTATTTCCCAGCTGTTTTCCTGTGTTTGTGTTGCCAGCTCTGTGAGGTAGGCCATATTGTTAAGTCCACGGCTCATCTGCCTCCCCTCCCTCTCAGCCGACCAGCTTACACAGCGAGGCGACACCTGGCTTCATGGCATCTGACAGGAAATCTATTGAGCGCACAGTCTGTAATCCCACGATCACGCTATTGCCAAACCAAGAAACAGTAATCCAATCATTAAGTCTGTGTTTAAGCAAAACAGATTTTCAGCTCTAAGGCCGAGAGTGTGTCTCTTTAAGCAGATCACAGTGAGTTTGGGATCTAAATACTGTCTTTGCTTTCTGTGTTCTCATATTAGCGTTGTCTTTTTCATGCCTCGTGTTATATTCTCCCATCCCCAGTGCCTCTGAATGCTGGCCTTAATTTAACAGAACAGATGGACAGAAAAGGGAAATGGGTTTCTTTTGGAGAGACATTTAGGCGTATACAGTAAAAAAAAAGAAAAAGGAATTGTTACACACCAAGAAACTTCAAAAGGAAGATCAAGAACGGTGAGATTTAACCGCCTGTGCAACCAGCAGCATGATACTGAAAAGTGAAAAGACCCACCCAATCGTTATCTGTCAATAAATAGTAATTACATATTGTGTAGAGTTAAGGGACACAGCCTCGCTGTCACACTGGCTGTGTGTAATTAAATTCCTGATTCATGGGAAAACTGCTCTTTTATGTGTGACCTCTTGACCTCTCTGAGCAGACAGTGTGCAGCCCGACAGCTCAGCAGGAAACTCACTGTGGACTTCTTCCTTACTGTGACTGTGTGTAACATTTTACAACTGCTACAGGACTGAAACTTTTCACCTATTTCACTGAGTTCTTCCTGCATCGATACATCTCACAAACAGTTTTTTGTCTACACACATTTTAAAAAGTTGTTAATTAATTAGGAGTTTCACAAAGAAAGCGTTAAACAACAGAACTCTATAAAGTAACAGAGAGGTGCCTTTATTATCATGAGCTGCATCATTTGTAAATAAAGTGATTGCTGTAATGTTATTTGATTTCTCAAAAATATACTCAAGAAGCTGCCATTTTTTCTCATCACATGCTGCGTTAATCAAGTTACTGGGAAATAGAACAAGGAAGTAAATGGGCGTAACGTATTTCAAAATAAAGACATTTTAGGTAAATCACTTTAAAAACAAAAACTAATCATCAGTTCAGTAATAAAAAGGCTGCTTTTTTTATTTGAATACTATGTTCTTCTACCCTGTCGCCCCTAAACAAAGACAGCTGCACATTCATATTTATTTAATATCTTTAAAAACTGTAAAGGCCCGTGAGCTGTTAATGAACACAAAGGTCTTTTCAAGTCCTGTAATTTGATTAGCAAAGTATTTATTATGACGAAACACGAGCAGTATAAAGTGCAGAACTTCATGTCCACAGCCAAATAATACTACAATGATATCTAAAAGCGTTTCAAATAAAGAAAGAAAGAGAGACTGAAGTGCAAACAATATCTTATTGTGTGTCTGTGTTGCGTCTTTGTCAAGTCATGTCATTGTGAGTGCAGCTAAAGTCGTACGGCAGTGCTCTATACGAAGAAGAAAGGGACTAACATGGCACTTTGACTTGAACTATTCATGTTTCTTCATATTTTAATGTAAATATCTGGTTTAATTTGCACTGCATGGTTTATTTTTGGTTTGAAGATTGAATTATTAATAACAGGATCTACTTCTGTATTTTCAACATTTTAAGTGTCAATTTATTAAAGTCAATCTGTAAGAAACTGAAATTGAATCAAAAACAGACCAATTATTCTTGAATTTGCTCAAATTTATATCGTTTTTTTTACCCTTATCATGAATGAAAAGTTGACACAGACATCGTGCAGCCAGGCTAAAGTATACAGACGTCTTCCCGGAGGAAGAAGTGAACAAGCTTGGAACTCATTCACAAGGAACCAAATCAACAATGTTGTGTCTTTATCCAACTACTAACACCGAGCTCTAAAGAGACCCTGAATTTGCACATTTCCCTCTGGCTGCCGCACACTTGTTTGGCTGCTGTGCAGGAGGAGTGTGGAGAGGGATAATTACTATCGCCACAGGGCTGCATTAATCAGCTGGGTGCATTTGTTGGTTTTTATTATGTTCCTCTCCCCTCTCTGGGCCTTGCTGGCTCAGCTGACAGAACTGGAGAGGGCTGCTGGAGGATCCCGCTCGCCTCGCTGCCCGCTCACGCTGGGTTAATAAATGCTATTAGCCTCTCTCTCTTGCCTCTTAATTTCTCATTTAACCGAGGACAGTTAAAACAAAAGTCTGCGAGCCGTGGTGTTAATCAGGGACTCCTAGCAGGACTCGGATATCTTGATTGAGAGAGCTGGACTCACACAACGAGGGGGAGAAATGTATGCTCGGATTTCTCGCATTGAGAGTGGACCTGTTTATGATGTGACACTGCTTTATTGTGGGAAATATTAATGTGGGAAAATCACTCTTGATCATTTATTTGAATGGTTGTAAGATTTAGTATCACTGGATGTTAGCAAAAGACAGTCAGAAAATGTAGCGCGAAATCTGTTTAAGTGGGTGTGAGAATATTTTGTATTATCTAAAGTCCACACTTTCGTTTGCGTTGTAGCTGTTTATACTGTTAATAAAAGTCTTATCATTTTCTTAAGGTCAGAAGTCGATGCTACATAAGCTTCATTCAGATCTTTGCACAATATGCTGTGCAAAAAAGGCACATTTTTGGCAGAATTTTATTAGTTTTATTTAGTTTTTCTAAACTCATTACATGGAAAATATTAAACTTCTCACATATTTTGTCTCCTTGCATTGATGCTGTCGTGTATTGTGACCCCATGACTGAATCATTCATTATTAAAATGTTTCTAATCACAATAACACACTTTGGTCAAAACGTAATCCCCAAATGGCATATATTATCTTGAGGACATTTTTCTAACCTGTGCTTCATCTTTGCTCCAGTCAAAGCCGCGATTGGGATTCATACAACACAAACGCTCTCCACTGCGTCTAATCACATCAGATATAAACGAAATCAATGGCACCACCATGCTCTAATTTTAAATAGCTCCTTGACACCCCTGTCCAGTCCTCAGCGACTCGTCTACATCAGCTGCATAACGCAGGAGGGGTCGGGATGGAGTCGCCTCCACAGCGAGGCCAGGTTGTGTCATTGCCGTCCACAAACAGGATCAATACATTCTTCTCTAGTTCATTCCAATAAGGCAGCAGACACAAAAAAAAACAGGCCTTGTGGTGTCAGCTTTTTGCAACTTTATGACGCTTGTGCGTATGTAGCAAGCCCGCTGTGTTTAGTTCCTGCAGATAAAACAGCCAGCAGAGGGTGACGGTAGCTTAACGTGATTGGTTAATCGTCTACAAAAAAACAAAAACTGATCAAACTGACCAAGATAAGACTTTTAGGGAGATTTACACTCCAAAGAAGAGTTTAATGAGTTACCTTTCGTCAGATTTAATAAGCAACAGCTAGCTTAGATTTAAAGTGCCCGCAGAGGAAAACACACACATTTGTTTATTTGTACACTGATTGGAAAAAAACATTCACTCTTTTGGAAGGAAGACCTCTGAAAAACATCTGAGGGAAAGTATGTTCTGTATTTGAGTCACAGAGCTGCAGGTTGGGCACATACTGACTTGAATGTCTCAGAACACCCGCAGGGCGATGATAACTCTTCAATAACCAGCTTCACTCTCAGGAGCGCTTAACTTAAGTACAAAACTTTCTATTTCAAATGACTTATAGTGCGTTTGATAAGGAAATTATCCTCTTTGCTTGTCCCAATCCCACGATACGAGAGGCTGATTCTGTATAAATTACCACCGTAGAATAGAGAGGATAGAACTGTCAAAAAAAGAGTCATTGTGGAATAATAGTCATCATTTTTGGGGTTTTATCTCTTGAGAAATAATCTAATTATATCAAAGTATAATTTAAAAGCATGCAGTGTAGTCTTGTATATAAGGTGTGGAGGAAAAAAAAAAAGAAGCCCACTGGGTTTTAAACAGCAGAATGTGCAGCCTGCTTACACTCTGCTGATGAATCTCACACTAAAAACAAACATTTATGCAAATCAGTGTCCATTGGCAGTAGATCTCATTTTGCAGAGAGGCTTGTATACTCCAGACTTGGCTCTACTAAGATCCCGGGGATGACTTTCATTTAGTCTCACCTCTCCATCCAGCCGGGGTCACCCCTGTTGGTATAGCAAGCACAGCAGTCACATTGCTCCACCATGCGCGCAGATTGCTTACTAGAAGCGCCTGGAACCTTTCATATTTCCCAGTCAGCGTTTTTACAGGATAATTTTGGCAGCCTTTAAGGATATCGCTGCCTTAATAGAGGATAAAAATAAACGGGTGGTGGAAGGGCTATATCAGGCTGGTATAATCTTGTATTCTATACTGTGGAGCTAAACGTCTGGCTGTGGCTCTGTTCAATGAGATTAAACTCCTCCCCGGTTGATTCCCAAAGACCATTTGTCCTATTTTTAACACTAGAAGACGCGTTTTGAGCCAACTACATCTTAGAAGGCCGGTTAAATTGATTAAAATACGATGGTGTAAATGGCATTATAAAACAGCTTCTAAGAATGTCTTTGGTCTCTATCCCATTGAGCCATGGTCAGCAGATTTCTATAGATAGTTTGTCAGATTCGGTTTGTGTGCGCATACATATACAAGGATTGTGTGTGTGTGTGCATATTGGTAATATGTGCCTGTAGATATAGCAGCGACTGCCTTATGTTTAAGAAAGCTTGTCAAAATGAGTCAAAAGAAGGAAACAGCTTAATTCAATCAGCGCTGTCGCTTTCAAGCCCACATGGGAGCCGGGCTAATGGTGTAAGGAAACTTGAAAAGTTGGAAAAATAAGCTTGAGGAAGTTCTCACTACCTGGGAAAGGAGTCTGTTCCTTGAGGCTTTCCTTATATTGTATGATAGTAAAAGCTCTACTCTTCTGGGCCTTGTTGCTTCTCTGTGAGCTCAAATGCCGGATTTTAGTTTTGTGCTCCTCCCAGGAGGCGCAAAGCTTTGCAGAAGTTAGAAGAGGGTTATATGAAGTTCAGTGGAAATGTTTTTCCAGCACTCAGCCAACTTTTTAATAAAAGACGAGAATATGGATCGAGATGTTCTGCAGGAGCATGTTTGGAAGTGAGAGGATGGGGAGTTGGAGAATATACAGGTTAAGTTAAATGTGAAGAAAGGAAACTCTTCTAAATAGGCATCCTGTGGGTATTCCCTCTCAGTATTATGAGAAGGAGACAAATGTTATGCCAGAATGTCTAGAAAACCGACTGTCTGTGTCTGAGCGGTGCAGTGAAATACTGCGGCTCAACTGTATAAGCCGAGCACCTCGTTTGTTTTTACCCGCCCTTCCCCCCCTCTCCGACATTCACCCCCATTAATTCCCTGATTGTGTCTTCCTCTCATTTTCTCCCTCGTTATGCATTTAATGTTTCCAATTTGCCGTCATCACAGAAAAACGCCACAAGAAGCTATAAATTCTTTTCTAATTCCAAATAATTAGGATTACACGGACCAGTGGTTTTCAATCAGCGAGATCATCTCGATGATAGATGGTAGGATAACTGGTCATTGCCGAGACATAAATATTGTGTCGTTCAATTAATCTGGTCTAATGAGGTGTCAAAGCTGCCACTCATCCATCAAATACAATTAGGAATAAACACATATGCATGGAGATGGGTAATTAATAATTAGCAAAGCAAAGAAAATAGTATTGCTTTCAGCAGACACATTCACAGAGCAATTTACCACCGCTCTTTCTCCTTTCCATTTTTCAACGGACTGAGACAATAACACATCAAAGGAATTTCAATCAATTTTCTCCCTTTTTTTTCCTGTCTGATGTTTGATACGCTCCCTGATTTCACCAAGACGTGTGTCACTTTAGAAAGCCGCTCTGAACATCAATAAGGCAGCTCCAAATCTAAAGACAGTTTAACCTTAACAAACCTTAATCTAGGTCCCTTTCATCCAAATGAACCACAGTTAGATGGAGAGCAGGTACTTGATGATAGATAGAGTTCCCTTTCTGGACCCCACCACAAAAAAAAGAGGAAAACATTTTTTTCTAGATCTGGGGAATTGGGGACTGTCATCCACAGTTTGTCTTCATCCCTCTCTAAAGCCCACAAGGCTCATTGTCCTAAAAAAAGACGTTTCATACAGAGTGTTCACTGTCTGCCATTTCCAGAGGGCAGTCAAGCATCCACACATAAGTGCAGCACTGAGAAAAGACCTCCAGTGTGAAGTTAAAAAATGAGTTTGGCCGAGTTCAAAATATAACGTTCCAGCTACTAAAAGGAAGCAATATTTGTAAGCAACGTTTGTCGTCTTGCAGACAATCTCTCCCTAAACTTAGACCAACCCCTGAACTCTTTTGTCCCCTATTCTTGACCACAGATGTAAGTCTGCATGCAAAGCCCAGTAAGAGATGCTTAGTGTGTCTCCAGTGGGTTACATAAATGTAGTAGTATATTCACTCAACCATCTTTTGCATTAAACATTATTTAGCCAGCAATTACATTTATCTTAAAGTGAGATATTATATTGGTATTATCTTTTTTTCATCAGTGTCCCATTTGATAAACAGAGAAGCAGCTGATGAAAATGTCTTGACTGATGTCTGAATTTGCTCAGTAATGGGGCTTTCACACTTTAAGAAAAGTCTTGATATTTGCCAGAGGATCTGTATGCGTGAACGCAAACAGCCAAATATTTTACCCTGAGTTTCTCGTGCCAGCTCCCTAGTATATCCGCAGAAAGTACGGGTGAGCTGATGTGAGAACACAGCAGGATATCCGGAGAATTCACCTGGAGCCAGAAGGAGAGAGTGGTGACGTTTATATCCTGTGACTGAATGCCCGTGACCGCCATGATCTCCGTGTACGTAATTAAACAGCTGCGTTACGTTTTCTGTCCGTCAGAGTGTTGTTCTCCGCTCTTTTGTTGAAAGTGTTTTTCCTTTGAACTACACGTAGCATTGATATAAAGGCAAACCTTCTCATTATAGCATCGTAAAGCGGACTCTGTTGCTTCACCCGCTACTTCCGCGTCGTTTTTGTTTTGTTTACGTCACGCCTTACCTCAGGAGACGCCCCACCTGCCTCCCATCTGACAGAGATAGTCTCCCACTGTGAGGTGCATACGTGAACAGCCAGGTCGGGAGAATATCCGGAGCAGTCCTCCTGAAATCAATCAATCAATCAATCAAACTTTATTTATATAGCACTTTTCATACAAAGATGTATCACAAAGTGCTTTACAAAAAAATAAATCAAACAGCAACAACATGACTCCCTCCCCTCCCCCACCCCACAATCCAAAAACTAAGGTAAAATAACTAGATTAAAACAGGTACTGACGGACTGAGGAAACGCTATCATTAATTCTCAATGAGGAAACACAGGAGGTTAAAAATGTAATAAAACTAATTGAGATAAAATGAGATTCAGTTAAAAGCTAGACTAAAAAGTAGGTCTTGAGTTTGCTTTTAAAACTGTTTACATCGTGTTCTGCCCTCAGGTCTCCAGGTAAACTGTTCCACAGACGGGGACCGTTGTAATAAAAGGATGCCTCACCGTAGGTTTTGGTTTGGACATGTGGAACAACTAAAAGACCACTTCCAGAAGACCTGAGGGCTCTAGTAGGCTCATAATTTAAAAGCAAATGGGATAAATAGGTGGGAGCAAGACCATTAACAGCTTTAAAAACCAATAAAATAATCTTAAAATCAATTCTAAAACACACGGGTGAATGAAATGATCTAGATGTTTTCAGGAGTGCATTATGTGAAAAGTGTCCTGTTGTCCTTTTAGCTGTTCACCCTTGAAGGGGCGGAAATATCGGAACCCAAAAGTTGGAGTGGATGAGCACTTTTTAAGAAGGCAAAAATTTACATCAAGAACATCGGGACTTTTTCGTGATTACTGAGCCATTTTACTCAACTCTCTCTTGAATGTTTCACAAATTGACCAAATGAGATGCTTCATGTTTGATGTTAAGTATATCAGTTTAGGATGATGGAGACACATGATGAAGTAGTAATCCATGGTGTCGTCCTCATAGAGTGAACGTCTACATATCAGTCCAGAGACACCTGGATGGTTCAGTTCAGCAGCAGCAGAGAGGCAATTACCCAGAGGCATCGGGGTGAAAGACAGGAGCAAAATCAATACATAATTTCACCATTTCAGAGGGTGTTTCCTTCAGCTGAGTCAATGTCTCAATTCACTAGTGTCAGTTTTTCTTTTGTTTATCATATTTTACAGGGGAAATGTTAATAAATAATTATTTACCTGTTTTTCCGTTACCTGCTGAGGGTTATATACTGTAAGACACTTTCAAGCAGATGAATGTAAATGTGGTTTGAATTTAAATCTACTCTATGTGAGCTGCAGCATTAATAAGTATCGACCCAATTCTTCTTCCAGGAGTTTTCATGTTGAAAAAGCTGATTTTGGATTCACAAAAAAAAAAAAGGTGACACGGACACCTCTGTGCGTCCTGTGAGCAGCATATGTGGGAGACATTTCACTGTACGTGACCCCCAGGTGAGGCGTATGGGAAGTTTCATCTGGTCCTCACAGTACAGAAGTGTGATGAAAGTTCACACAAAGTTTACAGCCACCGCATTAAAAGGTTTGTCCCCTTTCACACTCCATTCTGGAGGCGGGCAGACGGGCAACCCCTGCCTGCCCAGCACCAAGATGCCATGTTGAAGTGACAGCAGATGGACACAAAAAATGAAACAAATCAATAATGGCATCTCTTATGGAAAAGATCACCACACAGCATACAAAGATAATGACCACAAGTGCACTCAAGCGTTGAGGCTGCACCTACAGAGGCGCTGCTTTAAAAGAACGCAGGTTAGCATGATTGACTAATCTCCTAATAAATGAGAAAAGACAATATAATACAGCTTTGTGCTTCTTTCCACAGCTCTGACTCCCGGCAGCGGCACCTACAGCCCAGCACGATTGTTAAACACTAAGTACTACATCTCCTTCCATAACAGAGCAATTATACCTGCAAAAACTTCAGGCATTATCTCCTTACAAAATAGAAAAAGAGCCATTTTTAGGATTAGATGTGGATAACTTTTATGATGTGGATTTGAATATGAAAAGGAGGCTGGTGCCGAGTGCAGGGCGCCCAGGGGACCCAAACACAGACTTCCTCTAAAATGTTAATCGTTTGGCTAATTGAAGGTATGTTCTTTGTGGGCGCTGCGTTTTGGAGGGTCTCTTCTATGGACCGAGCGAGCACAAGGTAGCAGAGCTCTCAGATGTTATTGTATTTGACTGCTGCTGCACTGTGGCGCCGGTGGATTTAGCTGCTTTCAAGATAAGTTACAGGCATACGCACGCACATCCACAGACGTGCATGGAGACACACGCAAACCCGTATTTGTAGCCACCCACCCGTGCAGCAACACACACTCACACACACACACACACACACACATTAACACATGTACATGCCAACTATTAGCATTTCAAAAGAGCATAATTGCCCGGGGCGGTGGCTGGGGGAGTGTGGCCTCAGGATTCCCCGAGAGCGCCTGTGAAGTGAACGAATCATGAGTCGAGCCTCAGCCGAAGCTCCTCTTTCATAGCAGCATATTCACACCTGCATCCTCCAGAGTAATATGCAGGTAGAGAACTCACACACCTTTTCACGCACAACTCATTCACTTCTGTTCAAGCTTCAGCGGAAAGAGCCCTAAAAAGATCATTTTCTGTAATAAGATTTTCAGTTGCCCCTTGTTCAAGGAAAGTTTTAATTGTTCTAAATGTTGAGCTCAGTCATCACCCACTTTAAATTCAAGCTCAAATAAATTGTTGAAACTTCAGGTTGAGGCATTAACATGCACAGCACAGCACACATCACTGACATGCTGCTGTTCATTGATCAGATGTCAGATTTCTCCTCAAAACTGATTCAGAACATTACAAGTATTTAAATGAGAGTTAAGCTCATTACAAACCAATAAGGAGCTTGTATTCATTCTGGATTTAACAAAAGAAGAGTAAGGTGTAAATCTCAGACTTATTAGACTTCTAGGACAATGCTATAAGTACTGATTCCCTTCTTCCAGCCCTGTCGCAGGGAAGCGTTACTTTTATCTTTGTCAAACTAGTTAAGTATTCTGTTAAACACATTATTGAAACTTTAAGGCTAATAAAGTCTGTTAATCACATCAAAACTGGTATTTAACCAAGTGCGTCTACTTACACTGTACTACTTTGACAGAGGACTTTACATAAATGAAAAAATACAATCATGACAAATATTTGAGTATCTGTTCTCACACTTTTTACAGAAAATGATTGGCACAATATTCATGTTATAGAGTTCATGTAGAAGGCAGTCCAACAACTGTAGAAAGAACACAAAGAGCCACAAGTCATAAATATGGTGTCAAAAAAAGTCAAAGCACAGAAACGCACATGATGTGTTTTCACTCAATGGAAATCAACATTTCACAGTTTGACCACAAGAGAGCACATACTAATGATTGTTTTAAAGTCTGATATATCCTGCTTTGTTTGTCCTGCTCTGTATATTTTATATATACGTGTTTTTAATCTTTTATCAAGATGGTGTTGGCCTCTAAATGCAACCTTATTTAGACTTCTGCTCTGCAGGATGGCTTCTTCTTTAAAAAACTTTTAACTTCTTAAAAAGGAAGGTCAACTCATATTTGTCTTCAAGTTTTTATTGACAAATAAACGCTTGACCAGTCCAAAGTACTAATAAAAAAAAACCCAAATACAAGTACTTCAGAGGGTGTAAAAAAAAAAAAAGAAGTCAGAAACATAAAGCATGAACAGCTTTTAATCCATGCACAGGCGATGCGCCATCACACACTCATGGCGGTCATGTGTAGATGTTCAGGGATCATCAGAGGAGGCTGAGGTGATGCTGAGTCTGTTACCAAACAGACTGCAGTCATCTGAAAGGTAAACTGCCTGGTGGCTGTAAAAAGCGATGGCCTGGCATAAGTGTGATTTGTCTTGTACTGCTGGGTGAGCCCTCACGTCCACTAAGGACGAGATGAAAGAGGGATGGACACTCTGTCTGGGAGAAGTGCTAGCAATGTGGTGAAGGACAATCCGTCACCAGCAGTCATCACTTAACTGAGTGCCGAGCTGCTGAACCACTCAGTGAGAACCACGGCAGACTGAAATGGGAGTGCTGGGCAGAACCAGAGAGATATGATTAAAAATATGCATGAAATGAAATGAAATGCAAATTTGTAATTTTTTACCTCAGTACTGAGTTCAAAAATCTGAATGCAGGATACAATTCATTAAAAGACTTCGCTCATGTGCAAAACTAGAATATAACAACACTTCACTTAATGACCTCCAGTTATTTAGCATTTTTCAACTTCCATAGATTTTCTAGTCTTAGTTTCCAACAGGATGTGGCATTGCACACGGCGGTGAAGGACATGAAGAGGGGCTGCCTCGTCTCATGACACAATAAATGACTGTGATCCGGGTTCCAGCAAAAACAAGGACTGCTTTTCAATTCCACCTCTTTTACCCGGATGAATGATGAACCCGAGGTAAGAGGTGCGGTGTTGTGGTATTAATATACAGCGAGGGCCAGAGCTTCACACTAAATCAGGAGCCACGGTGCATTTGTTATTCTAATGACAAGCAATAACAACGTTTGGGCAGCCTGGACTGAACTAAAAAAAAGAGGACTAAAATAAAAAACATGGAGAAAATACTAAAATATTTCAATACGTCATTTTTTGTCATTACTCTAAGGTGTTGGTGTGTTTAAGAAGAGTTGTAACCTGTCGACTAAAAGAGGAAGGGATAATTGAGAGCATGCCAAAAACAGTGTTATGATAGTCTTTACTCTAAAGTTACTACAGCAGTCTCTGGTTGCTCACACTGAAAAAGATAATCTAAAAAGGCCTCATTTCAAACAAGGCAGGCCAATTTTTAAAATCACATTAAAGCCTTGTTACTTCACTTTTATTCATCTCTGAGGTGTTTTAACCAACAGCTGCTGGTCTGACCCAATGGATCATAAATCAACATTCAGAACAAGATGGAGTGAAAAGGAGAAGAGAAGACGGACGATTCTGGTGAACTCTCCGGACTGAATAATCAATAGTGACAAAAATAAATGGCCTGACTATTTATCAAAGGCTGTGGTCACCAGCACTACAGCAGAACTCATGTAATGTATATTTCATACACTTTTATAGTCATTGATTACCTGCCCTGTA
This sequence comes from Tautogolabrus adspersus, assembly GCA_020745685.1. Classification (NCBI taxonomy): domain Eukaryota; kingdom Metazoa; phylum Chordata; class Actinopteri; order Labriformes; family Labridae; genus Tautogolabrus; species Tautogolabrus adspersus. The sequence continues at coordinate 18,602,949 of CM036543.1, read as the reverse complement.
GTTTGTAAATTACGTGTATATTGATCTGCTCATCATACAGTTGTGGCTTTTTCTGTCGGCTATTTGTACGACTAATAAAGACATCAGGATTTAGTATATATGTGTAAATCATCGGACATGTTCTGCCAATATAGAGGAATATACAGAAAATAAAGATATGCAAGTACTTTTATGAAGCTCAATGTTTTTTACTTGTGTAAATGATCAACAGCACCTTCTTATTAGAGAAGCATTTCAAGAGGCTGACTAATGTCACAAAACTGTTCTCTTTTTATAATTAAAAAAAATAGAGTATTGCTCCTTTGACGTCTGCTCTTCCTGTCGTTGTGAAGAAGAATTCACCAAGCCTTAGATTGTTCACTCTCTAATAGAGAGCGTGAGCTGGGTTTAGACCGTCGTGGGACAGGTTACTTAAATAAAAGTTTACGTTCAGGCAGGATTTGAGAAGTGTCTCATTAGTGACCAAAACCAATTACAATGTGAGTGACAAAAAAATGCAATTTCAGCAGGATTAGAAGGTGATTCCATGCTCCAAAAAGTCAAAAATATTGATTAAAGGTGATAAATCAAACATAAAGAAGAATAATTGCAGTTGTGGTCGGAGCTGCCATTTATTCTCATTATCTAAGATTGTGTTTATTCCACAGGGAGACTGAAGTCAAAAGATGAACCGGAGCGTCCCTGAGAATCCCAGCAGATTACACTACTCCAGCCTGCAGGGAGGAAGGGGTGGGGAGGGGGAGTCAGGGTGGGAGGGACAGAGGTGAGGTGTGGATCGATGGCGCCAGATCAATGATCAATAGGCCGCTCTCACCAATACACTTCCTGCTGACTCTCCGAGCTCTAGTTACACAGATGAAAATGGGTGGGCAGGGCCGGAGTGTGATGATGATTTATGTCAGCAGGGCAGATGTTTCATTTTGGAGCTAGTCTGATAGAGGTTCCTGAATGTCACCATGTGGACAGTGAGCGAGTGTTTTAATGGACTGCTGCTGGTCTACAGGTAATAATAAGACATACTGTTAGAAATCTGGACTTTCAGGAAGTGGAGGAAATCCGTAACAGCTAATATTAACGGTCACACATTTTTTTAAGAGACTTTAATGCAGCCTTCTTTTTTGCCCAAAGTCCAACTAAATTCATCACTTAAGTGAAGACTTGAGCACCAGTGAGGTTAGTCAGGCATGTTTGTCCCCCAAAGTCTGGTTTGTTTGACTGTTGTGAGTGCTCCATACCGTGCTCAAGCACAGTGTTCTTCCTTGGCCCTTTCACGATTGGTAGATAGGCTTCGACACAGTACGGTATCTCTTGCATGACCATTAGCAAAGGTGTGGACATGACATACCCCCTAATCGATGCAACTATACTTCTTGACAACCATTTTAAACAACAGCAGCAAAGGGTTCCTGTTGGTCCGATGCAGAAGTCGAATGTTTACTCAAAATTTGTCAGCTGAATGAAACACACAAGAACTAGGAGGTCTTTGGGAAAATCTGCAAATATCCAGTATAATGACGTATGTGCCAAGAGGTAACTGTGCTCAGGCCCGGTTGGGCCTGGAGCAGTGTGAGTTCAGGCCAGAGGGGGACTGGGTAGGGGGACAATCATGCTTCACACAGTTCAAATGGGCCTAGTGTGAGTGAGCCCTAAATATCAGAGAAATAATAAGAAAAAGTAGGCCTACTTTAAGGCTTCATTTGGTCTTTCACACAAGTAATGGAGTCTTTTTTATGATTAAAGCCAAAGTGGCTGTTGCAGTCCAAAATCTCTTCTCTATAGACATGATGCAGAAACTGATGGAGGTAAACTGAAATGTTTCTTTACTTTAGTTCATATTGGTGTCATCAAACGGTGCAAAGTGTACATTTTGTCCCTAATGTCTCCTAGAGCAAACAATTTTGCTGGTTTTTCAAGGTTATACTAACATCAGTGCTGCCATTCAACATCTCTAACACATACACGGAGGTGATCACAAACACACACACACACACACACACACACACACACACACACACACACACACACACACACACACACACACACACACACACACACACACACACACACACACACACACACACACACACACACACACACACACACACACACACACACACACACACACACACACACACACACACACACACACACACACACACACAGGCCTTGTTTCGACCTGTCAGTCACCCATGCCTCTCAAAGCCAAGGTCTAGTGACAAGTGTTAAATCAGAGCATGCCTTCATTGCTGCCATGGCTAATGCTGTTAACTGCAGAGCAGCATCTCGGCTAACACATTCTGGCTAATTTTAATTACCCTGAAAAAGCCCCGCTCCCAGCTCTACACACTTGGTGCCAATCTTCTTCACATCTTGGTTATTAGAGCCGGCCACATGAAAGCAAAAAAGGACCACACACTTCAAGTACAGTGCTAAACTCTCCTCCGAGGCTTTAGTCCATGTCTCTACTCTGTGTTGCTCTGTAACTGGAAAGAGCACGGCAAAGACGTGACCCCCCCTCCTCCTCCTCTTCAAGATCCCACCTTAAGTTACCCCCTCACTACTGTGTCCACCCGGCTCTCAGCCGTGCTAAATTGGGTTAACGCTCACTAAGTGTCCCATCGTTAGCGCTGTTAATTGACTACTGCGTGTGATAATTAACAGGGAGCGGACTGCCTACCTCGCTAATCTTATTTAGGTCATTTGCATTTAAAATGGTTTTGGTCTCTCTGGCAAGTAGAAAAAAGAAACATGCTCTTGATGGTCAAGTCAGACTGCACAGCCATTTAACATAAGAGCCCGTGAAAAAGCGTTGGCATCATGAAATGTAGTCCAAACCTGTACATTTAGAATAGAAAAATGGAGTCTACTTGTAGTGTTTTTTATAAAGCGTATAAGTACAGTACACAAGATCTCTCAGAGCATCCAATCAACACAGAGACTTTACAGTAGACCTAGTTCATTAGAGACCTTTGGGTCCAATGAGAAAGAAATACCTCTCAAGTTGTTTATACAGCGTTGCAGAGCTAACATCAGTTCAATTTTCAGTGCATAATTTGAGTAGTGGGCATTATAGTAAATATTTAAGTTATGTGTGGGATAAGCACAAAATTCATTTCTTAAAAAGAAGTTCAAACCCCCATGTGGAGAGGCTCTGCAGCAAGAGTCCTTGCTGCAGACCCCTCAGGTTCAAATCTCACCCTGGGCCTTCAGCTGTTCTATCAAATCAAGGTAACATGGACACTACAAAAAACCAAGACTATTTCAACAGAGGAAATTTAGGTTAATAACTGATGAACAAAAAATGTAATTGGGAACAACGTCCTACTACCTACTTCTCTTCTGTACTATTAGAATAAGGTGAACTGTTTACCCCTACCTGTACAGGTCTGGTACAGGAAAGACAAAGTAACTGAAAGATTTAAAAACTAGTCCTTCATTGCTGTGTTTACCAAAGGCATGCTGTCCCATAAAAAGTTCATCACATCCCTTTTCTCTCACTAGCTAGTGCTGTGGATGTATGAAGGTTGATTTTGTGGTCGTGCTGTGATACCTCCAGATGAATGTTTCCTTTGTTGAAGCACCTTCTGTCCTATTTTGGCAATGACACGAGCGTGCGTTAGCTACGGGGGAGACACACGACTGAGCACTCCTCCTGATTCACACAAGCATTAACACAGCACATTAGCTCGGCCGAGTAGTGGGAATGAAAGATGGGCTAACACCGCTGCCCCAGGCAAAGTGAAGACGTACACTAAAGCCAGCTGCCATCTATTATGGATCGCCAGTGCCGACCCCCGCTGTCCGTGTTACAGGGGTGACGGTGCTGTCCTTGCCGAGGCGGTGACCTTCCTTGGTGGGGAGAGGGCGCCGGGCAGATTAAAAGTGGACTGGCTCACCGTGCAGTCCAGGCGTGCCCCTGATGTTCTGCCCAGATGGTAGCCACACACACTCCTGAGCACACACAAGTACAAACACACACATTCTGCTGCATCCTGGGATGGCAGATGTGGGGTACTAACACAGCCTCTCCTCAGGGTGCTTAGCCTTCAGAGTCTATACACTCTACATCTCTTTTTCAAAACTCACACACACACTCACTCTCCCACACACAACACATGCAGTCCTCAGAGGTCTAACCAACCCTCACCTCCTCCGCTCTCCTTCTGAGTGTTTCTCCATCACTTAATTCTGGCTGTATGTATGTGAATCATCCATCACTCACTCAATCAGTCCATTGAATTTCATTTAGTGCGGTGTTACACAGGGCATGTGATTGATTCACTGCTACCTTTTCACTGAAGCTTGAATGACACACAATGCTGGTTTGTAGACGCCCTATACACATACACACACACACACACACACACACACACACACACACACACACTGCTATAGCTTATACGCTGCTGCACTGGGTCTCCGTTGCCAGTGGGGAGAGTTGGGTGCCCATGCTGCCAAAGAAGACCCCTTTGAGATTTCCTCAAGGTCGCCATGTCCAGCTGGCTGAGCCAACATCTGTTCGGAATGGCCTCAAGACTGGCATGAGAGAGGCCTGTTGACGCTGCCTGACCTTGGACCAACGGCCATATTTGGAAAAATACCACAGTTATTAACTAGCTGATGTTTTAAACAGTCCAAACATGGTAAGCACCTTTCTTATTTTTTTTGGTAGACTCTTAAATAAAAAACAAAGGCCTAATTTATTGTTTGTTTCTGATATTTGCTCCGGTATTAGTTCATGTATTGGCAGATAACAAGAAATTGCAGTTAATAAATGTTAACTAAGACTTGGGGTTATAATAAAGTGGTTCCCTGTATAATGTGTCCCCTGAATGGAAAATGCATCTTTTAGGGTTGGGGTAACTCACGAGGCCATTGTCCCTCACCAATTGCTGATAGTAACCAACCTGATTCATACAACAACAAAAACATCAGGCCATAATTCAAACAGTTAATTTCTTAAATTTGATGCCTGTGCTTAGAGTGTCTTCTTGGTTAAAAAAGAAAAAGTTGATAAGATGAACTTCTCTGAGTGTATTTTTGACTCTAACTACTGTGCACCCAACCCAACAAAATATGTCTGTAATAGAAGTTTCCCATTAAGAAAGACATTTCAAAGTTCTTTTAAAGGAGTCGGACATGTGTGAGTATCATCTGCATAACAAGTGGGGATGCATATCGTTAGGAAATCATTGACACCAGTATTGATACTGGTTCTGCTTATCGATACGATACTTATCGATAGGGGTGGGTAATATGGAAAAATATGATTTTACTTTTTTTAAATTTTATTGCAGGACCACAATCAAGATTTTACCGCGATTCTTGTCTTGTGTGTGTGAGATTGTTTTTGTGTGTCTCCCTACCTCAAACATACTGTCAGCAGCTGGAAATCGATGGTCTAAATGTGTGGTTCCAGTATAGCTAGCAGTGTATCGAACTGGACAACTGACGTACTGATACACACCTGGACGCGATCGTGATACTTCTGAAGCTTCTTTATCAAAGGGTGAAAGTCAACTTGCTCTTGTATTGTTTTCTGGAGTGGATGGACCAAGTAGACCTATTCAGACTGCTGTTTCAAGCCGTGATATTTACGCCCCTCTTACAAGCATTACTGAGGCACGACGGTATCAGCTGAGCCAGCCGAGGAGCTCAGCGCTGTGTGTGTGTGTGTGTGCATGTCTGACTGTGAGTCTATGTGGAGCTCCCATTGTGCCGTTCTTCCGCAATGCCAAAACGCAATGTGAATTCACAGACTGGGACAGCAATATGACGTTGCTGCGGGAATCAATATGATAGTACAAAGACATGATGACGGCTGAGTTTAGTTACAGCGCTTTTGCAAAAAAAAGCAATCTGAAAAGGACTAGTGTTTTCTTTTTTCTTATTCAGAGTGAAAGAACCACAAAATCATCTTCACAGCTTGATGACTCTACTTTAGTTTCTATCTACAGTTCGCTTTGTAATAATGAGGGACAAATATTATTTTAATCATGTAGCAAGAAAATGAAAATATAAATGAAATGGTACAGTACACAAAGGACTCAGAAAAAAAATTAAATGCTTTTTTTCAATTTGGACAATAAAATGCATCTCCAATATTTGCAAAGGTAACATTTATTTATAGCTTACCTAACCCTAACCCTAGAAATAATTGTTCTCTGTATAATAGTGCAATACAGCCATTATGAATACACAACCTAAAAACAGTTCAATATTTTTTAAAACAACACACTAGGCCACGATCCTCTAAGCAGACATATTTATAATTCACAGTATATATGATGATTTTCTTCTGCTGCCAAAGGCCTGTTGTAATTTGGACAATATGAATGACTTGCTGTAAATCTCTGGAATGAACAATTTATTTTGTTGTATCACAAAACTGCACGAGTGTCATGATGAAGACAACTTTCTGTCAACAATTCTTCATCGTTATCAGCACATGTAGTGTTAGTGGACTGAAAAATGATTGACCGCTACCAACACTTTCCTTGTTTTAACTCTTCATGGAGGTTGTTCTCTGCCAGCAAGGCTATCGATTTTCCTATCAAAAACGAAAACAGGCATTGTGGAGAGGCCGCAGAGGTCAGTGTGAATTAGAGCAGAGGTGTGTTATTGTGTGATTGTGTGTGTGCGTGCGCATGTGTGTGTGTGTGTGTATGAGGATGTCCCCTCCTCCTCCCCTACATCCTCATTGTCACTCCCCAAAGGCCTCTCTGTTAAATTGGCTGACAGATAATAAGATCATACAGGAGAGTACAGACACGGAGACCTTTGTCCCACAATGCAACAGTCTTACTTCTGATAAAGCTGCATCACCGACACTGTGGAGTGAGTAGGAGGACGGAGTAGACACACCTGAGAGGATTTTTTTGTTTTCTTTGGGTGGCTTTTTATTCTGTTGATTTGTGTTTTTAAATGGAACCTTGCCTTCGATGTTTTTTTTACGTCTCAAAAGCAAATAACAATTTTAGGTTATTTGTCAAGACCAACCACAATTATTCAAAGTTATTACAACACATTTCATGTCCTGTATCTCAAACACCACTTCACCTTGTACAGTAAGCATTAATGGGGCCATAGTTTTGATTGAAGAAATTGATCCATTTGAATATAAATTGCTAACACTCACAAAGTTCAGTTTAAATCATTGCAGAACTAGAGTGAAACTTTATCTTTCCAGTGATCAAAGCTGCATAAAGCTCTGCCACAAATAAACGTCTTTAGTGTAACGTCTCTTGATGAGCACGACACATGAAACTGGCACCGCAGGTGTCACACTGTTTCTGTTCTGTGCTGGTAGCGTCAAAAAATAAAGTACCACCGATTTCACTTTTTGGCAGTTGGAAACACCACAGTCTTTTTTTTTAAGCATGGTTAATATGAGAACTACTTCATCCTTATATAACACATAGGTTGAATGGGTTTTGTTTTGCGTCCACTCTGCACACTGGTGATAGCAAACGAATGACACTCTACTATCTTGCTGTCCGACAATGCTTAGGTTGTGATTATTTCTTACAAGCTAATCGAGCTGGATATTTGTGCTTGCCACAAAGACTGTTTGCTATTATGTAGCTGCAGTTTGGCTGGGCAATATGGCCTTTTGTTTCTTGTTGTCTTTAAAAAACAACTAAAAATGACTGAAATAACTCCAAACAAGTTTTGCTTTAATTTTAATAAAAGAAATGCAACAAAAGCAAACTGAATTTCCCTTCTGGGATTAATGAAGTAAACTGGATTTCCCTTTTTGGGTTAAAGTGCAAACTGTAAACTTGTCTTTAAAAGTGCACTATGAAGTTTCAGAGGTCAGGAAAGTACAAATGAGGCAAAACAACTTTAATAAATTACTTGTGACTGGGTAGCACATACCTGGTGCCAACAGGTTAGGGGCATGTGGATAAATCATTGATTTTAGGAATGATTTGAAGATTCTTTTCATTACTTTTAAGGCACAACATGGGCTGGCCCCTACCTATATTTCGGAGCTTTTAACCCCTTATGAACCAGGACACAGCCTGAGATGCTTTGCTCTGGCCGTTCATAGGTCCAGGCTAAAAAAAACAAAGGGGACAGGGCTGTTTCTGTCAGAGCCCCTAAACTGTGGAACAGCCTGCCAGAGGAGAGCAGACCCTCTTTTTATTTCTCTACTTCAGACACACGCTCATACACAAAAAAAGCTTTTACTCTGTGATTTTATTTCATTTTATTTCTCATATTTATCCATCTGTTTGCTTGTATTACTGGTTCTCTATTATTGCACACTGGGAAGCTGCACGTCTCTGTTTGAGATGTTGAAATAAAATTGTTGTGCTGCTGCCTTAAGTTGTAACAGCCTTTGAACAAAATGTGCAGCGGACTGTGGTTTGTTCGAGGTGTGTCGCCGCAAAACGACTGACGAGATTAGGGCTGAGTAAAAAAAAATCTAAATTTCTATTTTTAAAGATACTCCTAAACCACAAATTCAAATTAATCTATAAAATCGCTTTATTGCTCAGCCCTAAATGGCACATTTCTGGAGTAGCAACACCGACATACAGTAATAAACTAATGCATTTAATAGGAGCTGCTTGTTTGTGGTCAGAAACCATTGCAACAACACAATCAAATTTAACAATTGGTTGAGTTTCCTCCAGATCTGAACTTTTCAACGGTCAAATTGATTGGTAATTAGTTATGACATTGATTTTAAATACCTGTTTTATTTCATGGTTTACTTTGGGGCTTGTCAGGCCTTAATGTTGATAGGACAGTCCATAAAGTAGGACATTGGGAAGAGAGGGTGGGGAATGATCTGCGTGAAAGAAACCTCAGGTTAGACTTGAACCTGGGCCGCCCCGTTGGAGCACTATAGCCTCAGTACATGGGCTGCTACCTAACCGCTAGGCCATTGGCACCCCATCTTTGTGTTTTGCTGACAATATTTTGGCTGGTTGGCTTTTTGAGTTAAGCAGCCTCTGGAAGATAAAACAAAGACTTGGTCCCCGATCTTATGTTGTCAGTGACCAACACATTTAAATCAGAAGGGATTTCTAATGTGTTGAAAACTGCTCACTGCTTGTCAAATTTAAGACATAACATGATTAAAAGTGTCACTGTTTTATAGTCTGCACCCTTTTCCATGACATGGTGGAAGTACTGCAGTTTGTCAACCACTGTAAAAAGCAAACAGGTGATGAAGAAAGAGAGAGATTCTATTGTAGTCGTCACTGTTTTCAGTAGCTGTAACAGAAGTTCATCCTTCAGTATTTATACTTGCTGCTCACACTTTTCATAATTATTTGTTAGGCTCTTCGCTATAATCCCAAATGGGACAATTGTATTCAACCTCTATCTTCTTTACATTTATCTATAGTTTTCAGGTTGAGATGTGCTGCTCTGCTTTCCACCACATCACCCCTCAATACATCCCCACAGCGTGTCCTCGGGCCTTCTGCCCCAAGGGCTCATGGGATACGAATACTCCCTGGGGCTGCCGTTTTCACAGCCTAAGAGAGAAGCACTCAAGAGGGAACAGGAGAGAGGCGGCAGCAGCAGCAGCAGCATTTCTCTGTTTGCTTGATGTCGCTATAATGGAAATATGCATAAGTGAGAAAGGCATTGTGGGCCTTTGGGGCCCGAGAAGTACAAATATTTTAATAACAAACACTTTCAGTGTTTGCCTCCTGTTAAAGCACCTGGGTATTATTTCACACTGAAAGCAGTCAGACAGTGCTGAATCTTGTATGCATAAAGATATAGTTGTTTTCTTCTTTTACTGGAAGTGATTTTCATGCCGCGAAAAGTTTTCCTGGTGATATGTCCTTTGGAGAACTGTCATTAATCAAAAGTCAAAGTCACCTCAGATCTCACATTAGAATAGACCAGTTTAGCTACGGCTGAAATTGCAGCTGACCCCTCATGCCCTGAGCACTTATTCAAAATCAGCAACACGGCCATAGGGGGCTAAAACAACTAAATTGAGTGAGGTTGCAAGAAGCTGGTAAGAGTACTGAGGGAAAATACCCAATAAAGCAATGCCAACTGGCAGTCTCTGGGGTGGGCTTGGGCTTTCTAATGTCCTGATGGGTGACTTATAGCTTTATATACGCTATGAATGTAAATGACAAAGGGGTTGTACTGTAGAAAATATCTTGAAAATGAACTAACATGGTGGTGTCAAGCCAAAAAAGGCAAGCTATGTCCAGTGCAAAGATTCCTGTGGTCAGAAAGAAGAACTGAAAAGCATGGTCCAAATGTGACAACTTCCAGCATCACAAATTAAGTTTCTTCTTGCAAAACACTAAAATGAACTAGTGGATTTTTAAAACCATGCAAAGTGAAATACTTGTGATTTAGACAACTTTAGTCTACTGTACCTCTTTTAAAATTAGAAGTCAATTGTGTCTGCTGTCCAAAATCAGTTCAATGCTTTTAAACAATATAACTTCTGTATATATGCATAAGAAAACATGTTTTTAAATCAGGTGATATAAACAGCACATGAATAAGGACAAAGGCCTCAACAGATCCTCTCCATACAGGAAGTGTCGACTAGTGTTTGCAGCCTGTTTTATCAGACTTGCATTTGTTTTTGTTTTTTGACTCTTGAATCATTTTACATTTTTGAAAAACTTTGTTTCAACAGCTGACAATTGAATGTCTTTGTACTACTGGACATTTATGTTTGAGTGTATGAGATTGTTAAACAGGAAATCAAATACAGAAAAAACGGTTCAGCTGACCAAGTTAGACTCCCTCCTTGGATTTTCATAATGAGCTGTCAGTCATTTCTCAGCGCCCAACAACTTTCATCTGCCCCGATTCCTACCCTCCTCCCCCATTTATCACTGCTTTCTCTCTGCTGCGACACACTCCTCCGACGCCCCGTGTCGTTTATCACGTCGGCTGGAATAGAGTTTCTCCAGCTGTCAATTTAGGAAATGGAGTGACGAGCGAGACCCCTGGGACCCACGCACTAATCTCACACTGCAATGTTACCGAAAATGATGTACATCTGCAGTAGCCAGTTACATCCTCGTGTGTACATCAATTACCTGTCTGCACTCAAAATTCATCCCGTCAGTCCACAAACAACTGATCGAACACTGCAGCAGAAACTCAACTTGTTCATCTCATTTTTAGTGTAACATGACTCTTAAATGTATCCTGAAATACCCAACGCTTGAAAAATCTCCTAAACTCTGCTCTACTTCACACAACCACTCTTTCACCTCAGTAGCGATAAAATCCTACCTGCCCCAGGGTTTTAACGGTCAGTACTGCTGCTCTTATCAGAGTCTGCGGTGAAAAACACCGGTGTCACGCAGTCATGTGTCCCACGGGGAACAGATATCATAGTCGGTTAGATGACAGGTGTCGAGGATGAGCAGTGACTGAGGCCTCTGCTCATCACTCTGCTGACCGGTGCAATGCATTGTCGAACGTGTAAACATTTCTGGTTGGCTTGTAACCGAAATCAGGTTTTGTTGGGTTGGCAAAATGTAGATAATGATGAAACTTTTTCCCTTTTGACTGTGCAAAGTTTGGATAATGATACCCTTACAGTATTGATATTAGCCTACACTACTGCCAAAAAAAGATATTGGTTATCAACCAATTAGCCCCCAAATGAACAGGTTCCAAGTAAAAAGTTGTGTGACAATTACAACCATTAACAGTATGAAATGTTTTATTACTCAAAGCTATTAAATTAGCAGTGTTCAGAGTTTTCCCACCATTATGAAGTATATTTGTGTAATCGCTCTAATCGTATCAGGGGGCATTAGTATCGACAAATACTCAGATTGAGGTATCAGAATCAATTTTAGGAAGGAATATTTCTGTTGTTGCATTTCTGCTGTAAATGTACATCATGGCTTTTCTTTGTGCATTTTTTCCCCACTCAATGTGCGTACGAAACAAATACTATAAATTGTTTATACTGGCTCAGAGGTTGTGTGAAACATCTTCTCCAGGTCATAGTAAAACCGTTATTTCATTGGTCAGCCACTTGTAATCACCCTTGTGTTTTAAAAGGTCGAGGGGTCAGGGGTTATGGGAGATAAGGACCCTAGGGAGCGTCATAAAACACTTGCGACACTTCAGGCCTCGTTTGTCATACCGGAGCTCGATATCACTCATTCATCTTGGTTAGGGAAGTCTTTTCCTTCAATAGAGGTCTTACGTCATAACTCTGCACCGGGACCACAGTCTGCACTCTGAGAATACTTTTATTTTTATTTTTGCTGTTATATTTGGAGTGTGATGGTGTATTTTTAAATGGTAGGAAAAAAAGAAAACAAGAATACCTGACTTCAACATTTGAAAAGTAGTGTGTCTTTGTGGCAAGACAGGTGCTGTATAAAACATACAGAAGCTTTATTTAATGCCGTTGTTTTCCCCCAGTGCCTTACAGTAAACCAAGTTTGAGGTTTTCAATGTCAAAACACACTTCCTGAGATTGGGTGGTAACATCAACTGCTTGCCCTCACCCACATCTGCATCGTATTTTCCTGAATTTGCCGGCGCAGAAAGGAACAATCAAACGGTCGACAAAACAAATGAGATTCCCTTACATTAGGCAGGCGTGTAATCACATTTCCCGTGTTGTCTCTTTCCCTATATGCTGCATCCTGTCCAAAGTGGAGCCAGAAAGTAGAAGCTGCATCAGCGGGTCACAGTGCAGCCCGGTGCGGGGCCTCCCTCTGTTAGCTCTGCATACAGAGCTGCTCGCCCCCCCCCCCCCCCCACCCCCCAGCTGAGACGTCTCATTTAGTGCATCTGCAAACAACATTACAGGTGGAAACGCTTTAGGAGATGTCTCGCAAGCATTAATCCCATTTGTGTCCTAACCCATTTCAAATGTGCATGCCGCTGCACTCATGGAATGAGAGAGACGCTGAGGTGATCAAATGGATGCAAGGCAAAATGTTTTCCAAGGACTTCAGTGGACACACAAAGGAAATGTCATCACTAAGAGGATCTGCTTTCAACAAACAGAAAAGACACTGTTGTGTTTTTTTTAAATATTGAGCAGAGAGAGGTTGATTTGATAACGTTTACATGAGGAAATGAGATGTTTAATACAATTCAAAAGGTTCCTGTGTAATTCAGGTGTTTGAAAACTGAAGTGGATTTAATCATGAAGTATAGATTATCCTATACAGAAACACAGGGAGCTTAAAGGCACTGATGTCCTTCCAAAGGTGTAACCACACTGAGCCCAAAAGTCTTCAAATGACGCATTAACAGCATCAAGTGGTGACGCAAATAGTTGTGTAAAGCTTCTTTTTTTTTTTTTTGTACAATCAATTATTACCAAAAAATGTAAAAGTCCTCTAAATCCATGTAATTCATTTGAAATAGAAAGTAGTCCGCTGATATTAAGTCACACATTTTTCAGTGGGTGTACATTAGAGACTTAGAAAAAATCAGCTCTCTTTGAACTACTTGTTAAAATAAAATAAAAAACAATCACCACAAAGAGAAGAAAATGTGAACAACATGAGAAGAAAAACTTACGGATCTTTTAAATCCTGGTGTGAATACTTTAAGACACTTATGGAGACAAAAAAGTAAACCTAACAAACCATAAGAGTAGGATAAAGCATACACAGCTGAGAGCAGGACTAAATCTGAAATGCTACTCCCTGTAGTTAAATACTACCCTCTAGTGGGCGGTACATCGATGCTGGATGTCTCATCTTCAGCCAACTAGAGGAAGCAGAGGCTGAATTGTATCACTTACAAAAAGGCCTGGGTTTTCTCCGCTTTCTTGTAACCGTAATCTCAAACAAAAGGAAAAGCGTACACAGAAATCAAACTTTGAATATGGTTGAAGTTTTCATGAATCTGATGACATGAGAACACTCAATGCTTAGACTTCATGAGAGCAGACGAGCAAATGCTGACCTGTGCAGAAATCCAGAAGGGTTACACAAATAGACAAAGTGAATGAGACAAAAGGAAAACACCCAGTGATGGAAGAACAGTCACATAACATACTGTGTGCTGGGTTTTTTTTAGCTCCTGTGATTATGATTTAACATTTTATTCTGAAAACAAGCTATTAACAAAGAAAAAAAGGAAAAAATGGAACTTGTGTTGGAAAGCTAAATATGGTGTTGAGTCTGAAAAGTTTGATTTTAGCAACGCACCTGTAAAGGTAAAATGGTTTCTCCATCAATAGATCAGTCAAACAAATACATTTGTCAGCTATTTTTTATTGTTTAATAAAAACGATTTTTCTGTCTTTGTTCCTTTATTACGAGAGCTGACAAGAGACGGGAAATGTTGGGAGAGAGAGAGAGAGAGAGGGGGTTGGTTCTTGGTCATGTACCAAATAGTGATATGCCCCAGAGTCGACCCTGTTACCGGTGTGACATGGACTGTAGCCTCTGTGCATGCGGTGCTACGCCAACCGGTCCAAACCAGCGCCCCTGGTTTATTACAAGACGCTGGCTTCTTCTTCTAGAATTACATTTCTAAATAAAGCAGAAATTTAGAAATTAGTCTGACAAACAGACAAATGAAAACACAATCTTTTTTTTAAACACACCTAAACCATAAATAAATGAGTTCAGTAAATTTATCCATGGATTAATTGATGAAAGTTACTCCCAGCTGCACACCTGTGCACTCCTCACTTCGTTGCTGTACTTCCTCTCTCTGAGTCTAACTTCAGGCAGCTGAATGACACACGCCACCCACTCCCCATCACTGCCTGCTCTCTGTATTCTCCTCCTCGGTCACGTCCAATTAGCTCTCCTCTAAACACTCTCTGTCATTAGGCTAGCCATAATCCACTCATCGTGCCTTCATTTGGCGAATAAATCACACTCAGAGTTTTTTCACACTCTTTTCCCTCCCTTCCTCCTCTGCCACCGCCGCTGTCTTTTTTAAGCTCCGTCTCTCCCGCAGCCTCGTTAACCCTGTCCTGAGTTTCTACGGTGACAATCTCTGCCAGGCCTCCTCATTGGACATGGCAGCAGGCAATTTGCATGCCAGACTATTTCTCTTCATCATTGGGCCTCTTTCTCGCGCGCTCTCTCTCCCTCTATGCTAGAAGAATAGAGAATAACTCAGCAACTGACGGCAGACGGCATGCACGTCCTTGTCCTACAAGGTTACGAATCCATTTCATCTGTGCAGGAGGGGAGTGAATTAAAATAAATGATGGCCGGACATTTATTGCATTCTGGGGGTGAAGGAGGGATTGGGGAGGAGAGGAACAAGTTGTGGAGGGAGACTTGTGTCTCATACTGATGATTGGCAGACGGTTCGATATTACCACGCACGCAGCGATGGCACAAAGAAGAAAACAAAACGAGAATAAGAGAATTATCCCCCACTGAGCGGAGTTTAAATCTGTGTGTCTGAGCTGACTGTACTTCAGACTGAGCCGGCGCTCCGGGAGACAACTCAAACATGTCAGTGAATGAAGCAGTGCAAGTCAAATAACAGTAGTCAGTGTCAGTCCAAGCTGTCCTGTGCTGCACACAGTAACACACAGGCCAACTTAAAGCTGTTTATCAATCATATGTCGATATTTTTCTACTTTGTATTTTCTAATTGGCTTTTTTTATTTTTGTTTTGGTAATTCCCCGTAAAAAAAAAAAAAAATTCTTCAAAAGCAACTCCTGTCAGGAACTCTAAGTTATGAGGAGCAGAAAGGGCTGCAGAGTTTTTGAAAGTTCATTTCTGTAACGAGAAACGATGGATAAATAACCACTTTTTTTCATTATCGACAATAGCAATCAACTCTGGACAAACTTTCCGTAACATTCAACACATTCTATTTATATCACCATTTTCAAACATGATCAGCCACTGAGGAGAGCTCATTTATTGTTGTATCTTCATATTCATATATATGTTTTTATAAATACTCACTGTGAGAGAATTGAATGAATAAAGCCTGATAGTATTTATTCACTAATCCACAAACTTGTTTTGTCTGTGGCAATGATGCTTTTGCAGGAAGTGATTCCACACAGCCAACACTTACTGTATATGTTGTTAACATTAACACAACTGCACCTCATATCTAAAGAGACAAACGAGGAACACTGAATATTAATCTGTATGTATGTTGATATTGAACTGTAAGTACTAGTAATTAAAGGATATGTTGAGTCTATTTTGTTAATAGTTCGTCTTAATTCCTTTTTTCTTTTTCCAGAATTGTTTTTGGCTTTGATAGGACAGTGGACAGGGCAGGAAACCAGGAGAGAGAGAGTGGGGAATGACATGCATGACAGGAGCTGCAGGTCGGGCCGCCCGCTTGGACGACTATGGCCTCTGGACGTGGGGCGTGACCTAACTGCTAGGCCATCAGCGTCCCCCAGTTTGTTATATTTCTTAATTGCTATCCTTTTTAATCCAGCACTGTGACGTTGTCAAGAACAGGGATTGTGTGTACGGAGGACACTGGAAACCACTGCACGTCCCTCCAAACTGCATCTTGTTTCCGTCTGCGTGTTCCAGAAATACATCCTGGGACCCAAAGGATCCCTGGCTAAGTGACTTTTTTCCCCTTTACCACAAAGCTATCAATAAGTCTGCCTCCTGACACGGCCTGCTCTCTCTGTGGACACGCAGGCCGGACTCTGAATGCTGACTGCTGCTCGCTGCATACTGCTTCTGGACCCAGTCCAGGACGCTCCATTGTAATACAGTTATTTTTGGACAAGCCGACGCAAATAAATATTTATAGTTGTTTGCAGGTCAGGGGTCCCAAAGAGGAGCGGGGTGGTAGTGAATAAACTACCGCGTGTATCTACGTAAGCATGAATAACGGTTCGATAAAGGAAGATAGGACGAAACATTTATTTTTAAAACGGAGGAAATATGTAAGAACTAAAATTAACGTTGAGATCATTTCTATCAACAGTAATTCTGCTGAGGCTTCAAAATAACTAAAGTGGAGAGTTTCCTGGTGCCTTATGGGTTATTCCTTACAATGTGGTGTTCAGATTTGTACTCACACTTTCCCCGGCATCTGAGTGCCTGTGATAATAGCTCTGCTGCAGATCAACTTTTAGTTTAAACTTCGGTATGAATGCAGATATGTTTCACTAGAAATGATTACACTTGTCACTTCCCTCCACTTCCATTTAGATATATCCCTTACAGGAGATATTTCTACGCAAAGAAACTGGAGTGACCCAGACGAAGCCTTAGCTTGGCTGATGAACGAGTAGCACCAGAAGGGAAAATTTAAAGTTCAAGGAAATTAAGATAAAGCCAGCGGAGCCAAATAAAAAAAAAGGTGATTGGATGGTAACATTTTCCTGTGGTCTCCTCCAATGACCAGAACTTTGGACAGACTACGAGGGAATATTGTGTTTCCGTCATTGTTCGTCTAGCACAACTTTGAGTCTAAATATAGGTTATGGAAGAAAGGCTGCGGCCACACATGCAACAAAAAACACACAAAAACACGATGAGTCACTGTGTGCTTTTATTATGAAATGGTGTTTCTATTTTTAGTCCGTCCACATCTCACAAAAATTCAGAAAAATAAACAGTTTTTAAACTAATTTACGAAGCTGTGAAATCAAAGCTGTGAAAGAGAAACTTCGTAATTGATTGTTAATTGATGATGAATTATTCGGGTAAATTAAACCACTATATAAAAGTAGATTATGAAAATTCTGTCAAGTTTGTATTATAATTCATGTTTAATAATAATACACTGTGTACACAAGTTTAAGACAAACAAGAACAAGATGATTTAACTGATAGAAATGCTGAGTCTGCTCTGTTTCTTTTTCACTCATTTATCCTATAAGTGATCGTCAACAGAGTGTGAGTAGTCGGACAATCCAGAGAAAACAAAGAAGTGATGGTGTGCATCTCTGTCTCTGTGGCCATGTGATCCATATTAGATCAGATTCAGCCCAGAACATTCCGTCCTGTCTCATTGTTTTGACAAAGAAAAAAAACGAAACAATGTGGACCGCCCAATCTGCCTTCTCAAACTAAATTGATATTTTTCGCCATCGTTAAAAGCATCAGGACAATTAGAAAGGCTAGTGTCCACTGCCAAAATAAAGCCTCATCAGGACCCTTCTTACAAAGCACAAGGCCAAACAAAAAAACAGCTACTCAAACACTTATCATCCCTAATCAGCACCTGCATTGTTGAGGAGGACAGATCAGAGGGAACGTCCACATACATCCAGCGGCCTCTGATGTGACAGCAAGGGTTTATGGGACAGAAACGCCAGAGCCCCGCCCCGCCCCGCTTCACCTTGACCCCGCCGCCCCCTCCGCTTCCACTGCCGCCACTCTCTCTGGTCTGACCTCGTCATCCTGGGCCCTCTGGCCTCGCCTCTGACGGCTGAGTTATTACCAGTAGGCATTGCAGGGAGCGGCGGCATGGCAGAGGCCGTCCATGTTTAACAGAATATTTGGGTGTTTTATCGACTTTAACTCGGCCCCGGGGGCAGGCGAGAGGGGGCACGGATGATAAGAAAACCACTCATGTGGGAAATGAAGAGGGCCGTTTCAACAGACGGAACCAGGAAGGGGATGAAATATACGCTTAATGCAGCAGTGACCAGTGCACATATGTCATATATTCACAGAGACAAGGTGTAAACATGCTCATATATTCAGGCCAACAGAAGGACTTTGTCGGAGACGACAACTACCTAAAGATGCACTTTAAACCTTAAATTATGGAAAAGGTATTTGGATTTCTTCTTGTCAACAATAAATATGTCATGCCCTGAGGTGGAATGAGGTTCAAAAATATGGTATGTTTTATTTATTATTCTCAGCAGGGGTCTTCAAATCAACAGACTGAAGGGGGTTAGGTTTAAGGTAAAAATGTACTTTTTACTGTGTTGTTTCTTACCTACAGTATTCAGCATCGGAAACTTAAAGAATCCTTTTCCATGTCGGTGAAATTCGCTAGCTTCAAGCCAATGGGATCAAACAGCAACTTCTGCTAACATGGGAGTTCAACTTACAGTCAAAACTGAGCACAGGGTTATAAAAAGGTATCCAGGGAAAAGTCAAATTCCCCCCACACTGAACTTTTTCTTCAAGGATCGGATTGTTTTCTTCATCAAATAATGAAAAATTCAAACACACTTTGCACGTGAGCTGGATTTTTTTTTTTTTAAGTCTCAGATGTGTCTTTAAGAAAGCTCTTAATAATCATTATCTTTACTGCCATGTCTAACCAGCCAGGAGGCCATGCATATTCAAACAGATAGAGTGAAAAGTGCGGCCCGGCCTGACATAAAGAGGGCACAGGGGTCATTGGAATCAGGCCAGCAACATACACACAGACAAAGATTGTGTACAATAAGCACACACTGCTATTAGTATTTACTCTTAAAAGCTCAGTCAAAGCCGTGCAGAGAAATATACAAACACACACACATTTACACGTGCCCTCGCCTGCTCAGAAAGGTCAACGCATTAGCATTCCCATACACACCGTATTCAGACTTTCCTCGTCCTATAGAGCTACCCATCAAACATGTCCAAGATGGCGCTCAGCCGTGTGTGCTCGTGTCTTATTATGCAGACCCATCTGTGTGGGTTCAAAGGTCTTGGCCGGGCCTGGCAGGGGCTACAGGTGAGCAGATGAGAACAGTAGGGGCTCGGTTTAATTTAGCTAAGCGCTACAGGACGCACGGCGCTCCTGTACCCAGGAAGGACAAGTTGAACTTTTCACACAGTGCCTCAGACTCATCACTTCAACGGGCGGAAAGTCGAGGAAAAATGAGTAATAGAGTGAAAAAAAACAACAAGCCTTTGACACAAAATGTGTTTCTTTGTGGCTTAGTTGCTTTTTTGTTTTTTTGTGGGACTTATTCAAACAAAGAGACGAGCACAAAAACACAAATCTACACACAGTATATCTGTCACCAAGTCTCTGTTTTGACCTCCCTCTTCTTGCTTTTTCCCTCCAACTGACACACATCCAAACACACAATACACACAGACATACTGACAGAAGATGACTGTCAGCAGTGTGTGTGTGTGTGTGTGTGTGTGGGTGTGTGTGTGTGAGTGTGTGTGGGTGTGTGCGTGTGTGTGTGTGTGTGTGTGTGTGTGGGTGTACTAGTTTCGGGGTGTGAGGGAGAAAATCCCATATCTGGCATGGACCTGCTTCCTGTCTAGACTCTGCATAAGGAGGCCAGCACTAACCTGGCCCGTGCAGCAGTGTGTGTGTGTGTGTGTGTGTGTGTGTGTGTGTGTGTGTGTGTGTGTGTGTGCGTGCGTGTGCGTGTGCGTGTGTGTGTGTGTGTGAAGTTTGTGCGAGTGTGATTTCATACATGCACATTGTGTTTATGTGCATGATGTTCATGGACGTGTGCGCAAAAACCTAGATCACGTGTGTATCTTGTAGAGAGGGTTAACATTATCATTGCACTCGTGAAAATCAAAAGCGCAAGGTTAACCTCTTGGACTCAGAACTCCTCTCCATGTCTGCCTTTAATTGGACACTTTCCAGTAAAGCTCCTTTTTTTGTGTTCTCTCTTGTTTTGACACTTTCTCTGCCACGTGTGCCAATGCTGCAGCAATCCCAAAAGCCAATTCCCTCATTATCCAAGTTGCAGCACTTACGGGAAAAACAGAGGTGGGGGTGTGGAGGGTTAAAGTTGGAGGGAAGTGGAAAAAGGCCTGATGTGGTTTTGTCTAAAATTCCATAGAAAAAGCAAAGAAGAGCTCGAGAAGAACTCAAGAGTCTGCAGTTTCTTCTCTTTTTCTCTGTGCTTCCTTAACACAGTTGACCAGCGATATAAATGGTAGTGAATGGTGTATACTTAAAGCCAAATAACATAGAAACAACAGAGAAAACAAAGAAAGTGAAGTCAGTGAAAGAGAATCCTTCTTGGTTTGGTAACTTGATTAAACAGAGCTGAATCATAGCGTGAATCGCTGACAGCCTTTAACCATCAATCATTTGCACAAATGCTGCCATCACTAATCACAACAAAACATCACTGAGCACAGCAACTCTCTGCTGCCGTCTTAATGAGTGCTAATCACAGAATGCTAAGTGTGTATCGCCCGAGCTTTAGCAGAATTAATCTGGAGCGTGAATCAACATCACGGCCGTCACTTTTTCATATTCATGCAGTGGCCGAATGACACCTTGTCCTCTGCTTTGCAAAAGGCCTTAACTCAGCAGATTCAGCACCCCTTTAGACTCAGATGTAAAGTGAACAGTCTTCACCTCTGTGACATCACGCCGACACAATGTGCTGTCTTATGGGAGCAAGGCCGATCACAGTGGCCAAAAAGTCAGGAAGAGCAAATGACTATTGATTTTTTTAGGGTGCAAAATAAAAGTGGATGTAAATATTTGGGGCGAACGTGCTTGTTTAGCACTTTTCTTGTAAAATTCCAACAAATGTTATCAATATTTTAGTGTTGAAGTATAATCAAGTTACAGTTTCATTTACTGATTAGGATTATGTGGTGGCTTTTCAAAGTTTGGTGTTGTTTTTCTGAGTCATTGCTTTTTCCTCCCATCAACTGCTTTTTCAGCTACAATCTTTGGTATAAACGGCACCCAACAGCAGACAACTATCTCCTAAAGTCTAGGACCCATTTGGAGTCTTTTAACACCTAAAACAAAAGTAAAACAGAAGTTAACTGTGGACTCACAGTCAGATGGTTGCCCGGGAACCGGACTCAATGAAGATGTGGTCGTCCCTTCATGTCTCCTGTCGGGTCAGCAACATCTAGCTAACACCATGGCGATGTTAGTGTGCGTCTTGTCCTCTGGTTTGAAGGTCTTCTGCCCTCAAGTGGCCAAATAAATACTCAAATGAATCTGTCAAAAAGGGGAAAAAATATAAAATGAATCAAATTATTAAGCACATGTTTATTTTTAAAGATGAAAGTAGAAACAAATGGATGTGATCAAATATTTTACATGCTTCTGTGCTACACTACAAATACTTCAAGCGATGCTGTGAGCTGCTTTGTATACATGTTGGTGTTCCTACAATGAGAAACACATGAAACAAATTATGCCAAAAAATTGTTTTTTATTTTAAAGGTTACATCTTTTTTTTTTTTTCCGAGGGTTAGTACGTAGAAGCATGGCATTTCTAAATTTCATCATGCAGCAGAAGATGGGCAGTTTCTTAAAAGGCTTTTAAGTAGGGTTCAGAAGAGTCAGAACAGGGTAGCCTCGACTAACTGTAGACATGCGGTCTGCTCGTCTTCTTCCTTGTTAGCATCAGGGTCATTTTTCTACAAGGAGCCAGGGTAGTTGGAACATTTTGGTGAAGCCACTTTCAATCATTGCTACCGGGACACACTTGTTAAAACATTGTCCAAACATTCAATCTTCATATATTGATGATTATTGTAATCCGTTGGAAGCTGCTGTCGTGTAAAGTAAATGTAATTAACTGCACACACACCTCTGTCACAACAACGAAAAAGTGACAGAAAAGCTTTAGCTGACTCCATGTGATCTCACCTTAAGTCATCGTCTAGCCGGTGTTGTAGTCCTTTCCTACATACATGTATTAACACAGCTGATGACTAACACAGATGGTGGACCAACAGAATGAGTCATTTACATTGTATGGCCGTGACATATACACATCATTGTCTCCGCTGGTGTGGGTTTTAGGGGTCTCCTGTTGGCATTCCTATTCCTCTCTCTCCTTAAGTATGACTCAGAGGCTTGCTACCCCGGGACGGAGCAGACTTTGCTGGGCTGGCCTGTCACTGTGCTGTAGTAAGGAAATCTGGCAGGATGCTGCTTAGTATTTGGGGTCCGTCTGACTCCGTCTAGACAGTCTTAAGCAGCCTGACTGAATGTGCGTGTGTCTTTGTGTGTTCCTTTGTCTACTCAACAAACCACGATAAGATCTTTTGAAAATTCTCCTCTACGTTTTGTAAACATTATAGTCTAGATTACTACTATGCTAGAAGATTTTAAGCGCAACAGTTGTAGTTATGACGAGTCCAGTCAGCAGGAAGGTTACCTACATTATGGGGGGGGGGGGGGCATTTTCCTCTATGTGGAGCTACCAGCATGTGTTTTTGTTTTCATCCTCCAGTCTGAAGCTGCATTCCTTTTCCGTGTGTTGTGCGAGACGGAGAGATTGCCGGAGAGTGACTCACTAAAACCTGACCGAGCGGTGAGGTCATCACTGGAGGACGCTTGGAGTAAAAGTGAACTTTGATGCCGATGTCTGGGATCATGTCTAGGAATCCCCAGACAGTTTGGAATAGTTCAGTGTGTGTGTATGTGTGTATGTGTGTGTGTGTGTATGTGTGTGGGATGACATAATTTCTGCGCACCAGAACAATTCCATGTGATGTTGTGTATATGGCCTCTTGATTCTGTCCCAAAATCCCATTACAGAATCTCTCCAAAAACTTGATAAGGCAAACGGAAAGAGATGCTCAACACTGCTGCTAGTTTCACATTCTGATACAACAGAAGAAGAAATAAAGGAGAAACGCAGTATAATAAGAAAGTGATGATAATGCAGATGGAAAGGAAGAGTTGTGAGCTACGCTTTGTACTTAAAAAGTAGGTCAACAGATTCAGATTCATAGAGTGCTGTGTTTATTTGAAAGTTGATGTGACTCATGCAGCGTTTATCTTTCGGTATATTAAGCTCACTGACAAACATTGTGGTAGAATTTCTGGACTCTTTAATGTAGGACACTTTGTAAGCACTACATATACACTAGATGGCCTCTTTATTAGGGACAACTATCAGTGCATTTCAACACTACTGAGAGCTACAACCTCATTAATAATCAAGTTACAATTTAAACCTCTCTAATGCATTCAATCAAATCTGAACTTTAAAGTCTTTGTAAATGTGGATGAGCTCTGTTGCATTACATAAGGTAATTTTCAGGTGTAATAAAGTGGCTACTTAATTTACATTTTACAGTTCAAATCAAATATTGACTTTTTCCACTTTTTTGTCAGTTTGCAGAAACCGACAACAGACATTGTTTGTTAAGCAGCATCACCTGCTGGCTTAATGGAGAATTGCCAACATAATGCTTACTACCTTAGGATGGGACAGAAAGCTATAGGACTTCTCACATCTTTTATGTCAAACATCAACACAGTTTGAGTTTACATATTCATTTTAAGTGGTTGAAATGAACTCATGTTTGGAAATTTAAATAAGATAAAAGCCGTTTAAAAGAAAATCATCCTTCAGAACAAATAAAGCAAAAAAAACCAAAACATTCTGTGAAAGGAAACAAAAAGAGAAATGACTTTTATGTTGGGTCACATTTGTCCTTAACTCATCCCTGAATTATTTCTGAACTTTTGAGATAAGCCTCAGAGCAACATAACAAAGTATGCAGGGAGGACTGTGGGAAAGTGGCTGAGGGATACCAGGGACCTGGGTGCTTGTCCCAAAATAGTTTCACAATGGCTCTGAAGACATCTCATTCCCCGCTCAAACTCCCATTTAGGGTTTGGACGGCTCACACATCACTGAGCCAAAGTTATGAATGAAGACGTTTCAGCCAGAGACAAAGTGATGTTACGGGAAACCTATTTCCAAACAATAAACAGAAACAGACCCTTTTCCAATAGAGTCTTTAAGACAACAACAACTGAGGGGAATGGTTGTTAACAGCTTTCACTGTTTGCCCACTTAAACCATCACAGTGAAACTTAAGGGAAACTTTAGGGGAAGAGAATGTTGTTTCATAAAACGGTAATTCAAGACCATTTTTACCCAATTGTGAATGAAACGGGAGAAAGACTGAACAATGTTTCTTACATTTTCAAACAAACGTAAAGAAGGCGAAATTACTCGACATCATGCACCATTCACAGATTAAGTGAAGTTTATCTCAGCACGTACATCTGACTGCAGAAAATGAAAAGAGACACAATAAGTGAGAGGATCAGATGGGACATATGCATGTATAAAATAAACATTAACACTTGGTAGGTTTAGAAGGAAATAACCACGTTTAAGGTCATAATTCTATCTCAAATTAATTTCCAATTACAGCAAAGTAGATTGCACACACAGGCACCTGGGGAAATGATCCGTAGCCAAATATTTACCAAGTTTGGACATTATATGAAGTCATTCTTGCTATGCAAACTGGTGGGCAAAAGAAACATAGTGAAATACCAGACCCCATGTTTGGATACGGGGCCTCCAGTGGTTGAGTGAGCTTTGACCTAAAATTGGTCTGAGAATGTGGATATGCTCTATGAATAGAGATAAAACAGACCCTGGAGTGGGGGGGAAATCAAAAAGATAAAATAAGTCAAGGGCCTGCAAATAAACCTCATAGACTTTAGTGCAGAAAAATGGTTTCAGTGTTAGATGGTGGTTTGCAGAGGGCATGGGAAAATCTGCACTGACAGAGAAAAAACATTGGTTCTTTTGAACTGTAATGTGCTCATGTGGCCAGAATGTGAAGTCTGAAAAGGATTTCTATGATTTAAGAGCAGATTCTGACAACAGGATATGAATTTTGCGGTTCTTTTTAAGAAGTGCTTAAGCAAAAGAGCAGACATAATGGACCACATGGTGATTTCTCTTTATGAGTTTTTTTTCGAGTGTTAAAGGAACAGTTATTGTCTTTTTGTGGTTGCTTTTATCAGAAATTCTGGAAATTTCCATTTTGTCCATATTTATGAAAACACTTGAAAGGAGCAATTACCGGTATGTTTAGATTGTATTATAATATTTCAAAACCTACACCAAAGGGTGATTTCCTGTTTCAGAAGACAACAAACACCTAAACAACATGTATGTGTAAAAAAAGAAGACTATTTTATGAAGTTAAAAGAGGAAAAAGGTCATTTCTTAAAGGACCACTGCGAGTACCATAGCTTGCCACTAGAGGGCGCAAACAACCCCATGCTCAGAAAACCGGATAAAACACCAATTAACACCTCTATGACAATAACGTCACAAGAGGCTGTTAAAAGATACAGAAGGACCGCAATGCCGTATTTTTTTATCAAATGCCTTCATAAATGACAGCAATTGAGATGATTAAATCTGAAACTTTCTCATTCATATGGCTGACGTAAAATGAAACCTCATGACATTTTACATGTGCAGAAGGTCCCAGAGGCGTCACGCGGGGTCTCACGGAGCCCTGTTATAAATTGGACTCTCCCGGGTGTCTGCGGTCCCTCCTCCGTCAAACGTCAGAAAGTGGCTGTATAAAAAACACGCGAGTCCATACCGAGCGCTCAAAGTGTCTCATCCCTCGTTAACCTGCAAGTGTGCCTGCTCACAGACAACACAGCTGCTGCTGCACGAGACTTCAAGAAGACAGAGAGAAGAAGAGAAACACAGCGAGCTGCTAAATCTTCTGGCCTGAGAATGCAAAAGAAAAATCTCCTTGTTTTTACTAATATATTTATTCCGGACAAAAGTCACATATGCGGGACTTTTATTTAAGTACAATCTTAATGGGCGAGTTCAAACTTGGATTGTTGCTGTTAACAAAAGGGGCTGCCGCACGAAAACGAACTACACTGTAAGTGAGGAGTTTCTCATCATTAGATCGAGAGGAAACAACAGAAACAATATCAGGTCTTATCAGTTTGATATACAGGCTACAGACTGACACTGACATTGGCTGACCGTTTCAACTACCGAGCGAACCAGATGCACAGAGAAAGATGCATCTGGGAAAAGTTTTACTGTTTGTCCTCCTCCTGAACTGCGCGACTTTGAGCTCTTCTCTGTCAACCTGTGCCACCGTGGATATCGACCATGTGAAACGGAAGAGGGTCGAGGCGATACGAGGGCAGATTTTAAGCAAGCTCCGGTTGACGACTATCCCGCAATCCCTGGGACCGAGTAAGATCCCGTATCAGATCCAGGCGTTGTATAACAGCACCAAGGAGCTGCTGGAGGAGCTGAGGAGGGACCGGCAGCAGAGCTGCGGTCAAGACAACACAGAGACTGAGTACTACGCCAAAGAGATTTACAAATTCAACATGGTCTACGGACCAACCGAAAACAGTGAGTATGACTATTCTTCCGGCAGATACGTTAATATCACTTACTGTCTTGTGTGCCAGGACGGGTCAGTAGCGCGCAATCACGCGTGCCATGGACGCAACAATCTCCTCTTCATTGAAAAATATCAAGGATTGTCATAGATCATGATTTGCTGATTTCGTTTATCACTAAAGTCTGCTTTGGTTGGTTTTTAGGTTACATTCATGATCCCCTCCTGGCGTGTTTTAGATCACAGAATGTTGATCAATCAATTAATCTGTCATGCTTCCTTTTCCACTACAAGTTAATTTACCCTGTTCATATATTCTGCTGCTTCTCTATTGATAGAAGAAATAATAACCCTTATCTTCTTCTCTATTGATAGAAAAATAACAAGTTACAAATGGGCAAATATTCTTCAAAAGTTGGACTGCAGACACAAGATGACAATTCTTAGTATATGTGTGCTTTAGGATCAAGTTTTTATCTCACCTGCCATTCTACCTCAATTGACTTATAAAGTAGTTGTGCTGCCACAGTCATCTTGTATGTTCACATTATCATAGACTTAACCTTCAGCGGATGAATGTGAAAATACTCCATAATTGTTTTTACATTCATCTTTCTGCACATCAAAGCTTACACATGTCAGTGAAGCAGCAATACCCATATGTTTCAACAGCAGAGAGGACTTCAATACAACAAAATATGTATGAACCTGTTTGATGAACCTGCTGTGCACCCTGTTACTGTGGTGCTCACCAACCTGTTTCAGTCTATCGCCAGTGTTCCAGGAAAGTCTCTCTCTTTCTCCTCCAGACTCCTCTCTTCCTCCTCTTGTTGTTTTTTTTTTTGTCTTCCATCAAGCCCGTCCTTCTTCCCAGATGTTCCCACTTCCTTTCCAGTCAGGCCCAAATGAGAGGGACATCTGCCCAGACGCACAGGGATGCCTTTAGGACAAGAAGTAGGAAAAGTTAGTAGAGGTGGATAGGAAAAGGACCTCAGCATTAGTCTGGATTGTGGGATTAAGATGGAGATTGAAGTGACCCCTGTGGTATTTTTGGTCAGAATAATACCCGCACAGGTGGCCCAGGAGCATGAGGTCACTGACAGATCTGCTCAGGTTTAACTTTACTAAATGGAGTGATAAACTGAGCCCCCATTCAAGTCCTCAAACCTTCATAATTCAACTGTACCGTCATTTTATTTTCACTTTATCACAATAGGCAACAATTCGCTGCTCAAAAAACAGGCTTTATTTCATTTGTGAAATCTTTGATTAAACTAAAAGTACGTGTGAATGTATGTATCTGACAAGTCCTGTCAGCTTCACATTGTTTTCACTAAATGATGTGATTTGTGTTCAACCGCTATTTGGCGACTATTTCTTCAATAAAACTAAAAGCTCTGAACTGGAAGTGGAAAACCTCTGCTGAGAGGGACATGTGTCAGCACTTGAGGGAGATTCATGCAGCATGTGCTCTGAGTGAGCCTGGATTACTTAAATGAGTAGGGTAAATGCTGTGTGTGTGTGTGTGTGTGTGTGTGTGTGTGTGTGTGTGTGTGTGTGTGTGTGTGTGTGTGTGTGTGTGTGTGTGTGTGTGTGGAGCAGCCAAAGAGGGCCTCATGGTCCAGAGCAAAGCCAACACAATTGCATCACAGCCCCTTTGAAATCAACAGGTGTTTCTCAAAAGACCTATTTTCCTCAGAAAAGTTCTGTTTTGAATCTGAGTAAATGGTTTTGACAAAAACAGCAGGAAGTTGGTGCCTCGAGTTGGTCTGTTGGATTTAAAGTGACAGTATTGTTTTAGGTTCAAGTATGTATGACAGTTTTCAATACAAGTATGGATTTTAGCTGGGTTTTTTTGTGCTCTTATTGTCTTTAGTTTGGATGAGATGAGCAGAAAAACAAAGTGAAAATGGCAGAAAGTCAATACAACAGCTGCTCTAACATACAGTATTAGTAGCTGCATGTGTGTGTGCCCTAGTGGATGTCTCTAATTCTCAGACACTAAAAATGTCAACAAGCTAATAACATTCAGCAGTTTTAAATATTTGAATCCTAAAACTGTTGTACTGGCCTGACAGAGTACTCTATGTGTCCAAGATGATCTAATACTTAAGTATGCACTTTAAAATAGCCTTTATATTCATATGCATACACTGAGGCGGCTTAATGTGTATTTCATATGTTGGAGCAGATGAACAGTTTTATATTATAGAACTGTGCTTAAGCCTCATTTTACTGAGGCAGGTACAGCTAGTGTTTCTCATATTTAAACACAACACATCAGTAGATTAACAGATATGCAAGACATTTAAAACAAAAAGGTACATTCTGAATACTACGCAGCTTTATCATGTCTTCAGTTTCATAAGAAGTAAATAAGGTTGAAAAGGTTTTGTAATCCTGCCTCATAAGTGGTGTCTGATCCAAAGCCTATTTATGGAAGTTTGAAGAAGACGTTTTAAATTTCAATAAGTCCATGTAAAATAAATAGCATCATTTGTCAGCAACAACACATACAATGTCTCTGATTGGACACTGAGGACATCATTTGTTACAAAAACAATAACAAATCACAGTAAAAAAAAAAGAAAAAAAAGGAAATGAATGCTCTCGTGATTTATAGTCTTGTGACCATGCTTTATTTGGCGTAGTTAGGTTTAGGCACAAACATGACTTGGTTCGGTTTAGGGAAACATTGTGATTTAGGTTAAAATGACTACACTGAGGTCAGAGAAGCTTTGTTGTCATGGTGACAACAATAAACGCTGGCTGAGATTAGGGATTGGTTTAGGGCCGTCTCCATTACTCTAGTGTTTCTTGTGATCTGTCCATCCACCATAACTTTGTTTTACACAACTTTGTTGCTCTTGTCATAATTACTACAACCACTAGAGGGCTTCATCATTGGGCCGTAAACATGTCATTTAGAGACATGTACTGAAATGAATGATAATTCAGCTCTACTCATGAGGATAGTCTCCAGATTATAGAATAGGCCCAAAAAACGGTTTCCAAAGACAGACCCTAGCAGGACTCTTACTCAGCATCACAATGAAGTTTTTGTAACAGTCTCTATGTGACATCAAAGATCAGGATTCCACTCTTAAGCCTGCTTCTGCTTTGACTTTAAAAAGGTACATCAAAAGGTTTGGTCAAATATTTAATACATTTAAATCTCTTCCAGGTGCGGGTAGGTAGCTTTAGTGGACAGAGTCAGGCCAGCTGTTTCCTCCTGCTTTCAATCATTGTGCTAAGCTAACGGGTTGTAGCTTTATTTACTGCAAAAGATGTAAGAGTTGTAATGCTCTTTTCTCACTCTTGGCAAGATAACATATAATACTTAAATATTACTTTAGACTGATTTATTCCAATAGATGAAGACACAGCCATCTTGGGGTGTTTCCCCCTGTGGTATAACAGGAACAGAAGTCTGTCTTTATGTTCTATAATTCTGACTCTGAGCCAGTGACATCACTCTCTTTCCCTCTTTTTAATATAGACAAACACAGACTCGCTTATTGAAGAGTTTTGAGTGTAAACTGTTGACCTTTGGTGGATCTGAAGCAGCTCTGTGAACTAACACCAGAGTCTGTGACAGGTGAAAACGAAGCAGAGAGCTTTCTGGATGGCTGACAAATTACTGCATCGAGAGGCTGCTCCACAAACATCAGAAAGATTTCCTTTTATAGCATGGCACGCATACAGAATCTGGCAAGTGTCAATGCCCGACGCTGGTTTGTGGAGAGTCATCAAGGGAAGAGAAGGGGTCCAAAAAGTTGTCAGTGGCACTGAAGATAACAGGGTCTTTGATATGCAGATACCAGGAAGGTGAAGTCACATTTACCTCAATAATGCTGCTTTTCTAATACAATCATTTCTTTTCCACCAAATATAGACAAAATATGTTTGTGTAACAGAGAGGAACTTTGATAAGGCAGGAAACCAACTAATCCTTCACTCTGAGCTGATGAATGAAGTGCCAGCCATTCAAGATTTACCTTTTTTTATGGGTTTGTAAGTCTTCTATTGTAAAAAAGTAATGATATTCTGATGTTCGTCTGTCACGTTTAGGTCATGACAACTGTATGTCATTCCAAAAAAAGGGAAAGAATTGATTGTATAAAGTTCTGTTTCTCTTTTAAGCGTAACTGAAATAACTTGCGTCGGGGGAATCAAAGAGTCTTCTTCTAAACTGTGATATGTGGGGAGAAAGGCTTAAACAGCTGACAAATAAATTGAGTTGTCAGTTAATCGATTGAGAAGCCTCATTGCAAAGTTTTCGGTTCTGAATAGTAAGTAATTGTAACGTGTCTTCGTTTTATTCCACTGTTAGTTTTTGAGTGTTGATTAGACAGAGCACGTACTTTGATCACATCTCAATTGCTTCTCACGATGAAGAAAAACAAAATGTTTCTTTAAGGTACGTGACATGAGAATAGAGAAGGAATGTAAGAATAGAAGAACTAATGTTCAAACAGAGCTGCTTTCTAAGTTTTGCCTATTTTCGGCCTTCGCTCAAACAACACTGAGAAACTTCTGTGAGCATTCCTTTTTTCTGTTCAACAAAGTAAGCTTGGTTTTCTTTCTGCTCTTCTCTTCTGTTTGTAACAGAAACCCAAGTTTTGAAAACGCTTAAAGTATGTGTCCTTAGCGACAATTGATAACCTGATGTTGTGAAAAAAGTTGTGTTTAATTCAATTCCTTATCGGCTCACTTTCATAACTAAGTGGGACTATTGAATAGAACAGAAGCAGACATACAGTAGGTCTATGAGATTTTCTCTCAAATACAAAAACTTTTATTTCAACCGTTGAACCTGTATGAAGGGTACTACAATGTCAGATTCTGTGATTTTATTTTCCAAAGTTGATGTAGCTGCAGAGCTCTGTTTTTTTGGACACACACTGCTTTGTATTCCATCTGATCCAGATAAGAAATTGAAAGCCTGGTTTCTGTAATAACATAAAATCGTATTCTCTCTGTTTCAGATGATCTGCTCTACTGCCCAAAAGGCATCACCTCTAAAGTTTTCCGCTTCAACGTCTCTGCCATGGAAAGGAACTCAACCAACCTCTTCAGAGCAGAGTTTCGTGCTCTGAGGGTGCCAAACCCAAGTGCCAAGAGGAATGAACAGCGGATTGAGCTCTACCAGGTGCGTAAAGGTACCGTTTCCTTGTACTTCTACCAAGATCAAAGGCAAAACTCACAGCCAAGGCTAAAATGGGGTTAAATGTGACTTGCTTTAATACATTTTAGTTAGAAGATATTTTCATTTCTCCTCTGTCAAAGACGTATCTTACGTAAGGTGGTTAGTTGTTCTCCACCACATGATTTCGAACCCTAATTGGGTCGAGTGTCGACAAAGAGAGCCAACTAAAATCAGATTGTGGTTGCAGGCATGGATACAGTCAGACCAAAAGGCAAAGAAGCTTAACAGGCTTGCAGAATGTTTTCAGAACCAGGGCAGAGTTAGTGCAGCGCTGGCAGTCATGAGCTAATAGGGACCTGGTGTTGGTTATGTATTGGTCTTGAACGTTTAGCCCTCATAACAGCATGCAGCATTTACTAAGTGGTTAGAAAGAGATTCTGGTCTGCTTAGTGATGAAACAATGCAACACACAGGTTGTAATCAAAGTCTTCAGGTCCCTGTTATTTGATCATAAAGTCCACACAATACAAGTCTAATAAAAAGATCATATTTTCATATTAAAATATAAAAAGTTAGCAAAGTTAGCAAGAGTGTGTTGTTAGCCAGCAAGTCGTTACAGAAGAGCTAGCCTCATACACCAGATAGATTTTCTGTAAAATCAGTGACTTTGTTAACATTTTCTTTTAAACTTATCAGAAGCATAAATAGGCAATGCTAATTAGCATTAGCTCGACTTTTATATGTTGGTTATGTCCAAGCGGCAACCTCCGGTCTTGAAAAGTGAAGCCAATGCGGAAGTGCAAAATCCTGCAATTAGTCGAGTGTCCGCTTGAGGCTGGCTACAGGAACACCGGAAGTCAAATACACATGGCAGGCAGAAAAAGACAGTTTTTACAGCATCAATAAACATGTTTACAGCCTGGTACAAAAAACAAAATAGTTCTGATTAGTTATTGTCATCAATGGCACACACTTTACGGGGATGGGAATTTTTTTTAAACAGCTCAGTTTAGATTTTGTTATCCATAGTTAGGCGTGTAGCTGACATGATTGACAGGTGGGAGTGATGTAACGGTTCATCAAGAGGCTTAAAACCCGCCTCAGCTCCGGCTCTCACCCTGTCGTTGAGTTGGTTGGTTGACTGAAAGTTAGGCTGAGACAGGATTTCCAGCATGGCGGCGGCTGACAATGAGCCTCCGGAACCCCCTGCCATAAGAGATGGCTGACGCCACTCAGACTTCGTCCATTAATTTTTACAGTCTATGGTTATGTCCCTCTGAGCATAAAGAACAACCACGTTTTTCTTTTCTTTTTAAGATTTATCTTTTGGCTTTTAATTGCTTTTATTAAGAGATGAAACACTGGAAAGAGTCAGAAATCAGGTAGAGTCATCAGCGGGTTGTGTATGTCCTTTAAACAATTCTGAATTTGAAATACTCATCTAAAACCTTGTTGTGTCATATACCAAAGACTACTGTAAAATATCAATAATT
Organism: Tautogolabrus adspersus; assembly: GCA_020745685.1. NCBI lineage: Eukaryota > Metazoa > Chordata > Actinopteri > Labriformes > Labridae > Tautogolabrus > Tautogolabrus adspersus. Next base: position 18,569,349 of record CM036543.1, on the reverse strand, counting down.
AGTTAAAACTTTTTTCCTATGCCTAGTCACAATTTGTTATGTTGGGTGGTTGGTCAGTCCACACTTTCTGTCTAGACAGAAATATTTTTTAAAGTGTTTTTTTTAGGGGGGTTGGGTATCCCGATTTGCAAGTGTATAGTCCTTGTTTTTACTGGATGCATCTCAACATCAATAACGTTACAAATATGGTTCATTTATTCAGGACCATAGTCAATTAATCCTGTTAATAACCCTAGTGATACATTTTTAGTGCCAGGATCCGCTTAAAATGTGTTCAATATTTGGATTTCTGACCAAATACTCTCCAAACTACCAACAATAGAGGAGCAATATGCAAGATATCTACTGATTTAATCATAAAAAGACATCACTATATCATCAGACATTAAGGAAACGTACTATGTTAAAGTGCTGGCTTCTCAATGCAGCAGCCAGTATGTCCTCATTTTACCTTTTGATTCCGACTCAGAATGGTCTGCATTTGTTTTGACCAGAGAAGGTAGGCGGTTTTGAAGCCCCCTCAGTTCGCCAGTTATCGGGGCAAACAAACAGATGTTGCAGTGTTGGAAGCGGGCAAGTGAAATGGTTCAGATAATTGATTCTACCCAACCTAAAAAGCTTCTGCATTTTTCTTAAAAGCTCCATGACCAGAAACGTGGTAAAACTAGGATAAATATATTGGAGATGCTTTTGAAAAATGGAGAGAGGTTAGAGTGCAGAAAGGTTTAAAGACTGATGCAAAGCTGGCTAAACACTGAAGCTTCAGGCTGGGGGAGACAGCTTTCTCCAATGTTTGGAATTTGGATTGCTGTACCCATTTAAACGCTACGTGACAGAGTTAAATATTGCTCCATTAAGCATGCTTCACAAAGCAGCTAGCTCTTCCTCCCTCTCAACTTGTTTTAGACACCTTTTTTTTTTACCCTAATGCCCATATATACAGTTGGATTTCTTTTGAGTAAATCACTTTCCCTAACCTCATAATAAGCATGAATCATACAAGTGATCTCTCATCGGTTAATAAGAATAAAGAGACATATCACAGTTTCTTCTTACACCAACACCCTGTCCAGTTCTATACATTCTATTTTATTTGATATTTTAGTTCATTCACCTGAAAGTATTAAAGAATATGATAAGAACACTTGTCACAGTGATGCCTGTTATTGCTTTGCAGATTGTGAGGCCTAACGAACACATCAGAAAACAACGCTACATCGGAGCCAAGAACGTGTTGACCAAAGGAACTCCAGAGTGGGTCACCTTTGATGTGACTGAAACAGTGAGAGAATGGCTGCTGAACAGAGGTGAGTCCCCACTCTTTTACATTAATCCTAATTACCACTCATGTCTGAACTCAGGAACATTACCATCATTTCTTTTATACGTTTTTAAGCTTTCAAAGATTCTTATAAAATTGACCATTGTTTTTTTTTCTTCTCAAAATTGTGTTTTGCCAGGAAGTAATCTGGGTTTGGAAATCAGCGTGCACTGTCCCTGCCACACCTTCAACCCAAATGGGGACATCATTGACAATGAGAACGAGGTGCTGGACGTGAAGTTTAAAGGTGGGCTTTAGCAATATTTTGTCATATTCTTATTTATGCCGGGTGTCAGTAACAGTTTTGTTGATGTGTCTGTACAACCGTCTTTCCCGTAATTTTAGATGCAATGGTTCATATCTCACTTTGGCTAATTTAGGGTTAGTTAAGAGAGGTAGTGGTGATGATTGATTTTATAGGGAAACTGAACTTTTGACTGCTTCCACTCTCGCCTCAGAGGACAAAAAAATACACTTTTATGTCCGAAAAGAGGTCAGTTTTTTCTGAGTTTCTTCTTTTTTTGAAAGTGTTTTCATTCCTGCATTGTTCAAAAGAATTACAGGGATGATCGCTTTATAGTCAATCATTTTGCAAATTGTATACTCAGATTGAGCGAGTACAAGAAAAAGAAACAAAAGCCACATAATTATTGGTTTTAAGTGAAGCTCAATCGTGTCTATAATTAAGGCGTGGACGGAGATGAGGAGTACAAGCGCTTGGATCTGGATCACCTGAACAAGAAAAAGGACCAGTTCAGACCACACCTTATCCTCATGATGATCCCACCACATCGCCTGGAGTCTCAGTCCACACGACGACGCAAGAGAGCCCTAGACACAGACTACTGTTTTTCGTAAGGGATTCATTCTAATTCTGTAACTTCAAAGTTGTGAAAAGCACGTGCAGATCTTGTTTCAGCTCATTAAAGCTATATCTAGTACATGTATGCTTTAGCTAGTTCAAGTATTTATATCCGATAAATATGTTGCAACATGCTGTATTTGTAACACCCCAAATGTGATCAAAAAAAATTCTGAATAGAAAGATAAATATTACAAAAATCTTCCTGGGTCTCACACTGCTATTGTTGTGCATCCTCATCACAGAACCACCGAAGAGAGCTGCTGTGTTCGTAAGCTCCACATCGATTTCAGACGTGACTTGGACTGGAAGTGGATCCATGAGCCCAGTGGTTACGATGCTAACTACTGCTCCGGGCCCTGCCCTTACCTGAGGAGCTCAGATACAACACACAGCTCGGTAAGAAGGCTACAACAACATGGATATTAAACAGAGGAGTTTGTGAGAGGTATACCGCGGTGAAATGTACAACTCCTGAAGAAAAACTTCTAGTGGTAGACTGACGTGCAGGTAGTTCTCTTATTTGCCAGGATTGTGAGATCTATGAGATCTCTGCCTACACCCAAAGGTCCTCACAGGACCAGGACTGTGTCAATTAATTCCAAAAATGGATCAGAATCAAAATGATTTATTAGAATCAATCTAATCTCTATTTTCAGGATCTCCATAAAACAGAATCTATAGGCCCAGGACCAGATTTAGTATTTTAGTTTTCCTTTAGTAATAGTATGTACGAGTGTTGTGCACACTTAAAGTGAGCTAGCTCATAGTTCAGTTCACACAGCTTAAAATGAAATATGTCACGTTCATAGTTCACTACTTTAAATTTTGAACGAAGTTCTCGGTCTAAACGATTAACGTTCATTTACAAAAAAATATATATACTGTTTGCCATACCTGTATAGAGGCTTCAGTTGTTACAGTATATACTGTTGGTTCCAGGGATTGGGCCCTTCAGAAAACAAGCTTATTTAAATCAAAAATGGGTGCTTATTTAACATATAGGTGCAAAAAAAAACCTAACTGCAGAGGAGTCAGGGGAAGGTTTATAGAACAAGAGGCAGATCACACAAGAATCAATATCGCCCGTAACGTGATGTTTTTTTTAAATTATTGACATAGCCAACCTACGATCTATGTGATTTATGACTACGTTATTTTTGATAGAAAGTTTAGCAGGGACCCCAAGAAAGAGCTTTGGAAGTGACTTCAATCATCAAGCAACTGTCCCCCAAAAAAACTCTTAGAATAAAAGAATCGTATCTTATCATAGAAAAAAATAGGGCTTTTACTTTGTAAAGCTTACCAAAAGTGTCGCCATACTTTACATTTCAAGCCTGGGAGTTTTTTTTTTAAAGGTGTAACCATATGGAGTGCATACCAGTTGCTCTAAATCTGACTTTGGCACACAGTGCTTGGCAACTCTCACCTCAGAATGTGAGCGGTCGTTCACTGTCTCCAGAGTGAACTACACTCATGTTTTCGTTCATGACTTTAAAATTGTTTACCAGACGTTCATTTAGCGCTTTCAAGCACAGAACTGGTGGTATGGTTCACTGGCGTTTCAGCAGCAATTAGTTGTGTGCAGTAAAACAGTCCAGCTTGAGAGCAAAAGGAAAAGAACAGCAATAGACGTAACGATAGCCTAGATTTCATCAGCATATATATCTCCTCATTCAATGTCTTTAAACAGTTATCTGCATGCATGTGCAGCTAACTATCCACTCTTAGACATCATTTCTCACTACCAACTCCATTCTTACTTGGCAAGTTGCTAATAACTGTAATCAAAGACTATGCACTGAAACTGAAGACTTTGCCAGGAGTCCTTTATCACTAACTGTTGGCTACAGGAGAAGGCCAGAAAAGTTGTCTGCCATTTCCAGAGGTCCAAAGTCCAACTGGTGATGTGTCAGTAGCAACATCCACTTGTCAATGGTTAAGTTTTTAATTTATTCCAAACCTTGGTAACCAAGCTAACTTGTAGCCTCTTTAAGCTAATTGTTTTGGTTCCCTAGCCAACAAATGCACAATATGATGGAGTTCAAAATACTTAAGGACACACTTTTTGTAGACCTGTGGAAGGATTTACGCTAGCCAATAAATGAACCAGATTCCATCCCTTACAAGACAACAAATATAAAATAATAAGCAATATATTTACTACTTGAAAGTTCATTTCTATATGTCCTATGTGATTCCCACTAGCTGCTGAGCCTGTACAACACTCTGAACCCAGAGGCATCAGCCTCCCCCTGCTGTGTCCCTCAGGACCTGGAACCCCTCACTATACTTTACTACTCTGGACGGACCCCCAAAGTCGAGCAGCTTTCCAACATGATCGTCAAGTCCTGCAAGTGTAGCTGAGGAAGACGTAAAGGGCGAGACAGAATGGCTGAATTAATAAGGTACTGAAGAAACCCATGCTGATTGACTTTTGGACTCTTAGCTGTGACAAATACCTAAACTGACCCTGTAGCCTCATTGCCAAGTTGTAAACCACTCTGAAGGAGGTGACACCTTTTGTAGGATGCAGATTTTTCTTTAAAACTTGAGGTCTTGTGTTTTTATTTTTGTGTGTGTTTTCTCTTCCCAACCCTGGTCAGTTCTGGAAGAAGCCCAACCCAAGCCAAACTTTATCTTGCAATTAAAGTTTGATCTTAAATTATCCTTCTAGATAGTATTACGGTTGACATGACACTCCTAAAGCTTGATTTTGAAAATCTACAGTATCCATGACAAACATGTCCAGGAGATTTTTAATGGACAATGAAAGACAAGAGACTTTAGGTACATGTTCTGCTTCAGAACTCGAAATATATTAGAAAATGTCTCTAATTTGTCAGTAGAGCAGCTTTCTTGTTTCTAGCATTGGGATGATATTTGCAATGGTTACAAAAATCAATGTTCTCCTGGATGTGTTCTTCTGTCTGGAATTTACCTTGAACTTTTGTCAGACAGCGCACACTTTCTTCAAACACAAAAGGAGAAAGGACAGACTTGCTGCTGTATCCAAAGCCATAGCTGTGGTCGGGGGGGGAAAGGAGAGCAGAGAGAATGCCTGTCAGATATGCAATGGAAAGTGAATGAACAGAAATGTTGAGCCAAGCCTTTTTTTTTTTTTTTGGGCTAGCCAGCAGCAATGGTAGTTTTTTTTTTTTGTGTCACATCGATTAGAATGGATGGAGGAGAAAGAATAAGAAAGATCAAGAAAGAAGAAGAAGAGGGGGAACCTGTGGAAGTGAGAAACTGTGATGGAAACTAGCCATGAGCACACTCTGCCATTCACTGGAAGTCTTCATCCTGAACAGATTCAAATTATTCCTGGGACATCAAAGAATATGCTGGAAAAGGAACATGTGTTATGCAACAGGTTTTTATGAGATTTATTTTACATTAGTAGCAGATTCGGTCTGTTATACAACTTTTCATATAGGGATTGTTACACTGACTGGGACATGATATGGACGTTTATCTCCCTCTATTCAAAGTGGGAAAACGTCATTAAATGGTACATTTCCTTGTGATTAAGAAAGAAATATGCAACTCTTTATTCAAATCACATTTAAGCTTACCTTTTGTATTAGATCCATTACATGTTTGACTTATTGTATTGAAAAGAAAGCCCAGTGTGAGCTCTTTTACGCCAGAAATAACAGGAAGTTGTCAAATACTTGGTGGTTTAAAAAGCAAGTGTTTACTTGACTTTATCCCCTCTGTCCTATCAACTCACCTGCCACCCTTCACTCCAGCCAGCTGACATGAAATCACATGCAGCCAGGATTTTGGTGTTCCCAAAACAGTGAAGCCTTTCATTCCCTCTGCTCTGTCTCTGTTTGTTTTGGTGCCCTTTTACAGTGTGAAGCCCTAATGGAGCAGAAAAATGAAGAGGGAGGTGGGGGAAGTCAGAACATGATGGTGGCTGGATGTACAGTTTTAGACCTCATTTTCTCTAAGAGTAAGGAGAGCAACTCTGAATCTCTGTACTGTTTGACTCTCACTCAGTCTGAGTCATCTTTAGATGACATTAAGGTGACCTTTGTGGCAGCAATTTTGTTGACTGAGTTGTTGATGGTGATTATTATTAAAAACACAACATGCCAAACCTGTTGCATCCCTTTTTTAAATCAGAAGTATCTCTCCAGTTATAGTACTGCATGTATTACATAATCAAATATAACAGATCTGTTAAAGCATTTTACTCCAAATTAAGGAAATGATGATTTTACCGGTCTTGTCTGCCACGCTGAAATGTAATTTAATATGCTTCTCTTTTTTTCCTCACAGAATGTTTTGGTTACATATGAACATTATTTTTCTTGCTTGAATATTACCAGTCGCACCTGTTTCCTGCAGACGCTGTTTTTTTCTTCTGCAGAGTAATAAATTCTACTTCTCGTTCTCAGGGATCAGGGCTTAACAGCTTTCCCAGGCAAAAAGCAATTACTCTTATTTTCAGTACATATTAATCTGCAGACATAACTGTATCCCCCTGTTTCGCCAAATTGTTAGAATAAATCACACATAAACCTGGGAAATGTATTTTACATTTGGTACCACTTTTAAGGTGTCTATTAGTCATCAGAATAACACTTGCTTTGTCCTTTAGAGCTCGACACCAAGACCACAAATCCCATCGACTCTTCGAAAAGAACAGCAAAGCTATTCCACTAAAATAAATACAATTATTTTTTAATTTTTTTTACATTTGTAAACAAGTGTTTGTTTCTTTAGAAACTTAAACCCATTGCAAAAGCAAACTTGTTGACATCTTTTGAAACCTGTAAAATCACGTGAACATTTAGTTATTCTCATTACCGGCTAATACTGATGGATATAGAAACACTGAATCATTTGTACAGCTTTAATTTTGACAACATAAAGCCTCCTTACAGAACGGTTTATAGAGAGTACTAGCGTTGTTCATCAGTCGCACAGATTTTGTGTTCGGCTGGCGGGAGGATGGAAGGCATTGGGTTGAGATAATACGGACGGACAAGTGGCCAGAGAGAATTCCCTTTCTCTGTGTTCCCGTTATTGTTCGTTGTCACGATCAATCAGAGATAAACCCTGATGCCAGAACAAAGACCACAGGGCAGGACGAGGTCTGAAAAAAGGAAAGGCTTTAATGGCTTTGCAGACAGCGCTGTGTGAACAAACTTGTTGCCCGTGCCCCATGCATGACTGACTTTTTCACCTTTTGCAAAGGGCAGTAGAAGTCATGTCACTTAGTTACATTTAATTCTGCTATATTTTCCTGCTAGAAAGACTTAATAATGCAGATGAGCGAGGGTTTTGTACATTGACTGTTCCACACACCAACTTTCGCTGTTTTATTCTGAACTGGGTGTTTTTTTTTAACTGGGTGGACTAGCAAACTAAAACGACTGATTCATCTAAAGATTATTTCCCTCTTAATGGAAGCAGGATGGAAGGTTATCGATAGAGGCAGTAGCCTGGCCTGTTTTTCTATTCACGCATGGAGCCATTCTGGCCCCAATAGCGGCTAACAAGACCATTAAGCAACAACACAGAGACATAGCGGACTGACAGTCAGAGAGAGTGATGCTTATACTGCAGTGATGAGACTGCTCGTAAACTGTAAGGCTTTAAATTGGGGGATTAATGCGGACTGAAGTGCCTTCATTAGCGGCAGCTTTTTAAAGAGTTGCTATGCAAGTAACAATGTTTTGATTTGTTTATTTTAACTAATTGCTATAGCATGTGAATACTAGAAAAAGGATTGTGTGTATTAGTGTTCTTAATAACCTTACAAAGAAAAGGCTTCGGGTTACAAAGGTTCTAACACCTGGGAGGTATTCCTTTGATGCTCCAAAATCATTTGTAATCTTGAAATGTGAGAAAACAGCAAAAAGAGTAGATTAAAAGATTGAATAGCATGAAACACTCTGATGACTTTACCACATTGCTGACCAGTGAATTCATATTTTAAATGACAAAGAAGTGAGTGTGATGGCATAATGAGGACTTAAGATTGAAAATGTTTGGGTTATTTGAGAAAAAGATCACACTGCATGCAAAAGGAGCGGTTACATTTCAGACAGTTGTTGGAATTGCAACATCACAACCTCCTCAAGGGACTGATGAATTAGAGCGTTTAGGACTGATTCATAAATGTCACAGCCTAAATGGATCCAAGAAGTTATTTTGGCTCCTATTGCCTCTTTCCTTGATACACCATTGAACAAATATGAATCGTTTATAGAAAACGAGAGTAAAAAATATCTGGATTCTGCTGAGCCTGGACATTCTTTTGATGCAGAAAGACACTGAAAGATGGTTTTAGGATTTCGATAAGAACATACTGCAAACAACAACCTCAACCCCAATCCTGCAATAAACCTATTTCCTGCTCCCGCTACTGGATGAGCAAACCATAATCTGATTTGAGTTCAGGGTCTGTTTCTGGGTTGGAGTTTGACTTTCTCAGAACTTGTGCTTGTCCAAGATTTACCAATGATGAATTGCACGACACGTAAATGCACAGAGGTTTGGAAAACTCTGTCTACTGCTATTCCCTGAGCAGATTAACAGATGTGGAGGGAGAAAAAAAAATGAGAGGGGGAAGTGAGAGAGAGAGAAAAAGAGAAAGAGGGAGGGGGGGGGAGTAAGTGTGCGTGTGCGTGCGTGTGTGTGTAAGTGAGAAAGAGAGAGTCCTCAAAAAGACCGTTGCAGCAATAAAATCATCAGGTCACATCAGACCAGTTCTCAGGACCCAGGGTGGAAAGAGTTGTGTAATTCAGCAATGGGAAGAGCACACACACACACACACCCACACACACACACACAAGTCAAGCCAGCGGCCATAGTTACTGGAAAAGAGTGAAGGGGTGAACAAATATGTAAACACATATCAACTTCATAGACCTTTATAGCTAAACAAATGAATGGGAGGTCTGGATCAAACTACAGCATTATATTACAACAGAATGTGTGTGTTTCCGTGACAGTATTCCAATAATAGAGGGATGGTGTGCGCATGTGGAGAGAGGGAGGGAAACTAGAGACTATGTGAGAAAGTTATTGTACTACACTTTAGATAGGTATTTAAGTCATCTAAGCTTACTTCATTTAAAAGGATTCTCCAAGTGATCTCTTAAACATTCAGCATTTCAAACAGCAAGGTTTAAAATGCTAGAACTAATTCATAAATAGTCACATACAGTGTAAGTGCACTGGGACATTTAAGTGGATATGAGCCACTCTGCTTCAGATGTTCTTAGTACTGTTAACAAAAATTACAGTATTGTACTGTAATTTGTATTCCAGTGCTTGGAGAACTGATCACACCAGGGGTCGTACTGTTGTACTGAATATCAGTATGGCTGTAATAATCTAGGTCCAAATCTCTGAATTGCAGATATTCTGTATTACAGCACTTCCTCTTTATTTATACCTGCGACAATTGGACAAGAACTTTTTCATTGGTCAAAGAGGATTTAAAGGGGACATATTATACCCCTTTTTCACCTTTTCAAACAGTCCCCTGTGGTGTTAATGAAACATCTGTGCTGTGCTTTGGTCAAAATATAGCATGAATCAAGCACCAGAAGAGGTTTGTGACCCTGTATAAACCAGCTCTCTTAGAACACTCCGTTTTGGTGTGTGTGTCTCTTTAAATGCAATGAGCCCCCCCTGAGTTTCACAGTAGACATCATTCCTCTGTAGCGAGAATAAAAATGGCAGACCTGCGCAAAGGTTTTGCTCTAGGCTGGGGATGGAGTCCATAGGTGGAGAAACCAGGGGAGTGGAGGGTATTTTTTACCAGAATCCAGCTTGTGATGTCACAAACTGAGAAAATTTGAAACGGAGCACTTTTCTCTGTGTGGTAAGACTTATGCAGACCACAAACAAAGGACTGGATGGATTTATTTCAAATTTTGTGGGTTGATAGACACTCAGGTTACCCAAATATATGTTCAAAAACCCTGTAAAAGTGGATTTTCATAATATGTCCCCTTTAAAACGTTGGCAAGCAGTATAACTATACTGATGTGTCTTTCAGTCAAGTTTACGACCCTGGTCAAGGTGTTGGAAAGATTAGATTAGATTAGATGGATAAATAATAAAACAAGTCGTCAAGAATGACTGGCAGCATGAGGCAGATTTTCCAAACCCAACTTTACTAACCTTTGCAAAGTGATTTTGTTCAAAGTTAACCCTGTGTGGGATGTAAACTGTGACTCGATGCCTGCATTCTGTATGTTTATAGAATATAAATGTATTTGGCTTCAAGGATGGTTTCAGTTTGATCTTTTATGAAATGATGACATAAGCCTACATAAAAAAAAACTTTGAAAGCAAATCTCTAATAAGAAAGTCAGCACTCACATCATGAGAAACACAGAAAGACAAGGCATGATTTACAGCCCAACTGTACATCTTTCAATAAAATGATAAAAGGCCTTCTTTCTTTAGGGGGATCTGTGTAACCCTGCCAGTCGTGAGGTTTCAGTTTCCCTCTCCCTCATTTATTTTGTCTCTCTGTGGCTGTAAACACCTTCTCCACTTACTTCAAGTTAAAGGCCCCGATGCTTTACTAACTACTACATAAACTCTCAAAGAAACATGAGGAGTGAGGATAAAGCAGGAGGTCCATGTGGTATTTAAAGCATCCCATATGTACTGTATGTGTGTGGACTAGTGTGTTTTTGTGCTTATACATGCACTCATAGGGGTTTTGACAAAAAGAGGAGGTTAAATCATGTGGACACCTGGGCGGCCATTTTTTTGTTAGATTACACTCTAGGTAATGGTTACACCAGTCTGCCCCCCCCCCCCCCCCCCCCAGACCTCATCCTAAAAGTGCAAACCAGATTGATGAGGGAAGTCAAATCCTCAAGAGCCCCTTATATACAGTGCAGCTGCCTCCTCTCAAACAGGTAAAGGAGAAGGTGTCAGCAGGGTGCTTACTCCTGCACACGCTCCAAAGTCAGGGCTGAGGTGGTTTAGCTGAGTTTATTATCTTTCTGCCTGTCTGGGCATACTGTAGTTCACACAGTTACTGTAGTTCACACAGTGAAAACAGCGATGCAGTGGTGTCTCCACGAAAAAGAAGATATTTATTCAACTTGTATAAAGGCTAAAAATACAAGGCTTCAATTGGCCGAGTCAATGAGCTGCAAGAGGCCCCAGCAGATGGAAGAAATGGAGATCATAAAGGCTCTCCGACTTCTCTTTCATCATACGACTGTCTAGGAAAATATACAAATGAATACCATTTTCGAATACCATCAGTCTAAACACAGCTACGATATAGTTCTGTACCATTTCTGGTTAGGTTTCAATAAATGGTTTGCACTTAATGTTGGCCCTTAGAAGGACCAGAGTCTTCAGGTGTTTCATATACTGTACAGTTTGAAATACAACTAAACAAATCAAAAGCTGGTATATCATAGAAATCTGTCTTTGTAGAAAGCAGGCCTCAATGTTTTTTTAAACCTCTTGATATGACACACCTTTGTAATAAAGCCTAATACAAATGCATAATATGCTCCAGCTGCAGTTTAAGTGCCCTTTATAGACCACCTGTCATGGTCTAAGTTTAAATTAGAGCATGTATTTTCAAGTCAGACCTGTAGTTGGACTATAGATGCCACAGTTGGGTTGAACTCAAGATGTTTTGGTATCAATGTGGGGCTGCACGGAGGCGCAGTGGTCAGAGCTGTTGCCTCACAGCGCAGAGGATCTTGGTTCGACAGGGCCAACGGGAATGGTCCCCATGCATGCATGGGTTCCCTCCGGGTACTCCAGCTTCCTCCCACAGACCAAAGGGTGCGTTGATTTTAAATCAACAGGTTTACACGGCATTGCAGTAATTACCACAAGCAAAGTTGTCGCTAACATTAGCTCAGCTTGTTTTCTGGCACTGTGCTTTATTTTGGGCACAGATTCCTTTTTTCGTTTGTTGTTCATGATGCTTGAAACAGGAGCAGTATTATCTGAAGGTCTCCTCTTCTCCAAATCAATCTGACATGGTCATTTAAATAGATAAAACCGCTGACTAGAGCATCTAATTCTCTGTTTCTCCAGTGCTTTTTGAGCACACACGTGACAGATGTGTCAAATAAAATCTTCTCTTTACGGAAACATTACTCAATCTATTTACATTTTAATTGATTCATTCATTTCATTATCTATTCTACCCTGGATAAGAAGCAAATAATACAAGAAATGTACCTGTCATTCACACATTATGTCTGAGACAGAAATTTCAAAAATGATAGCAATCATGTCACATCCATACTGGGTGAGTTGTATGAAGCTGTAATCATGTTAGTCTGGTATTAGAATAAGTCCTCGGTAAAGGCAGATGTGTCCATTCAGGTATCGTAAAATAAAATAAAAAATGGTACAGTTTCTAGTACTTTCAGACAAAACAAACAAACTCTGTCCACTGCAGTTTTCCAAGTGAAGAAAAATGTCATACCCCAACCCTTTAAATGTTTAGCTGCTTAAAACAACAGTATCCAGTAGTAACAGGAAGCTGGGTTTTTTCTAGATTTGAATACACAACTCAATGCCAACATTACTCAAGAAAAGTGAAAAAAGTAAAAGTTGTTCATCTCTAATAGCGGTGTAATTATTCTCCTATTAGTAACACAATATTTCAGCCTGCGTGTTGCTGAGTAACCAGCAGAAGCAAAGACTTACTGTTCGTCCACAAAATCAATGAGAAACATGTTTGCTTTGTGCCTCCCCATTAATCTGCACGAGACCTCATGACTCCTCTGGTTGGCAGCGCTCCATAGGCCACTGGCTGGTTTATGTCTCGTACAATGTGTGTGTGTTTACGCACGCCTGTGTGTGTGTGTGTGTGTGTGTGTGTGTGTGTGTGTGTGTGTGTGTGTGTGTGTGTGTGTTTGACTGTGCCACAGGCCTCAATTCCCCATGGAAATTTGTACTTGTATGTGTCACTGTGTAGGCTTTAGAAGAATCTGAATTACTGAATTTAAATTAGTAGTAAAGGTAAAGTTGAGTACAGTTTGAATTAAATATAGTGTAGATATAGTTGAGTCATCACCTGAATCAGTGGAAGCTGTAGCATATTTATGTGTTTGCGCTGTAAAGCGTTACTGTGGCTACATAGAAGAACTGAAATGAAGAGAAAATCTCTAGCTCAGAGAAAGTTAACAAGTGTCCCCTTTTCATTTTATTTCATTGATTTTATTGGCATATTAAAAAAGTCCAAGAACAAGATTAAATGAGAATGTCAGGGAGATTTAGCTAAAAACCAACAAGAGTCTTGTAGAGTGGTATCCCCGCAGAGAGAATACATAAAGAAATGTTTGGAACACTATTTACACATGATCCAGACACAACAGAAAACCCCTTTTAATGCAGGTTAATGTCAGTTAAAGTTGTGATTACAGACCCCAAACATTTGGATCCATAGCTTAAAGCTTTTCATAACAACGAGAAATAAAATAAAAAGAACAAAACGAAAATGAACTTAATGATCATAATAGGTCAATAGACTTACACGAGAAGGTAAAGGTTAAATCAGCTCCTATCATCTCATATAGGCAGACCATGTGGAAAATATTGATTGGTTTGAATAATTGAGAGCTTTTTAAAACGCTGTGATGACAAGTTCACACCACTAAAAAGGGAGAAAATTCTATAATTTGTATCCTCTGTAAATATTACTGAACTGAGATTGGGAAGTCCTGGATTGAGGGGTTCTAGAAATACAAGAATTGTGTGTTGAGTAATTATGGAAATGGTTTATGAAAATATGGTAGACATGGAGGGAGGAAGAGCTCTTTTTAAAGAATTATTAACAAATGAGCCAATTTGTCCAGGAAATGTAGTAACCAGCTAGCAACAGATTGGCACGATTTGCAGGACACCATTTGTGTTTACGTTCTTCTAGGCCTGTCCCCGACTAAGGATTTAGATAGTCGAGCCTGATTCGTCAGATTTTGCCTATAGTCGACTTACAGTCGAGAGTTTTGATCTTGTTTTGTGCGCTTCTTGATCCATATTCTCATTTGAGCTTATTCAGATCGTTAAAGTATTTTTCTTCAAATCTTGGAATAACAATTTTTCTTTGGTAGGACATTGTTTTCTAACTCATTAAGTCTGCATTAATGTGACCTTTAACTATATTACACTTGTCCAATACAGCAGGCACACACACTGACGGTCCTGTGTTTGTGGGTCAGACCAGCGACAAACAAACAGCATCTTTAACTTACCATCCGATTGACTGATGTCTCCTGATCATATTAATTAGTCCTCACGATTTAAATCCAGCGAAATATTGAATCCAAACACATTATTTTTCATAATGATCGACGGAACTTTTCAAAATCCTCCGCTATTTCGTTGACCTTTTGATGACACTTGACAGCAGTCTATAACAGCCAATGAGAGCCTTTCTTGAAAGGAGGTGCCGCCCCCTGTTCTGACGACCAATTGCACGCAACTGTGCCGATGACTGACATGTCTTGTAACCAATGAAATTCTCTAATCATGGATATGCTGCTACTATCAATGCTTTGGGGTGTATGACACATACCAAGATAGGCTATGAGCCATGAATTATTCTGAGAAAACAGACAAATCTATGTAAGATGAGACATTAAAAACCCCCATATAGCTGGAATGGAATACTGGGAAGGATTGATGGACAGGTGATTTGGCCTACAGCAATTCACCATGGGTGGGGCTTAGCAACTGAGGCAATAATACATGATCTTCAAATCATCTTCAAATAGTTCCCACAGTGACTTTTAAATAGTATTTTGGCATGAAATGCCCATAACTTAACAGCAGTAACACTAGCGTGTCAACGTCTTTCTTTAACCTAGATTCATCTCTATAATGTACACCATAACACCAGAGCAGAGGCCCCTCTGACTGCAGAGATCTGTAAGTCATGTGGCAGCGAAATCAGATAAAATTGCTCGTGTGAGAGCAGTCCTTTGGCCAGCACATGTAGGATTTATAATCCTTAAGTCACTATGATACCTAAACAAACATAGCATAGTTTTCAAGCCACATCCTGTCGTCACTGTAAACAAAAACTAATATGGGCCGTCCCCTCTCGAATTCCCCCTACAGGCTCCAACACAACACAAAGAGGCATGGACTTGGCAGGCTGCCCTCTTAAATATGTCCACTGATGTTCTTATGGAAGTGGCCTCATAAGGAGGTAAACTATGAAGTGTTCTTCTATCTTATGAAGGTCTTTCCAGTTAAATTAAACACCGTAAACAAACTGGTCCAGTTTCTTTGTCCTCTAATGTGTGGATAATCTAATTTGTCAAGATGACCAAATATAAACATAAACATACAAAATAAGAAGTCCTCTTCCTCTGTCACTGCTGTTCACCCCTACATCTTAAGACCCCAGGCCCATTTCCCTTTGTATTCCCCTCCAAATGAAATAGTGGTTTCTCTGTGGCTGTAAACCGAGCTGATCAGCTGTGTTTTGTTATGTTTGCAAAAGGCAAATAACAAACATCCTTGTAGTCAAGCTGCAAGCCGTCCAACAGGCCACTTCTTCAGCCCAGTGACGAGCATGTTTCTCCTATTTCACGGATTAACATTCAAATTCAGTTTTATCTTTTCAGCACCACAAACATAATCAGTGTAATTGAAAACAGAGACCCACCCTGCGTTGAACAATCGATTTACTATTAACATTTCCAAAGATGGAATAACAGAAAAGATCTCCACTTGAGAATATTTATTGAGTAAGTCGGCTGTTTTAATAGATTTCTCAATTCAGTAATTTGATTTTTATGGCATGATGTTTTCACTTACTCGTTGGCACATATACTTAGGAGTAATCAACACAGTTTTGCAAATGAACACTGCAAACTTGCAGAGAATATTGATGAGTAGTATTATGTAGTAATATCTTTAAATTGTTCTGTCATATGGCAACAACACAGTAAAGGCCAAACTGATATTTTTCCAGACATGTCTGTATCCTTCACGTCATATAGGATTTTTCTGCATAGTGACTTAGCTAGATTGCTATCTTGGATGGAATGGAGTCCCTCTTGGATCTCTACCCGGACCGTGCAGAGTTGGTTGATGATCTTATCCTTTTAAGGATTACAATTACTGTAGTAAGTGATTTTTTCCTTACTTATGTACTGGACTGGACTGGAAATAAACACAAGATTTTGGTGAAATGTTGGAGGACTGCATGTAGTTTTTTGAACTACAGTATGATTACCTAAAATCTTTTTCTTCTCCATTTTTTTCAAACATGCGAAGACAGAAATCCCCAAATCAGTAGCTACAACCAACTCTGAAATAGTGTTGACTTTCCAGACCCTTTTCTTGCCTTTTTAAGGGTGGGTCAGGCCAAAAGCTAATTTAATTTGTAACGTGACTACATTACTTAAAAAGTTAAGGGCAAGACACAAATAAGCGATGGGCAACACAAGTCTGGGACTGCAGACAGGAATTAAGCAAACGACGCAATTTGAACCAGCAACATTTTTGTCATTAACATCTTAGTCTGACTTTACCTATGTATAACTCAGCAAACAAAATTAGATTTAAGCTTTGACAAGAAATCCAAACCGTATTTAGATTACCATGACTTTCTAGGATGAATCTGAAGTGATTATTCTGCCCTCCATTCAACAAACTAAAAAAAGAAATAATCTTCTCCCCTAAGCTTCACATCCCTAGCCTGAAAACACGGATTCTCACCCAAGCTGTATTTTAAAGCCGGCTATTGAAGACATATTCAATCTTTATCAATAAATCAATCTTTATTTGTATAGCGCCAACTCATAAAAATGTTATCGCAAGACACTTTACAAAAAGCAGGTAAAATACTTTACTCTTTGGCTATTACAAAGACCCGATGTTAATCCATCATGAGCACAGCACTATGCAACATTTAGCAAAGTTACAGTGGCAAGAAAAACGCCTTGCTTTTAAGAGGCAGACATCTTGGGCAAAACCAGGCTCATGATGAGCAGCCATCTGCCAAAACTGCAGCAGTTTTGAAAATGGAGTAGAGGGAGGTGCAGATAGCCTATGTTGTTGTAGATGTAGTTGTATGTTTTTTAAATACCCCCAAAGAAAATCAAATCCCACGGTGCATTTTGAAGACTTAGTTATAAAGTTTAGAATAGTTAAGGCTAAGGCCTTATCCTCTGTAATCTCTAAGACACAGCATCTAACGTGTCATTACCAACCACAGAACCTCTAAGCTTCTGCTTCTGAACATTGCAATCAACTCGGCCTAAAGCTTCCTCTTTTAGGTGTTTTTTGACAGTTTGGATATTTATGGTCACCACCAGGAAACATTTTCAAGAAAGCAATTTTTAAGATGACTCCATCTTTTATTCTCCAGTAAGATGTCAGTAAAGGGAACTTACTTAAGCTTGACCAGGATTTCTTTTCAGCCATGACAGTTAAACAGTATTTCCCTTGATTACATCAGATCAGTTTTACCGACTTGAATCATTCATCAGTGCTTTTATATACGCAAAAGCTCCACGGTCTGACTATTTTAAAGTCCCGTGACGGCCATAATCTCTATTTCTGGTTTAGGTTTCACTCCATCCATTATAATCTGATAAGAATCGGGGGCTACTAAACAAAAGATGGAGATCTAAGAGCGATCCTCCCTCACCTCAGAAAATAAAACTGTCTCGAGACACTTAAAAATTATTTTATGGTGAAATGTCTCAGGGAATTTCCAGAGAAGAATCCCCCTACACTTTAAACTAATCCTAAAA
This sequence comes from Tautogolabrus adspersus, assembly GCA_020745685.1. Taxonomy (NCBI): domain Eukaryota; kingdom Metazoa; phylum Chordata; class Actinopteri; order Labriformes; family Labridae; genus Tautogolabrus; species Tautogolabrus adspersus. Next base: position 18,551,426 of record CM036543.1, on the reverse strand, counting down.
TCATTTAATCTTTTTGTGTTTTGACAATAAATACTGAATATTAGGGATGTAAAGATTAATCGTGAGGCAGTTAAAAATCGATTCAAAGCTGTCAAGGTTCACATCGATTCTCTGAAAAATGAATCGCAGTAACAGGGTCCGAAATCCACACCCGCCAAGCGCCAAATGCGGGTAGATTTTCCGTTTGTTGAGTACATTTCAGAGGGTTATCTGCCACAGGGCGGGTAAATATTTGACCAGAAAGTCATAAAAACTATGCTGTGAGTATTAAGCACGTTTTATTTAGCTGCAGCCGGCTTTCCCTGCTCCTCTCTCTGCTGTCATGACTGAGAGCATCGCGGAGCACGCTGCCTGAGACACACCAATTTCAGCGCAAACGCGCGCACACACATACACACACACACACAGCGCGCGCGCGCCCCTTTTAACTTAAAGTGCATCAGCACGTAGCCTACAGTTGATCCGTGATCCGTACGGACCGAGTCGGGAACATGTGATCCGGTCAAACGGTCGATTCGACTTTTCTCCGTTCACTCGTCTGCAGCTAACATAAAGATAGCAACGTCATCTCACAGCCTGCTGTAGTCTCAGTCTGTGAACGTCTCCACTCAGACTCTGTGAAACAGCGCTGCGTTATAAACACTGCAGATATAGTGCGCGCTAAATGCACGCGCAGCAGGAGCAGTCAGAGATACACACACGTCTAATAAAGAACAGGCTGATTATATTGTATAAGTGTCTAATAATGTCAAAGCTAAATCAAGAGAACACTTGTTTTGTGGAATAATAATGTATTATTCTCTGAAGGATTTTAGTTTTTAGTCTGTAATGTTGTAATGCGGGGGGGGGGGTTCAGAGGGGAGCAGGTCTGGGTATACCTATTTCAAAAATAAAGGCCAGCAAATATATTTTTTAATTTCTCAATTCCCTGATCTGATAAAATGATTGAATCTGTGACTTAAATCTGTGATTGATTCAACAGAACATAATGCCTTCTCAATTAAATGTACTGTAACAGATGTGTATGTGACACAAAAACCCTATTTGTTATTTCTGCCGTTAAAAAATATGTTTGACCGGTGAATTCTTTCATTCAAAAAGTAAAAAAGTTAATTTGGGACCCTGCATGTGATGAGTGTCAGCAGCTGTAGAGCAGAGGCGGTTGGTTGTAACAAGCAGGCGTTACTATGGCAGCTGTGAAGCCAAACTATACTAACAAGCAGGTTTGTAGCCCCGCTCACCCAAACGAGTGTAAGAGCCAAAGATTACGAGGTGCATTAGTGCTTTCATGAAAAAATTAAAGGAATCTTTTTTAGTTATAATTTTTCTTCAGTCTCATTTTGTAAAATAAATCGTGAAAGAATCGTATCGTGAACCCAGTATCGTGAATCGTATCGTATCGGGAGGTGAGTGAATCGTTACATCCCTACTGAATATTATTACTTTGCAAGGACCTAAACTCAAAAACACCTCCACTTGAGTTTGCTATGTCTTTCAATCAGAGATTTTACCAAATACAGAATACAAGGTCTGTCTTTGAACGGCTTCACCCGCTTGAATTACTGTAAAATCAATCATCTCTAGTGCCCACTCTTTTCGGGAGGAATGCAAGACCATCTGTTATCATTTTTTACTTTAATGACATAATGGTTTAATGCACGACTCAGGCATAATTCATACCTCCACTCAAGAGAAACCAGATTTTTTTTTCTCTTTTTTGCATCTATTGGGCCGCAGGTCAACCATCAAATGCATTGAAAATTACACACTCACTAGTAAAAGAGGCTGATTTTAAAATTGATTCTGCGACTTGACTGCAGTCTTGAATAACTTTAATATTTGCTGAATGACAAACCCAGGCTCCTTGTTACCGAAAACTATCTAAGATTTATTTTAATAGTTAATCTAAAGATGAAGAGGCAACAAAACAGTGCAGTGAAATCCAGACAGAACCCCACCCCACACACTGTAAAGCAGGAGCCAGGAAGTAAACAGTATCTGTCATGAATTTCCCCAAAATGGTAGCTGTCCCTTTCCTTCTGGGTGGCTGTGACATTCAGGGCGTCTGCTGGTTCCCTGATAGTTTGCTTACCATTGCTATCAAACAACATTTATCAGATGCACTTGATGAATTAATCCCCAGGCAGCGCTTCTCCTCCTAATGTTAGGCCTCACACAGAGAACACTGCACTGGGAGGCGATCAAATGGCAAACACGTTTGGGTTTTACTGCCTGTTCGAGTCAAAAATGTGTCATCTTGCTAATACGAGCTAAAATATCAAAGCACATAAAAACCACCGTGTTGCATAATCACAGCCCCTCAGCTACAATCAATCACTGCTATTCAGATGCAACTAGGAGTAGATCCCACATAACGATTGCAACTGAATTGCAGACTGAAACATTGACAATTATGGAGCACAGTTCCAGAGCTCAGAGAAAGAGTGAATGTGGCAGAGCAGGTATGTCCTGAAGCTTAACAGTGTCACTTTCGTTAGTATGTAGTTGCTATATCAGCTGAGCTCAAGGGTACATGCATAGCCCCTCATCTGGCTTTGATTTACAGAAATGAAGGTGGAAAAAAAGTGTTTTTTTTTCTCGTCTCACAAGGGGGGTGCTGAAAAAAAATAAAATAAAAAAAGAACCCTTTCATTTCAGCACTCCTTGTTTCAGCTTCTCAATTATCTTTCTTGGATTGTCAGTGTTTTGGATGCTTTCACTTAGAGTTTTTTTTTTTTACTTGGCCATGCAATTGCAAATGTAATCATAGCTTACTGCCAAGAATTTACAACAAAGAAAGAGTAGAAGGAATTTGATTTCATGTCCAGATTTCTTCTTCTTCTTCAGAAAAGATCTATTGCTGGATATAAAAAGTCAACTGTACAGGATTATATGAAAGGATATATGATTAATGTACTGCTTTGATGAACTAAGAATAACCCTGTGAGAAAATTACCCATTTCCCCAGTTTCTTATTTTCATCACAATCTAAGCCCCTCACTCAGTATCTTCATTCTTGATGGATTTTATTTTTTTTCCAGCCGAACCTTTGGTCGAGAAACAAGAGTACAGATAAGATTTCCTGTTTGCACTCCCATAAAACTGGCCTGAATTTTAAATTGTACCATATGTTCCAAAATATAGTTTTTTTTGCAAAAGCACATCCAGTAACACATCGAGTTAAAAATAGACAGCAGGGAAATTTGGAGGTTTTTCAGGTATGTTGTTGGTTAGCTCCACATGGTAGATCCATCGGAGCCTCTCTGTTATGATCAAGTATATCTACAGATGTGGTTGGAGAACAGATTTATAACAAACTTGTGTTGGGATTCTTTGGCCCCAATCAGATAAGATGTAAATCTTAAACTCAGACATCGACCTAAAAAAGAAGCGTTAAAGAAAAAAAAAGAAAAAAAAAGGGATTAGTCTTACTGTAAATCACAGTAAGTGGATGGTGTCAAGAGTTGTGTAAAGCTGCAAATATGCAACTATATTGTATATAAAGACAATCATTATGCAACCATAATGCCCCACACCATTACTTATCTTTGAAAAGCTATAATATGGAACATGTCTGCATAAAAATGTCACAAAACAGTATTCCTATGTGATATCTGTGTTAGTGTTTTAAATTGTGTACTTAAATTATTACTATTGATTCCAACAAATGCCTAACACAGAAAGATGGATCATTGTATTGCATGTAAGGTGTGTTGCATGTGCTTGCATATCTTTTGGGGAAACACTAGTCACCAGATGAAACATTCGAGGCTGGGGCAGGAAATAGGCCTCGCTTTTAGCAATTACCGGACAATACGATACATGGGTCAGGATACGATACATATCGTGGTACTTTGCAATACTCCACATACGTAATTTAGCGAAAATTTAAAAGAAGAGCTGGAACTAGAGCTTGCTTGCTGTGCCAAAATATGTCATTCTACATTTCTATTCCAATATATTAGAACATGGGGTTTTCACAACACCAGAATTTTTAAACTTCAATATGATACAAGTAAAATCAAGCAATATCAATACCTGTTTTGATACCACAGCAACACAAATATAAACCCTGTGCACCCAACATTTCAAACTGTCTTGTTTTTAATGACCGACCTGCACACAGTGCTGGTACAGAAAAAGCCACTGAACATATACCAACTACTTTGAAATACTGTTAGCAGTTTCAAAAGGCATAATAACCAAAAATAGGTTACAGACCTATTTTAAAATATTCCGTCTCGATTTTCACTAATAATCCACGTGAAGTGTGTGGAAGTGATCAGGCTCTCTCTCGGCCTGTAACGGCCCTGACACACCAAACAGACTGCAAAGAACTATTGGCGACGAAGACCGCCTGTGGCGTCACCTCACGTCACCTTCTGTCTTGGCCAAAAAGTTGCGCTACAACACACCGCAAAGACTACAGTAGACGGCCAACCACGACGTACGTTCTGCGCATGCGTGAGGCGGCAGTAGCCCGTTGTTATGATATGAGAAGACCGTTTTCACACCGCTGTCGCACAGCACTCGCATTATATGTAGCCTACTAATCGAGAATAATGTCTGATAAAAAGTTGAAAATGGCACTGGCGTTGTCAGCTCTTGGTCTTTTAGTGGAAAAAGAAAAGAAGAGGAGGAGGCGACAAAAAAGGAGAAACCGCACTAATGGGTGAAAGCATGGATACTACAGCGGCATGCTCAAGGGGCTTTCCCGAACCTGTGTCGAGAGCATAGAATGTAAATATTACAAGAGCAGGAGATAAATTAAACCTCCGAACAGCCAATCAGAGAGATTCTTCTCACCGACCGCCGATTCAACATGTCGAATTGGACAAAAAAAAGGCAGGCGGGAGCCGACGGGTAGCGACGGAGCCGGACACACCGCAAAAACTAGGGCGACGAACGCTCACCAACGGTCCAACTAGGATCGACGGTCTCCTTGGTGTGTCAGGGCCTTAACAGACTTTACCATAACTTGGTCATCTTAATGATACGCCAAAAGACTTTACAAATGTTGGTATTTGCCGACCTGTGTATTGAAATGGTCTGTCTGTGTTGTGGCAGTGCAGACACACACTATGGGCAGCGTATAGAGCGCTGCACAAGAAATCTAGCTTTATGTTCCATGTTTGGGTGGAGCTGCAGATATGTTAGTTTGTTGGAGAGTAACTGCATAAAGACAATATATTTATTTGCACAGGGCTAGAAGCTAGCAAAATGTTTGCATAAGCTGATGTAACTTGTTTAAATCATTACAATAAAATGACATGATGACAATTTACTTGGCTGAACGTAATGCAAATAAAATGTTTATTGATGTCCTTGTCATTGAACTTGTGAATTCTTACCGTGTCATGCCAGATAGATTTTCATCAAGAGAACAACTCCAACGATCCAGATGCTGATGATGATTCAAGTTTTTGTAACCGTTTGTATCGTTGAGTTAATAAAGATAGATTATGCATCTCTTGCCAACTTCACTGGTGACATTATTTAAAGCCAGAATCTGTGCGGTAGAGATGGGCTAGTGTAGTCAACGTCACTGTTCTGTCCCTCCTGACACTCAAAACACACATTTAACTCGGGCCCAATGATTTCCCCCACCCAGAAAACATGGACGAAATCACAGAATCTGACAGTGAAAATAGAATCAACTTAAAAACGTGAAATACTGTGGAAATTGCTTAAATGTGGGTGCGATTAATAAAAAATCTGGGTTTTTTCCTACCGATCTAAAGGCTGAGTTTGAAATGTGTGTAACTGCAGCTTCTTTCTCCTGCTCCCGCTGTCTGCATGTCAGAGCTTCATGGGGACGCACTGACACACGCACGCAAGCAATGTTGTGTAAATATCTTTTTTAATGTATATATTTGTAATTGTTGAATTATTTAACAAACCAACTAAAACACAGCAGCTGTTAATGACCTCCCAGTGATTAATGGTTCCATGTCCACAGGTATCCACATTACCTGAATGAGTACATTCGTGTTCTAACCCCCCCATAACGGACATCAACTTTACCACAAAAGAAAAATGAATCTTTCTGTGTATAACAAGCCTGCAGTAATTCACAGAAACCTGTTCTTTGTCTCACATAAGCTTTGATCATGTTGAACACGTTAACACAAACACTGTTCATTTAACGAATGTGTGTGTGTGTGTGTGTGTGTGTGTGTGTGTGTGTGTGTGTGTGTGTGTGTGTGTGTGTGTGTGTGTGTGTGTGTGTGTGTGTGTGTGTGCACTGGCAGACGAACCACCAAAGAAGGCATCTGCGTTTAGGGGCTATATCTTCAGTTATTGGATCGAACATAGCGCTCTGTTTGTTTTTCTAAGTTTGCAGCTACAGACTACAGCAGGCTGTTACGTTACTAATGATGAATTTCTGATTGTTGTCACTCATAACCGCCAGTTGCATGATAAATCCAAAGCAAAAATCCCATAAGCGAATTCTCAATAAACGCCATGGCGATGCTAGTTCCAGGCTGGCCTACAAAAATACGTCATTTAGTTTGTTCCCTGTAGTCACGAGTATAGGGGTAGCTGTCTGTCTTGGTTCTAGCTGCCAATCTCTTGATGTAAGTATTTTGTGAAAAATCAATGGAGGATTAGAATGGGGAAATATACTTCCGGAGCCAGGGCCACCGAAAAAGTGGGCGGTCACTATTGAGCTCTATAGACACCGGTTTACTGCCGACTCCTAGTTTGACTTCCTGTATATTCCCTCTGTTAACATGTAGTAGCCAGGCTGTATGGCCTTAACTGCAGCCATGCATAAGGGGGTGTTGGAGATGTTTTGACTTCAATTTTGGAGAGCAGTCATATTGTCCATCTCTTTAAACTGTCTTTTATTTGAATTTAAGAGATCCCTTACTGCAGAAATATTGGCAGCGTTTTAGTTGGTTTCATTTGTCTAATGTGAACATTGCTGGATTCAACACTTTTTTTGACTACTATGTTACGTTAAAACATAAGGTTGTAAATTCAAACAAGGCCCAAAAACACAACAACTGTTCAAACTAGTAATCAAAGAGAAACTCTCTCTTAGTTTTTTTTTTTTTTTGCATGCACAGATAGTGGGATAGGAAAGACTGGTTTTGCAATTCATCATTTCATTGGACAAACGACAGCACTTTCTTTACCAGAAATCTGATATTGGATTTACGGCATTATTGACTCCAACAATAACTGAAATAATTGTTACAGTCATGCTCAGACTGTCCTGATTTTAACCAAAAATACATTCCAAGGTCATAACCCACAATTTCTGTAACCCTGTTTATGTGCTCTCACTTTCATTCCCTCTTCTTGCATCATCTCATACTCACTCTCAGTGATATGTTTTACATCTATTATGGGCAATGGGACTTACATTACAATACACTGCATGCCATTTATTCCATGTAATGCTTGACAATCTACAATTTTAAGCCTATTCTGCTCATTGCAGGCTGCGGTAGATGGAACGATCAGATAAATACCTAAAATACTAAAGTAAATATGGGTTCAGAGTCCAGATGATGAGAACATTTTTGAGAAAATAAACTAACTAAACAGAGAACTCTACAACGTTTAAAGAAGTTAGATTCTTAAATATTTGATCAGTATTTCCCCCCATTAAAGATTTATTAGACTATTACTCTTACCTTTAAGTTTTACCAACTGTGACCTAATAGCCTTAACTGGATACACGTAAAAATGCCACAAATATCCATTACAAGGAAAGTTGATCCTCCCATTGTTAATTTACCAGTTAAATGTTGGCTACGTCTGTAAAGATACAATTTCAGTTCAACTTTATTCCACATGGAGAAGATACCAGAGAGAGGGCCTTTTTTGCTTTGATGCTATACGGCTGTCTTCTCTCAAGAGTGAACACCATTAGAGGAGGCCATTAAGATGCCTGCCTACAAGCCCTTTGGAATCTGACTTCATTACGTTAGCCAATAGCCTGAGGAGAAAACAAAACGTTGGCCCAAGTGATGATCTGTGGTTGGCTGAGGAAGCAGAGGAGATATATTTTCAGGAACATGACATCAATAAGAGCAGTGAGCCTGTGTATTTGATCATCTCTTATCATGGTTGTCATCTCAAAGGAATTGTTTGCTTTCAAAGCATAATAGCAGTGGGACGGTTACTTTACCATCAGTCATTCCTTTTCTGAAAGTCAAGATGTTGTTGCAGTTAACACAAATTCAGCCAATCCCTGGGCATTCTGCACAGCATCGGACGTTTGTAGAATCACAGAAACTTTTCTGCAAATGTCTCCGGCGAGTCTTGTACTTCACAAGAATCAGTTTGTTCTTTGACGTAAAATGAAAGCATTCAAATAGAAATCAAGACATTACAAATATCCTCAACTTGAAAAAATGATTATGAACTTTAAAAAGATTGTGGTCCATTTCCTGTTCCTGTTAGAGCTTTTGTAATCCTGAGCCATCTTTGGTCAGGTTACTCAGAACACTCACTACAAGCGCAACCTTTTTTGCAATATAATAAAAACACGAAGATATGTGCTGTGATAGTAGACATTTAAGCTGGCAACAATCCCAAAGTGAAATTTAAAAACCCTGGAGGGAAGGACCAGTACTCATACAATCAGCATAAGATTTAAAAAATAGAATATAATATACGTGCAATCCTCCTGTAGCTTCAATTCTCGGTTCAAACTGTTGCTTTTTAGACTTTGCAAATATCTTTATGGCTCGAGGGCTAATCCAAACAGGATATACATCACTCTGGGAATGACTCGTCATTGTAGACTGGGGGTATAAGAATAGACATGGCTCTTATAATGTCTTACTTCTACAGGCAATCTTCCCCAACCAGCTATAAAATCGTCTTTGTATCCCCCTCTCCTCCAACCCCTTCTTCCTGTTGGCTTCCATGTCAAGTTTCCATGAGATCGCAATGCCTTCCTGACTCTCCGGAGCCTCTGAGCTACCACACAGTAAATGTAAAACGATAATTCACTGGAGGGAAAAAATGACTGCACGGGTAAATGCTAAAGACACGGTCGAACTAAAGGACAATGAGAGTTGGATGACAGATTGATAACAAAAGAGACCGAGCATGTACTTCTGTTCTCTCCATTATCCTTTTACTGCAGATACATATGCTGAGGTATGTCTGAAGACATACTGTATTTTGATAAAGCACATTCAGACCACAGACTATGACAGAAGCTTGAGGAGTTTAGTGTCTGGCCGGTGTGGATTGATTGTGCATCTGAGAATGAAGAGCTCAAATTAAACTGGATTCACTGGTCTCATGGTTAATATTTTCTTTTTTATGTAACCAATAGTGCAGGTGGAACTTAATATAAAAGGCATGTACGTTGTGCTGGTATTATTGTGGAAATGGAAAATGTAATACTGTCAGTGAGTTAAAAGAAACTCTGGTACAATGGCAATCCTACCCTGGGCCCATTTGTCTATAGATTGGTGGGTGGGTCAAAAAAAATTCACTTAGGGTCCCAGATGGTCCCGGATAGCTAGTGCTTACAGTTATGGAATTAACAAAGTTTTTTATTTACAACACAAAGAAAAAGTAAGACAAGTTTCTCATTTTCAAATGAGAAAGTTGTCCTAATGAAGTGTAAATAGAAATGAAGGTTCTTGCTATTTGTCAATTATAGGTGCAAGTGCTTAGCATATTTAATCACCTGGATTGGTCGTTAATATACCTCGACGGCCTAACAAGGTGAGAAACACTGCACACTACATGTTCCCGTATAGGCCACATGCAGATAATGGTATCAGACTGCAGTTCACATTCTATCCGTGGCAGTTCTATGCTCATCAAGTTTGCGCACATTAAGTTCACATGTTGGATGACAATTGCAGTTTTGCTTTGGGGCGCATACAGCTCAAGTGAGCCAGAGTGAAGCCGCAGTATATTCTACTGTTGAACTGAGACCTAACAGATGAACAGGCTCTGCTCCTCGGTGTTATGGACAGAGAAATGATGGGGTTTACATTGCAGACGAGAACGCCACACGGAAAAAGAAGTCTTGCCTGAAAGTCAACTAACACTAACTGCTTGCTTCTCCAGAATTGCACTGAAATTAGCATCCTTTCCTAGAGGCTATCAGGCGATTTTAGACGATTATTGCCAATGGGTTCCAGGATTGGTAACTTGCAAAAAAGTCCTAAAAATCAATATGAAAAAGAATCGTGATAAAACCGTGTTTGTGATACTGCCATAAAAAATTGTGATAAGATGTTTTTTCCATATTTCACACCTCTACTTTGCATTATTTACTTTACAATGCTTTATTATGTATTTTGTCATGTTTGACAAGTTGTAATCATTTCTGTTACGTGACATGTCCTCACAGGGATTTCCTGAGCCACAAAGATCAGCAGTGTTTGGAAATCCTGACTGAGCCTCTTGAATGTCTAACGAGGTGTTATTAAACACTGGGGATGAATGCCACAAGCAATCTGCTGTACTTCTAAGCGCAGTGAAATTTCCCACCATCTTATCTACAAGTGAAACTGAACAAACACAGAATGTGTGCCGCTCTGGACTGTGAGAAACTGTGATTGTGTTATTTGGCTTCACAAACACTACCTCGGGGGCTATTATAGAGCTGATGTTGTGCACTTAGAGAACAATTATCTGGCCTTTTTAGCCTGTGAGGATGATGTAGTTATTGTCGTTTGAGCCTTGACCTCTGCTTTTGAGCAGCTGCAGCGAAAGTATCTGTATGTCACTGTATCATACTGTAACTGTAAAGATGGGTGACAAAGGGGGAGCTGTGACATGGAAAGATAATAGCTGGTTTTCGTAAATGAGATGACCTTGAGGGCCTCTAATTTCAGGTCTGCAGCGTTCAGAAGAATGAAAACAATGAATCCTCCCTGAGGATTATGGTAAAAACTGTTGTTGTTTTTTTGCACCTATGTGAGCAAAAAATCATGAAAAACTTCTGTAATCAGGAAAGTTGATATTAATAAGCTTTGCTGAATGGAAGTGAAAAAATCTTAAAACAGTGAGCGGAGGGTTCTCATCAGATTCTCATTTTAAGCACTATTCTTTAAACGTACCTACAAGAGTTTCAAACTGGTTTTGAAACACATCCAATAGAATACCAATGCCTTAATGTTAACTAATAGCTACGAGAGCAAAGCAGACAATCAGCTAGAGCAGTGCTTCCCAAAGTGGGGGTCACACTGAGAGGGGGGCCTTCCTAAAACACAAATAAAAAATTAAAATGTATTAAAATTGCATTTTTTTTTACCTATTATTGTAAAATATTTACAAGTTTTTAAAAAGTAGTTCAATTGAACATAAACCCATAGTAATGAAGTGAGATGTGCGCTGGAGGTAATGTGCATAAAAGCCTTCATATTAGTTTGACTGCAACTATGTACAGGTCTGTTGCTCTTTACAATAAAGACGCACACAGAAAACACACACACATCGCCTGTGTGTCTGTTTCTTTAATGTCAACTCAGTCGTACAGTCTATACTGTACATGAATATTACTTGTGTTCTGCTTCCAGCGTTTCTCACAATAAGTTACTCAAATAATATTGTGGTTTTTAGGCTGTTGTGTTCTTTTTTGTTGTTTTTATGCCAGTGTTAGGATAGGCCTATTATTGCATGTGCCCAGCCTGTGATGCATTTAAATGCTTTAGCCATCGCCAGGGTTAGAGGGGGTTCCCCAAGTCTCCAAAACCATTATTTTGGGGGGTTGCAGGCCAAAAAGTCTGGGAACCCCTGAGCTAGAAGACTGACTGAATATAACTACTTATTTGTTATGCCTGTCAACTAGTATTGCACGGCATTTACACATTTTGGTACTTATTATTCATAATGGTTTGGTACCAGAGATACCCGACACTCTGAGTTATATGGCTGAGAGTATGATCCAGACTGAGAAAATATTTTATTTTTATCTCTATCTCAACTCGGCAGCAGTATTAGTAAGGTAGTCAAGTTGATTTTAAGTGCAGTTAAAAAGCACAGTTTGAGTCATGGCAGCTGAGGAGTAGAAAAGTGATAGGACCGCACCGGTATAGGACGCAGTCTGATTTCGGAGGTCTCGCAGAGAGAAACATATTTAAACTGTCTTCCAGTGTTAAGACCTCACCTTGTCTCATTTACGTTGAGCCCAATATCATGTAACGTCTCGTGAGCTGAGTGTATCGTCACACCACTGGTGTATAGTGGATGGGATGCTTTATTGAGATACATGATGCATTATAAATTAATGGTGCCGTTTAAAATGCACAGTAAGAGTAATGGCTAAGTGACATTTAAAATCTTTTTATTTTTTTAGTCCGATGCAAAAAACCGGTCCAATCCTTGACATGAATCCATGAAGCAATCCAAACAGTGAGATCTGTGATCTGTTGCACCACTAATAAGTAATACTTAAGAATGTTAGAAGGAAGCAAGATGAAGTTTGTTCAACATGAAATGATGGCCTCTGCATTCTCAAACAGCCACACGTCTAGTCATCCAGCTGAAAAAATAAAAAAAAACATTTCCAGTGATTATCATAAATAAGTGAGCTTCTGCACTGATGTCTGGCCAGCTACTGATTTTTCTTCTCTGAGCGGCTTCTGTTTGCCTCTCCATTCATTCCGGTTCATCTGTCAGCACTACACAAAGATAAATCGCTGCTCTGCAATCATGAACATCTGACAATGCAGGATCAAATCAAACACCCTGTGCCGCTCTCTTCCAGCTGTTCACCATGCCGAGGTGGGAATGTGCTGCCTTGTGAAGGCCCGGATGAAGACATTCATTAAAGGATTAGGGCCCACACTTTGTACTGACACAAGAATGAGGGCAGCTGAAAGGAGAAGAATGAAATGATCAAAATGATATTCAGGCATCATTTTGCGCATGAGAGGAGATGCCAGCGGTGTAAGTAGCGACAATGAAAACAAAGTGCAAAGATCCTCACTCTTCTGAGGCAGCGCCGTGCTGGCAAAGATAACAGCAGAGGAGGAATCCTGCGGTGGCTAATCCTCTTTAGTGCACTTTTTCATGTTGTGTTTTAAGGTGTCAAACAGCCTGAGATCAAAGCAGCCATGTCCAGTTTGTAGCTTATTTAAAAGGAGCATGCAGCGAGCAACAGATTCTCTAAAGGTTGGAAGGTAGAGATGTTCAATGCCATTTTTTAAGGTGCTGATAACTGACTTTTCAAATGATCAGAGACGGGGTACTATTACGATACTGATGTAAGAGTTAAAAAAAAATTACAGCTGTGTACTATTAAACCATGTGAAATGTTATTGTTGCCTGGCTCAGAGAACGAATTACTTTCTTTAAACGTTGGGAATAAATCATGATCCGGAGACTTTTGGTCAGAATTCTTAATTGTGTCTGCTTAAGAGGATTGAAAAACAGATTTGAACATGAGGCTGCTTTATTCAGTTTTTTAACTCTTATTAATTATTGGGTCAGTTTGTTTGGAGAGGAGGAGACCTCTGGATTATTCAGCGCCAGATACTAACCGCAGGATCCACGAGTGATAGGGATGTAATGGTATCGAGAACAAAAGTGTCTTGATACCATCCTGGACCTGTGACGTTATGAACAATAGGTCTTCCAGGCAAAGTGAAGTTTTCATCAGCTGCAGTGGAGCAGAGCGGAGGGAGGTGGGAACTACATAGACCATCATCCTTTGCGCTCCACTCGCTGCCTCAGTTCAGCGAAAATCACAAACACTGGCGTAAGTGGTGAGGGAGAACAGAGAGACAATTTTGAAATTGTGGATGCTCCAGCGGCTCTGAGGTCGACGCTGTCTGCAATAAAATTGTTGTCAGCGTGCTCACTGCTTATTTGGATGTCAAGTTTTTTTAGATCTCGGTCATTCCGTGTCAATTTATGCGCAATACGAAACCATGAGTTAACCAAAGTGTGCTAACATTAGCATGCTAACACAACAATGAAGGCAACAGGCGATTGCAGCTCGAGCAAAGGACAATTTTGTCCGCTGCTTGCGCTTAATTGTGCTTAATTATGGTGCGTTCTAATTGATAACGCCTTTGTGTTTACGTAAGTGGAGGGGCGTTGGAGGTGTGCCGCTGGAGGAGAGCGGAGGCTTCAGATTAGCGGAGGTGTCGCCAAACAGCAGTTTGTTTTAGTTTAATGCTGGTGCTCAAGGCTGGATCAAAAAGTCGCACATTTTCCCTTTAAAAATAGAACGGTACGACAAACGACTTACCGCAAAATCCACTCGCTTCATGTGACTGGCAGCTGTCTGGTGACTTGTAAGGGCCATTGAGAAGCCAGGGCGGCCTGGAAGTAACCTACGAGGTAAAGGTGGTAGCATAGAGAAGCTAAGAAAACATAGAAGATGTTATACTTTGAGTATGACTTGTTTTGTTTACAAGGTCCAGCTGGGGCAATTGTTTTGTTTTATAAAAGCAACTTTTGGGTCATTTGACTTCTCTCACACACCGTTTCAATGTCCAGTCATTGTTTAAGAAACGGCATTTGTTTCCAAGTTTCCAATTTTTTTGTATTAATACTAGGGATGTAAAGATTAATCGTGAGGCAGTTAAAAATCGATTCAAAGGTGTCAAGGTTCGAATCGGTACTCTGAAAAATGAATCGCAGTAATATCGTGAGCGTCAGCAGCTGTAGAGCAGAGGCGGTTGACTGTGCAAATATTGCAACAAGACAGAGAACTACACAAATAGCACAACCAACATGATGCAGCATTTAATCAACACCACAATGAGAATCTCCAATCACCTCCCGATTCTCTCAAAATAAAACGTGAGAGAATCGTATCGTGAACCCAGTATCGTGAATCGTATCGTATCGTGAGTTGAGTGAATCGTTACATCCCTAATTAATACACATAATATAGCATTAAATATTGTGCCGTGGGCTTGTTATATTATTGTATCATGACTTTTTTTCGTTACATCGCTAATGAATGATGAAGGAACCCTAACCTCCAAAACAAGCAGAGTGTCAACTAGGGATGTAAAGATTAATCGTGAGGCAGTTAAAAATCGATTCAAAGCTGTCAAGGTTTACATGATTCTCTGAAAAATGAATCGCAGTAACAGGGTCCGAAATCCACACCCGCCAAGCGCCAAATGCGGGTAGATTTTCCGTTTGTTGAGTACATTTCAGAGGGTTATCTGCCACAGGGCGGGTAAATATTTGACCAGAAAGTCATAAAAACTATGCTATGAGTATTAAGCACGTTTTATTTAGCTGCAGCCGGCTTTCCCTGCTCCTCTCTCTGCTGTCATGACTGAGAGCATCGCGGAGCACGCTGCCTGAGACACACCAATTTCAGCGCAAACGCGCGCACACACATACACACACACACACAGCGCGCGCGCGCCCCTTTTAACTTAAAGTGCATCAGCACGTAGCCTACAGTTGATCCGTGATCCGTACGGACCGAGTCGGGAACATGTGATCCGGTCAAACGGTCGGTTCGACTTTTCTCCGTTCACTCGTCTGCAGCAACATGATAGCAACGTCCTCTCACCTGCTGTAGTCTCAGTCTGTGAACGTCTCCACTCAGACTCTGTGAAACAGCGCTGCGTTATAAACACTGCAGATATAGTGCGCGCTAAATGCACGCGCAGCAGGAGCAGTCAGAGATACACACACGTCTAATAAAGAACAGGCTGATTATATTGTATAAGTGTCTAATAATGTCAAAGCTAAATCAAGAGAACACTTGTTTTGTGGAATAATAATGTATTATTCTCTGAAGGATTTTAGTTTTTAGTCTGTAAGGTTGTAATGCAGGGGGGTTCAGAGGGGAGCAGGGGGGGTCTGGGTATACCTATTTCAAAAATAAAGGCCAGCAAATATATTTTTTAATTTCTCAATTCCCTGATCTGATAAAATGATTGAATCTGTGACTTAAATCTGTGATTGATTCAACAGAACATAATGCCTTCTCAATTAAATGTACTGTAACAGATGTGTATGTGACACAAAAACCCTATTTGTTATTTCTGCCGTTAAAAAATATGTTTGACCGGTGAATTCTTTCATTCAAAAAGTAAAAAAGTTAATTTGGGACCCTGCATGTGATGAGTGTCAGCAGCTGTAGAGCAGAGGCGGTTGGTTGTAACAAGCAGGCGTTACTATGGCAGCTGTGAAGCCAAACTATACTAACAAACAGATTTGTAGCCCCGCTCACCCAAACGAGTGTAAGAGCCAAAGAGATTACGAGGTGCATTAGTGCTTTCATGAAAAAATTAAAGGAATCTTTTTTAGTTATAATTTTTCTTCAGTCTCATTTTGTAAAATAAATCGTGAAAGAATCGTATCGTGAACCCAGTATCGTGAATCGTATCGTATCGGGAGGTGAGTGAATCGTTACATCCCTAGTGTCAACCTAAGAAGCTCAGCTAATGTTAGCGGCAGCCTAGTCTCAGACCAGTCTATTCCAACGATAAACCCAGATTTTTGTGTTGGAACAACTCTAGTGGGCTGACACATTGTCTATGGAGAAGCAGCAGCGAGTTATTTATGAGATGAATTCAGAAAGTAATGCAGTTAGGGAGCTTTTCTTGGGAATGCTACCAATCTTCCAGGCTTCCAGTAACAGCTTATATCTTCAATTCAAGATGTCTCCGCGCTTCTCAAATACTTCATTCTTTAGTGTCCTAAAAACTGACTTCAAAATGTTTCGACTGTGCTTCCAAACAAAACAAAGGCGTTACATTTCTTTGCTTGTTTATTGAAAGTTTCAATAATAGGCAATTTGGCAGCAACAGTAGGAATCCTCGGCCGAAAACCATAAAAGTGGCAGTATGTGTGGTCTGGTAGTGCTGCTGCAGTGAACTCCAAAGAAGCAGGAGGAGGACCGGGGCCAGCCTATTTCCCGTAGCATAACACACGCCGACAGCAGGCAGACATGGCAAACTGGACTCCCCTTGTTCTCACACTCGGTGCCAAATTAAGGGAAATTCTTCTAGTGGCAAGTATCAATTACTCACTTTAAACAAACACCCAAGGCTTTTAAATATCAACAGGGTGCATGCATGTCCCCCTATAGGGCATCTGATATGGAAAGACCTCACACACAGTCACCTTTTTGCATCACCTTTCTGCTCCAAATGACAACATTCTCCATTCTATCTTCAATATATGAAGTAAAATGACACAAGTTCACCAGAGGATTGATGAGTCCAGGGCTGTATTCAGTTTTTTTTTTTTTTTTTTTTTTACAGTTATGTCACATTAAGCATCAGCAGGGAAACTCATCCATCATTCTCTCTCCAAAATGTCTCACTTGCAAATTGCCTGCAAGTGAAGTCTGTATTGCCCAGCTCGGCCCCATCTGGTACAGATATATACGGGCAACTTCAAATGGTCAGCCTCAGCCTTAACTCAGATCTCACAGCCGACACATGGTGATTGGTGCTGGGGCGCGCTACGAATGAGATATTAAAGTGTGCCAGGAGACTTGGGAAGATCACACTGCTTGTGTCAAGGAAAAATTAAACTAATATATGACAGATTTAAAACTGCCAAAGAGGGAGAAACGTATACGTTAAGTCTTGAATGAGGCACAACCACAACTTCACTTGTATGTATATTCGAATGGGCTGTTTTATATTTCTCTCTTTTTTTAAGTCATCAACCTGCCAGAGACTGCAGATGAACATTGACCTGATTTTTAATTGGCTTCGTGTGTGCATGTGTGTACACGTGCACACAAAAGGAACACCAAACTTTAGCATGCCCAGGGCTCTGATATCGGCTATGCTGGACACACAGACGGAATTGAAGAATTTGACAATTAAAGTGGAATATACTGCAAAATGCGGAATATCGTGGAATTTGCTGAAATGGGTGTGTGCTTTATTAAAAAGATCTAGGTTCTTCCTACCAATCTAAGTGTTTTTATAAAAGATGGGCTGTGTTTAAGTGTGTTTGGTCTCCTTGCTCCCTTGCTGTCTGCATTTCAGAGCGTCGTCGGGGAGTGCCGACAAACAGGACACAAACACAAACAGGACACCAGAACACCAGCCACCACTACACCTGTTTACCTTTAGTGCAACAGAACAGTCCGTTCAACTTTCCTCCATTCACTCTAAACATATCTGCATTTATCAACAGTCAGTAACTTAAATAACTATTTCAGCCCTGCTCATGACAGGCTGTTTCTGTGTCTGTAGCTTTAAATGAAAATAAGCTGTGTCTGACCATGCCCCTCTCTGGAAGGGACTGGGTGGCTTTCTCGCTCCATGCTCTATTGTTTACGGTGAGAAGGCAGACTCAGAGGGCAGAACAAACACCTAGCTGTGGGAGTGTCACCCACCTGGGGGAGGATTTACTGCCCTTTGTGATGTCATGAAGGGAAAATTGCCAAACGGCCTGTTTGAGCACACATCAACATTTTCTGAAAAGTGGAGCAGACACTGCTGACTTTTCTCATAATTGTGGGGTTTGTAGACAGGCTAGGGACATTTGTGCCTGAGCTGAATTTGCAGCAAAATCGTGATAAGCATAACAGTGCTGTAATGGCAAGGACAAAAACTATATGTAAAGTGCACAATTGTGCCTGACCTGAATTCACAGCACCCACAGTGCCCCCAGTGGAGAGGGGCGTCATTACAACGAAAAAAAATCGATATCAGGATTTCCCTGAATCGATATTAAATTGGGAAAATAATAATTGCAATGCATTGATGAATCGATATTTTTAACCAGCCTTAGTTAATCAGATATCATGAAGTATAATTCATATGATTGCTGCGCAACATCAAGTATCCCAGAATCGCTGTATCATTATTGTTACCGTTATCTTAGGACGCATATTGTACCACATTTTGAGTTACCCTGCTACTACCCCCCTGTCAAAACTGGATGAAAACGCTGTTCAGTAATAAAGTGTCCTGGGAAATAGCGCGACAGCTTACTACACTTCACTGACTGTTAGCTTGCTGGTGAAGAGTGAGATCTAGTAGAGATGAAAGGTAACAATCCAACATATCTGACTGGAAACACGATTGAAATGTCATTCAATGGACAATGTAAGATGGGACCGTTTTGAAAGATGTTGCACAAATTTAACACAACACAAA
Organism: Tautogolabrus adspersus; assembly: GCA_020745685.1. NCBI lineage: Eukaryota > Metazoa > Chordata > Actinopteri > Labriformes > Labridae > Tautogolabrus > Tautogolabrus adspersus. The sequence continues at coordinate 18,532,386 of CM036543.1, read as the reverse complement.
TTTAAAACAAGACATCCATAACGTGTGACTTAATGACCAAATAGAGTTGATTAACATAGTCTGACATTTTCCCCTTATTCTAAACGATATGGTTACTTACTTTGAAATAGGGGTGTGACTTCTTAACGTTTTCAACGCTAAATGTTTAGTAAAATCGTCAACCATTTAAACGTTAATTCGTTGTCGTTTTTTTACGTGGTAACGTGCGCATGTCAAAGCACAAAGCACGGAGTAACAGCTGTTCAGCGAATGTCAGCAAGTGTGTATGTCTGCAGCCTGGAGCCTCTCACGCCTCATGCCCTCTCGTCTGGTGTCGTCTTTTTGACCCAGCGCACTTACCGTTGTGAATGTCTGGAGGGGCGGAGCGCGAAACGGCATTTCCTGTGAACATTTCATTTTGATTTAGTTTTAAGAAATAGATGCCATGTGGTTCTTGACAATATAAACGTGTATTTAACAAGCCCCCCCCCCCCCCCTAATGTTTAAATGTTTTTTGACCCAACGTGTAAACATTTAGGAATTTGGCCAGTTTTGCACAACTCTACCTTGAAACCAATATATTTTCACATGAATGCATTATATTTATTAAATAGCAACCAGTTAGTTGTCATAACGGGTTACCACTGAACGTGGATGAAAGCAGTCTTTCTAGGAATTTTTGAAGGACAAAGCATCATATGATCCCCTAACAAGCATCCACTTTTTTAGTTACTGCACAATGACTTTAACAAAAAACAGTTTTTCTTTCCCCAATGGTTTCATATTTTAAATGACACAGCATGAGCATGAAATTACTGGCAGATTACACACCGCATAGCAGCTCACCGCAGTGGTCTTTCACTCCTGCTGCTTTATAATCACCGGCAATGAAGGGATGACGTTAGCTGCTGAAGCTAAAACTGGTGCACATGTCAGCAGCTTTACAGGCTTTAACATATTGCAAGAGACTCCAGCATTAGGGGATTTTTTTAGTGTGAAAAGTATTGAAAAAAGGAGTCAAAAGTCCACTGCTCGCCGGGAAATTGAAAACATGAGGGCGTTTTCTCAGTGGAAGGAGCGAGGGGGCTTTTATTTCTTAAAGTGTAGACAGTGTAAGGACACCTGATCCAGAAACCTCCCTCCCAGCAGCTTCTTGAGAAGCTCCCAATGCTACACTGACTTCAAAAGAGTTGTGGGTCATTCAGTTTAATGGAAGTACTATAAAAAAACATTCATTGCACGCTGTAATGTAATTTTAATTTTGACCTAGAAGAAAAAGGGCAACGGCTGAATGTAAAATAACCTCCAACATCTCCATTCAGTGTTGCAATTAGAGACAAAATCAGATCCGGGAGTCCCGCTGTAACTATCAAACTGGCTTTATTTGAACTCCAGGGTTGTGTGAAACTGCTCCACTGTACATCCAAAGAAAATAAGGATTTTTGTGGCCGGGTGGCCGGGGACTGATGTGAGGCAGCAGAAGACTACACATGTGAGGTTTAAAAATCACACACAGTGAGAATGGCTCTGGACCATGAGAATCAAAAAGGAGCTGGGTTTTCATATCAGACTAATAAGAGTCATATGGAGGGAAACAGGCATCTGCAGTCCACAGTGTGGATTGATGTGGAGAGCAGAGTGAGAGATCATGGCAGCTCACTGTTTGTCTTGTGCTGTTGCAAAAACAGACACCAGGACACGATGCGAGTAGCAGCCACTTCATAATGCGTGCTTCTAGAAGCAAATGAGGAATATAACTACTAGTGACTTTAAATGGCCCTGCTACAGTATCCACATAAAACCACAACAATCTGCTATGTGTGATTTACATCTATTGTATCAATATACATATATGGTTGGGAAATTGTGTTTTTAAGCAAACCTGTTAAAATGAAGATATTTTTTTAAAAGAAAGGAGACTTTTTTATTCATATAAATCCCTTCTTCGTGTACAACAAAAGGAGAGTCCACTTTAAAATGACGTAAAGGTGACCGGAGCTTCATAAGTTCACTTTTCACTGGGAACCGCTTGCTGAAGGGCCCTATAGGCTTCAAGCGAAACCCTAATTTCCTTGCAAATCCCATACAACAATATTAGTTTTAAACCAGAAAAGCATTTGACGTCATCTCAAGAGAGTGATGGTGGCCAGAAGGAAAGGAAAGGAAAGGAAACAGAGTCACAGAAAGGATTTTACACTTGTGCAAAAGGACTGAGATTACTATAGAAAACTGAATTAGTTCATATAAAAAAAACTCATAAAACCTGTTGGAAAGGTAACAGCGGTTTTAAAACAAAATATTTAACAGTGCGCTTTCAATTCTGTTATGCACCTTTTTTTCCACATCTGAATATATCAGCCATGAAACAAAAACTCCTAAATACATCATGAGTTTCATATTTGATTCTTCAGAGTCAGGGTCGACTTCTTATAAACTGTTTCAAGTCATATCACCGTTGGTTTTAAATTTTTAACTTGAAAGTTAGATTAAAAAACGTTACTGAAGACAGGTTTTAACTTAAAACTGCTTATTTATACTATTAAAGCTTTTTTTATTATTCAGTTGGTTTGGACAGGAGGAGATTCCTTAGGAACATTTGACTATACCCCTGGTTAGAATGGATGAAGAACACTGAAGGACTATTTTGAAATTCAGCTGACAGCCTGTCGTGCATTTACGCTGCTCTGTGAGCTGACTCGAGGCTCTGGACAGATTATTCCAATCTTCAAATCTTAGGCCTTCACCACTGACTCTAAAGAGTCCACGTTATTGTGAAAATGTCATCACTTTATTTTATAACCTGGTGTTTGAAAAAACTATTTTATGATGTAATTTGAAAAGTTGGGTAGAGTACTGAAAGTACAAATATTTTTATTTATTATATTCTGTCATCTTATACATGTTTAAGATTTGTTTAAAGCATATGAAGCTAAAAAAAAAGTCTGTTTTCTGTCTTCCCTTGTTTATACTGTTCAATCAGAACTTCAAGTACAGTAGTTTTTTCCCCACACCATGTATGTGTAAGCTTTTTTTACAGTGTTTTTTTTCATTTTAAATTATATTCAGCATTTAAGGCAAGACATCTGTTTATTGCACTGTTTTTGGTTTAATCCTGGCTCCTTCTGGTTACATGGCAATGTCTCCACAAGACACTGAACTTAAAATTAGACTTACAGCGAGGTGAGAACCCTGCATGCAGCTCTTACTTTGTGCATGGGGCTAGTGAGATGAATTGTAAAGTGCGGGGACAAACACTCAGCAAAAGCCAAAAAGACTTAAATCAGGAAAAAGGTGCAGCAAATTCAGAAACGATGCAAATTAAGCAGCAAATTAAAAGTTAAATACAAATGCAAAAACTGAAACGCACTGCAAAGTAAATAAAAGACACCCGGTTTGGGTACCCCAGAGACCAAATGAATCCAGTTTGGCTTTAAAGAAGACGGTAGCCTGGCTGCTCTCACTAAACACCCACTCAGATCTCTGGAGATGGTCACTCAACATTTGCAGTAGGGAGACGGGGAAATAAATGTATTATCAGACCTAATAACGATAAACACCTGTGGTATCACTGGGACCACGCCCTACTGTTTACTGTGCAAAAACACAACTTTATTACATGTACAAACACCCACACAACTTTTAGAAAATGTGTCTGATAATAGAATGCAAATATTAATGGACGAAGCCTGAGTCACATCACCCATCTATTACTGCAGGGGGCTTTGGAGCCCCATAGATGGCGGTCGCCATGCTGGAAATGCTGTCTCACCCTCACCTTCAGTCGACCTGACAACAGGCACTTCCGCATTGGCTTCATTTTTCACACTGGAGGTTGCCGCTTGTGAAGGACCGACAGCTCTGCTAAATTAGCCACTCAGCTATTTATGCCCAGCGGGGGCACGGGACTTCGGACTGCCGGGAGATTTAAGCTGTCAGGCCTGGGGTAGGGGGTTCTTGGTGGGGGAAAGTGGCATTGTTTGATGAGAGGGAGTCATGTTAAGCTGTAGTCAAGAGATTTACAGCGATTTCAACCTGGACACTGGGGATGACAGAGACACAGTGGAGATGGAAAAGGAGAGAGATGGATGTTGGCGGAGACCTGAATGGGGGTACAGTCGTAGTAGCCCCTGGACTCATTTTGGCTCAAGGACTGTATTGTATTGCTACAGAGACGGGTTACGTCTCCCCTCCCCTTCCCTTCGGGCCTAATAACTCCAACCTCCTGGTTCAAAGCTCCTTTTCTCCCTCTGCCTGGAGCTCTAACCTGGGCAGAGTGAGCGAGCTAAAGTCACTACAGAACACAGGTCCATAGCTTCCTCCAGGTACAGTCCTCAGTCAGCCACGCAGCTAGCAGGACGATGACCTGACTGTGCCCGGTGACATCACATCAACCTTTTCTCTATTGTGTGCTTTACTATTTTCTGATAGAGCAACCAAAGTCCCCCTCATGGATCATTAAAGATTCATTTCAGCTTGTGATTGAGTTCAGTTTTGCTTCCAGCAAGCTCATCAGTGAGTGTGGGGGGAAAACCCACACATCAGCAGCAGCATGTATTTCTCTGAGAAGGATATCAGTTGCATCACTCAGACATTTTTGTGTAATGACTGATGTTTTGAAAGGAATACAAAAAAAAAGAGGCTAATTGCAGTGTGGGATTAGAATAATAACCAGTAACTTCCCTTACGCTGATGCAGAAGGTAAACTGGGATAAAGGGGGATTACAGCATTGAGTAATTGACTTTAGCAGCATTTTAACTCCCAGGAGCCCGTTTGACCTTGAAAACTTGTACTCTGTGTTCAGTAGGCTCTAAAATGTAAAAGGGATGAATGCAGATGCACAAGCTTTTTAAGAAAGCAGAAAGAAATCCTCACTAGAAACCAAAGTATAATGCTGATAAGTTAAGCACGGATAACACTGTGCATGCAGCTAGCTAAATATTGGGTGTGTTAGCAAAATGTCTGTTTGACAGACTCTCTGAATAAATCTCAGGCTGTAAAGGCGCTGAGTTCGGTAGTTGACTGAACCGAGCCAAAGCCATCTCTTGACCTTGCTGCACATTCGTCGAACCCTGTGGAAGCCTCAGACTGTGATTGATCATAACTCACTAACCTGGCTTATCAAAGGGATGATGTAACTTCCCTTTTCAGTCTCAGTGATCACATTCACAGTTGATCTGTTTCTTGCCAGGGGATCATTTACAGAGGAATGTTGGTTTCTTACCTCACTAAAAATCCAAACAAGAAGACTTTACATGATAGTCAGCCAGAAGGGCAAAAGGGCATGGGGGACAGACAGCTGATGCAGCAAATCAGAGATCTGCATGGTGATTCATACACCTGCTCTGTCCAATAGTGAGACGAACACATGAGAGCCAGCCAGAGGCTCCTGGATCAGGATTAGCTTGATGGGGCCAGACAATGACTCAACAGCAGGTTTATCTTAGCAGAGTAAATCAAAAAGGACAGAGACAGTGCACCAAAGACCGTATGAGCAGGTGATTTGAAGATTTATTCCTGTGAATCTGTAGCAGCTGATTCTAAAGACTCTATAGTACATACAAATATATGTAGGTATATTTTCTAGTGCTAGGACGATGTGCTTTTGTTCCCAATTCGATTTTATCACGATTCTATCGCTATTCAATAGGAATGGTTATGGCAACTTGCTGAATAGTACGGGCAGAAAAGTTTCAGTAGAAGCGCCCAGAGTGGCTCATTAAACACTGAACAAACAACCTAAACGCTCTGAGAAAAAAACCCACTGGGTGCAGCGGGTTCCTTTTAAGTAATCCGTTGCTGCTGATCTTGCTCTCACTTCTTTGGAGCAACTTTGCAAAAAGATAAATGGAGTTCTGTAACCCGGCTCAGTTCAAGCTAACCACAGCTAACACTAACAGGCTAACATTAATCAATGATCACCTCAGCAGCCAAATCTCTACATTGGTTATCTTTATTCAGTTAGGATGTATTTGTTTATTAGCCTGTTCAGCCATAGAGACTGATGGGGGATGACACAGATTTATAGCTTTGGAGTTAAAGTGATTTGAATCAAAGTATTCTTTCAGTATTATGCAGAATTGGCCATTTCAGAGTTACTGGATTATAATTGATGCATTAAACGTACAGTATGTAAAATCCGCCGCTAGGGGGCGCTCACAATCAAAACAATAACAAAAGATGACGTCGAGATTCGCAGGGTATTATGGGAGAAAACGAACGAACTCCGTGTTGAATCAATACGAACGGGCAAAACCGACCTGAGAAAGACAATGTGTGAGAAAGAAGATGTATCCAAATATAATTTACATGAAGTTTTTTATCACAGCAGCACATACAGCGACAGAACAGCAGCTTTCAGTAGCAGCTAGCGCTAGCGTATGCCGCGGTCTTTGACGCAACATCCGGTGTTTCCTTGACAACGATCAACATTTCCTGTCTATCATGGCGGCTCATCATGGCGGCCGCCTACAAGACACATACCGTTACGACTATAAAATTACGGATTTCTCTGGCTTTGATAACTTTTGTAAATATTTGAGGTGATGTAAGTACTCAACTAAAAAATATATATAACATGGGTTTAGTCCTTTTTTAATTGAAGTTAGATATTTTAATGTAAACATTAGCATACTGTACCTTTAATGTGTTCATCATTTGTTGCAGCTTCTAAATGAGTCTCCTTAATATGCTGCTTGAAGTCTTGTAAAATATCACTGAATATCAGCATGGCTTTACCATTGTTGGCACTCAGCCTGCTTCCTTATGCCATTACCACATCACAGCCATGTCATTAAAAAGTAGTCCCTCTCATTAGATAATCATTTTCATATAAGCCCAGGTGTTATTGAGGGCTCTGATCTGTCGAAGTGCCCAAGAAGAAGAAAAACAAGTATTTCTGTTCACACATCCTGTGGTCTGACAGCAGTCTGACCTGAAGCATCTTCACTCGCCTGCTCTTTTACAGGATTTGCAGGGCATACAATTCAGCATACTATCAATAAGATACAAGGAGAACCTGCTTCTCAACGGGGTATGCAGTACAGAAAATAACCTAATACCAACAGCACAACCACATCAACAACAACACGTGACATTCAGCAGATAAAACAGCACGTTCCTAAATGCACAGCTTTATAACACAAACAGGAGGTAATAGCCACCTCAGCTCTGTCGTCTACAAGCAGTCAGTAGATCAACTTACCGGTAAGCGTTTCACCTGCAAGGAAGTCTTCACAGCGGCCTCCTCCTGTCCCTGTGGTCCACCGGAATCACTTTGCTGTTGCTCGTCTGTCCGGAATAAGGAAACGTTTGAATATTCCGTATGCTGATGGCGGACGGTCAAAGTTAAAGTAGCCTAATCACTACTGCAGTTTACGACAAAATCTGTCTCCTGCATAATCGACGATGAAACGTTTTAGATGTGGTAGGCCTACATGAAGACACTTTGCAGCTGTAGCCGTGAGTTTGCAGCTTTTCCCTAAGACCTTTTTTCCTCTGACCTTCCCCGCGTTCTTATCCTTTTTTTTTTTTGCATCCAACTTTCTGTTATTAATATATTTGAAGATTTCCCGCGCGACCTCTGACATGACATGGACGGAACCACATCAGGGGGGGGGGCCGGGGGAGGTGAGGACGGTCGATACCACTGATCCTGTTGGAGATGTTGTTTTTCCTGTTATTTTTACAGTTGTGGATTTGAAATTTATTTTATATCACGACCACGTTATTATTCTTTTTTTTCTTTTTTTTTGGTGCCAATTTGTCAAAGTAACATTAGAATGGTTCGCCTAAATATGATAGGCCTACACTATTTTCAAGATTAGGCTACCTAAATGTGGCTACATTATCTAAAATGTATTTTTTAAAGACTTACTTGGTAGTCTTTGTGTCTTTGTAGGTCATACCAGATCATCAGTAACCATTTAACAAGTCTAGAGCAAAACTATTCTATTCTATTTCTATTCATGTTTAGGCCGAGGATAATGACATAATGCTGATTGCATGGATCAAAGTATCCCAATCCTATTAAAAACATCCATTGACCTTTATATTAAGCTTTTATTCTGGAACAGATTGCTATTAGAGATTAAATGTGCTCCAAACGTAAAGATTTTTAAATCAAGGTTAAAAAAAAAAAAATTCCTTTTCCATGTGCCTTTGAATGAGCATTAAAGCTTACTCCCATTTTATCTTTATTTGAATATTTAAGCCTTGCACATTGAGTTGCCTTTGTGCAAGAAATATGTTATAAATAAAATGGCATTGCCTTGCCTAGATATCAACATAATTTTTTTTCTCCTGAGGAACTCATTTGTAAGGTTTGATCTGGTTTGATCCCAGAAAATCAGAAAACTATTCTTTTCCTGAACAGTGGTGGATGAGGAGCAGAATGAGAGTGAACCAAAACAGTGATATTTAAAGGCTGTAAAACTAAAACTGCGAGCTGAAAGGAGATAAAAGTGTTGGCCCTGTGAATATCAATATTAATGTGATGAGCACTAACGTGTGTGTGTGCCATTAGTGTGCGTGCGCGCGTGTGTGTGTGTGTGTGTGTGTGTGTGCGTGCGTGCGTGCGTGTACGTGTGTGTGTGTGTGTGCTTCCCGCCAGCAGCAGCTGTGTTAGTTTGGTGAATCACAAACAGGGTGTGTTTTTTGGCTGCAATTCTCTTTGCCTTAACTTTCTAACATCTTCGTCCAGATGATGATTGTCAGATGCAGAATCCTGATTCAAAGCGGATGTGGAGGTGATGGAGCTACATTTTTCGTCTTTATGTCCGAGGATTGATCTCAGGAGTATTTGTTGGATACATGTTTGTCAGCGTAGATGTCTAGCGGTGCTCTAAAACACTATGCATGATGTACTAAAACTGAAAATAAAAAGGACAATGAGATTTGATTAGTATGTTTGTTGATGGGTTTTACAAGGCTAATTGGATAGAAAGATAGAATTTTTCAAACTTTGTCATTGTTTCTAGAGTGCTGCCTAAAAATGGTAGAGTAGAAATTACAGAGTTCAGATGATATTAAGATTATTTGGTGGTTCAGACCTTAATTTTTTAAAAGTGTCAAAGATTCGGTGTATCTTTAGGTTATGTGGATTTAAAAAGCTAAATAAAACAAATGCTGTCTCTGCCTACATCCATGTATGTATCCAAAAATGGTCAAACCTTACATCCAGATACACCAGTGAGCTCTGCAGTATTATGAAGGAAGCAGGAGAAGTGGAGGTGGAGCTGAGGTGAAAGAGTAGGAGCCTTTGTTTGGATAAGACAGTGGAATTAGTAGAAAATCAGGGAGTGAAAGTGGGGAATGACACGCAGCAAAGTTGCCACAGGTCAGATTTAAACCTCAGCTGCCCGCTTTGAAAAATATAACCTCCACATATGGGGCACAACATAACCCCTTTAGGCCATCTGTGCCCTGAAACGTGATAACTTTTGAGCATGTAAAGCCAATTATAGTTGCAGTGTGTAGAATTTAGTTGTAATAGAACCCAAGGCTGGCTGCTAAACTTTGAAAAACATGAAAGACCCATAACAAAATTAAGTTTCTAAGCTGTACATTTTCTATGCAGGTGTTGAAGGTCTCAGGTGTATAGGTAAGCTCCATTTCAATGTCACCAGGCATGGTGAAAGAAGTAAAGTAGGGATGGGTGTGAGTCGACACACACGTTGACAGACAGAACCAGTCACCTGCTGGTCTTCATATGGGCTGAGCTCATTGTCTCTGGCTTGTATTCAGGGAGGCAGGCAGCCGTGTCTGTTCTGGGCAGAGGACAGGCGATGGATGATTAGTAACAGATATGGACTCTACCACAGTGGACAGGGTGTGAGAGAAGATGCTAGAAAACAACAGAAACAGCTGGACAGCACACAGTGTGAGGTGTTCCCTCTGTTAGGCCTTCCACCTGTCCCCATGTCACAAAACGTAGAGAAGTTTGGTTATTTTAAAGCATGGACGTTCTTGTGTTCACTGGTAGAACGGTTGTTTAAATGATCTGCACTTTATCAGCTCTTCACTTGTCAAACTGAAATTTTGAAAGCTAACTGAGCTTTGAAATGGCTTTCATGGATGTCAGATAATATTTATCATGTTTATTGTTTGATTTGTGAGGTTTTCAAGCATATGACAAGTGGTATAAATTGGCAAAATGTGTGTCAGATGTCAGACTGGGCAATAGCTGTGAAATGGGGTTGAAGTTTCCATTACGAACCCACAAACGTACAAATGCAAAAGATGGGCTGGGTGCCAAGCTATTTAGTTACTGTGCTATTATATTGAACTTTGTAGTTTGAGATATCAAACATCTCTTAGCACTAACGAGTACTTTGGCACTGAGTGAAAGCTGTGCTATTGGATTTGTCCAAAAGCAAATGGGAACAGTCACAGAACCACTGTGACTAAAAGCCCCATCCATGCAGGCTGTTTTAAACATGACACATCCTTCTGGTTCACTGGATTCAGACCCAAGTTCAAAATAAAGTTAAAAAAAAACTCTGCCTCTGTAATTTCCATTACTTAACTGGAAAGGCCAGATTAATTGGCAATTATTAAATTTTGTATAAACTTTACAGTGCATGACACATTTTCTTTTCACCAAAACACAGTTCTGTATGTGCAGTGAATATTATGCATGAGTGAGTGCACGGATGTGTGTATTTTTGATGGACGTGAAGTTAAAAAGGGGCTTCTTTTTATGCCAGAACAAAAACATATTATGACAGTTTGTGTTAACAGACATCAGTCATTTCTGGATGTGTGTTCAGAATGACAATTTGTGTGTTACTCCAATAATGCAAAACGTGTCTTTTAAACATGATTGTAGCTGGAGTCACGTTGATGTAGATTGATTGTAGCTCTCTCCCTTCAGACTGAGGACAAACGCTGCAGTGGGTGATTAAATCCAGGCCCTCTGCTTGGACGCTGCTGGGGCGGATTTTCCGAGAGCAAGGGACTTGGCGCCGGGGATCCTGTGTATTTTCCACCCTGATCTCTGCTTGGCAGGGGCCTAAATAATAAAGCTCTTTTTACTGAGCTGCCTGGGGTTCCCTGTGTACAAACACAAGGCCTGCACCCCCTCTTGCCTCTGCTGTTTTAACACGATTCCTCGCCATGGGGGCTCACCCCACACCCCACTAAGCTCCCGTGCTGCAGTTGTTTAGAAGTTGGTCCCCAACCCGGCACAGAATTATGCACTTTCCCTGGGGTCAAGCCAATGTGGTCCTGAGGAAATTTTACTGGGACCAATGTGCACAATGCAAGGTTTGAACACTGAGCACAGGAAGCTCTTAACAACTGACAAACTTAGACAGCAATAAACAGTCATGAAAAAGCCCCATAAGCAAAGTAGAGAAGGTGGTTAAGTTTATTTTCAAACACTTAACTCATAACTAGAGTTTTCAGCTATATTCCACATATACTTTTCTGTGATGACTAATTGCATCATGGAGTTCCAAAGGATGTGAATCCAGCATGATCACGGAAATGTTGAAAGCTGCGATGAAACATTTGTTCATGCAGCCACTCATGCAAGTGTGTTTATTTAACTACCTTGAAGGTTAATCTGGGTCCACAAAGGGTGTGTGTGTGTGCAAGCAAGCGTGCATGGGTGCGTGTGCAGCTCACAAACCTTGTGCACTCTGATCAGACTGCCAGCTTTGAAATCTGAGGAGGCCAGAGAAACCTCCTCCTCCCGAAGCTTTAGCCCTGGCCTGTTCGGGTCTAAGAAGAAAAAGGTGAAAAAGAGATTTTTCTTTCTGCAAACTATTTCATAAATTCTAACCTGTAGGATATAAACACATTTGATAAAGATCCAGTCTTTGTGTAGGCGCAGAACTAACTCTTAAAGCCAAAACGGTAGCTGTGTATTAGAGGAAAAACTAAGTGACTTATTCCATTTTTACAGTCTGAGCCATTTTTCCCCATGAACAATAAAATAAAAACAACACATAAGCCTTGGGGATTACTGGAAAAAATTAGTCCATAACTGCAGTAGCCACTCGGCTCAGCCACAAAACACAACCCGAAGCCCTTCTTGGGTGACAGAATATCAGGCTAATGCCTCATGTGGCAACCTCAGTTTGGGTGCTGTAATCTTGGTAAACCACATGCAACTTGCCATAACATCAAGTTATCGAAAATGTAAGATAATTTAAGAGGGGGTATGTTTAATGAGATTGTTTGGATGTTGCTGGTTCTGCTGAGGGAAAAAAAGGATTTAATGAGTGTCTTAGTAGATTTGACGAGGGGTGTGCATGAAGTCTTAATTATTTTAATGTGACTGCGATCTAATATGTCAGCAGAGCAGATGAGATATGGCTTCATTCTGTTCGCCATTGGAGGATTGTTGTTTCATTTTCTGCCCCTCCTGAAATCTTTGGCAAACTGCAAATCATTTCCAAATACCAAGAGCACCAAACAGACATGTTTCTTTTTTTGCATGTTCCAAATAGAAAACCAAACATAAATTTTCTCAAGCTTTTATTATCTAACAACTGGAAGAGGCCACACACAGACGCACAAAAAAAGAGAGTGTCTGAACTGAGAAAAGGAGCAAAGTATTTATCTTCTCTGTGGAGTGAGGGTGAAGAAAACTCTGGTACCAAGCACAGCTCCTCTGGCGCAGAGCCAGCACTGAATATCAAGAATCAGTTTACAGTTTGACTTCATCGCAGCACCTCCCGTCTCTGCACTCCATCTGCAACTGAGTTTTGTGTCTACAGACAGTGCAAGGAGTGACCATCTGTGTCTGTACCACCACTCTTGTATTTAACTTACAGTCTGCACTATGCACTCCCTTCAGGTATTCAGGTCCGACCTCTATGTAACATCGATTTGAGCACTAAACAACATCCTGCGTCTTCTTGCACAAGTAAAGTTTTTCCCTTGCTCCTTTTGCACATGTTTTGCGTTATATATATTTTTTACTGTTTATCTTGTTTAAGTCCCCTGGCAGCAGGGATGCTGATATTCACTAGCTTACATTTGTATATTCTACGTTTATGTTCTTTGTTTTTTGCACACAAAAAAACACCCAGACAGGTAACCTTGCATGTGTTAACACACTTTGCAACAAACTTGTTTCAGATTTCTTTTTATACTTCCTGTTTTCACATCTCTATAATGTGCTAAAAGGCTTTATCTTTTACTCCTTTTCCACTCAATTGTTTGAGATCGCGTGCACACAGCTCCCTCTGGCCATGCTGCTCCTTCTAATTCATGCTTTATGTTCCTCACTCCTATCTGCACTATCTGCACCACTGAGCCATGCCACTGGCAAACTGATGGTTTATTTCTTGTTTCTAACTAGGCCTACAATCAAGTCCCTTTACCTCATTTGACATAAACAGCATGCTGTTTTTCATCCCACCTTACCAGAAAAACTAAATATAGAGTTTGAGATTGCAGCTGTGTATTTTAGGTTTTGGGTTTGTGGCTGCAGGATGGATCATGGTGCAGAGAGTTGATAATATCTGTGAAGCGCTAGCAGGCAGGAAGCATCAGCCACAACCAGTGAGATGACGTATTTTACCATCATGCAACAGCATTTCAGAATAAGTCATCATGCCATGGGTCTTTACAGAGATGTATTCAGTATTTGTGCTATCGATGCATGCCATGAGAGTGAGTTACACCATTACCAATCATGTGGGCATCATAAAACTGGTAAATACCATAATTACAATTGCTACAGTACATGGCCATTTATACCCATGTAGGGTGATATGATAAGTGCTGTTTGATTATACCATACAGACTTGGTGTCATTTTAAACTGATATTCCTAAACCGAAGTTTACTGCCGCCTAATTTAAAATCCACCCAAACCATTAATCACAAAACTTTGATCAACTCTTAGGCTTAAGTATTTTCCATTGTGTTTTTGTTTTGCAAACAAAGAAAAATCCGAATGAAGGTGGGTAAACAGCAATGCAACGCGGTTACAAATCCATAATGATTCAAAGCCAAAATGAGAGCAAATAGCAAATTTTAGGTTAAAAAAAGGATTGGTTTATTTTGATTTTTGCGAACAACCTCTCAAACCTCACCTGCAGTACCTGCAAGGTCCAACTGTAAAAGAATAATTTGACATTTAAGGGTATACAACTTGTCCATTTTTTTACCAGGAGATTGAGAAGGAGATGTGATGACCAGTAGCTCTTGAGCCACCATGTGATTAGCTTAGCTTAGCATAAAGACCAAAGGGGGAAACAGCTGGCCTGGCTTTTGTACTTATAAGTAAGCTAAGAAAAGCAAACCTAATCACTTAGCTCTGTGTCCAATAAGTTTATCAAACTTTTCTCTCCAACTCTCAGCAAGAAAAGAAAAAAAAGCATAATTCCCCAAATGTACTGTACAAAATGTAGAAAGCTTTTGTCAAGTCAAGTCATTAGGCCACTGATTCCCAAAGTGTGGACATTGAGGGTACAGAGGGCGAGCTGCAGGAGGTCATTAACAATAAGGAAAGAAAACGTTTTCAATGTTAAGCCTAACTATTTAGACTTTGCAAATGTGTTTGATTTTTACTTGACAAATTGTTCTGTGTTTCTTGAGTGATACTTATTTGCACTACTTTGCAGTAGGCCCAATTACTAAGAATATTTATGACTAATAAAATTTGGTTGGGTGGGCCCCAAAATACTTCAGATTTTGAAATTTGGTTGAGGCATTGTGGAGTTTGGAACTGTCTACATTCAGCCTCTTTTTTTTTTTGCATCATTGTGATTTATTATGTTGAAATTTCAGGCAAATTAATATATTTTTTAACAGGTAATCTTAGCTACAAATATTTTCACTTAGATTTCTAGTGAAATGATCACAATATATACCAACATCATAAAATATAACTGCAGGTACTTTGAAATAAGAGTTTATTTTGATGACGCTCACACCTGTCTCTGTCATGTATGAGAGCAAGGACTGGTGACAGTGTGTTTTCGTCTGTCAGAACAGGTCAGTAAGTATGATGAAAAAGCTAGCTCAATGCGACCATGTCAAGAAAATCAATGTGACAAATGTAAGGAGGAACAAGTAAGAGCCCTTAATTCAACCAATTGACCCAGCTTTTTGTATTTTCCATGCAGCTCTGAAAAATCATGTGTACAAGGGGCGGCTGTGGCTCAGTGGGAGAGGCTATGGTCTCTCAACCTAAAGTTGTCCGATGTGTTCTTGGGAAAGACTCTTAACCCCAATTTGCTGCGGCGTGTGAATGTGAATTAATAAGATTATTCAATACGTTAATACCGATGGACTCTTTCCAAAGCAGCCTCTGCCATCAGTGTGTGAGTAGGTATGAATGGGTGTTAAAGCTCTTTGAGTTGTCACGAGACTAGAAAAGTGCTATACAAGCTCAAGTCACTCATTCATACATACATCCGTCCACCTCTGGTTGGGCAGGAGTCTGAGATCACACCCTGCTCGCCCTGATCTCTCTGTGACTTTCCATCTGGTCAAATTTTCATGTTACTAAAGGTCAATAAAAAGAAGGTAACTGTTGTGTGGAATACAGTGTCAATAATGTTGGCATGGAAATGGGCTGGGTTGCAGGTCAACCCTAAACAAAGTTTCATTCTGTCTCTTTTTTCATTCTTATAGGAACCAAAGTGTTGAAACTGCAGCTGTAAAACCGATCAGTTAGAATGAGGTGAGTTCGATAAGAGTGCAGAAAGGGGTGGTGTTATGCCACTGTCTCAGCTGGTTCTTGCATTAATGGCTAGTATTTCCACAGACCTATTTGCTAATGAACCTGTTGTACCAGGAAAAAGTCAAGAGAGAAACATCCAATGAATGCCAGGGATAAGTCATTAGCTAACTGGAGAACAATGAGCTCATCAGAGAATCAGTCCAATGGGAACTGAGCGCTGGACCAAAGTCAGGATGATCTCATAAGTGAGCTGCTCATAGGCAGCTTTATCTCTTTTAACTGTTCATGCCAGTGAAATGTTCAACTCATACTTAGGCTGAACATTATGCAAGTCCCTGCTTTATTCATTGTATTTGTTCAGAGTTTAAATCACAGTTAAAACAAATAATTGGACACTGGAACATTTGTTGTTTTGTGTTTTCACTCTTTTGTTTCCCTCATTTGAACACTGTGGGCTGTCTGGTTCATTGGTGGAGTCAGTTCTGGTTGCATATAACAATACTACCATCAAGTGGCCATGAGGGGTAATCACAAACCTCCAGGATGAACTGACACGTAAAATAACATCAGTATTCATCCGTGGTCGAAGAGTACTTCTACTTAACGTAAATCAAAGGGTCCAATTTGTAAGTGTAAAAATACTCAATGACAAGTAAAAGTTCCTTATTCCAAAACATTTCATTAAATTATATTTTAAGGTTTTAACATCATGTTGGCATTAGTTAGCAACTGTACAAAGTGCAGGGGTCCACAAT
The DNA here is from genome assembly GCA_020745685.1 of Tautogolabrus adspersus. NCBI lineage: Eukaryota > Metazoa > Chordata > Actinopteri > Labriformes > Labridae > Tautogolabrus > Tautogolabrus adspersus. Next base: position 18,516,009 of record CM036543.1, on the reverse strand, counting down.
GAACGGTTTGGGTCCATGCAATGAATCAAACGCTGAATCTCTAGGTTAGGGAAGTGCAGAGGCGTTTCTTGTCAACAGGCAAAGCAGGCAACTGCTTGGGGCCCCATACCAGGAGGGGGCCCCTGAGGGTCCACAAACTTAAAACCACAGCAGCGGCTGATAATGTGCACATTTTGCAATGACAGTAGGAAACCTCCCTAAGGGGGGCCCAATTAAAAGCATTCACTCTTGTTGCCTTGCAAAGCGTTGCTTGCACTATTGCTGTGAAATCCAACATTTGTCAATGAAAGTCAACCAAGAAAAATGAAGTGGATTTATCCGTCTATAGGAGAGAAAACATAAACAGGAAAAAATAGGAAAAGGAGTAAGCCTCAGGACAATGGCAGACATTATGTTGATAAACGTGGGTTGTAGGGCCCCTAATTATTTTCTGCCTGGGGCCCCAACAGACTCTAGAATCGCCACTGGAGAAGTCTACTAGTGTATAATACTTACATAAAAAGAACAAATATAGAATTTCAAATAATGTTTTTTTTGTTCTATCTCTGCTTTTTGTGAATTCATGGATATTTGACCTCTTTCAGAACAAAACATTTAAGACCAATGTTGACCCTTTTTTTTCACAAGGCTTTTGAAAGTTGTATTTTTCTAATCATGTCTGCGGAATCAGAACATACACCCAGAGTAAGTACTCCAAAGTCACATTTAAGTTCAGTATTAGTTATGTGTGACTTCAGGTCATATGGACTTGGACTTAAATGGTAAATGGACTTGAGCTTTTATAGCGCTTTTGTAGTCTTCTGACTACTCAAAGTGCTTTTACACTGCATGTCACACCTACACATTCACACACTGTTGTCTGCTATGTAAAGTCATTGCATTCATACACCGCCGACGAAGCAGTAGGAGCAATTCAAGGTTAAGTGTCTTTCCCAAGGACACATTGGGCGTGTTGGTGCAGGAGCTGGGGATTGAACCCTCAACCTTCCGGCTGAGCTACGACCGTCACTACCACTCTAGCCACAGCCGTCATATATGCTATGGTGTCCAAAGTAGGCCAGAAGATGCAAAGCTCAAGGCTTCTGTGCCTTTACTCTTGCTGTATCACACGAGAGGGTGCACTGCGTTACTGAATTTCAGCACACCTCCTGCATATGTGTATTACAGCATTGCTGATATTTAGTACAAAGTCACAAACTCGAGCATTTATACAAAAGATGTACTGTATGTGACTTCTAAGCAACAACATTTTTTTTTTTACTGCAACTGGACAGCAGATCAAAACCCAGGTTGTTTGCCTCAGTTTAAATCTAATCTCTGCTCTTCTCTATGTCTTGGTTGGTAAATGTCAGTTTAACACACCTGGAGGTTCTTCCTGTGTCCAGGCTTTATATGAAAACTATTTAGTTCATTTGATGTTAACTAAATAATAATGTGTCTGTTTGCAGTATCAACAACTACTTTTCTACATTCAAGATGTTCTTAACAGCTAAGGCAGAGTGGTGCTTCGTACTCTATTTCTCATTTGTCCTAAAAGAGAGAGATGAAACCAGCCTTTAATTTCATTGGTCTTTACCAACTTTATTTTCATCCAGTTTTATTGCTCTATATAAAGAGGAAATGACTGACAGTTTCTCCACATCGTCCTGACAGATGATTCTATCTCAAGTTGTTGTTGTTATCTTTATATGTCTAGGTTTGTAATCAGTGATATCTCCATCTTGATTACAAAGTGACAAAAGTCCATGTCACACTGAGGATGATATCAATGAGTCACCGATCCATGACTTGTTTTAGGCGTGGTGCTTCTTGTTTTAGTGGGTTCTGGTATCATAAACTGTAATTTAAGCATGACAACAAATGGAAAAAAACAACAGTTTTATTTCATGTCAAATAGGTAAACATGAAGGCTGCTACACATAAAATGCACAACTGTGTGTCATCGATATTTGATCATTTTCTGTGGACTGCAATGGAGCAGAAATCCTTTTATATGCTGTATTATTAATTATTTTAATCTCAGATTTTTAACCATAAAAACCAACAACACTGTTTACATGGTTAACTGTGTAATGACAAACATAGTGTTAGCATGACGATATGTGCTCCTGCTTATTCATGATCAACCACAGATTTTAAAATATTGACAGGTTGTTGAGCCACAAACAAAATATTTCAAAAATTAGTCTTGTCAGTTTAGTGAGAGCATTTACTCATTCACAATCTCTTATAAAAATATTTCTATACAGTCACTTATAACGCTCAACATTGTGCATCACACATCCGATTTATTTCAGTGTATTAGATTTCATTTTTATAAATAGTTATTACAACAACGTACATCTAACTCTTCTTAGAAGGGAAGTGAATCTAACGACTTCCTGATTGGGTTGTTCTATCTTCGTATGTTACACGGTAACAGGAAAGAGCTTGTGGACATTTTCAAGGCTTGTATGTTAATGTGTGCCGTCTATAACTTGGCTTCTATGATGACAGGAGGTTCCACCAGGCTCTCATTGGGACAGTCCGAGGGTTCCTGTAAGGAGACATCACAAGCCAACACAAATAAATCAGAGGGTTGTTTTGTAATCAAAGCTGTTGTTTGAAGCTGCAGGGTGGAAAATGTGTCTGTAAGGCGTTAAGGATCTGAAATCAGTCACCTATCTACACCATAAATGGATTCTTTAAGAGATAGTAATCTATGAACTCTGCAAACTCTACCCAAGTTCATGCAACACTCATCATTAGATGGTTATATAAATATATATTGTGTGCACAGCCTGTGATTGTACTCATTTATATCAATCTTTGTGTTTAAGTCAGATTAAATTGAAATTGATGTGACAGAAAAGGAAAACTGAAATATTGTTCACATTAACATGAATGAGTGGGATCATCATCAACTGACAGAGATTCAGGAAAAGCAGGTTTAAAGGTGGAACAGATGGAAGGATGTGCAGCAGGTGATTGCCAGCGATGTGTGCTGATTGCTCGGTGCTCCTACCTTTGTGTATCGGCGCGTTGAGCAAAGATTTGATTTGATTTTGTGGAAGCAGAAAGGTTTATTGATCAGGCTTGAGAAGGAGGAGTCTGTGGCGTGGAGATTAGTGCTGTGGCTCCATAGTCTTGTCCCGACATCAGCCCCTCCGCCTAAAACAATAGCTACTGGTCACTTTTAATTCAGCTATTATAAAAGGTGTGAGTCTCCAGTCCACAGTAAAGCTGCTTGAATGAATGCACTCTGGAGTCATGTTCTACTGCCGACTTAAGTCACAGGCTAAGTTACGTCCAAACCAAATACAGCATGTACGGATGATATGCTTTACTTACAGCTGCTTTGGCCAACTTGTTTGCATTCTGTCTCCGCAGGTCTGACTTTATCAATCCTGCAGGGACATAAAGACACAGAACAGATAACACCTGCATGAGATAATGGCAAACAGGTACGCTATAAGCAAGCAAGAAAAAGAATAAAAAAGGACAAATAATTTGATGTTATCCTACACCTACGAACACCTCTGAAAGACCCAAGCAAATGGATGCTTTTGAAATAAAAGTGGATTTTAAGGGCAGGGTGTAGTAAAAGCTGATCCTCCAGTAGATGGCTCCTGTGTGCAGACACATTGCATTCATAAGAGAGGCTGTGTTTGAGCATAATCAACTTAGTGTTTACTTACTATTTCCCAAGACTGTGAAAATACAGTGTGTCTAACTCAAGCAGGCGCCTAGCTAACCTTCAAACTTTTCACTGGAAAATTATGAAAACAGATTTGTTGCAACTTAATCATTAAGCTCCATTTCTACCGAAGAAGAAATATTTCACCACAAATGTTTCACCTTTGTGACTGAATATATTACAATGGTGCAGTATTGTTTGTGCATTCTTAAAGGCGACTTTTAGATAAGACTGAACAGTTTACCTCAAATGAAAGAAAGAGGAAGCTCAGGTGCACATTTTCCACAGAGCTGTTTGTTTTTCTTTGAAAGCTGGCATGATGACCACAGCAACTGAGTACACTCATTTATCTAAATGTTAAATAAGTAACAATAACAGTGAGTCAGTGTGATGACCTTTGTGAGCAGACAAGCCTCTCTAAATACATTATTCTCGCTGTGTTTTTTTTTTTCATAGTGTGCACAAAGTTAAGCCCTTCAGTGGCTAAAGCATTTTTAATGAGTTATACTTAGCTCATAAACCCCTCAATGGACCATGAAGAATGACTTAAGCAGCTTAGTATTGACCCCGGCCACATTTTGTTTGGTTAAGCATCTGAAAACAAACTGTGTGGCAGGAAAAGTGCAGCATATCTGACACGTGAATAAATTTCTAAGTGGGGCAAAATGTTTCCATTCCTTTGACAATGGACAACAACATTTTAAGGCTAAACTGTAAGTTTATTTGTATAAAAACTCTCTAAAAAACATGTTGAGTGAGGAGAACAGAAAGAGAGATTATCTGTGGTTTCCCAAACTTCTGTCAAAAACTACACAGTGACTTTTAAACATCTTCAGGGAGAATTAAAAAAAAAAATCTTAACTCCGAGTCAACCCAGAGTCAAATAGCTTTCCTGTAAAATAAAAAGTTGACAACATTCTTTGATCAAAAAGCACATTTGTCAACCTTCTGGAAAATATTCTATTTGTATCATAACACAACCCTGAAACCGAGTCCTTCATCTGCATTCCTGGAATTCAACCTTTTCCCACAGAAACTCACAACAGAAGCAGTGACCAACAAAGATAATTCTTCTCACTTGCAATATGTGACATAAAATCAATAGCTTGCAATGACTCAATACAGCGTTTCACTATCAGTGGTGTCTTACCTGTCAATACAGTTCCGATTAAAAGAAAGACACAAAGGAAGATGTTTCCTGCCAATGTGCCGAAGCTGTCGATGATTTTCCCTTGGCAGATGGTGAAAATAATGCCAAACACCTGTGTGTGCAGAACAGAAGACAGTTAGGGAAAAAGCTGTTTACACATTTTTTACACAACCACATTTTCAGCAACAATGGAAAAAAAAAGCAAAACAAATGTGTTCATCCTCACTTTATCACGCTCATTAAATAAAAGGGTCTGTGCAGCATTCTGAGTTCAAGGAAAGCATGCAGAGCAAAAGGACCACTACTTCAGCTCCATTGAGACCCTTTTGAAATCATTACCTGCAGGTTGCTTGTCAGTGCACATTTGAATGAACACAGAGCGTCTGCACAATGCAACTGTTTTTATTATTATTGTTTGAGCAATTTGGTAAACCATCATCTATCGTCTATAGATGTTATAGCGTCTCGGAGCAAAGGCCAACTTTTCTGGGAATCCAGTGTAGCCAGCAGTAAGAGATGAAGATCTGTCAGCCCAGACTTCCTTTTCTGTATGTTGCTTTTTAAAGTCCAACTAACAACGTGTGAAGCAATAACTAGAGTAGCAGTTCAGATTCAATGTCAATAGAGAGGATTTTTAGCAGCACTTGTGACCTTAGTGCTCACTGAGATGTACCTGTGCTGAACAATTGAGAAGTCCGGATGAGGTTCCCTCTGACTCTGGGTACGTCAGCTCGACTGCAAACTCAAAGCCCAGGGGCAGATAGCCTGTCATGAAAAACCTGGACCCAAACACATAGACAAGAGCACATAGACACTCGAAATGTTATTCAGCAAAAATAATTATGAGTCTATTTTCTTGCAGCTCTTTTTCTGCCAATCTGAAACCTTTCTGGGACTCATTTTTATCAACATTTCCATAACTAACATTTTCAAGAAAAGCACCTCTCAAACATAGAACCTACTAAATGTCAGTGACCTCACGAACGCCCTTTTCTAATTATAAAGGATGTTATACAGGAACAACAGGTTTGAGAGCATACTGGATAAGGCGGTTTTCTTAGTCAATAAAAACTTGTTGTGCTTCCAATTAAGTGACAACAAGTGAAACTCAATGACAAAGTGGCAACAGCAGTAAAAAGCATGAGTCAGTAACTTACTGTACTTTAACACATATCTGTCACTTTTCTGTATGCTTTCTCTGCCTGGAAATATGCTTTGAATACAAGACAAGTGAACATAATGCTTTGGCCTGATGTACTGTAGAAATTGGCTAACAATACCTGGAATGAAAAGGTAAATAATTGGTATAGAAATGATTTGGAATTACTGTTGAAAAAACAAACAAGAAATACTGACAACTTAAATACATGTTAACTCTGATTGAATACCAGAAATTGCTGCAGAAGCGTGAAGCTAGCTGGAGCTAATTTATTCTTCACAGGTGAAGCTTTCTATGAGTTATCTGAAAATGTGGAATCATCTCCTTGATTACAGCAGATGTAAATCTGAAGATCCACACTTTTTGCTCCACCATCATTCATTTTCCTCCTTCATGTTGTGCGATTTATTTCTGTGGTTGCCTTTTTATGGAAGAGTATGTATGAATATGAGTCACGTGAATGTTGTACACTGTCTTGTGTGTAATTATGTGTGCATGTGTGTTCAATTTAAGCAGATGTGCCTTTACAGAACAAGGGGGGAGCAAAATCTGGAAGACTAAGTTATGCTGCTGAAGAGGTGCGTGATATTAGAACATAAAGGTTAAAACCACAAGATCTGGTTTAAAGCTGAAAAGTTCTGTAGCCTTGAAAACATCATTACTTATAAAGATTTAAAACCAACGTGAGTATTTTTTTCAACTACAAAAAAAGAGAAAAACTATTTAAACGCTTGTATGAAAAAATATTCTCTCTCATTCCTTGATTCTGACACACGTATATGCTGTGGTGTTGTTTGCATCAGCAGGGACCCTGACCCCTGCCTGCCTTTATTTTTCTTATTTTGCTGTACAAGTCTGATTTATAGCCATTCATCTTTGGTAAGTGTTATGTATCCCACAGGCAAGTGACAGTCAGCAGGCTGAGACTCAAAATAGTATAGCAACCAGGACACATCGCTGTTTCTGTTTAAAGGAGAGACTACAGTGGGCGAGCTGCAGCGTTGCTTTGGCTGTTTCATAGTTTTTAAGAACTTAACAAACTTAAAGGTGACTTAAGAACAATCATAAAATAAAGTTTTATGTTGCTGAGTCTTTGTTTCTCGCTAACACCTTCATGTTTAATGGTTCTCCTTTGCCGCTGCTTTCTCCTGTTCATTAGTAACCATCAGTGATGCATTTACAAACAGTCACTGAAATGTCCTACTCATTCTCCCTTAAACTGTTTCATTTCTCATTGAACAGTGACTCTTAAACTTCAGTTTTAAACACAGCACTGTAACATTATTAACTCCAGAGACTTTCTTAAAGGTGCACCATGTAGATTTGGTAGTGAAATTTGAAAGTTGGAGAAGTGAAACAATTCTCTGCTATATTTTCTGAACTAAATACACAAACTTTATTCAAAGGAAAAGATGGGTCTCTCTAACACTGTTTGGAGCTAAAAAAGCTACCAGGAGAGTTTTACGGTTTCACTGTAGTGGGCCCTCCACCATAACTTCTCGCTTAGCATTTTATCTTCAAACATTGTCCCAGGGACCAGATTTTCCTCTGAGGACAGTTTGTGTATATAGTTATGAACATAAACCACAGAATCTGTACATTTCTCCAATTTTCACATTTCTCTACAAAAACTACATAGTGCACCTTAAATTAATGTTTTTTTTTTTTTTAGCAGTCAAATTTATTTTTAAATACATCGTATGTGCCAAGGCCCTAGTTCAAGTCAATTAAATATATATATATATTTTTTTCACTTCAAACATTTTCCTTTTGAATGTACAGGACACTGTCTAACCTCTGTTCTACATCTGATGACAACACTGTGTCAGTGTGTACAAGAGCAAATCTTTACCTTAGGTCCCCGGGTGTATGTGTGAATGCTAACCGTGCCAAGGTTGAAAGCGAAAATAAACACGCCGGTAAATTATTGTTGCAAATTTCACCAGAAAAAGCCCACTTTAAGATATTACCAGAACAGAGTTCAGTGAATTCCAATGGGAAAAGGTTGCACAAATGTCCTTCTGTGATTCATATTAGTCAGTAGAAGAAACACAGATAATATGTGAAGAATGTGCACCAAATTAGGGCTAAAAGTAAGACATTACTGAGCTTACTCAAGGTCAGTTACTGAGGATGTAAACTCATTTTCCTGGTCTGAGTAATTTGTGTGCGATTTCGTAGAAGATGTATTTTTAAGCCACGTCGGCAGCCTAGCGGTAAGTGTGTGTGCCCCATGAACGTAGGCCACAGTCCTCGAAGCGGGCAGCCTTGGTTTGAATCCTTCCTGTGGTTTCCTTCCCACATGTCATTCCCCACTCTCTCTCTCTCCCCAATTTCTGAACCTATCCACTGCCCCACATACCAAATACTTTGCAAATGAAAAAACAAAACCTTTTCAAATATTAAATAAATCCTTGTATCTACGTCTAAACAAAACCCAAAGAAGAAAGAACAAATGAATGAAAGAATACCCAAGAGCTCCAGCGGTGATGAAGACCACCCATAGGTGTCCCAGACTGAGTGTAGAAGCATACACTACCATCCCCACCAGAGACATGAAGTAGACCGCCAGGGTTGTCTGCCTGAAGAAGAAAAACATTAAAAAATATACAATAATTAACTCGGTTATCAATATTGAATTATAAATAGAGCTTGTGTGGAACACTGGGAGCTGTTGCTTTTTACAGAAGCTTACAAGAGATGTATTCATTTATTGAGATTAAAAGCAGTCTCTCATATAACATTGAAGAAAGCTCCCAAAGTTAAAGTTGACTTGTTGAGTTAGGGCCCATTAGAAAAGCTGTTTTGTCTTAATTTGAAGCATGCACATTATAGATCCCACTAGGACTTTTCTATTGAGCCACCAGTGGAAATAATTAAAAAATGTTTATCGTTGCCAAGGAAACACCGGAAGTTACGTCAAAGATTGCTACACAAGGAAGCGGGAGCTGCTACTGAAAGCTGCCTTACTGTTGCTGTATGTGCTGCTGTGATAAGAACGTCATGTAAATTATACTTGGATACATCGTCGGTAAACATATTCTCTTTCTCAGGTCGGTTTGGCCTGTTCGTATTGGCTGCAGTCAACACAGATTTCGTTTTCACCGAGGGATCGGGAGGGCGGGTCCGATCCTTCATGTATACAATAAACACACCCACATTCCTCCATATGTTGAACCAAACTCATGGAAGTAACACAGTGGGGGGGCAGATGAAACCACCCCATTGGCTGGACACTCTGAGGTCAGAGAGATCGCTGTATAGAGCAGCACGCAGCACCTGAATAAACACTAACAGAGCCCCATAGAGAGCCCCAACAGCAATAAAAAAAAAAAAAACACTAAACAAGACCAGCAGCAGGGTGAGAAGAGACATCACAACAAACAGACCAGACAATTTAGTCTCTGCGATTCTTTTTGAATCCCAACTCTTACTTGTAGGTTTTAGTTTTGTCCAACCAGATCCCACAGATGAGAGAGCCGACCATCCCTGCAATGACAATGGTGAGTCCAATCCTCCCAGCATTCACCTCTTCTCCCTAAGGGGCGAAGAAAGATAGAACCATGCTGTGTGTCCTTTTGACCTTACATACCATCAAGAGGCAAGGCAGTCTTTTAGAGAAAGCATGAAGTGATGATGCAGTTGAATCTCATCCACATTTCATTTTGAAAGTAGGTTAAATTACATTTTAAAAAGCAGCATTATGTTAAAAAAATCAAACCCAATTTTAAACCATCCTGTAGCTAATATTCAAAAGATAAAAACGTTCAATTGTAGCTTCAGTCAGATTTCTCTGTTTCCCATTGAAATATCAGAAAGGACAAAAACCCCTTCTAATTAGTAATCACTGAACTGCGTTCGGAGAAAAAACACGATTATAGAATTAAATCTATTACCAAAGTGCAGCTTATTGATGTTATGTGGGATTATTTCTTTGTAAAAAGGTTTCAGTTGATGCTGCCAATATGTGGAGCTGTGAGGTTGAGGTGCAGGGCAAAATACAACAGCGTGGAAAATGAGTGGAAATGGGTTGAGTAACAAGAGCATTAGCAAACACAAATGATTGGAGGTCCCAGCTGAGGAAACACTTATCAAGACATTTTTGTGCACAGTGTTGTACTCTTTTTGTCTCTTCATATACAGACACAGCAGGCAGAACTTACAGGGTAATGCATGATGATCATACGGTTCAGCAGAGTGCCAACAGCATAGAAGCAACCCACGTTCAGACCTGTGATTATGGAAAATAGGGTTACACAAAGCCTGCGTAACAGAAACCACGAGAAAAAAATAACATAATATATCTCTATTATGCAAAGTAAGACATGGTGTGAGAGGTTGAAGAGTTTCGGTTGCTGGTTGTGACAAATGAACCTCATCAGGCCAGTTTCCAAAACAGCCCTGTCCCGAATTAAGTATTTCTATAAAAGGATAAGCAGCACGAGATGTTTTTCTTGAGCTAAGGTTAGAGATAAAGTCAGTCTCTCAGACAAAAACTATACAGGAAGAATACAACTACATAAAATCATTCACAAACATTTATTTGGAAAATTGCAAAGAGGATATATCTAGCACAGATTTAAATTTTGAATTTAAGTGTATAATTTATACCTTTTGAAAAATATAATTGTGTAAATTAGCCTGTCACTTGATTAAAAGTGGACCTACAGGCGAACAGCTACAACTCAGTTGAACAGACAGGAACAGGTGTAGCCTGCAGGACAGAGACACAATCACAGGTACACCTAAGACAAAGTGAGCTATGAATAGTTGTCCGACAACCCAAAGATCATATGCAGGAACCAAGGACAGATTCCCACTAATAATAGTCACATGAGTTGTGTCACATGACAGACACAGGGAGGTTGGGCAATGTGGAAGAAAGAGTTTCCTTAAACTGCTCTCAGCTGTTGGACGTTGCTGGAGTTACGTGACAAACTTCACTTCATATCCCAGAGTGTTTTCACTTCGAAAAAAACGTTTGACCTTTTGGTGGCACCAATCCAATGCATTTGTAAAACATTGTTAGACTGTAAACAAACTTTGAACCTTTTCAGGAAACACTAGTTCTCATTACTGCTGTATATTTATGACTTGTGTGCAATTTCATAACAAAATCAATAAACCTTGATACGCTTTACTGAATCACGACCTGATGTCGAAAAGGGCTAGTGTGATGATGTGTCGGATAATACCTGAAAATGGCAAACTTTTCAATGTAATACTGTGAGAATCCATACTAATATGAATCTGTTATAAGATGGCTATTAACAGACTATAATAAGTAGCACTTTGGAGAATAGTGATCACTGACCATAAGTGATGATGAGGAGGATGAAGGGCTTGTTGCGGAGCAGCCTGAGGATGGAGGCTGTGTAAGAGTACTGCTCTGGTGGGATTAGACGAGCTGTGGCCTGGGCCTGAGTCGGAGGAAGTTCGGGACGCTCCTGGAAGACTGACAGAGGAGGTGGGGGGGATTGTATAAATTATATATTGGGATATCGGGTATATTAGGGGTTATCATGCTGAAACAGCAAAATTCACACTTGGAGATTTTGTTTCTTCCCCCTAAACATACAATTTCATGTTATAAAGAAGCCAGTTGGACATGTCAGAACACACACATGATGCAGAGGCCCGTATACACACATTCCATGTCTCTGGCTGAAGGACAGTCAGCCAGTCCCAACCAAGAGGACATTCATCTTTGTGGCTGATAACCGTGTTTTGACCTGTTTCAGTCACATTTTTTTCTGGTTGAAAGTTCACACCCTTAGGCCCCATGGGAAAACACAGATGTCTGACTTTGTAGTTCTTGGAGCTGAGCCAGCTTTTTCTTCCTCTGGCTGGCTGACCGGACCTGAAGGTTTGTGTTCAGGAACCAGTTTATACTAAACTAACCTGTTTGTTAAGATGTCTGCTCTGACAACACGTGAAAAATTATAAATAGTCATAGCTGCATTTTACTGCATGTGATGTCATTGTTATTCAAAGGACACAAAATATTTAATTAGCATTAGCATTAACGAGGTAACTAGCATTACCTGCAGTGGTTTTAAGCATTAATATAAATAAAAAAGTAATCAATACTTTACGGATGGTATTATTTGCTTTGTTGGTCATACAGAGGCTGTTTCATAAGCAAAAAAAAAACTCCTCACAAAATATATCTTATACATACTTATTTCTGTTTACAGTGACCACATAAAACTGCGGAATTTCTATAGACAGTGTCAGACAGGAAGACCTCATGTTTTTGTAGTAGTATCATCTCAGGGGGGTTTTCGCTTAACGCAAGAAAACCGTCTATGCAGAGAGCAAAACATGGAATGAAATCTGCAATACAAGGACCCATTAGCGACCACATAACAAAGATTAAGCTTCAATAAATGTAAAAAAAAGAAAAGAAGATATATATCTGTATGCAAGGGCAGCTAAAAATCTGTCCTTAGAAATCGTTTCTCAACACCAACTCCATCCTCACTTCTCAAGTCGCTAGTTGGACTGTGAACAAATCAGCACATGGAAAAGGAAGTCTAGGCAGGATGTCTTTTATTGTTGTCCATTGGCTCAACCAGAGTCCAAAAAAGTTTACCAATAGTCTTCATCAGACGATAGCTTTTGGGTTCCGAGACTGCACATGCTAATCTTAACAACACCACTGCGAACTCTTATTCACCAGATCCACCGACACTAATGCAGACTTCCTTTTTTGGTTAAGATTGCTTGTCAGCTAAACATCTTCTCTCGCTTCTCTCTGCACACTCTTTATTCAAATCTCCTTGGGCTTTGTCTGGCCTGCTGAGTCACAGGCCTGTTGCAGGGCTACAGATGGCCCCGCCAGCAGGACAACCTTACACTTGGCATCTTGCATGTATGTGTGAGGGTGTGCTACAGTATGTGTGTGAGTTTATGTGTTATATCATGAAACTATTGTGGCCAACTAGTGGTCATTACTCGCTGGTGTAGCCTAGAGCAGCATCAGTCACATTTGTTGCCTAGTAGCATCCACCATATGAGTGAAAACAGGAGAGAGTTTGAATCTTAAGACAACATTGAGTTATAGGCCTTTAATGTGGGTAGATTCAGAATCATCAACTTTAAAGATTTCTATCTTTCAAGTTCTTAGGATGAAAAATAACATCTAAGTGTTTTAATCCATGTGAACTGTGTCCTCTGGAGAAGGTAAAATATAAACAATGTTATCTTTTCATGCACCTGAAAATGACAAAGAATATTTTAACACCTTTAGCTTAGCTTAACATGAAGAGTAAAAAAAAAGGTGTGAAAGCTAGCTTGGCTCTGTAAAAAGCTACAAGAAAATCTATCTTCGTGCTTTTCTAGGGCTTGTAAATTAACAAGACATCCTTTTTTAGGATTGTAAGTAGGCAAGTTCGTAACCTTTAGACAAAGCTAGGCTAGCTAATCCCCTGTTTCTATTTTCTATGCTATGCTAGGCTAACCAGCTAACTGTGGTTTCATGATTACCACATTAGCGAAATAGTGGTAGATGTCCGATAAGTGTATTTCTCAAAATGTTACCTATTCCTTTAAGCAGTCACATGCAAAAAAAAACAAACTTAAAATGTTATATTGAAAAATTCAACGGCCCAGCTAGCAAAATAAGTAGAGAATGTCTGCTTTTCAAGGTTTTATGTACAACACAGACAGTTGAGTCAGTCTGAATGTTGTACGTGGAGTTACTACAGAATGCGTTCACAAACATCCTTTTGTATTTCTGGATGCAGCACACTTACGAGCTCCCCGCCCGCTCTCTGCCCTGACAGGACAACAGCTTCTTCATGAAACTTCCTCCTCTTTGACAACTACCCAGCCCTGTCTTCTCTTTAGAACAATGCATACTTACAACATTGTCTGCTACTTTATTCTGACTTAACCACTTCTTGGATTCATCTACCTCCCCTATAAAAAACACATCATATGATTAAAACCTTCATATAAACCCTTATAGGGAAACAAAATGAAAAAGAGAAAATAGGGTCAAAATGCAAAAGTAACAGAAATAAGACGGACTATAACTAAGCATTTATCATATCAACTCATATCCTGTTTTACAAGTCACTGCACACCACTTCCTTCCACTAGAAAATGCAGTTAAAGGTTTTTCATATCCCATAAAGTAACAAGTGCTTTGCAAAATAGTTCAGTTGTGTTCAGTATGCTAAACGGATCTTCATTTAGTGCCCATTCCCATGATTTTCCTCCTGACCTTACTGGTTCCACAACAGTTTCTTTTTTGTGGGCCTCCCCCTTCAGAGAGGGTTTTGTGTTTGGTGAGAACCAGCGGGTCAGCACTTCTCCTGTCTACTGAATGGTACTTCTTGTCAGAGCGTAAATGAAAACCATCAGCAGGTAGATCCATTAAATGAGAAAATCCCACCGGCCTGTCCTAAAGTGACCCAGACCATTTACTGTTTCTGAGTAACGATGAATAAATGCAGGAAATTAGAAAAGCTTGTTAAAATTATGTGATAAAGCCTTTCATTCATTTTATTTTGGGTCATTGAACACTTTCCCAATTTCTATTTCTTTCTATTCTACAAAAATCATTGGTTATACAATACAGTGACATCAGTTTTAAAATCACATTTATATCCAGCAAATTCTCATTCTGTCTACATCTAAAAACTGACCAAAAAGAACATGTTTCCCTTCCAGTTTCCAGCCATGCAGAAAGTTCAGTTGAATCCACATTAGGACTTCTAAACGTTTAAACGCTAAACGTTTAGAAAAACACTAAACGTTAAGTCAAATCACCAACCGTTTAATTATGTCACTGCACAAAGCACAGAGCAACTGCTGTTCAGTGAACGTCAGCGAAGCATCTGTCACGAGCTGCACAGTGCGCAGGCAGTGAATCCAGAAAAGAAAAGCGCTGTATGGTCTCACTTTAAACAAATTTTTGACTAAAGTCAAATGCAAACTTTGTGGCAGTGAGTTGGTGTACTCCAACAGCACTGGAACAATGAACCATTTGAAATGTAAACACCCGACAATAACGTCGAGTGACGCGAGCGTCGATGTCCCTGTGTTTACCTGTTGAATAGAAGACTTTTACTTTTATTTATTTATTTTGTTGTCATTGTTATTTATTTAGTTTTGTATTTAGTTTTAAGAAATAGATGTGGTTCTTGACGAATAAAAACATTAATTCAACAAGTTTGCTCTTTTTTTTTTTATAGAGGCTTTCGCAAGGACTTTTACCTTAACATTTTAATTGTTATTTACTTTCAAGAAATAGATGCCATGGGGTCCCCCCCCCCCCCCTTATCTTTTAAACATTTAAACGTTCTTTGGCCCAACTTGTAAACGTTTAGCAATTTGGTCAGTTTTGCACACCACTAATCCACATTGCAACTCCAATATAATGAAGGTGAGGGAAATTTCTAATGAGCTGCACAAAGAATCCAGTACCTGCATTAAACAAATAGTCGAAGTGCACATTTTCTGAGCATTGATTGTAGCCATACAATCTACTGTATTTGGACGGCAGGAAATTCCACTTTCAAAAACTTGCCCAAAGCTTTTGCATGGTCAGATAACCAAAGATATGAGATAGATAACCCAAAAAGACAAATTGGGTTGGATTGAATCTTTACTCAATGCAACAACACAAATCTTACCAAAGACGACGAGGATGAAGAGTAAGGTGGCCACTCCTGCTGTCATGTAGAACATCACTCTGATGTGGTTTGCCAGTTCGTCCATGTCGTCCACATTGGGCACCAGGATAGGAGGCACCAGGAACCCGATGGCAATACCAAGCTATAAAGAAATGAGCACATAGAATAAAATGTATTGTTTTTCAAGTAATATCAAAACGGCTTAAAACTTTTTTCTTTCTCTATTAACCCCATGTATCATATTCAATTGGAGAAGAGATATTTATATATAAACAGGCAAAGGTTTCTGCAAACAGTTAAAAAGATTTCCTTGGGCTTCTCACACTAAGACACCACAAGTCTTATAGGACTTAGGCATTCAGCACAGCCCTGTATAATCTACAGACGGCTTTAAGACAGGCTGGCTTAGTGGACTTTAATGCAGAAGAGGTAGAAAATAAAATGGTTATTGTTTGGATGTTTTGACAAACCTGGTTCCCAAGAACTCCGATGGAACAAGCAGTGGAAACCTCTTTCTCTCCAAACCACACTGAGGCAAGGTAAGAGGGAATACCGAGGACAAACACGGTAGCTACTGAGCAAATAAACTGGCCAAAGAAGGTGACTGGGAACAAATCTGGACCAGCACTACCAATTTTTATCCAAGCACCAATGCAGTTAAACGCTGCCCCAACAAGGACCACATCCCGGATCCCCCTGTTGTCCAGCAGCCAGAGGACAGGCAAGATGAGCGGGATGTAAGTGAGGAGGTAGATCATGGACAACCAGTCAATTGCCAGAGAATCAATGTTGTAAAATCGCATGAATATGTTGCTTATAATGCCGTACTGAAGCCACATGAAGGCATTGCTTGCTGAGACAGCACTGAAGAGAAACAACATGAGCCATCGGCGATTGTAAAGTTTGGTCTCAGTCTTTGAAACCAGCTCTGTACGGTCAGAGTGTAAAGTCTCAGCATCTGACCGTGAACCAATGGAGATGGCTCTGCCCAAAGGTCCTGGACTCCACTGCAGCGAAGCGAGGCCTGGAGCGAGATTCTTTGCAGCCTTGGACCGAGGCCATTCTTCACCAGTGAGGTCAGGATTTGCATGGTTGTCTTTCAAAGTATTGTTTTGTGGCATTTTAACCTTCCTAAAGTGGGCCCCCCGGAAAGTGAGAGGTGAGGGCTCTTAAACTTTCAGAGCGCGTGTCCGAAGAGCTTGCCGTCCTGCTTGCAAACTCCCTGTGGTGAAAAGATGCTTTGTACAAAGACAGCAGAATGCGAGCACAGCTGGAGTTACTGGAGTCCATTCACAACTCACTTCAGGCTCGTCATGTGACGTTTACACAAAAGAATCTTCAGATTCCACCTAAACCACTCCTATAAACGTAGTCCTTTTTTACCTCTGTAGTTAACTGTCCAAATAGCAGTGAGTACACCATGAAAACTAAACATGTTTCTGTGTTAAACTTTAATTAAGTCTCTTATGAAAGCTTACTCATTTTAATCTTTGGATTGCTAAAACAGGTTAATCTTTCAAAGTGTTTGTTATTGATCACCTAAAGATCCCTGTTACTTCTTAGCACAATTGCTAGAATGTTCCCTTACTCCAGTCATTTTGTCAACACTCTTTTGATAATAATTTTCATTTAAACTTTCAATTTACGATGGACTTTATTCTGAGATTGTACCTTTTTAGTGACTGTGAAAGAAAATAAGAGTTGCGATAAAGTCTGCAATGTGAGTCTTTGAGATATGACTTAGTAAATGAAATGTTCTGATACCCCAAAAGGCTGTTTCGATGCAATAAAATAACCTAACTGATAAAAATTGTGGACTACTTTGTACGGACACAGGATATCTTATCCTGTCAATAATCAAGTAAGTAAAACTTGGGTGGAATACCAGAATAAAAGGGAAAGAAAACTCTGATAGTTCCTCTGGCTTTGTGCCGGTCTCAGCAGGAATAGTGAAAAAGAGTAATGTATGTTTATTCAAAAGAAAACAAATGTTTGTACCAACTTATTTAAACTCCAGTAAGACAGGCAGTTGTACTCTGGTTTACACAAAGCAACATTTCCAGCACTAAGTGGTGACTTTTTGGTGACATTTACGGAAGTTGACTCAAGTGTTGTTTGTGCAAACTATTGTGCTAAAGTGCTAAATTTGACGTTTGTCAGCTGTTGTTACTGTGACAGTGGCACGATGCTGATCTTTGAAATGAAAGTTGAGAAAACTCCTTGAGAACAGATGTCTGTGTTACCACCTAATAAACTGTCAATCACTTTCTTAACAATGCAGTTTTAAGTTATTTGCAGCTGCAGTCTGGTAGCATTAAACTGTTAGACAAGCTAGTATGAATGTAAGTGTTAAATCACATTTTCTATACTGTTATTTAAGCTCACATTGGTCCAGGATGTAAATCTATTTGCAGAGGACTTTAGCGATTCCCATTCTGCTTTAAGACACATGTTTTAAGTGTGGCCCTGACATAATGGTTCACACTTATTGACCAATAATTCTTCTTTGATAAAAGTCATCACAGTCAGTGTGCTTGATTTTGTCCATGTTCCTTAACACCCCTCTATTTATTTCTGTAGATTAATGTCTTTAATTCTCATCTGCAGTGACTCTGCCTGCCTGAAAATGCATGTATGTATATATGAGAAAATTGTGTAATGATCGTTTACTGTCTTCGGTTTATATAAAGGCCATATAACCAAGTGTTTTCTTTATCTCGGGATGTAAGTGAGGAGGTAGATCAGTCTTCTAAAATCTCAGCACTCATTATTGTGCCTTGAACGCAACTGAGATGCAGTGAGGTTGCCTGGACGTGCGTAATTACGCAGAAGTGCTAAATAGATGAGAGGATATCCAAATGATCAGTGGACTGCTATCACGTACTTTAAATGGTTGATCAAGTAGGCAAAGACCTTACCTGACCTAGTTACTGACTGAACAGTCTGTGTTTACATGTTACCTGATTACCGAAGACTCCGATGGAGCAGGCGGTGGACACTTCCTCTGAACCAAACCAAACTGACGCGATCCTCGACGGCATCCCCAGGATGAACACCTGCGCAAAGGAACAGCAGAACTGTCCCAGAAAGGTGACTGCAAACAGGTTAGGTCTGACGCTGGCCACCTTGATCCACGTCCCTGCACAGTTTAGCGCGGTTGCCACTAACGCGATGACCCGGAGCCCCTTTTTGTCCAGCAGCCAGGTGACCGGGAAGATGAAGGGAATGTATGTCAGCATGTAGATCATAGACATCCAGTCTATGGTGAAGGCGTCCACGTTGTAAAAGTTCATGAAGATGTTGTTGATGATGCCGTACTGGATCCATTGGAAGGAGTTGCACAGTGAATAGGAGCTGAACAGGAGAACAATCAGCCATCGCCGCTTGTACAGACGGGTGGGTCGCTGCCCTTCGTGACCGCCAATCTCGCACTGATCGCCGGGCGGCTTCTCCGAGTCACCCGCGTCCTGCTTAACATGGTTCTCAAAGTCCGCCTTTGTTTGATCTCCGTTTAGTGTAGTGTCTCCTAAAGCTTCTTTCTCGCTCATATTAAACCGATGTCCTCAATATACTCATGCAGTATCAAGTTTTCGCTCCAAACTTCTTTACGCTTTAAACTTTACGGAGTAGAAAGTCGCTCTGTGTCATAGGCAGTAAACACCCAGCGTTAAACGACAGACACTCCTACGAATTCATGTTTTCAGCTAAAAGGAGAAGTTGAATCAAAGTCTATGTTTCAAATAACCAGTCTTTTTTCAAAATCTAAAACAAAAACTCGGGTCCGTTAATTCATTTCCTCCTCGGGTTTTAAAGCAACTTCAGGAGTCGAACTTGCGCCTAAAGCCTGTACAGTTTAAAGAAATTCGAGTCAAAGGTCCTTTCATTTCTCTTTCAGTCGAGATTTCAGAGTGTTAACACGTGTAGGAGCGTCTGCTGTGACCCTCCACCCGGACTTAGACACTGCTTTGAGGTCTTGAAACAAGTCGGTCAACGGAGTTTCAAGGGCGGAGTTTCATACTCTGTTCTTTATGTTATCAGTACACACTGTAGCCGTCAGATATCGCACGTTTATACAGTTTTTAACGTCCATAAAGTCTGCGGTTTCTGTTCTGATACAATGTGTCTGGTGTGGGATTTGTCAAATATAGCCTAGGCTACTCGTACTTTGTTGACTTCCTGTTTTCTCAATATTGTAGCTTATTATTTTTTTTTTTAACTAGCCTGAAGATAGCTAAATAGTTAAAAACCCATACAAAATTAAAGCTGGCGTTTTCAAGAACAACGTGAGTGTATACCCACACAGGGCAGTTTATGAATGATTATTTGTGCCCCCCCCAACAACATACCGTAACCTCATCTCTCATAATGGTTGACGGCGCCATCTAGCGAACCCATGTTATCAGCACAAGAAATCAAGTTTACACATTTGAATGCATGACAAACAAGCCCCTGCACGATCACATAAAAGGCATCACATTTAATAAATATCTTCTCTGGCTCTTCTCATATACCAGTATCATCTTCAGTACACAAGTACACGAGTCAAGACCCCTTCAAATGCCCATTCTTTCTCCTTTTTTTGGTACATTTCAGCCTTTTTTTTTTTTAAAGAAAGGTCTCTTGAAGTTACATTCTCTTTGTCCACAATCAAATCTGTCAAAGCTCCTGAGCATTAACCATCAACATTTACACATTGAAAACACATTAATAAACACAAGAATTTCAAAAAAACATGACAGAATAAGTGCTCTCAGTGACGCGGAAAAACAAGCAATTTACAAAAATAAAATCTTGGGTCCCCTGAACATACCATAGGTTGTTTTTTTCTTGAAATGTAAACATAGACTGGTAGATAATTTTACTTAGTTCACATATTTATCAGATAAAAGCAAAGGGATGAGCAGAAACACAATAAATAGTTCTGAATATGCATGTTAGGATGTGGACTCTATACTGTCATTGATTGGCAGACATTGACTATTGAATGAGGATTTACATTCTTAGACACAGCTCCACTTAGTCTCTGTCTCCATTGAGGTCATTCGTCTATTCGCAGCATGTCCTCGATCAGATCAGTGCTGGTAGTGTGGTACAGTGATGTGCTGGTGATGGTAATTGCTGTGATTAGCCAGGCCGGTGCACAGAGGCTCGTGGCTGCTCAGAACTGAGGACAGATACTTGGCTTCCTCTGTCAGCTGCTTCACTTCCTTCCTGAGGGCGGCGTTCTCCTTTTCCAGGTTCTCACTCTCCTTGAAACACAAAAAGGAAGGGATAGTTAAGCAGAAATGTTTTCTATCAGTCAGTTAACCTATGTGGTTAAAGTAGATGACATACAAGTGATAGTCTACCGTTGTACTTTATCAATGGTAAATCAATTCGGGAGGATTGCATCCTGTTGTCATACGGGTGCTTTAGCATGTTTTTGGTGCTTCAACCCTGAAATAAATTATTAGTATATTCTATACCAAAGCATAATACTATGTTTGGCAACATTAGTCTTTAAGTTGGGTGGTCCAAAGAGTTTGGCAAATGGTTAGCTTGTGTAGGGCTTTACTTGTCTTCTGACTACTCAAAGCGCTTTTTACACCATATGATACAATCACCCATTCACACAGCATTCACACACTGATGGCAGAGGATGCTATGGAAAGTGGCCATTAGCATTAACTTATCCCATTCATTCGTATTGAGACACCACTGACGAAGCAGCAGGAGCAATTTGGGGTTCAGTGTCTTATCCAAGACACTTCAACATGTACCTGCAGGAGCTGGGGATCGAACTCCCGACCCCCTGATTGAGAGACCACCAGCTACCACTGATACACAGCCGCCCCAACTGACCCACACTGATTTTAAATTACTGTTACTCAAACATGGTGTAAAAAGCTTTGACCTTAGAGTCTTTGGAAATCCCCTGACTCTTAATCTAGCACTACTGAGAGCTGACAAGTGTGGTTTTGGTAAACATTTCTACACAACAAATCCTGGCAAAACATGGCCATAAGCTTGGCTGTCATTCATTTTGAGTGCTAGTTATCACATGTTAGCAATCTGACACTGTAAACCATAGACTAGATTCGATTCTAGTGTTAGTTTGGAGCAGACACTCGCGGATATGGAAGTTCAATGACTTTTGTGTTGGTGTCTGTCATGTTTTCTTTAGTCGTTTCTGCTGTACTCTGCTTATCCGATGCTCGCAGTGCCACAGGAGCTGCATTGGTCAACAGTGCTGTCAATCGTGACATTTTTTACTGTTTAATAGCATCAAATAACTAATTTAAAAAAAACTTTTCAGAAAAAAAGATGGCTTGAACTCAAATTGGTGTTTTAATAACTAGCTATCATGACAAACTGGGTTGGAAAAAGAATGTGTGTGTCAAGCATTTAGATTTTATAGTTTGACCAAGGTCCTCTCTGTTAACGTAGAGGAGGAGGGGTTTATGACCTAAACTGCAGCTAGTCAACAGAGGGAGCTCTAACTCTTTTGGCTTCACTTGATGCAAGGTATTCTGCTGTTTATGCTCTTTATACAGTCTAAATACTGTGAGCTGAAGGAGAATTAGCATGTTAGCATGCTAGCACTTACTGTTTGGCTGTGATTCTTTGACATTTTGATGCTTCAATCTTACCTAGACTCATTTGCGGTGGCATCTTTTGCTTTCAACTGCATTCTAACGCAACAAAAGTAAAAATAAGGGTCTATGATGTCCTTTAATTATGATGAGTGACTGTCTATCTCCAACAAGTATCTACAGATAAGCTAACTAATGTCAGTAATGTTACAAAATATCCATAAGTATATATAAATATATAAATAATTAATTCTTTGAAACTAGCTGTGAGTATAAAAGGCTAAAAGTGTTACATTAAAACAATGATATGCTACTTTAATGTGAATGTTGTATAGTGAACGATATGGAATTTAAAAGAAGCTAATTAAATATAAAACTACAGTTTTCCTTTTATCTGACTGGAAGGAAACTTATTTTTAATGTAAATACAGAGCATAGTTCTTAGAAATCAACATGTGCGTATGAATTCAAACACAAACTTTGCACATAAACAGTGTACCACATACTGAAAAGGTGCCATTCTCAAATTTTCCAAAACAACATCTCTAATGTGTTTTGTGTTGAAATAAGTCAACCAGACTGCACGTAATTTTTTTTTTCTTTTTTGTGGGAATAGAAGGCGAGAAATCTTCCACTTAGGTAATACAAAAGGTCATCTCACCATGGCCTGAAGTTCATAATAACACTGATCTGTGGGCCTTACTGTCACAGAATATTTTGGGCAAACCCCTGCACATGCGTCACTTAGCCAAATACAGCCCACTGCTATCAGCGCTTTACAAGAAGTGACTGCCTTTTTCTCCCCTGCTGCCCACGACATACAATTTCAAGCTCATTTACACAGAAGAAAAAAAAAATACTACTGAAGAAACAGGAAATAAGCAGTGTCATAGAGAGGGAAAATTCACCTTCCTGTTTATCTAGTGAGACGATGAAAGTAAAACCACACTGCTCTGTCTGTGGTCCCCCGGTGTTCTCTGTGACTGTGACACAGTTTTAAAGAGATGAATGATATACAACGTACACTTCACAGGAGGAAATTCAAATCTATGGATCTGCTACTGCCTACACAGTGGCTTCATTTCTGAAGGTCAATACCTCCTCCTTTCATCTGATAAAGTTCACAGAAACAGCTGCTCAGAGAACAGCTTGCTGATAAGGTGACAGCATGTAGACATATTGCAGGTTATGAAGGATTCATAAAGTTATCACAAAAAACTGAAGCAGCCTTTTGTTTGCAGACAGATTGTAAAAGAACTCCTAAATGTGCTCTCTCCCATCAACGTATTTTTAAACATTCAAATCAGGTGTTTTTTGTGGAGGTAGAACATAAATAATGTTATAGCTGATTCTGATCTTAAAAAAGTAATGCATCATCTCATGCCAAGTCACAACAAAAGCTGAAATTTTCAAGTGAACCCTAGAGCTGCACAGAAATAATGATGGGGGATTAATAAACAACCTCGTACACTGTTATGAAATTCAGCGCTGCAGTCTCTGGCTTTGGATTTTGCTGCAAAAGGGAGTGATTGCCCACACGTGCTAATTTATTCCTGAAGCTTCTGCAAACACACAGAGCAGCGTCCAAGTGTGCAGCCCAACAGAAGCCATGACACATCGCCACATGGTCAGGTAGCATTTTGTAAATATAGTACAAACTGTATCCTAGAGCCTTGAAGGCGCTGCACGGGCACAGATAAAGCACCACAGACTGTTACAACTTGGACAAATGTCTACACAGTATTTTGCAAGGATGGCCCTGTTGTGCTTGAACCTTCGGTATATAATCAGACTTGCAACCAGCATGGCAGTGCAAAAAAAAAAAGCTTGTGGAAAGCAATGTAATTTAGGGCTTTTTCTTTGCCTTGTGTAGAGAAACAATCCTTCAATTTTCCATCTTTGGTTGCCCCACTAAAAACTGAGCCAAACTTTAAGAAGGCTTTTACCTTTAATACCATGCTTTACCTTCTCTGATTTTGCTTGTGTTTTTCAGAAGTACAAGTGTGACATAAATTGTGTTGCACGAGTTGAATGGATGTTGCATGGAAAGGGCTCCTTACCAAGTGTAGGCTGTCAGCTTTCTGAGTCTGCCTCATCCTGCTCTTCTGAGCAGCGATCCGGTTCTTCTCCCGCCGCATCACCTTTTTTACATCGTCTGAGGAACTCTAAAGAAGTACAGACATCCCAGTTAAGGTGATGTAAGAGTCAAATTGAACAAACACTGTGCTGTCCTAAAACAAAAGTCATACTTGTGCCTGGTGGTGCTTTTAAGTGTTGACTAGAAAATGTTCTTTTTTAATGACAGTTTGGAAGAAGATTGGTTTAACTTTACACTTAATATGGAGGGCGAGGTCGGGGAGTGGCTGAGTCATCAGTTAGGTAAAACACACGCCCTGTTTCATGTCCTGAATACTCGATTTTCTTGGTATCGTAATAACTAATCTCATCTCAAAATGCTGAGTCAGTTGCTCATCAAAGAGATCAAAAATTAATAATCTAGCGTCTTCTGAACTGTCATTGAAGACCAAAAACTACAGATGAAGCTAAACATCAGAAACTGAGGATCCCAGCTTTTAAAAAACAATCTTGAAATGCTTGACTTCCACAATGGTTTCTAAGAAGACAGGTTGCAAAAATGTGCTACATACAGACACGTGAAAGCAGTCACATGCACAGAAACACCCTGTATTTACCAAACTGTGTGTTCCTGACAGCTCTCAAATCATTCAGTTTTTGGACATGCAAAAACAAAGAGTTCCCACTACTTGGTGATACATTTTGTAATTCACAAAAGCCTACACTTGGAGGCGAGTCATGCCCGCAGCCCATGTGTGCAAGTGAAACACTGAGAAACTGTGAAAGAGTCAACTGTCTTTGTTGGCTTGATAGGCTGAATTCTGCCTAACAAAGTTGCATGAAACACAAAGATTTGGCAGAATTATTCAGCACGTGCATGGTTTTTGAAAGTAAAGCATGTAAAGATACTCAGTAAAAACAGGATAAAACGTAATAATACTTAGTATTGAAAGTACACTGAAGAGCACGCTTACCGGCCTGCTTCCAGGTGATGGGGACTTGTAGCTTGTGTCATTGCTGTCAGAGCCCTGAGCCATAGCCAACCGCCGCGACTGAAACTGTGTCTTTGTCCACTTCTGCTTTGTGTTTGGAGTGAATGTTTGGAGTATATGTGTGTATATGTGTGTAAGAGAGAGAGAGAACGAGAGAGTCTGTGTAGCAGAGCGAGTGCTGAGAACAACTTGTCTTAATGAGTCTCTTTCTTCCCTCTTTTCTTTCCCTTTCTGTCACTCCTCCCTCTCTCTCGCTCTCTCTCTCTCTCTCTCTCTCTCTCTCTCTCTCTCTCTCGCTCTCTCTCTCTTTCTCTTTCTCTCTCTCTCTCTCTCTCTCTCTCTCTCTCTCTCTCTCTCTCTATCTCTCTCTCTCTCCCTTTCTCTCTGACACTCTCACACACACACACACTATGCAAGACTAACAGTCTGCCTAATTAGCTGTGTCTGATGTGGTTTCTGGTAAGAAACAGGGTAAGTTGCACTAGACTGGAAGTCACATGTCTGGTGGAAAGTTAAGCATCTAAGGTAATCTTGTAAAGTCCAGAAAAATAACACAGTGAAGGGCTAAACAACATTGTGAATAAATAAAGGTAGAGATATTGACACCCTTAGAAAAAAAAAGTTTCCCACCAAACTTAATGTTATGAAGACTTTCTTATGTTAAAGGTAGCAGTAAATAAAAATTAAAGCAACATTTCCTCTGAAAAATTAAATACAAACCTTCCAGCGACCTCTTTTTTTTTCTTCTTTTTTTTTTTTACACACATTAGCTTATTTGTTTATGTTTGTATGTGGTGATGGTCGGGGGGGGGGGGGGGTTTCTGAATGCAAAGGTTTTTGACTATCACTGTGGGCATTCCCTCTTCCTCTTTTTTTTTTTGCCGTCACACATGATATCATGTTTCGACTAAATCCTCAAGAGACAGCGCATCCTAAAAGTCTACATGGATGACTGACTTGAAAAAATAAACACACGTTTCAAGGTCATTTACATATTTCTTTCATTGCAACACACCAGCTGCTGTAAGATGAAGCATTGTGGAGGGGGCTTGGGCATCGAGAATCAGCTCAAGGGGCTCCCCAAAACCCCACCAAGAATTCCCTCATTGTTTTTCACTCTAAATGACTCTGTTAAGAAGTTGAATCAGGGGGAATCTTCAAGAAAATGTATAGGTAGAGGAGGCTGGTGAATGTGAACAGTTTTGGGAAAGGTGCATGCTGGTAATTAGTAAAATGTCTGTGTTTCCACCCTATGACTTTAGAAAGAGCAAACAGAGAAATCATTTATGATTGACTTAAACTCTAAAGGTATAACATCCAACAAAATCAACATTTAAGTCAAGGCTAACTTTGCAAAGCTATATGCATCAACTTGTGTATGATTGCCCTTATCACAAGGTAGTATTTGGTGATGCAAGAAAAATGTTTTTTTTCTAGTGAGGAGAAAAAAAATAAGATTCAGGACCAAAACAGCTTTGCTTGGCAGAACAGCCCTCCCACACAAAAACATGTTCCACCATCACAGGAATTTTGAAGAGCTTGGGCAAGGGCAGACATCTCTAACGCTTGGCATTTAACGCTGTCCAAGAGTGTTGAGACTGTAAAAAGAAATGGAGAGAGAACAGAGAGGAGAGCTGATTATAGTCAAAAGACACAAAACAGTACAAATATAGAAAAAGTAAACAAGTCTACATCTTCAGCATAGCGTGGTTACATTTCTGTGTTTGGTTATAGATCTGTAAACTTAAATGACCTTCAGTTTGGGCATTTGGGTCCTTACTAAAGCATCATTTGGGTCTTTTTAAATGTCAAAGTGATTGTGGTCCTTTTCTCATTTGTTTGTCATTTTATTGAAGGTTTTTTTCTTAGTGAACAGACATTATCTTCAAACTAATCTAATCCATTTTAGGTATCATCAAAACAAAGATGGCTTCTTTTTTTTTTGCTACAAAAACGTTATTTCTCCCACGTTATATTCAAACCAAAATTTGGTGTGAGCTGACAACTTTAGAAGATTCTCACTCCTCTGCTTTAGGTCTCACTTATGCTTGGAAAACCCCTCAAGGGCCATTAGCTAGCAAACTGAGATGCCCTCATTTGTGGGCTCTCTCCCTGGAAATAACAGTGGGAGGGTTCTATTAAGCAACACATTATTGAAAGAGAGCAAAGATTCGCGTGGACGCTTATGACCGGGAAAGAAAAGCGAAGCAATTTTTACTGAACATGTTAAATATTGACTTCAAAACAAAGGCCATTTATGAGTCATTGTAGAAAGGTGAAAGCACAGTGTCTATTATGTTCATACAAGGCCCTGAGTTTAATTACTTTGTGACTCGACAATATTAGGACTACAAAAAAAAAAAACATATCTAAAATAATTGTCACTTTACTGCCACTGGCATGGTTTGTGGTCATTCACAAATGTCAACTGTTTGTCATGAAAAAGTCAGAGAAGAAGAAAAGCAATGGTGTTGATCTGGGAAACAACTTGATGGTAAATTCCCACCCTTAAATAGTTTGATTTTCGCTTCAGACATAAACTCTGGCTTTGTCTATATTTAAATCACTGAGTTTTTCTGAAATGATGTGTTGTTTGCATGTTGCATTAAATCATACATTGAATTGTTTCCTTATACTGCAGATACTAAACCATTCTGTCAGAACCTGTCAGGGAGACAAATGCTACAAGTAATGCATTACAACAACTTTCTGAAGGTTAAGGCTGCTGGAACTCGACATGTCGGCAAATCATTTAGTTTCTCTGATGATGATGATAAATGATAAATGATATTGTCTTTTCCAGCGTAATCATAGTCACCTTCGAACAAAACAACACTTGTTGAGGAAGTAGCTTTGACGTTTATGTGGTTGGATACTTTCCAAATCATGCTTACTCTTAATGATGTCCCTAAAATTCACGTTTAACTTTGCAGTATTTTGATTTCAACCTTAGATTTCCTAAGTAAGTAGATGGCCTAGCGGTTAGGTGGAGCCACATGTACAAAGGTCATAGCCCTCTAAGCAGGCGGCCGGAGTTCAAGTCCAACCTGCAGCTCCTTTCCTGCATGTCATTCCCCACTCTCTCTCCCCAAATTCCAACTCTGTCCTTTCTAAATGAAGGCAAAAGCCCCTAAATTAAATCTTACACACAAGAAAAAAATTGTGCTAAATAGCACTAAAAGTGGTTCTTTGACTCGTAATCATAGGGGAACTTCTTTTGGTGCTATATAGCACCTAAAGTTAAAGGTTCTATATAGCGGCCCTTAAATCATGCCAGATACTACCATTGACTAATGAATAAGTTTCTAAATGATTAGTAATAATTTCTCACCAAATGGTGGCATAAGAGATTCAGAATCCTGAGAGACAGTACATTGCCCTTTTAAACAATTATATTTATTTTTTTCAGCAAATCAATTAAATGCTAAAAAGTCGGGGGGGAAACACAACTATACATCATAACAATAACAATATAATTAACATACATAAATACAACATGTCCTTCAAAAACATAGGACTGGAACTACAGCTGAAAAAGGCCCAGTTAAAAAGTCCTTCCTTGCTCTTTAAAAAAAAATTAAAAAAATCTGTCTACTCAGATTGAGCTGTATACTCTTTTCACAGTGACAGGATGTCCAGCTGCATCCTTTAATTTTAAAACCAGCCACTCTAAAGAGGTCAATGTCTTTTTCAGTCATTTAGGATACTGAATTCCAAAGTCAAAGTAGATACAGAGGAGGAGGCCCAGGGCCATGGAGATGTCCTCGCTCTCTTCTGTGATCACCTGGCCATACAATTTTAACACAATGTGGTCATACTCCCTGCAGCCTTTAAGCACCATGTTTGGTGCTGGCCCCGGGAGAGAGGGGATAATAGCATTAACCATCTTCTCTCACATTATTTGACAGGCAAATATTGTGAGATTATTAAAATAACTACTTTTGTACAACTGCTCAAATACTTTTGCCATGCCCTTTTCACTTTGATAGCATAGTTTGTAGACCTACAAACCAAAAATAATGCTTGCATTTGAATTTTTTTTTTACAGCACAACAATGTGTAAGAAGTGCAGTGCTTTGATTATAAAAAAAAATATGGAAAAAAAACATGATAATGATTATTAAACACAATCACTGATTTTACAACATCTGGATCACTTTGATTTGTTGTCTTTTTAAACAGATAATAGGGAGGGGGGGGGGGGAAGCAAAATATATACAATATATCGATTTGTTTTAAGAGCAGATTTACTTTCTTCACAACTGAGAACACATCAATTTGAACTGACAAATGAAAAGTTCTTCAATTTGTTTTCTCTTACATAGTCCAGGTCTCTATAACATCAGAGTCATTATAAGCTACACCTTAACACTACAGCCTGGTGCCATATTGTGAAAGCAGCACTCATGGAGATTGATATTTCAGTGTAAACATTTAATTTATCTGGAAGTGGGTTTAGACAGAGGATTGCCTACTGTTTCCCAGTGTAATCACAATATAGGCTACAATAGGCTAAATGTTATATGTGTTGTTAAATTACAACTGTAGAAAGTGGTTCAAAAATGAGCCTGTAGTCTAAGCATACTATTTGTAAAGGGTGATATGTCCCTGTGTTGAAGATAATACATAGTATGAAACTATCACCACAAACGCAGATAACAGAGAATGGAAAAAGTAAAATAGTCACTTTTCAGTGAGTCGTCCGTCGTTTGTAGTTTTAGTTTGTCTCCACCTGCAGGCCGTAATGAGAAGTGTTGACTGTGGATGCTGTAGTTGCGGGTTTCTCCAGGAGGAGGCAGTGTAGGACAGGAGAGCAGCAGACGTATGTATAGGGTTTTTATGGTAAAAAGATGAAGCAGCGACACGAGTGCTTCAATCTGTGTGTATCAAATGCAGAAAGTGTGAGTGTTGAAACATGGTTTGGTGTTGTGTGTAAAAAAGACTGGGTCTCGCTGTATTACTCAGGCTGCACTACAGCGTCTATTCACAGGCGCGAACCCACTACTGAGCGGCACGGGGGCTTTAACCTGCTCCGTTTCCGGCCTGGGCCGATGCACCCCTCCTTAGGCGACCTGGTGGTCCCGGGCTCCCCCAGGAGCACCATATCGATACCGAACTTAGTGCGGACACCCGATCGGCATAGTCCGCTGCAGCTCAGAACTCCTGAGCTCAAACGATCCGCCAGCCTCAGCCTCCCAGTAACTTGGATTACAGGCGCGCGCCACCGCACCCGGCAAGAGACGTAGACATTCACAGGGCATTTATTTTAGACTAGAGTGACGTCATGACGGAGGACGCATGCTACAGCGGCTTCTAGTGGCGGAAAGTTTGATTGTAACTGAAGTAATGAAGGCTGATTCTGAATTATTGTGAGGTCTGAAACTTCATACTATTGGATTTTAATCTGATAATGAATTTCCTGATTGTTTATCTTTAGTTTGTACTAATGATCAATCACTCTCTGCAGTGATGTAACACAGATGTATTCCAGCCAGGGTCTGTAAGTCACAGTCAGCAAGAGATACAATTAAAGGCTACAAACAGACAAACAACTATAACTTGTCCAACTGAAGGTCAGATTGATGAATTTCTAAATGATCAAATATGGTTGAAGAACTTGTAACATCACTGATAAAAGAGTGTTTTTTGATTTGGGTTTTGTTCTCACAAGTTTCATTTAGGCCTAAATCATTTAATACGAGACATCATGCCAAACACAAACCATTTACTCAGGCTGAAAAGAAGTAAAAACTTTAATTCACATGTGATACAAATGTCATGACACGTTACAAAAAGAGCCGGTCTAGGCCTTACTCTTATATGTATTATCTTATATGTATATAAGACCCAACATTAATCCAACACGAGCACAGCACTAAGCTACATTTAGTACAATAATAGAAAGGAAAAACTGCCTTTTAACAGGCAGAAACCTCAAGCAGCACCAGACTTATGTTGAGCAGCTATCAGCAGAAACTGTTGGGATAGAGGGAGGTGCAGAAAGAAAGAGATGGAAAGAGACAGAGCAACAACAACAGCAATGAATAAACACGATGTATAGCTACATATCCAGTAATTAAGGTCAACATGTAGCATTAGCAGTAAAAACAAAGAACAATAATAGACTGATCAGTCTAACATTAGCAACTGTCATGGTAAGGAAAAGAGGACAACAGATCATATTCACTATAGCAGTTAAAGTCAGTCAGCTCTGAGATTCACTTTAACATTTATAATAATGATAATAGACATAAGAGTGACTGATATTGTTGTAGCAGTCTCAGTCAGGTGGCTCCACAGCAGCAGGCCGTCCACACCAACGATCTAGAGGAACCTTCGAGACAAGAGAGCTCAGGACCACCCAGGAAGATATATGGTTAGAAACTGAAGTGGTTCATGAATATTTAAAGTAAGTGATGTGCAGTAATATGATTTGAATGTTTACAGATCTTTTGCACCATGTTTGTTTTTCTTTGCCCCATTTATTTCTAAAGCCTTTGGACACACCTTTAATTCAATGAATATGCTTCTTTAAAGAGCTGTTTACTAGCTTATAATTGCAGCGAGAGTACAGTATACACAGTATGACTCTCATGTCACTGAACCTCAGTGAACTCTCAGTGAGGGAGACACCAGCAACCTCTGATTAGACATTTTGGCACAATCGAGAAAAAATACATTAGCACGTTACTCCTCTTGTGTGTTTTATATTTAACATTATCACAGACAAGAAATGTTACTTTTTTTACATTACAGCACTGCAGGTAGTTTACATACAGTATGAACATATAAACATGTAGGCCCAAATATTTCTTTTTTTCTTCTTCTTCTTTACTTGTATTAATCTGAACAGTTGCTGCACCTTGATAAGAAAGAATCTGTTTTCAAAAAACAAAGGTAGGCCTACAGATAAATGGGGTAAGTAATTTATTAGAGAGCTTTTGATGATTGTCGTTTTAGTTTGTCTCCACCTGCAGGCCGTGATGAGAAGTATTGAGTGTGGCTGTTGCACTTGCAGGTTTCTTCCAGGTGGAGGCAGTGTGAGACAGCGCAGCAGCAGACTGTGTTCAAGTTTTTATGGTAAAAAGAAGATGAAGAAGCGGCGATGAAGCTGATGTTTGACATTTGTATCGAAAAGAAAGTGTGAGTGTTGAAACATGGTTTGGTGTTGTGTGTAAAAAAGACTGGGTCTCGCTGTATTACTCAGGCTGCACTACAACGTCTATTCACAGGCGCGAACCCACTACTGAGCGGCACGGGGGCTTTAACCTGCTCCGTTTCCGGCCTGGGCCGATGCACCCCTCCTTAGGCGACCTGGTGGTCCTGGGCTCCCCCAGGAGCACCATATCGATACCGAACTTAGTGCGGACACCCGATCGGCATAGTCCGCTGCAGCTCAGAACTCCTGAGTTCAAACGATCCGCCAGCCTCAGCCTCCCAGTAACTTGGATTACAGGCGCGCGCCACCGCACCCGGCGAGAGACGAAGACATTCACAGGGCTTTTATTTTAGACTAGAGTGACGTCATGACGGAGGACGCATGCTACAGCGGCTTCTAGAGTGACGTAAGGTCATGGCACACACAGCTGCAGTAATGAAGGCTGATTCTGACTCAGGGTTGAAACAGCACATTTGATTATATTTTTATCATACATTTAGTGTTTGTTTCTCATGTCGTGCTCATGATCTACTCTCTGCAGTGTTTGAACTTTACAGGAACCGTCAAAGTGTTAATCAGCTTGTCTGAACCATCAAAGTGAAAAATCAAGCCTGGATTTTTTGGATTGATATCTGCAAGAAGTCTGATGTTAAGGTCCGTAATTAAAAAAGCAACATATCAAAACACTATGATAATTGTTTTTTTTTATTTCACATATGATTATTTACTCATATTAATAATTATAATTATTGTACACAAAACAGTGAACTTGTATGTCTGAAAAAAATCCACCCTCTTGGCATTCTGCATCCAGTATACAGCTTTCAGTAAAGGTGTTTAGTGATTTGTGCTCTCACTCTTTTTCCTCTTCTCTTTACCAGCTGGAGCTCTTCATCTATCTGGCCACAGCTGTGTGTCTGAAGACCTGCAGAGTAGTGGTGCAGTGTTTGTGGACCAGAACTGCACCACTTTTTTTGTGGAGAACATTGGTGGGTGTACTACATCTCACCAGCAAATTGACACTTCTTCATCTCTGGTCACTGATGGTGTGACCTCTGTTGGTATGATGGTTTGTGGGAGAGGCAGCTCTGTAGAGGCACTTCGCCCTTTGCTCCACAGGTGAGATTCCTCTTCTGCAGGAGTTTACTGGTGTTGATTGTTTAATTTTTGCACAGTTGGCTAAAGATGCCTAAAAGAGGGCACCTCTATAGCCTTTTTACAAACATTGGGACACTGAACTAGTCAACATGGACTGACGAGGAAGAACATAAAATAGTCCCTATTAAAGGTAATGACTATTTCAACATGTGTGCGTGATATGGACAGAAGCATACTATTTGATATAGTTTATTCTAGTAATTAAAGACAAGAGAAAGATAATATTCAGATCAGATTTAAGAACCTATTGTAAAGTGAGCAAAACAAATAATCACATAATTTAACATTAGGCCTACATTATGTAAGAGTAAAATCCAAACAAACTCAATCATAATTGGAACATCTTATTTAAGTAGTAAAACATTGTAAGAGTTCTGAATTATATGAAAGATTTTAACGAGAAATCATGAATGGAATAAGAATACTACGTCTTTCTTACTATAATAAGTATGCATAACTGATTGACACAAACTTGTACGATTAGTAACCTAAGAATAACAATTATAGGAGCTTCTCAAAAGGAGGCAAATTGAGTTTAAGGAAAGTTGCTCCGGTGGCCTGGAATCTCCGGCAGGATGATCTGTGTCCGGGGCAGCTAGTGTTTTTAAATCTTTTTAAAAATATATTAAATGCATTGGAGGAAGATGCATTAGGTTGTAGATGGTTTGAATTATGACCTGTCTGCTCTGTGACTCAGTATAGGTTGATCTGTATTGTCATTGCTCTGTGTTTTATGTCTGTAACTTGTTAAATGTGCTGATACCTTTCTTGGCCAGGACACTCTTGTAAATTAGATTCTTAATCACAGTGAGGTTACATATATTTTAAATAATTTAAATTAAACTAATGATAGTGTAGAGACAATGTTCAAGTTAGATGGTGTAACAGCAGTTAAATAGCAATCAAGTGTTTGCTTGACTGTGGCTACAAATATTATTGTGTTAAAATATTTGATAGACTACTTCTATATCAAATATATAAATAAATAATAATATATCAAATTTGATTCAAGGTCTTCCTTAATAAAAAATGCCACTGAAAGCGTAACATAGACTATAATGGAATTAAAATGTAAATACACAGACTGTATAGACTTCGAAGAGATCCCTTGCCCACTGACCTCACACCTGCCCTCCAGGCTGTTATTAATTATATTTGGCTAGTAGTACTGTATGTCCAAATATAATGGGGGAAATGTACCATAATATCAGAGGAAATTCACACCACTGTGATAGAAAAACACACAATCACATCAACTATTTAATCCTAACATGAAAGATTCTATAGCTGAGTTTAATTTGAACCAGAAAAAAATAGTAAAAAGTATGGAAATCAAGCAACATGAAGAGGCCAGAAAATGCTACAAATGACAGGAGACAAGTAATTTGGATAGTGTTTATTACACATTATAAGGGAGAGGGGAATGCTGACACTTTATTTACACAAGTACCTGTTTCAAATAAATACATCTGGATCTGTGTGATGTTTGTATGCAGATTGTAAGTGTTGTAACATGGTTTGGTGTTGTGTGAACAAAAAGGCTGGGTCTAGCTGTACTAGTCAGGCCGTACTACAGTGTCTATTCACAGGTGTGATCTCACTACAAAGGGGCAGTGTTCTAATCAATAAAAAGTGTTCTCATTGATGAAGTTTTATTGAAAAATAAATGGGTTGTCTTACCCAAAACTCAGGTCATTCTCAAGTGTAGCAGTCTAATGGTAAAACGTTTCAACTGAACTCATCTGAAGCTTTCACAAAATATAACATTTGACATTTCTGAGCCATTTAGGATTATTTTTCACATGTTTTTGCCTATTTTTAAGCGTCAGTGTATACAAAGTGGACAATTTTTACCACGGGGCCAGATGGCAATTTACTTACCTTGGGAGTTAGCCTCTGGTGGCCACTTGAGGGACTGCAGTTTTTGGTAATTCAGCTCTGGCTTAATTTCTCAGCCCTGGAGGACGCAGCTCGGTAAAAACACACTTCCAACATTTTTAAGTTAAACTGAAAAATAAGCAGGGTTATTTTACTTTGGCTGGCTAACATTTAAAAAAAGAGGCCAGAAACCTTGGAGTGGTTTTTCAATTCAAGATGGGCAGTTTTATTATCATCATAGACTTATTTCTAAAGTCAGACCCTTTCCCTCCTTATTGGATTTATTTAAGGTTATTCATGCTTTCAAGTGACCTTACAAGAACAGAAAGACTCATACACAGGATACTTTTATGATGGTTTTTATTTTTTTTTAATAGTTTATATCAAAATGATGCAACTATTTATTTCTCATTGTAGATACGTCAGTGGTCTGTTTTGTTTCATTAAAGCTCACCAAAGCAGAATACTGTAAACTACAATAAACAACAAATTCTGTAATCGACATTTTTAATTTATAAGAATGAATAAAACCAATATATCATAAAGTCAAATTTAATTTTTTTGGGCCAATTTAGAGTCTCCAATTCACCTGAGTTACAGGTTTTTTGATTGTGGGAGCAGTGGCGGCGCCAGAGATTTTTTTTTGTTGGTGCTATGGGGTTGCTCAACTTTTCAGAGAGGGTAACTCCAGCGCCCCCTAGTCCCTCTCTGGCGCCGCCCATGTGTGGGAGGAAACCGGAGCCCCCGGTGGAAACCCACGCAGTCACGGGGAGAAAACTCCTCACAGTCAGGAGCATCTTTTCAAGCAGCCGAGATAATAATAATAATGATAACTTCATTTATATAGCACCTTTAAAAACAAACGTTTACAAAGTGCTTTGACAGACAAAGCAATAGCAGAACTTGTACACACAGAAAAGTAGACATTAACAGTAAGGCCAGGAGATGCTGCTTGAAAAGATGCTCCTTCTTTCTGTGAGGGGGAAAGTCTTAACCACTGTGCCGCCCTGCTTGCTGTACTTACCTGTCAAGTTTCTCCTTCTCTTCTTGTTGTTTTCTACGTCCTCCTCATCTTATTCAGGCTCTTCTCCAGGTAGCACCGATCTTTTTGGGTGACGATGGTCATCCACAGGTCCATGAAACCATCCTCAAGAGCGAGTTCCTGCAACATGGCGAGTCCATGGGGCCTGCAAAGACATAAGCCTCTTATTTAGTACTTTATTAACTTAGCAGGAGATTGAACAGATATAGTTTTTAAAGGAGAAAGAACCATAAGCCATTGGATCACACAGCTCTGAACCTTTTGAACTAAATGGACAGCTTGATCACTCACCTGACTTTGGCCGAAGAGTCCACCGCCATCTTGTTGACAGCGACCACAAAGCGATGGGTGAAGTACTTTCCTGCTGTCATGATGTACTCCGTTCCCAGTCTGTCAGCCAGCTGGTGTAGCTGCTGAGCAGTGCTGGCTCTCACTGCAGGGCACAGGTGGCTAAAAAAAACAATACAGGTATTTAGTCATTTTGATTTATCAAACTTTTAACAAATGCTACTTTTACACTTATTCATGAATATGATCTGATCCTCAACGTGGACTTACTTCAGCCCTGTATTTAGCAGAACGGTCAGCACTGGACCTGGGCTGCAGTTCTGCACCAGCGCCTCCAGGGCTATGTTGGTCTGCTGCTGAATGAAGACGTTTACACTGGCCTGTGCGATCTTCAGCAGCAGAGCTATGCCTGTCTTCTCCGCTTGAACATCCATGTCTGTCTGCATGTACACGTAAAGATACACCATGGTTTCCAATGCCACAGTGGCCACCGACGAGCGCAGATTGTGAACCTAAAAAGTAAGAACAAACATCACCAGTCAGTGGTCATACTTCTCACAGACACATTGGAATATGATCATTAATTGACACTTGTAAACGAAGAGATAAAACGACTTCCGTACCTCTTCTGTCACTGCGTAACACAGTTCGTGTATTTTGGTTTTCACGATGTCTTGGTGGTGCTGCGCCAGAGCTTGGACGATCTTTAACCCGGCTGTCCTCTTCTCCCTGTGATAAAGAAACACAATGGTTACTTGCACTGTAGGTTAAATCACTTTCAGCTAAAACTGCTGCTGCAAATGTGCCACATAAAATATAATGTATGAATTAAACACAACTCAGTGCCAGTTATTTATAGTATCAGGTATAAGAGCTGACTTCATGCTGAGCTGTTTAAAGTAGATTTTTTTTTAGAGAACATAAATCTTTGAGCACATCCCAGAACAACAACTAACCCACCAAATCCTAAAGAAGATTTCAGCTCATATAAGATCTGACTATAAAGCTTAAATATTAAGAAGTAGTTGGCACTGCAGGTAGAGAATCTAATTATTATTCTATATGGCGTCTAAGTCTTACCAGTCTTCATCCCTCATCATTTTGAAGCAGAGAGATAGACTCTCTGAAGGATTACGAAGGGGCATATGCTCTTCAAGGTCATTGTAATCTATTATCTTCCGTGTACTGGTGCTTCCTGGTTTCTTCCCTCCACCGGCAGTCCTCCGAGTGGGATTTGGCGTTCCAAAATGAGTTCCTGTATTGTTGGTTTGAGCCGTTTTTTTCGGAGGAACTGGTGTGAAGGCTTCCTTAGGAGTGTCTGTCTTCTTGGGCGGGGCAGGTTTTGGAGGGGGAGCTGGTTTGAAGGCTTCCTTAGGAGTGTCTGTCTTCTTGGGCGGGGCAGGTTTTGGAGGGGGAGCTGGTTTGAAGGTCTTCACTCTGTTCTTCATCTTCTGCGGTGGGTCTGGTGTCGGAGCTGGAGTTGGACGGACAGGTGCCAATAAACCCTTTCGTAGTGGATTTGGCTGAGGTCGAGTTAAACTGACACCAAAGTTTTGCAGCAAGTGCCCCAGTCCTTTCTGGATTTCCTCAACTTGCCCTTTAGCTGTCTGGAGCTTGTATCCTCCGGCGACTTCTTTTTCTGTTTAGGATAAGATATGAATATGTATCAGTCACATTTTCTAACATTTCTATCATCTTTATCAATCAACATATCTGGATTCTGAGTTAAGAGTTGTGACCAATATATCAAAATGTAAAAACTTAAAGGTAAAACATTTGACTTCTTAAAAGGACTAATCATTTTGTGTACAAGAATTTACCTGCTTTGCTGTACTTAATCTGTGTCACAGGGATGCGGGATACTTTTCTTGGTTGTAGATTTGCTGGAGGAGGAGGAGGAGGAGGAAAGGGTCTAAGAGGAGGAAACACCTGAGCATGTTGATCCCACTCACACTGATCAAGTGGACTTGTGATGAGGGGGTTTTCTAATAGCTCAGAAGGAGTATAGCAATCAAATGAGCTGTCGTCAGAGCAGATTGATACTGACGAGCTGTAGTTCACGTCTCTTTCAAAATACAAGTCCTCTTCCTCCTCATCATCTGTAGCAGGACTCCTCTGATATATCTGAGTCCTTGATGTCCGGCTGTTGTATCCCAACTCTGGAAAAATAGGGTCCACTTCTGAAACAGGCCTGACTCTCTGTTTTTTGATGGTTGAACCAGGCCTCTGTCTTTCAACACTTGGGGGCCGAGGTGAAGTGAATTGGCCCTGCAGTCCCAGTCTTTCTAAAATAGCCGAATTGCGAGCTCTGTCTGCAGCATACAGAGTCTCTGTTTGATGAAGCCGAGCCTCCATCTGAGTCTGTACGTCCGCAAACCTGGACAGTCTCTGGTGGATCTCATCACGCTGAAATAAAAAGAATAAATAAACTGAGGTCAGTTGAGATTCAATAACATTTGAGTACTGTCTTTCAGTGGAGTAATAAATACACAAAGTACAAAACAATGACTTGCATGTTCATTTCTCAGAAAACATTCACCTTACATGACATTAGCACTGAGTTCAAATACTAGCTAACGATATGATGACTTCTCAAATTAATGAACAATGTTTGCCAAAATAACAGCTAAAGTAGAGACACTGAACGCAGCAAGATGTCTGAAAGTGACACATAAAGAATTTATCATGATAAGCAAATGTAAACTACGCTATTTTATACTACAAATACATGTAGACCAACATATTTCATCAAGTTATATCACTTGACACATATTTTTCTGAATTATTAGTTAAGTTTGCATCAGAAACTCTTTGTACACATCCCTGTAAAATATTTTGAAAGTGTGGAGAAACAGCTTGTTGTACTTACATTGTCTTCATCATTGGGCATCTTCTTCTTTCCAATCCAACTGAACATTGTTGAAAAGATTACTGTATCTAGAGTTTTAGTTGTACTAACTGGTTAAACACCTAGTGTGATTACTTCTCAGGGTCTCACTGAATCTGAAGCCTCGTGTCCTTCAGTTTGGAACTTTCTGTTAAACGTCAGAATGTGGATCAAAGCCACAGAATTTAATGCAAAATTCTGGAATCTACAGATGAAAGCCACAACACAAATGGAATGAATACTGTAAATGACCCAGTAGTCTGTTATTGTGTATTTTAATTTGAAATTCATTTCTTAAGGTTTTGTGATAACTTCCTGTTAGTTACATGAAAAGACGGATGCTCTTATTTTGAAATGAAAATGACAGGAAGTGAAGGTAAAACGGAACGAGGCGTGTTTTGTAGTTTGTTAAGTTTTGGAATATGTATGGGCTAGCAAAGATGCTGCATCTTAGAATTGTAGTTCAGTCAAGGTTAACGTGTGTGTGTGTGTGTGTGTGTGTGTGTGTGTGTGTGTGTGTGTGTGTGTGTGTGTGCATGTGGAAGTGTGCATAAAAAAGGTTAAGTTAGATCTCGTGGATTTAAATTAATAAGGGTGATTTAATATTTCATTTTAAAATGGTTCCACGTGAATGTGTCATTTATTAAAAAGGGAAACAGTACAATTCATGGAAGTATAAAATAAGTTTAATTCACGATATTAAGGTCATCATTTTACATTTTTGAACATTTAAACGGTTTAGTTGATATACATGTATAGTAATATTTTCTTTATTACTCTCTTTTAGCTCTTACGGTGTTTTCATTGAGAACGGAACGAAAAGGAACTTTTTCAAATAAAACTCTGAAACATCAGTTTGAGAGCCAGACCATCTATTCAGCCGGGGGAATGCTACAAATACAAATATCTGGAATGTCTGGAAGACCACGTAACCACAGCAACCATTTTACTAAAGGTCAAAGATCTATCATTGTCACATTGCTTTGTTACAGGTTAATGCTGTATACATTCAGGTTGTGAGACAAGTAGGCCTACTTATGTATAGTCCTTGCTAATATGATCTAAGGAAGTTCAAAGTAAAATGCCAACAAGGACTTTTGGGGTTATCAAAAATGTAGTTTTTGTTTATTTAGATAAGCATTCAAACCCTAAACAATTTACCAAAATAAGCCTATAGCAGCTGAATTCTAATATTAATATTTGAAAATGTCACTAAACAAAAAAAGCGTAAAATCCTTGTTATTGAAATTTGAGCTAGTCAGGGGTTGAATGCTAACATTAGCTGTTCTACGAAAGAGTATAAAGGCCACATTGGGGAAAAAAAATCGTACTTTAATCTTATATATTTAAGACTTTAATCA
This sequence comes from Tautogolabrus adspersus, assembly GCA_020745685.1. Taxonomy (NCBI): domain Eukaryota; kingdom Metazoa; phylum Chordata; class Actinopteri; order Labriformes; family Labridae; genus Tautogolabrus; species Tautogolabrus adspersus. The sequence continues at coordinate 18,474,967 of CM036543.1, read as the reverse complement.
CAACATTTTAGATTTTTTTCCCCTTGGCCCAATACTCCATCACCTAGCCTACCTGTTCAGCTGCTCGCCTCTCAAAATGCTAACAGTCTCTGTCCAAATGGATATTTACATCCTTCTTTCCTCCAGAGTGTCTATGTTCAGGCTTTGAGTCTAAGGGTTAACAATATTGGAATTGCTCTAATTTTAAATATGTCGAAATGTTTTATTATTTTAAATGGAAGTTAACGAGCAGATGCATTCATGTTATATTTGCTTTCTTTACTCAGTTGCTTCACCACAAAAAAAACAACCTAGATGTGTAAAGATGTTTCAATGGACTCGGCAGAATCCAAAGACAATACTGGAGCACATGAAAAAGAAAAAACGCCAGTAGGACACAGACCTTACACATGTGCAGAACAAGATCACCAAAGAGATCAATCATCCCACTTTGTCCACAGAGGGCATCTTAGTCTCCAAAACCCAAAGGTTTTGCTCACATGAGCTTTAAACATCAAGTATACTTGCTAAAGACCCAGGTTTAAGAAAAAAAGGAATTTAAGACCCCTGGATGAACAATTTCTGTATTTACATGTGACTCTGAGTCACTGCTACTGTGAAGTATAACGATATGTTGATTAATTAAGGTCTGGGTTGGGTTTATTATGTGAACAAATAAGTGATGAAAATACAAGCCTTTGAAGGAAACACCTTCACATTGGACAAATCTGAATAAATATTGTAGCCTACATTAGCTCAATTTAAATGTTAATATTTGTTCATGGAGAGCAAAGTTGAACTGGAGTCAAATTCCAGGTGTGTACACATACCTGAAAGGCCTTGTATTTCAGTATAAAGTGGCCTATAAGGTGGCTGAACCTCAGTGAGCTCACAGTGCTGGTGGATTATAAACCTATCAACCTGTGTTTTCATATCATGACAGAAGAAAATATGAATCTAAAAAGTTTCTATTTGTTGTTCTACCAGTTATAGGCTACTTTCACTAGGAATCACTTTAAAACAGATACAGGTGAATCGTAAATGCGAGTTGTCACTGAGCTGTCTAAAGCTGAAGTTTGAGTCTCCACCTCCAACCGTGATGAGAAAGGTTCCGTGCGGCTGTTGCAGTTGCAGTTTCCTCCAGGTGGAGGCGGTGTGAGACAGCGCAGCAGCAGTAATTCTCGATGAAAACAAGATAAAGAAGCAGCTATGAAGCTCTTGATCGATGTGTGTATCAAATGCAGAAAGTGTGAGTGTTGAAACATGGTTTGGTGTTGTGTGTAAAAAAGACTGGGTCTCGCTGTATTACTCAGGCTGCACTACAGCGTCTATTCACAGGCGCGAACCCACTACTGAGCGGCACGGGGGCTTTAACCTGCTCCGTTTCCGGCCTGGGCCGATGCACCCCTCCTTAGGCGACCTGGTGGTCCCGGGCTCCCCCAGGAGCACCATATCGATACCGAACTTAGTGCGGACACCCGATCGGCATAGTCCGCTGCAGCTCAGAACTCCTGAGCTCAAACGATCCGCCAGCCTCAGCCTCCCAGTAACTTGGATTACAGGCGCGCGCCACCGCACCCGGCGAGAGACGAAGACATTCACAGGGCTTTTATTTTAGACTAGAGTGACGTCATGACGCAGTACGCACGCTACAACTGCTTCTAGCACAAAAGATGTGTTCAGTTCAAGCGGCAACCTCCGTTCCAAAAAAATGAAGCCAATGCGGAAGTACAAAAAACTGCAGTTCATCGACTGTCCGCTTGAGGCTGGCTCCAGAAGCACCGGAAGTTCCATAAGCCCCCAGCCAAAAAAGGCCGTTTTCACTACAAAAATTAACCCGTTTACAGCCTGGTACAAAAAACGCAATACATCTGATAAGTTAGTGGCATCATGTGCTCCCACTGTGGGGGGGGTGAATTTTTTTCTAACTCCTCTGATTTTTTGTTATTAAGGAAAACGGTCATGCCCATATAAGGGTTGTGGAGATTTGATTGACAGCTGCAGCGCTGAGCTGTCTCAGGTCAGAAGCAGTTCATCATAGCAGGAGGCTAGCAGCACTAGCTTGGTCCGTCGGACTTTTTTTCTTCGTGTGGAGTGTTTGTCTAGCAACAAATATGGCTTGCTGTGCGATTAATTGGATTAACAGACCATCCAAGACTGTGATGCTTCAGTATTTTACGGTAAGTGATATAGTAGTTTTATATTAACTGCATACTCGTGTCGGTATCATAGACTGTAAATATTACGGTGTCTATTTTTGCGGTCCTAGCTTGTTTAACGTTAGCTTGGTGATATACATAGACTGTAAATATTAATGATATAGTGATATTGTTAAATGTACTGCATACTCATCGGGAGGTGTCGGTATCTATGTAGACTGGCCTCAGTGTAGCCCATTATTTACGGTCAATGGTTTGACTTTAGCCGATCAAGAGACACAGATGCTAATGAAACATAGATAGCTATCCAGGACTAATAAACTGGAGGGTTAAACTAAGTCTGAAATGTTAGAATTTGAATTGTTTAGATGTTGAAAAGTAAGAGTTTGTGTGATGTTATAAACTAAAGGCCCAACACGGTGGTTAACCACAGACTGTAATGCTCACAGAGAGTTGGGACCGGTTATTATATTAGCTTGAATGTCCCTCGGGATCAATAAAGTATCTATCTATCTTTAAATCATTGAAGTATTTATTTCATGATAAGATGAAGTACTATACGAAATAAATGCCTTAATGTTTCCTTACACTAAATCTGTGGCTGTATGTGGAATATCATTCTGCAAGTGAGTGAGAGAGCTGACAGTAGATTGATTACAATTAGGTTTATCTTAGAATAGAAAGAATCATTTCCATGTTGATTACCTTCATACCTTTGTTGTCTGGGTAGTACACGGTTGAATTTATAAATGCACTCTTACACACAGATGAAAACAGAAAATGCACACAAATGGATTTAATGGATAACTGCTATTTTCTGTCTTTTTTTGTCATCCTGGAGACCCTGCACTAAAAGTCTCTCCTGGATCCATGTCACATGCTCAAGCTTCTTCAGTCTTTTCATCAGTGGAAGTTCTGCTGAGAGAAGATGGCCAGCAGATGAGATGGCAGTACATCAAGGAGCTCCACAAGCTTCAGGAGAAGGAGGGTTTGCATCTTGACAACAATTGTGGTGTAAGAAGCTGTTCAATAAAAATAAATCTCCATCAAACAACTTGCAATCATACCCTTTTCTTCACATGTTTAAACCCTTTGTCTAGTTTAGATGGGAGAAAGCTGATATGATGTGATATTGATCTGGGAAGACATTTTGAACTGTGTTTTTATTCACAAGTTATTGATTGTATTTACTCTGTATGTATCTTGATTTAAGAATGGGGCTGTGTCTAAGGGCATATTCTTGCAATGACTCTGTTCCATCCCATTTTCAGAAATGAACTGCATTAGTATTTGGTCAAAAGTTGTGTAAAAGTAAAAACTTAGCTATTGAGTTGAGCATTAATGCACATTTTAGTCATTTCAAATCTAAAATGTATACTCAGAAGTAGAAACAAAGGAGCATTTAAATATTTATTTAATCTGAAAAAACACATTCAAAAAAGCCTGTTTTTACACCAGAAGTTAACATGTTTACGGCTCGGTACAAAAAAACATTTGATGAAGGATAATTGTTATTCACAATAAGGGACTCGATGTAACGGTTTGTCAGGAGGCTTAAAACCCGCCTCAGCTCCAGCTTTCAGCCTGTCGTTAGGTTGGCTGAAAGTTATGGTGAGAGCACTTCCAACATGGAGACCGCCATCGATGCAGGAACAAGTGGGTTACATCTCTCAGGCCATCCGGGGGAGACCTGCCTCGCAGTGAGTTGTTGAAGAAGGGAAGCAGGCCTTTCAACCGAAGTCCACCCCAGCAGAACCAACAAATGCAGATGTTGAGGTCTAGGTTTCTTCTTCTGTCTCTGCAGCTCTCTGGGCACATGGACGGACATAGCTGTCACCAATAATCCACACTGTCTATAGAAGAAAAACAAAAATGTTCAATGAATGCCTCAGATAAGGCAACATGTACAGTTCACTACACGTGACAGCTCAGGGTGTGTTTTGTTATTAGCCACATCTGCAGGGATAATATTGAACAAGGTAGGCACAACTCATAATAATAGATGCCAGACTTGAGATACATTTCTAATACCTACAGTTTTTGGGGTGTGCAGCTGACCCTTCGTCATCACTGGCCACAGACTCCATGACTTCAGGGCTCTATAGAAAATAAATATCTTATGATAAATATAAAGCATTTCTTTTTCAAGTGTCATGTTCACCCACATCGCTATCAGTAAATATAAGTCACAGACATTCCTCTTTTAGTCAGAACAGTAACAACCATGAACTGTATGCATTTAATATTGATTTCTTCTGGATGTCTCTCATTTATTTACAGTCTATGGTCTAACAGTAGTTTAACAACAACAACAACAAAGCTCTTTTATCGTTTTAAAACGGACTTCTTATCCTTTAATATGTAATTACACCCAAGCAATGATTTGTAACACAATAGGAGAATGTATTTGTAAAGATCAGCCTCAAAGTGGTTCTTAAATTGTATGTTAAAACGATGCTAATGTATTGCTCTGCTAACCCGGTCTACTAACTGCTGTGACAAATAACTAATGACCATAATTATATATTTTAAAAAAGTGTAGTTTTAATACTTAAATGATATATTTGGGATGACGATAATTCGTTGTAACTGTGTTATAGAAAAGTTTCATGTTAACTTACTGTTTATAGAGTTATCTCTGGACGAGTGGGAGCAGGAGAGCCGTAGGGGGTGATGTAAAGCAGACGTTAGCTTTGTTGTGAAGTGGACTGCTAGCTAGCGTCGAGCTGGTCGAGCATCGGCGGACTTTAGTCCCGCCTTAACGCTGTCGTTAGGTTGATCCCGCTTTGATCCAAGTTAGGTTGAGACAACAAATCCAATATGGAAGCGCCCGTCGATTGGACTCTTTTTAAGTCTCCGTCACAGACGGGATACGTCACTCAGGGTTCGTCCAGTATTATTTACAGTCTATGGTTCAGTTCAATGTTCTGTTCTTTACTACTACTTTGGGATGGAGTCACCTTTTGATATCCACTGAGGTAGACCACAGACAGCGACACATCTGATTCATCCTTATTGCCTTTTTATTTAAATATGTGTCTTGTTTGTGCAGTTTGACATGAAGCATTTAAGGAAGTGGTGGTGCATATACTCATTGACAACTTCCCTGTGCCATGAGTGTGTATATAAAGTTGTGTTGGTTAACAATATCACCATGAAAAAGAGAGAAAGAGAGGACTTTCCCAGGTGTTATCATGGATAGTGTTACCCCGAGCACACCAAGGTACTTTTTGCGCTCATCCAGCAGATGGTGCTGTTTGTGTCACAACATCCACTCACGTCAGACCATGGCTATCTGATGTCCGACGCCCGGGATATCCAATAATAACAGTGATGGGGAGGTGTCGGACATCCGACCCCCTCCTTTTACCAGACCCCGCCCCATTCCGCGATCCGAGGCGAGGGGGTATTGGGTGAGCTGTCACTTAGCAGTCTAATGTAGAAGTTTTAGTCTCCACCTGCAACCTTCTAGCGGCGGAAAAATTAACATCCAACAATATAAAATCAAGGTTTAAAAAGTCGAGCAGCCTGTGGGTCTGCAGACACATCATATCAGATTTAAAACCAGCACTGATTCCACTCCACTATAATATTAAAATAGAGTAGAACAATATTTACCTCTAGTATTTTTTTTACATTTATTTCCATAATGGAGATAGGAAAGGAAGCACCTTCCCTTGGCATTAAGGGAATTGGACCAGCTATTGTAGCTGCAACATAAACTATTCCAAGTCTTCCACTCAGTGTGGGATTTATTTGAGCAGCAGAAAGGATTGACTCCAGCCTGGGACTTGATAACCATGCAAGGGTAATAATTGAATGTAAAGACCTTAATGGGGTGAAATAGAAAAATGAAGTTACAGTACATAAAAAAACTGTTACATCTGTGTGTCTCAGTATCTTATGAACTTGTTGACTGGGTTATTATTTTGTTACATATTTTGCGTAATACAATGTAAAAGCAATAGTATCTCAATGAACCTAAATTGATCCAAATATGAGATCACTTTAATAAATGAGATCAATGTAAAGTTCTTTGTGAAGCTTTTTAATATTCTGACAGCATCAACAAAAACACAAGAGGTCAACTTAAAAAACACTTCTTTAAAAATTCTTTCAAACAAAACATTAAAACAGAATGAAATAATGAAATCTGAGAATGACCATTTATAGACAGTTATTCAGAACATCTTCCATAGATTCACATTGTCAAGCCTCGTCAGACTTCTGTCAGGACTTTGTTAGCTGTAAGAGAAAAAAGAAGAGTTTGGAACAAGCAGCAGCAAGTAAAACAGACTTTTGTTATAAGCTACATTTCATCCCTATTGTGTATTTACAATTAAATAAAGTTAGCTAATTTACCACATCATCAAGCTGGAATAATATGATTGAAGTTGAGATTAGTTAAATCATAGTTCATATTTTTTAAACCTTGTATTGATCTAAAAAAAAACCTTGTGAATCTGTTGTTCTTACGTTCAGTGGTTTGTCAGAGAATTACTGAGCAGATATACTTTTATTAACAGGCTTTAAACATCAACCCTACAATTTTCTTAAAGCAACAGTCAGATTCTCTTTACCTGCTTTGTGCTTTCGTCCACTTCAGAGCGTGTCTTGGTGGCACAGATATGTTTGGGTGGTAGAAGGTACAGCCGGCTCTTTTACACTGTGCCGCAAAGCGACAAGCCTGCAGGTGAGGAATACAAAACGTAGAATGTCAGACAGCACTTTGTATAAACTGGAGGCCTGTGTGCACATATAAGAGCAACCTTCAAATCAAACACTTCCCCTATGACCTTTATGAAAGTTACTGAGAAAATGTGAAACCTCCTTTCACAGTTTTTTTAGTGGTTTACCTTGGGATGATAAAATGGACAGTCCATCTTCTTGCAGTCTGGGAAGAAGCGACAGACGGAAGTAGTCTGCACTGGCTGTGCTGCTGTGAACACAAACAGTTAAGTTAGAGGTGCAGAATGGAAGATCTTAACTTCCCACAGACTACAGATTACTGCTTCAGTGTGCTTTATGGATGTGCTGCTACATTCATGGCAGCTACATGAACTTGTCCTGAGCCTTGTTCATATCATGTTGCTTGTTGGGGTGGTTGATATGACAGTGTATGCAATGAAGAAATATAGTTTTCAACTGTGGGGGCTATTTGGAGATGACTTTAAGGTTCTTCTGTGTCCTCACATGTAAATATTGTACAGTAAAAAGGTTTGGATGGGAGTGATGAAGTAAATACACAGCAGGAGAACAAATTCCCCCCTTAAGGCCTTTGCACACTGAGTCCGTTTTTTCATCTGAAATAGATGCACGTTAAAAAATAGAAAAACAACCCCATGTTATGTCAATCATGTTTGCACACTGACTCCGAAACTTTTGTACGTCATCATTTTTTTCGGAACAGGTTTGATTTTCTGCCTTTTTTCGCTTCCATCCCTGTATGTGTCTGTGTAGAGTCCCCCCCAAACTGTCAGCTGCTGTTCAGGATCAATTGCCTTGCGGAAATTGGTGGTCTTCTTTTTAGTGTGTGGTTCCACTATAGAGCAGCGTATCAAACTGGACCACTGACATCCTGAAATACACCTGAAAGCCATCGTCCTCACTCTCCTCTTGTTTTCATGTGGAGGGACCCCGTTTTTTCTTTTAGTACGAGACAGTGTCATACTGTAATTTTTCGCAATTAATAGAAAGATAAACGACTCAGTGTGCAAGGTGTCTGTGATTAATGTTTTTTTTTCTGGATTCAAAAAACGCATCCTGAAAAAAAAAAAACGGACTCAGCGTGCAAGACCTTTAACCTCAAACCTGTGAGGGTTTCTTTTTTATTATTGAGACTGTTTTATATCTTTTGTCTATAACTCAAGATCGTCTGAACGAAGAAGTTCCAATGAAAGAAGGAGAAAATCAAATGTGATGACACATGATATGGTTATTCTAAACCATTTCTGTACTGAATTTATAAAGTAATTACTGTAAAGTCTTATGAAGTGTGACTGTGCTATGAAGCTACATATTCTGTGATAGAAGACTTTGGCAATACTGCTCACGTCGTGTTGCCTGAGAAGCCGATTATAAATGTCAATGCTCTGATTATAGCATACAACAGATTTCTCCCACCTCAGCACGAATTGTAAAAAAAAAAAAAAAAAAAAAAAGTGCACATATGGCATAATAAAACATTGTCTTTTGCTAAATTGCACTGCTAGAGGGTTAATGAGAGAGTACCTGGCCTTGAAGGAGGACCGACTGTGCTCCTGCGGCTGGCGTGGGTGAACGGGCAGTCCGGCTTGGTACACCTGGCGTCATATTTACAATTAGGGTGGACAAAAAGGCATTTATCCCCAAACTTGCAGCTGGGGAAAGTCCTGCAGGAAACAAAACACAGAAAAAAGTCATGAATCATGATTTCCTAAGAGCTGAGAGATAAAAACACTATTACTAAACAACACAAACACACTCACTTGCACTGCGCTGTAGGGTGATGGTACATACACTCGTCTCCACTCTTACAGACCGGCCAGAACTTGCAGCGCTCCAGCACCTTCTGTTTCTTCAAAGGGACTGTATCATCATCAGTCATGTCAACATCCATCCCGTCATCTGTCAAGACACCAGATTGTAAATGGGATATAAGAGATACAATGCACTCACTTAGTAACCACACAAGCTAAAATTGCTAATGCATTTTGTAACTGCTTTTCAACTTTGATTTAAAAATAGAGTAGAGTATCACCTTCTGCTGGTGTGATTCTTCCCTGTAATCTTTGAAGCACGCTGACTTTTGGCTCCCTGTTCACATTGACTGCCCCCTCCATGACCCTTGTGGTTGGTCTTACTTCATCCAGGTCCATCTCACAGTCTGCAAAATTCCCCATCGGGCTCGGTACCCCGTCTAATGTCACGATGAACTTTGGGCTGGCTGACTCTCCGATATCCTTACTGGATGAGAGAGAAAATCCAGAGCATAAAAGTCCATTTAAAGCACATGACGAATCAGAAATAACACAAACACACACATCTGACAGTGACTATGTTCTAATATGTGTGTGTATACCTGGGCTGGACGCTGCGTGGTAATGCAGACTGGACATCCTCTCTGACCAGGAGGCGCTGCTGGCTCCTGGCTGCTGCAGGTTCTTGCAGTCGGGGTTGACTCATTATGAAGGAGCGGGTATCAAAGGGTTTAGCCTCACTGCCTGCAGCGACCTCAACACCTGCATTATTACAAACGCACATTCATCAAAGTCGAATGCATCCCTGAAGCACGGAAAGTGAATTAACAAAATATATCTTGACTAAAGTGTTACAAATTGATGAAAGACTGACCACATTCACTCTGCTCTGCTCTGTCATTGTTCTCTGCTATGTCCAACTGGAGGCGTGACGCTAGAGATCTTGCTGGAGCTGGGAAAAAATATATATTTTATTAATCATCAAAAAAGATAAACAAAACAACTCACAAAATAGCATCTATCATATTACATTTTGGATGACATTTTGCTTATCTTGCTTCCCTGCAGTCCTCATACAGACACTCACACCTCCTGTTAATGCATACAGCGGCATATCCTGCTTTTTGCCAGTCTGCTCCTTTGACAATCTTCATCTGCAGCACATTTTATAAAGTCGCCCAAACTACTATATCCCCATTTTGAAAAGTTCATTCACGATTCTGTTATCACAACAGGTTAACCTCATGCATGCACAAAATGATTAAATCAACAGCATTAGGAGGATCATATGTAAACATGAGACCTTGCATCACAATCATTGCATTTAAAGAGGAATGTAACCACGCACATCTCTCTCTCTTTCCTCTACCTGCTGAGCATACAGACGCTACACGCACTGAGTATACAGCGGGTGCAGATCGCCTACAAGTTAACTGATCTTAGATGGTAATCGTATACAGATAAAACACAATCACAAACTGGTGTATGTGTGGAAAACACTGATGGAAATGTTACTCCTCACATACCAGGGGGTCTGGATGGAGGAAGCTCTGAGGAGGTGTAGGATGAAACCCTGGGGGCCAGGCTGTGGAGGTGATCCTGGACCAGCTGGATGGCTGCAGTCATCTCTTCAGTGCTGGCCAAGCGAGTACGAGGGGCCACAGGGACAGTCTGCCTCTGGGGGACTGGTTGTGGGGAGAAGGATGTTATTTTATTCAGTTGTTTTTAATTGTCATCGCTTGAGAAAATTAAAAAATATTACACATAGCACTACTCAATGAAATCTCACCACACTGTGATAATGCAACTTCACAGAAACAACCTTAATACACCTGTGACGTAATGTTTCATGTATTCATTCATCTTGGTCATTTTTGTGGGTATATTGCGTCTACCATCTAGGGGAATTCTTCGCTGAGGTCTGTATCGATGTAACAGTATGTGTAAGACCCTCATAGCAGCACATCTATATTTGGATAGAGGCCAAGAATATGTTGTGAGCTTGAAAGGAAACAGGGTTTGCTGAGACTGAAATGTATATGTCTGACGTTTACAAGTAAAGGTAAGGTCATCTTTCTAGCCTTTTTAGAAGTATACCCAAATAGAAAGGAATTTGTAGGCTGTACCTGCTAACAGAATATAAGCAAGACTCATAACATGAAAAGTCTGTCAGCCATTCGTGCTCTGCTGCTGTTCTGTCTGACCTCTGCCGAATAAATCCTCAAATAATCCACAGTCTGTTTTGTGATTTCATCAGTGAACTATTCCAGATGAAACACTCCCACCTAACACTTGGTGGAATCTTTAATTTGGAATCTTTCATTTTATTTAAAAGATTCTGGGGTTTGAGATGAAACCGGATCCAGTATCAATTATCCTCGGAGTATCAGAAGTGCTGAAAAGTTTGCAAATGGCTCAGCAGTGCCTTCGATCTTATGGATAATTCTCCTATTTTAGAAGAAGAAAGAAGTGGGGATTAGTTTGCTCTTGTTCTTTTTTGACTTTGTACTCAGATGAAGAGACATTTTCACCTGCTAACAGGGAATAAGTAATCCACTCCACAAATACGGCAGGCTGTTATGTCCAGCCTGAGACAAACTGTAGTTTGTTTAAAGGTGTCGCCAAACATCAGTTTGTTTTGGTTGTGCTAGTGTTCGAGTGCAACATGTACTGGATCAAAAAGTCGCACATTCTTCCTTTAATAAACAAGGTCAAATGTGTGTGTGGATGCTACCTATGGACCCTGTTTTCCTTAATAAAAATTTCTAACAAAAATAACAGAGATCTAAATAATAAATCAAATAAACATACTGGTGGGGAAGGCTGTAGTTTTGGTGATTGAGTCCTGAGCCTCAGAGATGGCCTTCAGTATCAGATTCCTGTTGGCTTGCTTTGCCGGCGGGAGAGTAGGTCTGAAGCAACAGAAAGGACAGAAATGTTAGAGGCCCTGGTTTGCCCTTTACTTTAGTTTTTATACCCTGTAATGTTTTACAATGTTGAATTAGGTGTGAACACTGACTTGCGTTCTGGTTTGGAGGGTAGGGACACTCTGCTCGATATGCCTCTTCCTCCATAGCCGGCGTCATCCTCTTCCACATCATCGCTGTCCTCGTCTTCAGCTCGGTTCACTCGTACCACTGAACTCGCCACCGGCGCCTTACGCTTCCGCGACAACTCCTCCTGATAATAAATAACACAAGCCCATTATAATGACCTAAAACTTCCAAGACCTTGTATATATAAAGGTGAGTACCATAAACAAACATTATTCAAGAGGTATATGAGTAAAGCACATCCCTACATTAAAAGAGGACCAACAATGCTCTCATCGAAATCACTCTACCTTACTGGATCCGGCTCTTGACGTTCTACTTCCTCTGGTGTCCTGTTGCCTGGAATGAGAGGATCCTTCTGTATGTCGATATGTGTCTGCAGAGCTAACTGATGAAAACTTGCTCTGACCAGGTCTGTAGATTGCAGCAGTGGGTCTGCTGGCTCCAATACGTGTTCTGCCATGGCTGGCAGGTGTTTCTACCGGGTCTTCAGCGATAAAGTCATCATCCATCTCTGGTTTGATATCAATCACAGCCTCGGAGGGGAGCAGCTCCATGAGGGGCTTAACAGTGGAGGTAAGACGAGAGGAACCCTTCTCCAGTGTGCCCCTCCTGATAATAAACATCGCAAAGAATTATTTTGTTTGTTTAATAAATGTAAACACTTAATGTCAGTATCTGTCGCCTGTAAAAAAAAATATATCTCGCTTTGCATTAGGCACCTGCTTTCATGGGCAGAGCTGGACACGCGTGCATCATTCCTATCAGAGCGCGAGCTGGACACTGTCAGCAACTTCAACTCCTCTGTTCCGCTGTCTTCACTAACAGATGATCTACTCCTCCCGGCCACAGCACCTATGTCAGACTGGAGGGGATTCAGCGATGCAGGTTCTGCAACAACCAAGAGAGACAATTAAGGGAAGAAAAAAATCAACCTGTGTGGTACACCAAAAACAAAACACAGAGTAACACGCATCTGTTAAGTACAAAACAGCTATTCTTCAAGAAGGCTACAAAGTGAAAAAGATGGGGCGCAGATGGCTTAGTGAATAAGTCACTTCCCATGTATGGAGGCTATAGTCCTCCAAGAAGGTGGTCTGGCTGCAACTCTGACCAGCGGCTTCTTTCCCGCACTTCATTCTCCACTCTCTCTCACCATTTTCTTACTCTATTCACTGTCCTATCAAATAAAGGCTTTAGGGGGAAATAGGCACAAAAAAAAGAAAATCTGAAATGTGTTCAGATTGACTTACCAACGGCAACAGTCCTTAACTTCTCAAGGACACCCTGTAGCCTGAAATCAAACAATAACATGTTATGACTAGAGCTGTGAGAAAGTACAAACTTTTTTTTTTACATGTGAAAAGAATACCAACACACAAAGAGATATATATTAGACAGAGAAAACATATTTTTTGACTTGTCAAAGTAGTACCAGGCTGTGAATTTGATCGTGTTGTTTCCAAGGAAAAGGGAAAGATCATCTGCCATTTGTTGTGAGGTTTTCTTGTTTGCTACCATCACCATGATGTAGTCAGGTAGCTCTTCGTCTAAATCGGTGAAAACAGGAAATACATAAAACATGTAATGTTAGATACTAACATGTTAAAACAGCTGAGACAACAACAACTTTTTTTATCCACTTACCAATATATGCACCGAGTTCTTGAAGCTTGCCCTTGATAGCAGCCTAAAAGAGAACACAAATAGTATTAAATGTTAACATTATTATGCGAAACAAATAAAGACAGCATCCTGGCGGCACTGGTTTGATAACAGACAACAACGCACTGACTTATACTAGCTAGAAAGCTATCGTAACATTAATTAAAATAGATGTTAACAGGTCTGTAAACTATTTTGCTTGACACATTATAACGTGAGGCATTAAACCCTCACACCGGCCTTGTAAACAGAAACCCTGTCACCATTCTACTGTAAAAACACGTTCGCATGCTAATGTTAGCTCATACAGTCTTTGCTAAAGCAACACTTAAATACGCTTCAGTTCTCTCCCATAACTCACTCAGATGCTGCCCATAATTTTACTCACTCTTATCTTCTTGCTGATCTCTGTTCCGATCTCCATTTTTGTGTTTTTATTCAAGTAAAAAAGTTACAAAAGCTGCAACTGATTTTCCACCACCGCTAACCAGCGAAGACAAATGGGATGATCACGTGACCAACGAAGGCGGCCGAGAAGCGTCAAATCAGATCTTTTTTAGCGGTCTCGTTTCAGAGCTATTTTGACAATTAAAATAATTAATTTGACAATTAAAACCACTTACTATAACATCAAACATCAAGCTAAAATTAACCATTATAAAAAACACACAGGCCTAGAAATATGAAACAACAAAATAGCCCAGGCCTACTTGTATTCAAGACAAAAACAATCAACCAATCATCCATAATAATAAATGTCAATCTTCTCCAGTTTCCATATTTTTTCAGGACATTTCTCTGCATCCTTATTTTTTTGTGATAACTTCAGACAGAGAAAGGGCTAAAGCTCAGAAGCGCAAAAAAGGGTCATTTTTCTGTTTTAGAAGTTCCTCTTCACATTTATAAATTTACCTTTTAATTTTCTGAAGCCCACTATTTATATCAAACAGGTCAGGGACATCACAGAGGTCAGAAGATGTATTTATATAACATTTCTGAGGTTGTAACATTGCTGTAAATCAGGCAAAGCCAATACACAAAATATACATCTGTAGTTCAGCTCTGAAGGTTTCAACACAAGTGACTTATCCACCAGTTTTCAGATTTTGTCTATGTATGTTAGGGTTCATTTGTAATTAATTATATATATTGATTTAGTATTAGAGGAGTTAACCAACAGCATTGTCTAGCATCTTTTCTTTTAGTTTTTGGCTCATATACCTTTAAACAGACAAAATGTCTTTGCAACGTATCCCTCAAACATCTATATAAGCACATGAAGACTCTTCTTCTACAATTCTAGCAGACAATTCACTTTTTCATTAAAAAAAGGACCTCTGGTACTTTTGATAAAATGTTCATTAAAAGGTTTGCATTTGACAAAAATACAAAATGCAATAAATGACTTCAATCCTTGTTAAAAAACAAACAAATCATAATTGTAGCATTTTTTTATTCTTGGCCTTCTTGGCCCAGGTTTAGTGGTCGGACATCTGTAAGGTCATTTATGCTAACCAAGACATATTTTTTGTCCACAACATAAGCATTGTAATGATCGTCAAAAAATGCAACTGATACAATTCTGACAAACATCAATACATTGAGTATACTCTCCAGCACACGATCAATTTATAAGCTGTTGGTCTAGTATGCTTGAATCTTTTTTACTGTTTTATGTTTTATTTAATATTGTCTATTGGAGGGGGGAAAATGACAACGGATGTTCTAACAGCAGATGTTTGAATAAGTGTCTCAAAAGTAAGACCAAAATTGCCTTAATCAAAACTAAAATACAACCTGTGTCCACTAGATGGCATAAGAAACCATTAAAAGAAAAAGAACCTGCGCTTCTCCTGACTGAGGACATGCCACCTTAAATATTGACTCATTTAAAGACAATTAAAAGTTAGAAATGTAATCATAGTTTTAAATAAATTGGTGAATGAAATATGTTGGTATTTTCCATTATATTGGGGGTAGATCAGTATTTGATGTTATTCTTAAACATAAGTATTCAAACTGTTTTACTGACATGAGAAATCCTCATGTCCTGGAGGTGACTGCAGTTTATCACCATTCTTTTTCCCCCAACAATCAGGAGCTTCAGGTTAAAAAAATGACGTTATAGGTTATACTAAAAGAAAACAAAAAGCCTCCTGCTTTGTTTGAACTGTGACGCTCATGTTAACATTTAAATCTGATTTCATATGAACTGATTTTCAACTGCAGCACTCTACAGCTAGTGTCTGACTTTCTAATGTTCAAAGCTGTATGTTTTCCCTCAGAGATTATTTCCTGTTTTGCAGCCCCTCAATGCCAAACAACAATGACGGGAAGGATCTTGCTCGGCGTCTAGACAAGTGGCACACACACACACACACACACACACACACAAACACACACACACACACACACAAACACACACACACACACACACACACACACACACACACACACACACACACACACACACACACACACACACACACACACACACACACACACACACACACACACACACACACACACAAACAAACAAACACGCGCATATACACACACAGCCATGGTTGTCTGCTCCGTCTGTCTGCTTTGTTCATACTGTCTGTGTTAATTGATGCTGGTGGACAAATTGTTTAATGTATAACATCATGGTTTGATTTGTTAGGATATGAAACTTATGTTGGACATTGGATATCAGGACCTCTGCTGACCTTTCTATACATTCCTTCTGGCTTGTCAACACCACACTCTTGTTGGTATATCTTTACTTTCATTACATGGTTTAATTTGAATACATGTGTTTATGGACTGTTGTGTTTCAATTAAGTGAGCTGCTGCTATTACTTACATCTTACAGGTCAATTCAGCAACCAGTCAATTAAACAACAAAGGGCCAGAAACTGTAATTCTGTGAGAGCTGCTTTGAGTGTCAGACAGTTCTTCTGTCTACTCAGCGTCATCTCAATTAATTCAGTCACTGACCATAACCTTTGGGGGTTTTTTTATGCAAAAATTGATGCAGTAGGAAAGGACTCGCACACAGAACAATAATAGTACAGACAGGAGTCTTGTTGAGGTTGTTCTTATTAGAAAACAGTAGGGTGAAGTCTGTGCTTAGCTTTTCAGGGGGTAAAAATCAACATATTTTGCAAATGGCTCGTCAGCACTAATTGGCAGATTTGTATCTGTGCTAACTGTACCTGGCTTGTAAGCTTTGAGTAGTTCGTTAGAGCAACAATATGAATTCGGTTTGGTGTGCTATGGCGCCCACCGAAGGTTTCTGAGTGCAAACTCTCGAATGTAAGACACAGATGGTGTGAAGCCGGCAAAGACACTGTGAGAAGCCATATAACCATGCAACTGACAGGGTACAGTAATAATACTGGATTTTGTGCATATATAACTCTGCAAGCGTCATCAGCAAGATGGATTTTTATTTATTTATTTGTATGCAAGCCTGAGACATAACTTGGTAAAGCTGCTAAACATGAGACAACGATGACATCGATAACCATACAGTGTAACTTTACGTTATCAATCTGTTATGAATAATATCTGCAGGGATGTACACTATGCTGCTTGCTCGGTCAGCCTCTCTTTTACTCTTCTTAGCTTCATCTGGCACTGTCCTCTTCCTCTTAGCCTCAGCCATAGTTTCAAACAGTACAGAGCAGTACGCACTTCTCACTAGATGAACCCGGGCCACTTCCAAACTTACGTAGTGCAGTAAAAAGGTGATTGGGGCGCCCTGCCCCTTCAAATGTGTGTTTGTTTTTAACTTATGGCAGGTATTTATCTCAAGTTTTTTGTTAAGTATGTTCCCGGTGAACGGAACCTCATTTGCATGGATAAAAGTGCAACATAAGATAAGTGTAAAGTGTTAAAACACTTTCATGTCAAAGTCAACTTTAAGTGCATGCAACCATGTGTACTGTATGTATCTGACCACAAATCTGCTCTCCTGTGGCTGTCACCGGTCTCCCAAACACCTACACAGAGAACTGCGGTGAGTCCACTTCCCTTTTCTTTGAAATGTTGTCATAAACTCAGAGTGCTCAGTTGTGAATCAGCTGATAAACTTCCGTGAATTCTTCAACCGCATGTGCTGTGATGACGTTAATTCTGCCACCATGTCCCGCGACATAAGACAGTCGTCTTCTTCTGGAACCAGTCTACCATAGCACACCATATTCATTCTCTCTAAGTATAGTCTCATGTTGCAGTTTGGATAAGTCAGGATCCTGCCTTGAGGCTGGAAAGAGGGAAGAGAAAGAACGGAGTTGTAGAAGATTACAGGAAAAAAACTTGGACAAAGAAGTGCACTACAAGATAATTAATTGCACCTGCTCTGACAATGTCCAGAAACCCAATACATGCTTTCCTTGACAAGATGACACCTGTACGAATGAAGCTGCTGCAGCTGGGTGTTGGCACGTAAACACATTTTCATATTGGGCACACACAAACGCACACAGAGGAAAGACGTGCGTGCAAACAGAGTCACATAGTCAGACAGCTGCTCAGAATTTGTGCAGAAACACTTCGATGCTGAGCAGGGGGATGGCAGAGGAATTATTGGTTTGCTTCAAAAATTAAAAACAGCATGCAATCAGTCACAAGTGCAATCAAGGCTGGTTTGCATTGAGTGTGCAACGACTCATTATTTCCCTTGAACTATCTTATTGTGTGCAGTAAGGAAATCCCAAAAGGTTGACTGAGGACAAGTTTTGACTTCAACCAGCTGCCAAAGAGTAAACCCAGTTTTGAGTCATGTAACTTTCACTCATTAGTCTTGAAAGGAAGTAAAAACCTGCTATGATTTACATATGGTCTTGTTGCTATGTCCCACCTGCTAGAGTCTGTAGAGTGTGAGTCTTGGTATAACACTAGATAACAAACTTTTACCAACACACACAGGACATTGACAAAAGGAGCCAAAGACTGTCAGTCATCCACGCAGTCTCTATGTTGCCCCATGCCTCCTCCTGTTGTATCAAAGCATCATTCAGCCCATCCTCATATATTGCACAACATGTTTTTTTAACATGCTCACAGTCACAAACCGGGTCAAACTTACACGCATTACCAAGACCGCTGCCAAAATAATTGGAATCGCCACACTCTGCCTGACAGCATTGAACAGTAAAGCCATCACACACATTGCAACCACAATAGAGCAGGACATCACACACCCACTAAATCAGCACCTCACACTTCTGCCCTCTGGGGCGAAGGTTCAGAGTATTGAAGTGCAGGAAGGCTATTGTCGGGAAAAGCCTGCTCTCTGCATCCATAACTGCCATTAACAGGAAGCCTTGCTGAATCAGCCGTGTGTTTCTGTGTTATTTTTTGTGTACTGTTTTATGCATAGGCCTACTGTTGTTTTTCTCTTTCCTTTAACTATTTGTTGATTGCTGTCAAACCTGTACAGTACTGGGAATAAGAATTTCCCATTCGGGACATTGAAGTCTAGAGTCTGTTTAAGAGGCTCGGTAAAGAATCTGGAAACATTTCCAAATATCCGTCTTTTTTGTTTGTTTAGGAGTGCAGGTCAAGGTCTGACTTTGTACCTTGCAGCACATTTAGAGTATTATGCAACCTGGAGAGGACAGTACATGCCAAACTTCACTGTTAGGAGCTTTATTTACTCTGGGATATGTCAACTTTGTGAAATGGAAGTTAATCATTAAATGGCTCACAGGAGAGAAGCATCATTTGTTAGAAATGTTATGTTTTGTTTCTTTTATATGAATCTCCTTTTTTACACCCTCGACTCACCCACACTTACTGGATATGTGTTGGTCGCTGTGAGCTTGTTGTAGTTGTATTGAACAAATCAACATTGTCACTCTATTAATATCATGGCAATAAGTGAATCAAGATATAGATTGGATCATAAGAGGATATCAGTTAAATACAGTGCTATTTGCACAGATGGAACTGATTCAACTTTGGTAAAGCATAACAACTTGAAAGCATGTAAAACAGCTTAGCTTGGCCTTAAAAGTAGCAATAGTCTATACTTTAAGGCAGGGGGACTACATACGTCTTCTTTGTATCTGAGAGTTTGATGAAAACACTGATATCCCTCTCATGCCTGTACATTAAACGTACACCAATCAGTGGTCGGCTTGCTTAGCTATAGCATGAAGAATCTACTTTTAGAAAGAGGCAGGAAGTAGTGCAAATTCTGAGAAATATTATGCACCTGCTTTGTAACTGAGAGTTTGATGAAAATTGAATCCTCTGAAATCACTCTAAGTCGAATATGAAGTAACAATTTGCAGATGGCTATCTTATCTTTGCACAAAGACCGGGAAATCAGCAAGAGAACCTCAACCAGAAGGTAACTATATTTCTAAAGCCAGCCTCTTTTGATGTCCCAAATTATTGTAAATTGCAATGATTTTGTTACTTTTATAAAGAACCAGGGTAGCTTTTCTTTCGTTCTCCACGCTAAGCTAACCATTACCTTGCTAACGCTTGGGAAGAAGGCGGATAAGCACAAGTCCTATTATGTTGAAATCTTCCCCTTACATTTAAGCTTAGAGGTTATTAACTGAGCAAGTCATTAGTTATCAAATTTACTTTTAAGTTCCATATAAAAACTCTTGTCTCAAAGTTGCGACAGAAAGTTGGCTTTTTGTACAGAAACAAATCAAACTTTCCATTATTGTGCAGAAAAAGAATTGTTGAAGCTGTTTTCTTATCAGTGATAGATAACTGTGATGTCATTATAGACATGCTGCAGCTTCAACACTAGAGCCTCTTGACGCTGTCTATCACTCCGCCCTGAGATTTATAACATCACTGTGAGCTGTATGAGAAGGTCAGTTGGCCCTCTCTTGAAGATGTGAAACCAACATTGTTTTTTATATATTTTCAAGGCTCTTATTTGTAAACTTCCACTTCCACATTACGTCACAGACTTGTTGGAGTGGAATTCGGGCACTTACATGACCCGTTCTACTGAGTGGCTTGTCCTTAAAGTCCCTTGAGCTTTCACTGTACTCGGTAAATCTGCATTTTCTTTTGATGCCCACAACTCGTGGAACGCCCTCCAGCAAAGATTGGAGTTCTTCCCTCTCTTCCAGAGTTTAGGAATTGGATTTCTAGCCACTTTGTGAGTGTTTGTTGTGTTTTTGCTTGTTTTGCTGTGCTTGTAATCACGATGGCATTGGAAATGAAGGAAACCTCAGTGTCCTTTTGAGATTAAATAAAGGTTTGATTTGAAGTGAAGTAGACAGTGTAGCCTTGTCTGTTTCTGTTTTTACTATTTGTTCCAACACTGAAATACTGTTGTTTACTTTTTTATTGCCTGGTTAGTGTTGATGATGTTGGGCTAAGAAAAATGTGTTATACACTTTTTGGAGAGATCCTTTCAAGTGGATCAACTTTTTTCTCCCTTTTATGTTGCTTTTTTTGCAGAGGAACAAGAAGCATGCATCTCTAATTGTGGAAAAGTCCACCAGGAAAGAAGGCTAACATTTTCAAACCTTCCTTTTTAATGTGATTGCAATGTGACTTGACAAAAAACAAATACCACAGTTTTACATATCATCCATGTGTTCTACCCTATCAGTTTTTTCTTCTTCTTTGAACCGGCAACCACAGTGGATGATGACAGCCAGCACTGATGCAGGGAGTCAAAATGAATCGAGGCAAAGCCAAAGTACAAGCTCCTTTCTGACCTACATGTGTGGAAAAGGAAGAATCCTGAGGGTGAGAGCTAAACATGTGTTTTTCACAGTTTTTATTGCTCCTCTAATAGAAAACAGTTTTTTTGCTGCAATTGGGTCTCTGTGTTATATACATTTTATTCTTTCATTTGATGCTTCAATCTGTATTTTTTTTAAACCTGTGACTTTTTTGGATCGATTTTAACTTGTTATTGAATCAAACTTAATGAATAAATAACATTTGTGGAAAGATTCAGGACGCTATTATGTTGCTATAACAATAAGGTAATAATGTGGCATGCCTTGACCCCAGCTTTAACACAATAACCTGATGTATGCACACCTAGTGGTGCATTTGTTGAGGATGGTGTTGACCTGAAACAGTCGCATGGACAGGTTTAGTTTGCAGCTACTCCCGCCACTTCTCAGCTGAAGCCTGTTAAAAGCTTTCACAATTTTGGCACGGCTCGCCGAGTCGTGTAACAACCTCCGCTTATTGCATTTGCAGCTGGTTGGCTTCAACAAGTGCATTTTCCCATTCAGATAGACAACATATGTGGAGTTTCTTTGTTTGAGAAGAGTTCCAACACCAGATTTTCCTTAAAGTTTCTGTAACCCTTTTATATGTGTAAGGGGCCTGACATACGGTCCTGAGGCTCCTTATAAGATGTTAAACCCTACAAAATAAGAGTTAGCCTACACTTATTCTAATAACATCATCTTCAATATTGTTTTAAAGATGTGAATTATTTCCACAGTAAACACAAAACCATTTTCCTTTGACCTTCTTGAAGAAAGCCTTACTACAATATGAAGCACATCATCTCACTGCCGTTTTAACCTCCATATAAAGACAGAATAAGGAAGATAATATGTGCCATTGTGGGATTGAGTCATGGTGGAGGGGGTGACTGATTATGTGGTGGAGCATGCTGTGCGGCTGTTGGCTTTAATTAGAGTATTAGCAGGAAGCCGAGACGTTCTTTTCATCAGAGGACCAAAGGAGGGAGAATTTTCACAATAAGACACCCTGCAGAGCTGGTTTATCACTAATGGTGATAAGACTAATCTCCTCCATGAATGTGGAGATATGATATTCAATGACAATCTTAATAATTAACATGTAGCGCTAGAATATATAAGCAGGCATTTCTAAGATGCAAGATAGATAATTATTTTTCCGTTCATGGTTAAGGGTTTGAGGTCTTATTACTCTCGGCTGCTCATGACAGTTCAATATGCCTCTTGTTTCTGGTTTGGCAAAAGATCCATCTTTTTTTTTTAAATGCAGATATTCGTTTGTCAACCGTATTATGTCCTTTAATTTATGTTGTATGTGCAACTCATATGGATCGACATGTAACAATGGGAATACTAACTCAAATAGAAATGTTTGAACACCCACAAGAAGGACTTTTCCTTGCAACAGGAAATATTCATTTAAACAGGTTGTGGGTGTGTAGTTTCTCACTGTGTGACTCACCCTGAACACACACACAGACATTATCTTAAAATTTAAAAAACACTGAGTAGGAAGCCGTTAAGTAATAGGTCATTCTTGGTGTTTTTTTTCCGAGAACAAGCAGTAAAATACTTGTTTCTAAACTCCGCTCTTAAAATCCACTGTCCTGTCTGATAACCACCTTTTCTCTTTATGTTAATCCCTTAATGTCAAAAATATCGCTGCATCTTTGAGTTGAAACAGACAAAAAAAAATGAATTCAATTGTAGAAATAGCTGATAGATATATCTGTTAACTTAAACTTAAAACTAACTGTTAGCTTAGCTCTGCAACTGCTACCCTAGCCTTTGCTGTTATCATGACGTCAGGCTGCTTATAGTGGGGGGAAATGGGGCCATTGGTAGTTTCATATCAGGAGGTACCTAAAAACAATGTTTAATGTCAGGTGACATGATCCACTTTAATATTCAGGTATGGCTGAATCTGATTAAAGGTAGAGTCAGTATTGTTCGTTGCAACTTGTAAACACTACATTCAAACTGAGCCCCTTCTCCTGGGCCACCAGAAGCACACACTCACTGCAGGACGTATAGTGTACGTTTACTGCTTGTACCTACATTGCAAGCTACCACACGTTAACCCAAGCTGGCACCTGCCTGTCCAACAGAAAGCAGGCCAAGTCTGTGTATGTGGGTGAAAGCCAAACCAAGGTTCACACTTGTTTGGGAACAAGCTTTATCCATGTGCCGTTTCGCCTCACTATGTTTATATTTTCTCTACTTTTCCGTTACGTCCACGTCCATCATATTCGCCGATTTCAATTGCGTCCAATTGCTGAATTGTATCCACTCCTAAACACACTATGTGCTGTCATTGGATGGGGGAAACACATCCACTGCCCACCTTGAAACGTCCCTTATCAACCAAAACAAACCAAAACATCAAAATGCAGTAAGAGGGAATTGTCTCTGCGCACTACAATCATGCAGTCTTCGTGTTCTTGAAGGGGCAGTGGTAGTAGACTTTATTACATATAAATACTTGATTATTATTGGCCAATTACACATAGCAACAGTCTGATATTTCTTGACAGATCTTTGTTCTTGAGAATAATTCAGCTAATCGAGGAAAAAAGCAAAAAACACTTTTTTTAATTTCAGGCCTATCAAGGGCCCCTCCCTCTCTTTGGGCCCTGGGAACTCAGTCTTGTGCATTTCCCTCCCATTAGACGGCCTGGCAGTGGCTACAGTCCTCGATGGCATGCATGGTTTGACTCCCAACAACAACCAATTGGTGCATATCATCCCCAGCACTCTGTATATTTCTTTTTTCTCTTCAGCTTTCCCTGTCCATAAAGGCAATGCCCTGGAGTCTCTAATAAGTGAACACCCGTCCACTGTTCCTTGTGGTTTTGCATGTTTTTTTTTCCTAAAGTCCCCTCTTCGGCTCTATCCCACTACTTGGGAAAAGTTACCAACAGTTAGCAGGACAAAAACGGGCTATCCTCCTCCTGTTAAGTTGCACAATACTTGCCACCTTTAAGTGTGCCCTCAATTTCCCGGGAAATCGCACCCAGTGACACATGGAAAAACAAAGTGATAGTGAGGCTCAAAGATCACCAATCTAAACAAAGATTGTTTGATTGTTATATCTATCATTTACATTGTGTTGGCAAACCCCCTTCATTAAAGCACTAAACATGTCCGTTGCTGCTTTAACATGCGTATGATTGAGAAATGAGCAAATTAGCAAATATTTGGACTCTGAAAATCAAATCCATCTGTGCATGGATGTATAATGATCTATAATCCCAAAGAATTACTGTCCATTTTGAGTTCATGCTCTCCAGGTTTTCAACTTTGACTTTGTCCTCTGATATCATCTATCAGCACTATTATTTACACAACCCTGCACCTGCACTGCTGCAAAGCTCCTGCCATGAATCCATTAACTGCTTCTAAGAGTTTTTTAAAGTTTAAATGTTTTTTTAAAGAACATATTTAAACCTTTGTTTAGTGCTTTCTTTTTATTATCACATCATTAGATGTCCTCTAGGGTAACTTGCTAAAGGAGCAAACGAAACTCTGGAGGCTAGACAACAAGAAAATAATTATATATCTTTTCACTCCCCCATTTTCTCATTTAAGCCGGTCTTTCAGCACTTTCATTGGCCTTGTGCCCCCAAATGCCTGTAGCTATAATTATCCACCCAGTGTGCTGTGAATGGGGAGCAGCCTTAGGTTTCCACATTAATTACCTTTGCGTGAACCTCACTGCTGGCGTTACTGCATGAATAAAGCTGTCGGACACACAACACCTGACGGCTGAGGAGCTGGACTTATCACAGAGGGTCAGACAAGCCTGAGGAGATTAAGGGTGCTAAATGATGAGGAGTCGATTCTGAAGACAAAGATACTTGACTTTTTTTCCGCATGATGCATAGAAATAACAGAGAGTTAAGGTTATAAAGTGAAGTTCTTTTTTTGGCGTATTGTTCACATTTCTGACCTTTTCTCTAATCTTATTACAAAAGTTTACTTCTAAACAACGTGATCTGTCATATAGAGCCACTAAGACTGTCCCTTTGGTTGTTCATCCTGGTCTCGAGTTCTGAACAAAATCCCCCAGGGACAGTCCCAGGGATCTTCTATAGTTTAATCCATTTTATGGGACTTCGGGGAATTCCTTCATTAGCTCATCACAAGTAATTGCAACATAAATCACAGTGAAGTACCTGCTCGTGCTGAAAAAGAACATTAAAAATCCATTATTATATTCAATTAGTCATTTTGATTTTTTTTTTATTAGGCTGTACTTTTCCTGGTTTTTGTGTTAAAGCATAAATGTTTAAGCTGAGGACTTGAATCTTAAAAGTGAAAATGTCCCAACCAGCCAGTCAGAGACACGAGGAAAGGCAAGACAGATATAGGACTGTGCAGAAGTAAGTGTAATGTTTACATCATATCCAAGATGGCGTACGGAGCAGCAGTGTCTATCATTATAGTTTTTGCCTTTAAAAACTCTGTGTAATTATACATATTTACAGTATCAACCAAAGAGTGCAAGAGAGCATGCTGACAAATCAAAAAGAGTAAAAAGCAGCTTCATGAAGATTGCACCGGTCACGCAACAGGCGCATGATATTTATCATCATCCCTGCCCACTCACTCGCAGGGATTTTTTTTTCTGATAATGCCTGCTGCTTTCACACATCGGCTCACCCTGATTTACTGTGGACATTTTACCAAGAGCTGGCAGGAAAAATTCCAGATAAGATCAGGATGAAAATTTCAGCCGTTTGCATCCACTACATTTACCAAGTGTATGAAACTGCTGTACGTGTGTTAACAAGTTCCCCCTTGATGTAAAATGCACTGTTTTGTGCTGTGTGTACAATTTGCTTTGACAAAAAAATCATATATTGTCATTTACGGTGAATAACAGTTGTATTCATTCTTGTGTGCATTTTCAGCCTCTTTGTGAATGCCATTATACGTATAGGCCTATATGGGTGTATGTATGGTTGTGTGTGTGTCCATTATCCTTTGTGTCACTGATGTGAGTTGAAAGTTCAGCTTGAATGCAGTGTGGGAGCGCCTCGGGCTGCTCTCTAGGGAATCTAAAAAACGATCAGGGGTCATAGCTCTGTCTAATGCCTGTGACACATTAGCAGGTAATTACAGGCCTCATACTCTGCAGCTGCATGCAACATGCCTGTGCATGTAGACAAAAAATACACAATTACAAGTGCATTCATCACACTAGCCATGAATAGCATTATGGGACCACATGAAGAATGTTTTTTTTTTGCCTCCAACTCATTAACACAAAAATATTACTTATGGACATGTCTCTTAATTGTTTAAATGAAATACAGTACCTTCTTGTGTTGTGCACTTGTAACTGTCTTGATAAAGTACAATAGTACAAACTTTACTTGGATAGACATTTCTCGTGTCTGTATTCCTTTTTTTTTTTTTTAAAAAGACTTAAAAAAAAACAGGAATACAGATAAACGACAAAAATCATTATTTTTTCTCCTTCTGAGATTGTCTAAAGAGGCTGGTTACTTTTGTTTAAATTTATTTAAAGGGAAATATTGATGATTTTTATTTTGCATCATTACACACCGCCTTTTAAAGGAATGAGAGATCCTAATGTTCTCATAATGCTGGTCTACTGTGGTCTTCTGGGGGAAAAAACCCATCAAGAATGACTATCAGGAGAGAACCCATATTCATGTTAAAATAACATATCTGACAACATTTAAGCTGGACAATATCGTTAGCATTAAACCACTACCACTACACATGTAAGACCAAATGCCAAATATCGATAAATGCCACTTCCTAGCTAATGCTAGCATCCCCTTGTTGTTAGCTGTGGCTCATAAAATATCTTGTTTTAACTTGATATATGACTATATTAACCTCCAGATTTTATTTGTTCACTTTCTATTACATGATCAATTGAGTAACAATTAAATGATAACAATTTTCCAGATGAACACAGTCCATAAAACTTGCAACCTGAAACACAGCAGTTTCCATTATAACAGCTTATGAGCTCGCCACCATGAGTCAGATCTCTATCTCTATCTATTAGGTAGGCTTAATAAAACTTAAAAAAGAGGATTTCTCAGGGTATCCAAAAGTATATTGGGTGAGTCAAAAACATGACACAAAAAAGAACAGGATATGAAAAACTAAATCAGCCGTGTTATCTTTTAATATATTGTGAACATGTGCAACAACGAGAGTAGTGGTCCTTTTGTTATGCTAAAAAAATAACCCTTAAAGGTTTTTTTTCATCCACAATGTTTTTCTGCAGCAGACACAGTCTGGATTGACATACTGTGGATCTCCGATGCAGACAGAAGTGAGTCAGAGGAGTCATAGGAAGTCATCACCTCAATCTGTACCCAGTCTGGGAACAACAGAATCAGGGAGCTCATTGTATGTCTTCTTCCCATGGAGGAAACAACTGTCAGTGGTTATTCACTGTATTTTAACCTCATCTATCAGCACACTGCCACAGGGCAATAACAAATGAGTGCAGGATGACTAACAATGGCAGCGAAAGCAGCTTTCACATCTGCACCGTTTCCTACCTGAACTTTAGAGGAAGAATAAAAGACGGCACTGTGATGAGCCGATGACACAGTGCATGCTGGGAGTGACACCGACACACTCTTTGACCTTTAACAGGATACACAGATAAAAATTAATGGAAGGGAATTAAAAAAAAATCACACTTAATTCTTTCCTTCAACATGGCAGGTCACAGTGCTGCTGCCATATACCACAGGGTGTTCAAAATTATTCAAGACAGCTAGTGCAGTTTATGTTGTTGCAAATGTTAGAGTAGCCTAACTTTTCCTAGATTCGTAGGACTACCCATTTGGTTTTCCACTGTTAGCTTTTTTTCAGTAAAAGCACATTTGGTTAAGTAGCGAACTTTCAAACAGGAGATTGCTGTAGAAACCAAAGTCAAAGCTTATGTGTTATACTACCTACTCTCACTGCATAAATATAACAAAACTGTACCAATCACAACATTTCTAGTAGCCTACATAATTAACATGTAAAAAGGCTGACTTTTGGTTTCAAGAACAACAATCTCCTGGACATGTGGGAGAGTCAAGGGTTACCATAGAAACACATACAAGGTTAAATGAAAGGTACAAGCATTCCTGTTTGTTTATTTATTACTATTATTCAAGGCTTTAACACTCAAAAAGGTGATGCAAGACAGATTATGGAAGGACAGGTGGGTGGTGCTGCATCAGCTGTAATGATGGCATTGGCCATTGTGGTGAAGATAGGGCTGAGATAGAAGGCAAAGCTCTGGATTTACCAGTCGATCTAAGTAACTTTCACCCATGGTCATGAGGTTTTGGTTGTAACTGAAACTGAGATCACAGATTAAAGCCGCCACAAAGTGTTTCCTCCTTTCCTAAGGGTGGGTTTAGCTGTAGAGGTAAAGTTACTATAGCTAATGCATTTGAAGGGAGCTCAGAGTATTTGGACAGTCGGAGAAACCAGCTGAGGTGGCTTGGGCTTATGATTGTATGCTTCCTACTGTGTTTCATCTTTGAACGTAAGACCAAAATGAGACTACAAGTTTGACCAGGAACTTGCTGGAAGAAATTATACATCTTCCACTTGTGCATAACTTAAAGTCTAATTACTCAAAGCCTTATTAATGTTTTGTGTATATATCTGGTGTCCTCAGGTCTCTCTCTCTCTCAAAAGAGACTTGAGGAATAAGTACAAGTTCAAATTACAAAATTGTATTCCAATTATTATCATTACAATGCTTTTTGTATTTAAAAAAGATGAATGGTTTCTCTCTTGTCTAAAAAAATCTCTCTTTCTGTCCGTAAATGGTGAATGGGTCACTGAAGTTAACATGAAGTGTTCCACTGAGGTTTCTTCTTCTGCAGCCACAAAATGTGTCACAGGAATGAAAAACTCAGCTTTGAGCCTTGCGGCGTAAATCCTCCCTGACAGGATTGCTGATATAGCTCTGCGTCCACAGCAACGCTCACAGAACTGCCTGCCTCGCCGTCCACACGGCAACAAAGCTCACACAGCAGGTTTCAACCAATCAGGACGCTCCAAAGGTGACAGGCCCGGGCCAGGTCTTTCTTTTGCTCTCTGTCGCTATGGCTGCTGTTTTTTCTTTTTTTGTTTTCCTGAGAGCAAAAAACCCGGAGATAGAGGGAGAGAAGAGTGACAGAGGGATGGAGAAGGAGAAAAAACATTTATCTTATGGAGTGAAGCTAAGTGAACAACACAATTTACTGTATGTATTGACAGTACACAAACACTTGATTATAGCAGGTTTTGTGTGGGGGATATGTGTGATGTGACTTGATGGCATATCTCTATCATGTTTTTATCTTTTCTTAAATTGCGGTTTGTATATATTCATAACCTTTTCCTTCTATTTGCATGTACCTGTCTGTCAGTGTCATAGTGTGAGAATATAGGGTGTAGTTTGACTCTCTGAAATCATTATCAAATCGGTCTGCTTATGTGTTGACATACATGTGTCATCTGCATAAAGAATAACCTGTTAGAGTTTGCACACTGTCTTGCATAGATACACATTAGTGGCAGCAAACTTTCCACACTTGCCAACCATCTTTGATTTTTGGCCTGCAGCATTTGCAAAACACTTAGCTAATATTAGTTCGATAAATTGCAGTGGAGACAGACATAAACATAAATTATACTATTTATCTCTGACAGTTGAATTACTCAAATCATCTCTCTCAATGCTGAAATGCCCTGGAGCATGTTGTTGGTAAGGGACAAGTATCGCTGCTCTGCAAAAGGTTTTAAGATAAGTCAGCTGAATCTAGAAGTTAAGCGCCAAAGCTGGAGGTTAGATTTTTCAGGAGGAAATTTCAGATAAAGAATGCACTACACAATCACTGGCTCAAACCCAAACTATTGGCATGCACTTCAAGGCCCCAGTTAGTTGTTTTTTTTTTATCTTTGAACCAGACTAAAATTAGTAGTGATTCCTTTATATGCCCAACAAAAGCAAACAATACCATCAACAAGACTGGGTTTTTATGTTGTAATTTTAAAGTTCTGAAATGATTAACAACGTGCTTAACAGCCTTTTTTTTACACTTTCCACTGCAGGTATTCACAGTGAGTGATACATCCAACCGTTAAATAAAGCAGAAACATTTTGTCAAACAAAACTACCAGTCGCGTGCACAGGACGAGATCAGGAAAGGGATGAGATGTTCATCTTTGTTGGGGGCGCCAAAATCAACACCAAAAACCAAAAAGTTCTTCACAGGAGGTTTAAGCTGCTACGGTACAAAAAGATTTTAAAAGCATTTACAGTGCAAAACCTTCAAAACTATTCAAAACTTTAATCCTAATGTGCCAGACACGTCCTTCAAATGTTACAATGGCCAAGGATTTTTTCAACTTCCCTGGAATGGGAATGCAATGTGCTCAAGTGTCTAAATCTCGATAAAAGTAGCCAAATAACAGAATTTAGCTCCCCTTGTATGCTGAAGTGTTGCATTCTGGGTATTTATTTAAGAGAGTTTATGTATTAATGAAGAGTGACCAACAAACCTGTATCTCTTTTTTCTCTTACAAGCTTGGAGATCCATTGCTATATCACTTTAATTATTGTATTTTTTGCATGTTCATTCAATGGAATAGGCTATTTTTAGCTCGACTTTCTATTGAAACCCCCAGGTTATATTCTTAATCTTCCTCACTTGCATTTGTAGCCGTTCTTACAGACTCCCTAATGCAGTTCTCGGTATACTTTAAACCTACACTCCTGCTGCATTTGAGTACCAACTCTCTTTCAAATTTGAGACTAATTGTTTCCCAAGTATTTCTCCTCTGTGTGTTGAGGTAGATAAGGTCTGAGAGCAGTGAAAAATCTTTGAAAAGAGACAGCCAGTCACAATGGATTTACTGTGTGTGTATCCTGACGTGACCTCTATTCTCTCGATGTGTGTGTGTGTGTGTTATTGCTGGAGCTTGTTGGAGTCCATCTGGGTGCTTGGATTTAGTCGCTTCGATGCACGCCAAGAACAATAGTCCTTCCTCCTGTGGCCTGGCCACACTGGCGCACATCGCTTCACGTCTTCACTCTCACATTGAGTCTTGGCACAGCACACAGACCAATTAAGAGTGACTGTAAAATAAAAAATAAAAAATCTGAATCCAAGTCAGAGTGATAACCTATGGGACTGATAATGACATGGTTTTTATTCCTTTTGTTTGTTTCAGCTGGATCCATGGAGAAAACTGAGTGTTAATGAACCCTTTAAGATTAGTTGTACAAATTCTCACCTTTTTCATTCCAAGACTCACTTGTTGACTCACCTTGATTGGATAAAAAGTCTGACATAACAGAGAGAGGGAGAATACATTTTACCGCCACATGTTATTATATTTCTTGGACTGCAAGATTAGAAGCATTGCAATGACATCACAGGTCAGGTGAGTGCAGGAATCTGGCTTGAACTTCTGCAGATGAAAAGCTGGAAGACCTCCTTTGACATTTGCTCAGGTTTTTAAGTAGCCTTACCAATTAGATTACCTCTACTACTAACAAAAAACAACTGGATCTCCAACTGACGTCTGCTTAACCCTTCCTCTCAACATGAATTGTCCAATCACAGCTCAGGATGTAAAGAATCCCAGAGGTCCCATCAAACTTTTAATTTTTCCACATATGTCTAAAAGTAATATTGCAGGTGTAAACATTGTGGATAGTGTTTTTCTTTAAGGCCTTTCAAAACTAGAAACAAAAGATGTAAAGAATAAGAGAGACGTGTTTCTTCGTTCCAAAAGTGATCTGAAACCAGCAATCTACAGAAGTAACAAAGCAAGAAGGCTTAACAATAATTACTTTAGTTTGCTAGGCTATAGGCTACACACACAAGTTAACAAACGTTTTTAACATGCATTTAACAACATTTATCCATGCTGTATCATTTCCTGACTCTAGTAGCTAGTGTTGGATGCTACAATAGGATTTGAGTTAGTTTACCTCCAATAACATGTTATGTTTCATCCTGAAAGCCTTTTCTCCTATAGCATAAAAAGGTAAACATGCTGCTAAAAGACTAGTTCTAGTCATATTTGTCATATGGTAACCAATAGCTTTAGGATAAGCCTTTAATGCAAATACAAACTATGATCACCAAATGCAATGATAAAGGAGTGTTAATTCAAACCTTTGCAACAGTATAGACCACTGTAAAGAGCTACAGAAGCTTGAATATCTAGTTAGCAATAATTGTTAAATTCTGCCAAGTGACAGTTCTCATTTTTGATTGCAGAAACGCTCTCTGTAGTTACTATGTTTGGAATTTGGTCTCTGATGTTTTCTTGCAAATCTTGCAGTGTGGTGGACAATCCAAGTACATGTTGGAGCATACATGACCATGCATGAATGCACAAAACTTTCCACACAATACAACTTCCCTTTAAAAACACGCACCCTTTTGCAAATCATCATGTTTATAGTGTTTGTTAACATGAAGGATCTGTGGAGTTCCTCAAACCACGTCACTGCTGAGATGTAAACAATTGACTTTGAAAGTGCGGTAAGACCACATGCAGCCAAATTCAGCCTGAAGAAAGAGAGAGAGAGAGAGAGAGAGAGAGAGAGAGAGAGAGAGAGAGAGAGAGAGAGAGAGAGAGAGAGAGAGAGACAGCGTTCCTTCTTTGTCTGACTTCACACAGTGTGAGTGAGGTGTGAGACGTGGCGTACCAAACCTGTCCCGTCCTCCCCTGAACCATAGAGAAGACAATGTTTGATGTGAAAAAGAAGTTTCACAACTGGTCGTTTCTGCACAGCCTAAATCATTTTTCTATCAAAATACCTTGCAAAAAACAAAATGACTTATGGGCAATAGAGAGTGCAATAAGTTTATGTCCCTGCTTTATCACTTTAAGGTCATTCATATGTTTCTGTGGAGCCAAAAACTCTGACAAAACACGCCACATTCTTTTTGAACTTTGTTGTCTTCAAAAAAGTCAAGGTGCATTTTTTTCATGAATTATCCTTGTTAGTGTCATTATTTGGGGTCCAAATTGCTCATCTGTTTTTTTCTTATCGATGTTTGTCTTTGAATCACTTCTTCTTAAAATAAACTCTGCATATTAGAACGTAATTCTTTCTGATCTTTGACACATGCAGCTATGGCACATTTGCCGTGTCGAGTGCTCCACTGGACTGTAAATTTAGCTCCTGTCCCTAAGCTGGCAGATCATCCCTTCACTCAGCTGAGACGCACTAACAAAACAACACCGCGCAGCATGCTCCAAGTTTTCCCACGACCGTCTGTCCACGACAGTTGGCCCTGACAGTTAGCGAGACAGGTGCACATCTTTCACTCTGCAGTGCAATCGGTGTCAGAGCTGCTCCGCCATAATGACCTTGACTCATGAGTGAGCAGGGAGGGAGGGACGGACGCCCTGTTTGCATTTACAGGAGCTAACATTAAATTAACTCATGTTTACATTGTTAAATTACAGGACTCAGCGCAAACCTATGTAACACCAGTCTGTTTGGACAGTCTGCATGTGGAGGCGTTCACTCTCCGACAATGTGTGTTTTGTCTGGATCTTCAGTTTAGCTCTCAGGGATAAATAGAACAAGGATTATTAAGTCTGATCCTGTATGTACGCAACATGTTCTCGTCTCAGGTCATCGAATGGAAACCCTTGTCTCAACCCATTGGCCTCTATAAGGTATCCTTTTCTTGAATTTCCCTCGGGATCAATAAAGTATCTATCTATCTATCTATCTATCTATCTATCTATCTATCTATCTATCTATCTATCTATCTATCTATCTATCTATCTATCTATCTATCTATCTATCTATCTATCTATCTATCTATCTATCTATCTATCTATCTATCTATCTATCTATCTATCTATCTATCTATCTATCTATCTATCTATCTATCTATCTATCTATCTATCTATCTATCTATCTATCTATCCATCTATCTATCTATCTATCTATCTATCTATCTATCTATCTATCTTTAATGTGGGTTTTAACGTACCCTTGCATGTCACTTTTTAAGATACAGTTTAACATTTGTGAAAAGACAATTTCCGTCAGTTTTAAAGATGCCACATAATGTGGGATTTAATAATACTACACAATTATATTAAACCTTATTTTGAGGTTTATTTTGGGGCTTTTTAATGCCCACATTTCAGAGACAGGACAGAGGATGGAGTCAGAGATCGAGAAGAGATAGAATGAGGAATGGCATGCCGGAAAGGAGCTACATGTCGTACCCAAACCCAAGCCGCCCGCCAGGAGGATCACAGTCTCTGTTCATGTGCCCTGATTTAATACATAATAATTGACGTAGGGTTTTAGCGTAGCATTTTAGACCCTTAAATGTCACTTTTAAAAAAAAACATTAATGTCTTTTTTAAGGTTTCTCTCTTATGTAAAGAAAGACATTTCTTTATCAGATAGACTCTCATGCTGGTCTCCTGGCTGAAAGTATTGTTTGATTTTATCCAAACAACCACCCTGACGTCCTCCTCTTGTGACTGTCTGTTACTGCAGTGCATGCATCTTGTTTTGAGTTAGTTGAAAGCCTGGTTCATCTCATACGGATGCTAAAGCTGACCTTGTGTGACTGTATAAAAGGCCTAAACAGGTGTGAGAAAGCATTGGCATTAGACAACCTAATGTATCATTATTCTGTTGTTCATGCTCAGCTACAGGAAAGAAATTCTGTCTTCAAATTTTCTTCTGTGTTGTTTTGCATTGATGTGCTAAAACCCCTTTTAGTACCTAAACTGAAACAAAAAAAATCAATCAGTCAATTTGGCACCACACACCCTGTTAAAGCATACACTCCTTATCCTTGGAGGTAATGCAACAGCAGCCCGGTCCCATCCACCCAATCTGCCCTTTAACTGAAAGTTTTGACCTTGCTGTTCAAATTGCTGACTTAACGACCTCTGCTGGAGTTTTTGCCTTGACCCCTGCACAAGTGCACAATGACCCTGGTTCAATCTGTATTGCATACCACAAATACCTGGAGCGTGGGTTTACTTATGGAGCAAGGCGTGCCAGCAGCGCGCAAATGAGCGGCGCAGCAGCTGCTGTGTAAAGCTGCTTGTTATGAGGCTGTGATACTTTCACATACCGAACCATCAGTGAGTGTGTGTTTGAGAAGTGGCACGCTCAGGGGAGTGACACAGATACGGGTGTTACTGATGTATGAATGTGTCACATGTGTGTGTGTTTTATGATACACAAACCATAGTGTAAGTAATGTGCAGTGCGTATAGATGCATGGGATTCTTACTGAGATATGTACTGCATGTGCACAAGGGGCATGTTAGCTCGTGCAGCGCTGAGCTATTAACTTTAGCTTCTGCAACAATGTTGACCCCCACTG
The DNA here is from genome assembly GCA_020745685.1 of Tautogolabrus adspersus. Lineage (NCBI taxonomy): Eukaryota > Metazoa > Chordata > Actinopteri > Labriformes > Labridae > Tautogolabrus > Tautogolabrus adspersus. The sequence goes on along the minus strand of CM036543.1, from coordinate 18,439,569 downwards.
CTACAATTATGATAATCAGTCATACTTATATTATCAATACTAATATATAAGAGTCATGTTTCTACTATTATTATAGGCATTTCTACTGTAAGTCTGTATAATCAGTTGTTGTTTTTTGTTGTAATTTGTTTTGTATCTACATCTTCCTGCCTCTCTGTTTGTCACACTTGCTCACCTCATCCAGTCGAGGCAGATGGTTTGTCACCAGTAAGTCTGGTTCTGCTCAAAGTTACTGCCTTTTAAAAATGTTTTTGTTGCCACAGTTACCAAGTGCTTGCTCATCAATGGATTTATAGTGGGTCTCTCTATAAGCACAGTCTAGATCTGCTTTTTATTTAAAGTGTCCAGAGAAAACTTTTGTTGAGATTGCATACTATATCAATAAAGATTGATTGATGATACTGATCGTTTATAGGTTGTATAACCTTAGCAGACATAGTCATATCCATGACACTGTACCAGTGAAAAGTGTGAGACGTTGAGATGATGTGTTTCTGTACATACTTGCAATAAAGTTGGAGTCTATGTAACCTTTGTTGAAAATGCTAATGAGATGTCTCAATATTGCGGGAATTGTTTACGTAGAATGAAAGTGATACCACCAGTATGGTCACTTTAACCTCTACTCTGAGAGGAAGTCTGAGGGAAAACAACAGCGATGTTTCCTTACCACACACACCATTATAATGCAGCCTGCGATAACAACCTCCCTGCCATGCTGTGCTATTCTGGGAGAAGTGGGCTCTGGAAAAACAGGATATCCCCCTTTGTTTGAATTGGTGTTACTTGTTTTGTGTGTAAGCGTGTGCGTATAGAATCATTTTAAAATCTTTTTCTTCCGTGGCACTCACGGTATTTTTTTTTCTATTAGCTTTTGGAGTGAAAGTGATGGTTTCTGTCATGCAGTCATATTTCTTACTGCTCTTTTTTTTTTGCTCCCTCTTGTCAGCAGATTGTATAGATGTGGGTCAAGGGGGTTATAGGGGTCAGGCCCGGGGTTACAGCTGGTGCTCTCCATGTCTGCACAGTGATACCGAGAAACAACTGACAATCTTTATCCTTTCTTGATCCATATAGCACTGTTGTGACTAGAGAAAGTCCTCATAAAAGGAGTATATATTATATAACAAAATATTTGGTATTCATCTTAAAATGCATTATACAGATAAAAAGAGATTTGGTTGGATTTATAGCAGGAACTATATGTCGAGCCAAATCCGCTCACAGGGGCATTCAACTTTAGGAATAAGTGAAACTATTTGTGAGGCTGTTGATGATCTTAGCCAGTTTGTTAATATATTCTTGTAAGTATGTGATATTCTGGCTACTTCCTGGTTTGGTGCCCTGTGTATATTGTTCTCCCATAGCCTTCATATAACGGCTGGACAGCAATGAAAGAAATTGTATTTTTTTTGTTTTTATATAATTTTTTTTCTTTTCAAAGGTAACATTTAAAGATCTATACAATTTAATTGTCTATTTTTAATCCAGAAGACGATAAGCCTAGTTTAGCATAGCACAAACACCCAGCTTTGTCCAAAGTAACCTGTTACCTCAACCTGTGAGGTGAAATATGAAAATGTTGCACTTCATTTGTATCTTACTAAAAGAGTGACAGCTTAATATCAGTATCTTTATCTCTATATGCATCACAAAACGTTGAATGAGTCCTTTAAGGACATTTTAAAGTTTTTTCCCCTTATAAATTATTGTTTAGGTTTGTTCATCTGTAAATCTAGATAATTGGGTATAGAAATAATCTTTTTAATGACATAATCGCATGAAAGTTAAATACAGTTACCTTCATCTGGTACATTATTTGCTTGAGGTTGTGTGTAAATTGTTACCTGTATTTAATCACATGTCCCATAAAGTGAAATGATGTTGACTTAAACATTAACATGAACTTGGTTTTAGCTCCTCCTCCCTCTTCATTCCTCACTGTAGAAGCGTGGAGTTATCTATCAGCCGTAGAGGGTGAGGGACGCTCCAACACTGCGTCGTGCACAGATCCCTCCTTCTCTCTCTTTGACAAACACTGGCAGCATTTAAAGGATTTGTTTTCCATCGTTTCCTTGCTCCCTCCATCTCAGATCTCAGGTTACAGTTATTGTGTTGTTCTGTCAGGTTTGTTAAAAAAAAATGTCCCAGCTGAGACTTCGGCTGGACTTGGAAACACAGCTTGTGCACTGAAAACTTGCAAGTACTGTTTAGGTGCCGTTACAGCGGAGTCTCTAACATCAGAGAATTCTGTGTTAGCAGTGCCCGTTATCAGTAAAGCAGCATACCCAGTTTATTTCATTCAGAGGGAGAGAAATAATTGAGTGTTGTTGGCATAACAATGAAATGAAATGTTTAGATGACAGATATATATAATCTTAAGCAAGCATGAACAGTACAGAGAGAAGATAATTGGTCCAAAAACAGAGCCTTGTGGAATGCCAAATGTTAACTTTGAAGTTGGAGACAACAATCGAGGAGAGGAATTTATCAATTGTACCAAACAGCATTTGTGTTACGTTGTCAGTTTATTTATATCAAATTCATGTATGCAGAAGAAGGTTTCCACGCTTCTGCATTTTGGAGCCCAATGAGCTTTAAGGTGTTAAGTTGCACAAACCAGAGGACTTGATGTTAGAAAAGCATTTGATTTTACACAAAAACTTCTTATGATTTATTCCTTTCATTTAGACAGTTTAATAGTGTGCTCCTTGATCCAAATTGAAAGCAGCCCACCGCCACACATGAACATAACTAAACCGGTATGTGCGAATGAAGTCTCAAGGTACTTTCCAGTAGAATCACGAAACATACATTCGATATGTTACACAGATTTTTCTCCAGTAGAAACAGGGGGTTACTTTCTGTGTTTGACATGTGTCTCAAAGACAAATGTTAGATTTTTGATTTCTTTTGTTGGATGGTTTTGTATACACAGCTTGCCCAAATCAATGCCCATGTTATTAGATTTAGCATTTCCAGGTCCCGACAGCAAAGTTGTACAGCAACGGGTATTACAATCCATGAGCCACAATGGAGAGTATATCAGAATAACCCCAAGATTGGCACTTACAAAAAAAACCCAGTATGTTCATTCATAGATGAGCAATTGTGTAGCTTTAACTCAACTTTACTTTCATTATCCTCTAGACTTTCAAATCAAGGATTGCAGCTCTTAAGATGTCACGCCGTGCTATACACATTAATGTGTCATGACTCTCAAAGGACAGTGATGTCATCTCTACCAGTGTTAGATAAGAGCCTGGAAAGTCCCCTGTGTGTCTGAGCTCATAAAAAAAAACTGGTTAAATCAGGTCTGTTATCTTGAAAAGTCCTCAAGCTCGTGTCGTTTTTTTATTTGTTGCAAAACTGTGCAGACCTTTGCCGATTTAAACTTCCCTTCTCCAAGAATAAATCATGACATTAACTTCTTCGTGCAATTTTTGTGGCACATGTCTTTCCAGACAACTGCTCATAAACTCGACCAAAGCATGCATCACAGAAGCAAATAAATACTGCTCTTACATGTGTGTGTTTTCAATGCAAAGATCAGTATGATTGTTGCCAACCAAATACACTTCTACACAAGAAACCTCACTTGTGTTTCCAGAGGTGTGATTAAGAGGTTAAAATGTTGTTTTGGGTGTGTGGCAATCTCTTGTCACACAACAAATAAAAGGTGCTACAAACATTTTTTATCAGTCAGAAGAAGTTCCCTGGCTGAATCATAGACTGTACAAAGAATCCACAAAAGTCTCATTATGCTGTTTCTTGGATCTGCAGGCAACTGAATTGTGTTGTTTTCCTAACAGTGTGTGTCTGTGTGTGTGTGTGTGTGTGTGTGTGTGTGTGTGTGTGTGTGTGTGTGTGTGTGTGTTCCAGCAGCTGGTTGTCATTACTCATGTTTGCGTGTCCTCTGCTCAGCTCCCCTTTTGGCCTTTTGTAAGTGTGTGGAGCCAAAGGCTGTTTCACTGCTGAGCAACCAGAAGTTTAATGTTCTCCACACGTAATTAAGTCTGAGCCAAATATGGACGAGCTCCCCATCACTCAGTGTCAGGACAGTCAGTTTGATTATTTTAATAACTCACAGTGGGGAAAGTTGCCTTGGCATAAATTAGATTTGAAATGAAATCCTTTAAATCAGAAGCTCCATGTCAGAAAAGTCACAGAAAGCTACTTAAAATGAGAAGTGACAAGGGGGGTATTTGGTACCTGAAAATGCTAATTATGTGTCTGGGAAACACTAAATGATCTGTAATTAAGTGTAAAAATGTGTGAGGTTCATAGAGTGAAGATAAAATGTAGGTGTGAATATTTTAATTATATCATCAACAAGTGGCTTTGAAACATCATCAAAACCTCAAAGGGTCAATGTGTCATTGAGCAGATCAGTGTTTTGTCTGTATCAAGTACTTCATGAGCACATGCACAAGGATATGGGTTATAAACTTTGACGTTCTATATTAAAAAGAAATATACAGATGGACAGTTTTTGTAGGGCTGGTGTCAAAAATAAAATTAAAAACAGTATGCTAGAGAAAGGTTGTGCAGGGCAAAGAAAGAAGACTAGCAAAAGTGAACGAGGCAGGTTTTAATACATTTTACAATGAACCCTGTAACATTTGATTGAACGTCAATTTGTTTGCTCCGCATCATCATACACACAGAATATAATGCCGGCACCTCTGAATATGTCTCTTTTCTAATCTGTTTTGTTAAAGTACAGTACTTGCATCACGTTTTATGTTATTCCAGTTTCTCTTCTTTTGGCAGCACGATTGTTCAATTTGCTGTGCATTTCAGTTGTTTTCTTTTTTGGACTTTTGCATTTTCTTTTGAAATAATATCGTTTCTTAACTGCTTCACGTTTTTCCTAACAGAAGTCATTTAGGCCATTGCAGGTCTGTTGCCCCTTGTTGGCCACCATAGTTCAGGCATGTGAATAGAATGCCTCCCGGATGCCTCCATTTTGAGTTTTTTTTCGGGCAAGTTCAACTGGGAAGGGAGGACCCAGAGCTCGCTTGAGGGATTATATATCTCATCTGGCCTGGGAAAGTCTCAGAATCCCCCTAGAGGAGCTTGAAAACGTCGCTGGGGAGAGGGATGTCTGGGTCGACTAGCTTAGACTGCTGCCACCACGACCCAACCCCAGATATGCGGAAGAAAATGGTTAGATGGATGGATTGAAGGTTCTAAACAATCACATCATCTTTATCTAACATTACACTATTTAATATAATTCGCCATGGGCTTTCAATTGATTTGATGATATACAGATACAAGACCAGACAGGGAAAATCGACTAAACACAGACAAACAATTCTTTGAATATCAATAAAATACAAAGACTTCTTTTGTGAAGATTGGAGAGGCTGGTATGTGAAACCAATTCCTGCGTAGTTATGGTTACTTATCCCTTTCTCTGTTTGAAAAAAGAAAGATAATAACATGTGCATCGTTTATTTCAACCATATTAAAATGTGTATAAAACTACAACATTATCTACAGCAGTCAGTGTCTGACACAAGTTCTTTCACGCTGTGGGAAAATGTCTGATGGGAACAGCAATTCACACTCTTAATTATGAAAACACATCTAAAGTGTGACAGAAAGAATGTCAAAGATCCTATCACTCACAGCGATATCTATGACAACATCATGTCTGTGACATTTTATGGTCATTGAAATGAAAGGAAAATAATTGAGAGAATGAATACATTTATCTGTACTCTAGAGTTAATTACACACTAACTTACCATTTTGACCTCTCTGAAAGTTTAGATTTCAAAGCTTCAACTTTTTACAAAAAGGCTCAAATGCCAGTTTTTGTAAGAAGTTCTTGAGGCGTGTCTGGCTCTGTCGCTAACCGTTGGCCTGGTCGACATGGTTAATCGGTGTTGGCGGTCGGTGAGAGGAATCTCTCTGATTGGCTGTTCAGAGGTTTTCATTTATCTCCAGCTCAGCTTTTACACAGCCGTGTGAAAATGGTCTTCTCGTATCATAACATAGGACTACCGCCGCCTGCTGATTTGAATGTAAGAGCATGTACAGTATATGTACTGTATGTCTGTACAGTATGTACATTTGTAGATACAAGTTTAAGTAAAAAAGTCTGGATCCCGGGGCGCAGGTAGCCTGGTGGTTATGTCCCGCGCCCCATGTATAGAGGCTATAATCCTTATAAACTAACTTACCTTATTTCCCCCGAGCCTCAACACATTGTATGTATCTTTCACCAGACCAAAATGTAAACAGACCCAGTACAACTTGATCCTGTCAGAAGTAACACTCAAGTCATAACTTCAGAAAGTTTCTTATTTGATATAAATTATATATAATTTAACACGAATGCTGAATACACACTTTGACATGAAGGTGTTGCTGTCTTTAAAAACAGTATAACTTTTTTAAACCGCAGTACAAGATGTTGCATCAGTTTCCCCGGTGCAGATAACATTTTACAGCCCCATTCTCTCTTTAAATGTCAAACAAACACCAGTGACTTTATCTAAGGAAGTCCAACACATGAACACTGTCACAGTTTCCTTCCTCACCTTCGCTCAGCGGCAGCCGAGCGGACTTTTCCTCAGATAGAGAAAGGACCACTCAGCTGCGGCTCACGTGCCACGACATGATAAAAGCCTTCAGCGGAGGGTTGCATGTGGAGGAGTGTGAACAATAAGCAGGCCAAGTGACAATGAGAGGCTGCTGCGTTGCTTTTTTTCCCCCCTCGTCTCTTTTTCTTTCTCCTGATGTCACTGTAGGACACAGCTGTGGAACGAGAATACATTGTCTTTCAACTTCTGTCGTCGGTTTTAAGCAGTATAATTAAAAAGTACATGCTGTTAAATGATCCCCCTATGCTTGTCATGCATTGTTGCACTTGTCACAATCTTGCTCAACAAGATCATGTACATCTGTTATGTAATAATAGCCCCCAATTTTTTAGCGACAAATATACACTCATGTCTTTCTGGTTCAGCTGGTTGGATTTGTTAAAGACTGAAAAACAACTCTCTTATCCTTGTTGGTGTCACGCAAATTTAAGTTTCAAGACTGACTCACCGTGACACTGAGGCCCAGAAGGTGTTTTCATTGCAAATGTATAATAACAACAAAGACTCTTTTACCTGTGAATGCAGTTTCTGGAAATTTCCATTGCTGCCATTAAAATGTTATATATTCTGAGTGGTAAAAGATGAAGCAACAAAAGCCCTATAATGAAAAAACAGACATTGAATCTTATGTGTCTTTAATATCCCCACAGTCCCTCTGCATTTTGGCTGTGGTGTTGGAGGCACTATAAGCTTGCCAGAATCATACAGGATCATGTAGCACTCGTGTCTCTTAGCATGTGGATTTGAATCCATGCCATGTCAGAGTGCCAGGTCCAGGTCACAGTGTGTTAGCCCGTTTGAGGAGGGGGAGTAAAAAGTGGTGTAAGGGCCATTGTCTGAGGGTCTCTGGAGGTGGTGTAGGTTACTCACTCTCGCTGATCCTGCTGATTGAGATGGAAAATCAGAGCTGCAGCTCTTAGTGGTGTTGAAGTGTCCTAAAGTTGTAAGAAAGGATGTGACAAATGGTGGATGAAGTTATAAAAAAAGAAGGATCTGGCTGCATAACTCTGAGCCTCCTGGACTCACACTACCCACATTGGATACACACAGTAGCTGAATGGGCTAACAGTATCTACTAAAATACTACAAATTTAGATTTGTGTGCATAGAGTTTACATTTGTTTATATTGTCTTGAACAGTAATTAATGATCTAGAGTGGGGGCGGCTGTTGCTCAGTTGGTAGAGTCGGTTGTCTCTCAACCGAAAGGTCGAGGGTTCGATCCCCAGCTCCTGCAGCTATGTCTGATGTGTCCTTGGGCAAGACACTTAACCCCAAATTGCTCCGTCGGCGGTGTATGAATGCGTATGAATGGGAATAGTTAGTTCTGATGGTCTCACTACATAGCAACCTCTACCATCAGTGTGTGTATGTAGGTGTGACCTGCGGTGTAAAAGAGCTTTGAGTAGTCAGAAGACTAGAAAAGAGCTATATAAGCTCAAGTCCATTTACCGTTTTTACCATTTAGAGTGATTCTCTATTTAACAAACAGCATCCATTTCAACACACTCAGTGTGGGAAGCTCAAATGCTCATTTAATACTGCTGTGATGCACAATTTCAATGCATCCATAATGATGAGTAACTTAAAAAAACACTAAACAGTGAAAATCATGTGCTAATGTTATTTAAGCCTAAACTAATATGACTGTAAGCCAGGAATTTAGACCTTTTCTACTCTTTCCTAAAAAACTATCAAATCATTCAAATACCTCGTAGCTTATAGTTATATCAGTTTAGAAGTGTCTGAATGCCAACATTATCTGTCGTAGACAGTGGGGCATCAAATACGTTATCTTAAATTGAAATATGTCCTCACTGATTTTCACATTTAGCAAAATCGTTTGAAAGAACAATGGAAGTTCAAAAGGAAGATTTTATCATCGCATGAAGCGGAAATACAAAAGTATTTTTATTGAATAAATGATCAAACCTCATTTCATCAGTTCCTCTCTTACAGACACTGTCAGGTTATAACTGAGCATCAGCACTGCGCAGTGTGGACTTCCTCCCGCATAACTGAAATTGAAGAGTCACAGAGAAATATCACAGTTCTCTCATTAAACAAAATACTTTGCACTCTGAGGATGCACTTTAATTTGTGAAAACACCCAACACTGTTTCAGAGTGAGGCTTTTTGTTCAAACTTAGTAATATCTGGACAGTAAAGCTGCAATTTATGTTGTTTTCACATGTATGAAAGTCATTAACTTACAGATCCTTGAGTTGGAAGTGTCTGTCTTGGCTTGTTGTTTTTCCATGAAATCTATGCAGCTTTTTGGTTCATGTAACACTACACTATTGGGTAATCTTGGTAGAGAAACTACACTGCAAATGAGCAGCAGTAAAGGACTTCATTGCCTGGGAAATCTGACAAGCATTAGCGCTCATTTCCTGTAATTTTCTATTTCAGTGAACAGATATCGCACCACATAAAACCAAAAGCAATCACAAGAGCAAAAGAAAGCGATAGAGACCTAATTCTCAGCTCTCAAAGTTCCCTCACTGAGTGCATACAGCCATGAATAAGCTGATGAACTCTATGAACTATTCTTCACTTCATTTGGAGGCAGGTTTCTCATCATCTATAAATCTGAGCCTCCCATTGAGTGTCTGGAGTCGAGATACAAGCTAGCACTTATAGTCTTCCTCAAGTGTCCTCATAAACCACATTGTTTCTCACTTATTCGCCCCTCTCTCTGGAGCCAGCTGATGCCAAAAGTTCCCCTCGCAGGCCTGTCCTCCTGGGCTTGTTTGGGGACATCTGCTGCCATGTCCAAATATTGTTTTTGGCCAAGCCGTCGCTGGCTCTGCTGCCAGAGAATAGAGCTGGGAACTATTTTTACCACAGTGGGATAGACTGTGTTAACACACAAAACAATGCCTCTATCCCGTGGTCCTCCAGCTGCAGAGTGGGGCAGAAACTACTGCAGAGTGCGAACTTAAAAAAAACTCCAAACAGGTTTCTTGAATGCTAGGAGTGAGCTGGTGATAGTTACAGCACTATTCGGACATTCAACCTCTTTGAACTCTCCCTGTTTTGAACTTGTTTGTTCTTTCAGCAACAGGCAAAACATCTTTTTTTTAAGAAATGAAAAGACTAACTTGTCAGCATGTAAGTTTGGACAGCCTGATGATCATTAGTCTACTGTTACGGAACTGAAATAGATTTCTTGTGATTCAAAGATGTGATAATAACTCTGCAAGTTGTTGTAATTTACACTTCTTCAAATACAGCAGCTTGCTCAGTGGCGCTAAGCTTTAAAATATGACTATAGTGGACACAGTGCGAGCGGCTGGAAACTAACATAGTGTTTAGAGTCATTAGTGCAAGTAGAGACACGTTTTTTAAAAGTACACCTCTTGTAAGTGTCACATTTTCACTGTTTTTTTCAAACGTAAATCAAAACAGGTTCCCAAATGAAAGTCTCGTAGTTTGAACTCTGTGTGGCCCGTTCCTTCACCATCCGTTGGTGAAGGAGCCGACTCTCCTTCACGACAGACTTTTCTCTGGCAGCTCTTTGGAAAAAATGTTTTGAGGTTTTTTGTTGTTATACATTACCACTGAAAGTTGCAAGGTGATGAAGCAGGAGCAGGGATTGGTTGAGGGACTCCTTGCTCTCTTTCTGACACCTGACATCATCAACCATTAGAACACAAAATAAAAACTTGGACGGCTGTGGCTCAGTTGGTAGAGTTGGTCATCTTTCAACCGGAAGGTCGAGGGTTCGATCCCCAGCTCCTGCAGTTACATGTTCGATGTGTCCTTGGGCAGGACACTGAACCCCAAGTTGCTCCTGCTGCTTGGTCGGTGGTGTATGAATGTGTATGAAAGGGATACTGTGCGTTAATACTGATGGTATCACTGTATCGGTGTGTGATTGGGTGTGAATGGGTAAGTGACCTGCAGTATAAAAGCGCTTTGAGTATAGTCAGAAGACTAGAAAATCGCTTTACAAGCTCAAAACCATTCAAGTCCATTTAACAAAGAGCTAGAGGACAGTGTCCAGAATAGATGTTAGAGTGGTACCAGCTTCATATTTTAAAGATTTGCGCTACTGACAAAGCTGCTGTATTTGATGAGAAACAGGCCTTCATAACTGTAAAGTTTATGTTTATAGACCCCACAGTCCAGTGCAAAGAAAAGGAAAGCTATCTTCTTTTTTAAGCTGATAATGTTAATATGATGTTGTCATTGCATTTCTATGTAGTTTAATTATAAATATGTGTATGTGTTTCAAAGCTTTTGTCAGCTAGAATGTCATCTATCCAACATGATACCCCTAGTTATCAAGATGTTGTATAAATATGTCTATAGTGAATGGAATTACTTTACATTTAAAGTAATCTTTCATGACCCATTCAGCCCCTGTATAAACACTGACAAAACACAATAACTTGGCTTGAGTAGAGTCCTCTTACAGCTACTCCTCCCAGACTCTTTAGCTCCCTTTTCAACACGTCCCCCATGAGACCCGAAGTCACATTTCATATCCGTTTATTGCTCTAAACCCGAGGAGAGTGTCCAATTCATTTTCTTTAAAATTTTACAATAGACTCTTTAAAGCCACGGATAATGCGGGGACCTTCGATTTCTTGGAGCACGCAGAGGAAATTATACTGGGGCTGAGTAATTGAAATGAAAACACTGGAAGGAAAAGGATCTGTGTTTTAAAGGAAGACATAATGACTGCTCATGCTGTTTGGCCTTCACATCATATTACAGTATTAATAGACCTCTTCTGGTTCATTTGAGCTTTAAAGTCAGGAATAACAATCAAGTAGTCCATCAATTTGAGAAAACAAAACAAACATTAAGATTCAAATGATTTTTAATGCAAGAGGGTCTTAAAATGTTTCTGGGATTAATTAAAAGAAAAACTGTTTTTTTTTCTTTGTCGAAATGCTTCTTTCTATAGTCTTGATCTTTTTTTTTGTTTCCTGTATAAAACTATTTTTGCTAAGCATCAGCTATAGCACTGATATGATTGTTGGCCAAATTCTCACCACATGACTTGAGCATGACATTTATACATTTAGCAGGGATTGAGCCTGTTTGTTTGTGTTAATCAAACCCTTGGCTCGAACCCAACTAGGTGCAGTTCAAAACAAGGTGACCCTTATCGTAACCTGAGAATGATTACCTCACCTGTTGGCTGTGCTGCTACGTATGATGGAATCAATAGAGCCTCTATTATAACAGAGCGCCTGAAGGAAATGTACCTTGTACATCTGGTCTATCTGTGTAGGTTATAAAACTTGTTGATGACTTGTCCCTTGCATGAAACCATGACTGAAACAAATGTTGCACATATCATAAACAGCTGTATAATCTTTTACAATTTCCAATTCAATTACTCTGCCTCAAGAATGAATGGTTGCAAATCCAATAAGGCCAATGTTCCAGAGTTGTTTTCATACGATTTTGATCTTAGTTAAGATGTTAGGGGATTTAGCATTGGGACGGTGCTCAGAAATTGGAAAGATATCTGCCCTACACAATCAGTAGACTTATGTGAGACAGATTTTCGAAACAAAGGTCAACATAGATGCTGCAGAGGCCTCAACCTAGACTTTGAGTCGCCAGCAGTCTCCAAATCTGAGGTGCGATACCCCTGATGACATCACCATGACATCATTAGGGTTGTCTTCTCAGACTGAACAAAGTTCATCTAGAGCTGTAAATAAATATTAAATATATAATATATATATTATAATAAACTACTGGTTATTAGCTAGTAGTCTACTTTGCTGTTATTAGCAATTAATGGCATTTTATTTTCTATATTTTATTTACTATAAGCAGTCTTTTCTAATCCTGGTTGCAACGAGTTCATGGCTCTTTGATGAAAGAGCTTCTTAACAGAAAGCGTTAAAGACAAACTATGAGGCAACAAGTAACAGCCAATCATAGTACAGGAGGGAAGGGGAGGATTAGGTGAGCACTATTGGGGGAAATAACACACTCGCAAACAATATTACTGTATTCAACGGTTTTTGCTGGCTGTAGAGATACGGGTTAGCTTATTTTCATGCAAGTGTCCACTTCACAAAGAGAATTGGATTATAAAACACAAACAAGTTCCAACCTTTTGTCCTTAAAACTTAAATCAGCCTTAATGTTTACACTCTCAGATTCAAATAAAACCCGACTTAATAACTAAAGTATAGAATGCTTATCTCCTGCTCAGTGACGGTTGGACTATAATAAAAGAAACTAAACTATCAAACACTGAAAGAGAATCAGTGGATTTTTGTTGATCCTGCAATAAGTCAACCAGTCCGTGCCATTATACTCATCCCACTCTCCATCCTCTCCATGAGGCTTATGCTTTCTATAAATACCTCGTCTGTCTGCACGCACCACTTGAAAGCGCTGCAAAAACCAATGTGGTGTTTTCACTACCTGCCTATAATTCATCTCTGTGAACACACACTTTATTGTTTTCTATCTCTCGCAAAGCTAATCAATCACGTCAACAATTCAAAGGCTGACTGCGGGCTGGATATTGTTACTCCTCTGTCCTGACACAATTAGTTACATATCTCACATGTACGTGACACGCAGGGCGTCGTGCCACAGTCATTATGTGACTGTGTAAACTGATACTGCCACCAACTCAGGTTTCTGTAAGTATTCATGGTTTGTTTGCAGAGTAAACAAATCAATGATGAGAGCTCGACCCTCATCCACGAGGCAGACTGTAATAAACAAAACCTTCCTTCCAGGAAGGGACACATTACAGATTTGCTGTAAACACCAGAGGAAAAAGAGGCTGTTTCAGATATTGTCGGGAAGTGAGAACCATAGATGCAAATTTTATATCAGTCATAGAGAGTCCTGTGTTTGGATTCTAGAAATAAGGTCAATAGAACTATAATGATCAAAGAAAGTGAGTTTGAATACTTAGGATCAAAGTTTTTGGCATGGGTCCATCTGCCAGTAATGGGCATTAAAACATTTTTTTTTTATATATATATATATATATATATATATATATACTTAAAATTCAAAACATTCTTTATATGCTGTTCCTTGATCGCCCATTGGCTTGAGAGTAGAGCAGGTAGTTACATGGGTGATTGCTCCAGAAGTCATTAGAGTGTGTAAAGGAGATTAGATTCTGATAAGCAGGTTGACACCTTGCATGTTAGTCTCTGCGATGAGTGTATGCAATTGTTTGTGAAGATGTTGAGATTATAAAGGCTTGCCATTTACCATCAAATGTCCCTTCTAGTAGATCAATTTAAGCATAGGTGTGTAAATCATCTTTTTTTTTAATGCTATGGCAAATGATCCAGACTCCAACAACCACCAGATGGATCGATGAGAAAATGCAGTTCCCCTCAAGGTGACATGATATAAATGGTTGTTTAATGCCAATGTTAGAAAATAGATCGTCATAAATGACCACATCTACAACAAAGTTTTAGTTGCAGATGTTGCGAATGAACCTGGTTATTGGGAGGTAATTAGCATTTACCTAAACTCAACTTCTCCAAGTGTATGCCAGATACTTTATTGTGACTTAATAAACACAGTCCAATGGAAATTTGTAGCACGGCATACAAAATATATTTTGTATCATTACATACGATTAAATCTTCCCTTTCAGAGGCAATATGAAGGAAAGAAGTTGTTCTTCAGCCTCCCGAGACTATTAAGCTAACTGCTGCAGCCCTTACCCCCAATCTGTCTTGAATTAGACAGCAGTCCCCACCATATAAATACCCACTTATCATCTCAGTAGTTATCCTCCCCTGATACAGGCCTTAGATGACACAGACAATAGCCATTGCACCGAGTCCCCCTCCAGGCATGTCTTGACTCACGGACTGCATTTAACTTTTATTACCCAGGGAGATGGATTGGCTGCTCCCCACCCTTACTTGGTGGTTCGGTGTGTGAAAACGAGGGGCTGTGGTTGTAAAGTAAAGGCAGCGTGGCTCAGTCTGAGCGGAGCCAGGTAACAAAGAACAAGAAGCTCTGCCCCAATTTGAAAAGCTGCTCTACAAGAGCACTGACTCATAGTGCTTTTATGTAGTTGCTTTTAAGATAGCTTGTTGTTTTTTAATGACACAGTAACTTGTGATCTTGAGGATTGGTTTTGGAAAAAAAGTAATGAGTAGGTCTAAAGCATTTGGGTAAAAAGATTAAAGAAGCTAACATTACATTTTGGCTAGCATATGCTCAGTGCAAGTGTAAACAAGAAGTATTTCTATTGACCTTCAGCTGCAAAATTAGTTTCCAGACAAATCAGTTCCAACATTTAAATAATTAAGCATATAAACAGTGAAGATGACAAAATTGACAAAATAGGGGTTACGTTTTTAGGCATGCCAGTAACCTTGACAACAGAACACTGTTATAACTGCACCATAACCTCAGAAGATCCTTATGGGTAATGCAGAATCTACAACAAGGTTTTTTTGTTATCCAATTGTAGATTTGACACTGTTCTCACACTTTTAGTATGTGAAAATGTGTGTTGAATGGGGTTACTTAAACTTATTGCATGACATCCACTAATGTAGCATCTACAACTACCAAGCTAGGTTAGTTAGCCTACTATATCTGTTAGTCAAACTAGCAATACCTGTTTTTTCTTCACCTTGACTGCATGTGTTGCTTCAGTTTGAACATTCCCAAGTTGTCTCTTCATCAAATATAATCTTTTTCAACCACTGAGATTTAAGTGTGTCTAAATATTAACCTTACTTTAGCTAAGGCTAGCTCATTAGATCCAAACCACAGAGCAGAAACTGTACAGATTGATTTTCAGATCTGTTCAGAAATTACTGCCCATTTTACATGCTACATCTTTTTTTCAATGGCATAATAACTTTTTGCTATGTAAATGCTGATGTCAGAAAGTCATTCCATTCAACATTTATCCACATGCATCGATATTCTCAGATATGTGAAATAGTTAAAAACACAGGTAGGTGTTCGGATGTGAGCCAGTTATTATAAGATGGTCCACAGAGCAGAGAGACTCAGCTACGAGGGAAGTCAAGCTATTCCCCAGAGCCCCTCCTCAGCTGCAGCTGCACCACCGTGTTTTGACCAAAAGTGCTACACCTGACATGTGTGCCCTTTCAGAGCGGCAGGCTCTATTCTCTGTGGACAGGAAGTTCATTTCCTCAGAGGATGGAGCCACACCTATTGAATTTTATAATGCATGGTTATTATTTTTCCACCAAAAATGTAGCCTGTTTCTTTTCCTCACGCTTTTCCTTTTGTTGCATTGAAAAATAAGTGCTTTACCCTCACTGAACTTTAGAAATGTAATCTTCCTTTTCAGTATCCTAAAGTATATATCAGGCTATATACCACAAACTCAGCACAGCTTTGAAGGTGTGAACAAAGACAGTAAAAAAAGAGGTTGTGACACAAATGGTGCAAGAAGATTCATCTCCCTTGACCTGTTTCCCATAATACACTGACAACTTTCACAAGGTGATAATTAAAATGTCATCACTCTGTTAAACATCTCATGGTGTTGCTCCGTGGATTAAGAAACCAGAAAGATAGTGTATGACACATTTTTTTCCAGTTCACAACAGCCCAATGTGGCAACAAAAGAACCCAACAATGACTATTACCATCACATTGACTATGGAGTTGAGTCTCCCTCTCTTGTTTGTATCTGATGAGCGGGATATGCACTAATGGATATGCCTTAATTTGTATCCAACATAGATAAAAAACATCTACGTTAGGTGCTTTTTTTCTGTCTATAAGACACATGTTAAGGTTTGGAAGGCCGGGCAGGAGGAATCAAAATTTAAATAATGAATTATTTCCCTTAAACGCTTTAGATCTAAAAGAACAAGCCTGTTTCAAAGTTGTATAGAGATAAGAAGTTGTCAGAAAAATAAATACATTAGTACAGATACCAGAAACCTCTACTGAAGTGACAAAGTGTTTGTTCTTGAATACTCCACAACTCTGTCAACATCAGGACAAACCTGATGTAGAAATGTGAAGCAACCACACAAAGAAGCTGCATGGACACTGAAATGATAGTCAGTACAAAAAATGGTAAACTGCAAACTGATAATAATCTGAACCATTAGAAACATTTGCATGTGACTGCTTCTACAGATCATGTGCAAATAAAATCCCTAACACAAACATTGAGTCCTTTCCTTGATGGAAACATTTCACCAAGTTCTCAGGATAGTAACTAAAGGGTTAATGTGTGGTTTCTGAGACAGAGAAGGAGAAGTAAACAAAACCACAAAAAAAAGTCAGCAGCTGGAGCTTCTCTCTGCAGTGAAGTCGAGGCGTGACCCTCCAGATAGGCAGCGGGCTATCATGAGGGCGTCTCCCTGAGTGACTGGACCAGGAGAACACAGAGGCCCTTTGTCAGGGCTGTGTGCGAAAAACTGCTGAGCCAAGCAAACCCTCACCAACACCCCCCTCCCCCCCTTTATTTTTTTTTCTTTCTCCCTGAAGACACACACAAACGCTCACACACACACACACACACTTGTCTGTGTTTACCAGTGATCCCAGGGGACGAAGGTTTTCTGTTGAGCTGGTGGAATGTTACAGAGGGGGTTACAGACTGTTTTGTGGTTAAAACTCTGTATATATTATATTATATATTAGCAAAGCATTCTGGGATGCATCTTTAACTTTAATAAAACCTGCTGCAAAAAGTTTCTGAGTCAGCATCTCATTAAATAGAAATGTGAAAAGTGGTCTTATCTGAGGATATGACATTACTGTCTGAAGATACATGACCATCCAAACTTCAGTCATTTGTCCCAGAATGCTCCTTAAGATGTAAATAAAGGGCAGGCAGCTCGTCTGCAACTGATTTCTGTTTAAACATATACAGTTATCTTAACACACTGTTTGCAGAAGCAAGCGTGTATGCGTCAGTTTAACAACAGAAAAATGCCCCAGAGCTTCTAACAGTGTTGGAAACATTATTATATCAACTCATTTTGCAGCAAAACTTATTCCAACGGTCTGACTATGTTGTCTGTAAACTTGAAATTTGTATTTTCCCGAGGCCACACACACACACACACACACACACACACACACACACACACACACACACACACACACACACACACACACACACACACACACACACACACACACACACACACACTGCATGTATACCCTCCTTTAACCTTCCTTGCTGCCCTGCTGACACAAAGCAGATGCCGGAGGGGGATCATTTTAGAAACATACTGACAGAGGAATGAATCATAGTTTATGTAAGGTACAACCTTAACCCACCAGAGGCAACAAGAGCATGTCAAAAACAGTGCTGATTGTCCTTATTGCCTCAAGGGTTCATGAAATGCTTCTATTGATCTTGGTTACTTAACTTTTTAGGGACTTCCAGGAGGAAAATATTTGTGTTTGGTCAATAGAAGACATTTCTATTAAAAGACTGTGACTGTTTTCTTTGTTTATTTTTTATTTTGTTTTGTTGGGGGGTGTTGGATGTCAAAAAGTTGTGATGCTCAGATTTTTGTCTTTCCTCTAATCAGGTCTAAACTTCATTTATTCCAATTACCTCTCAGCTGTGCTTGGGTTTCCGCTTGTTGACACTCATAGATGTTTTTTACTTAAAGTACAGCTGTGTCGAAATATCGCCTCTAATTCATAGGTTTTATTTAGATCTTTAATCAAACTTTTTACTACTTATCTTTCAAAGTGAAACAGGCCACTGCTTCATAAACACAAGAGTGTTATCCTGACAAAAGCAATACAAGAAAATCTCTGTTTAACCACTATAATTCCCCATCATCCCTCCCATTCTAATGTTGTTGATCACTGTTCAGTTCAGTAGCTGTATCTTTAGCTAGAATATGGTGTTTGGTGAGCAAACATATAACATATAGATAGTTGTCTTGACCTTGGCTGTGTCACTTTGGTCAGTTTCTGTTGGAAACATTGTCTGCAGTTACTCACTTATGTATGTAGGCTAATATTGTTGTTTTGTTTTGGTTTGTATTCGACTGTTTTGGAAAGCGCACTTTTGAATTTTTTCACCAGTGATGAATATTTAACAGTGACTTGTTTATGTTGACTCAGCACTTTATTCTGATGAAAGTTGCTAAGAGCCTCAGTCAAAGATCACTGTTGTTTCTCGAAGGCTGCTATTTTCAGTGCCTCTACATTTTACCGTGTTAGCTTCTTAGATGTCTTTTTTCTGTCCTGTTATGTCTTGCCGTAAAACAAATCGCCCTTCGGGGCCAAATAGAGTTGAAGTTGAGTTGGCATATAACTAGCCGAGGTCATTTTCTCATCATTAAATTGGCTGCTAAGCTAACCAAAGACCAGAGAAACCCCAATATGGGAACCAGTGCCTTTTGTCAGTTACAGGCCTCATTTTCTAACCAGTCCGATAAACACAGCAAACATGTAAAGACAGTCTGTCTGGACTACCAATGTGGTATATGTGCCGTTATTGAGTGTTAAACTGTGCATGTGCTTTAAATCCTTCAGGTTTTACTGTCTGTTGTTAGTAAAAATAAATCAAGCAAAAGCCATGTAAATTGTCCATAGAGTTTTAATGAAAAAAAACAGCAATGTACCCATTTAACAACAAAAGAATTGAGAAATTGTAAGATTTGGAGAGCCAAGCTCTTATGTACAGCATATTGCACTAGAAAAAGAACAAACATCCCCTGTCCTCCTCCGTTCCCTCCATCACTCTACGTTCTGCACTGTTCCAAACACAGAGCAGTCCCAACGATAACACAGCCAATGCTTTAACAACAAAAAAAAAATGCTACATCTGGCCTGGGTCTCACTTCATAGGACACATGAGCGTGAAATCCTTGAGACCACTCTGAACGTAAAGAAAGCAATGTGAAGACAATACAAACTCGCCGCGCACACAGCACAGGAGTCTGAAATACGTTCCACTGTTCAGTTCATGTGTTCAAAGAGATATTGTGGTTTTCACTCCATTAAATTACATTCAAACCTTTTTAAGATACAGGGTTTTTTTTTCCAGGAATGTTGGACATGCATATTTACTCCATTTACATATATCCAAAAAAGCCCTTGAACTGAGAGTGTCACATCAGACTTGGTAATATCCAAAAATGTAAGATGCCATACCATTGAAAAAAAGCAATCATAGAAAAGCAAAAAAAAAAAAAAGTTGTGTTGCTGTAGTTCTTTCTTTGATGTATTCTTACAAAAAGATATGGAAATTTTTTGCTAACATTTTTTTTTATAAAGATAGCAACAATAGCTGTATCAAATTCATGTCTAATGTATAAAAAACACCAAATCACAGCACTTGACAGTAAAGATGCACTCTTTGTTGGATACTCAATAAATGGATTGAAAAAAATGGATAAGAAAGACACTGAAGGTTGAACGCATTAAAAAAAGTTTCACTTGAGTCAGGGTTGCAAAAGAGCGGTTGGTAACGACAGGCTTCAACCCATCCCACGTCAGAATAATACTGGGCACCATGGTGGCTCATTCCTCCTTCAAATGTAAAACCCGCAGCCCTACTAGACTGTAGACAATAAAGCACAAGAACCCAGGCAGGCTGGGTCGATACAGCATATTACAGATCTTAAAAAGTCTCAGGAATCTAGAAGGGGAAGTTCAGCACAGGAGTAGAAAGAGAGAGGCGCAAAATACAGTATACAAGGTAAAAAAAAAAATTGTTGTTGTTGCTTTTTATACAGTGCACATTGATTGCAAACAGTCGTCTCTGGTAGTAAGAAGGATCTGCGAGGTGAAAGTCACCGTTTGTGCTGAGAGATGTCAAAGGTAGAGCCTGTGCCTCGTGAGCTGATGTGAGAAATCAAACTGATTGAGATGGTTTTAATAAGTTGATCTCACAGAGCCCAAGTGAAACAAGAGCTGTGACCAGTGACCTTAGGAAAAACCATGCCAGGTGTTGATGATGATGATGCGACAGGTCTGTTAACTCACAAGGCACATTTTTTTTGTACATTTGATTGTCCGTTGTTTTCATAGAATTCGCCTCACACAGCGTTTGTGTGAGGATGCACGAGGCACATGGCTTTAGTCCAACCTCCCCGCACACACACCGGCATCAAACACACAACTGAATGCACGTCAACTAGAAGAAAAAAGGACTGTACACACTGAGACAGCATCTATACAGTAGCACTGAGCGAATATACACACAAATAAATTAGAATAAATTATCCAAAAGAAGCCAAACAAAATGAATCTTCTCGTCAATAAGGACAGGGAGTAGTTAAACACGAGAGAGTGGGAGTATGAAGAGCAGAGAGTGCGTCAGAAATATATCTGAATTGGCTCAGCGTTCATTGTTTGCAGGAAACAAACTTTTGGTTCAGCTGTTTTTAGTTATAGAATAAAACCTGTAACACACTTTTATGTTGAGTGAAAGTATTTGGAAACAGAAAATCTAATGAAACATCTTTGCTTGTTCAGCGTCGTCCACTGCATCATGTCCTCGCTAAAAGGCAGAATTTAGCGAACACTTCGATATAAGCGTCAGGTAATCAACACGGTCATTAACTACTCCCTGAAGAAAACATAAAAGAGAAAGTAAAAAAAAACCATCAGTGTCTTCAAAAGTTCATATTATGACTCTACAACAGACTGAAAAAATACATCAAATGAGGAATTAGCATCTTATTTAAAGTCTGAGGAGACTTTTTTCCTTACATTTAGAAACGGTGGCTGTGTTGTTGCAAAATGCTAACGTAGCACGTAGCAAGGAGTATAGACTGTCTCCTTTGCCTTTAATGTGTCTGTGTGAGTAGTAAAAATGTCTTATTTTTAACTGTACAGAAGCTTTTTCTTACAAAGTGAAGCAGAATGTACCACTGGCAGTTTGGTGAAAGAAAGCACTTGAATGAAAAGTTGAGGTGATACAAGCGTGTATCAGCACATCAGGTTTGAAGCGAGTGTGTGAGATATTTGACTAAACCTGGAGCGAAACAGAAAGAATAATGCATCTCTGCGGCTTTGAACTCAAATGTTTCTGTAACAAAAAACCTACTTGCTAAGAGGTGTGTTTCTTTGACAACGCAAACATGTCTTGGGAAATGTCCTTTTTATGGGCGTCAGTTTGATTGCAAATGCAACAAATCCCTAAGATTGTTCCTGCTTCTTTCCACTGGCTTTAATATTGCTCAGCCCTAAAAAAAAAAATGCTGCCATTTCTTTCACGGTTAATTCACAATGCAGCAAAGGGTGAAGATTGTCAATCCAGCCAGAGAACGAAACCCTGAAAAGCTTCAGAAAGTGATCAAATTCATCCAAAGACTCTCAGCCATGTGATTGTTTTCCAGTTCCCTGATGGTCATCCCACAGAGGAGATTTGTTTGTCTTTGTGCTTATTTGGTTGAAATATTACTGCAGATTTGGGAAACAGTAAGCACACTCTCCTACAAACACAGGATCACATATTGAAAGAGTAATCACAACTACAATCTTGAAGTAACTCGCCTATGACCTCTGAATTCAAGTATTTGTGTTTTTCTTTTAAATCAACAGGATCTGATCGACACAGTGGGGCACTTTAACAGCATGAGTGGTACTGGAGTTGGAGATACGGATGGGTGACACAGGTTGATAAAAATGTTTCTACATCTACAGTGGAAGCTGGTAAAAACACAGTGCCACACCAGCGTGTAACACATCATCTCATCAACCATTGTTTTAAAAAGCCAGTGTGGAACAGTCAAAGGAAAGTTCAGGGCGTGTTGTAACTCTGAGAATAAATTAGTAATGTGCCTCGAGTCCTCAAGGTTTGAAGTCACAAACTTCAGCGCAGAAACGTCCATATCCACAGTTGGTGTCCAAAAAAAAACTGGCCCAAATCTTAAAAATGGATTCTCTGTCTTTATGGATTCATTGATGCAAAAAGAGTTGTTGCACTGTGGCAGGAGAGAATAAGGCATTCCCTGGACTGATGGAGGTCCTTCAAGACTTGAAATACCAAATAAAAAGAGCAGTATACTGTACAAAATAGGTAATCTTACAAATATTTCGAAAATATCTCTTTAAACACAATGGCTCCTTCTTGGAAAGACGAAAAAAAGACCCAAAAAAAAAGTAACAAAAGAAATGTCATCAGTCTCCGTCCAGCGGTGACTAGTGTCTTCTTCATCTCATCTTCAATTAGAAAACAAAAAATCCAAACCCGTGTTCCATCTTACAGTGCCATCTCTAAAAAGTCTGGTCCCTCAACCCTGTGAGGAAGGGGAGAGGAGGGAGACAAAGGGGCCGAGACAAAGCCAAGCAGGCAGCCCCTTCATCTCTGCGCTCCTCTCAGGCGAGGGAAGAGAGCCTCTCTTTGAAACAGAAAGCCAAACAGGGCCATGGTAAAGCGCATCCAGGCAGGCAGGTTTTGTCTCTGATGCCTCATGAACTGCAGACAGAAAAGAGAAAAAACATATTAGTTTTATTAGCACGTGGGAGGGCATGTTATAGCACAAACACTAAGACTGACATACTTTCATCATCATAAAAAGGACTTCACAGACTCAGATTTCATAATATCAGGTGAACTGTGGTAAACCCTGTGTGTGCTGAAACCATGTGATCAGGTAGACTGGATGTTTCCACAACATTAGCTTGTGTCTAGCAAACAAGTGTGTCATAAGCACATCCTGCCTGACGCAGGTACAGGGTAACGTCTGGAGTATGTAGGATTTCCTTGGAACTTTCCCTACCAGTCAGATAGTATCATTTTAAAACTTCACTAAGTTTCTTAAAGCCTTGGGAGTTTTAGATTGAAAAAGTAAAATTAATATATGATAGCCAAGGTTATTCTCGCTAAGCAATCGCAATTAGTTTAATTCAAACTCAATATCAGGAAAGTTCACAAGTACTTAAAAGGAATATTTTGAAAGGGATTTAATGCCATTTCCTACACTGTAAGGAGGCTTTGGTTTGCATTTATCGAGGCTACAGGTAACCTCGTTTTAAATGTTGACTTCTAAACAAGAACCTTAAAGCGTGCTTTCAAAGAACAGGCTTCTTATTTCATCACAACTCTACTGTTTGAGCAAAGTCATCTAAAAAATGATCAAAACAAAGCCGAGGAAGCTGAAACTGCTCCCTCCTATGGAGCTGCCTTCCCTGCTCCTGTCATGATCTGTCAGGCTGCTTAGCCCTGCAACTGACTTCAGTCAGATGAAGGGGTTCCTGCTGCAGCCTGCGATCTCCTCTCTCTCCCCCTGCTCCTCATCTCTGATCCTGCTCAGCCTCCGCCCCCCCGGCTTTCTCTGAACACTCAGATATTTCAGCCTGTTGCATAAGCATACTTGTAACGATCCCTCTCCCTCCACGCTCCATCGAGGTCTCTACCAGCCCAGCAATCAGAGCCCGCCACAGGCTATTTAATGCAGAACAAGCAGACTGAACTGAACTGAACCAGCACCGCTAAATGTAACCTTAATTGTCCTTAATTGCCTTAATTCTATGCTGCTGAGCTCACTTAAACAGTACCCTGGTTTGTTCCACATGAGGCTCATCTTTCTGCCTGGGTAGCAGTGAATTGTGTGTTTTTGTTTGCCATTTGAGGATAATGCAAATTTGAGCTTGGATTCAATTTCTTCCCTGAAAATTAACTAACACAACACCTATTTGATCTAATAAGATGACGTTTTCAGTCTGTCTGGAGCAGTTTTTTCACTTTGTTATTCATTTTTATTGCAGCAAAGAAGCTTCTGCCTCCATTTTTGTTTTAATCAGCTTGCTGTCTCTACTGACCTCAAGAAGAAAAAACAACTATCATCAAAACAGCAACACTTTTTTATCATTCTAGTTGTAAAAAATTGATTTGTACGTGCATTGGATTGTTGTATAAATAAAGCATTACCATGCAAAATATTCTGATACTATGCTGTATTGATTTTCCCGGCACAAGTAGAAATGTCCTCAACTTATCGGTATTTCATTGGCCACATAAGTAGTTTGAACTCATACATAACACTCGAGCTGCACATACAATCTATTCCACATAAACAAAAGCCCACACATAAGCCCACACCAGTCACTTCTGCTCGGAGAGGTGAGTGAAAAAGTCTAACAATAGCAAGCAGACACAATAGAGAGAAGCGATTGGATATCATAAAGGACCACTTGTGTTCATTCTCCCCCTTTAGAGTATTCCTACAGCAGCAGCAGTATCAGATTCTGCAGGATAAAACCAACTCCGGCGCAGACAGCAGACAAAAAAGTTAAAGACAAAAAAAAAATGTCTCTCTTATCTCTGTGTCACAGAGTTGCCACACAAAAACCAAAACACACACAAAGACGCACACACTGAGCCAGTCAGCGGGACAAGTGAGGTATTGTGGGTAGCCATGAGTCAGATTCTATTTTTAGACGCACGTATAAACAGACCGCCAAGTCTACCCAGACACAGACGTGCTTCACTCGTGCTCGCGAAAAGACACGCAGAGCTCACCTGCTCCGTCTCAATCTTTGTAGTGTTTGTCAAAATCTATCCCTGTATTTTCTTCATTTCTCTCCTCTTTATTTGTTCTCTTCTTCTATTAACAACACTGTCAAGTGCTTTTTAAAACTTATCAACCACACCTTGTTCTCAACAAAGATCCCCCCCCCCCCGGTCTAAACAGTCACCCAGTCAGCAGCAGATAAGAAACATGCCACTCCTCCCTGTATATTCTGTACTCATTAACTTGCTTCATAGTCATACGACTTCTGTGAACTCTAACCAGTAACTGCTTGATAAACACTGACAAAAGTTACACCCAAGGAGTGACACCAAATCTTGCCAAAGTCGTATGTGTAGCATAGATTTTTTTTCATCAACAAGCAGAACTAACCACATACCATCAGTCTCTGTGCTCAACTATTTCCTCAGCAGTTCTGCAAACAATCACCTGACTTTAACATTTCTAAAAACCCTCAAAAGTTCTTCAAAACTGTCAATATGAGGAATAGGAACATGCCTGTGGACTTTTGGATGAAAAACCTAAGTACTGAACAGCAGGCTTGCTTTGTCTTTTCAACCACAGAGAGGCGACAAAGGGATACAGGAAATTGGTTGGAGACAGGAGGATGTCATTTAATCTGCTCTTTCCCAAAAAATTGTTGGGAGTATTAAAAAGCTGAGGGGATGGATTTCGCTCTTTTGTTTTGTTTTCCTCTGTCCTCATTGAGACCCGGCGGTAACATATCCCTATTATAGCCGTGGACTGTAATTGCATGGTATTGATACCACTGACAAATCACCTGTAACCCTCTGCTCCTACTCAGGTGCTGCTGAAGTCTTTTAGAAAACAAAGATGACCTTGACAACAAGTCCAAACTTTAAATCACTATGAAAATATTGAAGACAGAAAAGGGTGCAGTATATTGCCAATGGTCAGTGACACTTTTTTTTTTGTTTCACAGGTTTAGATTAGTTTGTGAAGTTAAAATTGCCTCTTATTGACTTTGTAATTTTCCTTTACTTTGGCAGAGAAAGTGGTTGAATGCCTGCAGAAGCTATTTTCTATCTAGCGTGAGTTGTGGTCAGCCAAGATGGATATTGTTCTGTCCCTTTCTCCAAATCAATGAGCCACAAATTGGTACTTGATAGCTTTCATTTATGTTCTTATCAAATGAAAGAGGACTTGCATTACCGGCTTTCAAGTAGAGTATTTGCCTGAACAAATTCTAGTTTAATTCCTATTAACATCCCTTGTTTTTTAACTTGTCCCAGTTATACCTTCAAGCAGATGCTTTCCCCGGGGATAATTAAGTCTTATAATTTCCATTTCTTCTCCCAGAAATGTAAATCTGCTTCTGTTTGTATTGTTTCCCCTTTTTTACACTTTCTGCAGGTGATTGTTTGAAGTGGGAATTCATTTGAGGATCCACTTCATTGTTTGGGAGTCGGGCTTACCAGTTCAACATGATCCTGGTGGAACTTGTCTCCTATGTCTCGGAGTTTGCGACCGATTTGCGCCTCGACGCTCACCCCCGCCTGCTCCTCCGGCCTTTCCGCCATCCTGTCGTCTTCCTCCCCTCTGTCTTCTTCCTCCTCTTCTTCTATCTGCCCCTCTCCCCTGTCCTCCATGGGCTCAAACTGAGCAGGGAAATGTGAGCGTAATCCAGCATTGCCTAAAAGGAAACATCAAGCCTTTAAACTTGTGTTGTTGTTGAATCTCTGCGACACCGAGAGGCTGGTGTCTGTGTCACTGCTGAGGTGATGTCAAGGTGAGGAGACATTACTGATATCAGCTCAATACAACCACTTGTGTTTTTCTTGTTGGTTTTATACAACATGGTGAAAAAACCTCTGAAAATGATTTTCTACACTGCTTCTTTTTTTTTCCTTTCTCAAATACAAACAGCTTTTATCAGATCTTCTCAGAGAGGAAAATTACAACACACTCAAAGTACAACTGAAGAGTCAGCAAACAGAAAAGGCGCAACAATGTAGTTAGGGGGAAGAAGTCAAACACCTTATTGATTCAACAATGGCCTCAGTGAACAGCAGATTTTTTTTATGGCTGTGTGTCACTGAGTTCGCACATCGCCTCCAGCATAACTCCTGCCATCATGCCACTCGGAGGGAAAACATTTTGTTATGTTATCATGTTTGCAGAATGCGCTGCTTTTCTGCTACACAGAGGAGCATAATATCTCTAAGAAAAGTGAACACACTGGACCGGGGCATGACATCAATTACTGGTTAGCTTACAATGAACCGCAATGACTGTGACTGTATTGACAACTTTAAATCGAGAACAATGTGAACCTCTTAAATGCTGACACTGAATCAATAAACAAACAAAACTCTACTTCAAGTAGATTAAATTAGGGTGATGTCACACTGATTTAATTAGATATAGGACAACTATATTGGATTTAAATGGTTGCACGTATTAGGATTGGAATGTGCCTTTATGTAGGCACAAAATGAGTGTTGTTTATTTTGAATGTTTCAAGAAAAGGCCATGTAAAAGGAATTAAAAAAAGAAATGATCTACATGGGTGACCACCATTTATCAGATAACAGTTAAACATGTATTTTTAGAGTGTTAAGTAAGAAGGATAAATTCAAACTGACCTAGTAAACAAAAGGTTTCTTGTAAAGGCTTGCATGTTTCTGAAGGTCTCAGTATGTGATTTATAGGATGAGGGGATCTCCCAACTACGAGAAATCAAATGTCTAAGATTGTGTGATTTAAAAAAAAAAAGAAGCCATTTTCCTTTATTTGACAATGAAGGCTGAAGAGGAAATGTGGGGAGAGTAAGTGGGGGATGGCTGGCAGTTGAACCAGCGATCAGTGGGTTGAGGGCTGTAGCCTCCATACATGGGTCACCTGCTCTTTGAACTGAGCTAAACTGACATACCGACTGTGTGAAAACTTTATAGGGAATTTGCTTTGTTAAATGTCCTGAAAAACACAAATGAGTCCACTCTCATCTTGTCTGACACTTCAAATCAAATTGACAGGTTTAATCACTCGGGTCTTTGAGGACAATTACCTTCCCAGACAAAAGGAATGACTAATAATCTACATCATGCAATGCTGCACACACTCAGTGTCTAAAACTATAAGCCAACATCACCGTCAGCAGGCTCAAAGTATAATTACCCCCCCCCCCTCCTTACCGTGAAAGGGTAAGTGAGGCTGCCGGTGCAAGCTGCAAGGCAGCGTGTCGACGCTGATGCTGTTGTTGTTATGGCTCTGTGAAGTAGGCATGGCAGCGGTGATGGCGGCGAAGGCCTGTCCGGCTGTGATCTGTGTGGATGGGTCTTCGTATTTGATGTCCCTGAAGGGAGTTCCCCAGAGATGCGAGATGGGCCGTGACATGTCCTCCTCCTCATCATCCATCCGACGCCTCAGCGGTAAACTCCCTTAAGAGAGGAAGGGGACAGGAGATGGAAACTTTAGGATTAGAAGTATGTTGATGCTGCAAAACTCAGCAGCCCAAGTTTTGACAAGGTCAAAAAAGAGGGAGCACATTTTCCCCCATTCTTTCCTCCCTACACTGGCTGCCTGTTAGCTACAGAATTAATTTAAAACATCCTCTTGTTTGTCTACAAGGCACTCAATGGTTTGGACCCCTCCTACATCACTCCTGGTCCCATATCACACTGTCAGAGAATCAAGATCCTCTGACCAACAACTTCTGTCTGTCTGTCCAGAGATCCAGGACCAAGTGTTATGGGGACAGGGCCTATTCTGTGCCCCAAAAAACTCGCTGCCCCCTTTGATCTCAATCTCCCCCGACGTCTTTAGGAGTCATCTCAAGACACACTTTTATTCCTTAGCTTTTAACTGTCCATAGCTAAGCCAGCACAGCTTCATCTTTATATTCTTTAATCACTCCTGAAAATCTCTTTGTTTCATTATTTTGTTCTTGCTGTTTTCTGAATGTTGTAAAGCACTTTGGATCAACTCTGTTGTGTGTGAAGTGCTTCATGAGTAAAGTAGATTTAATATGATACACAGTTGGAGTCTTTTCTCTGTGTTCATGGTCTTGCAGATAATTTGGGAGTCATTTGTTTCAAGACATTACAAAAAAATGACAAATATAATTTGTTATCAGAAACTCTGCCCTATGATAGACAGAAAATGATCACACATTTATCTACATTCGGTGTCTATAATTTATTAGTCATACTAATGCCCAGTAAGGGGCTAATGTAGTGTGAGGTTATACTGAAAACAAACACGCAGGCTTGGATCTGCCAATGTTTACTCAGTGTAAAGAAAGGTCATAAAAACACAAGAGACCAGCTGTAGCTGAAGCATAATCTCCTATAATATAGTGATAAGCAGCAACAGGAGCCAGACGTATGGAAACACCCTGTGTATGAGGACTCTGTGGGTGGCTAAAAATGCTCAGCCAGATTTGCCACCCTCCCGCAGCAGATTTTGCCAACCTGTTTCTGATAATGTGCCAATCAAAATCCACCGAGGCGTTTTTTTTCTCCTCACAACCATTAATCTTGAATAGTGTGCCACAGAAGAGAGCCCAGTCAGGGGATTAGTGTCCTCTCACACAATTCTGCATCTTAACATGAACACTTATAACTGTTGTTTAATCGCTCTCTCTCTCTCTCTCTCTCTCTCTCTTTCTTTTAATCGCACAGTCACTGGATAGCTGTCTGTTTACACTGACAATCCACAAACACATACAGTAGCGGGTGGCGTGTGAGTGAAACCCCAGTGAAACCAAAGTTCTGGCGAGACTGTCATGTGCTGCCAGGGTTTCATGAGCGAGACAGCAAGTTTCACTCCATCCTCCTGTAAACAATCACACTCTTCCTTGTTGGCCACGTGCCACAATCTGCACTGCTCTTCCATCTTTTTGTCGAGGGTGCCTGTCTTTTTCCGTTTTTTTTGTGTGAGTCAAGACAAATGGGCTGGGTTGACTGGCAAATGCAAAAGTTGAAACTGGATATACTGGTATTGTGTTTACCGAGTGATGCAGCCCTATTTGTACGTCTCATTGTGAAAGTGTCCTTTGCATGATGTCATATCATATGGAGTCAAAAGAGGAAACTGCAATTTAATCAGCCGTGGAAAAATACTGTCTGTGTAGCTAGACCACATTATTAGCGTCAGATGATTGTCTCTGGATTGGACTGACTGTTTTTTGGGGTAAACAATAACATATTATGACCCACAATAGATCTGGCTGCCAGCATGCTCAGAGCATATAGTCTACATTAATTGGTTGTGCAAAATTCCAAATAGCCCTTATCTGTGTTTACTTCTCCTCCAGACAAGTTAAGTAGTACATTAATTAATACTATGCAAGAACTCTCTGCAACAGTACAAGTGTTCCTCAAGTGTACACACCTATGTTGTGTGTCAATGAAAATGTGTGTGGCTGTCTTAAATTTCCCCTGGCAGTCAACAGAATACTGGCAAGATTGCAATAGTGTCAGACACATAAAAAAACAAACATAGACACAGGGAGAAAGACATTACACACACATATACACACACAGAGATACACACTGCCTGGGGCAGCAGGGAGGCCTGGCATCCAGCACAGTGCTGGTCAGAGGCTCAAAGCAGCAGCAGAGACTGGCTCCCTCTGCTGCACCATCTGTGCACCGGGCTCTGCTCCATGCTCGGGGTGGGGGTGCACACAAGGTGAGCTCTGCAGCTATTTCACCCACTGCCTTCATGTAACTAGGAAAACATATCCTGTGGTTATCAGTGTGCAAATGACAGGCTCCAATTGAGTCATGAACCCGTCTTTACCAACAGCATTTACACACAGTTCAGTTGGCCTCTAGGCTAAATGTTTTGCAACCAGGGTTATTGTTACTTTTGCTGTAAGTTGAAGTTACTTTAGCCTACAACAAAACACAACACTGGTGTATCTGCACGAACTGGAAAGGGTATTAAATGCGACTTGCAAGGTGGTTGCATTTGTTCAAAAGTGGGCTCTGGAAGACCGCTGCGGATGCTCTGCATCTTGACCCGCATCAGGAGCTCAATGACCGGGGCAGCTCAGAGCGTACACCCGCGAGCTTCAACCGCGGATCACTGTAAGCATAACATTCGCACACCGACAGCCGAAACATCTACTAGTGCAGAAAACATTATGCTGACACATGATTCTCAGCAAAAAACATTACAAAATAGAAAATAAAAAATGCGTGTAGGCTATTTAAACGTGGGATATTTTTTAATAGGATCCTGTTTTGCTTTTTTTTTTGCCTGAAAGTAGGTGAAACTCTAGACTGGCTCTTTTTCTTTCACTCGTGACAGCGTAAAAAAAAAGTAGCATGATTCCGAAAAACGAGGACAGTTTCATAACAGTGTTACTCGCATTGATGTCATTGCAACCATTAGGCTATCCTCCGTTGACTTTCTCCTCACTCCAGTGACAACTCTTCTCCAAAACAAACAGATAACAGCGAGGGCAGGTTTGCCAAATACAAAGCTGCAATTAACAAACAATGTGTACTACAAAAGCGTAGCAGGTCTTTTTTTAATAATGCTGGTTACAAACTCGTGGTGTAAAGCTTCGGTTACATCATTGTGTAACGACAGAACAGTAACGCTACAAACCAACAACATTACGTCTCACAGAACAGCCAACATCAAGCCGGGGACGTAAAGGATCCACGCGAGCGAGCTGATGGATGCAAGCAGTCACATCGTCACTTATCCACGCAGTCCGATGAAACAAGCGAAGAAAGACTTACTCATATTAAGAACAAGACAGACATACATCCATTAATGCCATCTCTGGCATATGCCAACCCTCCTGCAAGTCCGCTCACACCGTCTCTCTGCCCGGGCATGCCCGAACTGCCCGCACATTTGTTGACAAACTTCAACGAACAACGAAGCCCGCGGCGGTGTAAAGGCACGATGTTGTACTTTTGAAGTTTGTTAAACTCACCGCCAGCAAAAGCGCTTTCCGTTGTGGTCGGTGATATCTTGACAACTTGCTGTTACCTTGTGTCCGACGGACTGTACTCATGCGACTCGTATCCCTCTTTGCATTACAACCACTCATAGAATAGAGGTTTGCTGACTAGAGAGGGGTTGTTTTTTTCCCTCTGTCAAAGCGGTCCGCCCCGATGGCCGGGACCCGCCCATTCTTAATAATGGGAAAGGAACAGAGTCAGCTAGGGTGTCATGCAGATACAACACACTGGAAGGATAAAACAATGTTGTTGCTTTTGAGACGCACGTCAATCTAAATATTAGCATGGCAAGTGCTTGAGGAAGCGTTTAGGCTAATTAATTTCATTGAGGAGTAAGCAATATCTCATTGTAAAGATGATCAAGAATCATTCAAATCCATGTAGCCTATAGCCTATTAATGTTACTTTAGTAAAAGTGCAGTAAACGTAGAGTTAGCTAAATGCACTCGAAGGACCAAGCCTGTCTTAAACTACAGAGCATTAAACTTACAACAATATGTCAAATAGCACCTCGATAAACCCTATGCACAAATCTTCATTTGTGTAGAATAGGGATATCTGTCACTTAAATAGGCCTACGTTAAGCAAGTTACTTTTGAAATGTATTTGTGTTGTAGTAGGATACATTATCAAATGGAGAACCCTAAAGCACTAGCCTATACTTCAACTATTTGATTATAGCCTACTGTGTGGTGAATAAACCTGTAATGGCTTCATCGTTTGCCAAATGTAGCCATTATTTTCTATTTGGGTGTGTATTTCTGAATGATTTTGGAATTTAAAATAAATACATGAATAAATAAATCAAAACAGAAGTATAAAACATATGAAGTTGAATCTGTATTGTTGTTGACATGAAAAAAAAAAAATATTGTACCTGGCACTTTAAGAGAACAGTGTTCCTCGCAACCATAAGCTGGTGACACGCAGTGGACCAATCAGGTGGTTTGTTTTGGTCCCGCCTTCTGCTTCGGGTATCTTGACACGTGGAGGGGGAAAAAAACACAAACCCAGATAAGGCATGTGACTGCTTTCAGCTCTGCTCAGCTGATTGGGAGCTGCTGCTAGATAGAGTGATAGTACCCACCCAATAACTGGGGTCGGTGTGGTGATGAGTTGTGTATTGTCAAGGCAACAAATAGATTCATTGATTTAATTGCCACACATTCATGTCAGTGCCCCATTGTACAGTAATGTCATGTGTATACATTTTTTATATAAAAAGGAACACAATAGAAACAATATATTGTCATGAAATACATTTTTGTAATCACTCTGAATACGACCACTAAAAATTAAACATTACATAATAAAAACGTAAAATTAAAAAAAAAATAGGCTAAAGTAAATGATCTTAACCAACCATTACATGAAATAGAGTAACTTGACTTAACTTAAATATTTTTAAAAAATGACATTTTATGATATAATCTTATATAACAAAACACAACATAGTGAAGTTAAAGTGTCCTTAAATGCATCATGGCTTTATAGTAACTTGACAACAACGCATTGATGTACAGTGTAAACATACTGTGGAGCCATTTCAGTCCTGCCCCTGAGGGCACCCATTGTTTAACATGGTGTCCTCAACTGATAGATGCACAGTGACAGTGAACTAAACCGCATCCCTGGCTGGTGACCCCCATTGCATGGTGAGGGGCACGCCCTTTCATGGCATCACTCAAAAGAGGAAGAGAAATGTACAATGAAATCAAGCCTTAGCTGCAAAAAGGGGTTATTGAGTTCAAAACAAGCTCCCAAGAACAGTGAGACTATCTGATCCATGGTGTGAGTCAGATTTTTTCCCAGGAGACAATTTCTGGATGAAAGCAGATGCTGTTGGTTTTTATCATGTTGTATAGGTCAGCCCGTACAGGATGTTGTGTTTTCTAACACTGTCCCACTTCTTTATTGTACAGCTGGTAATGTGCAAAGTGTGATTTTCTCAACTTGTCACAAGATTCCCATGCACAGCTTTCTGGCAAGATCAGCAAACAACCCTTGCTCAGCCTTGTTACAAGCTTCCCAACCCCCCATCCACACTAACCTACTGCCTCCAACTCCAATCCTACAGTGAAAGGGACCCCACCCAAAATTTGGAAGTAGACATCTGATGGTAGTTGTTTTTGCTAACTCTCTTTCTCTCTTTTGCGTGTTGTGTGGGTGGGGGCATTAATGAAATGATTGTATAAGCAGATAGCATACAGTTTTAACATATAGTTATTTTGCTCTAAAACTTCATACATAGCCTATTATAAACTCTATGAATGGCTGTGCATTAAAGTAAAATTTAAAGTGAAAATTATTTATTGCATGAACATTCCTTCTTTTGCAACTATGACCCAGTGGCAAAGTATTGAATATGAAAAGAATTTGTAGTTTACAGCTGTAACATGAAGAGTTATAAGGAGGAGTCCATAGCAAACATAAACTAAAGGACAAACATGAACAAGAGTTAAATGCCGACTACAGATGCCATATTATTTTCTCTCTTGTTGAATGATGTTTAGGTATTTATGATTTGAAGGACAAAGCTGCGTTTTTTGAATAATTAATAAATACCTCTTGATTAAAGCGCCCTTTGAAGATTAAAATGCTGAGACAAAACAAAAACAAAATTACCCACTGGAATTAAAAAGTTTAAAACATCAGTTTTGCTACAGTTTGATGTGGTATTCTGGCTTTTAAAGCTAATTTAAGAGGTTGAACCTTCAAAAATTAATTAGTCTACTGTGAGCTGCATTTGAAAAACAAAGAAAAGGAAATCAAATCGCCCATAAGCATTTCAGCGCTCTAGTCCTCCCTGAGCTCCCTTTATCAATAACTAATTAATGTTCCCAAACAATAGCTCCAAGAATAGAGCAATTCAATCACAGTCAGTTATTCCATTAACAATGGACTCTGGGGTATACTGTAGTTTTTCTATCAGTTTCATGTGTTTTGGTGAAGTCTTTTTCAACAGAGTTAACTACAATTGGGTTGCAAATCTGATTCCCCCCCCGTGTTGTTAGAGAACATAACATGATGTGCTGTCAATGCAAGAGTTTTAGAAACCCAAACGTCATGCATTCTGCAATCTCATCCTCTGTTTTTAAGCTGTCTTTTACTTTCAAGCGCGCTGTTTGAACCCCTTTGAAGAGGGAAAACAGCCTTTGTGTCAGCGCTGAACTCACAACTTGTCATCTAAACTGAAACTTCCAGTACCTCTAATGTGTCAGCAGCAGCGGCAGACAATGTGTCCTAGCCCATTTTTTATTCCAGCAATTTTCCCCAGCGAGGCAGTCAAATATTATCCACTATGAGTTATTTCTGACTTTGTGCTGCCAGCAGAGGTGCGAAGGCTCTGGATGTTGAAATTTTTCAAAGTTCTCTGCATAATGATACAATTTGCTTTGTGGCTTTTTCCCTAATGGTGCCTGACGTCCAGACGCTTTGTCTTCAATCTTCAATCCGTTCCGCACCCAAACAACTCCATCCGTGTTTGTGCTTGTACTGCATGCACTCCCGCATCACAATTTTATGGTTTTGATCCCTTTGCCGCTTCATTATCTACCTAAATCCTTGTTTTTAGGGGGCTGTTTTTCACATAAATTGATTGTGAAATTTCATGACAGAGCTGCCAAGTTTTCACAGGTTATTGGAAACCTCTGTCCGCCTCCACACTCCCCTCCTCCTCCTCCCTCCTGTTCTGTCAACACCTCTTGATTTTAACCACAGGTACAGCAGGGGCTCTGCCAATAAACACTGCTCTCCCTGAGTTCATCCAGAGGTAACACATTTGATGCCCAAAACCTCCCGAGGGGAAACACTTCCTTACGATTATTATGCATGTTTTGACTCTACTTTAATGCTGTGCATTAAATGTGAACCAATGCAGAAGTGACTCTGGGCATGTTTTGGATGGAAATAATTTGCTGCATTGTCTTGCTGTTTGTCTTCACATGCTTCCAGCTGC
The DNA here is from genome assembly GCA_020745685.1 of Tautogolabrus adspersus. NCBI lineage: Eukaryota > Metazoa > Chordata > Actinopteri > Labriformes > Labridae > Tautogolabrus > Tautogolabrus adspersus. The sequence goes on along the minus strand of CM036543.1, from coordinate 18,403,617 downwards.
GATGGCAGGTTGAAGTGAATGAACGCCTAATGATTACGGAGCAGCAGCAGAATCAGCCTTGGTGGTAAACAAACCATTCGTCTGACAGACTGGCAGCCTGCTGACACCTTTGCAAAATCCAAAACACTTCCTCGATCCAATTTGCAGGTGTCCTTGCACTTATGCCTATACTGCTTAGCTGCACCTATTATACAATGAAATCAATTGTTTTTCTACTCATTTGTTGTGAATTGACTGTATTATTTAACACAATTGTCATAACTACTATCTGGGACTTGTTAGTCAACCAAACTTGTTTGGTCTTGAAGACAATTCAACAATCATGTAACAGGCATCAACACTTCATCAGTCATAACTTATTGACTCACTACTTCTGGAAGTCCTATGAATTAGTTGACTAACACTCTTTATAAACATACTCATAATCAGTCAATCAACTGTTCCAAACTATTCTAACAAAGGCCTTTTGTTGGCCCTGCAGCTATACAGATGACAAGATCATGGGTATTTTTGAATTACTATTCACAAAGTGTTCTTCATCAAACCATTGACTCAACAACAATGTCAAGAGCACTGAATTATGTAAGTTTGATTGAAGGATTAATACAACTGTTTTTTTTGTTGTTGTTGGGTTTGTCTCCTATAAACTCATACAGTACTAAAAGCTTAACACTAATATGTGTCCATTGTCTGTCTATAAACCCTCCAATTATGAGAAAGTCCATCCCCTCTGTCTTTTGCCTGCTCTATTTTTCAGAAAATGTGTGCTCAAACAGGCAGTTTAGACATTTTCTCTTCATGACATCACAAAGGGCAGTAACCCCTCCCCCAGGTGTGACACAACCACCACTACAACAACAACAACAACAACAACAACAACAACAACAACAACAACAACAAGGGGACAACAGGGCGTGGTGCAAGAAATCCCAAACCCAAGACCTTCGAGAGAAGGCCGTGGTCAGACACAGCTCATTTGCATTTAAAGCTACAGACACAGAAACAGCCAGTTCTGAGCAGAGCTGAAATAGAGGGGTTTATAAGCATGCTAAAATACAGGATCGAAATTGATTTTTGGCAAAAAAAAAATTGATGTTTTATTGAGTTCTTAGACTTATTTACACTTGTTGAAAAGGAGAATAATATGTGGCCATCAACTTTAATACTCCAAAGATAGACTCAACAATGTAAACCCCTGTTCACAGCTGCATTACCAACACCAATTATGCATTTCTGCATTTTACTCAAGCTTTATACTTGAACAAATCGCAGGAAATTAGGAAGTTAAGTTGGTAGCTGGCCTGTTGGCTGGAGGGTGGGTGTGGGGTTTAAGTAAATGTGATCAAATTAAACAAAAAAACCCTAACCACAAACTCAACATGTGAGGCTGCATCTTTTCAATAACCCCATCAATAATCCCAAATACGTTGTGTGTGCGTGTGTGTGTGTATGTGGATGTGTGCACTGGCTGCAGCTGCAGCGCACGCTTTGTTGTCAATTGAACCATTTAGGGGCTTTATCTTCAGTTTTTGGAACAACACAGCGCTTTGTAACTGAGTTTGTTTGTCTAAATTTGCAGCTACAGACTAGAGCAGTCTGTTACGCTACGGCCAATACAGTACATTTCTGATAGTTGTCACCTGTAACCACCAACTGATAAACCTGCAATATAAATACAGACACAGTGAGATGAAACAGAGAAAAGTCATTGCATTTAAAAGAAAGCAAGCATACACACTGACATATCATCAGTTTAAAACATTTCTTTGTGAAAGCCTGCAGAAAACTTATTTAAAATATATTTTAAAAGACTGAATATATTTCCTATTTGTACAGTGAATGATCCGCGGATCACGTACGGCTCGAATAGATCTGTTGGAGCAAATGTTTTCGGTTGGGCTGTTGGAGCATCCATTAGCATCTGGAGCTGCTGTTGGAGCTCAGATAGAGACCCAGGAGAACTTTAATCAAGGCGGAGGGCTAGTGTTGTTAAGGCGGCTGCCTTACCTATAAAGCACTGTGGTAAACACTGCGAAATGAAGTGGACTCACAGTAGTCATCTGACCACTCACTTGCTGCTCTCGAGTATAATTCTTGTAGCTCAGGGTGCACTCAAGTGGCATTAATGGGATTTTGGGATGCTCGTGTCAGATGTGATGAACTGCTTCTTTCTGTTAATAGAGGGTTCAAAAGGGGGAGGAGGTGGGAGAGATAACATGTTGGCAAAAGATATGCAAGTTTGTTTTTTTAGGGCGGAGTAGACGAAACAATCTGCAAAACACAGAGACGGTTAATTTGTTACCTTGCAATCTTGACATGTTTTGAGTGCTGACATAGCTCAAAAGTTCTGGTGCCTTTTTAGAAGATGTACCAGCATGGGCTCCTTCAGTTCTTCATATCTGCTTACATACAGCTCCTCTTAAAGATGTCACACAATATTCTGAATACTTCATTGGCTGCTAAAGTGTTGGTAGGTAGGTACTGCAAAGTGGATTAAAAAAAGAAAGTAACGCTAAATCATTGAAGGAAGGAGACATGGATGGAAATAGAGTTGGAGTTGCTCTTGTTTCTACGGTAACTGTCGATGGGGAGGTACCAGGGATGAAAGTGGAGAGAAAACAAACCTCCCCGCTCCGATGGCAACAGCACAGCAATTGGTTCTCGTTTCCTGCGAGGACAGGAAGGAAAAAAAACATAACAAGGTCCCCTAGTAGCCCAGGAGACACAGTTCGATGTTGCATCAGAAAGCAAAGAGGCAGGGCAAAATGAACACACGCTCACAAACACGCACTCTCAACTCGCACATACACACACACCCCCACTGCACTCACACACACAATCACATGCTCCACTTCACCATTCAGCCGCCCCTCCTGCTACTGCTCTCTCTCTCTCTCTCTCACTCTCCCGCCAAAACATCTACAGCACGTGAAACCTGCCTAGAAACCGATAGGAAACTTCCGCCTCACTCTGATTGGCTGAGCTCCCTAGCAACCGCGTATGCACAACCAGCCAGTCAGATGCGTTGTGAGAGGCACACTGACCCAATGAAACAGATTATTCAGAGGCGCGGGCAGGCGCAGTGACCTGGTAACAGTCAGGAGAAGAAGTCAGGGAGACGCTGGAAGGAAAGAAGAAAATATGTCTGTGATTGGCTGACAGATTTCTTCTTTGTTCTGATTGGCTTGATGCTCTTCTCTTTGCAGTCATTCATACATTTCTCTGCCTGCCTCAGCACTAGCACCTCTGTTTCCTACACCCTCAGCCAGTTCGTTCAATTTCCAGTGGCCACCCTGCCCTCAAGGAAATCCACTGCCCAAGGTCAAGGCAAAGACTGCACTGCTGAGACAGGATTGGTTTAGACACCAGGAGCAGAACAAGATCCTAGTAACAAGTCTACCTCATCATGTCAGCATGGGATTAAAGCCTGTGATCAACAACTTGTTAAACAACACAAGTGCTCTTCCTGTTATGGCTGCTGATGAGCTTGTTATTGTGCTGCTTGCAATGGACATGGGCCAGTGAAAGGCATAATTAGCTTTTTGCTTAATAATGCAGCATTGACAGGGCTGTTCTCCGGGCAAGTTACACCACACAAATTAGCAAATTGGTTAGTTTGTTTTGAAAAACTTTGCCTTTTGAAGACAGCCCGGGCGAGGTCTGTTAAAATCTTTTTAAACATTCCAAACTGCTTGCTCCAGTAGTGTGGGGAATTAATGTCAATACCCTGCAGGATCAGGAGTTCACATTGAATGGTTAATGAGTTGGGGGAGAGAAGGACTCAAATAATTCTGCATATCGAGCATGCCATGCATACTGCCTAATTTAACATAACTGCAGGCAGGAACTTACTCAGGCAGGAACATTATACTGCTATGATTAGTAAAAACAACATTACCATCCAACACAGAAATTGCTCATGGCTCCCTAACAAATTAGTTTATTCGGTTTGGAAGATAAACTGCATCCATATTAGGGATTTTTTTTATTCGCTTTTAACAATAAACATTGCACTTTGTTATTTATTCTACACTGAATGATTCATTTTAAACTGCAAGGTGGAGCTAATAAGTGCTTTCAAGCCTAACCAATAGTACAGGCGGCTGTTGTGTTTTTCATATACTGACTTGGAGGGAGTATCACTCTACATGTGATGCAGAAGGATAGCAGACTGTGGTTAAAGAGTTTCTCGATATAGCGGCGATGTCAAAGGTCTTACTGCCTTCAGTGACAGACCTAAAAAAAACAAAAGCATTGAGATTTGAGAAAAAAACTAACAGAAAAGGTTGAGGTTCCTGAAAAGTTCTGTGTTGAAAACATCAGGCATACTTGCAAAATTGCAAATGGCGGATGTGTTGCTACCCATACAGCAAACCTCTTCTGGCAGCAAACTCCGTACATTGGCACTCTGACAAATAAATACAAAACGGTCTGTTGGCCGAAATATATTAAATTACACAAATATTCCAAAAATCCAACAGACGTTCAGTAATCTACAGCTTCAAAAGCAACTAAATATACCTCAATGCTGCATGGGTTGCAGTTTTGGAGGAATGGGAAATCCTCCAAATACACATGTCACTGCTTCTCCATTGACCAGCAACTAAGAAGACAACTGATAGTGACCAATCTGGTGAAACATCAGGCAAATTTCAAGGAAAAACAACTCTGATATCCCATATGACTCCTGGACTCTTTTTCTCATCTGTACTGCTGTCCTAAGAGTCAGCCTCTAGTTGGACACTTTAATGCTTATCTGACAATCACTTTAATGTCTGCACTGACTGTTTAATGTCTGTTTTCACACTTCTTGCACTACCCCCATCTTAAACACTACTGTACAACAACACATACCTTCAGAAGGTCAACACTCTTCATCTCTTATGTACAGTTCTAATTACAGATGCTCTTTAACTGTTTATAGGATTCTTTTAAATTGCACATATATTTCTATTCCTGCACAGGTTTTGTACATTTCTTTATACAAGTTGTATAGGTCTATTTTTAACTGCACAGGTTTAATTTTATAGGGGCTCCTTAAATCTTTGTTTTCGGGTTAATATATGTATGGGAGGGGGGACAGCGGGTGTTTATTGTAACAATTGCTATGTGTCTTGCATGTTTGTATACTGCTACTGGATGCCTTGAATTTCCCTCGGGATCAATAAAGTATCTACCTATCTATCTATCTATCTATCTATGCTACTCTAGACAATAGCTAATGTTAGCCCATACCACATCTTAGAAAATACTACCATCTCATATTGTTACATATCACAATATTAAAGGAAAAGAAAAATGACCTGTTTATCTGAAAAAGCTTGGAATTGTTTGAATGCGAACATTAGCTGTTGAGAGATTGCTCTCAGTAGGTGAAGTGTTATCAGATGTCTTTTACATACAGCCAAATTTCCCTCAATATTTTCACTATTCATTGTCTTCTCAGTTGTTCATCGGTCCAGAAGTACTCAAATGATTATGATTTGTCATATTCCCTTGATTTAACTTTGAATACAGCATTTCAAAATTATTCCAGCATTTGAGCTTACCATCCTAAATGAGATGCTTGAGATAAGTAGTAACAGTGAGAATATGGTTAATCATTTCACAGTTGAACTGAATGCTTTCTTGCTGAAAGGTGAAAGAGAAGATACAGCCTTGCTCATTTATATACTATGTCTTGTTTGTATAATGGAGTCACTGCTGGTGGCCAGGTAAGCTCAGCATGAATGCCCTTGGAAGTCACTGCTCTTGGCCACATAACCACAGAGAGTGAGCTTAACACTTTATAAACAAACAAGACGTATCAAATAGTGACTTTTGACAATTGGTCAATTTTTTTATACATCAGCCAAGATGGTCATATGATTCTGTGCTAAGCTAGCTTAACGGCAGCTGGATGTAGCTTCAGAGTGAAAAGATGATGTACATTAAAAGGAACATGTTGAACTTCTTTGTTTCAAAAGCATCAAAAGTCCACTAGAGAAAATGACAATATATTATTTGTTGTTATCCTGCCCTCCTGCATTTTGTATGTGCTCAGGTGAGCATGTGCATTTGAATTAATCAGTATGCATGCTCTGTTTTATATGCTAGACTATGACTTTGTTCCCCAAATAAATGGATGTTGGAAGTCCCACGGGTCCTTGGTAGCCTGAGGAATTACGAGATAAAGATCACAATGCGTTTAGCAGTCATCACAGGAGGATTTCTCATTGGGAAATGTACTTTGATGCAATGTAAGATGTGAACCATATACTTATTGTCAGGATGAATATGAACTCATGGGAAATATACTGGTAGGGTGTGTTTAGATCAAAGGAAACCTAGCATTCCCTGTGTCATCAAGTAATGCAAAGGTTTGATATTTAAAGTTCGAATGTGAAATATCAGCAACCATACAAAAATAAGAAACCTTGCTTTAATGAGGTAAAGCCCTAAACTGTTTTATTTCCTGCTCAGACCTTTATCGTACTTGTTAAAGGTCGGCCATCTTTGTTTGTCCCATTGCAAAGGCCTCATTAATGTCAAAGGGGATGACTTCAAGACAAACTGCCCTTAAGGGGCATTTCAAAATGACCTGGAACATCCAATGACTCACCTAATTTAAAATTGCATCAAAGGCCCCCAATAAATCCGCCTTTTCAATACACGACTCCATCTTTCACCAGTCTAGGCACTTCTCAGAAACCAGTATGTGTCATGATTTTTAAGGATTTTATGTTATGCATTACCTCATCCCTCAAAGCCATAGTCATTTACATATCCTGGGGTTTCTGGGGGAGATGAGCGGCATACTATTCTCAACCGTGAAACGACCTATTCAACTTGTTTTTTGTTTGGCCTGTAGAGGATCGCCTCTGCTGTCTGTGTGAAGCTAATTGGATACAGCAGAGCTCCAAGCGGAGCTTCACAGCCAGGGGGAAATAATTCAAGGAAATAAAGCATAAAAGTATTGTCTCCATGAAAACAGTATGCATTCAGCATTTTAAGTACCGGAAGAGGGAGCAGAAGAAAGGGAAGATGTTGGACAGGTTTGTGAATAGACAGCAAAATCCTCTCTGAACACTGACACACACACTGCCTCTTAGTTTTGAATCCACGGATGTAGTATTATCATGCAAATAATTACGTTAGCAGGAAATGCCAAGGAAGGGATTAGCATATGCAATTTTCATTCACATTAAAAGAGGTCCATAATGTTTGGATATAAATCTTCCAAATACTTCTCAGCCTTATTCTTATCATCCTCACACACTAAGTGCAAGGCTGTTTTACAGTGTAATTAAAAAATGAATATGCTCAACATGGAGTGAGAATTTTAAATCATACAAATGCATTGAACTTAGCTTTAATTGCATCTCATTTGTTCACTCAGCGCTGACCTACTTAACAAACTTAAAAAAAAAATCATTTATCAACCGAATAAATTATCCTGTCTAGGATTAGCAGACATAAAAGACCCTTAACATCACCTCTCTGACTTTGTTTGGAGATGCAGCAACCAGAACCTATCGAGCAGCTGCTCCTGTCTTTGAACTTTCTTACACTTGTGCAGCTTCCTGGGCAGCCCTGGTGTATCTCAGGGGGGTCAGCAGCTCTGAAGGATCTCCACTGTAGTGCTGAAGATTGCCTGGAGGTGTGACAGCCGCCCTCTGATCTGCTGGTGCCTCTGAAGATCTGAGCACAGACTTTGCCCATATCCTCTGTCGCGAGCACTCCTCACATTAAAGCAGTGGCACTTCAGCAAGCCATGCAGAAACACAGCGTGATCCCTAATTTCCAGCATCTTCCTGAAACTAAAGAGCGGGAGATTATCAATGAGGAAAAAGGCAGATATACTGTTACCAAGCCGGTCCCTGGTATGTTTGAATAATTTTCAGGTTGTCTTAATTAGACAGCCCTTATCCAGCAGCTCAGTCAGGGCATATTGAAGTGGTGGAAAGCATTTTAACTAACACCCACTATGCTTCACACCTCAAATTTTAGAATAAGCTCAATGCAATTTTGTACCCCTCAGCGGCAGCTTTGCTGAAATTTGTCAATCGGTGTTAAGAAATGATCCGGTTACCACAGAGGAATTTTATGCTTGTGGAATTCTATTTTCTGGCCAATTAAAGAAAGAAGGAGGAGGCTGCATGACTGAGCTGCAAATTAATTTTTACTGTCTTTCCCCTGGCTGCCTTCCTCTTTTCCCATGGGGCTTTGCTTTTTGGGTGACTGAGCCTTACACAGCTTACTGTCAGTGCTGCACACAACACATGGGCAGCAGATGTTAGCAGGCTGTGTGCCAGGATGGTATTGGTACCAGACTACCCTTTGTACCGTTTCAACAGATGTGGCTCAGTTTCAGGCAGAGTGTTTGACAAACACACCTGTGGCTTGGACCACCAGCCTTTGACCACCAGCACACTCCTGTAGCTTACAGTATCTGTGATTAATGGGTTGTCCTAAATTTGCTTTCTGTGTGGGAGTTTAAGCTGTACCACACTCCAAATCTTGCTGTGCAAGATTTGATAAATGTCCTGTTGCATTACCAAGAACAAGAGTCTTCAGTCTTAATGGCTTAAGAAGATATGATGTCACAGCAGTGCTTAGCGCTAAATGGTACATGCATGTATATGATCAGTGACTTTGCCTGCGTTTATCTCAATTGTAACCATGTTCACCATTTTGTTAATATGTTATCACTTCCTGATTAGGACTAATTATTGAGGTTTAATCTGATATATGGTCCTTCCTTCTTTTCTGGCTGGGGGGCTTTTTTTTGTGTTTGACTGACAGCTGTGGCAGGCTGAGCTCCAGCATGGAAACAAAGAATCGAGAAGTAGCTTTCAAGCCATGGGCAAAGTATGTGTCATAAGGAGTCATATGAGGACATCTCTAAACTAAACAAACCTAACGGATTTCAGCAGGTTTATTTAAATGCTGTTTGATATGCTTCTGCTGAACACCCAATGAGCTATATAGTTTACAAACTTGCATTTCTTTCTTTGAATGATTGGTTTATTGGTCCACGTGTAACAGGAAAGTTTAAACTCTGTAGCTCTTGCATTGTGTATTAGACTGTATTGAAAACAATTAAGTCATCTGCATAGAGGGAAAACTAATTGTTTTTGTAATGAATGTCAAATTAAGTAGCCCAAAACAAAAACAGTTTTTTTTGCCTCACATGATTGGGGAGAAGGTGCATATAAAAAAAAATTGTCATTTGGAATTTAAGGCACTTCTACAGCATGTACCCCAGTTCACCCTGAGGGGACTTGAATGACCTCTCCAAATGTCATGGCAATCCACCAAATACTTGTTGCAGTCTGAAACAAGGTGATCCTCAGTGCTAGTTTGGTTGAGACTTTTGTTTTCACCTCAGGCAAGCCAAGGAATACACATTAAAAACAACTACAGATCAATGTCCTGCCAAGAGATGATGCCACTTGTGTTCAAAGCTTGAGAATAAAATATGATAACTTAATGAGCTGTGTTCAGGGCATGTCTTTGGATTTTCAAGAAAGGTCATCAATTATTAATAAAGATGTTTCCATGGCAGATATGTTTAATTATACGAGATTTCTCCTCTGCCTGGTTAATAATAGAAAATACCGGAAAGGCACTGTGCTATCAGTAATGGCTGGAGACATTGTCTTCTGCTCAGGGCGTTTCTGTGTGGATGAAACAATCATCACCCAATAGACTCAGACAGCATCTTGACAGCCATGGCTTATATTAAGGAGTTCACAGAGGCGAAGATGTCACTCCCTACTTGAGAGACACGACCAGGATTTTGGCATAGTGGATTCGAGCTGCGGCTGGCTGGTCCTCCGTTGCCGGCAGTTACAGTCAGTCTCCTCATCTTCCCCCAGTCAGCATCCCAGGGGAAGCAGGAATTGACGTGCCATTAAAGAGGCTTTGAAGAGAGGCAACTGTCAGCATGACTGCCTCCGCTTTTTAAGCAGTGAAGGAATGGAAGTACAGATGTGGGTGCAATGAGGACAGAGTGAGCAGACTTGGAAATATTCTTACCGAGTCTTGTGTGTTGAACAAACAGGAGATGGGTAGAGCCGAGTCTGGAGCACATACTGTGATCCAGAAGTTTTTTTGCAGACAAAAGACAAAAATGTTTCCTGTGATTGTTGTACACTGTCTATTAAATGGAAATGGGTATACATAAACTGTTTAACTATATTGCACTGACCCGGATACGTAAATAATTTTAGACAAAAAGTATTCAGTAAGGGTTTTTGTCCCATTTTCCAGTTTCACTGTGACCTGTGTGACATTGCAAAATACATTATTTTTAACTATGCACTGCAGGGGAGCCAAGCCTAACCATAACCACAATGATGTAATGTGTTCGATAGTCGTTAAACTGACTCAGCGTTGGAGATGACCTCATTTCCTGTGTTGTCACCATTAAGAAACCTGGACTTTCCCCGTGGCCTTAAAGTTGTTATTGACATTAAAATGACACCAAACAACATGTTTTAGGCTTACACTTTAACATCAATATGAAACTGTGCAAAAAACCCAGAAACAACAATTTTCCCTTTTTTGTGTAAACTGCTGAATAGGATTTCTTTTCATGCCAAAGGGGACTTGTACAGTATGTTTCTGTAATGCATAGAAAGATAAAGATATGCAAAATGGCCTTTATGTACATGCCAAAGCTGTAGCCTACAGAACACAACATCAATACATGGGATGTCATGAATGCTTTAAATGCATGTCATAAATAATAACACCCATGAGCATTGTTGTAAGCTATGGTTGATTTAAAGACGTTATCCACATCTAAGCAGTTCATGCCACACATGATCATGACTTCATGGCTCATTTTGCACGCTGTCCCTTGAATGATTTTGTTCATTGTTTGTCTGCTGAGTCTCTCTGAATAAGCATGAGCCCCGCCCCTCCCTACAAGCAGCACCGCCATGTCTGGTAGCACAACTGGTGTGGGATCAAAAGAAGTCTTGTAAACAACCCATGAAAAGGGTTATGTTACGGATGACACCATCACTTAATTACAGTGTCTTTTATACAAAGATGAGCCTCGCTTGTTGGGATGTAAAACCATGGATGCAGATGATGCCTGCCGTTACTGGGCTGTGTTTATTTCAATGTTAAGGCTGCAAAAAAATGTTAAACACACAATTAAACGAACATGTTTCACCACTGTAGCGGGTCACTCATCAAAAAAACTCCTGACAATAAGAGCCCGTCTCCTTTTTTAACCTTCTTTGATGCTCGTAAACCCGTAAGTCACAAGTTTGGTTTAATTACAGAGGAGGATTAGGAGCCCAGAGGTCACATGCATTATATGACCTTTGACCTTGTTTGTCTGGCTGTGACTCTGTGGCATGGCATGACATTAGAAACACTGGGTTAAAACAAGTTCCTCACAAACCTGCTAAAAAAACAGAAAAGAAACCTTCAACCAAAAATCGGTAAATTAAGGTAAGGTCTGCTATTTCTGTGTTGCAGACTACTACTATAAGGAAGTCTCAGGACGCATGATCGCATCCAATCATATAAATCTGCAGATAGAAGTCTGATATTTTTAAAGATGTAGTTCAAAGTGTAGAATCGAAACAGACTTTTGTCGTAGACACAATTTTTGAAGAGGATACTCAATGATCATAGGGTTAGACAAGTCATTAGGCAGGGATAAAGCACTCAGTGACTCATGGACACATTTTTTTCATCTGTACTGCTGTCCTAAGAGTCAGCCTCTAGTTGGACACTTTAATGCTCATCTGACAATCACTGTAATGTTTGCACTGACTGTTTAATGACTGTTCAATGTCTGCTTTCACATATTTTTGCTTTTCACATTTGACCATCACTTTATTTATTTATTTTTTTGCACCTTAAATGTCTGCACTGACTGTTTCGCACACTCCTTGCACTACCTCCTTCTTAAACACTACTGTACAACCACACATACCCTCAGAAGGTCAACACTCTTCATCTCTTATGTACAGGTCTAACTACAGATGCTCTTTAACTGTTTATAGGTTTCTTTTAAATTGCACATATATTTCTATTCCTGCACAGGTTTGTACATTTCATTATATAAGTTGTATAGGTCTATTTTTAATTGCACAGGTTTAATTTTATAGGGGCTCCTTAAATCTTTGTTGTCGGGTTAATATATGTATGGGAGGGGGGACAGGGGGTGTTTATGGTAACAATTGCTATGTGTCTTACATGTTTGTATACTGCTACTGGATGCCTTGAATTTCCCTCGGGATCAATAAAGTATCTATCTATCTATCTATCTATCTATCTATCTATCTATCTATCTATCATCATGATGGATGCATCAGTAACTACAGATACAATCAGACTATTAGTTCAGTGGAAGTATTTTTCAATGACTAAAATAATTCCAAATAAAATTTCTGTCAAATTAAGCTGATGTACAGTGAGCGGAGCAACATGATCCCTTACTTAAATTTTTCCTAAAAGCTATTTAACAGTGCCGACTCCTTCATATTGTCTAAATGACTAAAAAACAGCATAAACCATCATTCACTTTTTTTTGGTAAAATACCATCCGACAGAATAAAAGAGATGTTACTGTCCTGCAACTATATCACTGTTATGAGGGCTTAGAAAAACTTGATCTTCCTGATGTAAATAGAGTATGTACTATGGACGCCTCATTAAAAACTGGAGGACGATGTTCCAACACTTTTGTCCTTTGCTTGTCAACCCCAATGTCATTTAAGAGCAACTATTTCTTATTCTTAAACGAACAAGTCAGCTTTTCTCACACTCTTCATTGGCAAAACCCGCAATTATGTGTCTCCGATTAAAAATCTCTTTAATATCTTAAATTAGATCATTAAGGGACATTACATTGTTATTTTTAGAGTTTGATTTATATTTTTGGTCCTTAGGGCAGTTACTTTCCCAGAATTAAGCTTCATCTGACCTGCCTGGACATGAAAGACAGCCACAACGTCCAAAACGCTGACTTCTTTTTCCCTGAAAATCCCTACAGGTTGTGTCTCTGGGATTTTTTTTTTTTTTTTAGAGGAATGTCTTTGAAGTCCTCACCCAGATTAAGCAGAGGAAGTGAATGTTTGCTCAGGAGAAAGTCCAGGGAGAGGCATGCGGGCAGACAGAAATAGCAGCAAATGTTTTTGCCTCTCTTTAAAAGGTGGGTGGACGGGACTTTGGGGTCCGGGACGGAGGCAAACAATGACATCATGGGATCACCACCCACACCCACACACACACACCCACATTTCACTACATTGCCTCTCCTGTGGTGATTGAGGCGTTGACACATCAGGATTAAGTGATGTCATCCCCTAAGCAGCTCTTCTGTGGTCTCCCTCTGGGACCCCGATGACCCCTCAGGAGCCACCTGTAGTTCATGACCATTAGCCGTGTGCATGTATCAGGGGGGTTCAAAGGAAAGGCCACAGCCCAGATGGCCAACAATTGGTGTCAAAGGGCCTGAACAGTGCATCACAGCGTTCCTGTTACATGTCGTCACCCGGTCAGGGGATATCCACCCCAGGAATGTCCGATACCTTGTTACTTGTTGTCTGAAGCCATGTAGGTCACTGAGCCAGAGACATTTGATCATGATTACAGCTTGTTAGCTGTGCAATGTTGTTATTTTAATACACTTCATTTTGATTAAATTGGTGTAACTCATTAAAATAAACGCTAATTCAATGTTAATCACCAAATCATTTATTACCAATCAGAGTATAACAGATGTTGAGGGACAAGGACAGCATTCCACTTAAATGGCCGAATCAAGCGCTAACCATAGGTCGACTTAACTGAGCATGTGAACATACGACTCGAGATTGCCGGCCAACCAGCAGAGAAGCTTGAAAGGTAGCTCCAAGACAAGACAAAACTAAAACTGTCAAACGATTATTTTAAAAAAAGTGATTAATAACTGAATTTCAATAGTTAATCAGGATTTTTGGGAGATGTGGCTGTCAGTGTGATGGCTAAGCTACGGTGGGCCTGAAGGGAAAAAAATAGCAAGCGATCAATGCGATATAGAAATGTATGCGTTCATTTTGGATCTTAATCACATTGTGATTAAAAACCAAACTAACAAACTTCAGTTTTTGTATAAAGGAATAAATCCATCCATCAATTGATCCATTTTCCACGTTGGGTCACAGTGGTAGCAGGCGCAATAAGACAACCAAGACTTCCCTCTCCCCAGCAACGTTTTCCAGCTCCTCCTGGGGGATTCTGAGGCGTTCCCAGGCTAGACGGACAATCTCATTCTTTCGGTCACTACCCATAGCTCATGACCAAAGGTGAGGGTTGGGACGACGATCGTCCGGTAAATTGAGAGCCTTGCCTTCAGGCTAAGCACCCTCTTCGCCACAACGGTCCGGCATAACGCCTGCATTACTGCTGCCGCTGAGCCAATCCGTCTGTCAATCACACGGTTCATCCTACCCTCACTCGTGAACAAGACCCCAAGATACTTCAACTCCTTCGCTTGGGGCTAGGACTCATTCCCCAGCCGGAGAGAGCAATCAACTGATTTCCGGCAGAAATGAATAAAACTTATGAAAAATGGTAATTTGTGTATCAGAGGTGCTGTTTGGTGGATCTTGACATCTTTGCACAGAATTAGTCGAGCCTTTTTCCGCGTTTCCTTTGCTAAACTAAGATAAGCGGTTGCTAACTTAGCGATTGCTAACAGTTGATTTATCATGCTGATAGTTGCTCCAGGACATTCCTGCTGATGTTTAAGTACTTTTGAATAGTACTTCAAACCTACGACTCTGTGGATCTTGCTAAAGTGTTGAACATCCTCTAATTCTAAGAATAGCGCAGCAGTAGAACAGTCAAACGAGATGACTGTTATGTCAGGTGAACAACAATAGATTTTTTAAATTTTTTTATTTAAAGCCATAAACAAAGTCAATGGCTGGTTTTTGATTAATTAAACCTTATCAGAAATCCGCACTGTTTTTTTTTTTTTCAGTTCACTGACTTGAATCAGTTACCTTTAAGATTCCCCAGCAGCTCTGTACCTTTGCTGCTACTTAATAATGAGGTACTGAGCAGTTAGTATTTAGGTAATAGAGTGACACCTCAGGTACCGGAGAACATCCTTGTATCTTAATTAGTGTTTCTCGTACGCATCCAGAGTCAAAAACAGCCCAGGGTTGATAGAAGCGGGCCCGTCTCCTGTAAAGACACTAATGCGCGTCTAATGAGTCCATCAGCCTGACAGCATGGTGTCCTGCGGGAGCCTCCATCATGATTACCAGCGTGTCACAGATGAATGTTTCTGGATTGAATGCCATCTGTCACCAGATTGTGTGTTTACTTAAAAGGGGTGCGAGGTAAATCATGTGCACCTGTCTGTTGTTTCTGCAAATTCGAACGACTTCCCCATCATATGACACATCCCCATCATTTCCTCCATATTCTCAACAAGTCAGATGAGTGTTACAGGCGAGGTCAGAGCCCGTGAAATTGAAGTCTCTATATACATCAAAAGCCACAGAGATATGAATGATTTAGCACAGCCATAACTCAAGAGCACATGCAATATATTAAGGTTTCAATAATTGATGCTACATGCTGTTAGCCACCAACACAATTTTCTCACATCAGGTGAAGCAATCAAACTGAACATGATGTATATCAACTTTGCATCGCAGGACTGAAAAAGGGCTCCCTAGGGAGACGCAATGGAGTGGAATTACTCTCATAATATAAAATGGCTGTTGCACGCTACATATCTCCAACCTCTCCCGCACTTGCAGCACTTCATGCTGAATGGTTTTAACTCTCAGATTCTGTCAACACAAAAAGAAGCCATTTCCTTTCACTTCAAGTACAGTAAATATTTTCACCGTGCCAGTTTTTGTTTGCTTTGAAGCCTCAGCATAAAGACGGGAGTCTTTTCATCAGTCGACACGGCTGCTAGCATGTAAACATCCCATTACATGTCATCATTCAGTCATTTACTTTGATCTCGCTCTATGTACAGGTGCAAAGCTCTCTTCAGGGGTGAAAATGTAAAAACCAGGACAAATAAGATGTAAAAACAGTGGATGTGTGGGATTGGGTGCATCTGATTTGCCAAATGAGATTAAGCCAAGCTTTAGCTGAAACATTGACACAAACACATGAGCATAGTAAACTATTGTTTTCCTCTGGAGGAAGCTTTTCCTTTAGTTTATAATTTTATACATAGCCTGCTGTTACTTAACGCACAATAACACTGAATTATTCTTATGTAATGTTGAACTTCTTACAAGAAATGTTCTGAAACAGCAGTTGTAAAGCTTTGCATACATGCAAATAATCTTCCAGCTATTCCCAATGAACATCAAATGTTTACCTTACTTAAATGAAAAACTTGCTTTTCAACGAACGTATTAAATGTACTTTTTCCTCTTAAAAATGATTAAATAGACGATAAATAACTACAGAATTAAAATATAGTCATCATAAATCCAGACTTTTCACAGCAACAGTGTTTGTGTAGTAAGGATTGAATAATCTTGTGCCATGTGTTACACTTCCACATTGTTTAGCTGCCATGCTGCCTTGTTATTGCTCATGTTCATGTTCCCGCACACATCCGTGGACAGTTGTTCTTTCTTCAGCTGCAACATGTGCTCTGGTTTCTGCTCGACTTCCTCTAGGTGTGAAGGGAAGCCTTCTGCGCTTTAACCCGTGATTCAAGTGTGTGACATACGAAAAAAAAAAAAAAAAAAAGTAATCATATGATAAGGCAGATGCTTATGGTTTCCGAAAGCTCTTTTTGCCCAGATACAGCCTGTGTGTGTGTGTGGTGTGGGTGGGGGGTGGGAACTTGTTTACAGCTCACACACGCTGCTTTGAGTCCTCTCGACAGGGGAAGAAAGACAGCGTATAGCAGAACTTGGCAGAGTGAAAGTGCAGCGGTGAGTTTTAAGGGATAAAAATACTGCCGGTGAGCTGCCTGGAGCTCAGCGGAGAGACTAGAGGTACAACAGCCTTTAAGCTTTGAAGCATTGCTATCTGTGGCAATCAGCCCAGTGCGCTCAAGTAGGTTAAACCAAATCTCCATAATATGCAAATGCCAAGGATTAAACTTTCTGTAAAGTGGAAAGTTGCTTTTTTTAACCAAACAGGAGTGTTTATACCATTTTATTGCACACAGTTCTAGTCTCTGAATGCACAATTTTACAGTCAGACTAAAGCTTTAGAGGGGTAAAACATGCTTAAGACTGAACCACTGACTATAGCACATTATATAATATATTTCTGGAAAGAAACAGGGCTTGTGTGAAGTCAGGGAAACCTTAAATGAGCAGATCCTTAGGGCGAGGAGCTCAGCAAGGGACTCATTGCCAACCAGCCCTGCAGCCTGCAGCTCTATGCTTGATTGGTCTCAGTGGGAAAGCAGGATGGAGGGCAGAAATCCCATCTACGCACACATGCACACACACAAGCAGCATAGATATGCATGACATACACATGCTGGTACATGAACTGTGTAAACAAATGCTTTAACATTATAAAATACAAAAAAAATGTCAGTTAACAGAGAAGAAAAATGCACATACACCCACATATTACAGCACATTACACCCACATTCAAACACATGACACCCACACATTTAGAGTCTCACTCAGCATGGGGGGGGCTGGGTTCACACTGCCTGCAAGCTATTCAAAAGCTAATTCTTCTGCACTGATCCTGGCCAGCCACCTGCACCGATGAGGAGGAGGAGGAGATGGGAGGGAGGGAATGGGGGGGGGGGGGAAGAAAGGGAGGAGGAGGTAGCAGTGAAAGAATGACATCACCTTCCCTGAAATGTCACCATTATCTCAAGCCTCAGCTTAGCCGTCTACAGAGCTGACATCATCCTCTCTTTGCCCCTCCCCCCTCTGTTTTCCGTGCAAGGTTGTATGTGGTGAGAGGGAGGATGTTTGTTTGTGTGCATGTGCATGCAGGCGTGTATGTGTCAGTGTGAGTGTAAGGGTGCAGGAGAGCGATTTTCAAAGGCAGCATGAGTGAACGTTTGTCTGCGCTGTCTCTTCCATGCCTTTAACCTGACAGGACAGCAGTTCAGTTAAACGACAATTTAATACAATTTACTTCATTTAGTGTTGAAACTACTACAATCAGAGTTTGATGCCGACACAAATGTTATTCAGTTTAAAAGGGACATGTTGCTTTGCATGTTGATTTGCACACATTTACTTTTATCTAAGGCGTGTAAAGCGTGGAAATCATAAATGAAGTCACACTATGAAGTAATTTAAGCAAATGTTGAAGTCACTTAATTCACACTATGAAAAACACGTTTTGTCATCCACTTCTAGATTATTGTTTCGTTCTTTATGTGACAATACAAAAAGAAATACACATGGAAATCAATGTAAGAGTACATCTGAGGTGATTTGGTAGTTTGATTGTTAAGACGTAGGTGAAGTAGTTCAGTTTGCAGCTCTTGCAGAATATGCGTATTGTATTGATAGTTCATCTTGGTTTTGATTTTGAGATATTAGGCTCTTACATTTCTGCCTCCACTATGATACAACTGAAGCCAATGAAATTTAGTTTGGGGGTGTTTTTGTTTTTTTTTAGTCCAGTGTCAGTGTTCATCTTGATAATACCAAACCTTGCTGTCAACAGTCTTTTATAGCGACTATTTCTTTCATGGAAAATAGTCCCAGTTCAGTTAAAAAAAAACATTCAATCATCTTTGCTTTTCTCTTTTTATTTGCTTGTACTGACCCTGAATCGTCACGTTTGAGTCTTTAATAACAACCTGCCTGCATCCCCATTTTGAACCAAACTCCCTCAGCATTTAGTGACAGAATCACTTATAAACCTCCAATCAAATAAAAAACGACTTTTCTAATCAAATGAGACGCTGCAGCCATGCTATATACAGTTAATAGACGTCATGTCATTTTCTCTTTTCCAGTCATTTCTCTTCTACTGGCTATCAGAAAAAAATCTAAATCTGCCCCTTCAAGTTGACTTTAAGAATATGTCCCATGGTATGTCCCTTTAATGATGCTAATTGAATTCTTAGACACAGATGCACATAAACCAGCTTACAATTACATCCTGATCCATCTTTCCTCTGTTTTTGTGTCTCAGCAGAGTACTGTGAAGACTGACCTCTGTCATGTCATTTCACTATTTGATGCCCTGAGCAGCTGACGATAATAAAATCCACTGAAGCATGCCAGGCGTGCCATCACTGCCCTCTGAACGTGTCCCAACACTCCCCGACTACACCCACACTGGTGACAGCCCCCAAATGCCTCGTTAAGATCCAGTCAGAGGAGAGTGACAGGTAAATGTGTCACCTCAGCTTAACACATCATACCTTATTGGAAATTAAGAGGCAATTGCGTTATTATGTGAAACCTATACTTTGTAATATCACAATGATAGAAAGTCCTGTCTCCCAGTTTAGTTCTTTTCATGATCTTACATCGCTCTCAAACAAATCGGAGAGAAACCAAAGACCTCGGGGTGTCACTGGAAAGTAAAACAAAGTTCTGACAGGGGCGGCTGCTTTGTTTGGCCAGAAAGTTTAAAGTCACCACATTCAAAAAAACAACCTTCACATTCAGGCATTTATAACAGGTGTCTGAGCTGGAATTAAAACCTCAGTCTAGTACGAGTCATCCCACAGAGGTTGAAGGGTTCAACAAAATAAAAAATATAAAGAACATTTACTCCATGTGTATGGAGCTGTGCTTTACATTTTGTATCTTACTTGAAGCAGTTGTAAGTTTCAAAATAAAAGCTTTTAAATTAACAGTGGTTTAAATTAATCCATCATTTTAAGCTTGTTTTCATGCAACTGCCTTGTTTTCTTTCTTGTACTATTTTATTCATAAAGATTCATTGTTGGGGCATGTTATGCCTTTATTTGAGAGACAGGGACAGTGGATAGAGTAGGACAATAGGGACAGAGTTGGGAAAGTGACATGCAGGAAAAGAGCTGAGGGTCGGAGTCAAACCCGTGCTGCCAGCTCCGAGAACTAAAGCCTCTATACATGAGGAGTTCGACCTAACCACAAGGCCCACTGGCACTCCTTTTTTCACTATTTTTACTGAAATGAACACATTCATTCTATCTATTGCCTCTTTATGTCAAGAAAATTGATTTAACAAATCTATATTTACTGTTTAAAATGGTCCTGTATTAGATCGATAATGTTTATCCTAGGAGTGTAACTTTTCTCCTTTCTCATGTCAAGTTTAAACTACTTAAAATTGTTTATACACAGTGGATTTTTTCTTTAAAGTAATTCATTTCAATTGAATTGATTCTAAACATCTATATTGACTGGCCTTAATTTCTCTGTTTGGGATCAATTTAGTTGATCTTATGTTAACAGCCTTTTAATCACAGTGAGGTGAGAGAAGGGAGATTCGTGTTACTGGGTTAGGTTCAGCTCCTCTCAGTTCCTTTCTTTACTGCAAATTTGACAAAATAATCAGCCAATCAGAGCAAAGAGCTTTATTTTAACACTCAATTTCCACAACATTTGCGAGTTAGTGTGATAATTTAGCCCTTTGTGACGGTATCTAACCTGCATTGTTTACAGGTCTAACCTGTCTTTAATGACCCGCTGTTTAATGACCACCACAGTGACCTTTATAGTCTTTCCTGCAGGAGGTTTAATTGTATATCATTTCAAACAGCAGGTCTCCATTCACAGCCCCTCTTAACGGTCACACATGGGATATGTGCAGTTTGTCCTGTTTGCTGAGCTGTAACCCAGGGCCCCCTTGCTGCTTCTCACCTCTATTGTAAAGCAGGACAGGTTTTATAATCCACTCCTGGCCCGGGCCACTTCACACCTCGGTGAGCACTGTGGACCCCCGCTGAGTCTGGACTCGGTGGCCACCCTGTTTTTTAAAGGACCCACACTCTCGCACACACAAATAAACACTAGAGATCTACACACCTGCTGCCCTGAGCAAATAACTCTCCTGTTCCTCCTCCAGTGCTCTTGTGTCCCCTCTCTTTGTCTTGCAGGTGTCCATTCTGCAAGTCAAAAGGTGAACAAATAGAGAAACCATTACTCAAAGGAGTGATGTCAACTACGTTTTGACCTCAGAGATCACTGCTGCAAGAATGTGGACTTAATGACCATCAGGGGAAAGATAAATATTCCTGAGTCTATTAAACAGGCGCAAGGTGGGGGGAAGATTTCTAAAATGAGTGACTGTGAGAGGAGGGGGCAGGGCAGACCTTTATGTTCAAAGCATACCATGTGAACTATTTGCACAGCAAGCTTCCAGGGTGGGGTCTGTGGTCATTAGGGTGGGATGCTTGGACAGGAGTGGGAGACATAAGAGGTTTTATTCCCCATAAAAGAGAAGAACCTTAAAATAGGTTCAGTGGAGTCAAAAAGGTTTGACCTCAAAATACCAGGCGAAAAAGTCATATTTGCTCATCTGGAAGTCAACGCCTTCACAAGTTTGGAGAATATGTGTCACACTGTTACAGTGGGAACACTCACCTATGGTTTTTAAAACATTAAAAACCATGTTTTGTGCACAAACAGATCATTTGTGTGATGAATACCTTTGTAAACAGAGAAATAAAGAGAACAGTACATCATATTATCAGGTCACATAAGTTCTATATCTTTAAATCCTAAGGACAAATCAAGGATTGGATCTTCAAACAGTTATAAAATAACGGACTTAAAGGGGAAATGATAACATTCATCTCCTGGCTAGAGTCACTGGTTTGTTAACAGATTACAAGTTGAAGTACAGTAATGATAAAAAGTGTATTTATTCTTTTTTGACCAACATCGTTCTGATCTGTTCGAGTCCCACTGAGGCCCTGTTGTTGTTGTTGTTGTTGTTGTTGTGGATGTTGTTGTTGTTGTTGTTGTCTTCTGACGGGAATATATTGATTTGTTAGTATATTATAAACAGAACATTTATCCAATTTCTATATCAAACTATTGGACTTGATCCTCAAAGTATTTTTGGTTTTGATGATCATACCTTTTACCCTCACCAAGTTAAGTTTTAATTGAAGTCTTTCTTTCATTTAAGTATTTTTATATCTACTAAAAGAGAAGGATCTGGATGCCTACAATACTACAAGCTTATTCAGCACAGTGACACAAACAGCGTAGTGAAGTTACATTTTAAAGCACTTTATTCAAGTTTATGCAGTTGATGCAATTTTTTTTATATGTTAACTCTACAAAATGTAAGACATAGACAGTCTGACTTTTTCCTCCTTCTACATGTCTAACACATATGAAAGTGTATTTGCAGCTCCAGATCTAATGACAAAAAAAAAAGGACTCAACTACTCTTAGGAGATGATATAGCTAGATTATTCTTCATTCAAAAAATTTGAATCTAAAAATGAAACATCCGAAGAACAGAACTGTGCAGTCCATGTTTGAATCTTTCTGGTCCGATTGACCCACCTTTACAGAATCACAACATCCACAGTGAATTATATTATAAGCTGCACGCTGCAGTAACATATCTGACACTCATCCTTCTACACCTCTAACTCCCTGGAGAAGAAAAGAGCCTCTGCATGAGCATGTCGCTCAGCCACTCACAAGGTTTTATTTCTCTCTCAGGGAGGGGGGGCACCCATGGGCTCGGTAGGGAGGGGGATGTGATGATGATGATGATTTAGTATTTTCAGAGCAGGAGGGTCTTAAATAGTTGGTGTTAATGATCACATAGAGCCTGGTTAACAGCGAAACCATTGTAACTGCAAGAACTCACCATCTGCAGGCTCCGTTTCTGCTACCGTCTGAATGCATATGAATCCGAGCTGGACGGCACCTGTTGGGGATTCTTGCCCTTGACACTGATCAGGTCTGCTGGGTGCTGCTGGGTGCGGTTTTGGTATCGTTCTAACCCAGACTTGAACTCCCTCACAGCTGTCATTGCTCCACACAGCTATGCTAAACCCTCTGGCACAGAGAGGAGAACTGGGTGATACAACAAGAGAGAAAGAGGAGGGAGTGACATTAAATATGCCAATAAAGTTTTCAAAAATCAATGCATTTTATAAACACAGCACGAAACATATTAAATACATAGAAGTGTTCATAACACATTTTGTTTCCTGGGCTGATGACAGCAAAGGAGCTGTACGTTTATTGAACATGTGAAGGACTTCAGATACAAGTTACTTTGATGGCCTTTTGATAGCAGCCAGAGATAGTAACTGTACCATTTGCTTTAGTTCACTTCTTCTATTTGAATGACATCACATTCAATGATATAATTATTGGATTATTAAAAACTATTTCACATGTATGCAGATCATAGTTTCATTTTGAAAACATATAATCAGTTAATTTCATAGTATTCTCTTCTTGACTTTAAACTCTAAAGCACGATAAAAACAAGTTCAATAACCTTTGCCTCAACCCGTCACATTACGTTGCTGTTCACAGATTGCAAACAAAAACACAATAATATCATAAATGATGAAATAACATTATGCTACATAATGCACTCTAAGCATGTCTTCATTAACTCAGAGATGTTGTTTAAGGCAGCCTTTCTGTGATTCAAAGAAAGCTTTTGAATGTTTGCATTTATTAACCTGCATTTCTTTGTAACATAACAATTAGTGAGGTCTTATACCTGCTCTTTTGTGAAGCGTCTCGAGATAACATGTGTAAGGAATTGGCTCTGGACAAATAAAGATTGATTGATAATGAAAATGCTGCATTAACTCACAAGCAAAACCCACATGTCTTAACTGCAATAGCCTATTTTAAGACGCAGTCAACAACATAATCAAAGTTATAATCTGCTGCTAAAATTCTAACAACTTTGACTGTTGTTAACAATAAGTTACGAGTTAGTTTTGGACTTTGGGAAACTTTGTTCACTTCTTGTAAGAGATACAATTAAATTTGGATGATGAATTTAAGGAGAACACAAGCAGGACATATATTCAAAGGCCCAATTCATACACAAATTCACAACAAAATTTAACTTTTTTATCACTTTTTGTAGGTCTATCTACCAGGCACCTCAGATATTATTGTTCAGAATAGCTTTGCCGTAAAAACTTTATTTAAATACATTTTTTTTTTAAATGTTTGCATGTATAAACCCTAGGTATAAACCTGAATGTTTTCACTGTACTTTTACTTTATATAGCCCCTACTGTTCTCTGAATAAGGTTTCAAGAACGTGTTGTTGAATAATTACAAAAAGCACAACATATTTATGCTTATTCTAAATTCTTACCTGCTTTAATTCATGTTTATAACTGAAAACTTCAGCGTTAAAACAGAGTTGGACCTTTAAAGTAACTTTACAAGCAATGCTTTTCTTTGGCTTGTAGCGCCCTCTACTGGTCAGGCGGCGTAATTACATCCGAGGGAGCTAAGAAGGGAAAACAGAGGAAAGGTTTGAAAGGAGGGGCAGGGTTTATATGAATTTCACAGACATGGTCGTATTCTTAAAAATGTTAGTTTAAAATACTGAGTAATGTGACCCCTTCGCGTATGAAACGTGGTATTTTAGAAGAACTTGGATGACGCATTTTAAAGCGGTAGCCAATGCTGGGCTAGTTAGTTCTTAAACTTATTCGAGAGTCTAACAGAGTCCAAAGTCCCCTGAGACTCAGCAGAAAAAGATAAGTTGGGGCTGAGAAAGATATTTATTAAGATAACGTTGTTGGAACAAAACACACACAAAAACAGACACCAACCGCCATGTTTCTTGAAACTTCAGAAATAAGGAAGTAGTGGGCTCACCTTCTTCCAGCAGAGTTGTACACAGGTGAGGGAGTGGCCAGCTGCCGCCTCCTGCTCCCCTAACAGACTGTCAGGCCTAGACTCTCCGGGAGGAATAACGCTCTGTGTCCGCCTTTTATTCTCTGAGGAAATCAATCAGAACCAGGTAAGACGCAAGAATGACTTATGTTTATGTCTATATCTGCGCAGGGTTTTCAAAACTTATGCCGAGTTTGAGTTGAAAAAGTTATCAGTGATTCAAGTAGGTCCGCAATTATAGAGATTAACGCAATTTACGCCTGGCCGAGGCCTGTATTTAAGACCATTACAGAAGTTTTAAACTATAGGTTTTCTATTCAAATCTTTAAAAAAACAACAGCTATGTCTTCCTTTCAAAGATTTGTTTTTTATTTTCGTTGGGACCATGCAAAATGTTCAACTTAACTTTGAAGTTTTAATAATTGCATTTCCATAGTAGTGAACTGATTTTAGTGGTACAATGTGAAGTTGTAGTTTTCTCCCAGAGAGAGAGAACTTTGTTCATTATCACAGCATGTCTGTGCAGGTGGAGGAGCAGCCTCCACATTCCAGTGCCTGGGGTCATGACGGAGCAGTGTGCAGAACCTCAGCAGCACAACACATTTCACATAGCAGGCCTGTCTGAATGCCTGCCTGTGTTGACAAGCAACTACCATACCTGCCTAGTGAAGCTCGAAATGCACAGATTTACAGTTAGCAGAATTACGATGAATAGTCTTTTATTTAAAAAAATATCCTTTTGTTAAATTATCATCACAGTTTAATGAAAAAAACCCCACTTCAGGTCACCTCACTTCAGGTCTATTTCCTCACAATAATTTACCTCACAGTTTTTCTTTTATGTAAACACACAGGAGAGCAACCTGATGACACTTAGATGCAACAAATGGCTCTTACTACAATCTGGAGTGCATGTTTTGACAGATTGTAGTGATCCTCCATTGCACCACTGTCAACAGAAGAAGAACTTATAGGCCCTGTAGGCTGAAAAGGCTGTATTTTTAGATCCATACTGATATTTAGGAGTTTAAATAATCTATATTTTTGATTGAAGTCTCTTATTTGCCATAAACAAAACCCCAAATCATTGGATAGCATGGAAAAAAGTACATGAATATCAGTGTAATTATTTGGGGCCAACTTTGAATTGATGATACAAAGAAGCACTCAAATACAGGCATAAGTTTAAACATATTGTGGAATGATTGTAGTGGCATAAAGCCTCGTCCTTTTCTCAGTGAGGCCTTTGTTGAAGTCTGTTGCTTCTCCACCGACTGCTGTGGAATTTCATTCTCATTCGTCACAATCTGTCCCTATAAATCAGCCCCCTGTCCGTCACCTCCTGACGTCTCACCAGGAGAAAGAGAATATCTAACAGAGCACAACAGTTCAGAGCGGAAGTATGGCTGCTATGATGATGAGGAGGAATAACTGCGAATGCGGAAAAAAAATATTTGGATGCTGGACTAAGTCTGGAAATTGGTCTGGTAGCTGGAGAGGTGCCAGTTCACATCCTGAGCATTGAGACCCTTGAGCAAGGCACAGCCCGGGACAGCTCACTCTGACATCTCTCCATTAGTGCATGTCCATAGGATCCTGTTTGTGCACGAGTGTCTATTCCAGCCTATATGTGCGACTGAGTGGTGATGGAGTTATAGTCTCTCCTTTTCTGATAAAAAATCTCCCTTGGGAACAGTTGTTACCACAACAACTCATGTGCAGGCATGACAGTGAGAAAAAGCAACAACAGTGTGATCTTGAAATTTTGACTTGCTTTTGTAAAAAAAAAACTAGATCTGTGACAAACAAGTCGAAGAAGCACTACAGGCCTGTAAGTGCTTTCAAGAAGAGTCTTTAAAAAACAAACAACGAGTAAGGTCTTTGACGTTCTTTTTGTAAAGTGTCTTCAGATAAAGATCGATAAAGACTTGCTTTCTGCATTATAATGTATATTTGTGATATTTATGAGCGATCAGTCTGTTGGTTAATGCTGCCGTGCTTACAAATTATTGAACAGTTAATCAAAATACCACCATTTATTGTATTTCTGGTATCTTTACAAAAACAGTGAAAGAAGTTCATTAACATTGTCCTACAAAAATGAACATAAAAATACCGTGTAAATGGGAGCGCAGGTGGCCTGGTGGTTGGTGTGCACACACCCCATGTGCCCCAACTCCTCCAAGTTGACGGCCCAGGTTTGAATCCGGCCTGTGCACGGTGTTCCCCACTCTCTCTATCTCAGATTTCTGACTCTCTCTATCCACTGTCCTATCTCTCTAATAAAAGGCCCAAAAATACACCTTAAAAGAAGAAAATACAGTGTAAATGTGAGGTCAAATTGTGATTCCTATCTGTAAATATCTGAATCCGGAATAAGTTAATAAATCCAGGCCTTCGGTTTAGGTGTAGGTTCACTTGAACTATAAATTGCTGCTATTTTAGTCAATTATACTTACATGTTGTCTTTCAGTTTGTTGGAGAAAGCATCACTGAAGTATCCCTGAATCCTTAAGGGACTTGAAATTGCTGATTTGTCTCAACATTAGTTCAAAACTCTTACTTTAAAAGTTTAAACTTAAAGCTTACTTTAATGATGGCTGAGTTCCGTATAGGTGGGAACATTTCAAGGTTTTATTACGTGCATACTGGCCTGCCTTTGGAGGCTTCATGGTGCACTGAATGGAACAGTTACCCTTTGCGTTTAAGTTTTATTCTGTCACCTTTTCATGCTACCAAAAGTCAATATATTAGCCATTTAGAAGGTCTTTTTCGATTCGTTAACAAGCCCTATTTGTTAAGACCCAGTCCTTCTGTACTGAATTGTTTCGTGTTTTAGTGTTTCAGTGTCAAAGAACCAGAACTACACAAGAATCAGGTCTCACACACTTGTTAAAACCTGACCCATCGAGGTCACTGACAGTTTGAACTTTGACTAATGTTTCTTTCTTATTTCCTTTTGCTGTTTTTCATTGATGAATAATGAATCGATAATAACCACTTTATTGACAACTTCCAACCAACCTTCTTGTGTCGTCTATAATTTCTTTTTGAGACTGAAACAAGCTAAATATTTGAGCACAACAGATTTTGCAATGCTGTCTGAGAATGTGTAGCAACGTGTAATGTATATGTGTCTCCAGGTTGCCTCATTATATCTTCCACATAAACACCGGGTTGTATTTGTATATCCACAGCCCCTCATAGTGTAAGCATTCTTAAACCCCCCCTCTCTCCGGCCTCCCACACCCAGGTGATGGTGCAACATGCCGTCCATGCTGCACACTCATCCTCTCTCTCTCTCTCTTTTTGCCCTTTCTCTCTTTCTCACTATACAAACACACATACTTACACACTAACACACCCACACGGCCCTGCTGGGGAATTCATGGCCTCAGGCTAACAAAACACAACCCCGTCCAACAGCAGAAACTATCACAGCTCGGCTCCCGCACAGCAGACTTAACAGCATGGAGCTTCATTTATGAGAAAAAATAACGTTACGAAGGCCAGAGGGCACTTTTCTGACGACTCTGCCGTAAGGTGGGTAACTGTCAGAAATCTCTGATTACAGATGGGTGTGTTGTCGAGGAATTTAGCTCAATCTGTCTGTGTTTGCTGAGTCAACATGCCTGAAGATTTTGATTGACAGGACAGAATATTAATGGAGGACTGGAGTTCGACTTTCCCTCTTGATGTGTTTTCTTGATAATTTGTACCCGATGCATCAGTAGTTTGCTGCCTTTAAGAGGGTTCAATTCTACCTGGAAGTTCAATCAATGTGTGTGTAGGGTTTTTTGTATCCAGTGGAAAGCTTCTTTTTTTTTCTTCTGTTTTCAAGCGTGTAGTTGTGGCTGTGGCTGCAAGTTTTTACTGTTTAGTAACAAACTCTGGGTTTGTTCAAAGCTAAGTGGTTGGAGAAGAATCTCCTGTTGCTTGGAGTTATTCCTTATGCAGTATTCCTGTCTTAAAGGACCAGTGTGACATTTTTGGAAATACTTAGATTTGGTTTGAAGAGTTCTTTTTGGTAAATATGAAGCAGTATGTTCCAGGCTCTCATGTTCCCACCTTGATGGGTAAGGTATTACTCACAATAAATGTGAAGGGAGATACAAGTTTTAAATGCACTTTAAAGGTCAAATTTGTCCAGCAACTGTTAAGATATCAATGTTTAAAATCAAATAACTGCTTAACTAGCAAATGTAAAGCCATAGGCTGCAAGGCGTACGCAAAAAAAACCCGAAACGAAATACAGTAAACTGTAGTGTGCTTTTAATACATCAACCCTGGGAAAAGACATTGACCATTAAACCCAGAGGGGAAAAACATTCCTTAGAACATATACCCCCTTGAAAAGTCTTTTAAGTGCATTATATTGAGAGGAGTTTGATCTTGGGGAGAGAAGACTCTGAGAACAGAGACGCTCTCATTTAAAGCTAGCATGAGTAGTTAGTCATTGCTTAGAAACAAGGAGAAACAACCAGCCTGGCTCTGTGCAGAGGTAACAAAATCAACACATTTGCACCTCTTAAGCTAACTAGCTAACAAATTGATCCTGATTTTTTTTTTTAAATCCATTACAAAAAAGTTGAGTGAAAACAACCTCATTGCAATCACAGGAAGTCACTTGACTCAGCCAAATTGCTCAGGTACAAAACCACATTTAAATCCCCAAATGTGAGGTTTTACCTTTTTTGTATGTACTAAACAACTGGAACACAGTTTGTAAAGTAGGACGCCTCTGAGGCCCTGTTCTGGCAGGTATTGTTGTCAGCAAACAGAGCCAGTTTAGCAGCCTGTTTCCAGTCTTTATGCTAATCTAGATTAGCCTTCTACTTAGTCTAGATTAGTATTGAACATTACGATGTGACAGCAGAAGAAAAGGCAAACCTTTGAGCCTCAACAGATACAGAAGAGATTCCTCCTTACTACAAGTGTGTTCACCTCTGTTCTTTTGAGTAGGATGAATCAACTCAGGTTGTTCAATAGTCCAGAGTTACTCCATGACAGTCATCACTCTGTTATTCAATGATATGTGGTTTCAGAATGACCCGATTCGTTATTTCTGACAGCCTGTTGACAGGTATATTCCTCTGCCACACTAAAATGTCAAACTAATTGAAATGAAAATGTAGTTTTTATTTTGCATTCAGGAAAAAGGCATCATTTGAGGAGCTTCCATTGTTGCTATAGGTGCTACAAGTCTCCACACTGTCACAGTTTTGCTGTATGAATCACACAGGCCCTCACTTGAAATCACGGTGAGGAAGGAATGTAATCGGCGGATCTCAGGGTGAATTGTTGTGAGTCATAGACCTACAGTACATGGCACAACATCACAGCATCAAGGTGAAGCAGAGATGACAGTTAGTGCTGTAAGGAGGCAGGCGTAGGTGTGTATTATTGTGTAACAAATTGTCACGGCAGACTTCCACTCAATCTAAGAAGTTGGATTTCGGCTTTTCCTGGACCATCAAAATGAGAAAACTAGTACCTAATTATCAGAGCCGGATCTATAAAGCTGTCGGGCTGATACTGACTCACTACATATATATCATTAATGCGCTTTATGTGCATCAATAATACAGAGGAACACTTTTTCTAGATAACATTTAGTAGGGGTGATAATTGTATTGATCTCAGTATCTCTAAGCAGTGAGATTTTTCTTTTCAAATGTGAACAGGTATCGGTCTCAAATATTCCATATGTGTCAGAATGTGCTTATTAAACGAGGCTATCCTCCTTCCACCTCATTTCTCTACTTTACATTCAAGATCAAGACTCTAGCATCGGATGTTCCAGAGCTCATTCCACGTTTATTAAAGTTGTTTCTTGTGTCTTTGTTAAAAGGATGCTGTTGATATGATGGTGCCCACCCAGCCTTGACAATGTACGAGGTGATGTCAGGGGATACCCTGGCCTGGAAGGTGCCCAGTCCGAGACAAAGTGACGCAGAGCCCAGCCCAGAGTCGCTCTTCCCTGGGGATGGAGGGCCCACCAAAATACTCAAAGTTTGTTTCTGCACCAACAATAACCTGGGCAAGAACTTCAAGCTTGTGAAATGTGACAGCTCCTGGCAAATCAGGGTGAGAGTAATCTAAGAAAAATATGGGTGAAGGGAGGTGATGTGTCAGAAGACTCTTGATTTGATTAAGTATTGGAATAAAAGAGTCAGAGATCTGTTTTATGTGGCATCCTTAACATGCAAGAAAGATAATAAAACTGTTACATCTGCAGATATAATTCCTATCTCTTCGTCAGTGTATTGCCAAAGATATTCTTTATTTTTCTCCCTCTGGCTGAGTTTTAAAGCGTATTTATCAGCCACTACACATAAGCTAATATTAACTACCATGTAGCCATGATAAGGTCCAAAGATTCATGGTCATTTTTTGGGGGGTGAACAAAGTTTTTTTCTTTTTTCATCAGGCAATTATTCGTTCGATTCTGATCAGCGGTCGATTGGGGCCGAACATCGAACACGCAGGATGCTACGGTCTCCTGCTGAAACACCTGAAGTCAGAAGAGCTTCACTGGCTGCACCCGGATCTGACTGTAGGGGAGGTGGAGCAACGCTACGAGAGCCATCATGTAGAAGCTGAGTGGAGGTGCAGAATGAATCCCGGGATGTTTATATCGCATTTTGTTTTTCTTTTAGACGAACATGACACTTGAAACATTTACATGGAGTAAATCTGTTTTCTGATTTTTAATGCAGGTATGACCTTCGTATCAGATACGTTCCTGTCAATTTCTTGGAAAAATTCAAAGACGACAGATCTACGTTTGTATATTTTTACCAACAGGTAATATGCTAGAGCTTATTGGAACCTCAACATTTTGACTTGTATAGAATTCAGTTTTGCCACTGGATGATGGCAATAAAAAGTGTTTATGTCATACTATGTTAAAGAGATAAGCCAGCTTGAAATCACTTTGTCTCATCTGGTTATGTTTTGATAATAATAATTAATAATTATTAATAATTGATTAATAATAATCATCTAAAACCATATGCTGTTATGGGCTAATTTCCTGTTATTACCATGAATATGTTCCAGTCTGTCTTGGCTACATTGTTCTCTTCCTGGCTGCCTGTTATGCTTCAGACAAAAACATACAAACTGTTTTTATACCTCCAGCATTTTCAGTATATAAAGTGTGCTGTCCGCCACTTAAAGGCAGGGTTGGTCATTTTCTCCAGATACGCTTTTTAAGATTTTGGTTGAAATTGTCTTTAGGTCCTGACAGACATTAATAACTCGTGTGCTCTGAAAAAGGAACAAAGAAAATCCGTCATCTGTAGCGGTTGTAAGCCTGTAAAAACTTCGACCAATGTCTGTCAAGAGGTACCAATCTGATGAACCAATCACGCCTCCCTGTCTCCCTGCTCCTTCTCTACCCCATGCATGCACGAGCCCACACTCAAAGCATGAGCTGAGGTCCCCTTCTGGACCAATGGCGCTTGTGCATGTAAGTGAGGGGCGTGGCTTTTCAGGGAGCACAGAGGGGAGGGGGTGGGTGCAGATGGAGCACTGAGGGAATGCTACTTTCAAAATCATGCTAGTTTTCGAAAATTACCAACCCTGCCTTTAACATAAGAAAGTTTGTGATGGAGTAAAAAAAGCAAATAAAACTATTGAATTCACTAACATACCCATAATATTTTACAGTAGCTTAATACTCCATAGTTGCTAAACATTGGAATATACAGTATATATTTGTTTTGCCTCAGGTGCGGAGTGATTACATGCAGTATCATGCTAGTAAGGTCAGTGATGGGATGTCGCTGCAGCTCGGCTGTTTGGAAATCAGGTATGTCACTGCATTCCTCTCATTCTCTTCCTCTGCATTGTCAAACTCTAACCAGCTCCATTATGTCACCTCTATCACTGCACTCAGATAAACACTTGATAGAGCTATTCCGACATGTGTCCTACTGCATGTTCTGTGGTCAGTGATTATGGTTTATAATGAATAATGTCCTGATTATCAGTGTGTTCTGTAAGGAGATGATCATTTGAGTTATTGTTCAGGATGAAGGACATTTGATGGGATAGTTTTAATTGGTTGCCAAGCTGATGTATTTCTTTGCTCTGTTTTTACAGGAGGTTCTATAAAGACATGAATTCAAAAGGTCTAGAAAAGAAGTCCAACTTTGAGTTGCTGGAGTAAGTTTTTATCCTTCCTGAATTCCTCAAACTTAATTGTAATGAAATGAAAATGTTGAACATGTGATGTTTTACTTTAATGAACAAATACAAGATAAATACCTTTTTTGTTTTATCTGAATGTTTTTGTACTAATATAGAAAAGAAGTGGGCCTGGACCTTTTCTTTCCTCAAGAGCTGATAAACAGCATGAAGGTAATCGCTCTAAACATTGATTTGATTCATTACATTATCTACTAGTGAATGGTCAACCAGACCTTCAAAACTCAATTCTGTTTGTTTGTGATCCAGTCAAGGCAGCTTCGGAAGTTGATCCAGCAAACGTTTCAACAGTTCGCCACACTCAAAGAGGACGACTGTATGGTGAAGTTTTTCGAGACCCTCAGAGAGTTCATCAATTATGATGAAGAGGCCTTCCCGTGTGAACTAGTGGTGAGTGGTGACATCATGTGTTGAGTAACAAAAGGTCTTCTGATAATCGTGGATAAACAACTTTGGTCTGCTCTGGATCATTGATATTACAAACGCTAACACTCTGTCACTTGTCAACAGCAAGGTTGGAGTCTGTCGGTGGAGCTGGTCATCGGTGGGAGGGGAATCCGCCAACGCACACAGAAGGATTCAGCGGTAAGCAGGGTGATGATATTGGTCAAACTACTTAAATGTAGGTTATTTTCATTTTCGAAAGCTTAAACCTTTCCACATACTGCACACTGTGTTGCATAATGTTACTACGCTAGCATTGGTCCAGGATTTCTGTTGTAGGATAGTTGGACATTTTGGAAAGTGTGAATATATGATGAAAAGATTGGCATCAGTCTGATGTCTCCACTTTAAATACAAAGCTACCACCAGCAGTGTGGTCTACTTAGCCTAGCTTAGCATAAAGACTAGACTAAAAGCAAGGGGAGAGAGCATGCCTGGCTGTATACAAATAAATAAAAGAACTTCTGAAGATCACTAATAGTGGCTTCTAAAAAAGAAATAGGCCTATGGTTGGCATATATATATGTGTTAAACCTCAAGTTACTGTTGTTGCACTCAGGTACATTGAAAAAGAGCTCTATTGGTGGCTACCTGCTGTGTTTTGGGGGGACTTTTTGTGTCTTTATTGGAGAGACTGGACAGTGGATAGATTCTGAAATTATGGACAGAGAGAGTGGGGAGGTCAGTTTTGAACCTAGGCCGCCCGCTTTGAGGAATACATCCTCTGTACATTGGGCACAAGCCATTACCATTCAGCCAACAGCGCCCCTGCTATGCAGCTAAGCTAACTGCTTCCCATTCACCATATAAAAAAACTTTTCCTGTTACTCTTGGCAAAAAGAGGTTTAACATAATTCACAAACTTTTCATCTTTTCCTTGAAACATAAACGTTTTGTTATGAGAGTTTGAATGTATTCTACTGTATTGTGTATTGTGTATGAACTTAACTCCTGGTGGAATTTCCCCCCCTCTAAACATACTAAGCATCTTCATATCTCTTAACCACATGCTAAGGTCACAGCATCATGTGGATGCGACATCATTATTTATCTCACAGTTTGACAAATGTAATAAATCTCATCATCATTTCCTTTCTTGCTTTCCTCTCTTTTTGTGCCTCAGGCTGTTTTTCTGGCCGACTTCAAACAGATCAAGAGAATACAATGCTTAACTCAGAGCGACGGTAAAGCTCTCATAAACTTTGACATAGAGGGGGCCAGACAAGTGAGTATTACGATGATGCAATCTTCCTATTTTACAATTTTACTCTGCACGCAGTTAAGAATCTGAACGGCCAAAATTAGCAGGCACGTTTATTACAGAAGGTGTCTGCGCAGGAAATGTGTCCTGGTACATGTGCCCTATTTTCTTCTCTTCTTATAGCGTCTGTCGATCAATGTGGCCACGGTCCCTATGGCAGAGAACATGATGGACCTTATTGATGGCTACTGCCGCTTGGAAAATGACACAGATGATACTGTAATCTACCGACAAAATAAAGGTGTGTATGACTCAGCCACTTCCCCTACTGCTCTTAACACCACTGTAATTAAATCTTACATAAAGGGCAGGCAGACGTGGAAGGGATGGGGCATATTTGGTTGCCTTGAGAGCAGTATGATGAACTTTTAAACTGTATAATTTCAACTCATTTGGATTTATTAAAGCTAATTTCTATTCTAGATGCAAATGCACGAACTGCCCTACCCGAGCTCCCCACAAGGTGAGTGGATTCTGGCTGTTTCACACCTCTGAATGATTTGTGACCACTCTCCGCCTCAGTATAGCCGCCCTCCTTCCCTCTTTGGTTGTTATATGAGATGAAAAGTTCGAGTAATTGATGAAAGGGGATGTTTTATTGAATCATCCTGTCAGAGCTCTGAGGAGCCATAAGTCGACAATTTATGACTTGGGCTCTCTCTCTCTTTTCTCTGGAGCAGCAGAGACACCAGCTCCATCAGGCACAGTATGGGTGAGAGGACAGTTCTCATTCTTGAAAGAGTCATTATCTAACAAAAAGAAGATATAGGTGACTAAAAGAAGTACAGAGATCATGAACAAGTTAAATAAAAGTTCATCTTTTCTTTTTTTCCAGGCTCAGATATCTATTGTGAAATTCTCGATGAAAGGCCAAGATCAGGTGTGTTGAATGTTGAACTTTTTTTTTGCAGCATATTCATTGTAAAAAAAATCTCTTTTGAACTGCCATCAATTTTGTTTTGTAGTTGTTAAGTACGGGATCGACCGAAGTGACATTGTTCTCGGACGAATCCTGGGTGAGGGCTTTTTCGGGGAAGTCTACGATGGAGTTTACAAAAAAGCTGTAAGTGTGGCGGCTTCCTATCACAAGCTAGCCGAAACTTTTGGCAAAAAAAAAAAAAAATCATATAAAGTTATAAAACTATCCTAAAGATTGACTTTCTCTGATGCAGGCAAGCTTGCTGTATAATTAAAGCAGATATTTACGTTACCAGTAGTCAAGTTTGCTTCACAGGTCATGTCATTTTGAAATATAAAACCTTAAAGAAATCAATTGTTTAGGTTTCACATTTCTCCAGTACCAAAGATAAAGTCTTAAGATTGTTTTTTCTTCAGCCAAATGTCCAAAAAAAGTGACCAAAACATGATCAGATTGTTAATTAGATGCAATTAATCATCTAATCCCTTAACTGATCGATTTGGCTCTACAGTAAGGTGTTGTCTGTTTCAAACATGCTACAGTGTGCACAGAAAGAGCTTGTTTTCTTTAACACTCTCACTGTTTAAAACGCATGTCAATTCTCAGCAGCCGTAAAAAAAAAATGTGGCTCATTGATTTCACAGGATGGCGACAGAGTTAATGTGGCAGTGAAAACCTGCAAAGACTGCTCACCTGATGTGATGGAGAAGTTCATGAGTGAAGCAGGTAATTGGAAAATTATCCAAAAGAGAATGTCAGGATGCTGATAACTACGTTAATAACAAATATGTGTGAACTCCTTGTATTTGTCAGTTATAATGAAGAACCTGGATCATCAGCACATTGTCAAACTGATTGGGATCATGGAGGAGGATCCTGTGTGGATCGTCATGGAGCTTTATGAGCACGGAGAGGTTTGTGTTTATCCTCATGTCAGTCTGAGTATTTTAGTTTAAATCATATTGTGTAGTTAAAGTGTAGTTTGAGAGGAGATCAGTGTGCTCATCAAAAACGACTACAGCCCAATGAAATCTAGCATGAGTCATGTCTGATTGTGTTTTTGCTACATTCATCCACCTCCATATGACAGACACACCCTCATAGATGTGTTTTAGTCTTGTCTAAATGTTGTCTCTCTTGCAGCTCGGTAACTACCTGACTCAGAACCAGAAGACACTGACAAACATTACCCTGGTGCTGTTCACCCTGCAGATCTGCAAAGCTCTTGTCTACCTGGAGGGGGTCAACATGGTGCACAGGTTAGAGACTCCGCTAATTTTTTCTGCAGGATACTGGAATATGTCTTTTTTTCTGTTGATCATGTTGTCGATATGATTGGAAGAATTGCTAACACAGTATATATGAACAATGAAGCTATCACCAACAATCAGTCCAATTAACTGACAAAATCTTCTGTAACTTGGGGCGGCAGTAGCTCAGTCTGTAGGGACGTGGGTTGGGAACCGGAGGGTCACCGGCACGGACCAAGTCCGGAAATTGGTCTGGTAGCTGGAGAGTTGCCAGTCCACTTCCTGAGCACTGCCTCGAGGTGACCTTGAGCAAGGCACTGAACCCCCCAAAAAAACTGCTCTGGAGCGCTCGCTGTGGGCAGCCCCCTCTCCATCAATTAACAGAAAGTAAATGTGAGATGAAAACTCATTCTTTCTGCAGAATGTTATCGTCAAGTTTCAGGCAGTAGAGCTGCCTCTCCAGGACTCAATCTGCTGTGAAGAAAAAACACAGAAAGAGGAAATTAGTTTCTGCCGGTTTGGAAAAAGTTAAACATTCCTTTTGTATCTTTGATGCTGTGTTTTGGGAACACTGAAGCATTAGAGAAGTAAATTCAGGCCATCAGTGAGGATCAGTTCACGCTCTGTGCTTGGCCTGTATCAAACTAAATTGTTTACAATTTCTGCTTTTTATAATAATATCTATCTGTACATTATAAAACTTTCTTTTTTCTTCTTTTTGAAACAGAGACATCGCTGTTCGGAACGTGTTAGTTGCCAGTCCAGACTGTGTGAAGCTCGGAGACTTCGGTCTGTCAAGATACATCGAGGATGAAGAATACTACAAAGGTAAGAGAGGAACTAAGGGAAATTAAAAGCTGGACTTGTTAACTTGTGTGTAATTGTCTAAATTGTAAAAAGAACAACAATTTGACTTTTAGACAATAACAGAAATAATAATCTCTATACTTTCATCCTACATGTCAAAATACCATACGAGTAAAGAGGAAAAATACAACCACATTGTAGCCACATTTATATTTCTGTTACGTCAATAAAACAAAATCTCACAATACCAACGTCTCCTATTTCCTTGCAGCGTCTGTTACTCGGTTGCCAATCAAGTGGATGGCTCCAGAGTCCATCAACTTCAGACGTTTCACGTCAGCCAGTGATGTGTGGATGTTTGGTGAGTTTGTGACACACTAACACACGGCACAGTGGCAAAAACATTTCATGTAAGTAGGGCACAAGACAGGAAGCACACTCAACCAGACATGAAAAAGAGAAGGTGGCTGGTTAATCTTCAACTCGAAATGTTACTGAAGATTTTATAATGCCATAAAAATGATTGAATGATATAAAGGGACTACTGTGTGAATGGAAGCCCAGAGTTTTCAAAGTACTGTTGGCACACAACATTTTATTTTTTTCTAGAGGTAAAAATCAAAACAATGTAAGAATCATAAGTAATCATAGTATTTATCATCGGGAATAAATAACAGAAAGTACTTGTTACAGCGTCTTGTGTTTCTCTGTTTACATTACTTAATAGCCGTGTGTGTGTGGGAGATAATGAGTTGTGGGCAGCAGCCATTTTTCTGGCTGGAGAACCGAGACGTCATTAACCAGCTGGAGCAGGGAATCAGGCTGCCCAAACCAGACAACTGCCCACCTGCCCTGTACTCACTCATGACCCGCTGCTGGTCCTACGACCCTGGAGAGAGACCAAACTTTACAGAGCTGGTGGTCAAGATCAGGTGATGCTTTATTATTCAATTTGTACAAAGAATTATTGCAAAAGGTATAAATGCACAGAGTTGAACTAGATCTGACAGTGCTGGTTCCACTGGTACATTGAAGCCTTGACTTAAGAAGAAGTGAGATCCTTCCATGGCCGGTTAGTGAGGAAATACTGACGAACAACCGTGCTCTGAATTTTGTATATACATTTGAAATTATTCAGTGCAGTAAATACTTGCCTTGTATATCAGTAACAATCTGGAGACACATTAAGTACTGCAGTACAAGAGTTATGATTAAATATATTGCAATATATTTCAAAATAAAAGCATGGTGTTATAAAGTGTTTTTTTTTACAATCTTAGCTCTAAAGTCAGGGATTAGTTAGAAAACGTTTTACACCGATCTAAACAAAAGGAATTTAAATTACCAGAAAAAATTGATATTATTTTAATCAAAAATTGCAGCTGTTGGATAAAGTATCACAATACATATCATGTGAGACTCCGGTATATCAACATTTTCTCAAACCTGGGTTGTACGATTGTTACCAGAAATAAAAGCTCATTGTGTGTGTTTGTGTACCCTTTCACTACATCATGCATAACTTGTTCTCTTAAATCTGTTAGTGATGTCCACAAGATGGAGAAAGAGCAGGAAGTGGAAAGAGAGCGTGACAGGACGCGCTCTGTAAAATATTTTGAACCCAAGTTCAACTTCAACGAGCCTCCTCCCAAGGTATGTATCCCTGTCAAATTCAGCAGTTATTTGTTTTGCAAAATGTACCTGTGCAGGTTTTTATACGTCTTTTTCAATGTTCCCTAAAGCCCTCAAGAATGAAACCAGGGAGGTTTGGGAACACGCTCAGTATTGGTCTTCACATTCAGGTACAGCAGTAAACAAAAATCATCTCTAAAGATTTTTATTTCCTCCAAGATGAAAGATTAGTCCAAAAATAAGTTCTGTTAAGTTTCGTATGTCTGTGTGTGTGTGTGTGTGTGTGTGTGTGTGTGTGTGTGTGTGTGTGTGTGTGTGTGTGTGTGTGTGTGTGTGTGTGTGTGTGTGTGTGTGTGTGTGTCTGTGCAGCTGAACGAGGCTTTGTGTGCCAGCTCACCTGACCTGGCCAGCCCATGTGAATATCAGTCACCTGTGGACTCCATGAACGCACTTACCCTGCCGGTCAGGTCCCCACGACGACGAAGCATGGGGGTAAGAAAAACTCTGCTGTGTTTATTTCTATTTTAAGTATTATTTGAAAAAGACGGTGCATTTAAAGATCAAAAATGACTTTGCGTGCTGTTAACCCATCATAGTTCTGTTTGGCAACCTGATTTTAGGAAGGCGAGTTTCTGCGACTGGAAGCGAACAGCCGGGAGGACGCCCAGCGCCTGTTGCAGCGGGACAGGCAGCACATGCAGTACACGCTCCGCCGGCAGAAAGCGCAGATGATGGAGGATGAAAAATGGCTGGAGATGGAGGAGAGACTCCTGGTGGGAAACAGAGCATCATTAACTTTTGTCAACCCCCTCTCTGTGTCTCTGTGTCCCCCTGCTCCAAAATTCAATGTGGCCCTGGAGGCTACGCTGAACGAGGCGTCGTTTAACAATTTAAAGCCGCTGGTTCACTCTCGACGCCCCGCTAGTTTAAATCTCAATGTTCCCCTGATAACAGTTCCAAAGAGGGGGTCCATGTCCATCATCTATAAAATGAATCTGCCTGTTCTTTTGCAGGACCCCATGGGACCAGAGGACCCTGGCAGCCTCGTGGTAGGTTTCCGCCTGTAAAAACTCTGATTTAGGAGTTAAAGGAGCAATATGTAAGATATCTACTTGATAAAATCTTAAAATTACCTAACCATATCAGACATTAAGGAAACATGTCATGCTGAAGTGCTAGCTTCTCTGACAACAACACAGCAGCCAGTATGTCCTCCCTCTAACTTTTGATTTGACAGTGTTCGCGACATGGCAACCCATGTGCGCATCGACACTAGGGAGGAGGGGGCAGGGGGAGACAGCTCTCTTCAATGTTTTGATTTTGGACTGCTGTACCCAATTTTAAACGCTACGTGTCAGAGCTGCATATTGCTCCTTTAAATGAAAAGAAAAATCCAGTTTGTTTCATGCATGATTCAATTCTTAATCCCATGGGACGAGGGCCTCGTGTTGTCAGCATGATGTGACAGGATGTGTAATAATGTCATTGTATGTGTATTTGTTATTTTGAAAGTAGCAGCAATGAAGCTAGAATATAATTCAATCAAAAGAATTTAAACAAGGTGAAGGGGCCACTGAAAGGTTCAAATCCAAAATTACAAGACTGAGGGAAGGGGAAAATAGTTTGAGAATTTCTAAGAAGAAATTGGTAAATGTGAGAGAAAGTAACACACAGATATTCACAGAGATAATATAGCCATACATGTGGGACAAGAAACTCAGAGTTTGGGGATTAAAGTGATAAAATGCTTTGTTAAGAAAGAGCATACGCCTTTTGTGCAGGCTGTGAGACTCAGTACAAATCTAATGAAAATAATTGTTATTCACTGTATAGGAAAACCTTTAGATCTGACAACGTATCTCTATTTTCTTAAGCTCAACGATAAATATGCAAAAAATGTGCAAAACGTCACATATTGATTGTTGTGGTTTACAAAAGTAAAGGAGACACATTTAGTGTGAGTGCATCCTTGAGGTAGTTATATTTAATACATGGTTGTTACAAATGAAAGATTTTGAAAAGTTTGCAAACAAGGAGAAAGTGTTTGTAAA
Source organism: Tautogolabrus adspersus (assembly GCA_020745685.1). Taxonomy (NCBI): domain Eukaryota; kingdom Metazoa; phylum Chordata; class Actinopteri; order Labriformes; family Labridae; genus Tautogolabrus; species Tautogolabrus adspersus. The sequence goes on along the minus strand of CM036543.1, from coordinate 18,362,274 downwards.
GCTTTGTACTTCTGCAAGTTTTCTTGTAGTTCAGTCTGAAATGAGAACTTCTGCTCTTGGAGAGGCTTTAGGTTACTCTTCAGGATGTCTGTAACTCATGAGATTTATCTTTTACTCTTTTCAGTCTCCTGAAGCCGACACAGAAAATGGTAAGTGTTGAAAAGAAAGTATCAAATCCACATTTTGTAATTCTATGATTCCTCTTTCTTTGTTTCTCTAATCGTTCATCTTTGTGCCCTGCAGCACCTCCAGAGAAGCCCCCACGGCTCACAGCACAGGTTATTATGACAATTCATTTTACAATTCTAATACCCTTCAACCCACTGAAAAGACACTTTAATTTCATTAGCTTTGAGATTGTCAAATGAAAAAGAAAGTATGATGAACTCAGTCACCTAAAAACAAAAAGGATTACCCTTCAGTTGAAAGAGCATAGACACCGCCATGCATTCAGAATGATGTCTAGTTATCTTTGTGTGAAGAATTTAATTATTAAAACACATCATACCTTGTCACCTAGCCTGCACCCACAGCAGAGCTGGACCGCTCGGATGACAAAGTGTACCATTCCGTCATGAACCTTGTCAAGGTCGTCGTCCAACTCAAGAATGACATCACCGAGCTACAACCCGAGCGATACATCACAATCGTCCAGGTAGACTGAGACAAATCTGTTTTTCTCTTCACTTTGACACTTTGTTGCTGCCTCATTGGCTCATTTGAGGTGCGTGAATGTAATCCAAAGACAGAAGCCTCGAGTATAGTATACAGCTGATAAATTCTCTGCATTGATCTCTGCCCACAGTCTACCGGGATGGCTTTACGAGATCTGATTCGCAGCGTGGATGACATACTGCCCACCTTACACGAGTCTATCAGGAACGAGGTACTGTTTATTGTCTGCAGCTTGTTTGCTGTGTTTTCTCTTCTTCCTACTCCCTCTCTTTATTGATTTTTTTTTATGTCCTTAAGCTGTTCTGCTGCTTGTCTCTGTAACAAAAAGTGAGTGAACTTCTTTTTAAACACAAAGAAACAAAGAGAACATTAACATTGTATGTTTTCTATTCTGGCTGAAGATACCATTTATCTTTACTTTGCATATTAGAGCAATTTCAGCCAGACATTTATCAGTTTATCAAAGAAGATGCAATTAAGTTTTCAATTTGATGCCGTCCTGAGACCCAGCGGGTTAATAAAATGCTTTTTTGTACAAATGAAAATGAACTGCTCGGAGTGTAACGCACTTGAATTCAGTCAACTCATCCCTGTTGCCCTGCCTTTCCACAAAACCATCTAAAGGCTGCACAAAGACATTTTATTTATGTCTGTAGTTCAAAATATTGTGGAGTTTAATTGGGCCTTTTTCATGGCATATCATTCTGATTTAACATTTCAAATCTTCACCCATTGTTTTTGGTTTACCATCCCCTCAGATCGAGGGCACCCAGAAGCTGCTGAACAACGACATGGCAGAGCTGATCAGCAAAATGCGTCTGGCCCAGCAGAACGCTATCACCTCTCTGAAGGAGGAGTGTAAGAAGCAGATGCTGGCTGCAGCTCACACTCTGGCTATGGACAGCAAGAACATGTTGGACGGTGTGGACCAGGCCAGAGTCAGGGCCAACTTAGCCAAGCCTGTGGCCCTCTAGTGGACTGTAAACAATCTTATTTTTTAAACATTGTCCTCATCTGTTGGTCAGAAATGACACACAGTTAAAGTCATCATTTCTGTAAATGAGTGTTGTTTAGTTTAAATATGATGCTAAAACTCAGTGGATGAAGTAGATGTATATTCTTGCCATGGTAGTATGTATACTAAAATTAATGGTTGCCTATCAGCATCATGTTTAGGTCAGGCTGACGCTTTGATTTGTGATCTGTGAGTAACTGATTTAATCATCTGCCCAGAAACAAATTTATTCTTGTAGATGTCAGATTTGTTTCATATCCAGTAAAATAGGTTTTACCGTGGAGGAAGAAGTAAAAAAAAATAGATAATAGTACCTATTTAGGTTTAAAGTTTAAAATTAGGAGGACAAGACTTAAATTCATAGATAAAGATGATCAGCTGTGTGTCAGGTACGTTGTTCAACTGAAAAGAGTAAACGTTTTTGTCCGTTGTCATATTTGAAAATATAAAGCTCTAACATATAAATCACCTTACATGAAAATAAATGTCATGATGTATACTACTGTACGTTAATGTCCTTTCATTGACCAAATCTCCTGAACGTGTGCTTCTCTATTTGAGGTTTTCTGTCACTGTTTAAGAAGTGAGGTTTTGGTTTATTACAGGTGATGAGCACAACAAATTGACACCCTTTATAATATCATGTAGTCCAACGTATTAATGCCAGTGTTTCTAGCCTCAGAAATAATAACAAACACAGTAAGTATTTCTGCGTACCTACAGATGGCAAGTTAAGTCAATATGTTGGTTCTTTAATCTATCATACTGTGTCTGTGTCTTACTGTACAAAAGGCCACATTTAAATGTTCCATTACACAGATAAGCTGTACACCAACTGTAAGAACATTCGAGGTAGCATTTGTATTCTGGACTTTGTGAAGCTGTATTTAAGACAGTCTGTTCCACCTTTTTAAATCACTTAATCCACGCTATAAAGACGCATTTTCAGAAGGGAATTTATTACATAGTTTGATCATTCAAAATAAATACAATCATGGAATCATGGCTGGGACAATAAGTGTAAAAAAAGGAAAAGTCTTTCCAACCAGTACAAATAACCAGTATATGTTGTGTGTGTATATATCTCGAGTACAGCATGCCACTGTCCAATCCAAGGCAGATGGAAAACTAAAAGGATTAAAGACCCCCCATTTTAACTGGAATAAAGTTGATCAGGCTGACAAAAACACAGCATTATTTGCAATCATTTGACATAATACTTTTACACACATTAGAAAAGTGTAGCTGAATGGACATTTAAGCCTGTTCCTTTATTGGTCTGTATTGTGAATCATATTGATTGAAAACTGAATAGGTTGAAATGGAAAATGTGGTACTTTAATTTAATCATAAAAAGACATCTGTGGTTGTGGGGATCCCTTTACTGTGCTCATAAAGTATCACCCATAGCATGCTGATGATCAATGTTAGGCAAGTAACTTAAATAATGCAATACATAAAAGAAGCAATAATACATTGCATTTCTGTGTATTGGAAGTAGGCACTAGCCTAGCTTTTGCCAGTTAAAAGCTAGCTTTAGTAAACTCATACTCACGCATCTCTGCAAGTACAGTCCTCTAAATTGGAAATATATCTAACTGTAGATAGAACACAAGAATACATATACACGTGCATTCACGTGGTTTAGGAATAATCGAAAATTGAGTTTCCAATTGAAAAAAATAAGGTGACGGCTCCCTCTAATTGGAACGATTGGGCAAGACAAAGATTGTTGCATGAATTGTCATAATTTACGTCATATTACTTAAAATGAGTCGAAAATGGTGGCTTGGTCAAACACTTCCTTTCGTTTTGCAAAATGTCCATTTGTTAAAACATTTTTTAGACCTGCGATCTCCGAGCATCCCAGGAGCACGTGAATGCAGCGTAAAACAAATTTAAAGTAATTGGAAAGCTAAACCCCCCCCCAGGCTATCGTCTCGAGTCTCTGAAAATTAAGTCCAATTACACATCTGGACCATCTGGACCTGATGTCATTATCACACCCCTGATTCCTGGTAATACATCAACATTTTCCAACATATAGCTGATACTGATGTCAAAGCTACTAATATAATGTATTAACTACACGAAATGACAAAAACAAAACAAAACAAAAAAACACAGTTAAAAAAATCTCTCTACCTGACACCTTACCCAACATGATCGACATCACGTTTTTTAACTAGCATGTTATGCCAACAAACGTGCTTGAGATAAACTAAACAGTGACATGCTACCATGTTAACATTAGTAACCTATGCTATGGTTAGCATGTTTACATTAGTATGCTAACATGCCAAACCTTACGGGGAGACATTAGCATGCTAACTAATTATTGTTGGTTAACGTAAGTTAACAAAAGCCGACTCTGCGCACGTTAATGTGCCATTGCGAGCTCTCAGTTCAAACACAATCTAACATAACCTGACAGGTGTGCTGCTTTAAAGTGCAGCTTAGTACAAACTAAAGTCGATCCACATCTGGACAGCTGAGTCTAGGATTGTCATAAATGAGCCTTTCTATGGAGGATAAACTTGTTGATATTTATTTTATAGATTTGAAAAAAGTAAAATAATAATGGCTTATTGATGGAGTAGCTTTTAACACAAGTTAAGGTCACATTCCCAGTCTGGAAGTAGAGTTCAGCTACATTCTGGATGTCAAAATTCATTAACTAGAGGTGAAAATGTCCCCCCCCCCCAATAATAGCTAGATCATGCCAGCTAGCCAAGGGGGGAGAAAGAGACCTATGGTTCCAAGCAGGCACACAATAATGAACATCCACAGGAAGATGCGGTCAATCACCATGGCGACATACTTCCAGTCCTCTTTCACCTGTATAGAAGTTAACAGCAACAGAGGGGGTACAAAGAAAAAAGTTAGCATGAAATGTTACCGATGTGACATTCTTATTATTATTATGTTAACTTTGGCGATCCTTTGGAGTCTTTGTTTTGTTTTAGGCCACCTGGCAAACACAAGTCCAATATTGATTCTAGTTTCATTCTGTTTTCATCTCAAGCAGCTCCAGAGGGAAATATCAGTCCATTAAGTTCTTCATCTGCTAGTTTCTGACTTTGCTTGCTTTTTGCTGCTTAGCGGGTGCTGCACACTGTGTTATTAGACGATAGAAACTTAAAACAGCTTCTTGGGGGGTAAAGTAATTGCAGCACACATTCTATGATGTAAGTGACTTAAAGTTGAAGTATTACTGCTGTGTTTTGATGTATAATGTATAAATTAAACGTATCTGGATTTGGGATTGTCAGTGGGACAAAACAACTTCAGAAGACATCATGGTCATTTGTTAAGAAGTTAGAAACTTGTAGATACAGTAAGTGTAAGGTGAACTTTATGTAAGACGACCCTCAGATGAGTTAGCTACAAATCCTCCTCTGTGCTTCTTTGAATTTAGGCTTGTTTTATTTAGACAGGCACAGGGGGAGTCATTGCACTGACATCGTTGGATCAAATCAATCTTAAACAGGACTTGACATACAACTGGCAGATGTGAATACTATGACATAATATTTTTACCAGTGCCTTAACAAGGTTAAACTCTGTTATTCACATGTGCATATTAACCATATACTTTTAGGAAGTTACATAAAGTAAATTTTGACCCACTGCAGGAACACAGTGATTTAATGAAATGCATCTTTTAGAGTGACACTCTGATGATACTAAATGTAGTGCGTCATTGATACTCACGCTAAAATCTGCATCCTCAGCCCTCAGATGGTCTGCTATGTAGTGCACGCCTTCCAGAGCTCTTATCACACTTGGTGAAAGCAGGAAAGTTGAGTCTGAAACAGTATTCTCTACTTTAGCTGGCCTCTGAGTGGGGTTGACTCTGGCCCCTGTTATCTGTCTGTTTGCCCCCTCCTGTCGGCCCAGGCTGTTCTGAGGTTTTTTTTGTTGCGGCGGAGGTGTTGACCCTGGAGGTCTAGGCGAAGGGGGTCTGAAGGAGAAGTATGAAGTCAACGTTCCCAGCTCTAAATCCTCGTAACTACTTCTCTCAGTGTCCTCTGACATAGTCCCATCCCTTAACCAGTTTGCCGAGGTGCTGAGGCAGTTGTTGGATTTGTACCCGACTATCCGACCCTGCTGCCGCCGCTCTGCCGCTGCTTCCTGCTGGAGTAACAACAACCTGCGGCGCCGGCCATCTGGTGCGGGCCGCCGCATGAACAGCCAGCGCGGGATCAGGTCCAGGAACACGGAGTGGACCCAGCAGGGCATCTTGTGAGTGCTAGGAGAGCGATGGTGCACATTGAGGACAAAAACAGTGATGACGATAGAGAGAGTGACAAAAATCATAGTGAAGAGGAGGTACTCGCCGATGAGTGGGATGACGAGGGATGTGGACGGTATGATCTCTGTGATGAGGAGGAGGAAGACAGTGAGGGACAGCAGCACAGAGATGCAGAGGGTGATCTTCTCCCCACAGTCTGAGGGGAGATAGAAAACCAAAACAGTGAGGCAAGAGATCAGCAAACAGGGGATGATGAGGTTGATGGTGTAAAACAAAGGAAGCCTTCTGATGATGAAGAAGTATGTAATGTCCGGATAGATCTCGTGGCAGCAGTCATATTTCTTTGTATTATACGTTCCCACAGCGTTGATGATGGCCCACTCCCCGCTCTCCCAGTAGTTGTTCAGGTCCACAGTGTTTTCAATCCGCTCCAAGTCGATCTTGGCCTTGTCGTACGTCCAGGAGCCAAATTTCATTTTACAGTTCTGCTGATCGAAGGGGAAGAAGGTGACGTCGATGCTGCAGGAGCTCTTGTAGATGGCAGGAGGAACCCAACGAACTTTACCAGTGTGGAATAAATGAGCTTTAGTCATGTGGGTCACAGCAAACTCCCCGTCAGCACTGGAAAAGCAGGCATGATCATATAAGTGATGTTGAAATAGCAGATATTCAATCATATCCTGCACTGTGAGGAATTCATATACCTCTGTTGCTTAGTGAAATATCTATTTTTCCCCTTTTAAACTATGCAGTTAAAAAGTATTATGATTTCCCAATAATCTTCTCCAGTAATCTCTCCTCCATTCATCCCTTTAGTGGGGATAATAGCTTCTCCTGAAAAACCTAATTAGAAGTCTTTATCATTTCATCAGTTACACACCTTTTTTAATTTCACTTACAGATTGTGATAAAACCTGCTCAATGGAGCAGGAATCCCCCCCCCCCCCAACACACACACACACACACATCACCACCAGGTTTAATTTCTATGAGCTGTATTAAGAAGAAATTCACCTTCATTAGCCTTACACCAAATCAATACAGGTATGCAGGTTGTCTTAACTTTCTAATAAAACATATTTAAATGAAAACACAGACATGCACAGAAATGTCTGACTTAATAATTAAAATTGACCCAAAGTTTTCCTCCAATGTTAAAAAGCACAGTTTAATTGGAACAGGTTTAATCACATCCACTAGATGGCGCCATCTTCATGCAGTAAGCCATGCTGTAAAGGGCCATGAAATTAAATGTGGAGTCTAGCTGTTTTCTTAAGTATATCTTGAAGTCTGTGACAAGCAAACATTTTTTATTTTTTAAGTCATAACAAGAAAAGTTCAAGTCGTGTCCATTCATGTCTAGCACCTTTTCACTGCAGTACAGATGAACAGTATACTAGTCCTCATCATGACACATTTTCAATAGAACTGCTTTGGTCTTGTCTTGGAATCGAAAGCATTTTTTACTCGGTCTTGTCTCAGTCTCAGACTGGGCGGACTTTGGATTTTAAATCAAGACCAGTCAAGACCACCACTGACAGGCTATTTTTCCACGTTATTACTGTGATTAGAAGGAAAACGCCCCTTTCTAAAAGAACAACTAATTTCAATTCATTCATAATTTGATTTTCATGTCCTGGTTACGGCCGCAACCTTCCCCGTGTTACGGTCTAAATGAGTGACATGCCTTGCTTTGTCAGTGATATTTATGGTCTTGGTATTTATGTCTCGCCCTGTCTTAGTCTTGGTCTTCCCTCTGCCTCGAACACTAAATGTCTCAGTCTCGTTCTCGGAGCACCCTGGTCTCTGCTATGTCTTGGTCTCGGTTAGTGTGGTCTTGACTACAACACTAGCTGCTATTTTCTGTTAGCTACAGGCATGTGTTAGTCTAATTTCTCACATACTTGTTGTACAGGACGATGTCTGGTACCCATATGAGCTCTGATGGTACTCGGATGGATGTCACGTTGTCGTAGTCGGATGGTCTCCAGCTTAATTTGTAGTCATTCCACTCCTGGGAAACAAAACAAAACAAAAAAGAGAGAGTTTAGAGGGCCAGATTCTTTGACTTAATTGTCATTTAAATCATTCAGTTTCTCATATATCATGAGCATGTAGAGCTGGGTTTTTATATTCTTAGCACTCTGTATAACCAACAAATGGAATGTATGAATAATAAATCTAGACAACAGCGATTGCTTCTGACCTGTTTAAGCCACACATTGGTTGTCATCATCTGGTTCTTCTCATCCTTGCAGACAGACAGACAGACAAAGTAAAAGATGTCAACTGTGTGCTTAGGGCCAGATGAACAAATGCAGGGTTGTTGTTTTTTGGTGTAGTTGGGGTGGGGTTAAAGCGAACCCAAATATAGGTAGCAGCAACTTGACATCCATTCTTGATTTAGATGTCAAGTGTTCTGTAACTGTGACAGGGTGCAACATCTTCTTCTCCTTAGTTTGTTTGCTATACTGTCAAATGCCAAAACATACTGTTAAATATATCGTGGTTACAGCGTACAGAGGGTTAAAGATGTGGTTCATAACATTTTGGTTAAGTATAAGGAAGACAAACAGATTTATAATCATGCAGACTAAAGCTCCAGGATGGATTAATAACTACGAAATGATATGAAATGTTGTCTACATGACTCAGTCTGACCTCAGTGAGGTTTTTGTTCACGTACAATCAAAGACGTATCAATATCACCTCAGAAGAAGGGTTTTCAACTCAGACAAATAAACCACCTTTTCAAAGAGAAACATTTTTCAGATGATTGGATACAATCAGCTGATAATGAGTACCTATCCAATACCAATACTATTAAAAACATATATTTTCATCCTGTTAGTATTCTTTAAAAGCTGTGAAATGCCTGTTATTATTGCTATCCTTCTTGTATTGCGTGACTCTTGTTAAAGTGTTCATATAAACTGGTAAATATATACAGATGATCTTGACTTTATTATCTACTTTGTAACACAACATCCTGCTAACACTGCCCTGTTGTGGCTTGTTATCATCATTTGATAAATAAAGTTAGGATTTCTTCTTGCTGAAATCTATTGTGGCAGCACAGTGCAACTTCCTATTCAGTAGGGCTGAGTACATTCTGAAAATAAAATCCTGAAACGGATTATTTCCATTGTAATGAAGCCCAGCTCCTGTGGGGGCACTGTGGGTGCCGCCATACTGTGATTCATGTCGTACATAGGCTCCACTTGACTTAACAACATCTGTTAAAATACACTTTGGAGTCAGTTCGTTCTAATCCGATAAAAATAATACACACGTTATTATTATCAGAAGGTACAGTAATGACTAATGGGTATTTCTGTTATCTACGTATTATTATTGAATCAATATCTAAGCATATGAATCAATATCCAATCCAACCGATATCTAATCCAGACCCAAATAATCGAAATCTAATTGAATTGTGAGGTTCTTCACAATACCCAGCCCTACTATTCAGGCTACTATTTAGAGTACACTAGGATGAACTGATTTGAGATTAAACAAACTGATTTCAGGGGCTGCTCGGTGGTGCTGTGGTTAGCACCGTTGCCTCACAGCAAGGAGGGTTCCTGGTTCGAATCCCTGTCGGACAGGGCCTCAGGGAAGTTTGCATGTTCTCCCTGTGCATGCGTGGGTACTCTCCGGGTACTCCGGCGTCCTCCCACAGTTCTAAGACATGCTCGTTAGGTTAATTGGTGACTCTTAAACTGCCCACAGGCGTGAATGTCATTGACTTGACTTGATTTGTACCCCACCTCTCGCCCAATGGCAGCTGGGATGGGCTCCAGCCCCCCGCGACCCCGAACGGTAGAAAGCGGTATAGATGAAGGGTGGATGAATTTCTTTCAGGGCTTATATATATCAATGTATTATTATGGTTGTATAGAGTTTTAGAATGACATATACTCGATCCAGGATGTATCCAAAATATGTGTATAAATAGTATACCTCCTCTTGTAGTCTTGATGTACTAAATGAATCGAACAAACATGCTGTAAACAGTTCGATGCGAGACGACTCACCACATCAATAAGCTGTGCAATGGACAGTCCAAACTTGACAATGACCACGTCCGAGATGTTAGGCACAGGTCTGGACCACTTGTTGTAGCCAGCAAACAGGTTCTTGAAGAGATCGTCCTCAGAGTGGGAGTGGGACTTCTCTTGACAAAGACCTGTGTAGCCATTAATTTCTGTAATTAATAAAGGAACTTCTCTCAATTAAATGTTAAACATTTAAGGAGGACACATACCATATCAGGGAAGTGGAATTTATAAATGAGTCTCCATTATTCAACATTGAACATATTCAATTCCAGTCCTGCCTTTTTAAAATGTTGCTGTCACAAACATTAGGACAGTTGTACTTTGATTAACAGTTAATCACAAAGATAATGAGGCACATACAAAGTGAATATTATAGGAGAGAGCAGGTGCACAGTAAGGCTGGGCTCACCTAATCCTCACTTAACAGACTGTAGTAAAGCAGGCTGGCATGATAAGGTGTAGCTGTCAGGAGAGACGGTTAGAGTTTTAAACGATCATGTTTTAGCACAGCAGCCCTCTCTAAACATCCAAGACCTTTTCTACGTAAAGCCTTATTGACTTTTCCACGTCTTTGCAGATCTTCTGATCTCTTGATCTGAGCTCCTTGAGTGGGTCGTCTGCTAAAATCTCCCAAGCTGAGCAGGGTGAGGCAGACTGAGGGAGAGTCTCTCCTCCCTGCAACGGCAACCTTCAATCTATTTAAATCTATAGTCTTATTATTCAAAATATTTGGTTTCATATTCATTTCTGCGTTTAATCAAATTGAACTTGAACATGAAGTCTAGACAGATTTGCGTACACGCTCGCTCAGGCTCCGACTGTTGCTTTTCAGCAGAATGAAAAGCATGGATATTGACAGGAACCCCGTCCCTTGGGGATTACTGCTTCTACCTTCATCAATGCAGTCAGAGTCAATTACACACATCATTACTTGCTTGTGTTAAGTGGAGGTGAGCTAATTTCTCACCAGTGAGGGGTGTTTATTGTCGAGCTGTCTGTCACTCTTTTACAACTGAGGCATAACAAATTCAACGAGCAGGTTTCACTGAGCAGAGAGTGAAGTAGTTTGAGTTTGCATTGCAAATTTACAACCACTACATCTTTTTTAAAAGCTTTTTGAATTTGTAGTGTTTAAAAGATGTGAGGATCACATCAATATCATCTATTTTTTTTTAGCATAAATACGTTTGATAATGTTCCTACAGTTCTGTCACTAAAAAATGTGGCCTGGACTTTTTCTAAATGGGTCATCTAAACATTTTTAAAAAGTGCCTTTTGGTTGGCAAATGATGTACTTTGATGTAAGAGCATCATTGTTTGGAACTACCTCTTAACATTTATTTGTAATACCTGTATTATTTGTTACCTTGTGGGTTTATAGACAATGACATGAGTGAACATCTACCAAATGTCACGTCGTACAGTCACCTTCATTAGGCATTCATTCGAATGAAGTTTGTTTGACAATTTTGGAAATAAAGGTATCACATTATGTTCAAACATGATGAAAAGATTTATACCACTCTCACGCCTGTAAGATCAATTTGACACAAGATCAGCAGCTGTTTAAGTAAGCTTAGAATAAAGACGGCAGAGGAAGAAAACACTCACTTGGCTTTGCAAAGAGCAACAAAATCCCTCAAACACTTCTCTTAATCTCAATTAATTATCTCTTTTCTATTTCAAAATGTGTCTGGCTGCTAGTCCTATAGCCAAGTCTTATTGCTAAACAAACATTTATACATTTTAAAACGTAATTCTTTAAGCAAACGTGAAAGGATATATCAATATTTAAAATATCCACTGAGATGTCATTAGGTGTACATGCCATTATCACCCACTCCCTAAGGATCTCTAGGTGACAGCTTAAGGGTATAATGCAACCCAATGAACCGTGCTTTCATCAAGGATCTTAAAAGGAGACCTTGGACCACCTGCACCTGGCAGCCGTCATGCTCGCTTACCCAAGGCCACATCAATACCTATCCATGGGTGAATTCAAGATCTGACGACCTCATTGACAAGTATTAATAACTCTGTGGCGGGGGATAACCAGGCGAGGGGCTTAAATGTTTCATGGAGCTAACCTGAGGGATTCAGTCCAAGCAAATCTACTTAAATGATTTATTGCAATTGCTAATTATTTGGCTTGAGGGTCTTTCCTGAGAAAGACTGGACAAATATGTAGATGCAACATGTCTTTGTAATACAATTATCCTAAAAATTGCTCTTCGGATTTCATTATGCAAGATGTAATTGTTTTTGCATTAGTGAAGAGGTACTAGATATGGTTAATTGTAAGAATTCAGAGCTAATTTACCCAACGTTCACTTGGGCTCATCCCCTGCCATTATGCACTAATTTCATTCTAGCAAACAGGCAGGCACCAGAGACGTCTTATCTGTTCTGACAGTCAGGGTGGTGCGTGTTCATCCATGCACCTGGGAAGTACCAGATGTGGAGCTCGGAAAAAGGCTCTTAGGTGCCATAGATCAAAGGTTCTTGCCAGCAGAGACTCAAATGAGATGAAACCTCCCTCAGCAAGCATGCTGGGCCATGGATGTTGGATCATAGCCAAGCTCCTTGGCGAGGCGTATCAAACACTGACCAGTTTGGACGATCGAGTCAGCAGCTTTTCAGGCCAGAGGCCCTTTTGTGAAATTGGGCTGACTAATACTGAAGAGTAAAAAGTTCACTTACAAAATCAACATGCGACAGTTCTGCGCATGTTGACTTTAAATAGCTTGAGTGAAGTTAGAAATCTGGACTCTGTCAGTGTCATAACGAGAGGCAGGTTGGCACCAGATCAAGCACTTTCACATCTGATCGCTGAAGCGTGTCAAGATGGAGGGAGGGGACAGAGAAGCTTCTTTGATATCATAGTGCACCTATGTCAAGAAGACATGTTATCAGATTTATGAACACAATCCAGGTTACATTTGAGGAGAAAACTCAAATCTGCCCATGTCGAAGCTCCTCTTACAACAATAGTAATGATGAGACTTCCACTGTTTAGCCTGGGGGGGCGGAGCTCTGTCTGCTCTGTCTGCTCTGAGGTTGTCAAAAGTAGATGTTCACTTATTAAATAAAATCATGTTAAAACATTACCAGGACATTTATACAAAGGTATTTTGTTAAGAATATGTTTGTAGGCATATTCTGATAGTATCAATGAAAACTATTATTATTTATGTTCATTATTGAAAGCAATGTAACTCTTTCTTTTCGTGTGGGTTAGACAAATATGTCCCACACTACTTTGGAGACCATTTTTTTCTTGTGAAGTGCACGGCTCTTTAATTTATATATTTTCTAAATGTGTTTAAGAATACCACACTTGCACAGCAATTTTGTGTTTTGCTAACACTAGTTTTTTTTTTTTTTCAGTGACCCCAGAGTGTTTGTAAGGGGAAATCTTGGAGCACCAGCTGTCATGTTTTTTTGCATTTTTTTGCAAAGGACAAAAATAATAGATATTAGGACATTTATCATTAAGCCAAAATATTAACATCATCCTTGCACAAGGAAGCTCGTGAGGAAGCCTTTTTTGTAGCTTTTTTAAAAGTGTTAGAGAAATGCATTGTGGGAGATATTTATAAAGCGCGCAAGTGTTAACATTAAGAGGTAAGGTGAATTTTGTCTACTTTAGAAATAGCCTTAATATCATGAAATATATTCAAATTGAACTGCTTGAATATGGTTTGTAGCTCTTACAGCGACATAGTTGGTGTATTGTGTAAAAGTGACGTTTTATCCAAGTGTAAATGTTTTAGAAAAGCGCTTACCTGACCGACATAAGAGCAGCAAACAGAGAGCAGCGCTCCTCACAGAGAACAGGTGGTTTTGTCCCATTTTTCCCTCTGGCTGTACCAAGTCCAACTTCACCGGAGAGCACCGAGTGGTTTCCGCACGATGCCAAAACGTTACCTCGAGATCTTGATGTGTGAGCAAACTCTGTCATCTTCGCAGCTGGGAGGCATATCAGGAAAACTTCAGCACCACTTTTACTACAGCTGCGTATATGTGGAGCGGGGAGAAGTATGGCGAGACTCTGGTTCGTTAACTTTACTGTCTCGTGCCCCAAGCTTAGCATCGAAAGATGTGCTCCGCGAGCCTGTCCTCGTGCGTAGCCGGTGAGCTGTCCATCACCCGGTGCTGAATCAGGGAGCAGCACTGATACACTGCTCTAAGAAAACAAGGTTGAAGGTTGAAAAAAGGCCAATCAACAGAAAAAAATCCCGTCGTGTCGCTTTTTAAAAGAAAATCAATTGTCAATACAACATCAACTTATTTACGCACGGGGCCGAGACTTTACGCGTCATTAGTGACCTAATCTACGACTTTGATATTGAATTTCCTATGAGTTCCTCTCCTTAATATTGATTACAATAAAAAAAGCATTGTTAGTTGTCAGGCACGCGGGTCTGTTGGGTCCGCGAAACAGCGTCATCCACTTTGAGCAGCCGGCACACGTCTGAGTTCTTTGCGTCCTTCATCTGGTAGAACAGTCCCTCCTCCTCTCCTCTCTCTCTCAGTCTCTCTCTCTCCTTCTCACACACACACACACACACACGCACACACACACACACACACACACACACACACACACACCGAATTCGTGTCGAAAAGTTGTACATTTCATATAAGTGAAGTTTTCAGTCAATAATGAATTTGATCCCAATTGATACAAAAGAGTAATGGCTGACCTCGTACTCTTTCTTGTTTGTTCGTTTATTAATAAAGGATGTGTGAATATGTGACACTGCTGAACAAACGCAAAAGGGATATTTCTATGGGAAACAGCTAGAGGGCAGACTAAACGAAAAAATTACTTTGAGAAGTTTTACTTCCACTAAAACATTGAAGATGCGATAGCATGGAAACATCTGGAAAAAACGTGCAATCTTAAATTTCCATATTATCCTAATATCCATACATGTCAAAGCCTTACTTAGTGTTTGTTGCTGTTCTCTTGATAACACATACTTTACATCATACATTATTATAAAAAAACAAAAAATCGAAATATTTTGATAATTCATAAATCACGTGTTGTCTTTCATTTCCTGGTTCCAATTTCTTTGATGTAATATATTTTTGTTTTTTCTGTACTTTCTTTTAATAAAAAGTGTTTTCTTCTGGCAAAAGAACCAACTCCAGTACTGGGAAGGCATTTCTTTAACAACTTCATGATATGTTATAGAGAAAACTATTTATTGATTTAGCATGCAAATAATCAACATAAAAATCCATTACAAAAACAATTGTTAGCTGCCGCATTTATACATTTAATGTGTTCATTTCTTAATGATAAATGTTAAAAAACGATATCTGTATTCATAGGAATTGTCTGATTGTTTATACATTTTCTTTTTTTCTTTTGCACCTTTTTAATAAAGTTTTCCTTAAAAAAAAAGTGCATTGCCCTCCTCTTACTTGTTTTGTTTTTGTGTGTGTGTGTCTGAAAACCAAATCTTCATTAGAAAACACCATTTATCCCCGGTGTATCCTGGCCCCCATCCTCACCCCAGAACCAGATGGTCGATGCAGAGCTCTTCTGGAAGAGACTAACAGAGTCATTTTGTTTGCTCTCTGAAGGCCAATCCGGTTGATCCATAAACTCCCAACTTGGCTTAAACCTGCACCACTAACTGTCTCCACATTTGACCTCACCAAACTCCTGAAATAATGCCTGGAAAAACAACATTTTATGGGTTTCTGGGTTATTTCTGCAGTTTAATGGAGCATATACTTTTTTTTAATTTCCTGCTGTATTCTCTAATTTTTCACAGATTGACATTCCTGTACCACTGAACCATGTTGATGTTATGGTTTACCCTGACACATTGTATTTGAATTCTTATTCAAAATATACAATTGAAGGAAGGTTAATGTTGTTTTAACATAACTCAGCTTTATTTATATAGCACCTTTCATTCATAAAAAACATGCAGCCCAAAGTGCTAAGATAGTGGTCACACAGGACACCAAACACCCCTACTTGTTGCATGATGACATGTGAGGAGTGCGCAAAGTCTTTCGAAGTATTTCTTAGCGGTGTATTTGTGCGATGTCTTTCAGCTGCTTGGTGAACGCAGCATGCAGGGTCTGCGATGAGACCTCCAGCCTGTTGGCGATGTCTGCTGCAGCACGGAGCATGTCGTCAAAGGCCAAGGACTCCTCTCGGATTCTTCTCGAGAGAATGAACAATCCAGGTCCAGGTGGTGTGCGTGACGGGCGGGAAGAAGAGATGTGAAGAGAGAGAGACATAAGTGAGTGAAAGAAGAGACGTGAAAAATATCAATAGGATCTGGGTTTTGGAGGGGGCACATAAGGTTGTTGTTAAAGCTAGTTATATAATGGAAAAGGTTGTGTAAAGTAGAAGAAGAATTATATAAAATGTTAAAAAAAAAAGATTACAAATATAGTCACACAATAACAGGGACACATGTTTTGGGGATTTAGTTTCTGATTTCTCTAAATTAAGACCCTGCATTTGTTTGCAAAAAGAGAACTAGACGACCATGAAGAAACATGATGCAGGGGGGTTATTTGTTTTCTCATTTTCTTTTGATTGACATGTGCATATATTGTGAAACACTGGAAGAGATGTCATTTTTGTTTACCCATGCTCTGAAATCGCACATTTCTGCCATCAGTTGAACAACAATCTTCACTCACAATTCTGAAATTTCTGTTACCACAATTGTGTGTCTACGTAAGTCGTAAACAATTTAAGTGCTGAGGCCTGTGAGGTAACTTCAAGTTTAACCCCTGGTTTTCAGGGCTATGACATGTTAACTTCTTACTGAGTGACACTGCATGGTCAATCTTACATCTTATCTCCTCTGGAGAAAGTTTTGTTTAGGATAAGACATCAAGTTGTATAAAAGCACAACCGACCAATATGTTGCCTTTGTCATGGAGCTAAGCGGACTGTGAGACAGAAAGAGAGCAACACAGTTTGGATTTCCTCTGAATGAATCTTTCCTGATTTTTCTTTGTAGGAGAGATATTCATTGTGCTTTTTACAAATATTGTAAAACAAAGAAATATTAAGGCAGTAAATCCTCATACTAGTTGTTCTTGTAAGATACACAATTACGGCTACTGACCAATTAAAATAGTTAGATTTAAATGTTTGTTTGTTCTGAAGTTGGTTTCACACCATCAGGATTCAATCTTAAATTTTCGTATTCACTATAATATCAGTGTTGTCCTTCCTGCATGAAGCAGCTGTGTTGATTTGAGCCTAGATTATGTGGTCTTCATACTGACCATATATATTTGCTTTTTTAAAGAATTGGCACTTTGCTGCTTACAGACCTTTCCATGATTGCATTTAGTTGTAGGATGCAAAGACCCCCCTACCCCCCACCCCCCTTTTTTGTGAGGTGTCAAGTTTAATCCTCAGCTGCCCATTAACAGGGTCCTGGTTGTAAGGGTAAGTGAAGCCAAGGAAGAAAAATCAATTTATTGGGTATACTGAACTTGTTTCATCTTTCTTAGGTTGCTCACTTTATATTTCAAACCTTACGTTTTTGAAACTGAATACAAACCAAATGTCTATAATTTCTTAAAAAACTGATACATTTCACTCACTTCTGCATGCCTGTGAGAGCTCCCGACTCCTCCCCCTCCAGCTGTTTTTCTAGATCTTCTTCAGCTTTCTCTACCACCTCGTGGCAGCTCTTCTGGTCCTCTTGTATGCCGATGATATTCTCCTTTATCACGTCTTCATAGTTCTGATCTCCCAGCTCTGCCCCAACAAACTGCTCCAGGTTCTCCATCACCGCCTTGTTACCGTGCTGGATGGCCTGCAGATAGGCCAGCTGCTCTTTCTGGGCCTTGAGCCTTCGGGCTACAGCTGGGTCAGTGTTGAAGTACACTGAGCACTTATCCGGTTGATGCTCGTACTGCAGCGTAGTGGAAGGTGAGGGTGAGGGTGATGTTGATGGTGAGAAAGCAGCTGATGTGATCCAGTCCTGGTTGTTTCTCATCCTCACAGGCTCATCACCTGCTGCCTGCGATGTGTCATTGCTGGCCACTAGCTCAGAGAAGATGTTAAAGCCTGAACCCCAATCTCCACTTTGGCAGAGCGTGGGGGTTGCCAAAGAAAACCAGGCCAGGATGAAGGGCGTCCAACAACATCCCATGGTAACCTGGAGGAAGATGAGGTGAGTAGTTGTAAAAAAAAAAAAAAAAAAGCTTCAGTGTGTTCAATCAGCAGGTGAAAATGTAGCTCAAACAAGTTGTCATTTTGGCTTCACTTTGCCAAAAGTGAGATTAAAAGTTTAATACCACTCTCAGTATTTCCCCCAACATTCATGGTGTGAAGTGGTGGCCTGCCACCCCCGGCACGACCTCCTGGCCCTCCGAAAGAAAGGCACGAAACCTTATTTATGGAATTTACGTAATTTATGTGCAGTCGTTCCATTTCATCAGAGCGTGAGCATCAGATATATGTTTCCTAAGCATGTCTTTGCTCTGCTCGCGTGTTTTATTTAACCAAGGGTGAGTATGATTCACACTGACTGACACATCTCCTTTAAGGTTTGTCTCAGTCACAGCACCAGAATATACATCTTGTCTGAGCCTCTAACTTGAAAAAGTCACAACAATTTCCTTTTCTTTAAAACATATTCTATTGGTATTAGTTTAAAGATATTTCTCTGAAAAAATGGACGATACTGTGACCGATTTGTTCACCCGCCAACTTTAAGTAGGCCTACCTGTTTCAATTGACAACCTGCTGATCAGTAAGTGCAAAGATACTATGGATGGTGTAGACTCATACAGCCATGTTTCACATAACTGTGATTTTGATTGTGTTCAGGAAAATCCATATTTTAAGCGGAGAGAGTAAGAGAGATATTGTCAGTGGGCAATCTACTGTATATTGACTTCTAATGAGAGAGAGAGAGAGAGAGAGCGGCACACTGTGCTGCCTGATTATGAGTTGATCTCAACAGAAACAGTCTGTTTGTGTTTTTAAGACAATTAAGAGACGATCAGATCAGACAGGAACTTTCAGCACTTTCTTCTGTTTATTTCTATTGTTGTTTCTAGGATTTGTCGGTTTCAAGTGTTTCTTCAGCTATGAAACCAGACAGTGACTCTCTCAGCAGAAGCAGTGTCTGTCACTGTGGATGAGATCAATGTAGTAAAGATTGCAACCATTTAGAAGTTGTCTGACTTTAACCTGGGTGAAAGATGAGTCCCTGTGCTTTACTTGTAGCCCCCTTTGTCCCATCATCAGAACCATCTGTCATGCTGCTGGCCAAAAGTAACATGAAAATGCTTGCAAGAGCGTTGATTTAGCAAGCAGGGGCGACTTTCTTTTGACTGGAGCTGCTCAAATAGGGCCCTGACTCATTCACTGGTGGCATGAAGTTTGATTTAGCTTAATTTGGCTCTTCATTGTAGCTTATCTGTAAAAGACGGATGTCATAGTCAATCTTCTAAAATAAAAAATGTAAACTTGTGCTTTTAGTGGAATGCACTTTTTATAATCCTGATTAAGCCTAGATGGCGTACAAGTTATAAAAAAGTAAATTATTCACTCAATATCTGTACTGGCACTTGGTTCAAAATGCACAATGCTGAGATGAAAAGGAGAGTGACTTCAGTTTTAAAAAACATCTGCAAATTAAAGTAAATATCTCTGCAGAACTTTGGCACACTGAGTGAATATTTAGTGACGACCGTCCTTTGTCCACCATCACCTTTTCAAGTCAAAGCTCTCTCAGCCATCATCAGGCATAAACACGTTCATTTAAACATACTCCAGCTGTGAGTCAAGACAAACACAGGCTGATTATGAGAAACATTAGCACAGCTAAAAGCCTCAACTGGAAGTTTCCCATGACACTTAGTGTCTCTATTTGTTTATAACGGCTTGATTTTAATCAAACTGAAATGTGGAGAGTTTTATGCCAAAGAAAAACTGCTTTGCTGCCCCTAAAGGTGTAAACGCATATACAGGGATCTAAACTTGTCTCATGACCTTTAGGCGTTTATTGTATACACTTCCCAGTCGTCACTCTCTGCGTCACTCTGTACCTTTCAGTAATATAGAAATGGATTCTATTTCATCTTTTATGTTATTGTGGCTCAAAATGTGACACTCTGAATGTCACATTGCATATTTTAGCAGAGATCAATTCAAACCAACACATGGTTTATCAGCTAACATTTACCTTTTTGTTGAACTTGACGAATATGTCACTGGCACATTATATATGGTGAGAAGTGTTGTAAATGTTTAAAGGTCACATATTATTCTCCTTTTCAAGCAGTTCAAAAGAGTCTCAGAGCTCCCCAAAACATGTATGTGAAGTTTCTTGTTATAAATCTACTCCGATCCTGTATTTGATCATGCCTATAAACCCCTTTATTTCAGCCCTGCTCAGAACAGGCTGTTTCTGTGTCTGTAGCTTTAAATGCAAATGAGCTGTGTTTTACCACACCCCTCTCTGGAAGGGCTTGGGTGGTTCGGGCTTTATTGCACCATGCCCTATTGTTTACGGTGAGAAGGCAGAACAAACACCTAGCTGTGGGAGTGTCACCCACCTGGGGGAGGGGTTACTGCCCTTTGTGGTGTCATGAAGGGAAAAATCTCCAAACAGCCTGTTTGAGTACACATTTTCTGAAAAGTGGAGCAGGCAAAAGAAGGAGAGGACGGACTTTTCTCATAATTGGGGGGTTTGTAGACAGACTAGGGACACATATTAGTAAAGTGTATTTTGCATAATATGTGACCTTTAAAGAAGAAGCCAGCAGTAATAATTGAGTTAGCATGATTTGCACGTCGTCTGCGATGACCTGTTGTGATCATTAACAAGCTTGAAGAGCAACTGAACAACTTTGTGAGAAATTGAGTTGCTCCTGTAATACAGAAACAAATCCCATTGTAATTATAGCATTGTTTTTAACCATCTACTTGATTTAATGTTATACAAATTCACATCTCGGACATTTACAGAAAGGCCATTCAGACTCTAATCCTGTCAAGTCACATTCAATAAAAACAAATCCATTCTTTAATTTCTCTAATCTAAAATGAGCAACTTAACTTTTAAGATCCCAATTTCATTACATTTGAATAATTCTATACATTTTTATAGACACTTGAATACTTAAAATGATGTCTCTTAAACATATTGAAATTCTATCAACTCATGTAAACAAAGTAGGGAGCTCTGTTGTATTTGCGGTTCAATTTTAAGTGTTCATTAATGTTTAAATCTTAAATATAAATATTCAGTTTTTAACTGTAGAGCACAAAAATCTCTAAATTGTTTTCTAACACTTTTGCTGTAAAAAATGTGTCACAAAGTTGTGGGCTGCCTGTTTTGTGTTCTAAAGCTGTAGAGGATCCACGACTAAGCAGTGGTATGAATTGTGTCACTCGCTGTAAAATGACGTCGCCCCCTTTGCAGCAGTGTGTGTGTAGGATTTTGGTAAACAGCCGCTTCCTGGAGTTTTTTCTCCACATTATTCGCCTCGTAAATCCTCACAACACCTGAGAAAACAGAGAGGGGGACTTTTGTGTTGAATCTGTAAGCTCATATGTGAATGTTTTTTTTTTCCACAAGTGACACAGTTTGGTAAAGGGTTTGTTTGTCTCTTTCATGTGTTTAACAGCAGTTTAACAGCCAAAAGTGTCACTTTATTATACTGCAGACATGTGCTATTTCTGCCTCTCTCCTCTGCATCTGGATATGCATTTAAACATCTGAGCGGAGTAATTGCACAGCCTTTTTCTGCTGTCAGAGCACATTTGGTTTAGGCTTTTACTGCAGCCGTTTTTTTCTTACTTCAACCTGTCATAGCCGAAGTGAGCGTTAGAGTTTGTTGACGTGCACCTATCGCCATGTTTTTGTGGAGAAGCACGGACTGAATGCCAAGTCATGCTCACTAGAGCGGACACCGTAAAATTGTCTATTTATTTTAAGATGAGTTGTGGTCTGGCCTTAAGCGGTAAAACAACCAACTCTTGGCCTCTGTCTGTCTGTCTGTCTGTCTGTCTGTCTGTCTGTCTGTCTGTCTGTCTGTCTGTCTGTCTGTCTGTCTGTCTGTCTGTCTGTCTGTCTGTCTGTCTGTCTGTCTGTCTGTCTGTCTGTCTGTCTGTCTGTCTGTCTGTCTGTCTGTCGATATCTGCTCATTTCCTGTACCTAATCAATGTTGATGAAATGTAAGTGATCAAATCATTGGGGAAACCTTTAGAAAAGTCCACATTTTGTGGATTAAGAAAACATGCTTTGAGGTAAATGAACTGGAACCTGATATTAGGTGACACTAGAATAGACTTCAAAGACATTTGAATGTCATTAATAGCTGCAGAACTGCGTGTACAAAATTTTCTATTACTCTGAACTCGTTTGGACTTTCATAAATCAAAACCTCATGGCGAGGAGTGACAACAGTTTCAGCTTAATGACAACAGACAGCCAAATGGAGATGTAATCCATCTCAAAATAGAGCTTTATTGTCTCTGTATTCAATCCCCTCTGCAGCAGTAAAAGGCACAAGTCAAAGGACATTTAGTGACATTAATTCAGTCTCTAACTGAAGCCACACATGCTCCTCTTTATGTCAGAGACTGGCAGAAGTTGCCTTTGTCTTTGGAGAATGTCTGCATAATCTCACCACTGGCGTCTTCTGCTTTAGCTCAAACAGTGTTTGAGTTAGACGCTCTGTGGCCCGTTTTGCCCTTTCTTGGCCTCACTGTGAAGGAGCTGTCATTGTGAAGTGTCTTTTACAAGCTGACTTTTCTTTGGGCTGAAAATAGCAGACGCTCTCCTGCACTAGTAAAACCAGTCCATGACCAATCAGATCAGAGGAACATTCAGATAGGTAAGTTCTTGTTTACCATCGTCACGTAATGCAGTGCACTCATGTAGTGCTTCTCGTGACAGCAGAGTTATTATCAGGGATCAATTGTTCTATGCTCAACTAAATTATGAATCAGATTTATTCTATTATTCATGCTGTAAACCAGACCTCCAGAACAACGTTGTACTGCTAGCTGAGACAATTTCAAGTATGCACAATGATGCTACTGTAGTGTTAGTGGTGCAATGACACTTAAAATATGCTGAAGCTGAAGAAATTAGAAATTATATTTGCAGCTTGATTGAAAAACGGTACAGAGCTGATTATTAATACATTTGCAGACCGCTTTCTCAGCATGACAATGAACTGTTTGGCTGAAAAGCTGCATAAGGCCCCGTGTTCACCTAGCGTTTTTTGGGGGGCAGAAAAGCGCTGGCTGTGCGCTCGGGAGCTCTGGCATGGAGCGTTTGTGCGCTGAGAAGAAAAGCGCTGCATGTCCATCCTGTCTCTATGACAACAGTCTGTTGACAATGGCCGCTGTATGACCGACACTGCTCAGTTACTTTTTACTGCATGATTTATATTTGAGATCGTTTATTTGCGGATCAGACACGGAGCAAAGAGAACGCGGGTACAAGACACGATCCGTAGGCGGAAAAACTACGGGGAATATCATACATTTGAAATAGAGCGCCGGTGACGTCAACAGCGCCTTTCTGAAAAGTTGAAAGATATTCAACTCGGTGCGGCCGCACAAAAAAGATGGAGCACTCGGAAGAAGAGACGCTGGGCGACCTCTCTAAACTACATTTATTGGGTGTTTTAGTATTTGTTTCCACTCTGAGATAATTAGAATGAATATTAAATAGTGTTATTAGCAGAACGACATGGTTTTGATTGTTTACTTACATTAACATTTACACATTTATTTACAAAATGTTAGTTTTCCAGCCCTGTAGTTGTGAATTAGATCCTCGCTCACATCCTTAGCTGTTGCTCGGAGCTAATCTGAGTACTTTCTGTGAATCCGACACTCAGCCCTCTGGCCCCTCTTGTCAGATCCTGAACAGGTGTCTTGCACAGGTGTCACAACACTCAACTGCTTCTGTGTTGCTATGACAACTAGGTCTTTGGCAATAAGTCAGAAGAGCATAGAGAGGCCTTGCAGGTTCATGGGCCTCGAAGGTAATCATGTAAGGTGGAAACATACTTGGCAGCATAGTAATTAGAGAGACAAGTACAGAAGTGTTTGCACACACACACACCTATGCATATTCACACGTGTCAACGTGCTCATAAACACCATCTGACATAGCTGAAGGGTATCGATTGGTTAATTATCTGTGGTGGTCTTATATAAACTTGTATAAAACTCTGAATCAATCAATGTATTTTTCAATCAAGATGTAATTGAATCATCTGAAAAACTGGTAAGCAATGAAAAATGTTAACATAGGCTGTTTAAGCCGTATTTTTCCACTTGAACCAGTGAAGTACTTGCAGAAAAAAACTCCATCCTCCCATTATCCACCAAGTTTAATAAATCAAAACCCCAAACTTACCAAAATCCTGTGATTCTTTACAGCTAAATTCACCTCCACTTTCAGTCAAGCAAAACGTCTCAAACAGCTCAGGACAGCCATTCACAAGCTCGGAGAACGAATACTCACTCGCTTTCCTTCTTCATGTCAGGGGGAAAAATTGCACACACATGCACACACAATTAGGGTTTGGCTGCAGAGTGTGTCTGTCTGTGGTGCCCCCGTTTTCTGCAGGGAGGGGAAGAGGGGGGGTGAAAAAAAAAAGGCTGAAAGTGAATGATTTCTTTCTTTGCAGTGGAAAGAGGGGCTGGCTGAAGGAGGGGTGGAGAGGGGGCGTAATCTACTTCACATCTGTCTGTGGGCTCTGGTAGGGGGACAGAGGAAGCGTAAGGGTTTCTATAGTATAGGGGGAAATGTCTTCAAGACCATGCTGGATGGGGATTTCTTATTTATTTAAGAGATGGTCCTATTAAATATGTCTGAAGTGTGTGCTTAGGCAGGGTGAAATGAGGTTAAAAAAACGCCAAGCTGCTTTCCTGAACATATGTTATGATTTTGAAACTTGGGCAGCGTACAGTAATGACACATTAATGTCACTCCGCAGAGTTAAGTGCCATGGTTGGTTTGCAGTGTTGAAATGTTTTTTAAGTACTGAGGTATACCTCATTTAAAATGTGTTGGCAATCATTACTTAACAAGATTGGTTGACTGGACATTCTGTAGGGCACAATTTTAACCTATCAACAACTTTTAGTGCCAAGTGAGGAGTAATACTGCATCCTTCAATCAAAGAGGTCCAAAGTAAGGTTTCAAGGTGTCTGTTTTAGACATGTAATCAATACGTTTGTCATAATCTTTCCTTAACTGAGTCTTAAGAAACCTCAATTAAACCTTTTCCATAGATTTGTTGTAACCAGAGTAACCAGAATCTCTCCCAACATGTAAACATGCTATAGTTGCAAAATGTGCAAAAAAAAAAAAGGCACATAAACAAGCTTTTTAACATCGTTGTCTTTTGATAAGGTTTCTGATTTTGTATTTGAAAAATGCACGACGCGTTTCTCCGACTGCTTATTTTTGCAACTTTCAATCACAGTGGAAGAGTCGACTTCTCCAGCAGCTGCACAAATTCACAAAGTAATAAAAGACAATGCTTACCATTGAAAATCATACAGTGATCACACAGTTTGCCATCTAATGACCAAGCCATGTTTGTTTTGTTGCCTCCACAGAGTGCATTTAAAGGTATAATATGTAGAATTTTATTACCCGCGAGCCTCGACGTCATCTTCTGTTATTGTTTTGATTGAGAGCGCCCTGGCGGCGGATTTTCATACTGTGTGTTTAAGAACTGCTTGTAAATAAGCTGTTTTTATTTCCGCTCAGCCTCCCTTCGCACACGTTCTCGTCTCTTTAATGCAGACTGTTAGAAAGCAACTTTTCGTAGTGTCAACGTCTCGTAGTGTCAACGTCTCGTAGTGCCACAGGCCTGTGGGTTCACTGAGGAGAATACATTAATAAATTCAACTCTTAATCTCGGAGGTACATATCCATGACAGCTGCTGATGGCAACCAGTAATCCAATTCAGATTTGAGTTGAATGATTCATGATACCTGCTGCAGAACAATGTTTCACCAGAGGCTGAATTTAAAGGGAGGTTGTAGGAATCCATGACTTTTTATCGACCTCCAATCAGCAACATTGGCAGGTCTCTGGCACAGTTGAATTTATCTAGAAAGAGGATTAAACACATTTTACGTCATGGATAATCAGATATCTGATAAAGTCGTTTATCAGTGCAGTGTGGTGCAAAGACATGTTAACTTATTAGGTTGCCTTTGACCCTCTATGAGGTGACACAGAGAGCTCAGCAGGAAAGGATTTTCACCGTCATCACAGCTTTTCCTAATTTTATGAATGAAGTAAAACGGAGTAGGAGTTAAAGAGGTTAATTTAGCTTTATAACAAAACATATCTTGATTTGTTTCTCCAACATTCCCAACACAGTACACAACTTCTTTAGATTTTTAAGTGATCACTGCATTCATGTGCTGAGACACATGTGTTTTGCCAGGTTTAAACATTATTTGCATAAATATGTCACGTATACTCATCAGTTTATGCAACTTTAACTTTTAGTAATTAAAAGAAGAGGTTAGGCATAATTAGATAGGTTAAGACGAGTCGGTTATATTCTACACAAAACAAACATTTTAGATGCCACAACTTTTGTTTTCAAGTTAAAGGGATACTTCAACCATTTGCATTAAGCTTTGTATCATTAGAAACCTGGTAGTATTTTTGAATGGTCGTGCATCCCGCCCTCATTTTCCCCTGAGCTCCGTATTTCTTGTCTGAAAATCGTCATTTTGTGTCATCAGAGGCTGCTTTGGTTAGCAGGGGAGAAACTACATCGCTAGTTCCTCATGTTTTCGACCCACTGAAGCTACAGACCTATTACAGATCAGTGGGTGGGACCTCACTCCCAGAATCTAAAAGCAACGTCCGCCATCTTGCTTGGAAGCTATGCTAACAGGCTCTGTGGAGAAAGCTGAGAAGAACCGACAATGGCGAAAAAAGTATGTTTCAACTTCAAACTGATATGGATGAAGGGGATTTTGAAGGTCTTATGCTCGAATCGGATGTTCGTGGCTATCTCTAAGAGCCGCAATATAGCGACGAGCAGTTGAGGCTGATGGAGGATCAGGAGGCGGCTGAGGACGAGGAGCCCGGGCCTGTGAGTCTGTTTGCTGCCAGGAATTTCCAAGATGCCAATTCCTTCTGGAAGAAATCTCGGAATCAGTTGAGGAAACGGCCGTATAGACTGTAAATAGAGCACCCTAGCTTCAGTGGAGATTGGCCTGCGGTGCTGTGCATTCTGGGAGTTGTTGTCTTTCATCCACATGAGCCAAAAATACACTTTCTGCCTTTTCTCGGTCAAAAAGGCACCAACTTCAAAATGTATTTCACATTTCTACTACACATATGACCCAATGTCAATACAGATTCATGTTTCAACGGGTGAACTATCCCTTTAACCACAGTTTAAAGGTCTCATAACAGAAACAGAAAAAACAACTTTATCAAAAAAATCATTTTATTAAAGAAAAACAAATGTGTATACTATTTAAAATGCACACAAACAACTTGAAAAAAATGTTTTTTTTGATGTTGCGAAAACCTTCAAACATCATCTTTTTTTGTGAGTGCAGCTTATGCACATTTTTATATTCTTGAAGAGGACTTGATGATAACACCTTTCAGCCACATGTTCTCCTCATACTGCTTTGGGCCACATGGTCATTGTCAAACATTGCAGTGTGTTGTTTAGACATGCATGTAGCATGTCCAAGAAGCCTCACTCTGCCTTCAGGCTCCACATGGGAGCTGTTTTTCATTCTCAGTATAAACTATGTCACATAACTGATCGCAATATCCTTGACATCTGCCATGAATGTTACATGAAATGCATCAGCTTCCATTACACGGGCAAGAAAAAAATGTTTTAGTGATAGCAGGTTGAAATAGCAAGTCCTCCATAAATGAGAGAGGATGTTTTTCTACAGAGGAAGAACTCGATATCCTTTAAACCTTTAAACAGGCTGCATGATAAATATGATAACACACTGTAGTGAATTTCTTTAGGAGACTTTGACTCATTTCTTTTTATTTATTACTCTGTATCATTAAGAATGCTTGTTGAATGATTTCATCCAACACTGTTATATCTCCATGGTAACTTAAAGCCCACTATACTCCCATTATTATTATTATTAGTTTAAAAGCCCAAGAAGAATCAAAATGCAAAATAAAACACCTCAGTGAGTATGAAACACGTTGAACCAGATAGAAATTTCAACCGGGTGCAGAGGGGTGAGGTTTAAACTTTTCATGAACTGATTCATGGGGAAAAAAAATGACACCATGGGAACAATTAAACGTTCTTACTTTCTTCAATGTTCCTGCACATGCCCATCAGCACGACGTAAACACTTGGGGATTTACGTCGCTCGTTTTTCTTTTTGAAATGAATTGCAGTTTGCAAACCAGCTAATAGGTGAATTTCTTTAAATGACAGGCCAAAGGTTTTTATGTTTTAATGAACGTATGTTGCTTAAGGCTGCTTGATCAAGAGCAGCAAAATGATAGCAACTATATTGTGCTGGACATATGATGGTTATCCATAGAAAGTGTGCGTGAAAATGGCTTTAAATTTCGTTTAATTCCGACCATTTCTGTCTATACCTGCCTGCTCTTTAAAATCATAATAACTGCAACGATCATAAATAAATACTATAAGAGACAGAAAGAGTAAAATAGATGAAGACAAACTTGTGTTAAGCTCCTTTCCAACATAAATAGCAGCTTTAATTGCACAACATTATGGCACTAAAACAAAACCCGCTAGAAAATAAATGAAAGCAAAATATGAATTCACAAGGTGATCCACTGGAGTGTTTACAAAATACATAGCGGATCAGACTGTGACCGTGAATATATTGACCGAGAAACTGTTTCAGCGTTTTCTAATTGACCATCGCCTTGTGTACCCTGAGGGCTGTTATTGACCAAAGCCAAGGACTCTGCGCTCTCTGCAGACACTTATCCACAGCAGTGCATGAGCAACGAGTGCCACAGTGTGCCAAGGCTGATAAACTCTGTTAATCCACTCTGGGACATGCTCAGTTCAGACTACTTCCAGTGCTAAGGACCAGTGTGCTCTGCCACTTTATCCATGTTCCCTTTAACCACGGAGATCGGGCCGCTTTAGGAGTAAACAGGCAGGGATTTGTGATAACATTCATTTTGTAAAAATCTATAACATGTCAAATTGTGTGCGACGATTAATAAATCTGTCATTGGAAATGTTGTGTGAAATGTAGGGCTGTTGCTTGAGGGTACTCTGTAAGAGTGACAAAGTAATGTTCCTTCAGGCTCTGACACACCGGATTGACCTCAAATAACAAGCACACACAAATGCCCACTGAGGGAGTTGCACTTGAACACACCACGTAGCAGCTGACAGCCAGCAGAGACCTACACATTCTGAAATGTCTGCACAATCTGCATGAGGGGAAATATAGGATATGTCTTAAAGGTGCACTATGTAGATTTGGTAGTGAAATTTGAAACAATTCTCTGCTATATTTTCTGAACTAAATACACAAACGTTATTCAAAGTAAAAAATGGTTCCCTGGAACACTGTTTGGAGCTAAAAAGCTACCAGGAGAGTTACGGTTTCACTGTTGCGGGCCCTCCACCATAACTTCTCACGTAGCATTTTATCTTCAAACAGTGTTCCAGGGACCAGATTTTCCTCTGAGGACAGTTTTGACAGAGTTCTGAACATAAACCAAAGAATCTGTACACTTCTCCAACTTTCACATTTCTCTACCAGAACTACATAATGCACCTTTAAAGTTAAAGCTGCTGGTAGGGTTACAGGCAGTAAGTGTTTAAAAAAAAAAAGGGTTCAGCGTTGTCTACTCAGTTTGATATGAACCAAGTTTAAGGTCAGAAAGCGAGTCAGTGAAGAGCTATAACAAGATAAAGACTTCAAATCAATAGATTGGCTCTCAAGGCAACAGAACATAGACTCTAGTTTGTGTGCTACACATTACTACGTCAAGGGCATTGTAATTAACTGCCTAACCTTGTTTGAATCTTGTGCATCGGGTCGTTGCTAAACAACCCAAAAAAAAATGTTTTTGGTGTGTTTTTGATTTCACACAGCTTCTCTGTTCCTTAAATGCTACTAGTGTTGAGTTTAGTAATACCCCTGGTATTTTCCATAATTGACTTCTTTATGGAAGATAATTTTTAAATCTAATCTTCCTGCCAATACCTGCACGTCATTTTATGCACCATTGTGCATCTGACTTAGAATAAGAGAATTTTCCTTCAGGCAAAGCAAGGCAGCTTTTATTGTAATGCAAATTTCAGCGCTGATTCCAATTCATAGATTTACATAGGCACAGGAACAGCAAAGAAGCATTAGACATAAAGAAAGATGAACAAAATTAACTGTTTCAAATGAGATACAATTAGAAAAGCTCAAAGTGCAGATTAGAGTGTATAATAAGTTCTCTATTGCCCCAAGTGCAACATGGGAAATAAAACTGCAGTAGAGGAAAAAACTACTGAAACAAAACAAAAGAACAACAGAGTTCATAGCTTAGATTTGAAATTGGTGAGGGTTTAGGCACGTTTGATATCACCAGGAAGCTGCTTCCATCTGTTTGCAGCGCTGTAGAGGAGCAGCTACTAGCAATAAGAAACATGTGGCATCTTATTTATTGCTTTCAATTTGAATAAACAGCTGCTGAATTATTAGATTCCCCATTCTGAATGAATATGTGTGTTTGTTCTTTCGTAAAGATGCCAGAGTTGATGGTGCAATACCAAATCATTATTTTCACGGTAGCACAAGTGGAGCTTTTAAAGGTTGAGCTTCGATTGGCTGTGATTGCTGTAAGCCCCTTACACACCCACTGCTGCTGTAATACTGATCCTTTTTGAACCAATTTCCAAGAGGGCCACAGGTCACCAAGACACTAAAAGTGCTGCCATGCCCTCTGCGAACTGCACACTTGACCACACTTAATGCTGCACATCTTTTTTCACAAATAAGACCCACAAAAAAAGCCACGATGGCATTTAAGTGGAAACTGAGAGGCTGTAAATGCAACCCCCTGAGCAGCTAAAGGGCTCTTGGATCTGCACGAGCTGCGTGGGCTACGTTATATATTTCTTAGAAAAAGAAAACACAGACCTCCATCCAGATCTCATTATATAAGTCAAGCAGCAGGAAATGAGACAGCCTGAGGATATTGTGAATGCTGATCAATCAGACTGACTCTGATTTCGACCAATGAAAATACACACAAGTGTCTGCACATATCAAAGACAGTGATCCTGCTACATCCCAGTTCTCTCCGAGTTGTAATGTAATTAAACATCCCTTGATAAATATAAGATAAATGGTTCGAAGGCAAGCCAAAATGTAATAAGGCAAACATAATTAGCCTGTTTGGATACTTCCTGGAGACCACGAGGAAAAATAGATGACTTCATAATGGAAGTCAATGGGTGACTTCATCCTCTTAACAGCAATATGTCACTGTTAACTAAAACATTCCTTTTTATGATTTTGTTTTTCAAACATGTGGCAACAATACATGATCAAGACAAAACAAAACGTTCAAAATGTGGTGATCATGGACGAGAAAGAAGGCTACAGTATAATCAGACATAAGAGCAATAATCAAACAAGACAAATGAACCGAAACAAAACGAAAGTACATGTATAGATTTGACAAATACTGAATTATGACCAGTGCTGTTTCAAAAGAAGATATTAAAGGGGACATATTATGAAACATATATTTGGGTAACCTGAGTGTCTACAGACCCACAAAATGTGAAATAAATCCATCCAGTCCATGTTTGTGGTCTGCATAAGTCAACACAGAGAAAAAATGCCATTTTTATTCTCGCTACAGCGGAGTGATGTCTTCCGGGAAAACTCAGGGGGGGCTCATTGCATTTAAAGAGACACACACACCAAAACGGAGCGCTCTAAGAGATGGTTTATACAGGGTCACAAACCTCCTCTGGTGCTTGATTCATGTTATATTTTGACCAAAGCACAGCACAGATGTTTCATTTAGACCACAGGGGAATGTTTGAAAATATGGAAAAGGGGGATAATATGTCCTCTTTAAGTTTATATTTTTAGAAGCAGAGTGGGATTTTCTGGCGCAACTCAACCAGCTAGCAAGGTGCATGAAGAGTGAAAGGCTTGAAGAGGTCAAAAAGCTCCAGCAACACTTGTAGTATGAAGATCAACTTTATTAACAAATTAGACCGACGCGTTTCGGCTCGTGGCCTTCATGATGATGACCCTGATGAAGGCCACAAGCCCAAACGCGTCGGTCTTATTTGTTAATGAAGTTTATATTTTTAGTAAGGTCACACCGATATCAAACATTTGGAACTAATTTAACATTTAAAATCGTGAAACTGTCCTTATTCAGACGACTTTGCACATTATCTAGAGTGCTGTCGACTGTTTAACTGAACTATCATTTCAAGCTCGGATGTCTTCCTCTGATCATTTAATTCCAGGAAGATAACGCACCATTGAGACCTTGCTCACAGTTTTTCCTGCTGTTCTTTTATTGATTTGTGTTGCTCGGGAGAGCTGTGTTGTTTCAGAGGGGAGGGTATCACTGCTGGAGAGAAACCAGGAGGAGCTTTGATCACCTCCAAAGGACAGAGAGGTGTCAAGTAAACACGCTGTTGGATGTTACACATTATTTATTTCAGAGGAACTTGTTCTTCATGTCAGTAAATCTGAAGAGGTACGAATACAGTGATGGTTACATTAGAGAGAGATAATGTGAGGAATAAGTGAAGGCATCCACCTGTTGACTTCTCTTCCCACTATAACAACATACTTTTTGTCCATTATCCCTCTTATTATTTACTAATAGTTTGACACACAGTATTGACTTGGAAATCATTTTATTGATTTAAATGAGTGTTGTTACTTTGGCTAAAAAGGGTTTTGTAGAGTTGGAATGTCTTCCACAGGAATAGTCGATTCTGTAGCCTAAGCTGTTACGATTCACATACAATCAAACATTTCCATTTAAACTGCAGCAAAGGTACAAGATACGATACGGTACAATACGATACGATACGGTACAATACGATACGATACACTTTGACCCCTTGGGTAAAAAGTTCTCGTTGCCACAAGGATTGCGCACATTAAACTGCCTCCACAAAAGCGTGTTCTTCGGAGCAGTGGTCTTTTATGTCAGAGTAGTGGAACCACGGTAGGGTGATCAGGACGCTGTCCTGAAGAAGAGGTGTCTTGTCTCACCCAAAAGAGGCCCCGTGATAACAAGCCACTCTCTGCACATTGTCCTGCTTGTTACACAGCCACTTACTTAAAAGATCAATAGTTTGACACCACACATTGGTTATGAAATGATTTGATTGATTTCAAATAATCCATAAAAAGAACTACAGTACACTCGCATTTACTTACTCACATGAACATTTTCACTGATGGTGACGTGAGACAAGGGGAGCAGCTTTGCATGAATCAGCGCAGCACCTGATTGAGTTTTTCTGCATCATAAATATCAGTCTGTGACATTTTCTTTTCCATTCAATAGTCTTTAAATGTTGTAGTATCCCATATCATGATCCTTGACGAGTTTACTTCATGTGCCAGCTGCAGTTTTGTAGATTTCTCTGTCATAGCGTACAGTTTTGCTTCTTTTAACCTATTTTCTCTGCTGTTTTCTTCATCTTTCTCCTTTCCCTACAGTAAACAAACCAAAGTCAAATTAACCAAACTTCTGTCCGCAGATTGATCTGAAACAGTTCGTAAATCAGAATATGTGCTTGGAGCAGCGTCCCTAGCAACTGACTGCTCTTCTTCTTAACAACGGTGTGCTATCCAGGGATTGCAGACAATTGCTCTGTGTAATTGCCAATCAAGAATGAAGTATTTCACACCACTGTGCAATAAACAAGAAGAGATTCCATAGAATGTCATCACTGACCAATCAGAAGCTACTGTGTAATAAATATGGCCTTGTGTCATTATACATTATTTTGGTCCCAGTGTGTGATTACTCTCAGACGAATGATGCAGTCTTGGACCAGGAGGGTTCAGTGAAACAGTCTCTTGAATTAGTGATAAGTTCATTAAATGTTTGCTTTAGTTATTGAATCATTCTTAATGGAAACAGACTTTCAGTGCAGTTCAGTTATTTACTTGAAGAAACAAGCAACATTAAAATGAAATCAGAGATAAACGTCTCAGTGTGAAGAGCACAGGTGGGACAACAAAAACCCAGAGGGCTTGTGAGAGGCACCAAGCTCACATTGAAATAAAAACATTTGAATACTTTTGTCACAAATTACAAGCAGATTAAAGATGTTAACATGAAGTCTAAAAGCAGGAAGAGTGGAACATGAATTCACAAAGAATCAGTCGTTTTTATACACGGTGACATACTTCATTCAGAAGATATTGTAGTCGTTAAAGAGAACTTGTTTAAGACCTCCTTTAAAACCCAAAACAGAAGAGCGATAAAGTGAAGTGTTCCAAATGACTGGACCCTCTGTCCACTGGGCCGACTGGCAATGGCTTGTTCTGTAGAATTGAACATGTTAAAGATCAGCAGATCTGATGTGATTACAGTGGATCTGGAGTTTGTAACAAAGAAGCTGTAAAAAAAAAAGAAGAAGAAGAAAGGAGGCGGAGTGTTGATGTCAAATCTGAAAAAAATAGAACATCATGAGCACTCTAGTTGGAGTAAGTTACTTTTATAATAAAAAATGGAATTGAGAGTGTTTTTTATGTGCTTTCCAATACTAGAAGTGTAGTATTGAGAGGCACAATAGTGTAGTAAAGATCTATAAGATGGACCCGCTCTTAAAATACACTTTACTTTATTTTAGGGTCAATCATTATCGCTTGCTGTTGCTTGAAAAAGAAAGTGAGGCAAGGCAAGAAACAGAAACTTTTAAATGTCCTACCTGCAAGTTAGCATGCATGTTAAGGAGTGGTGTGCTTTGTTTACACTAACTACAAGTCATTGGTACAAGATGATAAAAAAAAAACTCAGCACCTTAGAGAAAGTGGAGAAGGATAGGCGTTTTATATTCACCAGCATCCTGCACTGCAGTGGAGAAATGCTGACCAGGCAGGTCAAGTTCGTTCATATAAATGTTTTGAAGCTCAGAAACAACATTGGCACATATTTTGCCTGAAGCAAGATGCAAAATAAGAAATATAATAACACTATGTTTACTGGAAAAGGACAATCTACATGTAAAGCAGTCCAACATGTCCAGAAAAAAAAATCACCATTTTGTATAGCATTCAACAGCATTTCATCAAAGTTTCACAAAGGCAGCATTGTGTTGGATTTTTTCTCATTATCGTGCCGTGTCCACCTGTGTGGACTTTTATGTGACTGCCGGACTCATTCGCTGTTTTTTTTAAATAAAGCCTGAATCTGTGGATATAAATATCAACCTTGCATGCTTTGCCAATTTAAAGTAGCTGAACCTGCAATCATCAGAGGAGAGGAAATAAAAGGAATTTCTCTGATGGAATATGTATTTTGTCTGGAAATGAAAGCTTTGGAAGCTGGCACTGGATAGTTTTGGTCCCTAGTAGTACAAAAAAGGGTTTCACTCACATACCTTTCAATTTTTTTCTGTAGAGCAGCCATCTTTCAACTTTTACTGTGAAGTAATGCCTGGTGTAGTTTTATTTATTTATAAGGACAATCCATATTTATCCAAACGTCTATAAATGTAGCAGTGATAGCCAGCTCACTGATTTACTACTATCCTTCAACCAGATGTTGTAAAGCCAATACAAAACAAGTTAAGAAATTGCAGCACACCAATTCCACTGCGCTAAAAAGCCACAAAAAAAGTCCTCAGGCTGAGAAACATGCCAAACTAGTCTGTTAAATGAAGACACTGATGATAGTCTTTTAGGCTGAAATGTTTGCTGCTGTTCTTGTCAAGCCGAGTGGAATTGGTGTGCAGGTATCTCCAAAATGTTCTCCAACACCGACACACCCACATGTGTCAAGTTCTGGCCTTGTTTTATGAACATCCGCCAGTTTACCAGTGAAAGATGAGCTTTTCACTCAAACCTTAGGTTGTCTTTATATGTAGTGGTCCACCCACTGGGAGAGCTTTTTCTTAGCCTTTCTTTCTGACCTCATGAAGGAGTCTTTTCTTTGTGTCAGTTATAAAGAAAATGGGAACGTAGGTCGTAGAAATTAAAGAAGAGAATGCAGAAAAAAATCTCAAGAGAGTCCTCTGTTAATTCTCCACAGTCCAGCCTGTACAAATCTCAAGCAGCAACATCAAACTTTTGATTATTGATTTCCAGTGTTCTTTTCTGCTTCCTGCTTTTTAAGTTTTCGACATGCTAATCAGTCTCATCCTGTCTTCCCCTTTCCTTATAAATATCCTTGAAGTTAGAAACGAGATAAGGCACCTTAAGGCTTTGATTCACTCAATAAAGCAAGGAAAAATGTGAGTGTTATACCATGGAAGTCACAGTTGGAGATTCACTAGCAGAGGTTGTTTGATTTAGTTTGGACACATTGATCTTCTCCCGTGGTTACGATTTGTTTGATCTTTTCAGTACATCTATTGTACATGAATCAAGCGTAAGACTTGTACTTTATATGTGACCATAGCAGGGATGTGATGACAGAAGTAAACTCAAGGAACATTTTCTTATTTCTTTAATCTACTTGATACAAATTGACTTTAAATAGAAAAAGTTCTAATCTACAAGATGTGGACTTTTCTAAATGTTTGACAGGAAGGCTAACAGGAGAAGTTGCTTGCAGGTCAGCTGAGGTATTCCCACCTGCATCCTCTGCCTCCTCTGAGCCTCCCTGGTCAGTAATGGAGCGAGGTCAGCGGCAGGAACATGACAATCAAGACCCCAGCTGCGCCCTCAGCCAGACAGGGACTCTTAATCAATACCAGGCAGCCAAAAGTGGCATGTCGAGAATAGTGAGGGTCAGGGTCACAAATATCAAGCTGGTCCGGTGTGCCAAATTGAACGCTGAGATTCCAGGGCTGAATGAAGAAGTGTAGAAAGAATCAATTGTATTTCTTCACTATAGCTCAGTAAGATTTGGCTTCAAGTTTTAGACAAAAACAAGTAATTCAAGTTTTAGATTTGTATTCTCTCACCACAGCAGTGTTGGTTTGAAGAGTTGGATTTGATTGGACAGAGCAGACATGGGTTCAGGTAAATAATCAAAGTCCCTTCATCCTGTCTTGATTTTTTGGTTTTCAGACAGCCACACTCCTCTGCCTGTGACATTGGCATTCACATCACACAGCTGCCAAGTGCACTCTTGATAGCTCTGAGGGAATCGGGCTGTCCTTCGGGCTCTCGTCAGTCTGCCTTAATAATGGGATTTCCACACATTACATCCGAACTCAGTGGGCGCTAATGTGGGGGAATAATATTTCCAGGAAAAGGGTGCACTCGAGTCCCAAATTGAATTTAAAACGTTACATTGACTTTAAAAAGAGGCCGCGGCTCGTGTAATGCCCAGGAAATAACCGTTTGCTCCGCTGAGCAGCAAAGCACCGAGCGGAGGATTAAATGCTGCTGCTCTGGATTTAACACACACTGCTAGAGTAAAGTTCAAACATTAACACGGATTTTAGCTGCTCTGTTTACTGTAAATATGTTGCAGTCAAAACACTTTTAGTGCGAAAATCCAGATTCACACTGTGTCTGGAATTTGTGCTGTTTGGGCTTTTTGTTAATCATTTCTTTCGTGTCTCCTGTTCTCTAACCTTTGCACACACACACACACGAAAAGACACGCGCACAATCATCACTGGCGCAATATTTGATTCAATTTGACAACGCCTGAATTTGCTCAGGTATTGCATTTGCACATGGACATTACCTGTCGACAAAGATCTGTCTAAAAGCATCACAGAAATGTGTGCATCAAATTCAGCCGTCTCATTTTAGTGGCATACTTGATCCCTTAAGGTGGAGGGAACTATTTCCTGAATCTTGAAAATGAATCAGCATGGATATTACTTATTCAAATCGCTGATAAAGCACTCCCCCCCCCCCCCCCCCCCTTTTTGTCTGAGTGAACAAATATCCGTAAGCAATTTCTCTCTGCAGCTTTTTATGTGCATTTCATGATTAGGTGTCACTCACTTCTCTTTAATGCCTTACTTGTGGATTTCAGTGCAGTTTTCCTGCCTAAATATTGTGGTGTACACATGAGCAGATGGGTTGCGGTGCTGTGTCCAGACACCTCTACCTGCTCTTTGTTTGGGGAGAAACCCCTGCTGAGAGGATTTATTTGTTTACTATGTGGTCGCCTTTCAGATCTAAAAGATCGAGGAGGCAGCAGGAGGTAACAGGAGACAAACTGGCAACCCGTTACTCATGTAAGATATGTTTTATGGAGAAAGAGAGAGCATATATATTGATGATGTCAGTACATTTCTGTGGGTGTGTGTGTGTGATGATGTGTATGTGTATCCTGCTGAACTGCTGAGCTATCACTCTGCAGGCCATTACTGGAGGATGAGACATCGTGACTGCCCGTTATTGTTTTTACTAACAACTATCTGCACATGCTTTTATGCATCAATATATTCTATTACTCACATCGTAAACAGCCACTTGACACATTAGCACATTTCATTAAAAATGAAACGTCATTTTAGCATCATCCATTGAGAAGTTGATTTGCACAAAATTCATCGATTTATTTAAAGGTGCAGGACAGTCAAACACAAACTCTTTCAAGGGCAGACTATCGGCGAGACAATTACAACAACAAACTAACAAAATAATACCTGTTATAAAAAAGGGGAATGTGTTAGTTTCATGGTCTAAAGAAATAAAGGGGGTCTTTCAGCGGTTTTATGAAGACTAATATACCTCACGAATGAACCAACAACAGAACAAATTGGATCCATTTTTTTCAAACATAAAATTGCCTAAAGTCTCTCAAAAACATCAGGAGGATCCTGGGATGCACCTGTTACTGAGGATGAAGTTAAACGAGCCTTCACAACTATGAAAGTGGGAAAGTCTCCAGGTATAATGGCTTTCCCATCGAATATTACGACGTTTTTCTGGATATATTGGCTCCCATTTTGCAAGAGTGTACTCGGAAGCATTTAAACTAGAATACTTGCCCACAATACATTCAATGAAGCATTAATATCACTAATTCCAAAAAAGGATAGGGATGCAACGAATCCCACAAATTATAGGCCAATAAGTCTAATCAATGTAGATTGATCAGTCATTGATCAATATAGTGTATAATTGTCCTATGGCTGCAGTTATAAAGAATGGCATGAATACTCTTTTTTCCAGAGTCTCCAAAGGTACAAGGGCTGTACCTTGCCCCCTCTCTCCGCTGCTCTTCATCATTTTATGGGAACCATTGGCAAATATGATCAGAGCAAATCCAAACATTGGAGGGATTTTGATGTTTGCCAGTTGGAATTACTTGGGATCAAACTCAGTCAGAATCTAGATGAAATGGATGCTTTAAATTATGACCCATTATTGGTCAAGACCAAAAATGATTTAGACAAATGGGGAGCATTAACATGATCTCTTTGGGGCAAAGCTAATTTGCTTAAACTGGTTATAGCTCCTCAGTTTAATTATCCTTCCACTATGATACCATTAAAGATTGTAGATTCAATAAATAAGCATTATAATGAAAGTGTTAATGATTTTTTTATGGGATAAGAAGAAACCCAAAATGAAAATGTCTAGTCTGTTTATGGACATTGATTTGCAAACAGTGATTTATGTGATGAGTGGCTAGACATTTATATCCACAGGCTCTGCCTAAATGCTCTGTACTTAAAAATTACCACACAAAAAAACGAGAAATTGGGTTTGAAGACCAACAGTGTAAACCAATTTATGTTCACCAAGAATGATTCTCTTAATTTTGCTGACTGCCTGATCTTCCCTTTGCCGTCACTGTCAGATAAAAACTTTTATGTGCACATAAAATGTGTCGTATAAAAGTTGGACTGATCCTAAGCTTGCTGATTGCATCCTTGCTCCCTTGCAAAATGAAAGGGATAGTTGGGGATTTGTGGAATGGGATTGTCTTCTACAAATGTGAGTACAGTATGTTCAGTAGATGGCC
Source organism: Tautogolabrus adspersus (assembly GCA_020745685.1). NCBI lineage: Eukaryota > Metazoa > Chordata > Actinopteri > Labriformes > Labridae > Tautogolabrus > Tautogolabrus adspersus. The sequence continues at coordinate 18,322,148 of CM036543.1, read as the reverse complement.
GTCAGTTCAGCACATGTTTTAGGAAACTTGCGGGCCGTCTCCGTCTCCCCCTGCAGAAGTCGATCATCTGTGGGTTTGGATTCATAAAAGTATCTCCACTATGAAGGTAAACAGCATTTAGTGATGACTGTGTGCTGCATGTTTAGGATTACATAAGCGTTTAGTAAGTTCATCTATAAAGTCAAAATAAAGAGCTGTCTGACAGGTGAAGTCTTGAAAATACTAATTTTTTGAAGGCTTAAAAGTGTTATTGATATTGTAGAAGTCATTTTAATCACGGTTAATTTAGTTTGAGAAGTCTGATTTAAGTTTGATCTAATACAGCATATATTTATATAGAAATAGATATTAATCGATGGAAAGTATTCTATTTAGAATTGTAGCTAGCTTGTATTGCTTTTTGTGTTGAATATTGGATTTATTTGAGCATATTTTTTTGCAGGTATTTTGTGTAATGGGTGGAGCTGAGTAATTAATGGGGGTGCGATGCACAGGTGGTGAGAAAATGAGATCGTCTCTGTTCGTGGTGGAGGTGTAAGGAGCTACACAGTAAATGTTTTTTGACCGTGTTTAAGTTAAGGAACAAAGAAATTGGCTCCTATTACTCAAGTGACAATTTTATAACACGCTAGAAGAAATTGCCACTACAGATATGAGGATATTTAGTTCGGACTTTTTTAGGTGGTTAAATTTGTATTTGAACCCCATCCACAACTGTGTAGGGTTTAGCTTCCATGAAGGTACCCGAGCCAAACAGCTTCTCTGACCTCCATATACTAATGCACTGACAAGACACCTCAGCCAACCACCTGAACTTTCATGGACTAATGTCATTTTAGCCCAAACACTGTTTAGGCTCTAAAAATGACAAATTTAGAGAATGTTGTTTTTTTCGAAAATTGCAATTACTTTTATTCTCATTGTTTTCAAACTTCTGTTTTCAGGAACCATAATGAACCTTCAAGCTTGAGATAGCTTTTGAATTGACGGTGGGGAAAAAAAGCAGAAAATCTATGTGCAACTACCGCGCTTCATGGATTGCATATTGTTCTTATGTCGAGTTGTGTGTGTCTGATTTCAGCAGCAGTGTGGCTCGTACAGATGTAAGAAAGTGTTTATTTGTTTGTCAATGCTGCAGAGAAGTAAGAAGTTAGCGTTTACAAGCTGCTGCAGTCAGGACCATAAGGGAGAAAACATTCACTGTTCAATGTGTGATAAGACGTTGTATAAAGCTCCCTATGCATCTCCCTTGTTCTTTAAAGTCTCGGCTGTAGCTCAACAACTCTCAGAAGAGGTGTTTGCCATGTCGATCACTCTTCCTCGCGAGGTTAGCCTTCTGCCTTACTTCAAAGACTGGAGACATTTATTTTGTATGTGTTTAAGCAGCTGCAGCACTGCACTCATCAATCAACACATGTATCATTGTAAAGCAACATGATCTCTGAGAACTGGACAACATTACAAAAAACAAGTTTAGAAGGCAGCAATGTCATGTTTGTGTGTTTGTGTTACAAGTATCCAAGACCTAGCGGAATAAAATGGATTTCACTCTTAGTGTCTGGATATTTCTCTTTCCTGCCTTCATCCTTCACAAAGAAATGTGTCATAAGAAGGTTTTGTTCTCTTGTATTTCACACAAGGACTCCACCCTGCCCTGCATTCTCCTCCAGCTATGTGTCTCCTTGATACCCTTGTCCATTGATGACAGTTATACAATGCATTACCTAAACAGTGTGGTCAACAGCCCGTCCGTCTGTCTATGTGTACTGTTCTGGGTCAAGGGCTCAGTTCGGGACAATGCTGTCGTGCTCCTCTCACATTACTGTGCTTCGTTTCAAAACACGCTGATGGCACGGCTTTAGTCAGGGTCAAACACTGTCGTCCATCTCTTTATATCAGATTCCATGTTGACTGCAGAGAAGTATGATTGAGCTCACAATGTGGCTCTTTACTGGTGGAGAAATCATGCAAAATAAAAGATTCAGTGATTAACATTCAGTGACTTTTTGATACATGTTTTTTGTAAGTATTGGACTTGTCAAAGCTCAGTATTTCTTTGTATGTATATGAGGAAGTGCTTGGTTGCTATGAAGGATGTTAATAAGAGCTGGTTTGGTTTTTGTCAGGGATTTCTGTTCACATTCCCCACACTGGCGGATTACATCCACTAATGGGCTCCTGCTGAACGCTCTGTACCTCAGACCCGCTCCTCTATTATAGTGATTATTGGCACTGAGGGTACTGGCAGACTTTGGTGTGGTAAATGGATGATCAAATCTGATTTGGTCACTTTAGAAATTATGCCCATCTCACCAAACTCTAAAAATTGGTCTAAAGTCATGATTCTTTCTGTGGTGCTTTCACCCTGAGTCATAGACTTCCAGGTTAGATTCTTCTTTTATTGATGCCCTTTATGGATAGGACAGCTAAAGAGAGATAGGAAATGTTGGGAGGAGAGAGTGGAGGGATGACATGCCAGGCTATCCAGCACCCCTTTCATCAGGCTTCTATATGTGCATCCAAGGAACCAAGAAATATCCTTCCCCAATCATAAGTAGAATAAATACCATAAATATTTAATGCATAATCAGGTGAATTCTACATCAAAATCTAGACAATAGAACATTTAAGATCATACAGATCATAAATGATTGTCAGTTTTCTTGAAGCTTGCACTTCATAGAACAACTGATGGACGGTTTGATAAATCTTTCCTGAAGATCAGTCTTCCTGATTTGTTTCTTATATTGTGTCTTACAACATATTAAACAGAGTCTTTATCCAATGAAGAGAAGAACACCCACAAATGATTTATTGTAATGTTTGACAAAGGTGCCTGCCTCCAGTAACAGCACAGATTCAACAACAGAAACAAACAGCATAAATTCACTATTGTTAAAAAAAGAACTGTGGGGACTAAAAAACTCTGTTCAATCTTTTGGCAGGAGCTGATTCAATTCACGGCTGATCGGTGTTCAAGCTGGCAAGGTTACCACGCTTTGTTCAGTGTCATTTCTGTTTACAAATACTTTTTCACTGCTTTCAGCTCTAAGTTGGAGTCACAGGAAACGTTCCAATTATGCAAATAGGATACAAGCTTATTAGTTTTGAAGGGTATGGACTGGGTTTGTTTGTAGAATAACAAATACGCAGACAATGGGCTGGAAAGAGGACTATTAGCTTGTTGGCAATTATCTTTAATAACAAAGCGGCTGGTTGAATCAGTTTGAAATGTTTTTTCATCTGACCAGTGTGTCAGTGGCTTTCTTGAAAAGGCTGATAAGGCCTTCAGTTTCATTCGCTCTTTCATTAACTCGGTGAGTTCCTCTATTGTTTCTAAATACATTTCTATGGATGTAAAGGAATGATGAAGAGTCCACTACATAGAAGAAAAAGTTACTGCCTATTAGGTTTTATGGAGAGGTTGAGATGTCTCTTTTTAAATTTCCTGGACCATATCAAACAAAATTAGCTCCAGAGTTAAATGAAGCCAATGTGGAAGTGCAAAAAAGTACAATTCTTCAAGTGTCCACCTGAGGCTTTCCCCAACAGCTGCTTTAATGGTATGAAATGGTTTGGGTCTGAATAGCTCATTACTTCTTTGGTTCACACTGTACAGGGGATAAGGTTTTGAATAACTAAGATGAATACATACATTTGCATAATTAGGGGCATAACTGGATTAACTGACAGGTGGGCACATTGTAACTGAATGCCTTGAGGGATTAAGGCCCTCGTGTCCACCTAGCGTTTTTTCCGGGCAGAAAAGCTCTGGCTGTGCGCTCTGGAGTGTTCGCATGAAGCGTTTGTTCGCTGAGAAGGAAAGCCGGCCGTCCTGTCTCTATGACAACAGTTTGCTGACAACAGCCGCTGTATGATCGACATGGCTCCGTTACTTTTTACTGCATGTTTTATATATGAGATCGTTTTTTTTTACCAAAGCAGACACGGAGCAAAGAGGATGCGGGTACAAGACACGATCTGTAGGAGGCTAAAATACGGGAGAGTGCCGGTGACGTCAACAGCATCTTTCTGAAAAGTTGAAAGATTTTCAATTTGAGCGCTCGGAGCGGCCGCACATAAACGGCAGAGCGCTTGTAAAAAAGATGTTTTACGCTGCGCTTTTCATCCAGACGGCCGCTTTCGGCTGTGAACGCTCTCTACCTATTAAAAACAACTGAAAAAAGACGCTGGCGCTGAGGAAAAAAAGGTGGACACGGGGCCTAAAGCCGCCTCAAGGCCGCCTTAACTCCACCTCTTTGTCTGTTTCTAGATCTATCTATATACTATACTTAAGTTGAGTCAGCATTTCCAACATAGAAACCGCCATCGTTGGGCAGTCAATTCACAATTGATTGATTTCCATCAGTTCATTTGTTGATAAGTCCTACAAAAGAAAATGAATCTGCATCCAATTCGATCTATTATCATCTAAATTTAGCAAATATGAAAGACATACGGTATTTGACAGAGCATATGTGAGACAACAAGTAGAGCTTAGGGAAACTGCAATCAGTAATGATGTGCCATGTTATGGATTAAGCAGTTCATCACATGTTAATGTTTTCAAAGAGAAAGCTCCTGGATTTGGTTGGAGCTTTTTTGTAAACTGTAATTTCATTTACTGTAACCTGTTCGTGTCTCAAAGCATGAGCTCAAACACAAAAAAACATTTCTGTCGGTTTCTTAAACACTTTTCCTCTGGCTTAGCATATTTAAACTGGTGCTTTGCTGATGACTTCTTATATCAGCTTTTTTAATCACAAACTTTATGGAGGACTTTACGGAGCACTCCTCAGCTCAGTGCAATTCCTTAATTCATTCTCATCACAGTAAGTGAAAGTGAAAAGACATTTAAGTCCCTTAAATGGAAAGTCAATTAAGGAGTCCTGGATGATTTATTGTTTGCTACAAATACATTTTCTTCTTCTCATTTGACACCAATTTTACAACTTGTTTTAATTAAGTCTATAGGTTTTATCATGCTGAAAAAGCTGCGGCTCTGTACTCTTGTATAAGTCTCATCACCCCCACTTAAAGAAGCTTGTGCCACCATAAAACACAGATTTATGATACCTTTTCAATATTTGAGTGGAATATAAACCTTCCATCTCATTTGTCTTTGGCAAAGAAAACATTTTGATCACGTCAAAATGTGTCTGAGACAATGTGACAAATGAAGCGCAGGGTAAACAAAGTAAGAGGCTTAGCTAAAGTACACGTAATACTCACTGCTCTTGCACACAAATGTTATTCCTAAGATTAAAAGAGCGGAGCTGTTAATAGAGATTTTATACTGAAACATTTCACTGTGTTACAGTGAGTTTGAAGCAAACAATTGAGGTTGGATTGGAAACTAGTCAGGGTTTATGCATCAGTCAAATTTTAAAATCTCCATGTTACAATAAAAAAGGTGCAGTCATACAGTAACTGCATAGATGTAGCTCTAATATGAATAAAGAATGAAGTGATTTCTTTACTCTTTACTGTGCATAGTGAAAGATTGTGTTGATTGTTCGACAGCAGCAGAACTGCCAACTGTGTGAGCTCATACCTTTCTTTGTATCTTAATCAGTATTAACTAACGAGGGAAAAATAACAAAAGAATGTATATTCAAAAAGCAGATCCACCATATCCTAACTTTTAGCCCCTAGAACTCCAAAACACTCGCAACTAAAATCTATAAACAAACTCTGGCTTGATCACCACATGTAACCAGGAACACCAGGCCTTCCATGTTTCCCTGCAGACTCCCCCTTCTTTTGTCTCTGTGTGCATACATAACATTTTACCCACACAAGTTGATAGATCTTTAATGTACACAGTCTAATCTTCACCTCTGTTTGCTGCAGAGGGCACATTAGTGTTTCAAAGTTATCAGACGCTGGAGTTACCCTTTGACTGCTCGAACAGAACCGTAACTCTCCTAAACAATGCACACTGCAGAAATGTCATTTAGTGACAAAGGAATGCCACAAACGACACAGATTATAAAGTTGTTTTCAGGTAAATGCATGAGTTATATATGATATAATTTATATCAGAATAATCTAGATCATAACGAATCAACAACTGTTTTTTAAAAACTGATTAACAGCGCTCCATCAAAAGTCTTAATGCTCCTGTAGTGTGACAAATAGACCTATTAGGTGCTAATTAGGCCGAGATTAAAGTGATGGAAAGCAGTGACAGAGTGAGGGATGTACTTCCACTGTGAGAAGAAACAGGGGGCATGACTAATAATGTTTTGGCCCTGAAGTCTTAGTTGTGACTGACAGTTTTGATAGCCTCCAGTGTTCAACTTCAATGGAGCTGTTTCCCAACACCCCACGGAGGCAATTTCCCCCAAGGCTGACAAATAGATTAAACTCAGAGAGCGAACCCTTAAACAGTTCTCTGTTTCTGTTTCTGTTTCACTAATGTAATAACTAAGCACGCTTCAGCCTGCTCAGCCATGTCTTTATTTGAGGCTTGAGGCAGCTCTCAGACTGACAGACTCAGGCACTAGTTCACACTTTATTGCAGTTTTTTTGTAACCTGTGGATGAAACGTATTTGTATTCACATCTGATACTCGGCGTAAACTCATCACATCCTAGTTTTCTGTACGTTTTGCACAACGACCTGGCAGAAGAGATTTGTTGGCAAGACATTTCAAACAGACATTTGTGGTCCCTCCTGACTTGACCTCTACGTAATGCCATCAAGATGTTTAGGTCTTAGATTTTAGTGAAATTCAAAGGCCAGTTTTGTATAGATTGTCATAAAACTGAAATCAGACGCATGGTCTTAAGAGAATCTGAGTAACTTTGGTGACCCTCTTAACTTTTATCCACTGCCATGGTTTTGGTCTTGGCAATTGATGTATAGATTTGGTGACGGTGTCGCTCACTCGACTTTGTCGACATCATTTGTACATCCTACACCAAATATTCGTTAAACAAACTAATGTTCCATCAGCCTCCATTGCACTTGTGGAGTTAATTAGCAAATGCTAGCATGTTAGCATGTTGAACTAAGATGTAAAAGGTGTTACCATCTTAGCATTGGATGACAATATATCACCGCTCGATATGAACGTCCTGTTGGGGTTTAGCAACAGTCCCTTGCATTTTGCTTTGTGTGTATGATGGGGTGGGTGGAGTCAGCAAATGCATTCATACTTACCTGCTAAACTAAGATGGTACACAAAAAAACTTGAATAATTAATATTGTATAAACTACCTGCTGACGTCCAAACTAAAAGTACAATTGAAGCAAAAAGATTATTTTTCTGGATTGACCTCCTAAAGATACAATAAGTAGAATTTATACACACAAATATCTAAATTGATTAAACTTTGACTAAACTTATGTTGTTGTTTTTTTTGGTTGAGTACTTACACTATCTTAAATATTTCCAACACTTATGAAAGCCCGAGAAATCCTTCATTTTATAGTTGTAACAGGATGTGTCTTGTCGCGGCGGTCGCCATGACATACATGACATACATGACATACATGACATACATGACATACATGACATACATGACATGTTTATCGTTGCCCTGGAATCAATGGATATGACGTCAACGACTGCTACATAAGAAAGCATGAACTACTACTGAAATTGCCGTACTGCTGTATGTGCTGCTGTGATAAAAACCTTAATTTTACTTGGCTACATTATTACGTCTGTAAACATATTCTCTTCCTCAGGTAGGTTTTCGCCCGTTCATGAAACCGGGGTGGGAGGTGAAGTAGCAGATGAAATCACTCCTTTGATTACCCACTAGTCTCAATGTCATCTTTAGTTATTGTTTTGATTGAGAGCCCCCTGGTGGACGAATTTACTTTCTGTGCATTTAACTCCTTATTTCTATTGCTTTTACAAGATGACTCTGGACTCTTGCAGTTTGGCAAAATGATCTTCCCTGTGACAGAGCCTCTGCCAAATGAGCCTATTTAGAAAAATGTCTGCTGCTGAAGTGCTGCAGCTGTGCAGTGTGGCGAAGTGGAGCTCCCTTCCATGAGTCAGAAATTCATTATCTTGAAAGCAAGCGTGGCAAAGACCATGGGCAGGTGGTGTGGCTGATTTCACATCTCTCCTGTGTCCTGTGAGTAAAGATGCCACTTCACATTACCTCTCTGTAGAGGAGGAGCGCACTGGTGTGGTCTGCCCAACTGTCAGTACTCCTGAAATTAGCCAGTGTTAATAGCCCAGCTGATAAGATGAGGATCTCTAAAGTCCACTGCATGTATCTATCTTCACACAGTCTAATGGACGTGTTTAAACACAGCTTGAAAGTAGAGAAGAAAGACGTGCTTGTTGTGTTAACCTGTGACACAATCTGTACTTGCTCATGTTTGATTGAAGGTAACAGTTTATACACGTCCAGGGAACATTACATCACTGTGTGGTGTTTTCATGTGATTGGATATTTATACTTCAAACAGACAAGAAGTTTTTCTTAACCAGTCACCACCGTTTTGTTGTGAACACGCATCTGGAAGTAGTAGAATGATGTTTAAAGAAGATAGTAAACAAGAGTATCTCCAGTTAATTCAACACCAGTTAAACTGTGACACTGGACATCTTCGTAAACCTTGTGGAGAAACCAAGCATGTATACTAAAGAAAAACTTCTAAATCACTTGACTCATACAGTTTTGTGATTTGCCATCGTGTCCAGGACATTGTATACTGTGATTTGTCGCGTGTTTTTTTGTGTATTTAGGACAAATGTGCTGCCTAGCCAGCTGCAAGGACATACTGTAAAACAGAGCTGTATGTCTGCATTTTGCTCCTAAGAGGGTCCTCGTCGACAGTATTCTATAAAAGTGGTCATATTCTTACGAGTTACTATTCTGACAACCAACTGCACAACAAGCTCTTTTTCCCTTCTAGCAGGGACCTGGCCAGCTTCTCCGTGTTTCTCTCAATGCGAGCACAACTGCTGTGATGTAAACTTGACGTCTACTCCAAATTGGTCTGTACTGTCGGTGTAACGATGAAGAAGATAGAGACACGCTTGAGACCTAGGTAAAAGTGATCACATTGTCATCACGTAGTGGTTTGTTTTTAAAGTTGTGTTTACCTGTAACATCTATGGCGGTATGTCATCTGAAGCTGAATCACTACAGGCAAAGCTTCTTTAAATACACACATCTGTCACATTCCCAGCTGGTAGTACAGTAACTGTTGTGAATTCCTGAATACATTACGTCTCAGAGAGCTTACAAACTATTTCTAACGTAAGAAACCTTGCTCAAATGTGCGACGAGCTGCCTCACTGTAAATATGTAAATATGACCCTGTGTTTTTTATCTTTCTATATTTGGCTCTGCGTACGGTCGATCTCTGAATGTCACTCATGTAATCATAGATGTTCTCACAGTTATCCTGAAAGGTGTTTTTCTGAACAGCATGACAACAAGGCGGCAGTAGCTCAGTCCGTAGGGACTTGGGTTGGGAACCGGAGGGTCGCCGGTTCCAGTCCCGGTGCGGAACAAAATACGGAAGTTGTTCTGGTAGCTGGAGAGGTGCCAGGGCACTTCCCGAGTAGTAGCAGCCCCACTCTGACATCTCTCCATTAAGGCATGACCACAGGTCCTGTTTGTGCATGTTAGTGATTCGGGCCTATGTGTGTGAGACGCATGTCCCTAAAAAATAAGTGTAAACCCGAATTTCCCTCAGGGATTAATAAAGTATTTCAAAATCAAAATCATATTTGTGTGTACTTCAGGTGCACATAGGAGAGAAATGTGTACAAACAGTCCGTCATTGGTGGGAAGGTATTTACAGTTGCTACAAAGACACAAAACACACACAATGGGCTCCCTCCTGCTGATGCAGTATTGGCACTATTACTGTAAATCCAACGTTGCTGTCCTGGACTCATCTCATCGCAGTGTTTATACTGGAGCAGCAGAGTGATCGTACCAATCAGATGTGTATAATACACCCTCAACACCAACTGTCTGTGCTGCTGACGAGTCAACGTTCCAGCTCTCATCGCTCGCTATGAATAAGAATCCAATTTCATTTGAAATAAAATGCATCATTTATATTGTCTCTTTTACACAATCATCAATACAAAGTCAGTACATTGCAGTGTGAGCAGTGTTTTTAGCCAGGTTTGTTACTGACGGGGCAATAAATGTTCCGTGGACTGCATTTTCAATTGTTTTCGACGTTATGTCTTCAGATGCAAAACTAAGATCATAAAATGAATGCTTGTTAGACACACAAATGAACAATATGGAATATGCGTAAGGAGGAAAAGTCAGCTCTGGCCATTATAGTGTAGAGTTCATGTATGTGGAGGTGTTTTGTGCTATAAAGATATAAAGAATGATAACATTGAGTTTCCTAGCCAAATTATAGTGACATGCAAGTCTAGGATAAGGATGTACAGTAATAACGGGGTGAAAACAATGACGAATGGGAATAACAGAAAGCTTCTGTGTGTATTTTTCCAGTTTTCCTCAGCCAATCTAAACCTGGCCTCGAGCAGTTGTGACGGAGAATGGCAAGCAGTTTCTCATTAGCTAGGTGGTCAGTTAATATGTAAATAAGAAACACTATTGAGAGAGAGAAAAAAACCCCGATAAAAATAATAATGACAAGCTGAAATGGAAACTTGTTTTCTCAGTATTGTATCTCTGTTTACCAGTGCACCATAGTTTAATAACGCAGACCATAAATTGAATGCTTTTAAAAATAGGTTCACAACCTCATCAACTGTGTCCTAGTTTAGGATTCCATTATTCTTAATCTATACATATTTCAGAAAAACAAAATAATGCCAGTTTGAATAAATGACAGTTTGCAGAAAGCCAAATAGAGTATTTCATTGTAAGAAAGTAGACCTTAATATAACAACTTAAATACACGAGTCAAATTCTACTTCACAGTACGTATTCTCTGTAGTCTGACTTCTCAGAGAGACTTTCAAAGACCGCACTTCTTTGAAATGTGCTGGCATGTTTGAAATCCAATATAACATGTAGATGAAGACATTTGTAGCCTTTTAGAAAAAACCTGAGTCCATGTTTTACTTTGATGAGTAGACTTCATCTGTGCAGCCTGCGTCTCCTTTGATGATACAAGGTTATTGCTTCTCGGCTGATCAATGACATCCATTATCGAAAGGGAATAGTAGCAGTTATAACTAACCTCATAAGACAAGCAATGATGGTGTAGAATACAATTTATAGTTATTGGATGTTGAGCCCTCTGCAAAGGATGAATTCATGCCAGAAAGTCTCACATGACTGATAGTAATTGTTGTTCTGGGATCTGCACTATGTAAAAAAAAAAAAGAGTCCATATTATTTGATTAATGTCTTTCTCCACTGCGTATTGAAAATTGGGCAAGCATGGATTTCCCCTATAGAGTGCTCAATTAAATGTATGCATAAAGAGCACTAACATACTGTAAAAATTGAGTGTCTATATCCTCTTTATTGGAAAAAAGAAATCCCATATACAAAATCTTTTTCACCAGTAATATTTTCCCAATCCACGATGGAGACAGTTATTGTGATTTGTCTCTTTAATTGAATTAATTGAGAACAAAACATGAACCCTTTAGTTCTGTTTGTGGATGAAAAGTTTGTGTTCAGAGGCAACATTCAGGGCTGTGAGGACAGTCAATATTTAAATCTACCTTTATTTGACAGGAACAAATGACTTACGGCTAATTTGACTTCATCCAGAATGACTTCTTCATGCAAATCTGCTATTAATTATCAAAGCCGTTCGTCTGAAATAGACACTGTTCTTCCTTCCCTGTAATATTCAGAGCTATTAAAAAAGGCCATATTTTCCACTCGTATGGCCAAATGACATTTCCCGATTGATTTTTTATGGTGGAAGTCAACATGGAGGAGTTTAGCCATCATTCTGGCTGCCATATTTGTCGGGGCTTGAAGGTTGTAATAGCTTTTATCAAATGGACTTCTGGCTTTGAACAGTGCGCAGGATGCTAGCTTGCAAATATATATCTTGTCCCGCTGATCAATAACGGATTAATTTTGCATTTCAACACAAGGACAGAGTGTCAGCGGATGTTTACTTGCCAAAGACTACTCATCGAATTAAAACAGCCGTATTGTTGGGACACTTTTCATGCTCATATTGTGAAAGGGAGAAAGAGGTCAAAGGACACTGAGGGTGTTTTGATTGTCATAGGGAATAAAGTAAAAGTTTGCCATTAATATAAAGCTTGTTAATGAGCGTTAACAATATGACCTGAGATGTCATATTAAAGAGAAAATAGATGGAAACAAAAATCTTTAAATCTTATCGACAAGAAAAAAACAGTTTTTTCCTGCTGTCTCCTGTGAGGAGCGATGCAGAATATTTGTTTTATTCTCATCGGACTGCAGAGCCTCGAGGGAAAATAAGTGCTTGATGGCCGACCTGTAAATGCCTGTGAATCACTGCATCATAAATCTCTGAACTTCAAAGGGACGAAGGAGGATGGGGTACTTTCTCATGGGTGACATGTCAATTATTCCTCCCTCCCACCTCCACCCGTTTTATACGTGGCTACCTGCAACACACACCACCAACCAACAGCTATCTCAGATATCTTGAATCTAGACCTAAACACATTTGTCAGCTCTAGACACATGATTGATGAAGAGTCCAGCCCTTCTCTTCACCTGGGACAAGGTTTTCTCTTAATCTGAATAATTCATCCAACCTGTTTGTAATCTTCTGCCTTTTAACTTTAAGGCTTGGGTTGCTGCTAAATTGAAAAACCTCAAGTCCCCAGCTCCTAGTTTCTTCTTCTGCTTTGGTCTAACATCTGTGATTACACTTAGAGGCAATTAGGTCTTTTACAATTAATGTGGGAGGCTTTAGATGTTGACCATCAGGCGTTTCATCAGTGCTACATCACAGCCAGTCAGTGAGGTGACTGGTATCCTAGCAACAGACCAACATCAAAACTGCCCTCGTCTGAAGGCTGTTTGAATAATAAAATGCTGCAGTTTGCAGTTTGCTGCAGGTTTGTGCTCGGCTGTCATTTTGTTTGCAATGCTGACAAGGGGAATAAAGTTCACCGAGAGGAAAGTTAGTGACTTAATACTTCACCTGCTAAACCCAGCCAAACACAACTCATGCCTTTAATTCTTTCATGATGCAATTAGGACATTCATTTAAGCAGTTACCCTTCTTATAATGAGTCATTTCCAATAAAGAGTTGTAGTAACAGGGCCTGAATTTCAACGCCGGATTGTAGGGGAGATGCGCACAAAGTGTTAGTCCTGAAAGTTTGGAGAATCACGCGCAAATTACCAACATTTGCAATTCCCCCGTATGTTACATTGCAAATGTTTGCACAGTTGTGTGCATACCGGCAGGAGACGCCACATCAGAATAAGTCTGGATCACTTGCGCATCAGCCCGCTATCATGTAGATGTGCAGTAAATAGGAAAGAGGACCATCTGACCACACAGTCTTTCCTGAGCATGGACTACAACAGGGCTGCCCACCAATGTATTTGCAGCTGCTCAAGTATAATTGACGACCATTTACGCGTTTTTCTTTATCAATTTCTGTTAACTGTTAACTGTAATCCTTATGTTTATTTTTGACACTGTCACATGGCAATACGCCTGGAATCAGTAGATTTGCTAGATCAGTATCGTATGCTGATATTGATGCAGGTATCAGAACAACTGTAATATCAGTCACCTCTGGAGCAGCTGTTTGGTGTAACTGATCAATGCTGTCTGGTGCTGTGATTAGCCCACTGTTTGAATAAGAAGAAGGCAATTCTGGATGACGTATAATCATTATTTTGAATGTGGCATATTTTACCTTTCTGCTGACAGTAATCAATGGCATAACCAGATGAGTCATTTATTACATGCCAATCAATGAGCTAGTACCTTGATTCGGTATCACTCATAGAATTATATTCCAGACAGCTAGAGTCCCAAACAAATCACAGTAGCTTTTATGACATCTACACCAAATCAAGTATTCACATGTCTTTCCGTTTTGTTTTTCGTCTCCTCCTTTGGGAAACTGTTTTTTTGATATGTATAACTAAACCCCTCTGAATGACAACATCTAAACGAGCGACCCTCTCTCTACTTCTGTCATTCACTTAACAGATGAAACATGTTGAGCCCAATTTCCCCAATACCATGGAAGTGTATCGTCAGAATCAATCACAGGTCCAGGCTGACAGAAGCAGAAGTCATCTGTATTCCCAACTGCCTTGTCAGGAGCATCACCCAATATGTAATATACTACACAGACACTGGTGTACTTCTAACCTTGCCAAAGGGATTGAAATATGTCATCAACTTTAGCAGCAAAGCTCCTGAGGTCTGTCAAATAAAATCAGAACTCCTATTCTTAGTACAAACAGATAAAAATTCTATTTATTTTGACACCTCTTGGATAAAACAGGGACGTATTGGTGTCATATATTCATAAATGGATAAGATTCAAATGTTGTACTTTTTGTGAATTCGCAGATTTCTTTGACCTGTTCAGTGTTGGGCAGTAATGCATTACTAGTAACGTGTTACAGTAATAAAATTACTTTTACTATTAACAAGTAGTGTAACGAACTAGTAATGAAATTACCCATGCAAAAAATAACACGTTACAACCTTACTGTTGTTGTTATTACCCCACTTCAGATTGAAAATGCAACAATCCCACCAGATTAATTTCGTCACGCATGTCAGCCAAGTAAGAAGGTAGCTAGCTTCATGGTAGCCAGGTACGCGGTTTTCCAGCGGTATCGGGCTTCTTTTTAGTCGCTGTCTGCGGGTAGTTTTTTTTTTGCCCATTGGGCTTGTTTTGCCAATTGTTGTCACACATAACCGGTAACCCTGGCTAGCTTGGAAGATGGAAGCGCACATGTTTACATTCAGTGGCTGGAAATATTCCCATTACTTTCGTTTTGTCAAAAGGAAAGATGACAAGAACATTGTTGTCAGATGTAAATTGTGTCCCGGTACTATAGGACTCTTTCTACTGCAAAAAATACGACCTCAAACCTCCTTAAGCACTTACAACGACTGACAACAGCACAACAAGGTGAAGCTCGTGGAAATGAACCCCACCAACGAGCCCTCTGTGGCCGGGGAGGATAACTGAAACCCCTACAATGCCTACAAAACAACCAAGACTGGATTTTAATCATGAATAACTACAAGCGAAAAAAGCTTGTGGCTTTTACGAAAAGTAATATAACGAGTAGTGAAACATATTATTGTTGGCAGGGCGTAATAAGTAAAGTAATGATATAACTTTTAAAAAAGAGTAATGAGAATATATTTCTTTTTTTCAATAATGAGCCCAACACTGGTGCTGTTTTATGTGGATCATCTCAAAAACAAAATGCTGGCATCACAAAATATTGTCCTTTTGAGATACAATAAATTCCACAAACAGGTCAAAGCTTTCCAGGGTGAGAAATGGGTGTCACGACCTGACCTGTCTTCACAAATCACACACTGCACACAAACAGCCCGTCACATCAGTAATGCCTGGGAGACATGTACACAAGAGTACTGCTTAGCCTCAAGGTCAGACCTCAGCTTTGAGTCACCTCTGCAGCCTCTCCAACAAGCACTTAATATTCTTCTGCCAGGAGCTGTGATTCAAGACCAAACTGTCAATTCAGGAAAAAGTGCCATAAACAGTTGTGACCACGGTAGATGCTGAACCTTTGTTTATAGAACAAAAGGTGCAAAATTCTCAAAGCAAGTCAAGTTGAGTTGGAACGAAAGTACGCTACAACACAACTGTGAAAATGTCCAAATACTTGAACTTGGAAAATGTTAATAATGTTGACGATTGTGAGTGTTCATGCATGTGTCCATAGCCTTGTCTTTGTATGACCTGCTTGTCTGAGGATGTCTACAAAGATAAATTAGCAACCTTGTAACCGTGGCAGCAGCCAGTCATCATCTCTCTGAGGGTCATCCTTACGTTCATCCGTGGATCACATCAAATATTCAAAGTCCTTTAGAGCACCAGCCAATTCCTTATTTCACACACACACACACACACACACACACACACACACACACACACACACACACACACACACACACACACACACACACACACACACAACACTGTAATCAAACGATCAGCATTTGTGGCACAAAATCAGTATGTACCGGTAGCATAAATGTTGACAATCAAAAAAGTATTTGCATATCTTTCACAAAAATTGCAGGCCAGTACAACGGGTAATTAGGCCATGTCGTGTTTAAGATAATTTGAGGTCACAGTGATGGAAATGACTGCTATTAAAACGAGCTGTTTGGAAACACAGCAGAGATGAGCAATGGCATATAATCAGGGCAGATATTATAGCTGTTTAATTTATGCCATCTGCATTCATAATGTGAATCATAAGACAGAATTGGACTCATCAAGCCACATTTTAAAGAAACATTAAAGCAGAAACAGAGCTGCAAACTGCATTTTTACAGGTTTTGTGACTGTCCTCTGCTGTCAAATATTCACTCTCTTTTTTAGCTCTGTTTTGGTAACAATAAACCAATGCATGTAGTAGATCTGAGGGGAACTGCACATTTAGATACATGAATGGTTGGTTGGTCAATACAAGGCAACACACTCACGTACATGTCCTCAAAGTAAAATATCAGACCCGTTTGAGCATTATTTATTTATGAATAATAAAGTCTCTCCATGCATACTTTTTTTTGTTCTGCTGTTGAGAACTTGTCCACTGAAAATCACACACAAGAGAGACTGAGACGGTTAATGCAAACATTTTGGTCCAAACTCTCTTATTTTTGTAGACCTACATATTCTGATGTATTTTTAATCATGTAAGGTTTGTGCTGATGTCATATGAAACCATGTTGATGTCAAATGCACACTGAAATGAGATGGAGATTAAAATTGTGAAACTATTATAACAAACTTTAATAGGACATATTTAACCCCCGTCAATCAAAGCACTGCATGCATTCATTGTATCCAATGATGATATAAAAATATTGTTTGTATCCATATAGCCATATTTTGGTAGGAGCATGCAGTACTGGAGAAAGGCCCAGATGAAAATGTTGGCAGTTAATATTCTGCACTTATGCTCAGATGTAATTTTTTTTTACTGTGAAATTACAATCAGGGCAGCGCTCCTCACAAAAACTAATTTGAATCCAAATAGGCAGAATTTTATATGCAAGGAACATGATTCAAAAACAGTTAAACTTTTTGTTTGTGGGGGGGATTTTTTACATATTTATTGGATAGCAGAGCTGAAGAGAGACAGGAAATGCTAGGAGTGGGGGATGACATGCAGCAAAGGGCCGAGGTCGGATTCTAACCCACTGTCACTGCGATGAGGATTGCATCCTCTGCACTTGGGGCACGCAACATGTCCACTAGGCTATCTGACAGCCCAACAACATTCATTTTTAACTTGGAATATAGTCTTTGAAATTCACCTTACAAATGTAAAGTCACATTTGAGGTCTCTCTGTTGGTGTGAATGTATAGACAGGTTCCAATGAGTCTTTTCCAATCAGTGATTACTGAGTGTGTCAATGAGTGCCTGCAGCTACAAAAGCTTCTTTAAAGACTGAGTGCACCTGAATAAAAATGGACCCCTCTGCATCAATAGCTGCTATCGATTTATTGTTTTTCCTTTCTCTATCTGAGGTGCTCATTCTCTGTACTCTAATAAGCCCTCACTCACACACACACACACACACACACACACACACACACACACACACACACACACACACACACACACACACACACTAAAGCTGGAGCCACCGTGCTGAGTCATTTGACATGGCAATCTTTCCAGAAGTCTATTAGGACTGCCAAGCCGACAATGTCAAATAGGCTGAGCAGGAGTTCCTCCAGTGCTGAACTCATTAAATCACATTTTTAACAGTTTCACGGTTTTCTTTTTTCACTTGTTGCTGGAAAGTCTTATTGTTTGTTGTGACTCCACTTTGTTGTATAAAGTGACGGTGCAAAATGTTGACATTTATTGGGGGATGAAAGAACCTGCACATTTAAAGTAAGAAGTCTTTCCATATGTTGGACACATTTACCTGGGGGTCTATTAAAAGCTCATTCTAACCTGAAAGTCTGTATCTGCACACTTCTGTTCTCCAGTCCTGACTTTACCCTACCTGCTAAAATAAATTCACAGCATATAAATTATCTTAGGAGCACAGACTGTACCCAGAATAAAGTGGGTGAAATGTGGTCTAAAGTAGCAACATTCATGAGGGAGGAAAACAATTCATTTAATCACTGAATGAATACAAACAACAATATGATACTTATCATCCCCTGCCATGATCATTGTTTGCTTTGCTTTTTTTTAAAGAGAGGCTTTTGAACCTTTGTTAACAGAATAAATTGGGTCTTTTGTAATCGTGAGCAATAAATAATATACATGTTCAATTCTAATTGATTAATTTGTTCTGCTTGTGAAAAGCTATATCTTTCCCCACAACATGAATAGAAATAATAGGAAAACTAAGGACAGTATTCAGTGTGTATATGTTGAGAAATAGCAATATCTCTCAGGTAATTTACAATACAGAACTTCAGTCATTCTGTTTGTGTCATTACACGGTAGATCAAATGAGTAGCATCCTCTCATTCGTCCGTGCTGACAGCTGTTCAATACCGACATCACAGCAATGACAAGAAGACAAAGCATCAGTGTTATTAATGGTAAGTGCTGATATGGTTGTGGTCATGAAAGGGAGCGGATTTCAGCTGTCAGCCAACAAAACGCCGCAACACTGAGAAGCTTATTTCACAAATGGAAAGCCCTCAAGGGGATCCTTCAGCATTACAGTCCAGACTTGCAGAAATCCCCTCTTTCTGTGTTTATGTGACCAAAGTCACAGGCAGCACACAGCAGAGGGCAAGAGTCTCAGATAATATGGAGGCAACAAGTTTCAAACATTATGTTAGGATCAAACGTGAATACATGTACTCATAAGTCTCTTTTTTGGGTAAACTGCTGGCTGATTTCACCTACTACCTTCATGTGTGGAAATCACTGCAATTGTGAAAGATATTAGACCGTATGGCCAATCATTGTGCCACCAGTGATCGCATCTGGCAGTTATGTCATTACAGAAAGTCTGTCTCAGCTGTTTGGAGCCAAGCACAATAAGTACAGTCTTGTCTGAGGTAAGCATCAAAAAAATCTGGTCATCCAGGTCCTAATTTCCTTAAGGCGTGCTTCTAGTGTACATAACTGATTGCTGTCATCATCGTGTATTTAACTGACTAGTTATTCTGGTGCCAACCAGCGAGGGCTTCAACGTTTAATCATTTAGTCAATTAAGCACGCACATACCTAACACCAACACAGAGAAAACACAAGTTTATTTTTGAAGTGTAAGATATCTGAACCTCTGCATTTATTTCTCCTTAATCTGCCAAACCTACATTTCAGGAAACCCTCTAGAAAATCAAACTTTGTTCATGTGTTTTACTCAAATATATATCATCACGTCTGTAGTTCTTTTCTTATATTATACATTTATTTTGTCGCACGATAGGAAAAAACCCTTCTCGAAGTTCCATTATTTTCCTTCCTGGATGTGTTTTGTAAGCGGCAGCAGAAAAGGCACAGAGCATGCAGCCTTCACACTTATTCTTGATGCTTCATTCCCATTCTGTCCCCCAACTTATTTGTAGAGGAGAATCAATTTGAAGCAGCTGTCTTCATGTTCCAGCAGACTTCCTGAAATGAGAATAAATAAACATATTCAAAGTGACAACCTGAGGCTTGCTTGTGTCTGAATGCAGCGACCGTGCTTGGATTGCATCTGCAACTGGCAAATGAGACTGGTGCTGAAATGGCAGAGGCCCCTGATTGGATGACAGATGGGAACTAAACCTTATTTTTTTATTTTCCCCCTCTTCTTTCACTGAAACTGTGTCTTTACTTCCCGAACGAATGCAACCATGAACGTCACCCTCCTGCCCTCCATTTGTCTGTTTTATATTCAAATAGAATAGAAACTTCAGGAGTGATTTTTATCATCATTAGAGGTGCACACATTACATGTAGCACCTACATATAGATCATTGAACATGTCAGTCAAATACATGTAGCCTTATCCTGTGTGTCCTCCACGACATACTAGTAAAAATAGCTTGACCTTGGCGTGTGTCACTCAGTTTAGTGTTTCTGAAGGTAATCTATGTATTGATCTCTGTGCTACTTGATGAATGTTGTAAGCCTATACATGGCGGTTGAAGGTCAATAATGACATTCAACGAAATGACTCTATAATGTTTCAGACTCCACAGTGTTCCAGTTAGCAACTGATTCATTTGTTAAAACCCCTACAGAGATTGATCTTGTTGTTTCTGTATATAAACTGCATGACGACAGCTGTGAATCACGGACTAGGACTCCATGTATTGTAGTTTATCTGCGCGAGGGAAAGAAGTAGATCAAGGTGTTGCAATTTCTCTGAGAATTTAAGTAAGTGATCTTTTGAAAAAAAAAGTGTTTTTAAGATTTATTTCTGGGATATGGGCTGCATTCAGATAGGACAGTGGAGAGAGAGGAATGACAGGAGCCGCAGGTCTGACCATATTTTAAATGGTAGAGTGCTGCTGTACTAAATAACAGCACGACTCTGATTACCACAGCACAACCTCCAGTTTGATCATTCTTTTAAACAACTTTCATATCAGCAGCATACCTCCTTTCTGCACACTTGGTATTCATGCGGTAATCCCCGTCTAATTTCTGGATAATATGTCCATCTTCACGAGATTCAGTATTTCCATATATTTATATTTAATGCTTTTAAACTTGGCAGCCTGCTATAGACTTTAGAAGAGGGGATTAACAGTACACAAAAAGAAGTCTTTTATTGCATTTTGTATGGAAAAGATTCACAGTGAGTGATGTGTTTTATGGTTAAAAGACAGCAGGATGACATATTTGGTTACAGAATACCACTAAGCATTCACAGTCAGCGTCAGCAAAGACATCAGAAGAGACATTTTGTCCACTTTGGGGTCATCAAAATGACACAGACTGAAAGTTCCTCACAGGTACTTGAATATATTTCACTAAATATTCACTCGATGAATACATAGGTCTGGATTAAGCTTGTCAGCTGAGACATTCAACATTCTCATTTTTCTGATTTAATTCCACGGCCACGTTTTTAAACATATATCACCCTAAACCTAGGAAATGTTAAGTAGAAAGAGTATACAGATTTATGAAAAATAAATCATTAATGTCAGGTTCCCTGGATCAAAAAAAAGAATTCTAACAAAGGTAAGCTCCCACTTTAGTTTTTTCTTATTTGTTGACAGCGTCAGAAAGAAAAGTGATTCACACTTAAAGGCTGCAGAGCTGCTTTTGTAAGCATACAGCGGATGGCAATTTCCCAAACAAATAATGTCGCTTCGTCTTCCTCTGAATTAGGTAATAACACCATTAGAATTCAATTACCTGGATTGAATTAGATTTCTACCCAGAGGATGATATGACTTTTATTGTTCAATGAAAATAGTTCTGCAATGAAAAAGCAAAGCCTGCTGAGCCGTAAATATTCATGGCGAGCGCGGCTGTAATATTCATTGCTGCTGCAGTGTTGAAGTAATTAATTGAAGCAGGTTGCTGCTCAGCGCTGTTTCAAATGAGGAGTTATGTTATTTCAGTCCTCGATATTGCAATCGTTTTATCTCTTGTTATTCTGTTGTATGTTTCTTTGATGAATATTATCGACGATTACTTCCAAAAATAAATATAATAGGACATATATTCCTTTATTAATTCAAACTAATATCACTTACTCTCTACACTTAACTTATTATCTTCCAAAAATAATGATCTTAAACAGGTTTGATAGGATCTGGGGAGCCACGTTTTTTTTTAAAGATGAGCTGTTTTTTTTTGATAATTGATCATAACTGAGTGAAAAAGTCTCAAAGCTGATTGCTGTGGGAGAAACCTTCTTAAACATCTTCTGTCAGATTAGGCTTATTAAACCCTGATCCACATCCCTGTGCTTTCAATATGTTCACATTTACACCTACAATAATGCCTCCTTTAATGATGAAATTTCATTGGAGACAGTTTTATCGGCTGCAAAAGTAACACGGTGACAGGTGATACTTTGCATTGTTAAACGCGGCTTATCCTCTCACCTTTGATAGACGGCGTGTTCATGAGAGGTGACTGCTTCAGACACTGCTTAATACAAGTACAATGGGAAAGAGATGAACTTAATTCAGCTCTTTTATTGAACAGCTGAGCCACCGATCCTCCATGGTTATCAGAGTGTGGCAAAAGGATTGGCTACAGTCACAATTCATTCGTGTTCCTGTTTTGCAGCTATTTTTAGGTAACCGGGGCCGTGGAGCTGTTACTTTAATGTCATTTTCCCTTTGTAGGACAAGTTATCTGTGACTTTTGTAGCCTGAGAAGTTGTTTTCACAATACTTAAATCTAGAATAAAAAAAGCTGGTGATAGTTGATGTGATATCTTGCTTAAACCCCCTTCACAAACTTGTAGATATAGCAAAAGGAATGTATATGAATTCATTTTCTTCTTTCCAAAATAACACGGCAACAATGAACAAAACAGTGCAACACAGCAGTCTCTGTAATGTAGACAATGCCGTGCTTTTGTAGTGAGGTGTTTTGTTTTCTACACTTTAAGACAGCACAGAAATCCCTCAGTATCAGTGCTGAGACTAGCTTAGAGCACAAAGTGTCATACAGACAGCAATCATTTATACACTACAAGCAAAGTCTGGGTAACCCAGGACAAAAATGTCCAGTAGATATGTTTAAGTCTACTCAGAATAATAACTGCTATGATAAAAAATGCAAAAATAAGAATTGCAAATAACAGTTTGGGATATGAGGCAACAGCTTTCTATTTTGAAATGATACCCATTCATCAAGGCTGTCATTTTAACATCATATCAAACTACAAGTGTTCTGTTTTTTTTATTAACAAAGAGTCGTGAGTTGGACCTCCTGAACCTTTGATCATTCAAATGGGCTATGTACAGTTCTTGCACCCCTGTACAGTATTTAAGTTGCATTACATGACAACTTGAAATGAATAGTATTTAACCATGCAGGGTCATACATATTAAAAGCACTGTCAAGTGTTTCTGTATGGCTTCTGTACTTATTTATCCACTGCTGCTGAAACCAAGCAGCTAACTCTTAATTATGGTGATGCAGTGTCATGTCCCACTGAACTTTTTTTTTATATCAGTAGAAAGAAGATAATGAATTCACTGAAAGTAAGTTGGTTCAAGGTGTGGCGGTTGCGGTTTAAGAGTAGAACAAAACAAAACAAGCAGTAGTTTTCCCCTGATGGTAATTATGCTCTTTGCATGATCAGTCACACTAAGTTGATGACCAAACCTGAACAAACCAGCACAATTACGGAGGTTGATTGAAAGAGCCATTTCCTCTGGGATCTCATTATTAATTATCGTCTGTCTGTGCAACTTGGAAGGGTTCAGATTTCATGGATTCCTGGGACCTCGCAGACTGAAAGGCAGCTGCCTGACAGCCGTCATCGTTGGTGCGTTAAGTGTGGCCGATGTGTTTCATGCCAAGCTGATGTGCTGGGGGTGGGGACTCGTCAGTGGCTCTGACAGAGCTTCTCACCTGTGCTGACACATTGAAAAATCATTTTTCATAGCTGTCTCCTTTTCAAAGTTGCACCAACACTGCCACCCCAAAAGTGATACGAAAGCGCCCCGGCAATGGGCGCTTACCTATTTTGATGATAACATCATTTTGGAGCCAGAGTGTGCGCAGTAAGGATTCGCTGGTGGAGCCGGGATATTGATGGCCCGCCCCTTCTGATAACCAAACACCTTTAACTTACAGACAACACTGCAAAGATCCCTGAGGTCGGTACACTCCACAGAGGACTGATTCTTATGTCAGCGTGAAGCAGACACTCAGACACTTCAATAGAGCAGCTACTTTATGTTATGAACATTCATTGTATGTTATATATCATGTGTCTTTGGTGCCATGTGGGATTCAGAGGAACAAGCGTGATCAATCTAGACAAAGATCCTCCTTAATGTTAATTAATAGTATTCAGAAAACCTGAGGCTGATTGATACACACAGTTTTATGTCCCTGTGGTCTTGTACTTTATAACAGCGCACATAGAAGATCTCTTGTCCAATCAAATCACTTGGTTGGAACTGGCTGTTGTTTGGTAGATAAACAGCACAAGTCGAGGCACCAGAGGGTTGGGATCGCATCTGTTGAAATACTCTACACAACTTCACAAAGATGTGCGTCGTACTACAGGGTTCATTCAAGCAAGAATTCTATGAAGTTTGCCAGTGCATTTGTGGTGGTATAGCAGAGAGAATCCCTCCCATGATACCCCGCGAGCCTCGACGTCATCTTTTGTTATTGTTTTGATTGAGAGCCCCCTAGCGGCAGATTTTACATTCTGTACGTTTAATTGAATTGGACCAGAATAAAGATGTAAAATGTTTTACCCTGATTAACTGACCTGCATGTCTTCTGTATATGTTTTTAATGCAATGAGTGCACCAACTGTCATAGTTAACATGATGGATGAGTTTCTTTTTAAGTGAGTCATCGTCACATTGTTTATGCTGGTCAGGCTGTTTAGAAAGATGCTTTGCCTTTGACACGTCTACATGCACATTTGAAATGGAACATGACTCGGCAGTAACACTTTTGCTGACTTACTTTGTCCTCTCTGTCACTTGTGTATAACAGCTGAGGATGGAACCAGATGTTAATTTCAAAGAACCAATGAGTTGTATCACAGAGCAGCAGCTTTAGTAGTAATTACCATCTGTTGAGGATTATTTCGATTTGAGACAAATCCATATGGTGTTGTTAGAGTAAAATAGATCCGTCAATATTGAAACTTGCCATCTACTTTGACCAAACATTTTCCAGGCAATTGAAATATGGATGATGCATTATAATCATTGCTTTATTTTGAAAATGTCAGCCAAACAAATTATAGAATCTGTACTAATACTTCACTCATGAACCCAGTAGGGCATAGGGTGATATCTGGTTTGGTTTGTTTTTATTTAAGTAAGCAGATAGATAGCTATATGTGGATATCTGTTTGGAGATTATTAAAAGCTAAAATGTTGTTCAAGGTAGCCAATGGGATCCTTGATAGCGTTTGGATGGCAAATGTGTTTAGCCTCTATGATGTCTATGGCTTTTAAAAGCACCTAGCTATTCTATTTCAATAGAGTCTCCTATGCTTCCATAGTGATTATTAACTAGCAGATATTTACAAAGACTGGATGTCTCAGCTCGATATATCGTTTCAGATTTGTTGCAGACACAACATCAGACCAAGCAGGTACAAAAAAAAAAAAACAGCTGTTGTAAAAATCAGTTCTCGTTTACTCTAGGTGCCTCTCTGTACGGCCTGGTCATTCACTGTTTTCATTCATGAGATGCAAATCAATTTGTTCAGTTCACCGTTCACCAAATATCTGAGCACATAAATGGATTCGCTCCTTTAGCCTATCAGGGCAGAACACTGTCCATTTTCTTCACTTTACAATAAACTACACGACTCCGACTTTAATCCTCTGCTTTGTGGTCCCATATTCCTGTCTACACTATCCTAACAGCTTTAGCACTTTTGTTAGAGACGCACCAATCCGATCCTGATATCAACTATCGATCCAGTACTGGCTTACCAGGTTGGATGTATTTCATGCTTATTACGCCAACAGCTTCTACAGCTATTTGCAAGATCTGTAAGGCCAATGTTTTGAGGGGTGGTCGTAGAACAAGTTCAGCCAAACAGAACAAACCAAGAAGGCGGACCAAAAAACCCTAAAGTTTTTGGCTCAAATCTCACCTGCACACCTGGTTCAGAGGAAACAAGGAAGGCAATGTTGCATGACAGTGAATGTCATATTGTTCTTTCCTCTATTTCCTTATTAGGGGGTTTTCTGGAACAAGGGCACACGACAGCCTGTAATCCATTTTGCTTACATTTTGTTCCCCTTGGTCTTACATCACTCTCATTCACAACATCGCAGACTCTTTACAAAATGTGCTTCATCCATCAAATAAAGCATGTCTGGATTAAATGGGACAGGTGGTGTCACTGCAATAGCAAAAAGCCCGTCTGCAGAATCTGCTTTGACTTTCAATGTAGTGGCAGTGTTTATAGTGTAGGTTGTATCACAGCTCCAGCTTGTATGATTCATTGAAAATAATGAAAATAGTGATGACAAAAAGTTTAAAAGACTTGTTCAAAAGAGAAAAGTAAGAACCGACTACCTGCTTCACTGATCCGAGAGATTGGCCACAACACCTCGACACACCGGCACCACACTCGCAATAAGAATGGATTGCTTCATGCAAAGCCCCATTAGTGGATGTGCTCACACTAATAATGGGATCACGTTACTCTTATCCTAGTGGCACTCTTAATTGGTCTTTGATAGGCTCAGGCTTTGATCATGCCCAGCAGGCACAGCAGCTCCACATTTGTCAAAGAAATAAAATAACAAACCTCATCAATGGTTTCATCTTTTATCATGAGTGTAGGTGTACCATTTAGGTTATCATGAACAATATCAACCAATAAATTAATAAAATATACCAAAAACTAAAATTGAACAGAACAGGTTTGTATGTCAGACAACAATCCGATTCAAAGTGATATAAAATGTGGCCTTTCCTTCAGGTAACGTTTTCTTAATTAATTTACTGTCTCAATCACTATTCCTTTAATAGAGCAAGACTATGTTGAAAAATCTCAATGCCATTCAAAGCCAACATTTGAAACCCATTGGCTATTGTCTGATCCCAATAAAGCATCTGGAGGGGACGGCCACGTTTTTTGGGCATCTGGGTAGCATGATGTCAAGATTGGTCGTTGTTGACAGCAACTTGAAACTTGAGAATTATGTAGGATTTAAAAACAGCATCTTCATCAATATCCACATCTATGTAGACAATATTCAATGGGTGCCAAGAGTGCATTACAGCCACCGGTTTACCTCAAAAGGCGAAGAACAAAAGACAATTTGGCTTCTAATAAAACCTCGGCCTCTCTCTTCATGCCTCCATCTTTTGAAGGTGGATTGTCATACATTGCGCAGGAGGTGCAAACTGTGTCATCCATGGCGCGGGGGCTCAGGCGTGAAACTCTGGCCATTGTTCCGCACACAAACATCTTCATTAACAATAATGGAATGGGAATAAGAATTAAATAAATAAATAAAAAATGTAAACCTATGGTAAAGGCTTTCTTTACACCTTCTTTTATTGTGCCTATGTCTCTTCCTTACTAAAATAAAAGCAGCCATCCATGCGTAACACTGGGCTTCTGGATGAGCACCTTCCTTTCAAAGGTGTTCAATACAGACACGGGCACAATCACCGCAATTTTGTTTAGGCTTGGTAAATCGCAATACGTGTACTAGATTAACTTCTTCGCATTTTCTCCTCCCAGAAACGCCCCATATTGCATATTCATGAAGGCAAACGTTGTAATTGGACAATGCGTGTTGTCTTGCACATTTGAAAGACGCAATCCTCAGTGCGCCCGGTCAGTAGATCAATACGCATATTTGTTTGCCGGTGATATCAAGTTTATACACGTCTTAACACACACAAACCTTTAGTGCATCAGGCCCTTTATGTCTTGTGAAATATCCTTCCACAAGGGTACACAATTATCTCTCCTTAGCTTAGCAGTTTTGAATTAACAACATCTTGACGGTTAAGAATCAGACGTCCTTTGATGTTCGGCTGACTCTGCCCACAACTTCGAACTCATGGAGTCAAACTAAGGACTGACTGCATCAGACTTGCCATTGAACTTAGGGAACAGTCTCCTCAGGATAATCCACTTGGAAGTTTAAGAATGAATGGTCACAAGGGGCATTCATCTCAACGTCCTGTACTCATTATTGATTACAAGTTAGACTCATAATATAATCGGGAAGGAAAGCCATCAAGTCTTAGAAAACTTTACAGCTTGTTTTGTTTCTGCTGCCAATGCACAAGTGTTAATGTGGGTAGTCTGGATGATGCCTGAGTTCAGCTCAGATTCAAAGGGGCAGGGGCATTTCCAGGAGGTAGCATGGGATGGCATGGCGCCCACTGACACCTGATTGGCAATCCCAGTTGCCACCCCCATATGACTGGCAATCTGACCAGTTAATGGTGGGATTTACAAAGAGTAAGGTCTTTTACCTGCTCTTTTGTAAAGTGTCCTGAGATAGCATTTGTCATGAATTAGCGCTATATAAATAAAGATTGACTGATTAATGTCAGTGGTTAAGGTAGATAACATCAATGTAGGCAAAGATGATAAAAAAAAAGAAGATATTTGACCACATAATTTTTTGCTCATGTACTCAATGCCACTCCTGAATAAGTAAGTACCCCAGTTGAGCCAACCCAGTTAGAAAATTCTGGCCAGACCACTGCATAAGCACATTTTTATAAATTATTTTATTTATTTACCTTTATTTTACCAGGAAGTCCCAACAAGACATCTCTTTTACAAGAGGGACCTGTCCAATGTAGCAGCCAAACATAATCACGAACACAAAAAAAACTACCTAAACACCACATGGGTAAACCACAACAATTATTATTATTTTTTATTTTTTTTACTTTAGGGACGAATTTATACTGAAGTGGAGAATTCAATAGCTCTAATGCAAAAAGTCAAGAAGAAAAATTGCGGCTTTTCAATCTCCAGCAAAGCGTGCTACAATACCTTTGGGGCAGAGTGTTTGGTCAGTCCACTCAAACAACGAACAAAATCCCTCACAGAGACCCTCTGTGACCGACAGATAGATCATAACCAGGAAATAAGCCAGAGCATGTTTATCACAGAGGCTTTTTAGATCAGTGCCCTTTCAAAGCAGCTTTCGTTCGCTCCCACTGGGCAATGGAGGGGAATTAGATGTTATTCTCGTTCCTCAAAAATAAAACCAGCCTTTTCTGAGAGTTACAGCTTTGTGGGCAAACAGTAAAAGCAGCAGCAGCAGGAGTGGCGTCCCTTCTCAGCCTTGGGGTTATGGTATAATAAAGCTGCAATAACACACATTGTTGCTGTATTTGTTGGGGTGGATGCTCTGTGTAACATTTATTTCTCTCAGTTTCAGGCTGAACAATACTGTGTAAATTGCAAAGGAACTCGGTCTGATTGCTGATAAATGGGTTGACATTGACCACGATGCATTTTTAGTTAGGTCAGTTTATTGAATAATGTATGAATAAAGTGTAGTGTCCAACATTTACAACTTGATAAGCTTTAGAACACTTGAGTACGGTTTCTATGCGTGTCCTGCTAATTTAACAGCACGTTACATTGACATTTAACTTGAATAACAACTTTTGTGAGAGAGACTCTGAGCCTGTAGATCATATTTTCTTCCATTGTGAACCACAAGAATTTCTGCTAACATTTCAGAGCTCGTTACATCCAAAGATGTCTACAAATAATCATATACTGTAAATAATAAACATATATTATTTGTCATAAAAACATTTTTTTTTAAATATATAGGGGGGGGAGTGCCTTTAGGAGCAATATATCGTATTAATGATTAACTTGAGATTATTATGAACCTCTAAATGGTTCACCATTAATGATGGTGCGGTCACTGGGAGTTAGCTGTAATAGAGCTCCAGTGATTGGCACCTGTGAGTGATGCCGTCGTATTTTTTATTAGCATTTTCGACATTTTTCCGATGAAAAACCGCACTGCGAACCCGAAGTTTCCCCAAATAACTGACCTTAAGAAGCAGGCGGGTCTTCAAGCTTTGTCGTGTCCTCTGACTACCGTGTATAACCCCTGTTCTTTGCGTGTTTTGTTGTGACTTCTTCTTCTAAATTTACTTTTTAATATTGGTGAGCAAATTGTTACGAGCACTATCGCCGACTGGATTGGAGTGTGTGTGTGTACTGCCATGTGTAATAGCCTCTCCACTCAGATGTATTCTGTATGCACTGAACCGTGACGTCCTAACCATGTTTCGTTACGAATACAAATTCCATTACACCCGTACTCATTTCACACTACAGTAATATTACTGTACATATCAACTGTTAAACGTTTCTATGATAGGAGAAACAATTTAAGGTATTGTAATTTTAATGGTCAAGCTCTTACATTCATTTGGAAGTCAAATGTTTGGTTTACTCAGGGACCAGTGTGAAGGGTTTGAGTGAACCTTTAATAATCTCTTCCTCTCCTTGAGGTACGAGCCCTCTCTTAGGAGTTCCATTTTGAATTATTCAGTTTTTAAACAGGTTTTTGATTACCTGTGATATGAGTTTGATGAATTATTTATAAATTGTAGTAAGAGGTCTGTTCTTCCCTCCAGCAAAGCTGTTACTTTGTGGAAAACAAATGCATTGAGGCTAACAATGCTTCAGAAATGTTTATTGATTATGTAGGTTATTATACATATTAACCTTTTGTACCTTTTGGTTTATGCCAGCTGATTGGGCAGCTGGACGTAGATCAGAAAAGTTTCTGTCTTTTTCCAAAAGGGATGAAAAAAGGGGAACCTGTAAGATTAAACAACCTCACCTGTAGTTTTAAGCTGCTGGAGTGTTGCTGATAAATGACTACAAATGAATTCAAAGATTTTGGGATTGTTTGTGACTTTTTATTTGCAGATGTCTTATAAAATTTTCCAGTAAAAATATATAAATTACATTTAATGAAAAATGGATGTATAAGATAAAGGTGTTCATTGTCTCTTAACTTAGGCCTGGCTCGGCAGGGTCTGATCACAGTCTCTTGCAGCAGAGATATTCCAACTGTCTGGAAATTCATCTTAATAAACCTCAGAGAAAAAACAAGGGTTATTAGCCCCTCTCTTCACACCCTGTGTAATTTGAGTCTTAAGATGAGACATGATGAGCTTCAACACCCTTGATTTTCCTTCTGATTGCATCACACTGATTGCTCAACAGTGCACAGATTCTCTGTGATTAGTGCAGTTTGGCCAAAAAATGTTTTTGTAGCAGACCAAAGAGTCTCTTACCTTTCAAGCAGGGAGCAAACAACTTTCTGGATGCAAATATTCATGTCTCTGCTATGATTGGGCACAAATTGTTCAGGAAAAAAGCAATCCTTAAGTTTAAAGGAGCTCCTCACGCCTTTTTTAATCGTAAAGGTAGACCAAATAAATCAAGTCTCGTCACATTTTATTCATAAAGCAAGTCTAAGATAGGGATACGCACTGTGAGTGATGTGTGATTCCCTGTCTTATTCTCCTATCAGAAACTTAAATCTGGACGTGCCGTTTGCATTTCGTCACTCCGGGTTACACTAAAGGGGAATATTTTACAGCTCTGTCAGATATGGAGCACCTCAAGCACTCCACAAGCATCCTGACAGAGAGACGTTTCAGGGTGACAGTGTCAGTTGGCAGTATGTCTTCTAATCTCACCAGCTGATCTGAAAGAAATGGAAAGAGTAAAACATTATATTATTTTCAGAATAACTCGGTTTATGTACTCTCTTTAAATGTCAAATTTGCATTTATATGATGGTATTATATATTTAAGGGGTGTAACCCTGTTTAACAACTCAGAATGTTAACCGAGATATTTGATCAATTAAAACTTTTTAAATGGATTCAAACTTTACATTAAAAAAAAGATCATCAATTTCCAAATCAAGACACTGGTTAGAATTGCTTTACAGCTACCAGTGCCCCCTTATTGTAGTGTTTTGCTATATATATATGATATGTACTGTGTGTGATCATATTAAATAAATACAATAATTGTACTTTATGATGTTGACCTATCAGAATCAGCTTTATTGGCCAGGTATGCTTAAACACACTAGGAATTTTACTTCTGTAAACTGTGCTCTCTTATGAACAAAGGTAAAACATTAAACACAAAAATAAACAAATAATTAAAGACTTATATGTACAAGACTAAATAAGATAATAGTGCAGTGGTGAGTAGTGCAAAAGATGCTGAAGTAAACATGAGGTTGTTTTTGCAGTATTTACATTAAAGAGTGTGCGTAGATGATCATTTAAATGAAATAATATACGTATATGTACATTCACAGGGACAGTTTTGTTCCAGAGTTATTTCACAGCGACAGGTCTGACACTCTGTGACTGTTTAGCGTTCATCAGAGTGACAGCCTGGGGGAAGAAACTGTTCTTATGACGGGTTGTTTTGGAGTTCAGTGATCTGTAACGCCTGCCGGAGGGGAGGAGTTTGAAAAACTTTTTTAGATGTTTTATTAAAATAAGTGCTGCACTGCTACACCAGTGTGTGTGTGGTCTGAAATCATGACATGGAGTCAAGAGACACTTTTAAAGTGCTGTGAAAATCAGTGCTTATTTTATTTTCGAAAGGATAACATTGACATACACTAAGAAATGTGCAGGAGTGCATATACAACATGACTCACTCATGTTGAATGATCTCCGGTTAATGTGGCAGTATTTGCAGTTTCAATGTAGTTCCTTTCTCTGTTTCATAGAGGTCATGTATGCATTGCACTGGTCACAACATTCAACCTGAGGACTTCCCTAAGATCTGAGTCTTTCACAGTCAGTATGCCACCCATTTAGCAAGCGCTGTAGTTAACTTCTTATTTCGTTATTTTTCCATCACTGCGGCTGCCTGGAAGACAGTGCTGCGCAGAAAAGGACAAAGTAGTTTGTGTTTACATCTCTGATACTGATGGATGCTTCAAAAATAAATTCATGTGTTAATTTAAAACCTTGATCACTTCGCGATTAACGTGTTAAACGCTGACAGCCCTAGTTGCGATGGTCCAAAGTTTTTCATTGAGAGAAAGGGGCTGTGATTTCAGAAACTATGCAAAAACGAAAAATGAATACAAAAGTCCAAATGAACACCACAAAGAGCCGAGAGCTCTTCAGATGTAAGGACGTAACCTTGAGCATCTCTCTGTTGGGTTTGTTTTTCTTGGTTTGGATGAAGTTCACTTTGAAGCGTTTGTGTATTTTCTGCGAATTTGCAGCATGTTAATGTTTTTTTATTTTCTTATTGTCATGTGTTGCTGACTCTGCTTTGTTTCTGAATTTGCCCTTTTCTTCTTATGGAACATTTTCTTGGCTTTTAAGCATTTTGACCTTGACAGCCACCGTACCTACTTACATCTGCATCTACTGTATTTTCAGGACGTGGTGCCTCGAACTGATGATGAAACACTTGTACACATTGCATTCCTTTGTGTGTCACCTTCCACAGACTTAAAGTTATGAGACGTGACTGCTCTGTGGACATACTTGCCACTGCTTTATAACTGTACTCTGCATATAGAAACAGTTAAAGGGCTTCTGTTGACTTTGGTAGTTATTTCATACTATGTGATATCATAAATGTTTCCATTTATTACATTCTGAACCACTGGGCGCCAAATATGATCTTTTCTGCAATAACCTGTTATCCTTGTGAAGGTTGCCATAGATCGCAGCTGGTGTAAGGGATTATGTGCATGGATACCAAAGAAACTGCACCTCTTATGTGCACACATGTCTGGTTAATTGAGCTCCATCTTTCTGTGTCCTGTACCCCTCTCCCCTGGCCCCTTCCCCACCCTGCGTGGGTTAATTGAAGCACACTGAGCGATGGCTCTTTCCAGATCTGCACGTAAAAGGGTCGTAATTCATGGTCACATGGCAACTTTATAAGAGCATTCATGTCACAGGTGAGTGAACCCTGTTTTTTTATAGAGCTGTGTAATTGTGGAGCAGTTAACCAATGAAGTGACAATCTTTGGCCTCTCACACGCTCACAAGTCATTTGCATTTATTAAGCACTCCCACGGGCTTTCAGAAAGCAGGTTCAATTATTATTCAGACTTTTTTTCTGTAACACACTTCAGTACAGACGGAGGGATCACACCCAGCTTTGACATGCCTTTGAAGCAGGCGCACAACTTCAAATCATTGTAACGTCCTCAGTTTACACATTTCTTAAAATGTTTAAGAATCTATTTCTGCACTCTTAACAAAATAACATTTAACATCACTGTTGAGCATATCTGGAAATGTATCAGTGAATGCATTGGTATATTTACGAGCTATTGTTTTTCAGCTATTCATTTTTGCACTCAATAATGGAGAGAGCCTCACTCTACTTCCTCAGGGGACCATTTAAACCTTTTCATCTCAGAATAGAAAACATGATGTGCAAATACAGCATGACCCGTGGAAAGGTAACAATCTCATTATACCTTAATCTGACACTCAGCTTACAGTGAGGCATTCTGGGACTTTTTCCACGCATGTCATTTCAAAATGAAGGACATGTCTTTCATTATATTGACATTGATGCTTTGAGAAATGTTTGCTACAGAGAGGGGGGACTCTTGAGTGAAACAGAGATACTGTACAGAGAGTAGTGAGAAATGGGTCGCTGCTTTAGCTCGGTTGGTAGAGAGAAAAAAGCAACACAATAAAAACATACAGATAATTTAGCCGTAAAGAAAACTATTTACAAATGGAGTCGTACTGACACAACACTTATGTGAACAGAGGCTACAGTCCTGGTCTTCGTTTGGTGCTTGTCATCCCTCACTCTCTCCCTCCTCATGTCCTGTCTATCTTTAGCTGTCCTGTCAAAACAAAAGCCCAAAAATTAATCCAGAGGCATTGACAAACAAGAATGCTGAGAAATAATTTAAGAAATACTTGGTTGAAAGTCGTGTAGGAGTGACCAAAAGAAAAAACAGAAACACAGCCCAATATATACTGTATATATTCCTTAGAATAATAGTGTTAATAACTTGGACATGAAACATTTTAAACCTTAAAGTACGTACATATCGTGGCACCGGTGGTCGAGTGGTTAGCTTGCGCGACCCATGTACAGAGGCCCGGAATCGAATCTGACCTGTGGCTCCTTTCCCACATTTCATTCTCTACTCTCTCTCTCCCAATTTCCAACTCTATCCACTGTCCTGTCTCTGCAATAAAGGCACAAAAAGCCAACAAAAAAAAAATCTTTAAATAAAAAAATGATGTACCACTCCTGAAAATGACAAACACCCACATGCCAGTACAGTATGTAACAAGTTCAAAGCTTTCATTTTATGACAGTTTTTCTTTTGCCACAAAATTATTTTAAGGAAGAGAATTTCTGAGAAAAGTGATCAAATAACCCCTGAGGTGAAAATAAGTGTTTAGGCGTCGAACAGTAAACACAGAGCAGAAGCATTTGAATAGAGGCTGAGTAGTGATCCTCTTGACACATCAAAGCTGATTGAGATGGAAACTATACACCATCATAATACATCAGTCACTATTATAACTTCCACATAAAGAAACCTCAGTACATTAGTGTTCATTCTCTGTTCATCAAAATCCATTCTGCCGCTCGTTTGATGCTTTGTCACGTTTTGGACTCATTTTACAGTTTCTGCCTCTCTGCTTCTTTCCTGCACACTTTAAAAAATAGATTGATTTTCATTCTTTGTGTTGACGTTTTGTATGCATTGGCATGTTTACCTGTCCTCTCTCTGTGTGGCAACTTGAAGATCTTTTTGAACAGGCTTGTTAGGGCGGAAGAGGGAAAGAAAATTATTAATACAATTGGCTCTTATTAAGTCCTGAATCAAATCCAGACCATTACATGTTCTGCTTTAGGATTGTTTTTTTAACCAAAGATGTATTTCTTTCTGTCAGAAGCAGCAGAGGTAAGCACTTCCTCTTTCTGAAGCCTCCATGAGCTATTTTTAGAGTCAGCGGTCTTAAATGACTCTGCATTTAGTTTAAGTGTTGCCATTAGAGTTGCAACAAATGTGCCGATACATCTTGGCACGGCTCGTTTCTGCCTCACCTTTGTTCATTACTGAAAACGGACGCTCTTGGCTTTTGCTGCACACAGAGCAGCCAGCCAGACGGCCTGAATTTATTTATGCACACTCAAGTGCTTTCATTCCAGGTTTGAAGACTGAGTGCGGCCTTTTATTCATGCCCAGTACTTTGGGTATCCATTACAAAGAGCCTACAGTGTGAGGGTGGTGGGATTATTTTGTGGATAACAGATAAAGCTCTTATCAAGCATAAGGACCCGGGCATTAATACAGTAAATCACATTTCTCTCTGCTTTATGTTGTGATGGTCAAGCCGTTAATGTGTGTAACGGCTCTAAAGGGGAAATGGGCCAAATCTATATGGGGGGGACCCTCAAATCAGAGTTCGATGCCATCGTGTCTGCCAGTGTCCCGATGCTTACTCCTCTTCCTCTCTTCTTCCTGTTTCGTTTTTCTCTCCTATAGACGGTAAGAGGATAATTCCTCTTCATTTCTCTTTGTTGACTTTCATTGACAAACTTTGGTTTGCACAGCAATAATGCACGCAACGCTTAGTAGGGCAACTAGAGTGAGTGCTGTCAGATGGGGCCCCCTTAGGGAGGTTTCTTACTGTCATTACAAGATTTGCACATTTTTGGGCCACTACTCTGGATTTAAAGTTTGTCGGCCCTCGGGGGGGCCGCCTACTGGCCTGGGGCCCAAAGCAGTTGCCTGCCTTGCCTGTTGACAAGCGGCACCTCTACCTATAATCCTATAAAGGTCCACTTTCTTCCCCTGGGGAAATGTATAATATTTACAGGGAATTTATAATACAACTGTTTGAACAGAATGGCCATAACTATAGGAGTCTCACAACATATTCAAGCATTTTAGGAGCTATTTGTCTCATTTTTCTCTGACGTTCATTTCATCTCTCTCCGTGCACTGAGTCTTCCTGAGACATTAGTCTTCTGGTCTGCAAGCTGCTCTTTTTCCAAAGAGGTTTTTTTTTTTGTTTATTTGGCCGAGCAAACATACAATCCTCCGACTCGCCATGAGAGCCAGTGCAGCACGAACACAATATGTCCTCTGCTCTGCTGTGTTTGGGAAAGATAACCACAAGATGTTTGAATGGAAAGAGAAAACAAATGTTTCTGTTGCCACAATGAACCAGCTTTTGTGTTTTGATTCAAACCTGGCAGTGATTTGAAGGAAAATGTCCTCTACACTGCAGTGAAGTTGGTGTTATGCATTTTTCCACACTGGAAAACTGGTGAAGTAGTAATTTTTATCATCCATACTGAAAGATAGCCTGTAAGAGACTTCCCTCAGTGTTGTTTGAAGCGCTCTGTCTTTAAGTTAAATACCCCAGCGACCTTTCGGCAATCTGAACTTTTCACCAAAGGAAGGCTGGACTGCTGTAAAGCCTGTAATCCGTACAAAGTAAATGAAATGTCTTTGAGCAGAGTAGTGTTTGCTTTCCCCATCATTTACTTCTAATGGAAAATGAAATGTTGGCTCCACCATGTTTCTAGTGGTCACTGGATACAGAGCAGCGGAGATAAAGACGAGATATCGAGCAGATATTGCCTCAGTGGATATTGTGACTTCAGAGCGACTCTTTATACTATCTGATGGCTAACAGACGTTTCTATTTCCAACCCAGTGCTCACCCACAAATGGAGCCATTATCATCTGGCTTTTTAAATTATGGTCTGAGATAAGTCTGTTTGAGAAAGATAATAAAGAGGAGATTTCTATTGATCTAGCAGTGCCACAGTTATACCAAAACCATGAGAAGCTGATAGTTGAGTCTAACATTGAGGGACTTGAAATGAACGCTATGTTTGCTCACTCAGATGCTCCTAGACATGGGTTTGGTTTGACATTGTTTTGCACTTTTGGTTTATAATGACTCAGAAAAAAGATCACTTTGCGTTTCTGCCCATATTGACACTTTGTCAAACTTACGCACATGGTAGCATCCATTGTGGTTCTTTAAACATGTTTTTTATTTTCCTTTCATTTCATTTTTTTATTTTGTTGCCTGTGTGGTTAGGTTTAGAGGAAGAGACTCTTGATGGTGGAGCTTGGGCCTGGTCCACACGTAGGTGGTTATTTTTTAAAACGTAGCTTTTTCGGCATGTTTTTTGCCTTTCGTACACACAAACTGCGTTTTACGTCACTAAAAGCGCACATTTTGGAAAACTCTTTCCAGGGTCAAGATTTTTAGAAAATCGAACACATGGTGTTTATGTGTCGATGGGAAAGAAGTATTGGGCCAATTTTCTCCTCCGACTGATGTTGTTGTGCGATGCTGTCACTTTTTAGCGTGATAATAAGGGCAATAGCAGACGTAACTAAACTAGTGCTGGTGTTAATGTTGCTAACTGGACTTTTTACATGCTTACACATACATACACAGTTGCTCTCCCACTATGTTGACAAGCCAAGCAGAGACACCTGAATGGACTATGGAGGTCACTGCTGCTTTACACAACACTCTGACACCACAAAGCCCCTTAAAAAGTCGGCTGTTCTTGATGAGACCTGGGCGAACTTCGGGTGGTGGGACAACTCTGAAAATGAAATGGTCATAGCAGAGGAACGCTAAAGCAGACATCCTCTGTCTTTTCAAAACACAACTAGCTTCTATTGAGTAAATTGGAATTCCCTTCTCTTGCTTCACGTTAACGTTTTTTTTACATTTTATAGCCATGAAAGCTGAATTGTAAAATCATCTGAGCATATTGCATTTTGGTATCAAAGGTCATTCAGCAAACCTGTCGTGCTGGAAAGAGGAATCTGCATGTTTTGATGAGCCTTTTTGTCGAGGAGCAGGAGAGCACAGGTGTGCTTCTGTTCATTCGTTCACTAATGGACACTCAGACAGTGACTGCTGGAAAGAAAACATAGTTTAATCTGACTCACACTGGTTCCAAGTGTTTGGTTTTTTATTTTTTATTTGGGCTTATCAGTCAGTCAGTCTATGCGATTTTACAGATTTTTTTATTTTTATTCATTGGCGCGTACGCTTTCACTGTTGTAAACTCACCAGCATGATGAAATGTGATGCTACGCCTTTTGATTTGGATCTCTCTCACATGGTGGATTTCATGAGGCACTATTTCATGGTGAGATCAAAGGAGTTAAAGCCACATTGAGGCTTTATTATGAACATTAAGCTGCTGAGGGTCTGCTGACTGTTCATTGCACTTAACTGTTAAATTTGATCTTGTTGTTTGACAGTCTTGCGTGGGTCACTGTGATGCAAACACACACAAAACACAAACTATCCTTGCTTCATTTTATGAATGACAACAAGGGGAAGAAAGTTAATATTACTGTCAGGATCACATGATTTGGATGGCTGAATAATTCACAACCGAAGGCAGACAGGCGGGCACTTGGTCACATTTATATAAGAATATATATCCCCTCCCTGAGGTAGAAAAAATGTGTGATGACACAGGATGTAGACATAATCTATGAGCAGGTAGTGCTGAGTAAACTTCATAAATCAGCATCACAAGCCTGTGGCATTTACATGTATTCATTCCCTCTGACTGACACAGCACACATCTAAGACTTTACATTATGGCAAATGACACTTTCATCTAATATCAAACTCAGTTAGTCTTCATATTCTCCGCTTAGAGAAATAATTATTTAAAAAGACTGACTTATGATCATCATCCGTGCAGCTGATAATAAGTCAACATTTCCTCTTGGGTAAACAAGTTCCTTTTTTGCAGTTGTATCAATATTTGTCAATCAATCGATCCATCAATCAAATTTATATATAAAGCACTTTAAAATTCAGCAACAGCTGACCAAAGTGCTGTACCTGGAACAAAAGAGATTTGTGTGAGTGAATCGCTTAAAGACTTAAAGACTGAGTACTGGTGAACCAGGAGGGGGAAAGATCGGCACCGTACTGTAATAAGCTGCCTAATGCTGAAACGCTAAACAGATTGCTGTAAATTAAAAATCATAAATTATCAGCATAACAAAGGATTATTTCACTACTATATGTTAGCTAGAAAGAAAAAAACTAAATTGACAAAATCAATAATGGAAGTCTATCTCCATATCCCCTGTCATTACCTTGTTTCTCTTTGAGAAATGATCTGAAGTGAAACTGAAAAATACTGATAAAATCACAGTTAAACTGTACTGTCTCTGTAGTCTGTCTCAAAAAAGTCTCAGAGTTTAGTTTCCCATTCTTAATGCTGGAGCCTCATGTTGTACGGTCTGTGTACTTTGTCCTCTTTGTGGCGAAGATTTTTTTGTTTAGATCCTTACTTCAACGTAGTTCTCTGTCGGTGGCACATCCTACTATGCGGCAGCTTTGGGACATTTTCCTGTGGTTTGCCAGAACACAAGAGTGTCAAGGAGTTAACTTAACACAGTACAAAGTTAGAGGAGATCAATGATGTGGACAGAACTGAAGCCTTCTTTGTCTCAATAAGAAATCTCAAGAACAATATACTGTATCACTATCCTTGTTATTTTGTTCCCTTTGCTTAGGTTCAAACAACTTCATAAGATGTATTTTTTTATTCTTTTTTCTCTCAGATTACTTGTGATTGGGGGCTAGATGTATAAAAACTGATTGCTTAATGTTTACTGTTTTAAATTTGCTGCACTTCTCTGCCTTCAAGTCAAAGCAGAGCCAAAAGGATTATGAAATTTGTAACGCAGTAAGCGTGAACATCCTCTGTCTGCTGTGTGACAATTTCTTTGTTCATGGCTATTTCAAATATAAAACATTCAAAGGGGCCAGCTGTGCTCTGAAAGTTTGAAAAGAAATAAGAAAAGTAGAAAAAGCCAGAGTGGAGAGAAACGTGATGATGGCAGAATTTAACATTTTTCTCCAGAATTCACCCTCTTTCCAAGGAGCTCTTTTGATGAACTGGATGTGTGATTGTGTTGCCCTTAAGAGAAAATGTTACATTTAGAAAGACTTTGTTCTCCAATGACGAACAGCTGTGACTGTCTCGGATGTTTGAGTTTGAGCTTGAATACATCACTGGTGTAGGATAACGAGTTCACAGTTCAGTACTGACTGTCAAAAATAACTAGTTTAAGAAGAGAAAGACAGAAAATCACTGATCTTTATTCAAACCAAGACAAGTTTTACCTACTTTTTTATCGGGGGGGGGGGGGGTTTGCTGTTATTAGGGAGGAAAGAGCGGGGGACGACATGCAGCAAAGGGCTAAGTCTGATTGGAAACCCACAGTCACTGCGATGAGGACTATAACCTCCGTACAATGGGTGAGCGATATAACCGCTAGGCTAGCAATGCCCCAGTTTAGCTAACTTTTTACATTGTATGTGTTATATGCAGGTAAAGCTCGTCATGTTGCCTTTAGCGACAAAAAAATTTAAAAACAAATTCTACTGTACAAACATTCAATTATTTATTTTGTATTTCTATTACACACTAACAACATAATGGACAAATCAACTAGGACCAATATATTGTTCAGGATGTAGATGCTTTGAATCCACTTTTAACCCAGAAATACGAATGATCTTTGAAGTGATTCTTCTCTTTGTAGACAGAGCAAGTAGAAACAATCAAAAAATGAATGAAAAGGAACCGAAAGAAACAGAATAGGTCTATACAGCGAAGAAACAAAACAAAGTTCAACAAAGGGGAAAACCACAAGATGAGACAAAAACTCTCGTTCAAACTCTAAAAGAAACAAAAAGATCCAAACTGTAAAGTCCATGAAACAGGTGAGAAAACATAAGGAGCCACCAGGAAAACCAACTAAATGAGGTAGACGTGTGAACTGACACAGAAGTAAAGAAACACAGAGGGTGCGTTCGGATTGTCCCTCCTATCTCCTTTCACTATCCTTTTTTCCTTAACCCCGGAAGCGTTTAAGTGGCGGCCATGATAAGAGCCGTTCGAATTCTCTAAAAGTTAAGGAAAGGTGGGTCAATGCTTCCTTTATAACCTCCTTTAGCATAGGAACCACTGGACCATCCTTTACGAAAGGAGATGAGATAATGCCGCCCCACAATTCCTTGCGGCCGTAACTTTTAAAGCGACTCGCACATCCGACCGTTCAGGAAAACTAACGATCTGTTGCAGGAGAAATGTGGAGACAATCTGCATTTGGTTTATTTATTGATTAGACTCATAATTTGTTACTGCCTTTGTATTTATTTTATTTCTTTAGTTATATTATGTGTGGGTGAAGAAGGTGAATAATGTTCAGTGGAGATGCTTTGCTGTTAATGTTGATTCACACGAGAAATTGGAATATAAAACATTGTTAATAAAAAAAGAAAAGGGACGCAGATCATGTAGGCTAAATTACCAAGCTGCAATGATATGCCTTGAACAACTTTGAACAATCTTAACCCCAGAGGTGAACTATGAACGTGATGCTGATGTTGTAAAACGATCAAAGTGAAGTATCCTGGTAACCTTTATTCCTTTATTTTAATTCTAACCTCGTGGTTATCAGGATTATTTCACCGGTAAGAAGGCACAGGGAAAAGATTTTTAGATGAGCTTTTAGTAGTCCATTTTCTGAATATTGTAGTTTCACCACGGCAGACCCACGTCACTAACCTCCGCCGCCGTCGCATTATTACGTCGCCTAGTGGAAATGTGGTCGGATTGTCAAAACAACGCGATCGCCTTTCCCTAAGTCCTTTATGAATTCTCCTAACACCTTTCCTTAACCCCGTGACGTTTTCACGGGGTTAAGGTAAAGTGGATAGTGAAAGTAGATAGGAGGGACAATCCGAATGCACCCAGAGACTAACAGGGTAATCGAACACAGGGGAGAATAATGAGGGCAATCAAAAATGAAGTGAAGCGCACACAAGGGCAGGAAGAAACACTAGACTTGAAACACAGGAGCAAAACCTACAAAATAAAACAGGAAACACTAAAAAATAACCTTGGAAATAATCCAATAAAAAACACAGAAGGGAATCAAGCAACGCCAGAGAAGAGTGAGACAAAATAAAATAGAAAAGGAAATCTAAACACTGCAATAAACAAAATACAAAACTGAACAACAAATCCTGACAGATTGAGTCGCTGTGTGAGAACGTTAAGATGCTTTATAACCTTGTGTTACTGTGTGTATGAGCTTAAAGGCTACTCAGGGTTTTGATGAGTACCAAGACGCACTGAAACAAGTCTGGGATGTAATTCATCCCTATTAGCATCAGTGATGCGTTGCACTAAATTATCTTCTCAGTCATCTAAAGCAGTCTCATTAAACCATAGCAGGAGCACGTCTCACGTCATGCAGTATCTGCTGATCTAAACTGAGAAATAAAACTTTTTTTTTACGCTCTCAAGAAATTAGCATGCATTAAATTCCCCCCGACGTGTCCCAAATCTGCCTGCAGTTCTCTTGTTCAGCAATACATCTGTTCGACTTTATTACCCGTGAGTAATTCTATGCCAATATGATGAGAAGATGTTTGTCGATTGCAGCTTCAGACAGAAATGGATTTAAATTCTGTTGGTAATGCATGAAAAGCTCACGCTGATGAAATGCAAAATATCACCAAAAGCCAGAGGGTCTACTTTTCTTATCAGCAGCAATAGTCAGGTGTATTTGCCTACATAAATAATACACTTAGTGTAGACAGACATTGATCAAAAGTTTTGCCTCAATCAGGATGTGTTTCAAAACATGTTGAAGTTACCCGCATCAGCTGCTGATAGTGGAAACATTTTCTGATACTTAAAATTGAACTCCAAGACCTTTCAAAAGGTATGATTTGAATTTTTACTCTACATTTACCCAACAATTTACTTTTCATTTTTGATGGCCTTTCAGGTAGGACGCGGGATGCTCTGCGCACGCCGTGGAGTATAGGGCCCAGAGGAGAAGGGGGACAAAACAAATGGTCGGTAAAATAGCTTCTTTTGGGATTTACAGTATGTTTGTATCTGTCCACTATTCAGTAGAAAGCCCTGACCTTTCTTCCACTGAGGAGTAGGAGACAAGCAGCAGCAAAGAAGAAGAGGGTGTGTACATGATTCTTTAGGGCACGACAGGACTTGGAGGAGTTTTGGCTCGTCTCAGGGCTGCAGCTCTATAACGGCCCCTTCAGAAGCACAACACACATTTCTGCTGCTGTTTAAAACACA
Source organism: Tautogolabrus adspersus (assembly GCA_020745685.1). Classification (NCBI taxonomy): domain Eukaryota; kingdom Metazoa; phylum Chordata; class Actinopteri; order Labriformes; family Labridae; genus Tautogolabrus; species Tautogolabrus adspersus. Next base: position 18,278,204 of record CM036543.1, on the reverse strand, counting down.
CCTAGTACGCCCAATTAACTGTTGGACATTTCTTTACAAACTAGAGATTTCTCTCTAATGGCCCGGTAGGTCTGTAAATTAGAACTCGGGAAAGTGGGACACCGTTTGCTGTGATCTGATCTTCCCTCCTATTGGACGCGTGGAGGTGACGTCACGGAGCACTGCGCCCAAGTTGAATTTGTTTTAACTTTAGCACAAGAACGGGAAGCGCAACCTTGCACTCGCTCTGGGGGGCACGGATACGCTCTTGCATAGACAATGAATTTATCTGAGAGCAGCGCGCAGGGCCGATCTCATCCTATCTGAAAGGCCCTTGAGATTTGACATTAGTATGATAAGCAAAAAACAACGCATATTCCGTGACCGCAACATGGCGACTGGCATACGCATCGATTCTAGGGAGGAGGGTGCGGGGGGAGACAGCTCTCTCTCCAATGCAATTTGGACTGCAGTATCAATTTTAAACACGACGTGTCAGAGTTACATATTGCTCCTTTACATCAACTTTAGTCAAATATCCAATAATGCAAGAAAAAGGGTTTCAGAGAGAGGTACGAAAAGGTGAGGCTTTTATTTATTCTTCCCTCTCTTATTAATCATCTCATGAACCCTCAGAGTTATCTTTTGACCTTTTGACCCCTAAACTGTTGGACTTCACTTCCAGACTGCATACAAGGCAAGTTTTCAAATCCACAAGCTACAACAATAAAATACAAAAAATTCATAATGTAAACAATGAATTATGTCTTATCCCTTTAATGATCTCGTCTTTTATACATGTTTAGTTTTATCTGAATTAAAAGCTTGTCCCGCTTAATTTACAGTGACTAATGCTCGAGTCACTGTGAAACTCTATCAAAGGAAATGTAAACAAAGGCTCCTCTGGTGTGCAGGCTTTAAATGGCTGTGTTCAAATCTGACCCAGAGAGAGGTGACAGGTTTTAAAATAACTAAAAGAAACAGCCCGTGTTCTTGCAGGTGGTCGTCATAGTAATTGTTGGTTGTATAAAGTTACTGGTACAAACGCAGCCTGTTACTGTGAAATCTACTAACTTCATGTTTATATTCAGGGCCTTTAAACTTCTTCCACCACTGCCGGCTCTCAGCCAGAAGCTTCCGTGTGGTGACTCTGCATTGCCGTCATTGTTTGAGTCTCTGCCCCACCTTTGCCCCCCCCCCCCAGTCAAAATGATCCAGACTCGCCTCCTGATTCAAGTTTTAATCAATACAGCTGACTGAGTAAAAGGATCTTCCGCAGCGGGGCTTGAATAAACAAGAGGCATCTCCCCACACAAGTTCACATTCACACGTACAACTTCACAAAAGTTATAATCTCTGGTGGGACGCCTGAACTTTAATAAGAAAAGAGGAGGGGGGGGGAGGTTTGTAATCAGCTGCTGTTGTTTCCATGTCTCATCTTCCTCGCTCTTCTCACAGGCCGCTCCGATAAGGTTCAGAAAGTTACAGCAGAACAAAGTTGCTGCTCTTTCTCAAGTTGTGATAAAGTGCAGGAGTCTGCAGGGATGTTCCTAAATCTGTGTCGATAAACGCCAAGAAACCCTTTTCAACAGATACTTTATAGCTTTAAGGAAGTTGAGACTGAGGCCAAGTGAACTGATTGCAATTGATCCTGATGTTGTTTGATAATTTTGTGGAATAACCTTGTCCTCTCTCTCTCTCTCTCTCTCTCTCTCTCTCTCTCTCTCTCTCTCTCTCTCTCTGTCTCACGTCCTCTCGCTCTAAAAAAATGTTCTCCTGCTGAAACAAAACACAACTGAAAAACAGCTTATGTCAAGTTATGAGCTCGCAGCGTGGGATTGCACTCAGGAAATAATTTTTTCTTATCCAATATGTGATTTGATTTTGTTTAGTGTAAAAGCAAAATGGTGTAATTATAGTTATGTTTTGAGCAAGGGGAGAGCTTAATCTAAAGTGAATATAGAGGGACAAACTAATTAAATTGAAAACCGGCTCGAGGTAAAAACTCTGCCTAATGGATCCTTATGAGGTTGCTTATTAAAGCTCCTGTGATGATTTTTTAACTGGTTATGAAGCAGAATGACATTAATCATGCCTCTTTACGACCTACTAAAGCAGACTGGAAACATCAACTTTTACGATATAGTGATTTTGCCACTGTCAAGCCAAGTGTCACAAGATTCACAGAAAGTGACAAGTTTGAATGTTGAAGGAAAGCAGGATGAGATTTTCTTTCAGAAATGAATACTTACACATTGTACATGATCTGCCATGAGATGAGCTCCACAGGGGTCACCAAAGTCCACACAAAGTAAAAGTTCCTCCCAGGAGCTTTAATCGTATATCCTAAAACAAACCAAAGGATTTATACGAAGAACATATAGACAGGAACTACAGACATGATGCAAATCCATAAATCCAGTCCAAAAACACCAAAAGCAACAACAGAAACATGCTCTGTTGAAAACAAAAAAAGCTGCTAAAGACTTGGGTCCTTCTGTAGTGGTGATATGAACCTTTTGTCTGTTGCATTTGTATTCTGGGTTTTGCATTGTCACCTCTACTTTTCATTGTTTGTGCATTTGCAGTGAGATTGTAGTGAATGTATTTGTATCTGCTAGCAGCTTGTAAGATGTAAATCTTTTGGGCCACTGGAGCCCATTAGCCATTGTCGACCACAGTAGTAATTATTACAAAAAATACATTCCCCACTTGTAACCTGGAAACCCTGCAGATCAACAATACATCAGAATTCACGATTTGGTTTTGGACAAGCTAAGCTAACTGGTAGCTAGCTGTATCTTCATAGTAGACATGACAGATGTTCTTGGGTATTTTAATTTAAATACAAGCAAGGAAAGGAACAAACATATTTCCCTGACATTAAACATCTAGCCAACCATGTTTGAACATTGAAAATACATAGGACTATATTTCATAATACTTTCAAGTTAAAAGCTTTTGTTAGGGTTAAAAACAACACAACTTTGAATGTTCGAAGCTTTCAATGGTAAATATCGATTTGACTGACTGATTCTGTATTTGATGTATTTAAAAGTATTCATATATTCAGTATCTTCACCTAATTTGCTTCCAGATTGTCTGTTACAGAAGTTGTGTACTGACTGACAGGAAGAAGCTACAGCGGGCAAACACAAACCAAGCTGTGTGTCTGTTTCGCCGTCTTTTGAGCATCTTGACATAATAACGTAATTACAAATTAAAATGACTGACCACGTAAAGAGACGTAAAGATCAACAGGACGAAAGTGAAAAATATAAAAGTGACTAATGGCTTGGGAAGAACCAGGAGAAGTCAAAGAGGATTGAATACTACAGACTTTGACATTTAACTGGATAATACAGTTGCCATGTGTCATAGATGTGTAGAGAAGTGTAAATAAGTGTCATGAGCTGACATTTAAGTAGGCCACATTAACAACAGAGACGTTCCTGGAAACCGAGTCAGAGAGGTTGGGTGCATTAATTGAAACAGGGAATAGTTGAATTGTTTGCATCCAGAGGCTGTTAATTACTCACACCGTGAGAGCCTGCAGCTCTTTGAGCTCTATTATTAGCACAATGTTATTCTCAGTGTGAACGGCAGTGGTTCAATGACGGGTTCAAGATGAGACCATTAAGTCATTTCCAAAACCTTTATTCTTGAATTTTCATCAGCCTGTTGACCCAGTTTAAAAAGAGTACAGTAAGAGTTCAGCCTTTGATTGTGTCAACAGTATGACTCTTATGCTCCATGTGCTGACGTCGTTAGTTTCAGTCTCGTAAAAAAAGAACAAAATCAATCCTAACAAAGTGATTAAACATCATTATAAAAACCCAAATTCACCATTTTTGTGAAAATCCATATTTCACTTTTTTCATTATGAGGAGAATAAATAAACAAAGCAAACACACTGTTGTGGATCCAGTGACATTTTTAATGGATCCTTTTCTTGGACCAAAACCTCTTTGAAAACCAATGCAGGAAATGTGAAAATGTTCCAGTTGTGACCAACAACCACAGGAATCAGGAAACAGGAATGCTTTCAGCACATTTCACTTTCCATGGTCATACTCAGACCTCAGAAAAAGGGGAAAAAGAAAATCATAGTTCCTGACCAAACTGCATAACCCACTTTTAAAGCTCTGGAGTGTAGTGGAAACCTTTCAACTTTAATCTTACGATATTGTGGTTCCACTCTCCTACAATGGAGACTGATTTGTATAGTTTGAATCAAGTAAATATATCATATTTGCTCTACAACATAAGTGTAAAATAAAAACCTCTAATTTAAATGGCTCATCAGAAAACATTTCTGGTTCTGTAGTTATAAGATTTCACCCACTTTCTGAAACAAACAAAATAAACAGTAAAGTGTTGGCTTATTTTAGCTGACGTGTCCTCTCTCACTGAGTTCCATCTAATAAAACGGATTTAAAGTGAGCCTTAACAACATGAGACACTGTTGCCACCAAGTGGTCTGAAAGAATACTACCCAGGATTTTTTAAGCTGTTGGTTGAAATGATGGAATAGCCAGTGAGCTGAAATCTTTCTTGTACACTGAATGTAAAGTGACATTATCAAGTACAGATGAATAAATGAACAGGACTTTTCCCCCCAGATATATCAGGCCTAATTTTACAAACACAACACACAGACTTTCTCTGAGTAAATCCCTACCTTTGCTGCACACTGTCAGTGCAGAGAGAAACGTTATGCTCATGCTAAACAGAACACGAAGCTCATTTATCAGAAGTCAGCAGCTCTCAGGAAACTCTTGTACAATCAAATGTTTTGCTCTTAACTCTGTTTACGTCTACCGCCTGCTTACAAAGCCTCCCTTTAAAATAAAGCTGATAAATACTACAGGCTAAGGTTGCATTCAAGGTAAATCCCCTAAAGCACTTTGATAGACATCTTACTATAAGTGAACATTCCCTGCCAAAGTTAGCCCCGTTTTGCTTCCTTTACTTTTGAGATTTTCTTTTAAATTTGATTTGTGCTGTTTGCACCAATCAGAATGTAGCTTCCCTTTTCAATGTTGATCAAGCTTGCAACAGCAAAACCTTCACTGTTAAGATTTTGATTGTCAAATCGAAGATGTCTTTTAAGCTTTCACTGTGCTTATTTAGCCATACACTTTTATCGTTAAAAAGAAAATACTTCCGTTTTGAAATCTTCAGGAATTTAATATATAAAATATAATAACTGCTACACACAGTTTAATCAAATGCGTTACAGTTGTATATATATATTTTTTTCAAATCATCTGCAGATATTTCACTTTAAAGTTTGCTCACTGAATTGTTTAGGAAACATTTTCAAGTGTCCTGTGTCATTAAATCAACGGTTCAAAAACCAAAATACATTCCGTTTAATTTCACACATAAGACCAAGAAAAGCCAGAAATCTTCTCATTTTAGAATCCAGAATAAGTAAATATATAAACATTACCGCTTTTACTAAATAACTCACTTGATTGTTAACATTGTATCTGGTTATTTCATCGTGCGCTGGCTAACTGTTCCAGCATTTAGATGTCCTCATCATTCATGTTGGAGAAGCCTGAATGTGGCACACACTTTTCTTCACAGGAGACAAGCAGCAGGGAGACTGAGCTGACCAATGACCCCTCACTGGAGCGTTTCCATGGTTTCTGAAGTATGATGGACAGCTGAGTTCGAGGTGAGGTCTGAAGGTCTTCTACACTGTTTCTTCCCCCTGTGTTGCATGCTCACACTAATCACATCCTCAGCCCTGACACATCATCTATCTTTCTTATAACGGGCTGTATTCGTTCTTCCCGCGGCTCTTCATTTTTTGCTCCTCAGAAATGTCATAGCTGCCGAACAAATGGAAACTGTGTCCTGAATCTTTGGTAAATAAGCCGATGAACTGTTGTTGTATGTTTGAAAGAACACTGTCTGCATCAGGAATCCTGTTCTGCAGCGTGGATCAACGTTCTTTATTAACCAAACCATAATACCCGGTAGTCGATGTATTCCTTGTATATTAAGTTAGAATAAGAGGAGGAAGCAGAAGCCCCGTCTGCAGTAAATATTCATTTCAATTAGTCACAGAATAGTGAGTAAGAAGTCTATGCTGTCCTTATCATATCTAACAGATAGAGTACACGTTAGCTGAGATGCCCATACTGGTTATAAAAGTATGATTGTCATGCTTAATGGTGATTCTCTAGCATTAGCTTGTGCTATATTTATACGCAGCTTAACTGCCTCTACCATTATAGTGTGGGCTTTGAGCTTCAGTTTAACACCTGCCCCTGAAAATAGGTCATAACAGCCCCAACTAAAGTCCAGCAGCCAAAAAGAGACCACTTCGGTTACTTCGGTAACACCATAGACTGTAAATGCGGACGAAGCCTGAGTGAAGTCAGCCATCTGTTACAGCAGGGGGCTCCGGAGGCTCATTGTCAGCCGCCGCCATGCTGGAAATGCTGTCTCAACCTAACTTTCAGTCAACCTAACGACAGGCTTAGAGCGGGAGCTGAAGTCTTTTGACAAACTGCTCCATCGCACTCACCTGTCAATCAAGTCAGCTACGCGCCTAACTATGGATAACACGTATCGTTTTCAAAATCAGAACGTAGCTGTTTAAGAAAACATCACCCCCCATAGGCTACAGTGTGTGCCAGTGATGACAATAACTAATCAGACCTATTTTTTTTTTTTTTTGTACCAGGCTGTAAACATGTTAATTTATGCTGTAAAATGTTTTTTTTACTTGTGGTGTGTATGTGACTTGTGTTCCTGTTGCCAGCCTCAAGCGGACACTCCACGAACTGCAAGATTTTGCACTTTTGCATTGGCTTCACTTTTCAAGACTGGAGGTTGCCGCTTGGGTAACAACCACAACCGTTCACACTTGGCCAGAGGAGGATCCTTTTTCATGTGATTGGTATGCAGGATTAACTCAACTTAATACCCAACTGTCTAACTCCATTATAAGGTCCATTTTCAATCTGTCTTTTCACCAAATACCCCACAAAATCTGGTTTTCCTTAGCTATACTTTCTGCTGTATGCTAGTAAGCAAATGTTAGCATGCATGTTTGAACTCAACAGCATTGCATCAACATATTAAAATTGTTGAGCATTCCAACATGTTGGCAATTGTTACCTAAGCTGCTTAATCATGTTAGCATGATTGCTATTGACATGCTAACATACTAACATTACCATGTAGCTTAAAGCAAAGCTGCACAGTCTGACGAAGCTGCTAGCTCGGTATAAGTCGCTGAGTATAAACAGGAACGTAAGACTTAAGTCTTGTTTCATGTTCATGTGGCTGGTCAATGGTGTGACTATGTGTAAGTTAAGTGTCTGTGATTTCTCAGTTATTAAAAGGCGAGGTTGTTAATCCAGGAGTTTTTCTTGCTGAGCACAAATTACATGAACACTCAATGATTTACATCAGTTGATATTCTGTCTTAATCATTTATATGAAATCAGCTAAAAAGTGATAACTCTCCAATAAAATAATAACCGTCATAATTATCAACTTGGGGGAAATTCATTCACAGTTGGCTAACTGTGTGTCAGCAGCAGGTTAATTAGCATCATCACCTGCAGTTAGGATCATCATCAAAATGAAGACTCAAAGCGTGTCTGTTGACATTGAACTGATGTGTGAAATGTGATTTTGTCAGCAGGTGCAAACTGCTTGGTAGACAGACATGAATCAGCGGTATAGTGTTTGCCAAGATGAATGACAAAGTCACTCAATAACACTGTTAAAGCTGCCGAAAGTTGACACTTGCGTCACATCAGATGAATGTTGAGTGGGAACAGCGCATTAGCAATCAGCAGGACGACGTCACATTTTGGCATCTTAGTTTGTTTTTCTTGTTTCTTTAAGCAAAGTGGTGCTTAGGTTATGCAGGAGTATTTCTTTGTTCTCTGTGCTTCACAAATACACACAGGTAAAAATACAGAGGGGTTTTTAATTGGCTTCATAAATAATTTGAAGGCGTTTGAAATCAGTTAAAATATGTCGCTGCGCATGCTGCCATTGCCATGCGAGGCAATTATTCTGAGATGTAGCACTTAGAGGAGGTGATTCATCGTCTTTGTATTGATGCCTTTTAGGAAGCAGAATGTACAGGGAACACTCTAAATGTTTTGAATATGTATAGTCTACCTTGTTGTTTGATTCTTAGGTGAACCAGCCGTTTGAATTTTGAGTCATTCATTTACTTTTTAGTTATTCTTTTTTAGTGTCAACCGTATTTGTACCCAGTAGTTTTCCACATCTCTCCAAAAAAGCGCTTCATTCACTCTCATTAAGACCAGCATTAAGAAGCTGTTACTGTTGAATGATATAAAATCAATCCTGCTTTCTTTTGATTTTGTATTGTCTAAGATATTCCTTTCATCCATGTTTGTATGCATACTTTGTGTGAAATAAAAAAAAGTTTAGTTAAATCTTAGGTGAGACCAAAAAAAAAATAAGTAAGACATTACGGCAAGTGCCCAAAAAATGTTGTATTTAACACAAGCGCCTTAAACTGAAATCCTAGATATTGTTGCTTTAAGCAAAGTCCACATTTTCTGAACGTAGCAGCTTACACTGTTATTACTCTATTTCAATTACTTCACCTTCATTTACTTTACATGAGCCATTAAAGGTAAGTGGCTCCCTGGGGTTTGTTTTATGACCATTTTGGTTGCTTAAAACATCACTGGGCAGAAAACATGCAGCTTAGGCCTGTTGTAGACAGTTTAAAGAATGCAAGACGATAAGTAAGGCAGGCTTTTGTGGTTTAATAAATTAGAACACCTGACTGTAACCTTAAGAGATTTCTCTGATATAGCATTAGTTTAGATGGTGTTTTACTTGTAGCCCGCACCTCTTCTCTGTCTGTTTGAGTTGTGAGAAGCATACATCAGGCTATAAGCTGCGGATGCTCCCTGTTCCCATTACAGTGAATCAGCAGTGTATGAAACAACCCCATCTGCTGCACAGTGTGTGCCATATTTTTATCATCACGCACACTCCTGCACCCCGTAATGTGGATTCAATTCGAAAAGTATTGATTCTCTCTGAGTGAGCGAGCTGTTGGTTTGCAGTTTCACCTCAGGAGAGAAATCAGGACGTGTTTTAAAAACTGTGTTTCAATAGATTTTTGACTCAAACAATCACTTGCAAGAAATAAAATCACTAAGTGTTGCGCAAGGATTCAAACAAACAATAGAAAAAAATGACTCGACACACTCGAGTGTTGCCGGATTGTGCCCTGTCTCTGCAACAAATCATCACTGTATCCTAGCAACACCACTCACAGTTTAATTAGAGGGACTAGATAGTGAAGAGCCTGGAGTCAGATGTTAATCTCAGTTTAGTACCCCCAAGGTGTTGCTGGTGGGTCTGTATAGTTTCATGTAATAAATATTTTATTAAGACATACAGAATGACACAAAACGTATAGAGGTCTTGAATCTGCGGTATGTCAGTAAAAGCACTGTGTGTAGATAAAGAGACTCTTATTAAAGGATATTTTTTGAATGGTTATATCTTTAACAAGCATTTGAAAGGTAAATGAAAACAGAATGGCTGTTTGTGGATCCACAGTTCATTGACGACTTCTGATAAAAAAAATAGCAAGAGATGAATCTAAAGTATTTCTTTGATTGCTCTGATTGACTTTATAAATGTCTCACTTCTCCCCTGGAGAGAAAACGTTATGATTCCTAAATGAGCGCTGAGCGACTAATTACCCAAATGATCTCATAGGCTCATTGGCTTCTGATGGCAGTTGACATGGCTCCCTCTTTTTCCATCAGTGCTCAGAATGAAACTGTCAAAATGTCACTAATGCTGTGAAGTAGCTGTGCAATTAGTGAGACTCGTTCGGAGCATGTGTGTATCAGCATTTGTTTCACATCACGTCTAAATAGTGTCTGGCTTTATTTTATTCCCGTCAAACATTTTGTATTGCATCTTTTTGTATCCTATTGTATTGTACCATATGCTATTGTATCATATGGTGAATATGGTATTGTATAATTTTGCATCACCCTTATGTATCATACCATTTCTCATCATATGGTATCTTTTTGTATAGTATCCTTTTGTGTCTTATTAAATCGTATTCTTGTGTGTCATAGTGTGTCTTATCATATGATATCATTCCACATCGTATCGTGTCCTATCGGCACGTTTATTATCATATCCTTTTCACTCTATCGTGTGTTAATGTATCATATCGTCTCATGTTTAATGGTATCCTATTGGATTGTGTCTTGTCATGTAGTATCTTGTGGTATTGCATCAAATCGTTTTTGTTTTATTTGGGGTTGTATTGTATCTCGTCTTGGGTTGTGAGAGGTTGTGTAGGGGAAGGGATGAACTTTTATGTGTGTTTCACTTTACTTGGTTTCATTTTTGTTTGGCATGTTTGTACTGTATGTAATCTGTTTAATTGTGTTGTGAGCCCCAGGAAGAGTAGCTGTGGCCATGTGCCGAAGCGAATGGGGGATCCTAATAAACAATAAAAACAATCATTTCCCATAATACGAAGATACTTAAGTCATTCAAACAAACATTTTCTCTGCATGTAGATTTGACCTAACCTGTTTGATGATGGTGGAAAGCTTTGCTGCATTTTCACAAAATAGTTTTTTTTTTTAAATGCTTACCCTTTTGATTTATGAGGTCATAAAGCATATTACCTGGATGGATGAATACATTTTATAGGCTAGATATCTATTTTAAAATAAAATGCAGAACATTGAATTAAGTGGAGTTTACTTCACTGCACTTTCCAATACATAATTTAGTAGTCAAGGCACTTCTATTTACAGGATAGTTTTCACCAAACTAGTAAAACCAAGGTGTTTAGCTTATAACCTCAACTGTCAACCTGATAGTGGAGGCAGACTGAGAGGATCTCCACAGTTATTAGTATACCTCGACTTGGAGCCTTGAATTTGTTTTCATTTGTACAGCTTGTAGATGTTGAAAAATGTCGGTCCAGATGGAATCCGACAGCAGACAACACAAACTCCCGTTCTTAGAATCAGGCCACTTAAAACTTCCATTGTGGGTCAACTCACAATGGCTCACATACATGTATTCATATTCATCTTTGAACACTTAATACGCTTCCTACAGCTCCACTATCTACTTAGAAATCCTTCAACTACAAGCAACATCATTCCAATTTATTCTGGTTTCCATGTGGCTGTTAACACAGATATTATGGGATTCAACAGCGTTATTTGATGGATGTGTTATTGCTACCCACATGAAGAGCCCCTGTATTTTAAGGGACTTTGTGATTGTCAGTCTGAGACTTGAGAGAGTCTTTATGTTTTGGCTCCCAAATTATCATGTGCAGCTTTGAATACGAATCTCCTTCTTCTTCTGGTTTCACCCTCTAGGCACACTAAAACACAGCTCTCAGAATTGAGAAATGAAGAGAAAAGGCCAAAGCCTTCACTTAACAGTCACGGTAAAAGATTCTTGTTACCTTCATTGTTTCTGATCATAAAAAAAAGTGCAAAAAATGTTGTCCCCTTGACAGGAACTCAATCAGGATGTACACTCTGTGTAGGATTTTCTCAGATCATATTCTACAGACTTTCCCCAAATGTAACTCGTATCAATTCCTGTTTAAATTCCCACTTGACAAATGCATGTTTCAAGATTTGTGCACTACATGGTGAAGCAGGTCAGATATAATGGGGGGGCTTCTAAAAGTTACAGGTGAAATACATGCTTATGCTCAAACTCATAAAGGATTCATTTACAAGGACCAGTCACTTTTTGGATCATTTCTACATGACGTACCGGAGTTGTTGATGTTTGTTTGAAACATGCCTGGATAAAGAAGGTCACAACTGTTTCCCAAGCTGCCTTATCGACACCATGATGCAAATGTATTTATATTGGTTATCAAATCACTCATTGTCATGATGAAACAAAGATGGGAAATGGGGAATAAATCTTCACAATCTAGATGGTATTTTAATACGTTTTAACTTGGCCCTTTTTTACTTCCCTCCTTTTTTCAGGTGAGGGTGGGCAAGAACAACTTTTCCTCCTCGAAGGGGGTGGGGGCATGACAGAAAAAGACTGCTATAGTGAAACGTTGTGAACAGAAAATAGGCTTCACAAGAAGGAGCACATGAGAGGATGGTCAGTTGTAGAAATTGAAGTGATGCTAATTACACGGCCTCATAAAGAGAAGAAACGTTTACTGTATGACTAAATTGATGACCTTTGAAATTCCTGCATGGAAACAATAATTAAGTGGACTGCTTGTCCATTTTTTTAGAAAATCCCCAAACTTCATGACCTTTTGAATTCCTAATCTCAAACCATTCAGCATGCCTCTTTATGCTTGCTCAAAGTTCATGTTTATGTGAACGAGTTTCCCAAGATGATTTCCCTTAAAATAAGAGTCTGTCCCAAGAAATTCCATGAATACTAATGCTCCACTCTCTCGCTTGCTATGATCCCCTCTAATGCCCCTTTCTGGAATATTCCCCGCCTTTGACAGGATTAGTGTTTTGTGTTTAGCCGGATAAAATGAATGAAGCACAGAAAGTGCAAAGGCAGCATTTATCAGCCAGCCTTCGCCAGAATTTAAAAAGGCGGAAATATCAATTGAGGCCAGGAGAGGGGCTAAAGATCAATTTCTAGTACTTCCTCTGATAATTTAAATGACAGTGAGGAAAATTACATAAATCAGTCATGGAGAATGACAATGTTATGGTGGCAATATTAATATTTGTAGGCCAAAGGCGGCTTCTCACGCTTAAGACTTTGAACTCCAAGTATGTCTTAAGTTTTTGCCGACTTATCTACAGTCATTAACAGAAATAAAAGGCTGTGTCATCAAGATATGATGAAATATATGAATGTAAACATTCTAAAATGTTGGTTCTTTAACAGGAAAGAGGATTAATACAATTTAAACTCAATGATGCTGTGCTATGCACTTTCTTATTCCCGCTCCCTATGAGTCCTGAAAAACGTACCACTTATTTTTATAATATAAAGCTGTAAGCAGATTTATGAAAAATTAAAAAAAAAAATTAATAAGAAATTCTCTTTGAATTTTCTTATTAACGGCAAGTCCAAGTAATAAAACATGATTCTTAATTCCACAAATCTTCTTGTACGCCTGAGAGCTTAATAAACTTAAGAGCAATAAAGCCTTACCCATCCATATCTCAGATTATCCCTTTTGGCTATAAAATACTTTTGTGTTTACTCCTCGCGCTGATTTTAGGTCGTAGTGGTTGCCTCTCCTCTGTAGCACTTTGCACTAATGAAAAGGTGTCATGTTTGCTCACACCATGATGGATTGAAAGAACACAACCTCCTGAGAGATCTCTGGCTCGGCTCTTCCCAGACGGGGGGAGATTGCCGTTTCCAGTCTGGGAGAAGGAGAGAGGAGGCGCGTCTCTGCCAGATAAAGAACCACAGATGTGATTGATGCCGCTGAACCACAACCTCCAGGCAACGCTCAATCTGGATAAGCCGCTTGTTGTCTCGCTGGAAGCTCTGATATCGACAATTTGCTGATGGAATCTGGACAAGCGAACACGATAACATCTCAGTAGCATTTATGGAGATGTTTGCTTCCTTCACAGCAAAAAAACTGTCTGGAAATAACTTTTTTTTTAAAGAATTATGTAGTTATTAAAATGTTGGATTGTTATATAAATGCAAAAAACATAATCTTTTTCAATTTGAGGCAGAGTTTGCAAAATAAAGAATAGCTGCAACTTTAGCACAACTTAAACTCTGTTTTCCTGTCACCTTCTCCCTTCACGGCTTCATATTAAGCAGCTGGTAAAGGTTGATAGCAGACAAAATGGGCTCTCTATTGATTTGCAAAGTTTTGCATGCCGGAGAAAGAAATCTATTCCGTCAAATTCTGTCAGGAAGGGGATTGAATGAGCCAATGTGCAGCATTGAAGCAGCCATATCCAAACTTTCACTGCATTTCAGTTACATCATTGGAAAACTAATTATGACGCTGCCTTGGCCTCGGAGAGAGGAAAAGATCACTGGGTTCACCATCAATTTCTTATCTGTAAAGTCAACACATGCACAGTCACACATGCCTGTTTTAAAGTGAATGAATGGACGGCTTCTGTTTCAGAAACAGGAAGGCTAACTTGTAAACACAACACTGCTCCTCATGGTGAAAGAGACAAAGGGACTTCAGCTGAAAGCCTGAGACATGGACTGATCCTTGTTTGCAGCTGAAACCGCTGAGAGCTCTAACCCATGATTCACTCCAGTGTAGCGTTTGGCAGTGCGCCACATTAATCGCCAGGGTAATGGGAAGACAGGCCTATTGAACCAGCAGTCCAATAGGACAGAGGGGCAGGACATACAAATCAAAGCTGTCCAGCCTAATATTGACCATACCGTCCACAGGAAGCAAATTCATTGGCCGGGTTGACGGGGGAAGCAGACAAGGGATGAGCACAGGAAGTCACAGGGATTTTATTGAGCTCAAATGCTGCCAGACCTGCATGGAATCATGGTGGAAAAGGGCAAGACTCCAATTAGAAGATAGTGGTTTTTGATAATCCCCCCTCTGTGTCTACATAAATGAGGTGTCTGTGTCTACTTTTTGACTGAAATCTAATGCAGAGGGTAGAGCTCACACAGTGAAAATGCTCATAGTATCAGGAGTGCACAGAATGTGTACTTTGATTTTGAATTGCATCAAGTCAAGTCAGACCAGCACAGAAAAATACAGTTCATGAACTCATGGATGCAAGTCGATGCCTATTAAATCTTTTTTCTCAGGCTGCTGTGTGACAGAAACAACCAGCAAGCTTCCTCATTACTGAATTGATATTAGAGTCGGAGCTCCATTCTTCTTCTGTGTGATTCAATGACAGCTGACACCTCAGAAGTAAATGAGCTCCATTTACAGAAGTGGATCACTCCTTCTTCAAATGTAATCACTTCAATGAAGCGGGACGTGAGATACTGTTTAATGTTTCTTCAGTTTATTGTGGAAATCAGAAGTCCCAAGAAAAGAACTTTGATCAATGTTAATGTGGCTGCCAAGTGAGAAGTTTCATTAGCAGTAAACAAGGTGCAGCTTTAGGAAAGAATCCATTACTACAAGCTGAAGTGGATATTACAGGGTGGCATTACTTTCATAAGATGTAGATAAGCCTTTTTTTCCACACGGTGCATTTTGACATTTATTTATTTACATTGGATTCCCATTAGTTGTTAGCGCAGTAACAACTATTCTTCCTGGGGTCCATACAAACGAGACAGAAAAAAACAACAACACAAAAACATGATCAATCCAATTCACAACATTTGTGTAGAAAAATTAAATGAAATACAATCACAGACAAACCAAGGACTGATACAATTCATAATGTCATGAGCACATAGATGGTTCAAACAGAAGTTTACCTAATAAGCATTCAAACTTGACTTTTTCTACCTTAGTCAAACAAATATCATTCACATTCATATACAAGTCACATGACGGCCAAACTGATTTCTTTTATAATAACTGCATTGCTCTTTTTAAAACTCATCTTATTAGTGATCTGGGTAAAATGTAGTGGCAATGTATTCCAGTACAACATTGCCCTATAATGACAGTTCTCTTAAAGCATTACTGGACATTGGACATGTCATAGAAGGAAAAGCACATGTGTAATTAATACTACTGATACAACTGATTCTCAGTATTGTGCATGCTGACTCACTACCATAGCTTACTGAGACTCTTGAACACAACAGATTCATTGCTAGGCTTTCAGTTACCCCTGTGGTTTTGCTTGCATGACAAGTCAAAATGTCTGCTGTGAAAAAAAAACCCTGAAATCTAAATGAATGACTTCAAGCAAACAATGAATGAAAAACCTACACAATTAGATATTGAAGATTTTATGTGTGGATTGTAACATGTTTTAAAAAGGCTACATTTGCATATATGAATTTGGGTTAACTGCAGGTTCAGATAAGAGCTCCAGAGATCAAAGATATTCTTGACCTGTAAGTCTGTCTTCCTAGTGATAGGATTTGCAAAGATGTGTAAATCCCAACAAAATAACCACCGATTACACAGATATTCACGTCATCACATATTTCAATAAATACTTTTGATGAAAGGACATAGTCTTTACTTTACTAGTCTTGACTGCCCCCTTGTGGGCAGAATAGTAAACCGTGTTATATCTTCAATCAAGCTTATTAAGCACTAACAAGTGAGTAGGCCTGTTCCATCTGATTGGAGCTGATTATTGTAGATCATGTTTTATGTAGTTTAAATTTGGCCTCCATCAATTGAATGCTTAATTGGTTTACATGTACAAATTCAAATGAGAGGGTACACAATGATGATCATTAAGATCTACATTGTTGTTTTTTTCATGGCAAAAAGATTTTGGTAAACGTCTTGTAATCATATTTACGGCCTCAGATAGCACCTGATCTTATTGAAAAGCTGCTGGATTAAGGCGGATGTATGAAGAGAGGATGAGGATGGATAAAGGAGCGGAAGGACGCTCAGCCTGTCACCGATCGGGGGGAGTTTCATTATTGACAACATGTTACAGTCTCCTTCAGAGAGCAGAAGACACGGAGGAGCACCGGGGCAACACCGAAACACGGACACCCCAGCACTGGTAAGCCTTTAATCATCATTTAGCCTTCTATACGTCGTTCATTAGCATCGTTTGCGATTCTGCCATTTATCTAACATCGCTGTTGTTTTGATAAATGTCACTATCAATATTTTCATCTTGGCCCGTTCGCGATAACTGTGAGAGCTATATTGCAACACACATTGTAGTGTGCGTTTACTGCGCTTTAAGCATCGCTTGCACCCTGCAGGTAGATCTATAGTCTAAAATAAGTAGACCTAAAACTGGTAATATATTTATCAATAGGGTGCCTGTATGTATGTGGATGTGATAGTGTAGGAGTACAACACGACTTTATTCAGATGGGTCCTGCAACCGTAAAAGGTGGGATTCAAGGCTACGTGTTTTTTCTGTAGCCTTATATTTTACAATAAATGTCCATTTTCTATAGATAGATGGTTGGAGTCGTGTTGCACATGTAATACAAGAAAGTGACACACCAGATGTGGCTGCAACAACACAAAACAATACATCCCACAATGCAACAGGGAGGATAATAAGGTCAAAGGAGCGGACCACTCACCAATTAGTGAGTAAAAAGAGCCATTTTAATGGTGAACATAGAGTTTGCCAAAGAAACGGTTTAATCATTGTGTCTATGTCTCTGGGAGTGCCTTTGATTGGTTCTCCAGCTACCTCAAATAGATGTTTTTCTGTGTCAATTTGTCCTTACATGTTGGAAACAGAGCTCTATTCCAGCGGTGTGCCTCAAGGATCCGTCTTGGGTCCTATTTTGTTTTTCCCTTTATATTTTTCACTAGCCCATGTTATTAGCATGTATCTTTTAAACCTAATGATGCTGACAAACTTTTGACTTTGCTTGACTGTCTGACTGCCATTAAAGACTGGCAGTGTGACAACTTCCAAATAAACACAGACAAAACTTAGGTGGGTTGTATCTCTTTCCCCTTTCCTAAAATATAATCTGAAAAATGTTGGAGTAGGTTTTTTTTTTGATCAGGCAATGCTTTTTGATCAACATGCCAATTCCCTATCCCATTAATGTTTCTTTCATTAAGGAAACATTATTATTGTTAACTTTACTCCTTCCTCTTCTCTAAGGTGAGAAGCTGTTTTGGGTGATCTACCTGCTCCTGTGTCACATGGTCTGCTTGACCTGATTGATCTCCAGAAGATGCTGCCTTCAGGTGCTAATAGAAAGATGTAAATGAGACAGACAAAGTGAACACAGACAGACTGATGAACTGAAGGATAGACAAGGTTTGATCTTATGAGGACACTCAGCTTCTGGCGCAGCTGTGAGCTGTGTTGTAAGTGTTTGTTTTGGTGTCCAGTGAGAAAAGAAAAAGTCAAGTGTTTATTATTGTAGGTGTGAAACTAATGAATTCTTCAGTTTGTTGTTTATTTTCTGTAAAAAGGGCCCGAAATTCAAAAAAATAGCTGATCTAAATTTCCTAAAGCCCAAGTTGAGATTGTCAAATTGTTTGATTTTTCCCACAACATTCCAAAATCCAAAGGCAATTAGTGTACTATAAGACAGAGGAGAGTAGGAGATCCTCCTGATCCACGTAACCTGTCCTGAAAAATATTTTAACCTTGAAGCTCCCATTTGCAACCTGTTCCATCTTTTTTTTTTAAACGTGTCAATTTGAGTTTTTTGTTCTTGGCCTGTTTAACCTAGGTTGATTGGCCCCCAAAATGAGTAATACCGGTATATAGGATAGCAAACTTTATTAAACTTTACATTCTTTAAATGTAAATGTGTGAGTTTTAACAGAAGTTAATGCTATAAATAATAACATGACAGCAGTATATCTGTTGAGGGGAAAAAAATGTGGTTATCAAAAACTAACTAAAATAAATTACCTGTCTGATCAACCTCACAGCGACTACACTGAAATCCAGACTTGACTGCTGCTGGTTTTCTTTCTCTGAAGAAAGGTCCAGTAGGAGAGTGAAGGTGTCCTGAGGCAGAGCTATGGGCTGTGGGGGGAGCAGGACCGATGCTCTGGAGCCTCGATACCTAGAGAGCTGGACCAAAGAGACCGAGTCCACGTGGCTGACAAGCACGGACACCGACATCCCTTTGTCGTCCATCCAGAGCATCCCTTCTGAGGGCTCGGAGGCCTGCTTCACTTCTGAGAAAACCATCAGCCCCGGTAAGAGGAAACAATAATGGATGAGTGGACAGATAAATGGATACTTTGCTGACATCTGAAAAAAGGGGGTTGCATATTTATGGTTGTATGAATTGGGTCTTATTCATATGTATACCATAGTGTTTCATATATACCAAATGTTGTATGTATCTGTTGCATCAATTGCTTAATCACGAGTACAATATTAGTTGTAATTGCCTGAGTTTTTGTTCACACAGGGCCTGGCTAGTTCAGACTATTAGTCAGTTATTACAATGGATTAGCAATGAGTGGTCTTTTTTTTTACTTCTATTAAATCAAAGTGAAGTGTACAACACATGAACCAGACACGTCTGCTTTTCCCTGAAGACATTATTTCATAAGTGAAACTCAATATTTTCAGTTTTTAGAGATTTTGCTCGTTTGATCCAAAGAGAAATCCATTTTTTCCCTCGGTAAATTGAACTAATGATGAAACATTGAAAGAGAGCCCTCATGCTGTGTGAAATAAGGATGCTCTAAAAACCTTTGTCCTTGTAGGTGTGTAGTTAGTCACCACCTACAGCGCAGCCACAGACCAATCTGCCCATAATTATGCTGTTCTTTGCTAATTCATCTTTTGCCATCTTGTCCCTTTTTGTTAAAGCCAGGAGGACATGAAGCAGTTTACAGGGATAATCACATCAAGGCGGCCACATCAAACGCTGCAGTGCTCACACAGTACTAGTCTCTCATGGCAACAGATAGAGCTGTGATAGCACGCATGCGGAGGAGGAGCCTTGATGTGATTGTGAGAACAAATTCACTGAAGCTTCCACTTTGTAGAGATGAAACAGGACGGGAATCGGCAGAAATCGATCAGCTTCCGACAACCCCAAAGATTTAAGCAAACAGTAATACCACAACATCTCTTTGTGTAAAACACCAACGTCCTGTTGACTAAACCCTCGCCTATTATGCAGCTTCAGAGTGATTTTCAGAGCATTCTTATTATTCATCACACTCCACTGCTCACTCTGCACTCACATTAGCTCAGTGGTGGTAGTAATGCTCCTGTAAGCTTTCTGCATGCTCTGACCTGTGACTAATGCTGTTTGAATGACACACTAGCTCTACACTATGCAATTTATAAATACCATAATAATGATATTATTTGCAGGACTGGAATGTACTGTACCTTTTTATGGAAATTTAAAAAGACAAACACTCAGTGAATCACTAGTCATGAATAAACGCTTAATGCACATGTAAGTAGTCCTCTATCAAAGCTCACAGATTGCAATGATCCTGTCCTTGAATTTGTAAGAAAGGCTGTTATATTTAGATTTTAGCTTCGTATTTACTTACTTTATGGATCCATTGTATGTCAATCAGCTTCAATTTCCTCTTTGTCCAAAAATGCACAGTATTAGCATTTCAATTCCAAGATTGTATAACTTCATATAATGCTCTGATTTACACATTGTATTTATTACAAAGGACTATTCAGACATTCAAGTGTTTGCACACTCACAGGCATCATACTGTTGGCTATGACTAGAAAAATGAATAACTCACTAATGCACAATCTGCAGTTTTGTCTACTTGGACCTCATCTGGTCGATATAGGTTCTATGTATTTGAAGTCTATGATCATTGATCCTGACACAGTCAGAGAGTCACATCCAGCAAAAACACAAACATGCTTCACTCGTGTGTGTTCATCCTAGAAACATGGGGCAAAGCGATTTTAAAGAAGCCCTGTAATTTTGAAGTTAATTTTTTTAGAGTCTGATGTTTTTAAGAAGCTAACATTCTTTTGTTTTTTTATCAGTTCCAGATTTCTTTGAGGACAGCCTCCCTCTGCCTGCTCAGGCGTACCTGAAGGTGTGTTCAGCCGTGTCTGAAGCCAGCCTGAACGACGTGAAGCCCAGCAGCCCCCCGGCTATACTGGGCTCTCCCCCTAAAGAGACAACATCACCGTCAACCGGCACCACAGTGCAACGTAGAAGTGTCCTACACACAGAAGAGATTGTAAGACAATATTCTTTAAATACTTAAAGACAATAAATAATATGAAAGCATTTCTGTAAATGTTCAATGATTAATTAAATGTAAGGATTCAAGTAGAGAGATGTTCTTGTAGGAGTGAGAGATCTTTTTTTAGATTGCTTTGTGGGGACTTTTATGCCTTTGTTGTAGACAGGAAAATGCATGGAGTAGGAAATCGAGGTGAGAGAGTGCGGAACGATATGTGGCAAAGTGCCGAGGCTTGGAGTCAAACACACACTGTACTTAATTATCTCCGAGGGTCAGAACATTTGCAAGGTTGTTGTGACTGATGTCACCCTGTCTAATCACTCCGGTGTTTTCTTTGAGAGCACAAACTGTCTGTGCACACAAGTAGTCAAAGAGAAGTGATCACAAAACGGTGTATCATTAAAGACAACAGTGAAATCTTTAACCAGGTTTTCTCTTCCACACCTGCCCTAGCCTGGGCCTCAGTCAGTGAGTTTGTAGATAGCTTTCAATTCCAAATTGCAAATGTTATTGAAACCATTGCTCCCACTAAGGTAAAGGTTTTCTCTGGCAATAAAAAAAGGTTTCCTTGGATACATGGCAATCTCCAAATTCATTGTGACACCTATAAAGAGAGACTTCACACTTATAATTAAGAATTCTTCTCTGATATCATCACTGAAACTAATTACTTGTTTGCTGCTGTCGACAGGCTGACAAACCCCCCGTGTTAAATTCACCTGAGCTTACTCTAACAGAGTCTTCCCACAGGCCTTGAAAACAGCAGTCATCAAACTACTGTTGAAAAAGAACAATCCAGACAAGACTATAATGAACAATTAGTCCTTTATCAAATCTCCCTTTTTTTTAAGTAAAATATTTGAAAAAGTGAAATTACTTCTTGATACTGAACAACTGCTTTGATGTCTTCCAGTCAAGTTTTTGACCACATCTAAGTTCTGAGATCACTCTTGTTAAGGTGTTTACTCCGATTCTAGAAAACAACATAGTCATTATAACTACGCAGACCACACAGACCTCTTTTGGCAACCAGTGGAGTCGCCTACTACTGGCCATTAGAAAGAATGTTTCAGGCACGTGAGAATTATCTTCAGAAACCAAGAGGCTTCTTTTACGTCTTATTAACAGATCATCTTCACAAAGTTACGTTTGTGTTTCTTTAATTCCCCATATACTATTCTTCCTCATTTTCAGACAAAATGGCAGGACAATCGGATGTCGACCAAGCAGGTAACCATCACTGTGACGCAGAGCATCCATCAGGTTGACAAGAACGGGAAGGTGAAGAAGTCCCTCACCACCTATGAGGTCATGAAACCTGTGGAGGCCCTCAAACAGGTGACCACTCAAAACACCTGAGAGCAGGACAAACTGAAAAAAAGACACACAAAAAGGGAGAAAACTGTGAAAGAAGAGACATGCTGGAGTTTTTATTGTGGAAAACTCCTTGAGGGCGGGTGGCTGATGAAAGGACAGTGATGATTGCTTGGATGGCTCATTTTCTTCAAATACAATAGATGAACGAGGCTGTGTTGTACTTTAATCTGTCTTATGTATTTCTATGGTGCCTGTTAAAATGTTGAACTGTACTTTGACACATTGAAGACATCGAAATGTTAAACTGTGGATCAGAGAACGTTTCAAAACACAACATTTAACATGAAGGATCAAACCAAAATGAAAGACTTCAGGGTTAAGCACAGCAGAATGTTTAAAAGCATTGAAGAAAAGCTGATTTGGCACATTTCAAATTCCTGCAGTGAAACTGTACAGCATCTAAACACGCGTTGTAAGATATGTTGTAATAAATATTTTTGAAGCTATTACATCAGAATTATTCAACACTACAGGAAGGATTGCAGTTCTTTATAATTGATGCACGGCATGTGCTGTGCTACAATCTGTATGGCTCAGGAAACTGAAGGTGAAGGTGAAGATTGCACTATTTACAGTGAAGCCTGATGGGATTTTTGTGATGACAATGTGAGAAAAATGGTCTAACTTCATCGTGTTGTTTTGTACCAAACAGTGTTACATTTTCATATCTTTCATATTTGTGTTTTAAAATGACAATAAACTCAACCAAAACATCGTCCGTGCTTTTTTGACATTTCTTTACAAAGGTCCTATAACCTACAGAGTTAAACAACAACATGTTTAATGACAGAAACATGAGATAGACGTGTTGGCACTTTGAGGAACACTGATAGCAAATAAAAAACATTACACATGCACTTTTTTTTTGGTTTTTAGGTTTTCCCAGTTAGCATCATATATAGCAATTAGCGTTGTAGCATCTTCTGTTGCAGCTTGCACTTTGTATGAACAATGACTGCACAGTTACGAAGTGGTCCTTCAGGGGTGAAACAACAGTTCTAGGGTCAGCTTTGCTCTGAAAGTGTGTGTATCTGTTTTTGTTGGTCATAATGAATTTGTCCCGATCTGAATGATGGCTCTTCCTTCTCCATCCACTCCTCTGCGCAGAAGTCAGGGAAGAAGAAAAGGATTTCTCTTTGTGCTGACTCAACAGAATCTGCAGAGAAGTAGACATTAAGACATGACAATTTCAAACATTAAGTCAGCTGTCAGTACACCAATCACACAGCTTGAAGCCTGACCTAACTGATCAATAGACCTACAGGGTTTCTACAGCTACAGGGTCCAAATTGACTCCTTTGTTAATTATTTTACTAAACACAGAAAGATTTACTTTACTTATGAATCATCTTTATTTATATCAGCCTTCAAAGACCCTATCAGGGCAGAGGGTGAATATCGTGCTCTATAAAGTAAATGTGACATGGTTGGCACAAAGGCAAGGTGATCTGTTGATGTCATCTTCATATAGCCAGGAAAATATAGATTTGATTTCTATTAAATTTACACTGACTTGTTTCTTGAATAATGCGACCTGATAGAATTGTCTATCCTCTTTTTTCAGTCCATGGGTGTTTACAGAAGTCAAAGGTTTCTTATTAAATAATTGATCGCACAAGTTTTAAATGCCAATTAAAAAGTGCAGATATTATGAGGCACCATGGTGGAAAAAAATGTGAATTAAATACTTAACAATGCAACTCGCCTAAGAGTTGGGGCATTTTGCCTTTATTTGACAGATCAGCTAAAAAGAGACAGTAAACGCTGGGAGGAGAGAGTGGGGGATGACATGCAGCAAAGGGCCGAGGTTGGGTTCAAACCCACGGCCGCTGAGATGAGGACCATAGCCTCTATAGATGGGGCGAGCAAAATAACCACTAGGACCATCCAGGGCCCCAGAGATGAGGTTTAAATACACAGCTGTTTGTGTTTTTCTGCTCTACAATTACCCATTATATTTGTCTGCAAAAGCTAACCCTGGTGAAAAAACTATGACGTGATTTCACAGCCCATGTGATGCTGCATGTAGGAGTAGGACATGTTGTAAACCTGCTGTCCTGCATATTAAACACTGAGGAATCTGACATGTAAAAACATGACCTTGAGCAAACTTCCTACCTGAGCCGTGAGTGGTGTTTCGTGTGTCTGTGAGTCCAAACTGAGCTCTGATGGAGGCAGGCGAGGTGAATCTGGCTCTGAACACTTTGGTCGGCCCCATGAGCTCCCTCCAGTGACGTATGGAATCCTCTCTGGCTAAAATGTATGCCCGCATGGGACCACTGTGGGGAGGATTCAATCACAGTTTGAATAGGTGTAAAACAGCTAAGTAGTACGTAAGCGTACATGTGTGTAGCTGTTAGATATTTTTGAATTGGATTCTTTCAAACACTGAGAGCATCAAGAGAAAGGTTCTCCTGGCAACTACTAATTCACTGTTGGAAGGAGACAAAAACGACCAATGGGATCACAAGCATGTTTTGCTATCTTCTGTGACCATGTGGAGCTAATGCTCCAGGGGTGCTCTGCTAAATTTAGCATTCTGCTGATAATTCCAAGTCCTCTCATGATAGATCAGAAACAGACTCTTTGGAGACTCAATGAGCAGGAAAATCAAGCATCATATCAGGTGAGGTGGGATTTTCTGGGTCAGCTAGGTGGGTCATGTGAATGGTAAAGTTTCACTGTTAAATCATTGCAAATAGTAACCAAATCCAGCAAAGCACAACTCATTCATTTCACACTCTGTGGTGTCTTTTTGAAGGCTTACCTCGACATAAATTCAACAAGTCTTTGGTAGAAGAATCGCCCTATAATCAAAACAAACACAACAAAGTTCACCACTTTTTAAACAAAACAATTATGGATTTTTTGTTAATACTGTTCCGTACATGAGGCATTCTTTTCTTTCTTTCAAAGTGTGGTTACATAATACAGGGAGGAATGACTCACTCAAATGGCTTTATGACTCACTTGTTTGGTCAGTCAGAGTCACTAAAGCAGAACTTCTTTTTCCTTTTTGTTCATTTTGAAACCAGGTTCATCGTGTGCTCACCTGAATGTTCAGCGTAAAACCTCTCGGAGTCCTGTCTCCTCCAGACAAGATCTTTGTATCGAACGATCACAAAGTTGTTGTCCAGGATTCTCTGGTGAAGAGCCTGAGAGGAAAAAAGGGTGGCATTTAAATATTTGTGTCAAACTGTAAAGATTTAACATAAGCAGTGTCGACATATGTTTAGATTAAGGAACAACAGAAGGGGTACTAGAGGAAAAGAAGGAAGCATTACAGCATTATTATATTCTCTCTAACATCGTCAGACCTGCTGGAGGAATACTTTATATTCTTCTCATCTGTAACAAAATGACAACAGATGCTAACTGTGCTAATGTGTGTGAGTTTGAAATAGGACCTTTGTCTGATGGAATATTTCATGATCGACTTAGCGTTCATGACTTTGAGGCCTTTGGGCTTTCAAAGCCATGATAAAAGCCAAAGAGACTTCTTTACGGTTTGGTTTGAAGTGATGGTAAAGTGGACTAAAATCATGCATGAATTAAAAGAAAAAGATACTTGGTTTTAACATATCATGATATCGGACATACACAACTATTTGAAACTCACCAGCGTGAGATGTTAGCAGCATATGATCCTGAATTTGACCTATTTTCTGTTCCTGTTTGAATTCCTTTCTACTATGCAGTAAAAATATGCATGATAATTCCCTCAAAATATAAATAAAATTCTACCTTGTAAAAAAACAAGGCATACAGAAGTTCAACTCAGTAAGTATAATCAGTTTGTTTCGTCAAATAGTGGAACTCTCTGGGAAACTACTAAAAAGTGACCAAATTCAGTTCAAATGTATTTGTTCAAATGAATACGGTCAGTACTGGAAACATATTTATCTGAATTAAGGGCATGTTGTTCGCTGGTTGTGTAGCTTTTGGCCATGTTGGATGCATTCTAAGCAGGGAAAAGATTATTTCAGAAAATTGCTAGAAAACTTGTCTTTCATTTAGTTTTATTTAGAGGAAGACAATATCAGGTGTTTTTTTTAAAGTGAACGTTACAAGAGGGCCGCATGATATGTTCATCCTGCTTAAACTGATGGTCCTTTTCCCATGATGATCAGTCCTTCAGAATAAAAGCGCTAGATCTAACTGCTTAGTGGTGTATCAGAACTGAATACAGTCTGAAAACATTCATAGTGAGTAGAAGTTCATTTCATTCATTTATTTAGTTATTTTGAACATTTTAAGAATTAATATACAGACAAAAGAATCAAATAACAGTGAGAGTATACTTTCTAGTCCTTGTTCAAAAAGGGAAAAACATTCATCTAGTCCTACCCCTTTTTTCCTTTAAGCTTTATCAATTATTCCCAGGCCTAAGCTTTCAAAATAAAATCAAAGAATACATATAAATAGCTACATAACAAAAGACACAACAAATAGAATATGTAACACAAATGTAATGTTTAAAGCCCAGAAGTTAAAGGACGACTGTATAACTAGACAGTGTTGTGTTGTGAGCTCACCTCTAACATCACAGGATGAGCTACAGCATCGGGTTTAATGACCGCCAGGGTGAGCTGCAGCACTTTGGACAGGCTGCGAGCTGTCAGCAACATTATCTACAGGAGAGACAGAAATGACAAGTGAACAGAAGTTACTGGTTTCACTTCAGTCAGCTACATCAATGTAGCTAACTCACGGGTGACACAAAGGTGTACTAGCTACTCGTTATGCGTAATAAATCAAAATAAAAGCAGCTGTAAACAACAAATGATGTTCCTACTGATGGGGGTCTTAAAGTAAACTATACTGTTAAAGCTTAATAATACTTCACTTCCACATTCACTCTTTAACAGATACAAACCTCTGCTGTGATTGGTTTCCAAAATAATGGTCAGTTTAAAGAGGAGAGCGCCGCCATACTGAACATATATATCCTCGTCACTGTTACATTAAGCCTCCTACTCGTGTCGGGAAAAAAACGCCTTATTTCATTCTGTTTATATATTTGCATGCCAAATTTTAAACCGTATTTTAAATTAAATGTGCGATATTTTGCTGAATGACTTCTCGCCTCACGGGTCAGTCCGTTCCTTAATATTGTCCCCGGAAACTAACCTGGCTCATTTGTTCCGAACGCGAGAGGCAACAATTAAATAAAACATTAAATAAAACATTAACAAATCATATTTCACAGCTCAATTTATATATATATTTGATTTTGTTTTTAAATTCAAATTATTCTTTCAACTCTACTCATGCTCACTATAGCTTAGTCAATAGATTTGACAAAGTGACAACCAGGATACATTTTACTAAAGTGCAGCTGTGATTTTAAGAACCTTGTGTTTTTTCTCATAACTTTGTGATAAATGATTGTATCAGATATTCTAGGGACTCCACTCCTCCTTTCTGCAGCCCAGCCTTTTACTCATTTCAAACATTTATCTTGTTATGTGACTTCACACTTTAATTTAAAATGTGACTCTGTTCATGAACTATGAATCTGCAAAAAAAAAATCCTAAAATCCTGTTTGAATATAAAAAAATCAACCAAAACTAGTAACCGCAATGTATCGAAATCATGACAGCTTCTGAGTTTCACTTTCAAAAAGCCAACAGGCTGGTCTGTTTAATAGTCTTGACTAAACAGTCACAGATTATCTTTATAGAAAGGGAAATGTTTAGGCTATGAGTAGACGACTAATGATGCTCTCTGGTAGCTCACACTGCTACAAGCAGCGACTACATCGAGGGAGATTTCTGTCTGGAATTTCATCAATGTGAGAGATCAGACATACAGTATGAGTTACAAACACGGAGCACATTCCAGCAATGCAAAATGGCCACACCCTTGAAAAGACGAGGTTGTGTGTATATGTCCATGTGTGCGAGGTTTGACATTCAGAGAGAGAATAGGAGGGAAGAAAGTGGGGGGTGGATGTCCCACATAGGTTTTCTCCCACCTGCCCATGTCATGTGACTCGGGGTGACACCACAGCTGTTACCACCCATGAAGGGGATGGAGAGGACGAGAGGAGGTGTTGGCTGGGTGAGGGGTTCAATGGAGTCATTTCCCAAGATATAGCACACAAATCTATGTACATACAGTAAATACAAACAATGTAATACGTTTTGTATTACTATTTATCATATCGAATTGTGTCAGAGAAGAACTTAGATCATTCAGCTTGTAAAAATAATAAAAACCCTAATGAGAAAATACCCACTTTAAAAACATAAACTTCAGTCAAATCCTCCTTAAGTAAAGGTGAAAAGATATTTTCAGTTTAATGTACTGAAAAAACATTCAAAGAAAAATAATGTATGTTGTTATAATGGGCCGTTGTGACTTACACTTTATAAAACAAGACATATTGATATCGATATGAAGCAATTTACTGTAGCAGCTGGCCAGTTCAAGGTTTGCAACCTGAGGCTCAGGCCAATCCAAAGGGTCACGAGATGAAGCTGAGAGGTCAACAGATGTTTGATGGGAGAAATATAATTCCTGCCTCTAAAATCTGATAACTGTACTGGACCTTACTCTTATCTTTGCTTTTTGGGGGAATGACTTTCTTCTTTCTTTAAGATTTGTTTTTGGGCTTTTTGTGCCTTTATTGGAGAGACAGGACAGTGGATAGAGTTGGAAATTTGGGTTAGAGAGAGTGGGGAATGACATGCTGGAAAGGAGCCACAGGTCAGATTCAAACCAGAGCCACCCTCCTTCGATGACTACAGCCTCTATACATGGTGCGCGTAAAATAACCACTAGGCCACCAGTGCCCAAACTAGATCATTTAAAAAATTGTAAAGAATAAAACATAAGAAGTTTGCAGAGTTTAAGTCTCTCTGTTGAAACTTCTTACAACTCAGACACACCAGAAAACATGAGAGGGAACCAATGATTAAATGTACAATCTGTTGTACTTTTAAAGCGTTTCATGTAAATGATTTATAATTTGAATGAAAACTTCAAACCTTGCAGATAAATGGGTAAAAAGTACATTTCAAAATTGTAGTTAAGAGGAAGTATCAAGTGGCATGAAATAGACTCATGCAGAGGAAAAGTGTCTTAAATTGTACCTCAAGTACTTGTGTAAATATACTTAGCTACATTCCATTGTGTGCTATTTTACATTGTTCTATTTAAGTGGATGAACAGGAGTACAAAGGGGACATACATGCATGAAGATGATGATTTGTAAAGCTTTAGAGAAACAGAGTGTAACACATGTTGGTGGTGAAGATTATGACCGCAGTTACTCATGGCTGTTTCAAACAGAAGCCTCATTGTTTGCCCTGAACCCAGAGAGATGACTGAGAATGTGTAACAGACAAATGTCAATAATGACATGAACAACTACGGTAATCTCAATAAATCAAATCTACAGTAATGAAATCATGTATCAGCATAACTGAGGGTTCTGACTCATCAAGTTGATGGTGACGGTTTGATCCCAAGAATGGCATCTCTTAACTTTGGATATTCTATAAAACATGAAGCTGATGGGGACTGGTTTTATTTCACACTGCTCTGAGTGGACACCTCACTGTAGAGTAATATGCAAGTTTATGAAGAATGTTTAACCTTTATTCAAATAATTTTCTTCGGCACCTTGCTCCTACTTGGTGCCATTATTTTGCCATTATTTAACAAGTACTACATTTTATCTAAATATGTTAATGTGTCTGTTAAATTATCCAGAGCAAAAAGTTTAACTGCTCGCTAAATAGAAGTAAAACTGTCTGCTGTACAGCTATGACATGTAGATGTAAATAAATGATCATATTTTTTATCTTAACTTTACAGCAAAAAGTGCAACAAAAGATCTTTACCTGCTTACTTTCTAAAGAGCTTGGGTTTTCTCTGTTCAGGGCTCATATGCAACCAAAATTCAACTGGGATGAAAACTTTTCAGAAGGAAATCATCGCTGTTTTCACAATCTTCCCTTCCCTCTTTTTAATCAGTGTCCCTTCTGTAGACTTATAGGACGGCCACAAACCAATGTCAGGACATGTGTGGGATCAAAAACACTAAAACCATGCAAGTTGAACAGAACAGCCACCAGCCTTGATCTCTGCTGACTCTTGTGTTAAACATCTTCAGCTGGGCGTCTGATTCAGCTGATCCCCCGCTCTGTGCCTCCATAAACCCCCACATCTCTGTTTTATCTGCTGCCACTCCTGCTGCTGTTTCTGCTGCTGCTGCTGCTGCTGCTGACTCTCCTGCAGTTGTCGTCCCCTTTTGGTGGGAGCCCGGCAGCTGACTGACGACCCCCACAGGCCCCTGGGTGTCCACAGGCTCCTCCACATTCAGCCATGCAGCAGGAGCCACAGTAAAGACAGGATCATGTAAAAATGTGTTCCGTGTACAGCAGTATGAAGGAGAGCATTTTCCTGTGATGGCTGACACATTTTTGAGACATCAACAATAAGTTACATTGCATACCACTGTCACAGAAATACAAAGTGACATTGTATAAGACTTGTATTTTCTGTCACAATGTCTCCTTGAATAAGTGTCAAAAAGGCTCAGAAAAGTTAAGACATTATTTCTTTCATTTTATTGACTTATTTACTATTTTTAGGAAACTTTCCAAGTAATAATTGGATAAATAAGGACGAGCAAAGTAAAGCATCATCAGATGGGATTATATATTACCTTATAGTGAGACATTTAGATGTTACCAGACAATCATCAGCACATATTACTGTTCATCTGCTGCATCACATCCATAAATATGATTTTTGCTGCTTTTTATACACCTTTGTATCGATGCAGCCATGGGTTACACTTTTAATGCACAGGTATATTGGTAAAACGATTAGGTTTCATCTGTCCTTTCTGCTGTTGTATACACTGATACCAGTCATTGTCCTGTGTATAACCTTAACACTGTAATTATGGAGAAAACAAATTGACACATATAATTGACTACAGAGTGCAGTTTCTAGTATGATCGAGGTGCATTTGTACGCTCAGTCCTGATACAGACAAACAATGTGAATACTATAGATGTATTCTGTTGTCCTTGTTCGTGGGCCTCAAAAGATGAAATGTTGATGCATTACAGCGCTTTATAATACATTTGATTCACAGTGGCTTTGTAACATACTCTAAATGTAGGTTTTCATTGTGTTTCCATGGTAAAAAAAAACAAACAAAAAAAAGATGTAGATTCCAAACAGGCAGATCTTTATTTTTTGGTACGTTCTAAAAAATTTTTTTTTTAAATGGAAAGCTGTCCTTGTGTAAAATTAATAAATGCTTTGGTGTGTTGTGTAGTTTAGTGCACACTGATCCTCCACATTGTCTTTCATGTGTCATCCAATCACTCAGAGGCTGCCTCACTGTCACACACACCACCACATCAGGGCCGTTTAATGGAGACACAGGCCAAAGTGTGACACCTTTTATGTCCTGATTGTTTGGTTGGTGAGAAAATGCAGGGATTTGTTTCCTGTCATCGCACCTTTGGTGACAGATCAGAGGCTAATGAGGGTGCCATATTTCAAGAAATCTGTATGATTGAAACTTTGATGTAATCAAGTGTGACGACCTTTTGTTTTTGTCTTTAATTCTCTGATGTTTCACCGTAGTTTGACACAGAACCTGTTTTTATTTGCTCATCGGGTTTTATAAAATGCAATTCACTCAAATATGTTTAGAGTTGTTTGTGTTTTCTCTTCGTGTCTGTAAGACTCCAATCAAACAACTCAACAGAGCTTCTTAGTCTGCATCATTAGAATAAGTATTTTTTTTTCTCTGTACCTCATTCTCTGATCTAATGATCTTAAAGCATCTGTCTAAATTCTCTCTCAGGAGCGAGCTGCCTTCACCTCTCCCTCACCTGTTCCCTCTTTTAGCCTAAATGCCGCTGACCTTTGACGTTTCTGCTCCGTTGCTCCACCACACGGGACCAGCTCTCTCTGTGACAGCTGTGTCAACCTCAGGCCGGGCAACTGGTGTGCCCAGAGAAGGACGCAGAGAAGGCATTAATGTCAGAACACTTAATGAGTCAGCAACATGGGACTTTTTTATCTTTGTCAGGATCATGCAGATCACTGTTGCATGTTGGTTTGTCATTGAAGCACTGTTTTCAGTCCTCATATTTTAAAATTGTTTAAGAAAAGCACAACAAACAGGTTTTTTTAGATGATTATCCACAAACTGTTTTGGGCACTGCTCTCAAAAAATTAGTTCTGGCAGGACCTCTGCAGATTTTTTATTTTATTTTGAAAGATTTTAAGTCATTGGGGGAAAAGGTATAGTTTTGTTTAATCTAACCCCCAGTCTCTACACATCCTGTAGAGACTTTCCTCTCAAGAACAGTTCTAAATCTGCCAGGTCGTCCCTTCTTGTGCATGTGCATGACCTGATCTGGTGTCAGCTGCAGCTTTATTTATACCAATGGAAATCCATGCTATCTACTGCAGGAGGAACTGCTCTTGGGTTAGTCAGGCTAAACTCCTACCTGCTGTCCCGAGGGAAATTATTTCCTCCTGCCAAGAAAAGTGTGTTGTGACCTCCACTGAAGCAGTGCTGGGACGTTGGCATTGGGGTTAGATGGCTCTGACAGAGGGGGGAACAAAGTGATTAGCAAACGGGGGCCCCGGTATGTGAACATGGGTTATAAATAACCTCACTGACCTAATTTGTAGATTACATGCAACACAACTGCCGAGCTTCTGCGCCATCTTCTTCAAATTTTAGATCAATAATTGTTCTTAAAAAATGAGTTCAAATTTAAATCTTGCATTCAATCGCACATTGAATTTAGAACTTGCCATTATTTCAAGTTCAGGTGACATTCATCATTTCCACAACCCATGCAACAGCACAGTCCTTTTATCTTTCATACCACAAAACAAAACAAACCACAGAGTTGAAAAAAGATTGCTTTGAAAAGGTACCTCAAATATTCCCATTCTAACAAAAAGGGAATGATAAAGGTGCAGATTCATAAATTCTCAGTTTCTCTCAGAAACGATGACACCCAGAGGGGTTCTTTATACCTTAAAAGTTTTGATCAAATCCCAAAGTTTCCTCTCTCTCCAAATCCCTAAAATGCCAAGATTTTGTTCCATAAATATTTCTTTAGCTGATGGACAAATGCAGCTATCCTTAAGACCAGTCATATTTAAGATGCAGCTATCCTAAAGACCAGTCATGATTCAGCTGCAACAGGACATGGTGATTGACTCGTGCTTTTTAAGGGACATCATAAAGAAACAGCCATTTTGTTACTGTTCAAATAAATTTCGTTGTTCAACGCAAAAAGAAATTAGGAATCAATGAAACAGAGCAGCGCGATGCAAACCTAACACGTCATTTATGAAGGGTAAGAACCCTGCTATGTTTCACATTATATTGCATATAATCTTTAATAGAACATTTGAAATATGGGTAGTGTGCACTAAATGTCTTATATGCATTTGTCATTGTTCTGTGCTGCTTTGTATTCTATGCCACATGTTCTGTTTTTGCAGTTTATGTGATTAGCAATCGAGTCAAAGACAGATTTCCCTTAAGGGACATACAATGCATCGTATCATATCCTCTTCAATCACTGAATCATGTTGTAATGTGTTGTATCGTATTTCATTTTGTATCATGTTGTGTCAAGATATGTCATGTAGTGTCGTGTCGCATCATATCGTATGGTACCCTTTGTATTATATCATATGGTATGGTATCGTATGGCATCGTATCGCATCATATCGCATCGCATCGCCTCGTATCTTATCGTATTGTATTGTATCGCATCGTATCGCATCGTATCACATCGTATAACATCGTATGGTATTGTATCGCATCGTATCGCAACGTATCTTATTGTATCGTATCGCATCGTATCGTATCACATTGTATTGTATCGTATCATATCGTATCGTATCGTATCGTATCGTATCACATCATATTGTATCGTATCGTATTGTATCGTATCATATCGTATCGTATCGCATCGTATTGTTTCGTATCGTTTTAGGTTTAGGTTTTCCCTTAAATGAGGGCCAAGAGCTATCCCTTTCACAATTAACGTTTTTTGAACGTTTTTATGAAATTTAACCAACCTATAAATGATCACCAGACTAATGTTTGGACCTTAAAATAAATAAGATGCAAGAAGAATCACAGAGTAAGATGAGATGTATTTGCATGATGTGTGACACATGATGAAAGAGGAACAGATGATTAGATGAGACGCTCCTCATCTGATCTTTTTGTTGGTTTATCCTCCGCCATAAGTGACAGTGATCAGCTGTTAGGAGGAACAGCAGGATTATGATTTGTGTCTTTACCATTGTGTCCGGTATGAGCGACCAAAGAATCCACTCAACAATAAAAGTCATCTGATATTCTCAGCACCGAGATATATCTGGCCGGGCCTTGGTGCATAGCTGACATTAGTGGAAATGTTGCATTTGTGATACACCCTGGCTTGAAGCCATGGGAAATATAGAACAACTGTCCAATTTAGACAACATCCTGTGTGCTAGGGGAGAGAGACAAAAAAAAACAGGAGCTACAAAGATGCAATGAGGGGCTATTTGTGGACGGCGAGTGCCTCGAAAATAGCGAGACTATTAGGTTTCAATATAAGCCCCCCTTTCTGAGCTGGAGCTTTCTGTGAATGAGGCCTGGGTTCCTATCACACCCAACCCCGCGCTGATTTTAGAACACAGGTGTTGACCTTAGCGGAGCGGCTTGTGCTTGCAGCAGAGGAAAATGAACCCCTGAGCCCCGGCCTCTACAGTATTGGTCACTGTGTGGTCGCACAGATGCTCCAAAACAGTCATATAAGGATCTACAGAGTCTTTATGATCACTGACTAAGTAATAATAGCAAGTAAAGGGAAAGAAATCTAACTCTCAGGGGTAAACGGTTGAGCAGAAATATTTTTTTTATACAGTGTTGCCCATTCCTGTGAGTTCCCCCCTGAAAGGCAGATCAAATGCAGCTTTTGTTTCATCCAGTGTTGTATCGAAGTGCCAGGGCCGCAGGATGGTCACCTTGTAGCCACTGGAGAATTTATTGCTCAGGTTTTATAGGGCCACGAGAACACCCATATAACGTTTTCACACTCCTCACATATCATTGACTGAGCTTCATTAACAGAGGTTTACATTACAGCAGATTGATTGATTTCTCTGGGCTTTCTCCCAAAAGAAGGCAACACAAGACTTGATGTCACGTAAAAACAGCTTTTGTCAAATGTTAGCTTGATAACAGTCACTCTTTCCTGCACTGTAAATGATACAATGACATTAAGTTAAACACAAAAACCAAACTACATTGAAACTCAACCTTGTCTTCAGCTGGGACTCCCGGCCTGCTGTAACTGCTACTTCAACTGTACCCCCAAACCCAATAAAACCCGCCCATACTGCAGTTGCTTCCTTGTTTCCTTGTATCCCTTGCTTTCCCCCTTTTTTTTAAATCTCAGAAGCAGCCATTGACATACGGTGTAAAATACATGCAGGGTGGGGTTGTGGTGGGGTCCGTGGGGTTGGGGGGGTCGAACAGAGGAACGGCAGGGGTGTAGGGTGTCTCGAGCCCAGTGTGAACAGCTGAGAGGTGTGATTTCACAGGCTGGCTCCCCCCTGTCAGGGCCCTGATTGGGCCGGACAGGAGGCGCAGGAGAGGCCCGGGCTTCTAAAGGACACCAACAGGTGGGAGGCCGCTTTGGAGGGGGGCGCTCCCGAGCGGGATAGAAAAGGCCGATCTGCAAGGCCTGCTGTGGGCACAATCCACCGGGTCAGATACGAAGGAGGATGGTCATTCGCAGGAGAGCTGAGATGGAGGGAAGAGAGAGGCAGGAGGGAGTTATTGAATGGTTTAAAGGAGGAAGAGGGACCCTTTGAGATGAGTTAGGGCTTATAATTGGTGTAAAGGGCCGCTTTAGGTAGGTGCAAAGTTGTTCTGAGATTCAAGACTTTTTTAAGATGTTTTTGGTCACATTCCTTTTGAAATCTCTGTTTTTTATCCAGCAACTCCTTCAAGTTAGCTCTTTATGTTGATTATTGTTTATATTTGTTATTACATTTACACTTGTTGTCCTACTATAGTTTTCCTTGATTTGAGTAAAAATCAGGCGTCAAACTAGTTCTAGTCTTACGTTTTACGATGGACTCAGGCCACAGTGGAGGAGCCCGACACTTCTGCCAGGTGAGAGGAAGCTGAGGTGTGATACAGGAAAGAATCAGGATATTTTATTGATCTGACATTTGTTTTTCACAGCTTAATCAAAGGGAAAGGTTAGTCGTTATGTGGCCGTTTGGTTGGTAGTGGAGTGCTTAGATTTATCAAAGAAGTTACAAGTAGAAAGTGTAGCCAGACTTAAGAGGCCTCCAGCTCAACTCCAGCCGCTCGCAAGAAGAGCACAAGAGGAGACACAACAGACCTCAAGGTGAGTTAAGATTTTTAAACCATCTATGCTAAATTGCGTTAATATGTATCCACTGGTTTCTGATCATTTCTGTTCTTTAAAAAGTTGTATAGACCACATTTTCCCACAGCAAATCAGAAAGACTTGGCATGGCGTTATGTTTAGATTTGTGACCTTTGTGTGCTGAAAGTCAGAGTTTGCCTCACCCTCCTCAGTAATTTAAGCATGAGGGAGCTCAGCATCACCACATCGGCATTATCCTTCAAAGAGAAGCAGGGGTTGGTATTTGATTTAAGAGCAAGACACTTATTTTTTTTTAGAAGTTATAAGAGACTGTGTGGTTTCTAAAACAAGAAAGCCCTGCATTTTGCTGGAAATATAAGAAAACAGCAAAGCCGCTTTTTGACAAATGTAAACAAAAATTCCTTATCTTTTAGAGGAAAGAAGTCTTTGCCGCCATCATCACCCCCCCCCCCCCCCCCCCCCTCCACACACACACACACTCACACACACACACACACCATCTTGCTCTGTCACAGTTAACCATTGTTGAGCCGGGTTGTTCCTGCTTCTCTGCATCTGTGTGACTATGAAAGGCTGCTTTGTGCCCCGAGGAGCAGAGCGTGGAATCCAGTTGTTGCCCCTTGTGAGGACATGCTTCCTTATATCCCCATATTAATACAGCACTTATGGAATGTAAGGAAGTGTGTGGTTTCAAGGGGACAAGAGCACCAACCACACCGGAAGATTACATATTTAATATTTAATCTAAAACAAATCTTATTTACTTGTATTTTTCATTCAGCACAAATGTTGGAGTTCGCCTTTGTCTGTTTTACGAGATGGGAGGGGGGGTCAGGGTTCATGAGCGTGTGTGTGTGTGTCAGAACAACAGGTGAAAAGGCCCGCTCCCTTTCCTTCAGCTCAGGCACGCGTGTGCAGTTTAGTGTTACTCCCCGGGCAGCTCATCAGATCTCAGGGACTTCTTGAAAAAATTCCTGCCCAGCCCCACCGGCTGACAGTCAAGGGGGATTGACAGAGCACAGCTGTCACCCATTATAGCACCCACAGGACCCTCAAAAAGGGAAGGGGTGAGGAGGGTGGCAGGGAGGGAGGGAGTTGGAGGGAGGGAGAGAGCTGTCAGTGAGGTTTCGCTCCTGTAGGCCCGATTTGGATGGAAGTAGGGCGATGTCACCAGCTGTCAGGGTTTCCATGTCTCTAAATAGGAACTGTCTGCTCGGTAACATGGCAGGGCTTGTTGCTATTCTGTAGCTATGCAGAGTATTTTGTGAGTGAGTCACTGATGATATTTCTCTCTGTGTGTTTCATCAGGTAAGGCTGAAGAGGACACGATGGCCTAACTGCTCCAGAAGATGATGTCCAGCTTCTATTTCTGTTCCTTCTCCTCTCTCATATCTTTCCTTTTCTCTCCTCCTCCTCCTCCTCCTCCTCCTCCTCCCTTACTTTCCCTCTGTCTCGCTGATGCAACACGCCTTGCTGTGGCTGGTCAAACGGAACCAAGTCAGGTGTTTCTGTGAGGTTTGGTCCCCTTCAACCAGCTACTGCGTCGTGAATTCAGTCAGCAGACACCAGCGTGAAAGAAGCAAAGACACAGAGGCCGTGTGGTTTAAATACCGTTTACTTATATGCAGGCGTTAGTCTACTGATAATGACAAAGCATTTCTTATCTTGGTGGTTTGGTGTTGCTTGTTTCTTGTATGGAAATGGATGTTTAAAAAAAGAAATAAAAGATGTGGAAAAAGGGTGATTTTTTTTGGAATTGTGAAGAAATCCAACTCATTTTAAAAGACTATCAAAGAGTCAAAAATCATTAGCCCAACCAAAATGTGCTTATTCTGGTTTATGATTATAATTTCTCATCTTACTGTTTAAGTATTTTTTTATGAATATAGGCTCTTATTATGGACAGATCTCATGATTACAATAAGTATGCCTCTGACATAAGCTTGCTTAATATATAATTAACATAAAGTGTTAACGCTACTTATTTAGCAACAAAAAAAATCTATCCAAAAGTGAAACTTTGATCTTTATATCCTCACTGTTAGAGCACTTATCGGTAGTTTTGTACCTTGTTCTTCAGTACTTTCAAACAAGAGGATAAATAAAAGTATGAAATGCTGATAAATGATATTCCTTCAGATCAGAGCAGGACATTTTCTTTATGTTTTTTTTTTAAAAGAAAGTCCATAAAACTGTATCGCAAGCACATCAGCACAAGGCCCAATATTGTTCATTGCTTTTGATATCTTTAACACCATATGTAATGTGGACAATCTCATTTCAACTGGAACAGATTTTTTATCCCTGTTTTTGTTTTGTTTATTTGTTTTACATCAAGCTGACAAGAGCCATTAGCAGTCAGATTACTAAGCAAGAGCTGTGATTCCTAAAATAATTATGATGTTCAGAATGTATTTTGTGGTTGTTTGTGATAATGCTCCACAGTCCAGTGGTTGGTATTTAAAGAAAACTACCTTAGATCATTATAGTCCCATGCTTGAACCCTGTATTACTCAATTAGTCAACATCCCCCAACGAAACGATTACAACAATAAAATAAAGATTCTATGAAATAGTTGACACCTCTGCCTGTCATTTGCTTGGCTTAAGAAACATGTTGAGTCACATATATTATATTGTTAAGTAGGCCTATTTCAAAATTGTAAACATAAAGAGAATACATGGCTGCATATTCATGTATTATTTATTCTGGTGTTCTCGGCTCTGGAGCTTATTACAGATCAACTTGTGATTGGAACCTGCACACTTTATGCACCTCAGCACTTTTACCTGTGTACCGTGCATTTGCACTTTGTGTGTTTATGTATTGTCTGTGTTGTATTAAGTGTCTCTCCCTGCAACCAAATCTACCTACGGGTACAAATAAAGTAACCTGACCTGACCATATTTGGCATTGAACAAAAAATTAAGACATTTACATTTCAAGGCTAAATTAGTGCTTTATTTACATAACATAAAGTTCAGTAATCAATAAGGGCTTAAGGGATTCCAGGTTGAACTATTCTGAAATCATTCTGAAAATGATTTAATCATCTCTGTCCATAGAGTATTGTGCAGGGGAGGGAGATTCACAGAAAAATGAATAATGATTATTGTTGAAAGTTTGGCACATGTATGATAATAAGGCAACATTAGAAGAAATAATTTAGAGATAAAGAAACAATAGATATTGAAATGAATGAGTAAAACTGTCAGGGTTGGTCTAACAATGAGCAAGGCACTTGTTAAAACTCGGTATCCCAAACTCATTAAGTGATAGCTCGAAACTTACAAAAAAGCAAATAATTAAATTAAATTATAATTTACCATGCGATATCAATCCAAAGCTATGTTTATCACATTCCTCAAAAGCAATACAAAAAGAAAGAAAAGCGATGACAGTTCTACATTTGTCCACCAGGGGTCAATATAACTTTTTGGGGGCAGTAGTTCCTCAACCAGTGGCCGGAAGGGAAGCGGCAGCGTAAACATGGCTGACAGTGGAGACACAGGTGAGTTTGAGAGTATGGAACAGCTGGACTTTATGGATATTTCCTGGTAGTTCCATAAGTTTTTCCGTAAACACAGATACAAGATACCTTCCACTTATTATTCTTGTTTTTGGTGTTTCGGACTGGCTTGTAGGAAAGTTGTTTCCCTTAGCTAGCGCTGCTAATGTTAGCACTGCAAGCAAATCAACAGCACCAACAGTGCGTTAGACAGAGTGGCTTGACATCGCGATGTTATTGCATCATCTTTTACTGATTTTTTGATTTTTTTTTTAAATGAACAGAACAAGTAATGTTGCTGTGTTAAGTTGTCGCTGCGCTGTACAGCTGATGGTAGTCTACCGGATCTGAGACTGGTGTCATTAGCATGATGCAAAACCTATCAAGTCCAGTGTCATACATTCCGCTGACAGCATCACCGAAACTGAAGGAGCGATTTCTAATGAAAGGTTGATCCAGTCAGTGCTGCCTGTTATCAAAGATGGAGTACAAGTATATGATGTACCGATGTAATAATATTATCTTTGTTTTACAGAGGGAGCTGGTCCGAAGGATGGACTTGGTCGAGCAAAGGTTAGTTTTTTTCCTTGATTGTTGTCATTGTCGTATGGCATCATATTTAATAGGAGGGCCGATTGACTATTCCATCATCCATAACCAATGATTGACAAGCAGCCATCTGCCATCCTAACCTTCAGTTTAACACAACACTATTAGTTTTTTTTTCTTTTTACATGGGAATGACGTTTTAATGAGTGTATTTAATTTGTGTCATTTCATTTTGAGTAAAAAATGTGAATCCTGTACATACCTCTACTGAACAACGCTATCCAAGTACATCACATCAGAGAGCTTTTCTCTGACAGCCGGCTGATCTCCTCTGCTGTTTGTCTGCGTGATGTAACCTTTAGAAAATCCCAAATATGAACTTGGTTATTATTTGATTATTGATCCATCCATTTTATCTTGAATGTTTATTAGGCAACTGTTATTTTTTTAAATTAATACATGTGTGAGTGTATGTTCAAATACCAGAGGAAGATCTAAGCTATATCAGCTTTTTGAAAGGTAAAGTCTGTTAATGTGTACTTTTAATGGATAGTGGTTTGCATTTATATTTGACTTTAAAATGGTCATGATTACTATTCCTAAAAAGGTGGGTTTTCTCTAGGCTGAAGAGATCAGTGCTTGATTGGTCTGGTCTGTTTCACTACCTTTTCTGATTGGAGTGCTTAAGATTCAAATTCTTTATTTACCTTAATACCACACCTTGTGGCATTACACAGAAAGAAGAAGAAAAAAAAAAAAAGGTGTCCTTTAGAAAAAAATCAGTATTCATTGCTATGATTGTATGTGGACATGGTCTAATACCAAGTTGGTAGACATTGCCTGACCTTGATACATAAGGCCCAATTCTGTTAAAGTTGCTGACCCTCTTTTTGACATGTTTGCTTATTAGACTGAAGGCAGAGAGATGACCAAAGAGGAGAAGCAGCGGCTGAGGAAAGAGAAGAAACAGCAAAAGAAAAGCAAAGAGAAGAAAGATGACAAGGGTTCACAGGAAGGGGGGAAAGAAAAGAAGCAAAGCAGTTCAGATCCTCCATCAGCCCAGCCCACAACACATACCACTACCCAAAAAGGTGACTATTATATTGACAGCACTAATTGTTGTTGTAGTTGGTGCATGGGTACATTCTTTCCCAGCTCTGGTACATCACTTTAATAACTCTGCTCCCTTTGTCTTTCAGCCCCATCAGCAGTGCCTGCTCCTGTTCCTGTGCCTGCACCAGAAACTCCTGCCCCGGCAGACAAGCCAGCTAAGAGCAAAGGGGAATTAAAAGCTGAGAGGAGAGCTCGACAAGAGGCCGAGAGGGCCTCCAAGCAGGGCAAGAAGGGAGACGCCGGACAGCAGGCGCCCACGGGGAAGCCGAAAGCACCGCCTAGTGAGCTGCAGCCAGGTACTGTATCATAATCATGCAGACAATCTGAAGTAACACTTCATAAAGAGTGGAAATAATGACACCTCTCTTGTGTTTTCTGTTTTCAGTGGTAAAGAGGCTTCCAGAACATGTGCAGGTGGACAACCCAGAGGTTTTAAAGAAACTGGCAAAGAAATTGGAAAGACAACAGGTGAGCTTCTTGATTTGTCATTTAAAGATCAGTGTGAAAGCAGCAAGTCTGATACAGCTTGACTTGTCATCATGAGCTGTAAGTTCTGCTCGAGCACCCGATGTTGAAGAAATGTTGTTGAATCTTGATCAGAAACACTCTTAGGTGACTGTGCACAGCTTGGTATAAGAAAATACAAGTTAGGAATGTTTAAAATGAATGAAGGGATGCTGAGGACTTTGTTGAATAACACAAACTAATGTGGGATTGCATGGGTCTTAGTTGTTTTAATAACACATGTCTTGCAAATCTAATATTGTATAATTTGTGCAATATTAAAAATAAGACTTCGTCATGACTTGTTGCTTATTTTATGGGAACAACTTCTCAAACCTTACCTACCATGCTCTAATACAGAGTGCTAAAAAAGAGTCCTAACTGCATGTGCTTGTACTTACATTTCTTTCAGACACCAGGGTACAATGCTGATTCAAAGGCCAAGGTCTCATTTTCTTAAGTGTGCCGTTTAGATTTGTCTAATGTTGTTATGTTTACTAACTTGTTGTTTCTGCGACATCACTCGAGGGTTCAGGATGCTCATCAGTTAGTTGACATAGAAGCGGTCCGTTCGATGGGATGTGTCTGTTTGAGGAGTTGTTTCTCTCTGTTTTGAAACACTGTGCTGGTTGCTGTGCTGGTTTATGTTGAAATCCCATTCTGCTCTGTTTGGTGTTTGAAGAGAGTTTACAATTTTTTTTTTTTTTTTATGTGAACACACTTCTGATGTTTCTTTCCGTGCAGCCTCTCGTTAGTAATGAATTCCTCTGTCACTCTTAGCCCTTGACTTTAACTTCCAGACTCATCTGCTTATTTTCTTCATGTCATTGCTGTGCGTCTGATGTATGCTTTCCTTTCCTCATAATCTCAGCGTTCTTATGAATGACTTGATATTAATGGCAGTGGAACCTCATCTGATTTGTTACAGATCCCCCTCCGGTCAGACTACGGATACAAAGTCAGCCTGTTTTCTCATCTCCACCAGTACAGTCGGAAAGCCCCTCTAACACAGCAACTCGGGTAAACTGACAAACTGTGCAGTGCAGTAGGTGTTTTGTGTTGGCTGAGCAGAGTTGGATTAATTCCACTGAATCTCATAAGATTACCTTCAATCTCACAGTTTATTATTGGTTGTTTGTTTGTCTGTTGCAGCATTCCCTCCA
This sequence comes from Tautogolabrus adspersus, assembly GCA_020745685.1. Taxonomy (NCBI): domain Eukaryota; kingdom Metazoa; phylum Chordata; class Actinopteri; order Labriformes; family Labridae; genus Tautogolabrus; species Tautogolabrus adspersus. The sequence goes on along the minus strand of CM036543.1, from coordinate 18,234,795 downwards.
CAGTCATTCATCCTGTGATTGTTCGACTGGGTCTCCAGTATTCACAGGGAATAGTTGCAGGATCCAACGCTCGCTCTGTCGCCCTGCTGCATGCCTTCAAACAGGTACAGAGCACGGCATATTATTTGTGATTTACTCGTCCAACACAGCAACAAGAAAAAATGGAGGTTTCATATGTTGAAGTGTGTCTGTAATGACGATGTTAACAGATATTACACACTCTCCTTATTGCCTTAAAGGTTGTATTTATGTAACTGTTGTGATAAAAACAGATGATATTATTGCTTCTTTGCAACAACAGCGCATCCTGCTTCTGTTTACATGTTGGACGCTCTCAGTGGGAACATAGTTGGTCAACTTAACATAATTCAAGTAGAAAAATACTTTAAGCTTCTAACCAGCATTACCCTGATTACCTTGTTCTTTCTCACCTCTTCCAGCTACGTTTCATGACTGTTCAAAGTATTGGACATAATGCTCACCGTTTAATTGTCGTCAAGTTGTTGAAATAACTCCACAATTGCTAAAAACAATAGGCGTTTTCGGACCGCAGGAACTTCCTCATAGTTCTAGGAACTGTTGAAACTCTCCTCCTTTGTTATTCATTCTGCGCCGCAGGAACTATGAACTATTTTTAGTTCCTAGAACCCTTTTAACAGGAAGCCTCTACCTCAGAGTAGGTGCCTTTCGCGGTGCGAATGCAGACAGAAAAATAGTTCTCGGGAGAACTCCCTAGTAGAGAGTTCCTCTTCAAAAAGTCCCCAGAACTGTTTGGTCAAAAAAAAAAACAGCTAATGATTCTCTTAAACTGTACTCATCCAAACTTTCTGTTTACTCCTTCTGCTGCCAGAAATGTAGTTTCTCTCTCAGCTATACATACAGCCAACTTCTCTACACGTTTATAGCTCCTACCTGTCCGAGCAGTGATGCAGCATAGAGGTCAATTTTTAGCAGCCATCAACATCACCACAGTGTGTTCAGATATGCACTCTCTCGTGTGTGCTTGACTTTTATGTGACATTGTGGATGTGTTTAAAGTTTTAAAAAGTTACGTTTCTTTCTGCTCAGGTCATTAGGGACTATACTACACCTCCAAATGAGGAGCTGTCACGAGACTTGGTCAACAAACTGAAGCCATATATCAGGTACAAAAAACTGCTGCAATGTTATACATGTATCAGTTCTACTCTATTATAATCTGTTCTCCTAATTTTAGGTTCGTAATAGATGGGAAATTCAACAATACTACAGACAAAATAATCTTTTTTTTTTTCATCCTTTTTCTTGCAGTTTTCTGAATCAATGTCGCCCTCTGTCAGCCAGCATGGGTAATGCAATCAAATACATCAAAAAGGAGATCTCAAATATCCCCAGTCAGTGCAAAGAAGAAGAGGTTATTATCAAACTTTCTCTTTCATGATTTAGCCAGAAGTCATACACCTAACATGTGGTAGCTAACTTATTCTTTTCATTCAATAGAATTGATTGCCTCTTCTCACCCTTCTACATTTCCTCTCTGTCTGTTAAGGCTAAAAGCAAACTGCTGAACTGTATCGAGTGCTACATTAATGAGAAGATCGTCCTCGCTGCTAAAGCTATTGCCAAGTACTCCATAGAAAAGATCAGTGATGGGGATGTCATCCTAGTTTACGGATGGTAAGCCAGGAGAAGTTCATGAAAATATCTGTTCCTTATTTTTGGTTGGTTTCAGATTCTGTAGCTCTCTAGTTACTAGTCATAGTGTGATTTGTTCTTGTGTCAAATAAATGCCACACTTGCATATTCAGACCTCAAGTCCTACTTTTAACCACCCTTAAAACTTCCTCCTTCCTTTTTTGGTCTGCTTCCATCTCCCTCTGCTCAGCTCGTCACTGGTCAACCACATTTTGTGCGAGGCCTTTGAGAAGAACCGGAAGTTCCGTGTCATCGTGGTGGACAGCCGACCTAGGCTGGAGGGCCGGGAGGCTCTGAGGCGTCTGGTCCAGAGAGGCATCAGCTGCACCTATGTCCTCATATCAGCTGTCTCCTACATCCTTCCAGAGGTAACTAGGTGTTCACATATCCCACAAAGTAGCATACGTTTTTTTAACAAGTTAAATTCTTGCACTTTTTACTGCCTTATTTTCATTTGTAAATGTTGTAATATTGCATTGAACATTGATCTCATAGGTATCAAAGGTGTTCCTCGGTGCTCACGCCCTGTTGGCCAACGGCTACGTCATGTCTCGTGTGGGGACGTCACAGATAGCTCTGGTGGCCAGAGCCTTTAACGTGCCTGTGCTGGTGTGTTGTGAGACTTACAAGTTTTGCGAGAGGGTGCAGACAGACTCCTTTGTGTCCAATGAACTAGGTAAGGGGAAATAATGACCTTAGCTTTTTTTTTTTTTACGTGTTTTGCTATGTCTTAATAGTGTCGTAAATATCGCGCCCTGAACTGGCAGTCTGAAATGGGCTAATGTTTGATTGTATCACTTCAAAAGTTTATCATCATCATCTGTGCTTTCCAGATGACCCCGATGACCTCATCGTGACACGGAAAGGGAAGACCCAGCTAGAGCACTGGCAGCAGGTTCCCTCACTCGGCCTGCTGAACCTGGTGTATGATGTGACGCCGCCTGATTTTGTGGACCTAGTCATCACAGATCTAGGAATGATCCCGTGCACTTCGGTCCCTGTCGTGCTGCGAGTCAAAAACGTGGACCAGTGAACGACCTCCCGCTGCAGCCGAGCCCGGAGGCTGTTTCTATGGAGGAGTTTGTGTGCTTGGATGTCTGCACACAACACAGAATATCGTGCTTTTAGCATGCAATAAATATATATCTGAAATGGCATAAGCTTTTTAAACAGAGTCCATGTGTGTATTAATGGGAAATAACTAAATTACATAGGTTTGTCAGGTACTTTGCCTTTTATATATTTACTAGATGGCATCTGTGTCATGGACTATCCTTGTGACAGACTATTTAATTGCCATTATTTAGAGGATAAAATGTACTTGCAGTTAACAACACTCACCCTGCATCAACCACAACATGCAATTTCAAACGAGCCAGAAATTGTTACGTAATAACTGTGACCTCCACACAAATTCCTCTAGTGAATGACCTGATCCATTGAATGGAATAAAGAAAGTGCAACACAGATTGTAAAATATTTTTTGGCAAAAGAGCTCAGCTCATTTATTGTTTTGATCAAAAAGTCAACACATGATTATTTACATGCTTTAAATTTCATTTTGGCACAAATTACAACAGAAGAGGGAAAACAAAACGTGGGTTTCATCCACAACTACACACTGAGTGTTTTCTTTAACAGTAGTTAGCCAGCAGTCGATGCATTAGTTGATATTGATTCAGGTCCATAAAAGTGTTCAAATGAAAGTCAAGCAAAACAGAATGTGTTTTGTGTTTCCCATTTCATTTCACCTCTCTCAATGTCATCGGGAGGAAGTAAATAAACTGAAAACTAATCAACATCAAAACGTTTGCCAAGTCACCAAGGGTAAAAGATAAATCAAGAATAAAATGAAAAGGACATACATTATAGCAGATTGTGGAGTGTAACAACAATTTAAGTGAAAACAAGCAAGAAAGTGTATCAGCAGGTGACAACTACATAATTTTCCCTTTTCGTCAGACTTATTTGAATATAACTTTTAATCATGTAAAAGATTGAAAGCATAGATCCAAGTTAAACATCAGTTTTCAGTGGTTGACATCATGATGCGTGTAAAGAAACCTGACTCGATTTTTCATTCGAGTTCAGTATTCGAGTTCGAGTTCAGCATGTTAAACATGCAATACACAACTCTCCAAACTACCAGGTTTCTTTAAATGTGGCAAAGTACATTCAAGATCCATTGTGTAAATTCAGACATATTCAGTGCATATTTGACACAGTAAACGGTACGAAAAACTTAAGAATGTTCTGAAACAAAACTTCATTAATATCCTGCCTCAGTTCACTGCGCTTAAAATAGTATTTTAATCAACAGTAGTAATAATGTCAATAAATAGAGAGAATTCAAAACTTGGGGTAACGTGTTAAAAACATTTTTTTTTTTACTAAAACGCTCCGATAACGCAGACATTACTGTTTTAAAAATGTCCAAAATAAAATGTAGCTACCCCACCAGAAGGTGTTGAAGTAAATTAAAAGTACAATAATTAATAGAAACCTGGGGGTACACCAGCCTTTGTGTCAGTTTTCCCTTTCAGAACAGTCAGTTTCAGCTAGGTCGATCATTGCAGATGAATAAGTTGACTGCAGTTCAGACTTTATAGTGACTTGACTTTACGCCTCTGGGTGACCCACAGCAGGAGAGAGAGCACAAGTGTAGATGCTCCAAGAGGCCCAAACACCTGCAGAGTTGGGAACATCCCCTAATCGCAAGAAAAATAAAAATATGACTTTAAATTATTTAAAAAATCCAAGTGCACCAATATATTTAACGTAGCAATGTACAGAATGAAGTGAATGATTAGAACAGAGCTGACCTCTCTGAGACACTTGTACCCATGATAGTTGTCAGCACAGCTGCACTGGAAGAAGCCAGGGCCGTAGGGGGCGCACAGGGAGTTCTCCGGGCATTCACTGGCTGTGGGTCGTCAACAATTATGAGATAAACAGATGTCACATATCACCAGAAGGCCACTGTAGTAAAGATTTATGTCCCAGTGGAAAATTACAAGATGGAAACTTACACAGCTGTCCAGTCTGATTGCACATATCCTTCTGGCCTTCACAAAGACGATTTCCCACTTTAACCTCGACTTTTTCCCAGGAGGAGTTGCCTCCAGGACAATCTATTTCTCGTGGCAAAATCCTATGATGACCCAAAAAATAGAGTTACAATGACTTCAAACTTACCGGAGCATCTTACTTAGATTTTTTTATTAATAAACACAGAATACTTACACATAATTTAACTCACTAAATCCTTGAAAGACTGTGTCACTGATGTTGACTATGGGATTAAGTGAGAGGTCTCTGCAAAGCAACATTTCATAAACAAATTTGGAGAAATGGTTATTGAAATTAAAGAAGACATTCACTGCATATTAGGAGTGCTCTTGTGATGTACTTAATATTTTCAGATCTATTTATTTAGTTCTCTTTAGGTTAAGTTGGAGGATTTTAGTCCTTGCCAGAGGGCTCGGGTCTACCAAATTGTAATATGAAGTTGTCAAAGTAAAAAGTGAAAAATATAGTGATGAATGATATCTGTGTGTTTTCAAATGCAAACAGGCATTTAATTAGATAACATATTCTGCCCTGTATTGCGAAGACAATTGAAATGTGTATAACCCAACCAGTAAAATTGAAGGGCAGACTGCATGTGTCAACCTCCGCGCCTTTGCTGTTTGTTTGTGAAGCAAATAAACACACCATAATCAACACGGTCAGCATTATTTTCACATTGTGCAAATCCCTGTTATCTTTAAATGATCAGTAACACTCCATCACATCAGTTTCTACACAGTTTCACCAAATCTACAATGGATTTTACTGTACATACATCATTAATGCCTCTGTCGCCCCCTGCAGATCCTCCACCCGAGCTAGTGAACAATTGGACAGATCCAATCTGCACAAAAAGAAAAGTCACATTATTTGCAAAACTAGGCCTGGCCTACTTGTCTATAAATTAAATCATTTTCAGCTCCAATGAAAAGGAACAGAGGTTGTCGTCATTAAACAAAATTAAATATACAGAAAAATTCAGTTTTTGTTGATGTACTTAAATAATGGATGTATTTCTTTATCCAGTTATTCATAGGTATGTTTAAGTTTTTGGTAGCTCTTACTTTTACACATGTTTCTGTTCCCAGGCTATATTTTACCCGACATAATAAAATGTAACCTCTAAATTTCAGATAAACCATGAAGGCATCATCAAAATCCTACCCAATGATGCGTTCATGGCCACTTGTGTTGTCATTTCTGAAGCAGCAGCGCCCGTTAACCCGACCGGCTGATGAGGCGCAAAACTGACCCACAACGGAGCCATTTAGCACGGTACCGCCGCAGAGCTCACATACCTGGATCACAAACCATTACAAAGACGTCAAAGTACAATCGTAAACAACATTCCCAGCAATGGCTGTACAGACATCAAAACAAGAAATTGCTCAGTTATACGTGGATACACTGTGATTGATTTACTCATCGAGGTAAAGACTACAGCTGTTATGTTGGCTAATTAAAGGCTTAGGCCTACCTGCTGCTCAGTCAGCTGAAAACTTGCGTAAAAACAGAGATTAAAGATCAAAATAAGCACCACCGGTTTCAGCTGGCTGCACCAAGCTTTCATTTTCATAGACTGAAGTCATATGATCCGGATCCTACTGAAGCGGACATGTGACAGGAAGTTGCTCTAGCACTTTAGTATCTAAATGTCTGCGCTACATCCTGCGCTACAATTACGCATACATTCATAATAAATATTTTATTAAATCAATTTATTAAAAAAAATAATAATTAAATGTAGTATTATCTACGATTTTTGTGAATAAAAAAAACAACAACCTTTGCTTTAATGATGGTTTATTCGCGTGTGAAATGTCGTTTTATATCCAAATCATTTTGCAGGTAATCTACGACATGTTTTAATCATAGGTTTTAATGTAAGGAATACATTCTGTATGAAAACCATTCAAAGCAGTGGCGCACTTCTTCTCTCTTTTACAATATGTGTTGTGCAATAAAGCGTACAAATCAAATTGGCATCGACATTTAACCGTGATATTTTTCATTTCATTTCACTTCATTTGTTTTATTTAAATTCCTTTTAAGCCGTATAATGTAGAGAAATACTTCAATTTTTTTGCCTTTACAATTACGAACAGATGCAGGAGATAGAAACACGTATAAACCTGCCCTTTGTAAAAGGTTAAAAAAAAATAGGTTGAAATGATCATTTTAGAATTTTTCTGCAAATGTTTACGAATTGTATACGCATTTTTGTGATTGTAATGAATCTTGACTACGCTTTCACTGTCACATTGGTTTTCACCAAATAAAGTGGTGACTTCAGGTTTGAACAATTTTACGAGATTCAAAAAATAGATCTAAACATTTTTTTGGTTTATTAAATACATTTAATGAACATATTTTGTCATCCAGTGCGACAAATAAACTGGACTCATGCTAGTGTAGTCTTATTTTTTAATAGTACTAACTGTATCACCCCCGGCTGAAAGCTAGATGGTTTCGCCCAGGGGGATTGTTGCAGTGTCTCTTGATGGGCCGCTAGGTGCACTGAACACACAGCAGGTCTGACGGCGATGGTACATCTGCGTGTTCTCTCTGCTATTTTATCACATTTTATCTATGAGTTTTCTCCGTCACTTTACGGATTTTTTTCTTCAGCAAACCTAGGAGACAGGAAAACCCCAGCAAAACCGACACAAGTACAAGTGTCCCCCGTGTTATTACGAAAGGTTTGCCAGCGGCTCTGCGACGCTGTGTTGTTTGGAGACATCTACTGCACCTTTTATCCGGGAAACTTCATCTGGTAACGCTAATGAACGGAGCTACCTGTGTACGCTGAAACTCAAATGCGACAGTAGGGGATTTTAACAGATCATATATCACTTTAAAGTGGGCGAAAGGAATATTTTATCGCCAGTACTGAAGGTATAATTACTTAACACTTGCAACATGGCTGCTGCGGGAACAGCAGTGAGAAAAGTTTGACACTGACGTGGGAGAAGTTTTAATGCCAATGCTAGTTTGTACATGAGTTTTCTGGCAGATTTTAAAGTCGTCAGCACTCTCCCCCTGGCCTGGCACCGCTTTCCCTGGACTTTGCAGCCCAGTGGATGTATCGTGTGAGACCCCCTTCCTCCTCTGTAGTCACCGCCGACAGTCACTGCAGTGGTGGACTTTGTGAAGAAACTGTGGTGTCTTCTTCTCCATCGTGAGCTGCGGTGGCGTTCAAGGAACTCTCGTTGGGCAGCAGACTGCAGTGTGTTTGAGCAAAAAATGCATTTTTCCATCCCCGAAACGGAGGTTCGTTCGGGAGAAAATGGATCAACCTATGTGGTGAGCGTGATCATTTGTGTTTTAACCTGATTTCACGTAGCTCGCGGCCACAGGCTAACGTCAGTGCTTCACGACTTTCTATGTTTACTGTTATAAATGCAAGAGCAGGGATTCATCACCATAGGGCAAACTACTACCTAATGCATCAAAAGATCCAGCTACACCCTCAGTGTAGACCACAAAATGCCAATTTGTAACATACGGGTAGGCCTACTGTATTTCACAAGGATTCAAAAAAGAGAGAGACATAGTTGTTGTAACTTTTAAGGCCATTGAATGCGTCATCAGGAAAGAAACCCCCAGTCCCCATGATGGTTTCAGGATGAATTTGATCAGATTTGTGTTATATTGTTCTCATACTTGTTGTGTTATCAAATCGTATTTACTGTAAAGCCACCCAACACAGTTCCTTTTTGTTGAAAAGGGTTGAGTCAGCACTTTCTTTCTTTTTAAATTCTTTCTCAGATTTGCTACAATAATATGGCAATCCTCCTTTCTATTTAGAGAAAAAAACACAACCAGCATTGCTCAACTCTATTGTTTAGTGCTCCAACAACTAACAGTTAAATATAACTGTCTAAAAACAGAAGTCATGAAGAGCAGTAGACTAATCATTTGTGGCTCCATCATCTGACATGGTTTTATAGCAGCCTAACTTCGTGTTATCTTCGCTTCTATTCTGTGTTCCTCTTTTTTTTTTGGTAAATGTTATTTTATGCCATATTTATAGCACCTTCAATTGCCACTGTGTTAAGTTGCTACACCTTGCATTGCCTTGACACATTGGTCAGAGAGGATAGTCAAGGGCAGCTGCAGTGAAGCACCGTGAACTTTTTTTTAAGCTTGAGGAGATGAATCTGCTGTTTTCCTCTTAAACTATAAATACCAGTGACAGAAACAGTCAGGACACAATACTCGACAGAGGCAGTAATGTTTCAAAGAATTACTGACAACCCCAAATAGGTTCTCCTTTTCTTCTTCTTCTTCTTCTTGACGATTCAGACAATAGCAACAGCAAAACATGCCCCCATCCATGCTCACAAGTCATTATGTTGCTAGGAAACAGTTTGGGTTCATTTTCCCAGTTAGTTATGAATCTGTATTTTTATGAACAAACACCAAAGCGAATACAAATCTGAAGGAGCATCATAAATAGTTTTCGTTGGAAGAAGACTTAGAGTCAGATGTTTTAAGGAAGGGTGCTGTTGCTCTCATAATCCGCAGATGTTGAGAAATAACATCTGCAACGTCTGACTTCCATGTATGGCTGTTCTCTATGTGGTACACCTGCAAACAACTATTTTTCATCTTGACTCCATGTGCTGCAGAAGATGGGAGACATATCTCGGAGTTTACTCATTAACATTTAGTTGCATCACATTGTTTCGAGAAGCACCAGTCGCTTGAGATTTAAACTTTGTCATATATTTCTAGAAGTATTGATGTTTTATATGCTGGAATTTGATCTATTGTAGTTTAATTCCAACACATCAGTCTTGCTGTAGAAAACAAAAGTGTTTCCAAACCGGTGCCATGTTGCACTTGTTCCCTCTTGGCTGAGCACACTTTCTCGCCTGTACTGCAGTGGGAACTTTAAAGCGCCTGGTTTTCACGTCGCTGCCTGGCAGTCGTGTGACTGTCATTGTGACCTTCCCTTAACCGGCCAACAGGAAGGGACTTTGCTTGATTGTAATGCTGAGAGATGGGCTGTGTACCTTTGAACCAGCAGGCTACAGAATCTGCCGAGTTTGCACAGAGCTTTTTCGAATAACAAGCTTTGCAGTTTTTAAATATGGTGCCATTCCTGTGCAAGCAGAGACAAATCAAGAGCTCAGTCACACTTCCTCTTGACTTGTAGACTTGTAGCTTCCTCTCTGCTTCACATGATGTGTACTGTAATGTCTCTGGGTGTTTTTGTGGGTGTGTTAAAGAGAGAGTGAGCGTTTGCTGCTAAGCAATAGTGACTCATTTACTTTGGTTAAGGAACATGTTGGGACATAAATAAACCAGCAGGTATATCTGCTTCTGTTTATAGTTTTGTAAATCACGTGAGTTGTAATCAACAGGATGTCTGAATCTAATTCAGCAGTCACTCGTATGTTCACATTTAGGGACACAAAGATGAACGTGTTCAGATAAGGAACTATCTTAGTGTTCCTCTGAATTGATCTCGCCCCACACACATGTCGTTTAAAACACACATCACATGTTGGCACACGGCTACTGAAAAAAACAGACGTACGCCTCCCGTCAACTACAAACTACGCATTTATTTTAAAAGCAATTTTGACGTGCTTCTGAGTAACTTAATAATTAAATGTCATTTATCTCAATTATAAAACAGTTGGATCACACTGAAGGTTATAAAGCTGCTGTTTCAAACACAGAATGTGCGTTCAAGCACTTTCTAATCTTTACATATTTTTAGAATATTTGAAGAAAAGCCATGTTCTGTTACATCCCCAGGATTTAGTTTGACTTGTACATAAGTATGGAAAAACATGTTTGTTTTTTAGGGATATGTTTCTTTTTTTTATGCAAGCCAATCTTATTTCTTGTACAAGTCCATTTAATCAGGATTATTTATTTTTGCACCATATGCTTTCACATGTGAATTCCATGTTGTACGTCTTCATCTAAAGACGCCACGTCGTCCTGCATCGTCAGAACAGAATTCTCACCTTTTTTTTCTGAGTTTCTTGTAAAGTTTGTTTGTCATGTTGCTGCTTTGGTGACCGCGCACACTTCACTTTCATGTTATACAGGTAGTTTATGTTCCTTCATGTAAAGTTGGCAGTGTTTGTGATGTGTGTGTTCAGATCATCGTGGTTGATGCTGGTCATCCTGTCTTTGACTTTTTCTCTTCCTACTTTAGTTTGAACCATCCGTCAGATTCTTCCCAGCTGTATTTTCCTCCCTTGTTTGAACTCCCGTCACCTGTGTTTATGTTTTCAATATCAAACACAAAGTGGACCTCACTAAGTTCTGCTTGCACCCGTATATAAATTCAACTCATCACTTTCACTTGAGACAACACAGGCTGCTGAACTTGCACACCTTTATTTAGAAAAATGACTCTCTTCTTTGTATCTCGACAAATGTTGCTGTACACGTTATGGTGTATGTTCCTGGATGATGGCACTAGCATTCGCTAAATTTAAGGCACACTCCCAATTTTTTTCCCACGTGATTTAAGACATCGTGTAAAGGGAAATGTTCTTCTTCTGTCTGCAGATAACTTCAGCTTATTTGAACTGACATTTCCACATATTTTTTCTTTTTTTACTTTTTTAGGCTGATATTTGCTGTCAACATTTTTTTTATTCCCATTTACTAATCTATTAGTTATAATATCGTAGCAGCTCTTTCACTGAGTCAGACTTAGAAACAAACGTTTATGTGCTGGGATGCAAAAACTACAATGGTTTTAGACATGCATCGATGTTTTGAACTTCCCCGTACTTGAACTGCTCATATTTCCTACAAAACTGTGAGCTGTTTTATTTTGTGTCTTGTCAAAAAAACAAAAACATACACACTAGTCATTCTGCATACTCACTCTTCCTTCCTGCCTGGATCCTCCTGACATGTGCATCTTTCAGTTCATTCACTGACCTTCTTCATTATTCTTTATCTGTCCTCTTTTCTTTCAGGACTTTCCTTGACCTTTTTATTTCTTCTGTTGACTGTGCAACTACATGAAACAGGGTTGTCTGCAGTCTTCAGAACTTTGACAGATGACCAACCATGTAGACTTTAGATATCCACTGAAGGAGATTAAAGTGCACACAGTTTTTGGCATTGACGCCAAAAAGGGAAATCTCTGAACAAGCAGACAGAAGCACTTCCTGTCATCCTCGGCCTGATGAAGGCTATAGAACATAAGGAGCGAGTATTCTTGTGGTCACTTATATCTATAGAACATACCGTAATTATTCTGCCCAACTTAGCCCCAGCTCTTATTTTTTCATTACAACATAAGACTTTAAGCTGATTCTAACCATGACTTCTTATGAATTCATTTTATGTTGGATTTTTTTGTCTGTGTCATGATTTTTCTCTCATAGTGATGACGGTGTAGTTACAGTGGAAGTGATGACCTTGAGAAAATAAAAACAGAATAGTTTTTAGTTCAAGCGTGCTGTCCTCTGGCTGTGTTTGTGCAAACTTAAAAGATTTTCTTTAACCTCAGTCCAAACCATGTATTTGGTCTAGAGTCATTTCTAACACTTAATGAAGAATCTGACATGGAAAAAAAAGAAAAGATTTTCTTTGTCAAATTGGCTCCAACCATGATGGAAAGCAGATTTTTGGATGGCTGATTCCAAGTGTTGTTGTTTTCGCACAGAAGTATCCAGTGATACGTCTTTCTCTACTTGTCAAAACAAACGGAGGGGGGTGCCTGTGAGAAGGAGCTAAAGATTCCCCTTCTGACTCTTGCTTTCTTAGCCTCTGCATAATTCAACAAGGCGGCGTCGTGATTGAAAATTGTGCGGCGGGTTGCTGTTTTCCTCTATGGAAATCAGCAGGGTTTGATCAAATCCAATTCACACTTTGTTTGTTTGGCTCCCCTTAATAAAGTCAAAGAGTGAGGAAACTCTCCGTGGTTAGATACGAGAAGATGGATTGAGATTGTTAGAGAAATAAGACGTATGAATACTACTTATTGATATTTATCTACGCTATATTTCATGTTAAATCTGTCTATAGTTATTTCATTTTTATTCCGTGTCTTCAAACTGATTGTTATAAACTTTTGATGCATTTCTTTGCATAATGTTGGACTGCGATATTCCAGTACTATTTTTTTCCACACTAATTCCAATTGTTAGATTTGAGCATTAAGTATCTCTCCAACACTGGCAGGATTAAATGAAAGACTTCATATTACTGTTGGATAAACGGTTATTACTCAAGTTTGACCATCTTAGACTTACATTTCCATCCTTGTCGATGTATGGTTATCCTTATTCCGTTACGCTTGCATGTATACAAATGAACATATTCAGTGACGTCCTTCTTTGGAACAACGTCCTTGGGAGTCTTCCATTCCAAATTCCCTGTCAAATCGCTGTATTTCTATGGGCGGCTGTGGCTCAGTTGGTAGAGTCAGTGAGTCATCTCCCAACAAGAAGGTTAGGGGTTTGATCCCCAGCTCCTGCCCTGCAGCCACATGTCCGATGCGTCCTTGGGCAAGACACTTAACCCCAAGTAGTTACCACTGCTTCGTCGGCGGTGTATGTAAATGGTAAATGGACTTGAGTTTATATAGCGCTTTTCTAGTCTTCTGACTACTCAAAGCGTTTTTACACCACGTCACACCTACCCAATTAAACCCATTCACACTGATGGCAGAGGTTGCTATATAGTGAGACCATCAGAAGCAACCCATTCACACGCCGCCGACGAAGCAGCGGGAGCAATTCGGCGTTGAGTGTCTTGCCCAAGGACACATCGGACATGTTGCTGCAGGAGCTGGGGATCGAAACCTCAACCTTCCGGTTGAGCGATGACGACTCTACCAACTGAGCCACAGCCGCCCCTGTGGCTGTATGTACGGGATTGGTTAATACTGATGGTCACTTTACTTCGCAGCCTCTGCCATCAGTGTGTGAATAGGTGTGACCTGCTGTGTACAAGCTAATTTACCATTTACATAACCATCTTCACCAGCACCACACTGTCAAAGTGTGGGTGTCTAATAAGAATATTATGGAATCAGTATATGGACTGACATGCTGATACCTGGTGCTGCATTTCAGTGAGGGGATTTTGATACTCTTATCAGTATCAGAACAACTCTAAAGTCAGACCTTTACACCGTTGTTCTCCTTAAATTAACTTCGTCCTCACTTTTTTTCTCACAGGCCTACAACATTCACGTCAACGGCGTGCTGCACTGTCGGGTACGCTACAGTCAACTTCTGGGCCTCCATGAACAGGTAAGCCTTCAACCATGATAATAAACGTAGTGCTGCTGGTGTGATTTGGACCATAAGAGACAGGCCTGCATGTCAGCTGCACTGAGAGCTGTTTAAATGCCACCACATCCACCCAACGTGACCTTTCGCTCGTCTCTCTGTGTGTCGCACGGTCGATACGCTGCCCTCCCAATCTCTTTGAATCATGACCACGCGGGCTTGAAGTTTGGGGCTGTTATTCCTCTCAGACTTCAGACTATCGCATGTTAATAGGCGATATTGTTTGTGGTAAGAGGTAAAAGGAGGAGGCGGGTGACATGGAAGGAATGTTCTTGGCCTTTCTTTCACTTCACCTGCTGGGGAAAAGAAGGAACCAAATCTGAGAAAGAAATGTTGATGGAAAGTGTTTGGTTGCCCGGTCTCTGCGTTACTGAAGTGTCACACAGAGCCTCAGCCTCAGGGTTGTTTTAAGACACTTAGTGGAATCGGAATTCACCTTTTCTTGAAGTGCCATGGCTGATTGTGAACTAACTGGTGAGATGTCTTTATGTACATATTTAGAAACACATTTTGTTGCAGAAGGGGTTGCATAGTTCTAAATAGGGAGATTTATTTGCTGGACCCTTGAGCTCTTTGCACTATAAAATGTACACTGCAGTATATAACACAGTCATATAGATGTACCTGGTCTCCTGCTTTCACACATTAATAAATAAGCAAGCAAGGGGCCAAACTTTGCTATCTCCCTCCCCAAGTCTGTGTTATCCAGGCTGACAGTTGCCGCTGTTGCCTGGCAACAGGGTGTGGGGACGACACACTTGAATCTTTAAGGACCAACCCCACAGTGGCGAATGCCTGACCCTGAAACATTAATGATAACTGGGCACACACAGTTAATGCAGGGACTTTATTGATTTGTAGCAAAGTCACACATCTATAAAATCCAGAACTTGTTTAAATACAAGAGTGCAAATAAGGAAAGATTTTCTAAAAAGCAGCAGTTTTAGCTCTGATTTAAGCTTCGTGGATCCATCCTGAACCTGTGCTTCAGTGTGTGTGGCTGTGGCAGCTTATTGGTATGTGTGACCACCAGTGCAGGACTCTTACGTACGGAAAATACCAAAGGGCAGAACACTGAGGTGAAAATCACCTCTCTCTCTCTCTCTCTCTCTCTCTCTCTGGCCGGCCTTCTTTACACCATATGTGCAGAGCATGAGTAGTTTTACAATGGGGGGGGGGGGGGGGACACATCAGTGAATTTCCTCGCGAGTGCCATGTCTGTCTCTGAGTGTCTCTGTTAAATTAAAGCACATTTAATTTGTGATTTATTTTTGTCTGTTTTACATGCGTTAGGGTGTAATAGTTTGAGACGTGCACAGTTCAAAGCCGCCTGCCCTCCAATGATAGAAAATGGGAAGAAATGAGTCAAGAAGCTGGAAGACAAAGTAAACTTGGACTGACTAGACATTCAGGCTTCCAGATGTGTGTGTGTGTGTGTGTGTGTGTGTGTGTGTGTGTGTGTGTGTGTGTGTGTGTGTGTGTGTGTGTGTGTGTGTGTGTGTGTGTGTGTGTGTGTGTGTGTGTGTGTGTGTGTGTGTGTGTGTGTGTGTGTGTGTGTGTGTGTGTGTGTGTGTGTGTGTGTGTGTGTGTGTGTGTGTGTGTGTGTGTGTGTGTGTGTGTGTGTGTGTGTGTGTGTGTGTGTGTGTGTGTGTGTGTGTGTGTGTGTGTGTGTGTGTGTGTGTGTGTGTGTGTGTGTGTGTGTGTGTGTGTGTGTGTGTGTGGCATGGAAACTTCACTAGCTAGTCAATGAAACAAACCTTAAAATAAACCTGTGATTCATCTTGAACAGCATGAATAAACCTCTTAGAAAAACGGAATCCACAAGTATCTTTGAAAGGCTGCTCTGTGAATGAATTTAGCCATCCAGCATAAATGACCGGTAAAATACCGGTTGTATTGCCTGCATTCCTGCAAACTCACCTTCACTACTTGTGTTTTGAACCAACAGATAAAGAAAGAATACGGCAGCAATGTGGTGCCTACGTTCCCTCCAAAGAAGATCTTCACGCTGACTCCTGCCGAGGTCGAACAGAGACGAGAGCAGCTGGAGAAATACATGCAGGCTGGTAGGTTATTCATGCTGAATGGCTCGTCTCGCATTCCCCTCTTATTTCTGTCTCAATTCTATTCAATGTGGTTGTTTTTGTCAGGGGTTAAAATTGGATACAATTCTTCCCTGAATTGCAGAACTCAAATCCCAGAGGTTTTATTTCACCATTTTTAAGTAAGCGGGTATTTGTTCTTTATGTGGAGAGCGAAAGAAAAAAGATCAGACTAAGACTTTGTTTTCTTCTCCACAACAATCACAGGAATGAGTTGGCTTGGTATCTGCGGGGAGCCCAGCCACACACACACACACACACACACACACACACACACACACACACACACACACACACTGGTCTCTCGATGCCACATGAAAACATAAAAGTGTCTCACTGAAGAACTGATGATGTGAGCACAGACTGAGCTGGGACACTGAGCCAAAGCCTCACTAGACAGAGTTATGCTGACACACCTGATGTGAAAAAAAATAAACCTCTAGCCAGGATTTCAGACCTGGAAGGTTTTTAAAAAAGTTTGATGTTTATTGGGTGTAAAAACAAGGAGAGAACTACTACTTTTTTACTTGAAATTCCTCATGACCGATTAGAAAGGAAATATAAATCATGTTTAGCACCTAATTTGGTATCGGATTCGGGGGAATTTTCGGCATATTTTCTCAAATTTCGCAAACTACTCGGTGGTAAACTTTCCAGCAAACACACGTGAATAAGTGGAGCAGTTAGCAATGCAAAGGGGTTTGTTTTAATCCTCTCAAGCACTGGCAGTTACAGCAGAACAAGGAAGCGTTGTTCTCGTGTGTATTTGCTCATAGTCTGGGAGCAAACGCACACAGGGTGTTCTTGGCTACGAGTGCGCTCGGTTACATCATGGCTTTTTACATAGTTATGGAAAAATGAACTGCCACAAACACAATCTGCTCTGACGCAGATGGCTTACAAGTTTGACATTTTGTCAGAGGGTTAGACTCATTTGTAAAAGGACAATAGTGTACAGTACACACACACACACACTCGGTCATGTTGTAGTCATGCAGGGTCATCATGCAGATAATTAAATGCACGGCTCTGCAGCTGAAAACTACCTCATTAGAAAACAAAGGACATGAGCAAAAAAGACATGTCGTCAGCTATTAACCGAAAGAGGACACTACAATGTGATTAAACTGCTTTGTAATAATTAACAGTTTATTTAACCTTTGACAGATAACAAGTGATGCACTGTTTATACTGGACACACTTCATAAACTGCTGTTTGTTGCATGTTAAGCTAGATAGCTCTGAGTCTTGAAAATTCACACCCATTTTACCGCAGTAAAGTTTAAAACTGCGGCAAGAGGAAAGCTAAAGAGAATATCTCCGCCTGATGAGGTTTTTGTTTACATCCTGTAAAAGACCCTTAACTTATTGCTGAGTAAGGAATTCAAACCCAAACATATGTTTTCATGACTTCCTCTGCTCTTATCATAACATGATTCTTTCTCCTGACTGGTCTCTCTTATTCCACCTTTGTGTTTTTTTTTTTTTTTTACAGTGCGTCAGGATCCTTTACTTGGAGCCAGTGAGATGTTCAACAGCTTCTTAAGGAAAGCACAGCAGGTTAGTGAAGTTTGGGTCCTGTACCTGCATTCGTCTGTTTTCTGCTGTGTCACTGTGGGTCAGCAGGGGTGCTCCTTGAACCAAAAGGCTGATGCATCCATTTCTGCCCAGTCAGTAATTACTTTTGGCAGTGCTGTCCAGTGAAGAGGGAGCCGTCTTCTGCGTGTTTGTCACAGTTTTTTCCTTGGGTCATGTCCACCTGTACATTTGAAAATGTTGTGATTTTTTTTTGTCAGATTATGTTTGGCTCTGCGTGCAGAAAATGTGAGAAAGGATAATGATAAACATGAAACTGAAAGGAGACCAACATTCAGCAGCAATAAAGTCGCATCGTGTCGTGTGTGGGAGCTGGGTCTCTCTTGAACCATTATGTCATTAAAAAATGGAAAAGATGATTCATTCCACGTCATTTGCCAACAAGTTCTTTCTGCAGAACTAAAATGTTAAACAAAAAGGACGATGCTGTCAGAGACTCCCGCTGTTGTTGCTGCTGCCTGACATTAAAGGCCATTTGAAACGGGTCGGGGTGTTGATGACTTATTCAGACCAGCTAGAGAGGTTGAGTCTTCAGCATTCAAGCTGTGACCCGCATTGCCAGGAGGGCTGTAAATCCAATAACCTTCACAGACAGATTCATCCGTCTGCAGCCACGTCACACTCATTCTGCCTGTCGTCCTCCTCCTCCTCCTCCTCTGTCTTCTTCTCTCCCCTCCCCCCTGCAGCTCTTCATGTACTGCGAGGACAGCAGGTGCAGAATAGGAGATGAGTTACCACCCCACGTCTTCATTTTCATCTGCACCTTCAGTAGTAGGGGATGTTTTCAGAGACCCCCTTATGAGAGAGCAAGGATGATCAGAGATGATTTAACAGGCGTGGTGCCAGACTGCCTGAGGGCAGGAGACGCAGAGCTTAAGATTTTATACTCCTTAAAATCAGCTGTCAGTTTTTAAAATATTAGTCCCTTTTGGCAGTTGGTTTATCTTCCTTATTAAATTATTCATTCATTTTGTTTGTTTTTGTTTCATCGCCTGCCTTGTCGAGTGAAGGAAAGACTGAGAAGACGAACACGGCATTACTGATAAAAACAACGTTCTCCATCTCTCTTTGAGTTGACATGGTTACACAACTGGAGGGGAGAACTAGAGTTTCAACAATTTATCAGTTGATGAAGAGGCTGATTGAAAGAAAATGAATCTGTAGCAGTCTAGATAATGGATTTCTTGTTTTGCCTCCTCATGTTAATGAAAAATCCCCTCAACCATTCCTCCCAGCTTCCCATTGTCAAGATTTGCTGGTGAACGTCTCTTTGGGTTGGTACAAAAGGAAGTCATAACTTTGGACTTTAGGATGCTGGGAGAGACTTCTTCTTGCCTTTCTTGATACTGTATTGACAATAAAAAAAAATCGATCAAGGAAGTCAAAGTCTGCAGATTTATTAATAGAAAACAATCTATAAATAATCTGCATATTTATGAATGTGAAAACTGAAAAGCAAATGTAGAGGTATAGATATGGCTATCACTTTTATGAGGACATTACCACTTAATTGCTTTGCGTTGGATTTAATGCATTTCACATTTCATTGCTGAGCTTTTCTTTGATGACATAGTGCTCAGTGTGCTCAGTATAAATTGTTTATTAATCAGCCGAATCTGTCTGTACCAAAAGACCGTCAAACTTGTTTTGTCATGAAGATAATCCAAATCAAGCCACCTCGAGACACGATCAAGCAGGATATTTGTGCCCCCCCTCCCCCCCCATTGTAAATAACAAAAATCTGTCTCTTAACAGTCAGATGTATCACTAATTGACAATCTTCTTCCTGCTCCTGTTTGTTCATGGACAGTGTAAACGTATTTTGAGCTAACAGTGGATGATGTATGTTGAGTTTCTGTGAAACCAAATAAATCAAATATGAATGAATGAAAAACAGGCTGTTTCAGACCTAGCATACGGCAGCAGTTTCAGTCAACTATATCATCGATTTGCTTCCTGATAGTCTTATTTTCTTTTGTAAGTTATAAAGATACCCTAATATGTACTTCAGTCGGTTTATTCAGTGAACTGGGTTATACTGGTTCCTGTCTTGTCTCTAGAATATACACAGCTGCACTAGTAATATATGTTTGTGTCTAAAGCTTATCAGACTCACTTTAGCAAATTGCAAGAGGAGTTAAATCACCGGTAATTACCCTTGCATGATGGGTTTATATAAGGTTGACTGACCTCTCCTCTGACCAGCCCACATTTCTGTCTGCGGATGTCCCTCTGTTTCATTTTTTGCTATCGACCTACAAGAATGAAAAGGCGTCACTTACCCACGAAGCTAAAGGAAAGCCTGTTATGTTTTGTGTTGTTCCCGCAGGAGACGCAGCAGATTCCCACAGAAGAAGTCGCATTAGACATCTGCCTCTCCAACGGTCAGAAGGTCACAGTCAACATCCTGACTTCGGACCAGACGGAGGACGTCCTCGATGTGAGTGCTCTAAAGTTGTTCGAAAGCACATAAACAAAACAGCGGACCTACTAGCTTATCACTACCGGGGGCTGGTGCTTGAACTTGATAATAAAAATAGTCAGGTTTAAGATGTTTTTGAAGGGTTTAAATCCAGTAACTGGTGCTCTACTTAGAGTAGGTTATATACTCATGTGTTTATTGATCCTGAACTTGTGTTTATAGCTGTAAAAGACATGAAGATTGCTGATAAGTGTTCAGAAGTCTTGATAAGGTTAACATCTCTTGAGTTCATTTACAACCTCTTCAGTGTTTATGACACTTTAAGTAGACACACTTGATCTCTGCTGGTAATAAAATGCTTCCTGGATGTCCTTCAGGTAAGCAATAATGTGTCAGGCTTTTCTAAATATTTAAAATAATATTATTCACATTCATTCGAGTAGGCCACCTTATTAGGAAACAGTATTTCATCAAGTCCTGACGACTACAGCTAAACAAATGAAACCTCGCACAGAGGAGAGGCTGGAATAAAGTAGGTGAGATCAACAACCAAACTCCAGATTATGATGACATGATGAATGAACACCTTGATCATTTAAATATGTGCTTCTTTTTACTACAGTAAACATGCTGATGTTTCATCATCATGTTCTTTATTGCGCTTGGCTGTAAATCAAGCCTGTTAGGTCGCTCTTAAAGTGCTCTTATGAAAGTTTAACCACAGTTACTTAACCTCTGTTCAGCTCAGCAGGTGTCCGAGTATTTCGCAGTCACATTAGGGAGAAAAAAACAGGCGGACTGTGTTGTCTCTCAAAGCTACAACTGGACTCGCATGGATGATGTTTGTGGACTTACTTTGAATTTAAGGAGAAAAAATAAAAAAAGGGCAACTGATGACCGTGAAGGCCTTTGAACACCGAGTCTGTTTTTTCCGTCCGTAATTGAAGCATGATTAAACGCAGCATGCGTGTGCGTGCGTGCGTGGGCTACCTTTCTTAAACATACTGCCTGATGATGATGTGTGGTGGTTCCAGTACAGCTAAAAGTGTATCAAACTACACCACTGACATCCTGAACACACCTGGAAGCGATCAGGATCATTCTGCAGCTACTTTATCAACAGTTGAATCTCTCCTCGCTCTTGTCTTGTTTTCATGTCGACATACACCCCCCCCCTTTTTTCTTTTTCTTTTTTTTAAAGGAGAAAAAGAGCCCCAAACTCTACCTCACTGCTCGATGACTCTGCATGATGAGTACGAGTCATTTTGTGTCATACTGCAAATTTTCTCAGTTAGAGAAAAATAAACGTCTCGGACTCAGTGTGCAAGGTTTCTGTGCGCATCCGAAAAAAAACAGAATCAGTGTGCAAAGGCCTTAAGCATTGATTTTTTTTTTTCTATCATGGATAAAGTCGTTGTTCTGTGTGAGAACGTTACAATAATGCAGTATTGTGCTGGTTATGTCCTAGTTGTTGATTTCCAGCTGACACAGTACAATCTTCAGTTAAAGAAAAATCCCTTTTTCATCTCCTCTGTTCTTCAAACACTGTCGCTTCTTTACATAGGAATAACTTGATTACATTTGACCTTGAACATGAACCTTCTTTTCTGTCTCATCTCTCTGCAGACTGTGGCAACAAAGCTTGACCTTCCAGACGACCTCGTCGGTTACTTCAGCCTCTTCCTCGTCCGGGAAGGTGTGGACGGAGGTTTAACATGTAAGTCGCAGAACAAGTTTCCAAAAGAATCAGAGGATAGAAAACATCTTATGTATCCCTAGCCAAGCAGTGTTTCATCTCCACATGCAACGGCGTAAATATAAATAGTGCAGCCAGTGCGGTCAGCTCGGGGCCCGTGGGGAGAGCGAGCTTTATCTATCGCTATCTAGCCCAACAATCGTAAATCAAACTGATTGTCAGAGATACATTTGTGTTCAGAGAAGCACATAGTAGTTATGTAATGGTGCCGTTCGCACTATATTGCCTTGAAGAGGCAGACCCATCTTGATCATGGTTTCCTTTTTTTGTGTGTTACAGTCAGTCACAATCTATAACACAATGAGGTGCTTATTCTACAGAAACTATGAACAAACTATATATATTAAAACGATTCCATTAGATGGATACTTTCATATTTTCATCATATCCAAATGTGCAGTGATGATTGCTGGGGGTAATATGTGATCATGTGATGTAGCTAGTTTCGGCCAAAATCTGAGGCGAGCACAGTGCAACATCTCCGAGCCGACCGAGCAATTCAAAATGCCTTTCAAGCACAGAAGCTGAAGTCAAAAACGACAGGAGAGAAAGGAACAGGAGGAGAGGGTAGCAAAGTTCCCTAAATTAGACTCTTTTAGGTTTCACAAACAGTCACCAGCCCACAGCTGACCCCCTGACCCTTCCTAGCAGCAATGCAGCAGCTCGGCCCGTGCTTCAACAGCCATGCAGCAGGTAACGTTAGGAGGATAGAAGCTGTAACGTTAGCCCTAAATGATCATAACTTTAGGATAGATATACATTTCAAAACAAGTTATACATTCAATTTGTTACAATCGAACACATTGTCGCTAAATATATAGCCTAATTGTGTGTATGTGTGAGAGAGAGGAAATCTTTAGTTTAATATTTCTGATTATTTAGAGTCGGTCTGGAATTTACTTCTGGAATTTCTTAAAACATCTTAAGCTTCTGTTTAAAAAAAATCCTTACAGGTGGAAACCATCAGAAAGGAAGTTATGTTTATCAAAGAAACTAAATGTGCAATACAACTTCATGAGATCATCTAAAATGTGCTACTTTATCAGATCCTCTCTGTAAACACACCAAAATAAAACTGTACAGATCGTTTAGACAGGGACATTTACGGACAATCATGGACTGTAATTTCATGCAAATACTTTCTTACACTCTTAATTCCCCTCAATGAAGCGTAAAGAGTTTGCTCTGGCACCGGTCCAGCAGCTCTCTTAATCTGTGTCTCTGATTGGATAGTCACTGTCATTTTTTGTTTTTTTAAAGTGCACTGCCTGTGAGGGTTGTGTCCTCTATCAGACTTCCTGTTGTATCTTTGGCTTTAATGCATCATTCATGTATTCGGACCACTCGGACTGGAGTGCCAGTTAGAATCAGCCTGTGTGTCTGTGGTTTGCTAATACAACACAGTAATGCAGCCAGTGTTTAGACTGGCGTGAGCTTGCACAATAGACTCATCAGGGCGAGAAACGATTGTTGCAGTTGGAATTCTAAAAAAAAACAAGAAGCTCGTTTCAGCTGTGAAACAGCCCGGCGGCATTCAACTGCAACTTTTTTCTGGAGGCTGTGAGAGGAGTCCACTACTTCTGCAGACAGTCTGAATATATTTCAGCCAGAAAGAGGCGTACAAACAGTAGTTGTGTTTGTAAGAAAGTCAAACTTGTTTTTTTTTTTTTTTAAATCTCGAAAACATTTGTTTACAATTCTCTTTCCCATCTTTTGAGTGTGTTTTGGGAATGTTTGTGCATAAATGTTAAATGTTTCCAACAACACTGCATCCCCAAAGTCCTTCACTGCTGATATGTGAAGTCTGTTGTCAACAACATGAAATAAATGGATAAACAGGCGAATTATTTATCAATCGCATTGTCAGACTGTGAAGTCATCATAAGAACACTCGGAGAGGGAAAATGAAAACTAAGACGTAAAAACATAAATAATGAATATCTTAAAGGTACAGTATGTAAGATTGCATGCTAATGTGGGGGGGGTGGTATCCCATGAGACCCTGCGAGGAGCGACGTCATCTCTTTTGTTATTGTTTTGATTGAGAGCCCCCTTGCGGCAGATTTTACATACTGTACGTTTAACTTGACACAAGGACTATTAGCTTATTACACAACTTCACACAAAAGAATGAATCATCTTTCCCCCTTCACCTCAGCACCCACTTCTCATCGATACCCAAGCAGTGGAAATAGTCAATAGTTTCAAATACCTCAGAGTGACACTAGATCAAAGACTGTCAGCCATCCGCTAACTGAAAGGACTCTACGTTGCCCCCCCATCTCCTCCTGCTGCTATATCAGAGCATCCTAATGTACTGTTCCACCTGCTTCTTTAACATGCTATCTGTAAAAAAAAAAAAGGCCAAACTCACACGAATCCCAACCACAGCTGCCAGAATAATAGGTCTCCCCACACCGAACCTCAAACAGAACTCAACAACAGGCCCATCACATGCATTGCAACCTCAACAGAACAGGACATCACACACCCACTGAACACCTCACCCCACTTCCCTCAAGACGGAGGTATAGAGCAGTGAGGTGCAGAAAGGCTCTCCTCGGGAGGAGCCTGCTGACAAAAGGCCTCGCTGACCAGGCCAGAGTGGGAACTCTTGTGTTTTTTTGTATGTTTGTTCTTTGGTGGGAATTGTCTGTTTGGCCAGTAATGGTGCTGTGAAAAAGAATCTCCCCATTGGGGACTCTAAAGTCTTAGATGTCTGGATGTTAGCATGATCTTTTACTTGACTAACTGTTAGTGCCATATTTTTTCTGAGCCATGCCTCAGCTGTGTAGTCACAAATTCTGTGCCATCTTTAATACTCGTTAGTCGTCCCACATCTTTACGAGACACATCAGTTAAAGTGTTAGGGTTAGGGTTTTAAAGGCACAGATTTCTGTCATGCTCTTAAATCCTTTTCTGTTCTCATGTAATCCTCTGAGCTCTACAAAGTAGCTCCCAGGAGGTGCTGACACATTTGTTTGCACACATTGGTTAATGAATTTGTGCACACCAATCATATCGGATATTTTCACCCACATTTTATGCCAAATGAATACAACACAGTCACGGTCACATGTTTCAGTTTTCTATTCCCTTTCTTTCCATTTCATCACAGCCCTCTTAGGTTAAAACCCATTTAGTCCCCCTCGTCTCCCGTTTTCCACCTACCAAAAAATCCCCCAATCCTCATGCCAAATCCTTTCCAGGGAGGCTTAAAACCCTGCCAGGTGAACTTGGAGGAATCCGTAAAATATTGCAGGCATGTTGTATATTCTTGGCAAAGCGTAAATCTGAAACTCTGAGCTGTTTGAAAGAGAGCGGCCATGTGTTGAATATGACTCGACAACTAGAATAAATCCGGCGCAGCAGGCCACGATTCAAACAAAACTAGTGGGAGTATTGACACGACGGGGTAGCTATGAGGAGTCAGTCCCTCTCTGACAAACACTACGTTCTCCACAAGTCTGTGTGTATATCAAAGTGTGAAGTAAAATATGCAAAGACATGTCAAGAAGAAGCAGTTGGAAATACTTCTGCTGCTGTTCTTCTCCATATTTTTCCAACTTTCTTTTTTACAGATTGATTTTTTTTTTTTAAAGGTTCCAAAACATTTGAAGCCTTCAGTTTGCATCTGTTTTTTCAAAGTCCCTGCATAGATTCTCTAACGCGAATGTTTTCCTGCCTCCTCTAAGCATCTTAGCCTTTAAAGAAGTAAGAAAAAAAAAAATCCTTTAACAAACATAATTGCAAACTGAAGGGCTGTTCAGCCGTCGGATTTGAGGTGTTGTGCTCATTTGTTGATGCCTGGAAACCCAGCAGCAGCATGGCTAAGCACCTGAGATCTCCTCCACTTTCCTTAGGGAACAGGATGCAGTGAAACAGCTGCAGATTAGGGACAAACACACACACACACACACACACACACACACACACACACACACACACACACATAGAGCCCATTATCTTTCTTTTCTACATTATAAAACTCACACACATGAAAAGTGTTAGCCTCCTGGGACCTGTCCAGATGGAGTTCTCCTACCCTTCATTGTTTGTTGTTTCCATCATTATCCACACGTCCTTGGGACTTAACTGAAGTTGTCTCTCTCTCTCTCTCTCTCTCTCTCTCTCTCTCTCTCTCTCTCTCTCTCTCTCTCTCTCTCTCTCTCTCTCTCTCTCTCTCTCTCAGTTGTTCGGAAGCTGCAGGAGTTTGAGCTGCCTTATGTTTCCATCACCAGCCTGCGGAGTTCTGAATTTCACATAATCCTGCGGAAAAGGTACCCACCACCTGCTCACATTATGACTTTGTATGTATCGCATCAAATTCTTTCCAAAGTGATCTCACACACTGAAAGTCTGTATAGGCTGTATAAAGGCAGTTGGCACACACAGTAAACAAACTGAACTGCTAAATGTGCCATCATTTATTTCAGTGTACCAGTTAAAATGTGTCATTCTGGGTGTTGCTCCTTTAATTCCTTATCTGCAGTGAAGCATTCGTCCTTAATGTGTCAGAGCAGCCCCGCTGTTTTATCTGACTTCACCATCGTCTACAAAAAGCCGTTTAATTTGGAAAAGTCACCAGATTCATTCGTTTGACAATTTATCTCTCGCTGAGCATGATTGTTATCAAGAGCAGGAAGGTGGAGCACCTGACTGTGGCTCAAGAAAAATTCAGGGATAAGACCAAGACATGCATCTGAAGTTTGATCTCAGTACAGTACTCATTCATTCATGTTTGATATTCTCTGTAACCACCACATCTATGATCAAGTCTGTCAGCTGAACTTAAACAGTACTAGAATGTTTTGAGGCTTTTTCTCATAGGTTGGGGATTTATATGAAGGTTATTGGCACTAGAGAGAGGAGGAATGCTCCGCTCAGCATCAACAATTATTCTAGTTTTGTCAATTTTTCCTGCACAAAATTCAATTTTTTTTTAAATCAAAGCATCCACATTGGGCCCCGGTTTAGCGTGGTTGGTGGAGCAGGCGCCCCATGTACAGAGGCTGCTGTCCTCGATTTACTGGTCGCATGTCAGACTCCCGATCCTGACGCTGTTTGGTGCATGTCATCCCCCACATTTCCTGTGTCTCTGTGGTTGTTCTACCGACTAAGACCAAGAAACCCCCCCAGCTACTGAAAACAGAACCATACCCCATACCCTTAAACTTTACACCCCCTGGAAACAGAAGAGCTCATGTGTTGTAGTTAAACAATCCTCTGGTTCTGGTCTATTTATAGTTAATTTATCTTTATTGAAACAGCCATACAATGAGAGCGCAGGGGGTCAGGGCTGCTTGTGCAAGGAAATACATTTCTCAAAAAATATGAAATATCTTCCTGGGTGGGCCACCCAAACAATTTCAATGCCTGGAAAAACTGATGTTGCCTCCCTCCCCCCCCCTCAATTCTCTACTTCGTCACGTGTCGTCACCCAGCCTCCTGCTGACTGAGGTACACAGGATGTTTACTTTCTTTCTGCCTCAAGGAGAGTCTTAGTCCTTCTGACCTAGTTTCTCTGAGGAGTGTAGAGCAGCGAGGGAAGAATGAATGTAGAACTAACAAGTGGAGGTGGAGGAAAAACAAACCCCTAGTGTACGAGATCCAGAGGAGGATCTGGTCCAAAAGAAGTAAAAAGCTGTTTTCTGGCTAACTGTGAGCACGCTGAAAATGGGAGCAATGTCGTCTGTGTCCAGTGAAACCTTACCCCAAAAACTGTAATTATTTATTCACAGAATTCAAGAAATTAAAACAGGAAAGTGAGGAGAGTTGAGGTCTTGTATATCAGCAGTAACATGCATGCATGTATTTATAAAGCAAAAATCAAATGCCTCAGCGGGTTTCTCAGCCTCTATTCTCTTATTCCCTTTCTTTCCTCCTCCCATCACAGTTTCTCAATCCTCGTCTCCTCTCTAACCTGCTTTGAATAGCTGAAGTAGTCAAGCATCATGCTCCTCATCTGCTTCAACTACTTCTCCTTTCACTACCAGCCCTTGTGTCCTGCAGCTACAACATGTCAAATTTCCATGCCCCCCCCAGCGAAGTGCTGTATACGAGTGTAATGAGATTTTTGCCAATGAGCATTTTAAATTCAAAGTCTAAAAAGTGTTTGGCTTGCTGTGATGCTATTTTTGTTCCTCTCTTCTCTTTTTTTTTTTTTTTTTTTTGAAGCACATTTTTGGCCGTGTTCATATGTAATCCCAGATGTGATTCCCTCTCCTTAAACTGAATTCATGCATTTTTCTAACGTCACGCTCCACTCTTCAGACTGCCCTCCAGCACCCACACATCTCTGTGCACAGATTTACCAGAAGAAGAAAAAAAAACCTCTAATACATCCAAAGTGCTGCCTCAAAAACCACTCTGATACACATGCCCTTCAGAAGACCCAGTGTCAAGGAGATAAGACGTTAATGTAGATGTTTACACCACAGTCACATTGACAATGAGTGAAACAAAAAGGGGCTTGCAAGTGTTTCTCATCTCATGAGTTGATATGATTCTGGTACTTCTTATTTCAAAAACCAAATGCATTGTGACCCGGGGGAAAACTCATTAGAAGATGAGGATTTCTTTGAGATTTGTGTGATTAGCAGCACATCTGCAGAGTCGTCGTTTTTCTTATGTATGCAGACAATCACAGCAGATGATATATTTAGTGACAAACAGAAGCTGTTTCAGGCTTTTTAAGTAAATGTGGAATTGTAGCTGTGCCTCTTTGTTGAATGTAATTTACGATGGAAACAGATCAATAAAGATTGTGTCTTTTCTTTCTGCAGCTACTGGGACATGGCGTACGATGGTGACGTCATGGACAACAGAGTGGGCCTGAATCTGCTCTATGCCCAGGTAAGAGGCTACATGACTTAGCTGATCCAGACACTGTTGTTTATTTTCAGCAGCTAAAGTGCTCTCAAAAATACCTTTTTAGATGAGTGTCGCCTTGGGATGTGGAACCAAACAGAAATTAGAACTAGGCGTGATTGCATTTGTTTTCATTTAGCTTCTGTTTTGTGTTTTATTGCGTTTGCCTGGCACCAGCAACAAGAGAGCCAAACCAAGCTTCGCTCTGAGCCTCCAAATGCTTTCGTCCGTCCCCTGGGTCCCCCTCTATTCTCTGTTTGCGATGTCAGCTTGTTCTAACTCTGCAGCACCTTGACTCTCGTACGTCTTTGTGTTCCTCTGTGATCCTGTCAGCAGCACATCGCTTTTAATGCGACAACTGTGATCTGACGTGTTAAGCAGTTTTATTTTCGGGGCCGCAAGCTTGATTAAAATCTGGAACTGCTGAGTGCTGCCTGCACGTCTAATAGGAAAGGTTTTCTAAAAGGAAATCAAAGACAAATAAACGGTGTTTGCAGGAGTGTGCATGTTTCTGCGTAATTATTCGCTGACCCACACTGTTTACATCAAAGGATTAGGGTGTGATGTCTCCCATGTGTACCTAAAGAAACACACAAACCTGCTTTGTTTTGTAAGCCCTTGCAGAAAGATGATGACCTACTTCTTTTTTTTTTTTTTTGTATCTCCAGACAGTATCTGACATTGAGAGAGGCTGGATACTCGTCAACAAAGACCAGCACAGGCAGCTCAAGTCACTGCAGGAGAAAGGCTCCAAGAAAGAAGTAAGCAAGGGCATCTCTTCCAGATGATTTTGCCTCCACAGAGTCTCATGGATACAGCTGTTACACAGAGGATAAATCTGCCGAGAACAGCCTCAAGTGCAATCTGTGATGCAGTTAGCCTCTTTTTCCCCCTGATAAGGATTTTAAATAATTCAGCAGAGAATTCAAACGTATTCTCTCTGGGGATTAGACAAAGACTGTTTATTTTTTTTAAATAAAAGACAATCATCCCAAAATGTTTTTTTCTCCGTGTTTTCTCCCAGTTTATCCACCTGGGTCAGACTCTCAAATACTATGGCTTTATAAAGTTTGACCCTTGTGTCACCGACTTCCCGGAGAAGGGCTGCCAAGTCATCGTCAGTGCCGGCAACAACGAGCTCAACTTCCACGTCAAGCTGCCCAACGAACAGATGAAGGAGGGGAGCTTCAAGGTCACACGCATGAGGTGTTGGCGAGTCACGTCCTCTGTAAGTGGAACTCTGCGAGTGCGTCTGTGTGAGAAAGTGAGGGGGAGTGGACTCACCTTGAGGCTTGTCTGTATCCCATAATACAGTAATAATCCAATTGGAATCTCTCCATATTGTTATGAAACTGTGAGCTGGCAGAGTAGAGATGCAGCAAGCTCCTGGCTGTTTGTTTACATACCTCCTCTCCGCCGCTGCTGCAGTAACAAATGTCTTAAGTTCTGCCAAGCATTAGTTTTCACTCCTACTTCTTCTAAAGTGCTGACCTCCACACTATCCATCCTCATCAGTCCAATGACCCAAACACACAGCCCGCACAGGATGGTGCTGCATCGATCCACCAGCAACCACACGCACACACACGCATGCACGCACGCACACACACAAACACACACACACACACACACAAACACACAGGCATCCTTTCTTTAAACTAATACGGTAATTGTCTGTTGGTGAGAAGGAATAGTGCTGGCATTCAGTCTATACTGGAAACAGCTACAATGCTTCGCTGTTTACATTCTGCGCTAACAACTCAAATGACATCATAATAAATAAATCATTATAATGTGAAACTTTAGAGAAAGACGGACACAAAATCGACCAGAAGATTAATCCATGAGGCTTGTTTAGAATTGATCCGTGAACATGAGATGCTGTTGGACATTGATTGATTCATCAGGACTACTCACTGATTCGCTGTAATTAATCAATGCAAGATGTTCCACTGTCACTGAGAGAGAAAAGAATCATTTTTTGTTATTTTTCAAGAATTGTTGGAGGCTGACGACTCAATCAGTCACAGTCCGCTTCACATTTGTGAAAAAAAAACAACGTGCCACACAGGAAGAAGTTTTCCTGCTGCACTGATGATGTCATCATTTGACTGTAAAAAAGTACATACTATTTTAAGGTTGGGTACATTTAAAAGAAATGACAATTTTAGATCCATCTTCTTGTAATGAGCAATTCCCAGTTTAACTCCCCTATTGCCTAGTTTTAATGAATTTAAAGCTACAGCAAATAAGACTCCTTCAACACATGTCTTCTGATAAATCTCCATAATTACCAGAATCAGTTTCAATTTCATTTTCCATCATGCACCGCACACTTAATCCGTCTTTAATCTGCATGTTTCTCTCCCGCTTCCAACCAGTTTGTCTTCAAAAGAGGCAGCATGACGATCTATTTTCACCTCTGTTAAAAGCTGAGACAAGCACGGCGTGCAGCTCTTTCCACATCCTTCCAGCTAGCTTTTGGAAAGATGAACATTTACAGTCGCAAGACCTCATTTAAATGGAGGTGGGGAACACTGCTCGCTTTTTGCATTGCATCAGTATTGGAAGAGCAGAGTCGTTATGTGAATCACAAGAAGCTTGCTTCTCCAGAAGTACATTTGCACAGAGATGTGGACACATAGCAACACATCTAAAATTAAAATACATCTTGGCTCGTCTGATTATGGACTGAGCCCTCTCGCTGTCCAGCGGGGTGTTTATTTCCTGAGCGCATTCTAAGAGGTCAAAGTCATTTTAATGAGCCCTTTCCTCTCCGACTAACTATTCAAAACATCACGTTCATCGCAGTTCTATCGCCCCCCCCCCCCCCCCCCTCCATACTGATCTCAAATTGCATCCGGCAGAACATATATAAACAGTGAGTGTGTGTGTGTGTGTGTGTGTGTGTGTGTGTGTGTGTGCGTGTGTGTGTGTGTGTGTGTGTGTGTGTCAGAGCTTTGATTTGGGCTGTATATGGTCTTCATGTTGTCCTCATGTGTGTTGTAACTGTGGGAGGTGCAGACAGTTTCTGGCCCAGAGGAAACCGTCTCAGTGAGGAGCAGAGGCTCCATTAATGAGGAATAGGGGCTCATCTCCAGGGAGCTGTGTGTGTCTGTGCTTCACATATTCGTGAAGGCATTTCAAATTCTGCACTTGCACATATTTCTGTCTTTCTTTCTTTGCACCCACGTTAATCTTTTAGCACGCGTCGTCTCCTTTAGATTTGGGTGCCTGCGGTTGGTGATGCAGCAGCTTAAGAATGGCAGCTTACACCTCGAGATAAAGGATAGCAGATGTGATCTAGCTGCTTACACAACCCCTCTGGTCGTGATGTTGAATTGCAGGCTTTAGAATGCAAGCTGGGGTTTGGTTCTTTCTCGTGCGTTTTAACCACTTTTAGATATATTTGACTTAAATGACAAAGAATAAAAATGAAATCATAAATCTTCAGCGGTCAGCAGTTGTGGTGCAATTGCACTGCTAATTTAAAAAGATGATAATGATGATGACCAAATCCTAACTCTCCCATCTTTGTGTCCCGCTCTGCAGCAAGTCCCGATAACAAACGGCACAACAAATCCCTGCAGCTCATCCAAATGTGAAGTCAAGCTGGAGCTGGCCTTCGAGTATCTGATGAGCAAGGACCGCCTGCAGTGGGTCACCATCACCAGTCAACAGGTAAACAGTCACACAGGGTCAGCGTGGGGGGCTACAAGCATGTAGTTAAGTAGAGCATTAAATTGCTGTGATCGTTATGGTCCATGCATTCAAGCCGCACTCAAGCTAGACCGCCAAAATGTCTTAAAAGATGTTAAACCACACTGAAATGAACACTCTTCATCAAACAGGATCTGTCCCCATCATCATAATGAT
Source organism: Tautogolabrus adspersus (assembly GCA_020745685.1). NCBI lineage: Eukaryota > Metazoa > Chordata > Actinopteri > Labriformes > Labridae > Tautogolabrus > Tautogolabrus adspersus. The sequence continues at coordinate 18,202,146 of CM036543.1, read as the reverse complement.
TGAAGTCTTTTTTTTTATTGTGTAATTTTCAGGCCATCATGATGAGTATCTGCCTTCAGTCTATGGTGGACGAATTAATGGTGAAGAAGTCAGGCGGCAGCATAAAAAAGGTACTTACAACATATCTGTTTAATAAGTGCAGTGATGTCACTAAATATCAGCAAACTGTCCACTTCCTTTTGAATATTAAGATACTCTTACACCTGCTTAGGATGTTACACCTGCTTCCTCACATTAGATATGACTTCTTTTATTATAGATTCACTAATGGTAACACAAAGAGCATCTTTTTGAGCAGAAAAGATTTATAAATACCTTTCTTTTTTTAATGGAGTGATTATGGGAATAGTAGTTCATTGGTTTATAGTGCTAAAATAAAAAAATAATCTTAAAATAAAGTAAACCTCGTCATTTTTGGGATATTATTATTTTTTTGACTTGATCACTTCTGCTGCTGTCTCCATCCTCTTCTAGATGCTGAGGAAAAAACACAACGGCTCCATCCACAGGACAGACAGTCAGCAAGCTGTGAAATCCCCCCCCTCTACTGGTGAGAAAAGAAACAGCATGCTCTAACTTTGACTTTTCATAGATTTCAGGTGCAGAATAATTTCACTCCTGTTGTTTTTTGCTGCAGGAATCTCCTGACCAGAACCGTGAACAAATCGTCAAACTCTCAGTGAGTAGACTTTCCACACTTACATTCTTTGATGGTGTGAGAGAATGTATTCACAGAACCTTAAACATTTTTTTCGAATATATCACCGTCACCATTAAATACATCATTGATTTTTTTCCTTTAGACCAAGCTGAGCTCGGTGTCGCTCCGAGGGATCAGCGCCTCCAACTCCGCCAACGACATCAGCGGCAATGATTTCCATGGAAACTACGCTTTCGAGGGAATCGGGGACGATGACCTGTAACCCATGATCCGCCCTACGCCCCTCTTCATCCGACTATCAGCAACTGGGACGACAAAGATTACAAGCTGAGCTGAGCCGAGCCATGTGAACCACACAGGTGTCCAAGTCTGCGAGATTGTAGCTTCTTCCTGGAGAATTTGCTGCCTTAAGCTCTCATTTAATCTTTGACAGATTCATTTATATTACTCTAGATTTGAATTTTAGCTTCAATCATTTCAATTTAAAGTCCCTGTGTTGTTAAACTTGTGGCAACATATAGAAACTAGCATGTAAAGTTACAGGTACTCAAATAGGGACGCTTGCAGTACATTAAGGTCTGAAAATGTCTCACTTCGGATTCATTGGTGTTTCATCTACAGCAGAAGTGAAGTTACATTCTTAAGGTACAACATACATTTTGAATATAAACCACATGAAGAAAAAAAAAACACCCTGCTAGATCCTCCCTTAGTGGCTGCATGTTCCCTCTGAACCAGAAGGCCAAACTTTGAGTACGACCTGGCACTAGTGAGAAAACAGCAGAGCTGGATGTTTGGGGTCTCTCCAGATGATCAAGAGTCCAGTGAATGTGTTGAAAATGACTTTAAAACTGTAGACATTTCACAGCAACCGCTTACTTCTATGTATGATCAACGTTTGGCTTGGCTAAATACCAAAATGTCATGTTTTTATACTGCTAAGTGTGTCATGCTCCTCATGTGCCAAGTCGGTTAATATCTCAGCAGATGATAAGAGTAATGTTTTTAGAGGCACGGTCACTCATACTGCCTTCAGAAATAGTCTGATGCCTTAACTTGTACTTTTTATTTTGCCTCGCGGGCCACCGTATCATTCAACGAGACATTGGTTGAAACCACAAATAAGCGCGAGTGTCAGCCGGTGTTTTCCTAAATCTTGCAGAACTTGATGGATGGTAGATTTTTGGGCAGAGCTGCTTGCACTTGCTGAAGCCATCATTTTGCACAGTATTACAGGTGGAGATGAATGTTTGAGTGGAAGCTTGGGCATGACTTTAAACATTGTGAGTGGCTCTCGAAATCCATCGAAGAATTTTTTTTTAAAGACCAATTTTTTAAAGGTTTCTCATAAATGCCAAATTATAGTTTACTAAAGCATTTTGCACAAAATAAACATAAACAAATTATGACAATGTCACTTTTTATATTATGTACATGCAATTAAGTATTCTGAACATTTACTAATATCTTTCTCATCAATAGCTTGTTGTAATCCAATAGATCAAATGTAATCTAAGCTGTATAGAACACAGACAGTTGAAATGGACTAACATGTATCATTGTTTACATTATGTGTAGAGGCTTTTTATTTTAGTTCAAATGTAAAGTGTTTACAAATTCTGCTTCTGATTTTCTTTGTCTTGTCTTTGGGCGAGTGATGGCGTCGTAGGAGCGTTCCTCCAGGCTTCAGTTCTTTGTAATTAGTATGTACATTGTGCCAATCATCTCAGAGGATTTAGAAGAGGAGGTGCTTCGATGAAGACGCTCATGTGATCACAAGTGCTGGAGAACAAAGTTTATAGTGAGTGAGCAACAAAATGAACAATTCCTGCTTTTTTTTAAAAAAAGACGTCATTCCATTTTTATAGCTGTTAGCATCTGTCATCGTGTTTTTGAAGCCTCTACATGTAAACGGATACCAACCTATCAGCAGCTTTACTCTCACTGGTAGCCTGAACTGTCGGCAAAATGTTCTCAATATGAATGTCTCCTTCTGACATTACCAATCTTTTTTTTTTTTTTTTTTCTGTCTAATTCCATTTATGTGGAAGCTGCAAGGTCCTGCTTGTTCATAAATGCGTGTTAGGTGCCAAATTTAAAGTGCATTTCTCATCAGCATCACTTTTAACAACAAATGTCCGATTTCATGAAGATTGTATCAACTTCATTCGTTCTGCTGCGTTTCATTTTGATTGAAGTGTTAAGGTCAGTGACAGGAATCATGATGCTACAATAAACTCTGAAATTAGATCATACTGTGGTCTTTGCTTTGTTTATGGTCCATGTTGTGTTCTCATCATTGTGAAGCTTTGGTTTTCAGATGTGTCATGCAATGACTCTTATTCTGCAAAGAGCAACAAACCAGAACATCACAACAGTTTCTGTTGTAGAAAAGCCTCACTTCATGTGTTCATGAAGTGAGGTGCTGCAGAGAAAGTGTTTTGATTTTTTTGTCAACAAGAACTTAACTGAAACAGTAGTCAAATAGAACTGGACAATTCTCTCTTGTGGCAATTTCTTACATCGCATAATTTAGACATTCTTCACCGTAAAGTGCTAAAAGTGATTTATCCGTGCAAAGCAAATATCAGTCAATTTTTTTTGCCTTACCAATGATTTAATCCGACTCCCTTATTTACATTGTTTACAAACGTTTAGTATGAGAACAATAGTTGCTGATGTATGTGTATGACTGTTGCTATGCTAGCAGCCATGTGCACTAAGCACTGAGCTTAATGCTAACATCTGTATGCTAACAAGCTCACAAAGATGCTGGTTTTAAGAAGAAAAAAAAAAACGAGATTCAGTCTGCTGTCTGACATTCAATGACATAAATTCCACGTTTATTTCAAAATCCTCACTTAAGGCATTTATGAGACACTGCATAAAGACAGAAAATGGACACTTGGGGGGGGGGGGGGGGGGGATGTCAGTACTAATCAATGGGTGCTCCACCGTGTCACAGGAAGTTGGCAACCTGAAAAATCTCTCACTTGCATATAATAGTAATTCAAAATTAAATCACAGTCCCTATTATTTCCCATGACACCTAAATGACACATCACACATTCAAAATGAAAAAGACAAATCTATATATATAAGTATGAACGTCTAGTATGCAGTGTGTTACAGTCGTATTAGAAGAATAAGACGACAATGATACACACACATGCTCACTAATGGTGTCATCTTATTTTCTCAAAGTAAAAAACACAAGGGTGTCATTTCAGTCAACAGTGATCAAAACAAAGGTGGTTTGCTTAAGGCAGCAAAATGAACACATTAATGTCCTGCACATTTGAATTGTAATATGTAGAAAGAAAAAAACAAGATTGTTGAGGACACAAATTGTATTGGCCACATGCCAAATCACATAAAAGTGATGTCAACACATTATTCCCGTTACAGCTTTTTTGTAAACTTTCCAAACGCACCTGTAAGTTTATCATTGTGCTTTTTCTTTAAACAAAAAACAAAGACAAGACTTGGGTCTTTCAAAATGCTACGCATGCAGTCTAAGAATTTAAACAACAGGAAGTGTTTTTCTTTCTTTACAATGTTAAGAGGGCCAGACCACTTTTTGTAATCCTGAGGGATTTGGCAAAAGTGACTTTATAGTTGAAGACACTGGAGACTTTTTATTTAGTCGCAAACACAAACAAATGAACCAATAACAAGTGTAAGACAAATCCAGTACTATTGAATAGCACTTTGCTAGTAGTTCATACACAGGCACATGCTCCAATGCAAACAGCGCTATATTGGCCTTTACAAGGAGCAATCTTTCATCTTTACTTACTTTACTGATGCACTGTGTAGTTCATGAAAACTTGCAAGAAAATGTAATAAAATTCTTTATTTAAATGACCTGACAGCGCAAACCAAAGATTAGTCAGGGGTAAATAATGGGGTGGAGGAGAGACGACGACTGAGTAACAAATCATGGCATTTATTGGCACACAAAAGGAGGACAGGTCTGTCTTTATGTAAAAGTAAAAACTCATACAAACTACACAGTGCAACTCAACAGCTCAGGGAAAAATGTGCACAAGTTCAGTTAAAGGCAGGGTTGGTAATTTCCTCCAGATGCACTTTTTAAGATTTTGGTTGAAATTGTCTTTAGGTCCTGACAGAAATTAATAATTCATGTGGTCTGAAAACGGAACAGAGAAAATAGATTATCTGTAGCAGTTGTAAGCCTGTAAAAACTTCAACCATTGTCTGCTACTAGGTACCAATTTGATGAACCAATCACGCCTCCCTGTCTCCCTGCTCGTTCTCTACCCCTTGCGTGCACAAGCCCACACTCAAAGCGTGTCACCGATGACAGAGTTCATACTGTTAGTCATCGGCCGTTGTGAGTAGTGAAATAGGCCCTTTTTTAAATAAAGTTTAGTGTTTATTTACCGCTGAATGAGACATGAGACGACGTAGTTTCTACACATTGCACGTGATGAGCTGAGCTCCGCTTCTAGAGCATTTGCTCGTGCATGCATGTGAGGGGGCGTGGCTTTTGAGGGAGCACAGAGGGGAGGGGGTGGGTGTTCACGGGGCACTGAGGGAATGCTTCTTTCAAAATCATGCTAGTTTTCGAAAATGACCAACCCTGCATTTAATGGAGGTGTATTTGGTAGTGTTCTCTGTCATAGGATGAAAAGTGGAATATATGTGGTAATACGAGGGAGACATGTTGTAATAGACTAGTGTGGGGTAACTTACACAATGAGACAGTCAACTTGTAAAGAAGAAAATTCCCTTTTTTCTTGACTCTAACACAGACTCATCCACCTTTCTTAACCTGAAAAGGGATGTAGAGATTGAGAATAATAGTTTTTCATAATGTGCGAGATTCTACAAATAAACAATTAGCAGCCATTGAAGACATCTGACGAACACTACAAGAATGACACACAATGAAACAATATAAAGGCTCTGTGAGAAAACTAAAAATAAAACAAGTTGCTGGTAGCTTAGTTTTGCTGAGTTTTTTTTTTCTTTTATACAATCTCCAGTTTGTAGCATGAGGGCATCGTCTGTCCTCCCTCTCTGGACATGAACTGCATATCAACCCCTGTTTCTTTTCTGTGAGTCTGACTGCCTGCTCCCATCCCTTTCCTCACTTCCTGTTCTTCATCATTGCCCGTCGCCGGGACTTTGACCCAGCCGTCTGTGGCCAGGCCGTGCTTCTTCTGGTGTCTCTTGTAGTTGTCCCAGTGGCCAGTGGTGTAGCCGCACTCCGCACATTTGTATGGTTTCTCTCCCGTGTGCCGCAGCATGTGCCGCTTCAGATTCATGCTCTGGTTGCAGCTGTAACTACACACAGCGCACTGGAACGGCTTGAGGCCCGAGTGCACACGCTGGTGGCGCTTAAGGTTGGCCAGGTTCCCGCAGGCGTAGTCGCACAAATGGCACTTGTAAGGTTTCTCTCCTGTGTGCACCCTGTGGTGCCGCTTGAGGTTGTCGAAGTGCGCTGAGGCGTAGTCGCACTGTGGGCACTTGTACGGTTTCTCACCGCTGTGTGTTTTCATGTGGCGTGCCAGGTGGTTGGGGTAGTGTGTGAGGAAAGGGCAAGAGGCGCATGTGTAAACCTTGTCACTGCGCTCTCCTGGGCTGTTGGGAGACGAGGATGAGTCTTTAGTCAGCATTTCAAGGGTGCACTTGGCACAAATCTGTGCGGAGGAGCCGTCCTCGTCCTCAAGGACAACGCCACACAACCGGCAGGTGAAAGGGAAAAGTGAAGAGGGGAGGGGAGCATTGTCTGCTACACCCCCTCTGGTCACTCTGCTGCCTGCACTTCCCATGTTCTCCAGCAGGGATGGAGGTTGGTGGCTAGGTGCCGGATTAGAGGCCGGTATGGGTGGTGGTGACGCACCCTTTAAGCCATCAAAGGCTGGCAGGTAGTCGTTCTGGGTGCCCAGACTTAGGTTTGAAGTCGGCCTCACAACTTCTGAAAATTCACAAAAGAGGAAGGTGACTGATTACATATGTATACAACAAATAGTTCTGAAAAAGTAATCTCATTAGACCAGAGGAATTTCATGAGTGTTGAGTATGAAAAAAGGAAGTTATGGAGTTGATGAAATACTTGTTTGAGGAAACGATACATACCCTTGGCTGAAACACCAGACACTTCCTCATTGGCTCTCTGCCCAACCACGTGCCTCTTGAGGATGTTTTGTCCACTGGTAGCTTGTTGTGGTGTTTCATGTACCGCCCCCAAAGTGGGAACATGCATGCGCTGGTGCCTCTTGAGGTTGCCCAGAGAACTGCAGGCAAAGGTGCAGCTGTCACACTTGTACGGTTTCTCGCCGGTATGAATGCGCAGGTGTCTCTGCAGGTTAACCAGCTGGGCCGAGGCGTAAGTGCACAGAGGGCAGTTATAGGGCTTCTCCCCGTTGTGCGTCTTCATGTGACGCTTCACGTGGTTGGCGTAGCGCGAAGAGAAGCCGCAGATGTGACACGAGTGCAGTTTGGGGAATTTGTCTTCACCTGTCAGCGCTTTGTCGACCATACCGTTCCCCACGCCTTCACCGTCTAGCTGCAAACCTGAGCGAATCCCACTCATGCTCCCAAAAGGTGAGCAGAAGTCCGTGCTCTTGGCTTCCCTTGAGGCTTTGCAGCACCTGAGGCAGTACGGACCCAAAAGGTCTATGCCCGGTCCTAAAGGTTCATCACGGAGCTGACCGCAGCCCCTGCAAGACAGGTAGGGAGGAAAGCCAGACTCTGACTGGGAAGATCTGCCCTCGTCTTCCCTCCCGTTGTCGGTGGCACCTTGTGAGTTTTCTGGATCACTCTCCATGCTGAGCTGGCTGTAGGCAGGGCTCTCTTCATCAGCCAGAGGATACACGGAGAAACCGATCTCTGCTGCTACTTCTGTAAAGAAGGTAAGGGAAAATGAAGTTTTCAAACACGGCACATTTAATCTCCAAAAAACACAGTCTAGGGTTGTATCCCAAATCTATCTCTCCTTCACTACTCCTGTCTGATAGTTGAGTATGAGCACAATGCATGGGGATGGGTGACATAGAGCTGGATAAGTCACCACTGGATAGTTCTTTACACCATGCATTGTGGCATACTTTCCTACATAAGTTATAACATTTCTAACTCATCATTCAGACAGCACTACAGAATGGTAAACGTGTCATATAGTATAATATGTAGTAAGTGGTTTCAAAGACAGTCTGCATGTCATTCCAGAATATATCCGTCCTGCTATTATTAAATCTACAACATCTTATAACTACTTCATGTATTTTCTGATGTAAATATATCACTAAAGCAATGCATTGTGGACCAATTCAACACTTCAATCACTATGATAAAATGTGACTTCATCATTTTCAATTTAACATGCAGAGCATATACACACTGAGCAGGTCTAGACAGGTAGTCTGTGCTAGATTATTTGCAGAGACCCAACTTTATCCACCAGTTAGAAAGCACTGAAACCTAGAGCAGGACCAGACTCATGTATACAAAGATCAAAAGAGCATCCTAGAAAAAAAGAGAGCTTATGACATAAAGAAAAAGATGTCAAAACCCCTAGACTTCCAAAGAAACTACTTACACACTTTATCTTCATGAAACACGCTTTAAAAGTCAGACACTTGAAGGCACACGTCCAATCCAAACACTTTCCCTGCTGACAGATCTCAATGAATGGATCAACACTCTCTGATCAATGAACAACCAACCCGAGTGAAAGTGACTTCAGCACAGATGTGGTCTCTCTTCACAGCGATGGAAAGTAATATCTCAGAGAGAAACATTTGATACTCACAGCAACCCCAGCAAGATCGTTTGCCATGTGAAGCTTTCAGACAAAAAAAAAAAAAAAAAAAAAGAGATACTTTTCCCTGAAGGGATGAAGAAAAGCTTCAAGAACTCACACCCTGTTCACTCTGGCTTCAGTCGGCTCGACTGAGAGCCAGGGAGCTCAAAGAAAAGCACCTTACTCCTCAAACGCTGAGGCGGGATGTGAGGAAGGCGAGGGTCGACGCTGCCCTTTTATCTGCCCCCTGGAAACCCCTTGTGGATGATTACCAGCCTAATGATAATGATGATGACTATAATGGTGAGGCTGCAGCTGATGATGATGATAATGATGATGATGATGATGATGATGATGATGATGAGGAGGGGGAAACGGTAATGGTGGTGGGAGCCGGGGCTGATGATGATGATGATGATGATGATGATGATGAATACATACCCTCTTATAATGGTGTCCTTGATGGTAATAGTCCTATTTTTATGACCATTATATAATAATGGCGTCTCAGCTCCTTTCTCTACTTTCCCATTTTTCAGATCACTCTCTCTGACAAAGAGGCATGCTGGGAAATATGAGCTGCTAGTTCCATTTCTCTTACTGTGGCACAGAGGGAGGGAGAGGGGGGGGGGGGGAGCACTCTTCATCATCAAAAACAAACCTAGCAGTCCTCTTTGTGGTACTAATGAAACCACCTCTGCTACATGTCCTTTAGAGGTGAAACCATCAACATAACTTAACATCACATCTTCATTCTGTGTTAGATTGGCAGGAAATGAAAACGATTCTATCATCCTTTCACTGAACACATGTAGATCAAAGTGTGGATTCCATTAAAAATGCCCTCTAATGATAACAGTATGTTTCTCCTGTTATCTTAATTGTGTAATCAACAGACACATTTGCAGGATGTGGGATAAGATGCCCGTGAATTATACTAACACAGAACACAAACACAATATTTGAAAGCAGTGAGACACTAGAAAAGGAAAACATAGAAGTAGATGGTAAGACTCTGTATAAAAGGCAGCTACTGTCATTAAGACTTTAAAGACATCAAACTGATTATTATACTAATTATAGTCTGCATTTTTCCTGCAATAACCTTCCAAAGTTTCTCTTTATTAAGAGCAGCTGGTATCGCCTTTTCTGACCTGGTGTGAAATTGTTCGGCTTCACAGAAAACTATTTCAAATGTGATTAAAAATAAAACGGTTTCAATTTCAATACATTTCCACACAAACAGTCTAAGTTAAAGGGAAAATGCTGTTTTGATCACTGTGTTTAGTTTAAAAGCACCTTCAGTGAAAATGTCTCTTTAGTTTACTTTGAAGGCAAATAAAACTTTAACTACAGCATTTTCTGGCTTTAAAGGTCACATATTATGCAAAATACACTTCACCATGTTTTTCATACACTAATGTGTCCCTAGCCTGTCAAAAAAAAAAACAATTATGAGAAAATCCATCCTCTCTGCTCTTGCCTGCTCCTGCCTGCTCCACTTTTTAGAAAATGTGTGCTCAAACAGGCCGTTTGGAGATTTTCCCTTTGTGACATCACAAAGGGCAGTAACCCCTCCCCCAGGTGGGTGACACTCCCACAGCTAGGTGTTTGTTCTGCCCTCTGTGTCTGCCTTCTCACCGTAAACAAGAGAGCATGGAGCGAGAAAATCCGAGCCACATCCCCTTCCAGAGAGAGGCGTGGTCAGACACAGCTCATTTACATTTAAAGCGACAGACATAGAAACAGCCTGTTCTGAGCAGGGCTGACATAGAGGGGTTTATAGGCATGATCAAATACAGGATCAGAGTGGATTTTTGGCAAGAAACTTCACAGTCATGTTCTGGCGTGCTCTGAGACTTTTTTAAACTTGTTGAAAAGGAGGATATCATGTAACCTTTAATTGTGAAGCAACCACAGGAAACAAAACATACACTGACACAGGCTTAAATATATCTACAATCAATGCATAAACAATATTATGGGTCAAAACAAGTTCAGTGCGCCGGCTTCTGCTCCTGTTGTATTTCTGACTAAGTCGTTACTCAAATATTGGTTGTAACAATGCTGATTTCTGATGTTGCCCAATCAACCTTAACTGAACTCTTGTGCAATCTAGAAACTGAAAACTAGATCATGAGTTTAGAAATGGGTTACAAACCGGAGAACTTTTCCAGGCCTAGAATCCTGTCTTCATGATCAGGATCATCAAACTCGAGGTTGTCTCCTAGAAGGAAGTCTGTGTCTAAGATGAGGTTCTCTGGAGCTTCAAATGCTACACCATCCTCAGAATCCACTGTAGAGAGGAGAAAATCGTCAACATTAAATGACTATCATTAAACTAATGGCTCAGTTGTAAAAAAACAAAGAAAAGACAAAAAAGAATCCGCATCAGCATTAGTAATTTTGGCAAACCTTCGAGACAACGAGAAAAGAGAGGAACATTTGAGAGAAACTGCACAGCCCTGAAGCTGCTGGAGATTCACAGTATCAACTAGAATCATTACCGTTTTCACATATGCACTCCTGAAAATAGCATGAGACAGCATGAGTGTATCCGTAAATATCTACCTCTCCATTCAAAAATATGAATTAGCTGCTATTATAAGCTCCAATCATAATAAAATCAGCAACAAAATGTTTTTGACATATCCATATTACATTACGAATTAGAGCTGATGAAACTGAGAGTGCTGCTGCCTTACCTTTCATTTAATAGAACTTTCATTCATTATACAACTTTGTTTTGAGGATTTAAACCCTATGCAATAAAACACTGCAAAAACGCGTTACACAAGTTTACTTAGATGTCAAAAATCCAAACAAACAGACAACTAAAGTTTTGGTCAGTTATGAGTTGGTATTTCTGCTGGTAAAAAAAAAACAGGTTTTAGAGCTGCCCTAAGTTCCTTCATCACAACAGTTTCCATTCAGTTTAAATGTGGCAGTAAAAAGTAAAAGTCCAACATTATCGAGTGTGATGGTTAAATCTACTCCGGTAAAGTAGAGAAAATACCATTTTCTAAACTAAAGTGAAATGCTAAGAGTTGACAGATGGGGCTCTGCTGCTGCAGTCACAGCTAATGATGCCTAAAATTCTTGCTCTTGGTTCCTCAAGCTTGATGGCATCTAAACAACTATCACACAGATGTCACTGTTCAGAAAACTACTATGAGGCCAATTCAAGGGCATTGTGCTCTTTAAGCCCTTAATGAGAAATCCTCAAGAAACACCATCAATGCTGCCATCTGCTGGTCATTACAGGGTTTGACATAATGCCAATATTCATCAAGGAGACAGTGTTTCATATCTAAACTTCGAAGAATAAATTAGAACAAATAGATGTTGTATGACATCAGGTTCATACGACAGATTCTAAATGAATGTCGTGGACATAAACACTTCTCATTGTCATGTCCTGTCTATACATAACAGAGGGTTAACATTATTTAGAGTAACCACAAGTAGTGACCGTCTCTGTTAGCACATTTCACATTTATTCTGATAAATGTGAGATTTAATGTCGGCTTAAACAACATTGCTAGTCACAGAAATGAAGGTCAGTATGATTGAAGCACTCCATCAGCAGCGCCTTGTGTTCAGATGTGAGCAGAGAAACAGGACGCACGTTGTAAAAAACGACCCTCGCATCAATCAGAGGACTGTTTTTAAAAATAAGATGAACTGTCAAGCCACGGTAACTGCTTGTTGTTAGAATACAGATGTAGGAAAACGAGTTCTGGTGTGTAGTTATGGACACTAGAAAGGTCTTGAAGTCCTGGTACTTACACTTGACTGGCTGTGGATTCTGTTGTTTTTTTCTTGGCATCTTCCGGTCAGCCTCTCTCTTTTTTGGAACGTCTTCTTGCAGACTTCCACAACCATCAGCTCATTCTTGTCAGACAGGAAGACAGTCTTCAGTATTTCTTTAAATATAAGACAAAAACAAAACCTAAATCAATTATTATGCAACAAGGTGGGGTCGATTGATGAAGCCATCGTCTATAATGGATAGCTGACAGCCACTGGCGGCTGTCGCAACTTACTGTTTCATTTCAATGGCACCACCCTGCGTTTAACGAACGCCATCTCATGTTTAGACATGTATGCCACCACCTTGTACTTAATAAGTTCCACTTCTACCTGATGTCACAATGTGTGACGACACCTTGAGGTGTGTAAAAATGTGTGTCATCAGGGCTTAAAGACGTGTGACATCAGTAGGCATTAGATAAGTGTCCTACCAATCCTTTTATTTGTAATTTGCCTTCCTTACGGTCAAAACCCCCACACACAGATACATGTAATAACCAGGGAAGAGTATGAAGAGCAATACATATTCACATTTAAGAAGCTTGGACCAGTGACTTTTCTATTCTTCATTTTCTTAAATAAATGACTCACATGATACATTTGCAACCATCATTGTTGCAAAGTTAGTCTTATGGTCTGGGTAATAGAAGTGAAAGTCTTAAGAGAACAGTGAAGGTGTCATTAAATTAACAATATGTTTCCACATGATTTAACCTTACACAACAGAAACCTTCATAGTATTGTCATTGTAAGTTAGTTATTGTAACATAGGTACGTTTTCGAGCTGCTTCACGTCTTGAAAGCCTTATTTTGTTCTGCCTGCAGTGTATCTATCATGTTCTGCAAATCTCCAGACGAAGCAGGCTGGAAGATGACACACTTCGCAGTGAAAACTCCAGCTTAGCAGGTTTTTCCTCACCTGCTAACAGTCTTAAAAGGTTCGTGAAATGTGTGGACACAAAAGTCATTTGAGTGTAACTGATGAATCAATGATGTTAACAAACACAACATTTACACTTCAGTATCTAGCCCTCAAGCTACTTAAGTAAAATGGCAGGCTAACCCATTAGTTCTCATACTGCAATCCGACAGAGAGCAATCAAGCGAGTCAGCTAGCCTTTTAAAACCGAAACATGTCCTCATAGCATACAGCTAGCTTATGTTGTCACTGTAACTCACAACAAGAAATGTCAGAAAAATGTTTGGTACCCGAAGCTGCGCCCCCACAATAAGAGGCGAAACAAAAACGCGTCCTCACATGCACGATATAGCTAATGATCGGCAGGTGCCATCTTCAGTAAATATTATCCGTAGCTAAACATGTTAACCTACAGCCTGAAGCTAAATTAGCCGAGTAGCTGTCAAGCTAACTTACCTGAAAGACGTAAATATTCCTGTCGATTGAGATGGTTTCTTTCGCGTGTATACAAGCCATTAGACGCAGCAAATGTACAAAGTCTGGAGATCCGCCATTTCTTCATGAGCTGCGGCGACAAAGAAAGGCAATTAATGGTATTTTTCATAACTTAATTGATTTTCTGATCCGTCTGAGATTCGACAGCAGCAACAACAAAATGACTTCCGGTCCGAAACCTTCAAATTAAAAGCAATTTGTGTAATCTCTCTAAAAGTGACCTGTAGTTTGAATGAACAAAAGGTTTCTTTGTTCTCACAACACTATTTAATCCGTAGCTCTGTAAGAAGAAACATATTGATTCAGCTTTACTTTGTTTGATGACTTTAAGATGTAAGATGTATGTAAAATATGTCAGAGTTCAAATCTATACATAATGGAGATGCACTGATTGTGTAAATCAGGGCTGATTCCTATACCAATGTTTGTTTCATTACTTTTTCGTAATTCTTTGTGTTGGATGCATTTAAATTGTAGTTAGTAGTCACTCCTCTTGAAATGTAACTGGATCATGTCTTACAAACTGCATGTTGTGGATCTCTATCAGAGATTATGTAAGACTCCAGCACTGCCAACATTTTCTTTCACATTTCCCAGTAGAAACAAACATCGTTTGACGAACAGCCGACTTCTTCTTCCCAATAAAAAACTATTATCTGAATCAGAGGTTTGGTATAATAGCTTGTCAGCATTAACTTGACGTGACACAACAGATAGTGATACAAATCAGCTACTAACATTGGTGCATGCTTTATTATTCTGCAGATAGGCCGATGTTTGATAAGAGTGCCAATGTCGGCCGATATCACCAATTTACAAACGATAGATCCTTACATCCCTAATACATAAGCTATTTACTGCAATGATACAGGTATCGTAGCAAAACAGACTACTGTGTGCTTTGTGTGGCCTTTTCTAGGTAGAACATTCATTACAAAAAAATGTAAGTTTTACATTTGTTTATGCTGTACAAACTGTACAGCATTTATACCATAGACTAAAACAGATTTATATATCTTTTTTATAAATTATTTTAATTCTGTGCTTCTATTTTGAAGGCTAGTTGGTGCATACCGGATGTCTCATAGAGATGCATCTCATACACGTTTACCATTTACGTTTGGTTCGTATTTCCGTTTCCGAAACTAATTAGTTTGATATTTACAGTCTAGCGTTTTGCCTGATCATATTCATCTTGAAGCCTTCTACAACTTTAAGTTGCCCTTATTTAATTTATATGAAATTAAAAATAAGACATTTCTGACTCAGTATCTCGACTCAAAAATGTAATCTCTAGGGTTTGGATATTCAAAATAAAGTGCTGAATTCTTAACAGGACTCTTCTGTAGAAAACTAAATCTTTTTAAGTGTAACAATCAGAAAAGTCGAGTTATTTTATTTTAACAGTTAAATCAAAAGAATGCTATGTAACTGAGAATATCTTAAAATATGCTTGATTTATAATACTTTAGAAAAAAAGATTGCTCGCCTATTTCTTACAATAAATACAACACACGTTTGTTTTTCATTTGTTAAAGCTCCTTTGAGGAACTCTTGAATTTTGTTGATTTTTGTGGCGCTTGTGAACATTAGGGCCGATTGATCCTTTGGTTATTTTGTCCTGCACATGAGTAAGAAGTGTTTTATGACATAAAAATCCCACCCTTTATTTTAGATGTCTGGCGTGCAACTCGAAATGAATATTTTCAATAAAGAAACAGTTAAAAAAGCTGTTTCTGCAGAATTCTCTTAGTCACATCCTCTGAAAACCTGCTGCAGGGGTGACAGGTATATAAAACACTGTACAGAAATTACAATCTTCTTCCTGATTTGCTTTTGTAGGCCTACCTTGTATGCTGATTTCAGCCTCTTTCATAATAAGCTAAAATACTTTTAGCTGTAAGTTGCTTAATGTCATGGACAAACTTAAACTGGACATCATTTCTAAAGCAATTCTGTCTAACCCATTTCCAGATAACCTACATGTCAGTGCTCTGCTATAGGCCATGCCTTTCTGTTCCAAAGTGGTCTGTAATGTAGTTCAACCCTCTGGTATTAAACTAAGGATTTCTCTTTTCAGTCTTTAATGGCAGTTAACTTAACATTACAGTATTACAGTTTAGCAAAACTTTATTTCAACTTTGCTGGTGCTACATTTTTCCCTCCAAAAGAACCCCACTGCCCCACTGCTGTGTAGTTCAGTAGGTTGAGCTTTCATATTTATTTCAAATTTCTACATTTTTAAAGTCATGCTTTGCTATGTTTTTAAATTCTTTCAATATTTTTTTAGTCCATTTCGTTGAGAACATATCACATGACCTATGATGCCAGGCACTGATCCTCCCCTGCTGCTCTGCTCAAACAGAGCTTGATGAGTTCATCCCTTTTAACTTCCACAACTTCACCTTCCCATACACAAAATATATAGCCTATATTTAAAAAATAGATTGTGGTCCTTTTTAAAAAGGATACTGTGCATATTCATGTAGCCCACACTTTTTGGAATCTATCTTCCTCAAACAAAACATAATTTCTTCCTGGCTGATATTTTTGCTTTGCCATGTAAAAGTGCAAAAGCGGGGAGAGGAATTTCTAACTTAAAACACCCAACATTTTTAAATTTACATTTCTTAACACAAAAATCATCAACTAATGTCATTTATATCCATAAACATGTAATCACAGAGTCTACTTTTATACCAAGGATTTCTTAAGGAGCTTTAGGAGA
Source organism: Tautogolabrus adspersus (assembly GCA_020745685.1). Taxonomy (NCBI): domain Eukaryota; kingdom Metazoa; phylum Chordata; class Actinopteri; order Labriformes; family Labridae; genus Tautogolabrus; species Tautogolabrus adspersus. The sequence goes on along the minus strand of CM036543.1, from coordinate 18,185,756 downwards.
CCCCTGAGTTAAACAAAAAAAAAATCATGTTGCCTCTTAAAAAAGAAAAAGAAAAAAATAATTAATGTAATGAGTGTGAAACGACTTCTAAAAAAGAGAGGGCATGTGTGTACATTTGGCACTGAAAATATGTGAAAGCCCCTGTTTTTTTTTTTATGGGACTGGGCATTTATGAATAGGAGATCCTGGGTCTCTGCGTCATCTCATTGGTTCGTGTCACTGCAGTGTGCCTCCCCTCAGGCCGCCGTACAGCTCAGCCGTCAGTCAGCAGCTGTGAACCAGAGGACGACTCTCCTCCTCACCGCGGCTCTCCTCTTGCCTCAGCCCGGGTCTACCCCTGCGCCAAAACAGACCTGCATGGACCATTGATTCTCGTCCTCTATGCAGCTTTGACGGAGACATACAGCGTGTTGTCTGTGCGGCATTAAGGAGGAGGAGATTTCTCTGCTACTGTTTAGTGTGAGGGGAGGAGCCAGTTGTTGATTTCTACGCTGCAAAGAGAAGGCGCCGCACACAGAGGTAAGATACCGTTTACGTAATAGAAATTATTGTGTTTTATCTGCAGACTTTCAAACGCGCATGTTGACCGCTAATTTTTCGCTGTTACTCGTGTCTCTGATGATATAACGAGGTGGAGTTGAATGCGAATACGTAGTCTATTTAACATGCCACTCCCTGTAATAGCATACTGATGTCCGACCTAGACAGACCTGTCTTTAATTTTTTTTAAAGGAAGTGAAAAATATTCTATTTTTTTAATGTGGAGGTTATGCAAAGCTGCATTTCATCAGCGCGTTTTTCTAGCACCTTAAATTTACAAGTGCATCCCCTATATGTAACCTGCAGGCCTGCCCTAATCGAATAGTCGGTTAAATAACATGTTATCTTTACGTCAGGACAATTCACTCAGAAGACATGCAACACGATTATAACATGCCAAACTGATACTAGTTGCAATGATAAAATGTCATGTTAAATTGTATCATTCATATTGTGGTTATTCAATTAAATAAATAAGAGGTCAATAAGACTCAGTGTTAAGTGCCACATGGTAACAGTAGAATCATTTGGTGAAGGATGGCGGAGTACAGGTGTGTGTGTGTGTGTGTGTGTGTGTGTGTGTGTGTGTGTGTGTGTGTGTGTGTGTGTCTGTGCTGAGGTCACTCTATGACTCTGAAACCCGCATTGCTGATGTGGGCTTGTGTCCAATGAACAGATATTTAATAGGGTGTATCATCAGGTTTCCCTCCGCTAAAGGCACAACTCAGCTCATCAGACTAGAAAACTTACCTCCTTCTCTGTTCACTGAGTGCATAGCAACAGCTTCTTAACAAGTGTCCTCCAACACCCAAAAGTTAAGTAATGAAATGGTAATAATGGTTCATGCTGAGGACAAAATTCAGGGAAAAGTGTGTCCTATTTCTTTTCTGTTTGTTTTTCAAAATGAGGGGAAATGATTCAGGCAGATGTTGCTGGTTGTGTAATAAACCCATCTGTCATTGTCATTTTATCTGTCATCACTCATCAAGAGGCGGATCTGATGTCCCACCATTTGCTTAAACATATTGACAATGATGTCTGACATCTCGCATGAAACAATTTAATCAAAAATAATTCAGCATGCATTGGATTACTTGCTGAATATTTTGTCCAGATTTAATGAATGCAGAGGAATGTGCTGGGGAAAAAAACATTCAGAGCTGCCTTTAGTGATTTGAAAATTATTTAGGATTTAATATAATATTCTGTTGATACAAAGCCAACCATCTGTGCAGGTCAAATGTAAAAGTAATAGCTCCTCATTCATCCACTGAAAGTGTTACAAGCTATTTGGGACCCGGGAAGATCGTGGTCAAAGTAGGAAAGTAGAAAAGGAATTGTTAACCTTTAGAGGCAAAGATAATCACATTTCTGTCACACGTGTGGGTCAAGCCTTAAAACCACTAAATACAACCTATAGCCTCATTTTATTTGACCTTTTCACATGTGGCTTATCTCGCAATTTGGAGACTTTTTTGTGTATTGCCACAACCCCTAAAATAGAGGGATGGATTACCTGACACAGGCCCAGGGATCAAATGGAGTCCCTTAGACCTAAACATTAGCTTAAAGATTCTGCCTACATTTCTTGTCAGAAATAAACGGAAAAAACAACAATAAAGAGACACTAAACAACTACAGAGATGTCCAGTTTGACAACAAAGAGACATATGTGACTAAAAAGAGACAGATAATGATAACAAAATGTCAAAGAGAGAAACAAGGAGACTCAGATTGATAATTAGGGTTAGAGGCATAACAAAGAGACATAAAAGACCACAAGGAGACTCAGATTGACAACAGAACGAGACACTGCAGCTTCACTGAGACACAGAATGAATACAGAGAGATGAAAACAGCTACTAAGAGACAGATTTTGACTATAGAGAGACACGGAAAGACTATATGTAAAGATGCAAACAGCTACGAATAGACACAGATTGAATAGAGAGAGATGTATACAACTACAAAGAGAGAGATACATGGATGAGAAGATACAGAGTGGACAAGATACTGAAGACTAAACAAAGTCACATACTAAGAGATAATATCTGAAAAGATATGCAGAAAAAAAGAAACCTCAAATGGAAACCTATTTAACTTTTGAAACATGCCTACAAATAAAGCATCTGTAAGTCTTCCTCTGTAATGTAGCAGGGCTGCGGGCTCCGGTCTTTTACGTCTGTGCTCGGGAGACAATTGACTCTTCTGCTCATGATGAACTTAAATAACCTTGGTGACATCATTAGGCTTATTTCCTGGGAAAACTGATGTAATTCTCCTTTAAACCTCAAACACACCTGGACTTTTTACCTGAATGTCATTCTATGATGAAATGTGTTTAAATATGTGCTGTATTTGTTGTTTGATTGAAGTAAATGTGAATTAGCCTGCTGAATCATGTTAGTGCAAGAAAACACGACTCCAGCCAAAGGCTTAGTGCATTATGTAATGATCTGTGGTGATGCTGCTGGCCAAAGGATCACTTTCCTTCTGCCTGTTAGAAATGAATTAAAAATGAGGGTGCGCTGCCGTAAATTAAGACTGAGGTGTGGGGCTGAAGCTTTGTTTTTTCAAGCTGATGCTGCAACATGGTGTCATTCACTCGTAAGGTCACAAGGTCAAGCAGCCATCTTGTTCAAGTCCCCCATACAGTAGATAGACAGGGAACATCCACTTCCTGCAGACTGAAACAGAGTCTGAACATTTGGAGAGATTGCCTTAGTGAGAAAAAACAACTGTTAAGTTTTATATTATTTTAAATTCAGTGGGCAAATTAAGAAGGGATGGTCTGGATTACTTTCTTTTATAACGCATACATCTGTTAAAAATTATACCTCCTTAACTGGAAACACTGCAGTGAGAGTTACTCTACTGAGGATTTCTCTTTCAGGACTAAAGTGGGTTATTTGTCTCCCATGAGACTCACTTCAACAGTATTGATTTTTTCCCTCTGCAGTGGTGCAACTTAACTCTCAGAAGAACTATAGGTGTTTCTCAAGCATGTAGCAGCATCAGCAGCAGGTTATTATTCATGTTACAGATCTACACTTAAAAAGCTGATCTAGTGTGACACATGACTTGACCAAAAACATCTTCTTGAAAAAGAAAAAAACGAGTGTTTGAGCTCTTTGTACTGTAAGCACACAGAACACAAGTTCTAGGCCAGATTTTGTATTTGTACATTAATTCCCCATAATCCCCAGTGACGCCTTAAGAATTTGAATTTGTGTACAAGTCTGTGTTAGTGAACTGTTCATTCTGTGTGAGTGAGTCAAGTATGTAACATCAAAGCAAGGGATACAGTGGAAAGAGAGAGGTCAAGTCTTCAAGTGTGTCTTTAGCCTCGGGGGCATTTTACAGCATACTGTACACACACACACGCACGCACGCACGCACGCACGCACACACACACACACACACACACACACACACACACACACACACACACACACACACACACACATTCAAGAGAAGAAACGCATTAAGCTGTAAACTGAAGATGTGCCGATGTGTAAACTGCTGTTTTTCCCAGCAACATCTTTGTCCAGGCCTTGTGATGTAAGCTGTGTTGTCCCTTGAGTTTAGTGAGGGTGCCCATTAAAGACAGAAAAAGCCCCCCCCCCCCCCCGTCTCATTATTCCATTATTTAAAGAGAGGTCATGAATTTTGTTTAACATTACAGTTTGAAAGAAAAAATATAATCATGCATTAAACACAAGAGGATGTTTCTTTGTTAGCTCAGCTATTAGCCTAAATGCCTTTTTGGCACAACATCTGTAGTTGGTCTTTGTATGGCTAGTAAATAACCCTTTAATCAATTTATTCCTTTGGAAAATGTTGGATGCATTTGGCTATTTGTCCCAAATTAAATTAAGTTTTACTTTTCAATTTTCCATTGACTTGAGTCATATGAAATATCTTGAAGTAATGTTCATCTGCTTGTTCACATCTGTATATTAAAGGCATATGGCAATGGGACATCTGATGCCCAGAGTTCTGCATTTTGGATGGAGCCATCAAAGTTTTTTGGAGGTAGAAGTTACCATATTTGGAGGAGTGGAGCTGGAGAGATAGCGCTAGAGATAGAATGCTAGTGCTAGCTTGGTTATTTAGGTATGTCCATATTTCAAAGTTCCTGGGGTATTATGCTAGTTTAAACTCACACTGAAAATAAAACTTTTCTCCTGTATCTTTAAGTATAACCGAACATTGAACAAGACAGTTTTCAGGACTCTTTGACTTGTCAATCACCAGGTTGACACTCCCTGAAGCGTATACTCTACTTGATTATCTGTTTTACTCTACTAGTACCATCATTTACAACATGAACAACATGCTGTGTTGATTAAGACTTCAAACAATTAAATGAGACCATAAAAGCATGATGGATTATTTTTTAATTAAGTTGATCAATCAAGTAACTAAAGGGGGATTTTCTCATAGACTTCTTTACCAACGAAGAAGCCCCCCAACTGGCCATTAGAGGTAATGCAGATTTAAGGACATATCTTATTGGCTTCACTTAAAAGCGGAGGCCCACTTCTGATGGTTGATGGTAAATAGCTAAATAATCTAAATCTGTGAGGAAAAAAAATGTTTATCTGCTCCACCACTACTTCCAAAACATTTTTCTACGATTTCATACGTGTTTGCACTATATTTGGTTTCTGTAGTGAACAATCATACAAGCATTTTTTTATTCAAATCACATTTTTAGTGATTGAAAACATTGTGCTGGGACATTTAGGTTTAAAAATGTTAAATGAAGACTCTTGATGTTCCCAGACCATTTGTTATTTTTGTACATTTTTGCTTGTTATTATATTCAGTCCTTTTCACTTTGAGTCAGCCTATACCTCAACCTCAATTACATTTTTGCAAATCCAAAGGTCAAACAAACAGCATATCATTACTGAGACTGTTTTCTGTTATTCCCGTCTGTTCATCCACATATTTAAAATGTGTGTTTGCATGTCAGGACTTTCTGATTGATGGATGATCTGATTCGAGATGATGATCTTTAAAAATGCAAAAGAAGCTCTGCACAGGATTCATGTGGAGAAAGAATATGATCTATTATAAAAACAAGATCTAGACATATGTGGAAGAGAAAAAAGAAAAGAAAGCTTTACTAAAAGTTTTACACCCATGCAGCACTTGCCTTATCTCAGCATACTTTTTCAAACTGGGTTGGGTCTCTCTGCCTGCTTATCTTTCATCTTTACTGTATAAAAAATCCACAAGGTTTGTGCAGATCAACACTTTTGAGCATAATGATGGAAAATTTCTCGCCGAAATAAAAACAGTGAATTATGACGTCTAATGACTTGACTATCTGCGTTTTTAGCTTGCAGTGATGAGCCTTAAAGTCCACTGAGCAATCAAAAACATAAAAAAACCACTCAGTCCTGAGAGTGCTTGCCTGTACATGCATCTGTGTGCGTGTCTGTGTTTGAGCGTGTCTATTTGAATGTGTAGAGATGGTATATATATGCTGCATGCAAGCACAGCTCCTTTGAATGTGTTATATGTGCGTTTGATGTCTTCATGTGTGGGAATAATTTCTATAAATAAACAGCAGCACAGTGATGTGTTCATCACAGAGGTTGCTGCTTTGGATGTGCTTTGTGTGCTTTGGCTAAGTAAGTCTGTCCTTGTGGGATATGGTTGTTGCAGAAACAGATACTGGGGATTGGATGCAGAAAAGATACTCTTGATAAAAAATAACAAACATGTATTTTTGCTGGGAATGAAGTTTTTCCATTTATACAGGGGATGACTTACTCAACACATACTGCTCCATTGCTGTGTCTGCAAACAAAGGTTTCCCTTGATAGGAAAGAGAATGTAAAAGTCTGAAAGCTCATTGTGAAATGGACTAATACCAAATCAAGATTTCATGATCATATAGATCAAAAATGACCTTAATGCAGAAACAGCTGGATTCACAACTGTTTCCAAATGTAACTGTTTGATCTTAAAGGGAACTTTGAATTAAAGTTTGAAAAAAAAAAAAAAAACTGGAGCTGTTTGTCAAAGAGTTTGTTTCTGTGTTCTGCTTTTTATCTCCAGCATTGTCTTAGAAGCAAGGCCTGCATCAACCTTATGAGTTTGGGCTCTTCAAATCAAAAGTATTCCATTTTGTTTCTTGTTAGGAGAAGATGTGTAATCTCGCCCTTTGAGACTCGTTAACAAATTTGTGTTGGCAAAACCCAGTAAATATGTTGCTTTATCTTGTTCAGCTGCAACAACTTACTGACTGATGAGTCGATTAACTAAAAAATAATCAACAGCTGGTTTAATAATCGCTGAATCTTAAAAGTAATACTTCATACACAAACGAGAGGAGCTGCTATTTTCAGTATCTAAAATGTTGAGATTGCACAAGGTTATCTGTTGTAGATCTGAAACAGAATTTTTTGGGGTTTGGACTGAGAAAACAAGACATTATTTCAAAGACTTCATATTGGACTCTTAAGAAACAGGATTAGATCTTTTATATTATTCTCCGACATTTTCTAAACCAAAACAACAATCAATCAACCTTTATAACAAAACGAAGATAATTAAATGAATGAGATACATTTTAGTTGAAGAAGTAGTTTAATGTTTCACTGATTACATTTTTCGGTGAATACATTTAAGAGTTATTTGTTGACAAATGACAAATGTGGAGGCCATATTGAATAATTGTTGCACTATACACAACAGAAGAAACTGTACACCAAACACGCCTTGGTTTCAGTAGTTTTGATATGTTCTTGTGTGCTGGACTCAGTGTTTTTTCAGCTGAATGCACAGTTACAGAACTTCCAGCTGCCCAACAATGGAAAAAAAGAACTTGCATCCAGAATATCTACACTAACTATCAGTTTATGCTGCCAAAGGGCAAAAGATGTATTTTCTATACTCTCAAATTAGCATATATAATGATGTGCGACTGCAAGGACAGCATGCTATTCATGTCGATTTGTACATATCCACAGGACTGGAGTATAAATACGACTCTAACTCCTCTTCTCTGTGCAAGAAGGCAGGTTAGGCTCTACAGTGTTGCATGTATCCAGACTATCTGTTCAAAGAAATAGGAGCATATAGTTCCTGCCTGCCTCGGCCAATTGCAGTGAAATATGGGATATGATAAAGTCTTTTTTTCATACTTACAAAGATTATCCATCATGATAGTGTGTCTGGTGTGGTTTCCGTGGTCTGATTTGAAGTATTGGCAATATGGAGACAGCTTTTTTAATTGGTCTAGGCCTGCATGAATCATCTCGCGCTCTCTTTGCTCTCTGGGTCTGATTACGAAATCTGGCTGAGACCTATTAGAGACAGAATGAGTCGTCTGTGCTGTCATTCACTGCCTCTCTTTTTCCTCACCCTCCGTCTCCCCCAAACAGTCACAACTCCCTCATCCATCTGCTCGCTGTGTTTCACGGCTGTGACCTTACTGCTCATGTCTGCGGCCAGGTCGCAGGGACTCAAACCCCCTCGGTGTGTTTTAATGGATAAAAATAGGGGTTCATGAGGAAAAATGGAAACGCTTATTTTTTGAATGTCTCTTTTTGCAACATTTTTAAAAGGTCAGGTTTGAAGGTTCTGGTTTTGTGTCTGCTCAGGTTTCCAGTTAATGTGAGAGACTGAGCACACGGTTTCATACATAATATATCTTGTATTTATGTGCAGTTGTTCTGCAGTAATTAAATATGAATAAGTTGCTAATGATGATGAAGTAAAACAAGCACAGAAACAGCGCTGATTGAGCCGTCTATGTGTCTGTTTACATCTGTTGTTCTGTGTAATGCAACTCAATGAAAGAAAAGGTTAATATATAACACATTTATATTCATGTATGAGAGGTTTACAGAGAGGTTTTCTTACTTCATAAACGTCCAGAAGAGAGGAAATAAGATAATGTTTATGGCATCCATGAAGGGCAGGGTAATATTTTAACCTTTTGAAATAAATTATTATCCGCTTGCTTCTTGCAACAGTTTGTCACTGGGTGCATTTGTCTAGCAGAAGGAATTTCCCTTCTATAGCTTTCTTTAAATTTGTTCTGAAGAAGAAAAATCATTGAAGAGAAAAACGCTCATTTTGAACATAAAGTAAAATCATATAGTGAATACAGTATTTGTTTAATTCATTGACTGTAGTTAAACCAAACTCAATTTTGACAATTTTTCAAAAATTGAGATGACTTATTCTTTTGTTTCCCGTTTAAATTTGTGTGGGGAATCATTTGGATGGAAAAAAAGTGTGCAACTGTACTGCTCTCTGTCATTACAAGTTGATATAAGATCTATTTTATCATTGCCAAAAGCCTGTGATGTATTTAGCAGCTCCACTTTTCAAGAGTAGACTTCTGTAGAACAAAATATTCGGCCAAATCCACATCCTATCATTTCTGTTTCACGGTTATTTAGTCATGATTGTGATGTTTTGTTTCAGGGTAAAGGACTGAAGAAAAGGCCCTAAAAAAGATGAAGCACTGTCGGCCAGTCAAGGACTAGCTCGGACCGAGGGAACAGCAGTGGAGGTGGAGGAGGAAGAGGAGGAGGGACAGAAGGCACAGGAGAGAGAGAGAGTGTTTGTCACATGACCCAGCCTCGGACAAGCTCCATATCAGCGATGCCCCCCTCAGGCAGGGATTACCTCCTCCTCCCCGCTGTCTACCCCTCCATCTCTCCCGCTCTTTCTCCCACATTCAGCAGAGCAGCCGCCCAGCTTGAAGAGTCTGAGCCGTGAGAGCTCGCTGAATTCACCCGCCCACACATACACACAAACTCAAACACACACACTTTTGCATCCTGCTCATGGTCGTTGGCCTGCCCTCCTCAGCTGCTGCTCCCGCTCCACTCCAACACCATGAAGAGGCCCAAGCAGCAGACGGGGCCACTCAACTTCCTCAGCTTCTTCAGCAGAAAGCCCAAAACAGAGGCGATGCCCGAGAAGTCTGTGGAGGCCCGGCCCAGAGAGGAGGTGGCCATCACCCTGACCCCGAGCGAGCACCCAGAGCAGGTAACACCGAGGGATTCTGTCGAACACTGTTTTTGTTGACTGAGAAGTAGTGGGAGCTAGGGAGAATTTCCATATTGCATTTTTTCTCCTTGTTTTGTTTTTGCATCGAGTCAAATAGGTTCAATTTAGTAGTATTAATGTAATGTTTCAGTCAAGTCTGTTAACAGCACTGTTCTGTGTTTTTTGGCGTATCCATGGCTTTTGTAAACTTAGTGACATTCTGTTTTTTCAGTTTACTACACTTTTTGACTTATTTTTAGGAAAGCTGCTGCCTAAAATCCTCTATCTTTAAAAAAAAAGTTCAATTAGTTGATATTGTACAGAAGTGGTGAATTAAATATAACACAGAGAAACAAGATATCTGGATTTCAAAAGTTTCTGCAGTAAATCTGCAGCAATTTTTGTTTCACTTTTTTTCTTAGTTCACAAAAAATGATGTCAGTGTCGACCTAAATTATATTCATTCCAAAATATTTCAACTGGTCATACACATTTTTAGGACTTTTTCTTAGTTTAATGTTTTGTCCTGGTTTTTTGAATGCAGCTTCGTTAAATGTAAGTTAGCTTTAATGATTGTTTATGGATTAATTTAAACGTTATATTCACAACCACTGATCCTGCTTTAAAAATGTAGGACACAGTAAGAATATTGCTAGTTTTCATCCTTCCATATATAAAGTCAGAGTATGAAAACTGAATTGTTTGTCGTTCAGTTGTAAATGCTTATTCAGATTACCGTTAAGACTGAAACATATTAGTTGTCTTGTTCTGTTGCAAAAATCTAGACGTCCAAACAATTGTTGCGTAAGAAAGAAGAACCCGAGGAGAGGCTGTCGATGATTAACTCCTGATGTATTAGCGTCTGCCTGCTTCCTCAAACTCACATACTGTTATAGCCCAAATCCATTAAAGTGTTTATTTAATTCATTGGTAAATTAGGGAAATGATGTTGCCAAGAAACCAAGTTACACCAAATAGAAGAAGTATCTAGCAACATACACACTCCCCTTCACTGATTTTCAGTTGCGATGCTCCATTTGAGAGAGCATTTCTCTTTTCACAAGGTTCACTTTTTCAAATGTATCAGGAATGTTTCTAATGCATGTTTGGATCTTTATAATTTTTCATAGGAACTAGAACTCACAGCAGAGGAGGCTGGAGAATCAGGAGCTTCTGGAGGAGAAAGAGGAGAAGGAGGAGGTCAATCAGCAGCAGCTGAAGCCGGCGAGGATGGTGCTACTACAGCTGAGTGCGTGGGTGGGGCCGGCAGTGGCTCCACTGGCGTCTTGTCACTCTCCTCCTCCTCCCAAGAGCAGCTCCTGGATGAACACCTGGAAGAGTGCCCTCTGTGCCTGCTCAGCCAACCACGCTGCCACTTTCCACGTCTTTCTTCCTGCTCTCACCGAACATGCTCCGACTGTCTCCGCCAGTACCTGCGCATAGAAATATCAGAGAGCAGGGTATGCATTGCATGCCCACAGTGCCCTGAGACGCTCGCGCCACTGGATGTTCGTGCCATCCTGGATGATCAGGCACTGCTGGACCGGTTTGAGGAGTACCAGCTGAGACGTTTCCTGGCTGCTGATCCAGATACTCGCTGGTGTCCTGCTCCTGACTGCAGGTGAGAATCAGACTAAGAGATAAGGTTTCCTACCTCCCTTTTGGTAAAAAAAACGTTATTATAACAATTGAGTAGAAAATCATTGATTAGAGAAGAGGAAAGGAAAGGCAGAAATCATACAAATAACAGCTTCTCTAGATTGTCACGTTTAAAAAAACAAAAACGTTTACTGACATCTCAAGTCACAAAGTAATAATTTACTGTTCTGTAGCCCCTGAAAAGACGAGAAAAGAACCCTACAGTTCTCCTGTGTTAAAATATGGCAGCTCCTGTCAAACCCACGACCAGCTTTATGTTGTAGAAGACAAAACTGGTGCAGTTTTCCCCTGTCAGAATGACTGACAGAGCTTTCAAAGGATGAACTGTCAGCGAGTGAGAGCTCCTTTTGAGTCTGCATAAATCTCAAGGCTATAATCATTGTAAAATTTTGTTGCGACCAAAATATTTTTCAGATCCTGAAAGAGAACAGACTCAAGTGAATAATAAAGAAAGCCTCTTTCTTGTAAGGCTAATCTGGGTATGAATTATACACCAAACATTCTGCATTGGGATTTTAAGGAAGAATCACTTTTAATCAGTTTGCCATTTGGTGTGCCTGATATATTTGGGATTATATTTAGTATTTCAATCAATCTCGTAGGTGTGAAGAATCATCATAATCCTAGGAAGAGATATCAACAATTCCCTCAATTCATACAGCAGACATTTTCCTTGAGGTTGCTGTTATTAGATATAATGTTGTAATGCTGTGTTTTAGGTTGCAAATTGTACATAGGAAACATGACAAAGTATTATTATTTCACTACTTGTAGATTGAGTAACTTCAGACAATGGATGAATAAATAAAAACTTTGATAACCAGCTAAGAAAAAAACAGTTGTGTTACGTTAGCTAGGAACTGGTTTTAACTAAACTTAGCACAACTGATCACTTTCTAAATGTCTTGATAACATAAAACATATTATACATATAAACACATCATCATAATGAGTTTTTAATATGTTTTATTGATAATACATTGTATTAGCTACTGTTAGACAACAGTGTTTTCAAATAGAAAAGGAGAAGTGTGTGTTTTTGTGTTTGACTCTTGAATAAGAAGCAGTGCATCGAAATGTTAGCTCTTTGCACCAAAATAAATTTGCCTTAAGTAATTTGTGTGCTCCAGTACTTTCTTTGGATTCTGCCTGAGAGAAGGAGTCCATTGAATTATCATTTGAGTGTTTCCAAATACTTACTTGCATTAAAGTTTAATAATTACAATAGCAAGGATTCCAAGCTAATGATTTTTTCAGCTGAAGATATTAGCCAGGAACTGGATATATGGCAATGTTAGCTGTTGTGATTTAGCTGTCCTAATGATTTTAATATGTAGTTTTGATAACTCAAAACCAACATCAAGGTCCAAACAGCTACACTATTCAACTAACTCCTAGCTAACATTACTGTCGATAAGCTAGCTCTACCATTAGGCTAGCTATAAGGTAATATTAGCTATGAGGAAGTGGAGGTAAAGATATATAGCCCTATATGTCTCTAAATTTCCACATCCATTATATTTTCAGTTATGGATCAATCAGGCAACAATGACATAGAAGTTTAAGCTGTACAACATTATGAAAGCATTTGAGCTGTAGCCTACCCCTGAGCATTTCAGAGAGAATATAGCTTCTGATTGAATACAGTGAATGCAAGTTAGCAGCATTGGTAGACCACAATGAAACACAACCACAAAACATGTTCTGAGTTAACTCTCGTGTTTCTGCTGCTGTTTGCAACATGTACAGACAATGATCCTTGGCTTAACATTCATGGATGAGTAATATGATAGGGCTGCTGATGGGAAATCATAAAGTGTGTGCACATGTTGTTCTGGGTGTTGGGTGAATATCTGTGGTCAAAAACACATGCACATACACAAGGACTGGTAGACTGTCTGTCTCCCTGACCGTCAGTGCTCACAGCCTGGCCATGATGAACGAGCGGAGCAAAAATCAATACGCCAATCTGTCTGCTGCTGTGGTGAATTAAATGTAACACAGGGAAACTAGAGTTCTTATTTCAAAAGTATTTGAAACAAATCAGCAGAATTGTATAATGTAACCGATAAAAAATGTTTACAAGTAGAGGTCAGAGTGTTCTGAATTGTAATGGTTCCCACGTAAAAGAGCCTTAGAAGAGTTGACCCATTATGTAAACTGGTCATTTACAGTTATGGTTTGTGTATTCTTATGTTCCCAACATACACACATTCCTAGAGGTCTTAGTGACAGAAGCTTAGTGGGAGATTATGTCGGCTCTGAGAAAGTGTGCTCTGTGTGTCCACACACTTGTAGCTTCGTGTGCACATTTGGTCATGTTTTTTTTGCTACTGGTTCTACTGTAGATGGTTTCAAAAGAAACTGCACACAAGCCAAATCTGCAGTGCAAGAATTTCACATGGAAATCTTTCATTCTGTTTTGATTTTGAATTACTATAATATTCATCACTTTTAGAGTTTGATGATATTGGGAGGACTCTTATTCTCTGAAATGAAGCGTTTTTGGTTTGATTTTCTGGGTATAATGTGTAGGCTACCTACAATTTTCAACAACCTAGGGTTAGCTGCAGAGCTTTGTGATAAGAGAGATTTTAATTTAAATTTTTTTAAATATATGTTACTCAGACCAACTTATCTGAACTTTTCCCCCCTAAAATTGTCTTAAAAATTGATTAAATGTACTTTGCAGAGATTTCTTGTATTAAAAATGGTTTTCATTCAGTTTTTCCCGACAGAGTGCCATGTCTGCATTCTGTAGTCCTAATACATGTGTTAAATGCATTTTCCTTAGTAGAAAATTGCATTGCTGATTTGAGAACATTAAAGGCCTAGTTTACATCTGCTAAGAGTCTCCTTCTGTCCTACTTTTTCTGTCATAATCCTGTGTTTCTTGGCACACTAATGCAACTAACTAAATCAATGGAATCAGTAAAACTGTCTGCAGATCCACATTTTCCATGCGTGTGCATTCTTGTGCACAAGATACAAAAAACAAACTAAAACAGGAGTATCAATGGATGTTGAATTTCCCTTTTCTTGAATTTCCCTCGGGATCAATAAAGTATCTATCTATCTATCTATCTATCTATCTATCTATCTATCTATCTATCTATCTATCTATCTATCTATCTATCTATCTATCTATCTATCTATCTATCTATCTATCTATCTATCTATCTATCTATCTATCTATCTATCTATCTATCTATCTATCTATCTATCTATCTATCTATCTATCTATCTATCTATCTATCTATCTATCTATCTATCATGTATTATAGTGCTGCTAATTAAATGTATGGTGTCATCTTACAGGCTTAATTGTGAACCTTCCAAAGTTTTCCACTCTGGTACTGTATGTTTTTTGTAACGTCTTTACTATGCAAGCCATAGTGTGGCAGGGCTTTAAAGCAAAAGACTCCAGTGATTGCAGGTTTTTGATAAAGGTAGGTACCTGGGAATGTTTTGAAAGCTGGTCCACGCTATCTTTGTTGTTCAGCCAAAAGTGTTGACACAGAATCAGACACTATTTAAAATCTAGACTGACACTTGAGTGGGAACCAGGCAGCAGCCTAATTATCTTCTTGTGTGTGGCCTTCAGTCTGTCTGATTCTTTTACCTTTCTGATAAATCTGATAACCACACAAGGCTGGAGATGCTGAATGGAAAAGCCTGAAGGAGCTTTTCAAGCACTTTACAGTAGAGCAGCACTGCCTTAATCCCTAAGGCCCCTGTGAATCACTCAGTCACTTTCACTTGTATTTGATCAGAATCAGATGATCTTTTAAATATTAAAATGTATGTTAATGTCACCTCTGAGGAGTGAAGATTAGGTCCATGGGCGTCAGGTTCCTTGTTATCATCATAATGACTTTTCAAGATCAACGGATGGGATTATTTCTGCGTCAGGTGTTGAACTCAGTAAACTCATCCCACTGATGGTCGTATGTCTCTTTGAAATGTGATTCTTTGAGGCACAATGCAAACAAATGTTTATGAACAAAGACAACAATGAACAATTCAGTGTGCTTCACCAGGCTGAACAGATGCAATTACAGGGCGATCATGCAGTATCAGAACTTACTGCAGCATGTTTAAGATGTTGCAGTACACTAACACCAGTGAATTCCCCGTAGGTATCAATTAACTTCATTTTCATCTGCATTTTCTCTCTCTTTTCAGCTATGCAGTGATTGCCTACGGCTGTGCAGAGTGTCCCAAGCTGAGCTGTGGCCGTGAGGGATGTGACACCGAGTTCTGCTACCACTGTCGGCAGCTGTG
The DNA here is from genome assembly GCA_020745685.1 of Tautogolabrus adspersus. Lineage (NCBI taxonomy): Eukaryota > Metazoa > Chordata > Actinopteri > Labriformes > Labridae > Tautogolabrus > Tautogolabrus adspersus. The sequence goes on along the minus strand of CM036543.1, from coordinate 18,170,249 downwards.
GCACCCAAACCAGACGTGTGACCAGGCCCGTCGTCAGCGAGCACGCCACACCTCGGGAAGCAACGATGCCTCCACGCTGTACGTCTTCAATGAAGAACCTGGAGGAGGTGAGATCAGCAGCAGCTGTTGTTACCTGCTTTTTGTCTTTATTTCAAAACCTAAGTGCCAAAAATCCCTGTTTTTTTTCTCAGTTTTTTCCTGGATTTCTTATCACATATAAGAAAGTGCAATATAAATATTGCAAAACGTGTCGCCACTGCTTACATATTTACTCTGTTGCCGAAGATGCAGAGGAGATCAAAGCATGCCCTCGCTGTGGTGCCTACATCATGAAGACTAATGATGGCAGCTGTAACCGTATGAACTGCACTGTGTGTGCCTGTCAGTTCTGCTGGCTGTGTATGCAGGAGATCACCGACGTGCACTACCTCAGGTACTCAGCCCACACTCAGCTCACCTGTAAAGAATGGCTTAACATGCTGTTTGCTTACCTTTGGTGCTCTGCAATAGAAATCACTTGCCTACAACGCTGTTTGATTATTGTGGCGTGATTGTGAAAAGCAATGGCTTTTTAGCGAAATATTAGGACGTGTAATTATAATGTACAGAAATTAAAAATCAATAATTGGATTCCTGTAATAATATATCTAGGTATCAGTGTCTACAGGGAAAGTGCTGCACGTAAATACAAAAGAAAGAGAAGCAGAATTTGATCCCAGTGTAGCAGCAGCTTTTAGCACAGAAAATGCTTGGTGGCACAAGTTTGAAATGTAAGCCACTGAACATTTTCCTCAGTTCCTCCAGAGGAAAGAAAATCACATAATATACTAGCCTCATCGTGAAGGCACTTTCATGTGTACTAATATTTAATTTGTATATTTTAAAACTATATTCCGATTTATAACAAAAAATTAGGTCACTCAGGAAGACTCTGGCATTACGTCATTGATTATAAGCTGCATGGCTTCAAACTGTTCGTCTGGGCTTTCATTGATTTATTCAGTCCTGGATGGGAGTCAGCACTGACTTGTCATCAATTTATCATTTTTATCTGCCTCCGTGTTTCCATGCAGCAGAATGTGTAACTGAAGCTACAAGACTGGTCTGTTAAAATTAAAGCAAAAGTTTAACCCCTCCTCTGTTTGAGGAGGAAAGTACAACTACCGAAAGTGTGGATAGAAATGTGATTTTTTCGTCCTTTTCATGTCTTTTTACACCCCCCCCCCCCTCCTCCTTTATCACCCTGCCTCTGCAATTTTTCCCTACTCTAATCCCTGTGTGTCTTTCACACTAAATATTACACCGAGTGTCCTATAGAAGGGCAAAGCTTTTAGCATCTGACTGCAAATCTGCCATGTCAGAGCAACAGAGCACAACCTCAATATCTCCATATAATTCCCCACACTCAGGCTTTCACAACCTCAAGGTGACATTTGCTGCGGTAAAATAAATGCATGCTTTGAAAACTTGCATAGCTCTAAGGTGCTATTTGTGTTGTTTACTGTCCCTGCTGCTCCTACAATGTAATTGCTGCTTCATTAGGACCAAACAGCATCAGTCAGTGTTGTACTGCGTTAGCTGGCAGTTACAATTACAATGCAAAGTCCAATACTAGATTAAAGAAGAACATTAAGGCGACACTGCAATGTTTGGTGCAATAAGTAAGTGATGGAGAATTGACTTCACATAAAACCGACGTAGATAACCTACCTTTCCATTTATCTGACAGCAGTTTGTACGATTTGATTGGTAGCTGCAAACAACAGTAATATGAGGAGAAGAGACAAGGCAGATGAGGTCATTGGTTTTGGCTAATGATGCAATGACAGCCATCAGACAGACAGACAATAGTGTCGTGTTGTTGTCAGTACACATTGATTTCAGCCGTTTCTTAATAAACAATAATTCAAAATTGTTTTGCTTTTGTGTCGGAGTGCAATGAAGCTGCATGACAATAGTGTTTTTGTGTTTAAAGCATTGAAGGGGAGAATTATTTATGTTCCCATTTCAACGTCTGCTTAATTTCAAATATTTAGGAGCTACTAAAGGTTTATGTATATGTTCTCTTCGATGCACTTTCCCTTGAATGTTGCATTTAAATTATGCTTTTTAAACCTACACCCCTTAATGTTGCAGACAGGTTTCACTTTAGAAAAGAACATCGTCATAGTACGCTTATTTACCACTCAAACAGCTTTTTCAACCTCCATCTTTTTATTTTCTCATGCATTTTGAACAGCAACAATTTTAGCACATAGGAACATTGAAACATGAGGGCCTAACAAATAAGAGGATGATCATGAGTGGGTTTTTATGTGTGTATATTTTAAGAATTATCTGCACTATTAGGGTTAAAATAAAACCAACATGCTTTGAGGGACTTAAAGGTACCGCAGTGCTATGAGCTAAATTTGTTTGGATGCCATTCAATAGATCCCCTTATCCTTAGTTAACCTGTTAGCATGCTAACAGTTCTTAACAGCTGCTGCAGCACACTGCTGAGAAAGCAGTTTTTTTTCATTCTCCATAACAAAGATTATCTTCGGTTAATACATTTGACTGGATAAAAGAAAGAAAGATTGTTTCATTTGTAAAAAATAAAACAAATAAAAACATTACACATGAACAGAACAAAATCAGCAAAAACAAGACCGATACCACTTTATCCACAGGGGTCACCAAAATCAACAAAACCAAAATTCCTCACAGGAGCTTTAAGATGAAGATATTTTTCCTTGGAAACTTAAATTACACAGCAACTCACACGATAGTGATTACGATGTAAGATTCAAATAAAAAAATGTCGACCTCATGGTGAACTAGAGGAAGAGTCAGGAGATTACAGGTTTCAAAATGCTGTGGGTATTTTCTAAACACTTTGCATGATAAGAGTTTCCCCTCTGTTGTGTCTTCTGTGTGTCTCAGTCCCTCAGGATGTACTTTCTGGGGGAAGAAGCCATGGTCTCAAACCCGCAAGGTTCTGTGGCAGGTGGGCATGTTGCTTGGAGCACCTGTGGTCATTTCCCTCATAGCGGGCATCGCCATTCCAGTCATCATTGTGGGCATACCAATCTACATGGGCCGAAAGGTACAAAACAGCCTGTAAATCCTGAATCACATAAAAAACGGAATAATTTTTGCCTAATGTTTGGAGGAACCTGTTGAGATTGTGTTCTGGTCAGCTAATTCAACAAGCTGGGCCTCAATTGCTTCTATACAGCGCTCTTGGATGTTTTATTTGGAACCATGAACTAGTATATAAAATAAGCATGTAAAAAAATTATACTAATAATAATGTTAAAATGTAAATGAAAATAACCATCCAAATTTGTCTGCTATGTGATAACTTGGACACGTCCTCATCTCCCCTCATCGAGCCGGAACACATGCATTGATAGACATGGATAAGTGGCTGCAGAGTAGGAGACAACAATAAGGAAGTGTCACGGCTAATGAAAAAGGGAACTGGACCCAAGTGCAGATGAAAAACAAAGTAAATTTATTTTAACAAAAAAAAAAGGCAAAAACAAAGACTTACTTTGTTCAAACCAAAAAAGGAAAACAAGAAGCCACGAGGGATCGCACAAGAACGACTAACACTGGGAAACTCTGACAACAACTAACATCCAACATTTGACAATGAACTGACAACAAGAGGGAAGGAACACTGAGACTAAATAGACATGGGGTAATCAAACACAGGTGAGACTAACGAGACAGGTGAAGACAAAGAGGGCAATCAACACTGGAGGGAAACACAGAGGCAGGAATGAACGCAAGACAAGAAACACTGAGGACTAGAACTAGAATATAAATCAAGAAACACTAAAGACACAGAACTCAGGAATGTAACAATAACAACACACACTAGAACATAGAGAAACACAAGGAAAACAGATTACAAAATAAAACAGGAAATACTAAAGATTAAACTAGGAAACACACAAGGGAAACAAGCAACACTAGGATACACAACAACAAGGAAACCTAAACTTTAAAAGAAACACAATCCTAAACCAGATCAAATCATGACAGGAACAAATTACATTTCTATGATCTAATTTATGTTTAACTTACCTTACAGGTCCATGGTCGCTGCAAGAAAAACAATATCTCAGGAAGTAAGCACTACTTGACTGTAGCGAGCGGAGTGATGATGTCAGTGTTTGTGTCGCCGGTCATAGCAGCTGTCACTGTGGGTAAGAAACTACCAACAATATGGCTGCCCTCAGTCCTTCAGACTGAGAATTAAAATGATAAACTGTTTTGTGTAATACATTTTTTTTTTAACAAAACAGTAGTTAAAACCACCAGTTGATCCTGAAACACAATTTTAATTATACAGCTCCTGTTTAATATTTCAGGCGAGAACTCATCAGGATAAAAAAAAGTCGTTCAAGATAAAGGTGATCCATGTGGATTTGCTCAGCAGAGTGTCTAACATAATTCCTTCCATGGTTTTGAGAAAAAAACAACCAATTTTACACACAAATGTTAAACAACAGCATCAAAACCAGTTCTGCATAGTCATATCTTATTGCCAGAAAATTGACACATTTCTTCTATCTGCATGTTTAATTTGAATGTATCTTTTCTCAGATGCAAGCAGCTTAATTTAGCTAAATGTTTTCAAGTTTTTCGATGAAAGTCAACAGAGTAAAATGAAGAACAATTAGCTGTCTACAGGAGACAAAAAAGAAAACGGGAAAATAAGAGGAAGAGGAGTAAGCATTGGCTGGCAGACATAATGGTTATGAACTCTGGCTGTAGGGCCCCCCAATTCATTTTTGCCTAGAGCCCCAACAGACTCTAGAATCGCCACTGCTTGCTGCTAGCATCACAACCCCCATTTTCATTTTTGACTGTTTGCCACTTTAGCTTCACTTTCTTTATCATATGTTTGGTTATTTTTGGTGCTTTCACCATCCTACAGTTGTGATTTAGTTTCTCATATTTCCGTCACAGCTCACTGTCCTGTCGTTTCAGACACACACAAACATACACACACAGCCTCTCACAGGCTGGCAGGCTCATCCTCTTGCCCTGGTTTCACCCTGTTGCTGTGTCAATAGCGTCCAAGTTCCCGCTGTGTTAATGATGTCCCTTTGTTTGGTCGTCACTCTGCTTTGTGTTCCCAAATTCCTATCTCAATCACAGGTTGCATAATCACACAGCACAGGGGGGGCTGCTGCCCATCGTCCTTGGGGACCTTTTCAAAAGCACTTTTGGAAGGTTATGAAGGAAAGAAGGGAGAAATCAAACTTAACTTATTTTGTATTTTAGACTTTACATTAAAGCAGACGATCCATCAGTGAGTACTTCATATATTACTTTATGTATTGTATTGTATACTAGCATGTATTGTCAAAATTGTACATGGAAGACCTTGTCTTTCCATGTACCATTATAATACAGCACATTATATACTTTAATCAACCAGGAAATATTCCTAATGAAATAAAAAATGGATAACACAGCAGCATCTGTTGATAAATGAAAATAATTTGCATCAACAGACTTACAATGATTTAGCTCAAATATGAATAGCATAACAGATTTTCAAAGCACACAAAGATCAGACTGATTAAATTAGATTGGTGAAGTAATAGCAATTGATCATTGCAAGTAATATGAACAGAGATATCAGAAGATTTAAATACATGCGTACAAGTGATGATTAATGTTACACCAGGTGTCCCACAATTAAAAGAGATTGCATAAAAAAATGGTACCGACATTATTCGTAACAAAATTGCAAAACTATAGAATCTAAATTGCCAACAACACTTTAGAGACAAGTTTGTTTCAGCAAATTTGTTCTAAGTGGGGTCCCCAGTGAAGCAGAAGGGGCGCCCTCTTGTGTTTCATTTGGATAGTACAGTTATGTGAAAAGCCTGTTTCAAATTTGTATGGTGGATATTGAAGATGAAAGCAATTAAAAGGTGAAGGGATCTTTCAGGCATGGATGGTCTACTAATAGATGATGTGCTCTTGAATTATGGGAAGTCCATAATCCAGTGTGTAAGGAGTCTGTCAGATACCAGTTTCTGAAATCAAATTGTTGAAAGGAACTTCTTGCCAAAAACCCTAGCAATATGTTTGCAAGAAATGCCTTTTTAATTCTCATACGTTTCTGTTTTACTGCAGGTGTTGGGGTGCCGCTAATGTTGACTTATGTCTATGGGGTGGTCCCCATGTCGCTCTGTAGAAATGGATGGTGTCGACCGCAGAGTGAGCCCCCTGAAACACACAAAATCCAACTGGAGGACTTAGCCAGCTGTGAGTAGGCCTACGACATTTTAAGAAATACTTTCAGAAATGATTTACTCGCTTTCATTTCAACAGTTAGATGAGGACATTTCTACCAACCGGATTTCAATATAAGTTATGGCGTTGATTCCAGGAGATTACTAGCCTAGCTTAGCAACAAGACTGGAAGCAGCATGAAGCAGTTAACTTGGCTGTTAGCTAATAATAAAAGTTAGTGATGATTTTGTTACATCTTGGTTGATTAATCAGTACACAAACAGTACTATAAAAAACTACAAGCTGGGGTTTTATGGGGACTTGAGTGCTGGAAATATTTATTGATGAGCAACAAGGCAAAGCAAAGGCCTGTCATCTTGCTGGTTGCCTGGCAACAACAATGAGAGTTAAGAAACAAACTGTTTTAGGTTCAAACAAACAACATAAATGTGCCTTGGATTTGCTAGAAGGCATTTTTTTTTTTAAATTTTCCACCACTTTATACCTCTTTGTTCAGCTAAACTAATTGTCTCCAGGCTCTTGCTTGTTAAACTAGGTGAAGAACTCTTAACACAAGTAACTTGTACATTTTAATTTTGTTGTGCAGCTTGATCTGATGAACTCTCCCCTTCTCTTATAGATCTCCTATTCTCACATGTGGTCAGCGACCACTGGACGGGTCACAACAACACAACGTCCAGTGACACTAGCGTCCAGGAAGTCAGAGTCAGCGTACAGGAAGTTGGTGTACTCCCCAGTACAAGCATCACACCCCCAGATTTAGATAGCTATGAGGTGTTTGATGACGCCTCTAAACCCCAGTACACCCAGCAGAACAGCCAATCAGACTGTGAGGTTGTAATTGTGCCTGATGGAAAGCTCGATGCCACGCAAGCGCTTGCTTTGAGGTAAATTTTGTCTTTTTGTGTTTTGGCAAGTTGTAGCCTTGCTAAAGGCATTGCTTTGGAGATTGCAATGTTATTCCATCCAACACTTTGGGTCCAGTTTGAAATGTCTTGATTGCTTTTGGATGGATTGCCAAAATGTTTTGTAAAGATAATTTGTAATAACTTTGGGATCCATTATTTTTTCTTTCGGCACTTTTCCTCTGGCTGTCTTTTAGATAGAGAAATCATCTAATACTTTAGTCCATGTCCAAAGAGCTAATTTTAGTATATAAGCCTGCCTGTTTTTTCTCTAGCATGTGACTGTGGCAGATACTAAATGCCATTTTTATTACATAAACTTCCTGAAGTAATTAACATTATGATTGCCAGGCAGATTTAGATGGATGTTATTGTGTGTTTTTTATGTCCCTGTAGGGAAGGAACCAATATTGAGGTCCGTGTTGAAATTGAGACCCATCCAAGAGGCGCCTGCCAGTCCAGCCTCAGTAGCATCCTGTCTAGCCGAAGCTTGTCAGTGGAGTCCCTGGGACAATCACAGTCCCTGGGACACTCGCAGTCCCAGTCCCAAGACTACCTGTGTGCCTCTGAACCAGAAGAAAGACAAGAGGGAGGAGGAGGAGAAGAGCAGGAGGGAAGAGAGAAACCAGGAGGGGAAGAAGGAGAAGCATATGAAGGGACAGTTTACCCAGTCTTTGAAATAGATGGTGTATGAGGTCCTCTGATGCAGGCTTTGTGCTTGGTTGAAGATTAAGCAGGTGTTGTGGATAAAAACAAATCCATGAGCTGACGTTTCAGCTGGATTGACCTGAGAATCGTTGTCCAAGGCCACTTCCTGCTTCTAAGACAGGCCCTCCCACCAGATGCCTTCAAGCTCCAGCCTATAAGAAAGACACAGATAAGAGAAAGCAAATGAAATCATGAGGGTGTGAGAGTGTTTGTATGAGACTTAAAGCATGAGACAATGACAGAAATATTGAAATGGGAAAATCTGTTTTGCAGACATCAGGATAGCATCTAAAACAGAAGTGGCTGAGAGCATGTTAGCTGACTAGTTCACGCTTTTGTTTTTCTATGTTGTCTTATCTGTTAGGATCTATTTTACTCCCCCTCTGTCATACATCTACTACATGAAGCCCTCTTTCTGTCCACTCTTACACTTATTTTAGTGACCTCACCTCCCTCCAAGGATTTTACGATGCAGTGGTTAAACCTAAATTGGGGAACCATAAACAGATGACGCATGCTTCACTGTCTGTTCACTCTTTTGTGAAAAATGTCCGGTTGATAATGACATCTGGAGCTGTTGAAGCCTGAACCTGTTGTTCTCTTTTAGAGTAAAAGGTGCTCTGTGACATTATGGAAGTTTTTAAAATAACCAGAAGGTTTATAAACACCATCAATGATAACATTTAATCTCAGATCCACAGTCTTCCATGGGTTCAGACAGAGGGCAATGTCACCTGTGCATTGTTTCAGTGCAGCTGTATTCCGAGACCCTAAAGAAGGAGACATTGCTATAGATTGTTAACATGCTTTTTCTATTGCAGTTAAGGCAACAACATGGCAGCAATACTGCATTGTTTTTCTGGCAATTTTAAATCCAAAAGTGGCTGCATGATTCTGCTACTTGCTGTGTGTGCAGGATAAACACACAGAAGCAGATTCAAACATGCACACTCACACGCACATACTGTATATGCCCACACGCACAGCAGTCAGTGTAGTTGCAGTAGTGTGTGCAGCTAAGAGCATTAAATATAAACTCAACACCCTCTCAAATGATCACAGAGCACCAAATTACAACAGCAGCATGCCACCTCGGGCTAAACTCTAACAACCCCTTTTAGATGATTTATGAGAAATACATGACTTTTCATGCGCTGCTTAGCTTCCTGAGTGTGAAATATTTGTAAGATCTGAACTCGGACGTGACATGAGAACATAAGCTGAGTTGTGGAGAGAATTTAAATAAAGATTTCACCATGAAGGACAAGATTGCAATGCATGTTTTGTATCTGTCATGAACTTATTTTCTCTTGGAAACAGAACTGGGGATGTTGCAGACTATTTATTTTCAAAAGATTGGCAATCTTTACTCTTAAATGTCAAGTCAAATTCAAAAATCTTTAACCACCTGTTACTTGTTTTATATATTTCCTGAAGTACAATGATCCATTACAAAAAACACATGAGGTGACAGTGACGCTCAAACATGTATTTGTATTATTTCAGGGATGATTTAAAAAAAGTAATTTCTTGTTATTTTTGTTGGAATGAATTTATCACATTCTTTTGGTACAGTACAAGTGACATATTTTAAATATTACTACAGAGTGTGTACTGAAAAGATTAGTGGGAAAACAAGCTTGTAATTACAAGCTTCGATCTAAAGAGGGCGCCAACATACAAAAGTTTAAAGCATTATTTTCAATTCTTACTGTATCATTTGTTACTGAGCTTAAACTTAAGCCAAGATACCCATTGTGAAAAAGTGAACATCACTTTAATGTTTGAACTAGAGAAGCTGGTCCCAAGTTTGATTTCTTAATACTATTTTACCTCATAATAATACATCCTTATGCATTGTAATATTCACTGCAGAGAACTTGAAGCCAATGTTTTTTATTTATATTAAAAGGCATATGAAGTTTACTTCCAGCCTCTGAAATGTAGTTTAGAGGTATAGGCTTCAACAGCATTACATTATGTGACTATATCCCTATAGTACTCGATTAAATGTAGTATTCTCACCATGTGTTTTTAGCAGATATTTTTGACCCACCTTAACAACCAGGGGAATACTGGAGAAAATGGCAGGGAAAAGCTTAACATAGTTCATAACAAGTTAATCAAAAAACAACAGCGTATTGTTTCTGGTGCAGGTCACTATTAAAGGGATAATGCAGCATTTTTTAGATCAAAACTTAGCGACAGACTGTGTATCGTTTAATAGTCAATAAACCACATAGAACTCCGGTGAAAGTAAAAGCAATTGTAGGCTCATTAACCATTCACTCATCAGTGAATCTTTTCCACGGTAATGATTTTTCCTGAAGGACTTCAGATTAGAGCACTTTAAAGGGCGCTCGGTGACTGTGAGCTGATCAAGGTTGGAAGGACACGCCCTTAACTTTGGCAGCGGTGCAGTAGGTGCACGTGCTGGGCTCTCAGTCTGTGCGTGGAGAGCAAACGACAGTCATTCAGGGTGGGAACTTGTATTATTGGAGCTTCCTTTTCGTCTTTTCCTCTCTGTTGGTGCATCCACCGTCGATTCCAGCTTGCTGTATTTGCACCCCTCGTGGTCCGGAGACTGGGGAATCCACCTGCCGGAGAGCAGACACACCTCGGGATGGATGCCCTCAAATCAGCCGGCAGAGCGATTATCAAGAGCCCCGGAGTCCCGCGGCACACATGGGGAACTTCAAAGCACGAAAGTGAGTGAGACGACAAGTGTGGTAATGTTTGGATTTGTTCCAATGTTGTTATGATTAGGGCGATGAAGCAGAGGCAGTAAAATATAGAGAGGGAAAAAAAGAAGGACACTCTGTGCCTCTGGCTGCTAACGGGCTGTTGGTGTTTTCTTCCTCGAGAGCTTTTGTTTGTCCTGTTGCCAAATCTATCCAAGCTCAATGTAGGCCTACTATGTGTCAGTAACAAACAACAACAGTACAATTACAAGCTGTAGCCTCTTGTGGTGTGTTGTGTAGTTTTGTCTCAATTGTTATTGGTTTATTTTACTTCCATGTGAGCTGTTCCCACTCCAGGTTGTTCCGTTCCCATTTTAACAGCTGTGGCATAAAGATAAAACTAGCTAATTCAAACGGACACCGGACATGATCAGAATAGACACAAATAATTAATCTGACAAAGTTGTTTTAATAAAGAAATTGCTCTAATTGTTAATGACTAATTACTGTTCGAAAAACAAAACAAGAAACTTGTAGACCTGGCTGTATTTGAATCTTTTTAGTTCTGAGGGGCATTTTTCCCCACTTCTGACATTTATATAGAATAAACAAGGGTATAAATGGAATCAATCAACCAATCAATCAATCAATCAATCAATCAATCAATCAATGATGACAATTATTTGTATTGCCCAGTTAAGTAGACTACTGTGCTACAATTTGACCAAGTTGTGCAATCAAATCTTTAAGCAATGAAGGATGCATAAAGTGGATTGAGATAACTCTGGTAAAATAAAAACAAATCACATAGCTTTTAAATAATTATTGAAAGGTTAGTTACTTTTTGAATCTCATAATGCATAAATGTGAGGTAGATTACAACATAACATTGTGCCACGCAAGATGAAATCTCCTACATGTTATGTAGGGCTAGGCGATATATGGAGTTTTTATGATATATCGATATAATTTCAAACAAGATGTATAAGGGAAGACAATATCGTTTTATATCGATATAGTTTATGTTGCATTAAAATATCGTTATGTGTTAGGCTTTGGGCGGTATCAGTTTCTCCATATCTTTATACCGTCTTGCCATTATACGGTATTTTGTAAAAAAATAAAGTTTTGTAAAAAAAATAAAACTTCCGTTGTAGCGATAACACCTATCACAACAATGGCAGGCGAGTTTAATTTACCGTGAAATCTGGAATATAAGTCGCACCGGTATATAAGACGCACCTTGTTTTTGAAGGTCTCTCCGAGAGAAAAACAAGTTTAAACTGTCTTCCTGCGTGATGATTTCTATTGTGTTCAGTAACGTCAACAATGTGCAGTTTCTGTGCTCTCAGACTGAGAGTTGTGAAGGCAAGAAGAGGCACAGACCCCTAACTTACGACTCCGCTGGTCACTCTTTAACTTTAATATAGGACTCTTTCAATCAAAAGAGCACTCAACAAGGTTTATTTACGGAACAGAATACCCCAGTTTTCTGTAAATGTATTAGTATAAATTATGATTGTTTGGATCATGTTGAATTGAGTCAAGAGTCTTTGTTTTTAGACAAACATACATTTGGGACTGAACTTGGCATTTACTGTATCTGAAGTAAGATTTAAGCCTTAATTTTACGGAAATCCTAAGTATTGGATTTCAATCCTAAGTATTGGATTGTCTGGTTTGGCGTACAACCATAAAAATACTCATCCTGCAAAGACGTTTACAGGTTCAGGGAAAATCTCACGTGAGTCTTTCAAACACAAGTATGGGGTCTGAAAGTAGTAAAAATGCCAAGGAATGTCCTCCAAAATTTCCAAAATTTCTATTGTTAATATGTTTTTATTCTCTGTTTTTTAATTGTCTTTTAATTCTTGCATTTTATTTCACTTTATTTTATGACATGTTATGATGTGAAGCACTTTGAGTCTGCCTTGTGTATGAAAAGCGCTATACAAATAAACTTGCCTTGCCTTGCCTAAATGCACGATTATGATCTCATGAGGAAGAAAAGATGTGAAAAAGTCTCCCTCCTCCACTCTGATGTTAGCCATTTACCTTCCCAGGGCTATCACCTCTGCAGTCATAGTGGCCACGGTAACAGGGGTCTACATAGGACCTGACGCCTGCTGGCGTGTGCTGTGCACTACAACCTCTCACCTCAATACATTATATTTGCATCAGTTTCACAGAAAAAGTAGCGTTTGTATTTTCAACGGTTTTAAAAGTCATACCGTCGGGATTTCTAAATAGCCTTTCCTTAATACCGTGATACCGCCCAAGTCTAATATGTGTCATCTGTAGAGCTACCAGTTCACCTTTTTTAGTTTATATTTATGTCATTTTTCATGTCAATGTTGACATTGTGCAGCAGACTGTTAATGAAACACATTTAGCGTTTAGCGTCTAAACAATATCGAGATATGACTTTTGGTCTGTATTGCCCAGCCCTAGTGTTATAATGTGAAACACATACAATACAATAAATCCTGTAATTATAGTAAACCCAATGGTTTCAACGGTGTTTTTTATCCTCAGAAGACAATTCAAATGACCTAAAAGAGAACTGTGAATGAATAAGGGCAATGCAACAAAATCACTGTCAGTAGCCTACTTGAAAGTACTGTATCTTTTGTTCTTGGTTATTCAAATAATGGAAGATGTGTCATATGATATGTGCATGCTTGCTCCTGGGTAACTAGTGAAGTACAGGAGGCTGTGAGCGCTGACTGAAGGGTCAGAGCATTGAACCTTGTCACACCATCAGTGACAGCAGAGAGTGTGGGGCTGCCCTGCTGCCTGCAGCTCTGCTGTCTCACAGATGTGTGAAGTGTTGTCTTTGAACGCTCCCTCCCTGCAGCTACATTGCCCCGTGAGCCCTTCACTGCCTTAAATGCTAGCATGCTGCTTTTGCCTCATCCTGGATTCCTGCTTAGTGAATAATCAGACGTCCATGCCAGCTTCCATTAAACATGACTGATTAATTTCACAGCCAGGAGAGCGTGCTCCGTGTCTTCACTCTCTCTAGGAAATGTTCTACATAAATTATTGAGTAATGAGTTTTAGGCTGTGGGACTCAAAAGTTTTCTCTAGGATTGGGAATTTAATGAGTCTCTAAAATGGCTTTGGATGCATTATTTACCGAATATCCCTCTGGGATTAATGAAGTATTTCTGATTCTGATTCTGATAATGTTTCTGAACTTAAAGGAAAAATTTTTGATCCAGTAGATGTCGCCCTTGAGCACCAGAACTAAACCAAAACAAACAGCTGTTTGGCGACACCTCCGCCATTCTGAAGCCTCCGCTCTCCTCCAGCGGCACACCTCCAACTCCTCTCCACTCGCGTTAGCAAGAAGGAGTTATCAAATAGAACGCACTATAATTAAGCACCAATAAGCGCAAGCAGCAGACAAAATTGTTCTTTGCTCGAGCTGCAATCACCTGTGGCCTTCATTGTTGTGTTAGCCGGCTAATGTTAGCACACTTTGGTTTACTCGTAGCTTCATATGGCACATAAATTGACACAGAATGATCGAGATCTAAAAGCAATTGTGTGACATCCAAATAATACAAGTAATGAGTAGACTGTTATTCTTCTTTTCTCTATAGTGATTGATTAAAACAGCTTTATACACAAGGCCGTCCCGTCCATGTAAACATGATGTAAACATGGCACCGACAACAATACAGCTGGCAGGACTCGAGCTTCTCAGTCATTGTAGACAGTGATGACTCAGAGATTTCTGCTGTATTTATGTGTAAAATGTCGCACATTCTGCCTTTCTAAAAAGAAAATGTCAACGTTAAAGGACAGGTTGTCTTAAATGATTTATTTGCGTGGTGGTTGATGGACTTAAACTTCTGATATTTGTTTCCAGCATCACCATCTCTCTCTGTCTTGGCCATGGGGAAATTCATGATAACAAAAGCTGACAAACAAACTCTCAACATGTTTTTTTTTTAAAGATATTGTCTGAGTCACATTGTTAGCAAGAGACTCTGCTTCGTGTTCTTCTTCTTTGACTGTTGTTGATGTCAGAAAGACAACAGGGGGGAAAAAAAGCAGGATGATCACCGCAGAATCCAGCTGCCTGATGACAGAAGCAGTTTGTGTCTGAGAGACACCAGAGGAATCAGGCTGGAAAAACGTGAACACAGCAGTCACAAAGGGTACAACACAGACAGGGAGGCTGCTGATGTCCAGAAGCTACTTTGCAGGCAATTTGGAGAGAGGACAGCATCTGTATGCCAGCATGTGGCAATGCGACAAAGCTGGCTGAAGGAATGCAAATAAGGCAACAGTGCAGCTGCAAATGAGGTGTGAGTAAAGTTTAAAAAAGAGGATTCATTATTCGTGTCCTGTCTACTGGCTGAGGTCCATTTCAAGCACATTGTAAAACGGGTTTAGTTTAGTAACCTCGCTTATTGACTGTGCAATTAATTTTGATAGGTTCTTTATTTTAACTGTGGCTTGCCAAGTTGTTAAACAGATATGTAATTTAATGGAAAATCAATATCACAATAAATTAACATCAGAGAGTTACTCTCGAGAGATCAAGTGATTAATATCCCAAACTATCGATGTTAAAGCATACGCTTTCATGCTTTGTTTTAAGGGTGAGGTAACAGAAGCATAAAGGTGCAGGCAGTGAAGTACATTGAACAAAAAACCCTTTGCTAAACACACTGGTTTAATACATTTTGTTTTGGCACTTGACCTTAAACACCAGTTTCACGGCTCCTTATTTTATTGCAATTGTACCTGTCAGTTTAATGTCTAGACGATGACTGAATGAGCCCAAGAGTCACATGTAGAAGACACGACAGCCATCTCACTGGGAAAGTTAAAGGAACATACCTCTAAAACATCCAATGAAGGAAAAGTCTGATGTGAATGCTGTGAGGTCAACGCTCAGGCTGCAGCAACAAGGGGGAATCTTGAGAACAAATGAGATAGAAGAATACTGTACCTGCTTTAGCAGACATCCATCACTTCAGTTTCTCCTCTTATGCGGACCGTTGTTGAACACTTTGAGTAAGACAATTTAAAGTTGTTGAGAAGGTTCTTCTCAAGTCAATTATCCAAAAGAAACCTACAACCTCTGATATTATCTGCACCAGCTCTCCCTCCTAATTGTTTTATTTTAATCATACCACATGTATTCTATATCTAACTATCAAAAGAGAGGTTAAAACCAACGGCTACAACAAAAAAAAGAAATAAAAAAACCTTGTGAAGTACAACACTGAAGCAGCATTTTAGAGAACAAAAGACATTGTTCTATTGTTACTGTTCCTCCTCTGTTGTATCATGTGCCAAACTCTGCACAAGTGTTGTAGATCTTCTCATAATGGTCGTGTAAAGTCTAAATGAAGCCTAACAAAAATACATGCAATAGCTACCCATGACCCGTATCTTTGATACATGGGTAAATATTTAACTATATATGATACAAAAGATGTCAAACAGAGTAACACTTTACAAACCGATGTGAGACATACATGAAGCACCACGTGTGGAGACTCGGTGTGATCACTGTCGAAGGTTTGGCAAAAAGGGGAGCCAGGTGTTCTCAGAGGAAGTGATGCCGTTCCAGATTTGAGTGGTCTGTGAATAAACTGAGCCAGTAATGTGACCTTTATACCAATGGTTCTTGATTTTGATATGAATTGTGTGAGGTGTTTGGAAGTGTGTAAGGAAGAGATGTCACCAAGTACTGCAATGATTGGGCTCAGGGGGATCGCAGAGGAAACTGCTTATGATCTCCAACCAGAAGATTTGAATGTATGGGCAGAGGCAGAGATCAAGTTATCATCTGTTGCAATGCAGTTGGACAATGTGAACATGTGTTACTTTGGCTGAAGCCCTTACGGTAGAGTCTGTGAGCGGTGATGTGGTTTCGATGAAGAACTTTCTACTGTAGTTGGGCTTTTGGAGTTGCATTATCTATTATTGGTCCATACTGCATGTTTTGCCAAATGAAGTGTGTTGGAAGATAACTGGGGAGTGCACTACTTTTTTTAACTCGTATAAATGGTCCCCACATGATTATGAATCTACTGCCAACCCTCTTTACAAACCACAGAGGACACACACAGTCTGCATGATAAGCAAATCAAGTCTAGGATGATCGGATACTGTAGCCAGTTACACTAGCAGTGTAAAGAGGCACTCTTTAAAAGAGTAAATAATATAATTTTCACTCCAGCTTACTACCATAAAACAAGCTATTTCTGGACTGGTACGTAGCCAGTCTTCAGTTCCCTTGCCAGCACGGCACTGACATGTACAGCACTTTCCCGTCGCCCCTCGTGGCCGCGAGTCATCATCTGTTGAGGTCAGAGCCCCTGGCAGAATGGCAGAGGACACAGCATGTGCCTGGAGTACAAGCCGCCCCTTTGGATCACGTCACAGAGCAGCAGAAAAGACCTTTCTGTATCTCAGAAGTCACACACACTTGCCCTTGGCCCCAAGGACGTTCATGCTGTATGCATCAGTTTGAGATGGTGTAGCTTTGGGACAGACTCCGTTAAATCCAGTAAGACTTTGTCCATGTGTTTTTTTAATGTTGTTACGGTTGTAAATATCAGACCTGGCTTCAGTTGCACGGCACTTTGATCAATATCAAAGAAAAAGATTGGTTTTGTTTGAAAGCTTTTAAGCTCTGAGGCAAATATCAGAACATGCAGTTTTTACTGGTGTGCTTTGCAGTCCTTTTAAAGAGCTTTATGTGAAACGAGGGGACTGCACAAACAAGGCGATGAGTCCAAGCCTGCACTTGTATTACAGCTGACAGGGTCATGTCTGAATGGCATTCAGGAGGCAGTGGTGTCAGTTAGCACTGACCCTGGAGGAGCAATTATCTCTCAATGGCTCGTTAAGACTCAGTTACCCATGAGTCAGGGGCAAAGCAGTGAAGAGGAGGATGAGCAGAGGCAAAGGGAGGGCATGATGGGAATATACAGGGTGAGGATCACGCGACTGTCAGCAGTACATTGTGATAGAGAGGGACGACGACGGGGATTAGTGTGTGGAAAATTAATTTGGGATCATTTGCTTCCAGATGAGGAGTTGATAATTGGGGTCTGATTGAGCCTTTTCTGTGTTATGATGAGTGAAAAACGCAGCCTGGGATTACCAAAAATCTGTCTGTGCTGACTGAGAAGCTAATTCAAATTACAGAAACCTAGCCTTTGAAATACAGTTAACATTTCTATGAAGCAGAACAAATATTTTCTTTACTTCTTTGGTTTATACTAGGGCTGCATGATGTTATGAAAAATATCGAAAATGGAACCAGAACCGTAAAAAATGCACAACATGTGCTTACATTGTTCAATATTTCAATAACCAAATGAAGTGTAATAAATAAAGGAAAATAAAAGTGTGCTCTGACCTCACAGTTTCTGTGCCTATATGCTGCAATATATCTGCTGTAATTCATGTTTTTATCCCAAAATTGGCAGCAATGAATCTAAGGGTAGCTGTTGGCTAGCTTGAGCTTCATCTGACAGCATCAACATGTTGTGAAAGCATGGTTATTATATTATACCCATGTCTGCTTCCAACAGGGGAGAAATCATTTCTTGTTTATATAACATATTTTTGTAATTTATTGTAAAATTCAGTTTGTGATGCGATTATTTTCTTCTTTAAATATTATAATTCCTCTTTTTTTGTCGCATTACTTCAGACTTTGGCGATGTGTTTATTGCGACTGCTCATATTGCGGAAAACGATGACATTGCGATTTCTCGTGCAGCCCTAATTTATACCACTGTAAACTTTGAGAAACTAGTGGGACTACATGTAGTTCGCTGAACCTTTACATTGTCTGAATGCTCCCTCTCCAGGGGTTAGGGGCATGATTTATCTAAGATGATGTCTAGAGTAAAGGTTAGTAAATGACCTTTACAGCAAGGCTCTGTTTCCAGAAACACACACACAGGCAAACACAAAATGAAGCACCAAGAATTAGAATAAGAGAGAACAACTTGAGGCAGGGCTGAAGATACAGGAAGTGTTCTTTAGATATAAAGTGTTCTGAGTGTTTTATTTTTAGAAATGGTTTTCAGAGAACATCAGATGTATTTAAAGAGAGAAAGCTTTAATCTTTCCAATATTTCTTAGTGATGGAGCTTCCTTCAGTCGGCTTGCATACTACTCTCCCTGATAAATAGTTCAGACAACTGTTTGAGGCGTCACTTTCAGTTCTAAAGCAGGATGGTCCTTGCATTAAGCAAAACATTATCAACTACATAAATGATCAAACTGTGAACTCTAACCCCCAACTCACACGTACTCCGTGCGCGCCGTGGTCCATCAGCGCTACGCTGTAGTTCGCTGCCACTCTAGTCAATCATTGTGTTCACACAGCGGGCGGCGCGGTCCATCTCCGGAGCCTGCCACCAGCGCCACTATGCTCTGCTTCGTTTTAAATACGCTGTGGGTCTATTTTCGACGGAGTACGCTGCAGGTTTGCGTCAAGCTACACAGAATATCACAACCCGGACAGGAAGTCAGACAAGGAAACGCACAGAGCATCCAGTCAATTTCAACATAAAACACAATATACGGACTCGCGATCATATTTTTCATCACTTTATCAACATTACGTAAAAACAGGCACAGAATGAACAACACATGATCCTCAGAAAGACAAAGCAATGTGTTGTTTGCACGTTTTTCTCTTTATTCCCGTGTGATCTTGTAGTTGTCGTGTGATGTGTGTACAGCTGCTCATGGGTTTCACGGAACGTGAAACTGATCCAGTGGGGATGGGCACGCGCTGTCCGACGGAGCAAAACTGCGGCGCTGACAGACCGCGGCGCGCATGGAGTATGTGTGAATTGGGGGTTAGTGAGTATTTTCAAAGAGGACATCAATGCTTTAGTTGTTTTTATAACCTCATGGTCCATCATCTATTGTTGTTTAAAAGAGATTTCCATTTATTGCACCTTGCACTTACACGGATCCAGATCTGATATAGAACACACTCAGTCATTTATAAGACCTGTCAAGCCAATATGTACTCCGAGCTGAGCTTCAGTGTGTCATCCAATGATTTAACCGAGCAGATTTCCAACCTATACTCTGCATAATTCATGCTCGCACACTCCAGTCACAGTCTGAGCACAGATAAGATGATAAAGTGCTGCTAATGAGCTTTCATGGAACGTACTTTGGGGAAAGTTACCTGTCTAATGGATTTTGTAACACTAAGATCAGAGGCTGTCCAAGTTGTGAGGTTCTGCTTGCGTCACATTTATGATTTGAGTTCTTAAAACCCATCTTGTAGCCCTCAGGGTTTCTCATTTCACAGATTCAAAAAGCTCCCATTTCAGATTAGATTATCAGGATTCCAGCAGCCTTCTATTGACCAGAGAGGAAACATTAACTTCTCTGCATTCTGTGTTAGTGGTTAATTTGCCTGAAATAGATTTTGTATTTTCACCTTGGAAAAGTACTCCGTAGCCAATGCCCATTTCATGGACAGTGGATAGTTTAATGAATTTATCAAAAAGCAACCAAGAACACAAAAGTATAACCTTCAAATGAAGTGTTATTTAGCGGTGAGAGTAACACCAGAGAGGGTTTATGCTTGAGTGCATGACCTTTTTATCTCTTTCAAGTTTGTCAAAACAAACTACATGAGCTAAATCCTCCGACAGTGTGATTAGTTGGATTATTGTCAAAAGCACAGCTAACTCTGTGACAGCTCTGCACAGGCAGGCTTCGCACTTTTCTCCAATAAGTTTTCTTTTCTGTGGAACTTTGATATACTTTTAATGACAGTCTTCTTCCCACTGTTTGTGACATCAGATGAAGTATAATTATGCCTGTCCCATTTAAAGCTCTGCTGATGTGTGATTTGTGTTGTTTTGAGCCATGCTAGAATAGGTGCTCACAAAGTGTGTTCTACTAAACAATGCTGTTCAGACTGAAAGATGTAGGCAATTAATGAATTACTATGACATTTGGTCAAATACATACAGTATATGACTAGAGGTGGTAAAAAAAATCGATTCATTCATGTAAATTCTTCTAAGATTTAAAATCGATTCATAATTTCCAAAAATCGATTTTATTTTTCCCAAAATTGTTTTAAAAATTTTTTAAAAATGTTTTGGGGGTGGGGCTAATCAGTCACTCCCTGCTCTTTAAATCAGTAGAAAGCCAAATAGAGCAACAAGAAATTCAGCAAGTCTCACAGATTACTTGAGTAGATCCTGAAGTATGTACTCATTCATAAATAGACTTTGAATCCATGGATCCATGAATCCAGAATCGTTTTGAATCGAAAATCGATTCTGAATCGAATCGTTACCCCAAGAATCGAAATCGAATCGAATCGTGAGACACCCAAAGATTCCCAGCCCTATATGTAACCCTCCAGTTCATTATAATTGTATGGCGGCAATTTTCCTCTGATGTCGCACTTTGGTTTGGAAGCTAAAGTCATAGCATTGCACTGCTCTGCTTATCAGTTTGCAGGTCGAGTCAACTTGAGTAACTTGATAGTGAAAATCTGGATTGAAATTGAACCATACTTAAGGTTTTATGTTAGCTAGGAAGTAAAGTAATGGTCAGCCAGGAATTTACACCCCTCCTGTTAAATCATGTTGCTCAAACAGTAATATTATGGTGTGTTCCATTTGATCCCGAAAGTCGGAAATTCTGACTTACCTGTCTGTTACGTCATCAACCCCCCTGAAGTCGGAATTCCGACTCGGAAACTCAAAGCAACTTAAGTAGTCCGAGTTCAAATCCAAAATGGCGGCTACGTGCACCAACAGTAAAGTTTAAGCTGTAAACATTTGTGTTTATCAGCAGCTTAGTCCTCTACTAGTGTAATTAAATCAATCACACTGAAAGTATCATGCGAGTTCTATCTGTATTTCGCGTTCAAACTATCAAGTAGTGTGATATCATCAAGTATTAGCTAACAAAACAAAGGTACTCCCGGAGCCGTCCATGTTGCTTGTCCGACTTGAAACTGGAACGCTGTTAACTCTGATGTGACGTTCAGCTCAGAGATCTGATTTCCGAGGTAAATGGAACGCACCATTAGCTTCCAGCCAACTCCTACTTGTAATAATGTAGTAAATGGCTGGAGGCCAACGTTAGCTGCTGTCTGGGCCTAGCTAATAATGTGTTATCAAATACTGTTTTACCTCAAAGCATGGTCTGATTTCCCTCCAGATTTCGCCTCTTCGTTCTCTTTTCAGTTGCTTATCAATACGGAAGCAATGAAAACATTTAACAAAGTTAAGCTAAACGTTGAAAGAAAGAGAACAGTGGCACGGAAAATCTTCTCTTTAAGAGGCAGCAACCTCGAGCAGAATTATCAGCCTTCTGCTGTGAGAGAGAGATGATGTAAAAATGTATTGCGATTCTGTTTGTGTAAATATAGAACATGTGTATTTAGGATGTTGTCACACAAACCATGTTTGGATTAGGTTACATGAAAGTCTTCAGCATTTATTATGGTTTGTTTGAGCAGGTGAACACAGCACTACTCTACCCCACGCTGGGTCGGCAAGTACTCCACTCCACTAAACGCTCTTCTTGTTGCACTTGTCGTCTTGTGCTATAATCCTGCGGCTGTTTTGAAATGTTATAATGCTTCAATTCTTTTTTCTGTCCTAGGTCTTGGTTTAGTCAAAGCTTAGCGGGGTGCGTATCTGTCCTTTATTCCACAGCTCTCATTTTGGTATTAATGCCTTAAAATCCCCAAAGTGCCAAGGAGATTCACCTTAATACTTCCACGTGCTTTAAGGATAACAGGAGATTTTTTTAGCCGAAGATGTTTTGAAAATGTGGATCCTACGTTGAACTGTAGTCTGAACAAAGGTGTGATGGATCGCTTTGATGTTTGTGTTGGTACTGCTGGAGTATCAGGGTTAGGTTAAATCTTTCAATATCCCTTTTCTGTTTTGTTTGGAAAATGTCAAAGTTTCCCTCCTGGGGCAACAATTAACTTATTTATTGATTTAGTTGCATCTTTGAACTCGGAATTCATATTCTGAATGCAATTTTTCAGGAGGGTACCTTTTTCTTCTTTCCACATGCTGTCTTGTGCCTGTTACATTTGCAGCTGCGAGCGATTTTCTTCATAGTTGCACTCCACAAATATTGATTTTTCAGCCTTGGCCTCATGTTATTAAAAACTGCTGCACATCATATTTTATATCGATTTTCTTTGTGAGACCCCTGCGAGTTGTTTCATGGGAAGTGTATAAAATGTTGTCATGTATAACATACATAGTGTCTGCTGTAAGTGGTTCAACGTGTGGATACTTTTATGTTCTTAAAGCCTTCCAGGATATCTGAGTTTAAATTTGATCACATGAAGCAGATATGGATTTGACCGCAATGAAGGCAACGTTCACTCCCACAGCCTAACTCGGATGTAAACATGCCTGGCTCCCTGTTTCACTTTTATAAACACATGACTCCAACTTATACTGCTCATCATTATTCTGCTGCTCTGTGCAGGCTCTCTCTCTGGGCTGTTTTTAGCACCAACAAGTTCCCTGCCCTGGAGTGAAGTGAATTATGCAACGCCACGAAACTGAGGGGCCCTATCTTCGTAGAGCTGCAACAACCCACTCACACACATATACACATATACACAGACACACACACACACACACACACACACACACTTAGACAACCCTCTTGTTTAGTGGGTACAGTGAGGTCCTAACATCCAGGTCTTTCACTGTTTGATATCTGCCAGCTGTCTGTTAGACTGATGGTGTCACTCAGGTGTAAGACTGTTTTTGAGCGTCTTATCCATCATTATTCTGTCAGTGTATGAGAGGGAGATTTTTTACTGCAGATGCCTGTGAATATGTGTGTGTGGTGTGTGTGTGTGTGTGTGTGTGTATGTGCATATCATCTGAACCTACTCATCCACTGGAGAGCTAAATCCCATCTCCCTGTTATGTTCTCCTGAAAAATTCAGACTCCACTCACCGTTTGTGACACATCATGTCCCAATCTGAGCTCAGCATCGAGAGCAACGAGGAGCCGCGACTCCTAAAAATAACTTTATACCACTAAGGTAGAATGGAAAACTTGTGTTGCTAAGTTCTTTATAAAAACAGGATTTGTGTGAATTCTGGTAAAAACAAAGCACACAAATTCACTTAAGAAGCTACAGTGGGTTCATGGCTGTCAAAGAAATGGAGCAGAGCTGCTGCTGATTACCAAGATATTTGAATTTGCATTAACACTTTCCTTTGATTATCTAGATACTAATTATTGAGCAAGATGATTGACTTGAAAATCAGCTGAAAATGTCAACAAAAAAAAAGTGCAGCTTCTGCTCCATAGTTGTCTTTTGTTTAGAGTTTTTGTCTTAATCATTCACATCTTTTTGCTTTAAAAGTTTTTTTTTTTTTAATGTGGGCCTAAATGGGGTCAGACCGTGAGGACAAAGACCTCATTTCCACTGTTTTAGTCGAGCTATGAAAACTTCAAGGAAGAAAGCCTTCAAATAAGTATTATTATATATAAGTATCTTATTTAGTCTTGTACATATTAGTCTTTAATTATTTGTTTATTTTTTAGTTTATTGTTGATATTTAATGTTTTTTACCTTTGTACAAAGAGAGCACAGTCTACCGAAGCTAAATTCCTTGTGTGTTAAACATACCTGGCCAATAAAGCTGATTCTGATTCTGAAGTAATAAGAGATGTCTTGTGTATTTTTTTTTCATCTGTCAGTCCACCTCTGACATGCTGAAAGAAATGGCTAAAACTCATTTGATCTGTGCTTACTGCTTTGCATAATATATTCACAGTGCATATCTCTGTAAGCAGCATGTAAATGAAGAGTTCTGATAAGGTATGAAGTCTCTTTTGATGATTAAACAAAACATGCATTTACAACAGCATGTCTGTATTGAGTAATGTGTCCACCAGTCCACCCTTTGCTTATGAAAGACATACACATTCAATACCTTTTTTTTTGTAGAAATGCTCACAGGTTGAAGCCTACTTTATTGCTCTCTTACTACTTACATCTCTTTTCCTCTGGCACCAACAATAACTTTAAGTGACATCTTTTGGATGGTAGTCCACATTTTGAACAGTTCTTCTTTATGGCCCCTGCAGCATTTCATTTTTTATATTTACTTGATGATCTACATTTTCTCATTCTATCAAAATAGAACTGTGTCTGATACTTTGGTTTATGAGAACATTCTTGCACTATAGATGTCATTCCCAATGATGCATGTTTGAAATATCAGCAACATAGTCGTTGTGAGAATGTTAACATTCAGCCTTACAACACTGGTAGCATAGCTTGATATTTGTTTAATCACTTAGATCACTTCACTTTATTGTTTAACTCCAGACACAAAGGTCCATATGGGCATAAAATACAAAGACAACACTGAAGTCCTCAGGCTGAGTATTAGGATTATTGTTTTAGGCAATGAATTAGTATGTTGTATCATAAATTACTGAGTACATGTTCTTTTAAACATGGTAACCATTTTTGTCCTACTATATAATTAGTTGGATTGATACTTATATATGCCAACATAATGGGTTTATTTATAGTTTGTCACTGACCTTTTTGTCTTTGGTTGGAAAACGGACTCCCCCTTATTCCTAAAACTATACACTTACTGTACTTACACCTCTTATGAACAGCAACTTTCTGAAACCATAAGCAACCCAGAATCTTATAACGTACACCTTATTATTGTTAAGGGAAGTGGAAAAAAAAAAAGATACCAAGAAAATACTGTAGGTATCATTTAGTTTGAGTGAGTCGTTTTTAAACTGTACATCTCAGCTCAAGCACTAACATTGATTCCCCCTCTAATCGCTGTGATTCCCCTGAGACCTGAGAGTCTGTGGTATCCGCCGTGTGTCAAACCACCTTCCATCACTCAGCTGGAAGGGTCTAAAGTGTTTTACTGCATTAGAGGGGATTCCTGTGGGAAGCCCTCAGCTGTTAAAGGGTTGCAGAGATACACCGTCTCAGATTAGATCAGCAGCTCCTCTCCAAGGTCACTTGTTTTGCTTCAGTGTGATAATGGATGGGAAATTGGGATCGGGACACCTGAGGTTTCTGGGTTTGTTTGTTTTTTTTAGCCACAGTTTTACACTTGAATAAAAAAACAAAATATAAAAAATACAGCAGTTTTTCTTCTGAATGGATTCTTGTCATGAGAGCTATTTATAGATGATGAAGATGCTGAAATGGGAGCCAAAAGACTCCAGGGAGAAAAGATCAGTATCAGTAAAGAGAAAATCATACCCTGTTTGAATTGCTAATGGAAACAATCCTTCCACGGGGCTGAGCGATTATTCTTTATGAAGAAATACGTGAGGAAAGATTTCCCTCTGTGTCTACATTGTAGATGGAGTTATATTATTTTGGCTTGATTTTTCTCTCCAAGTGAACTTGCCTATTCCTTTCATCTAATGTCTTGATAATCTTTTTCTCCATGAATTTTTGACTTGAATTCACAGTTTATTTCCCCCCTTGTTCTACTTTAAACGCATAGATAGTAAAAAATATATATTTAAAACACGTCTTTAAAACCCCCTTAGTTGTTTATTCTTGGATGAATTATGCATATAGGTAATAACGTAAAAAAAATGTCCTTTATTGCTTTTGACCTGTATGAAAATCTTAATTTAACCGACAGCATGTCAGTGTAGACAAACAGTGGAAGCTGAGTCACCCAATAAAACGGATCCAAATCACTTTCAGTTGAAATGTACTGTGCGAGTCTCTCTCCATTTTTAATGCCCTTTAGTCAATGATAAACTACAACTGTCAGCAGATTACAGTCTGTAACGCACAAGCTGCCTTCCTGCACTGTTGTGTTAAATTAATTGGCACATGCTGAAGCAGATACATGATCATTTAAATGGCTTTACAAAAGCTTTACCAGAAAAAAAGCCCGTAATTACCAACGGAGGGGGCAACTTGTCCTCATAGCCAACCAGTGAAATAGTTTGTTATTCAAAACACTCCTGAACGACCCAAAGTCATTTTAAAAATGCAGTGGATTTTTTGGCCACTTGGAATCAGTGCAACAAGCTCAGACACAACATTGAACATGTCACAAACTTCTGAAATTAAAAAAAAAGAATACAATTTTTTAAAATTGTGTTACTCTTTTGCTATATATCCCTTTCAGCACAACTCAGGCGCTCCCTTTTGTCCCTTTTGGTGCATTGTAGTTAAGCTCCCGAGGTGTCTTCCTGCAGCTGCAGTGATGGGAAATAACAATACTACTGAACAGTCTCATTTCACTTTGAAAAACTCCCAGACCACTCAGTAGATAGGTCAACATTGATTTTCACTTTGTGTTGAATGGAAATTAAAATATTACTTAAGGCGTTTGAAGTTTGAGCTACCAGCTAAACATACAGCTTATCAGACTGATGACAGCAAGCTCCCACATCACCAAGGCCAGAAGAGCTCTATTTTGGACCTGTGGATGAAACTAAATCGAAGAAGTTAACTACAGTGTAAGCCCCTCAAGATGCATGTTGTGACCAGTTTTATTCCTTGCTGTCCCAGCGAAAGTAGTTTCACACATACAGGACCAGTATTACCCAAAGAAAGAAGCTAAAGTGGAACTCCTGAAAATAAATACAGTCACATTAACTTAGGCTCATTGAACCTCAGTGAGTCATTTTGTAAATCTACTCCTGCAAATTTTCTTAATGGATAACAGTATTATCTTTACAAAGCTGTGTCTACCTCTAAGTCATAGTTTCAGACTAGTGTGATCTGAAACCATCAGTCAAAATCATAAAGTACATTTCTTTGCATTCATTTCACGACATAATCAAAACACTGGTAAGAATTGCTTTACAAAGTTATTATTGGCTTGACTTAACTGTTTGAAATGCCAAATAAGGAATTTTAAACATTGGGTTTAGAGGCTATTGACTGTTGAAATTCAGTGTTAATTTCTATACACATTTTTTTTAAAAGCCTTAGTTTCAGGAAAACAAAAGCCTAGTATTTACTTTTCTTTTTTTTCTTTTTTTCCTCTGTTTTGGTCCCCACCAACTCCTAACAAAATGTTCCGGCTATAGTGTGTGTCAAAACCTTAATAGTTAAATTTGCAGTGTAGGTAAAGGAAACCAGCAATCCTTCTAAAATGCACATAAACAATGATCTGCTGTTCGGGAAAAAAACCTAGTTGTTATTTTGAAAAGATGTTTTTAGTATTTGAACTAACAACAAATTCAGAGATGTCTGCTGCTGCTGCCTGTCGCCATAGCCAGTACCAAGGAGGGAAAGATATTTGTTGTTGAAAGAGGTCTTGGAAAGGCATGATTTTTTTATTCAAATATTATGATATACGTTGCTGGTGATTTAAAAAAAAAAAAAAAAAAGACTAAAGCAGAATGCCAATTTATGTACATTACATTTTCACCTGCTGCTTTTCAGTTGAATTTAGTATCCTCCAAAAGTGCTGCTGCAGTTACATCCAAATCTAAGACATGATGTAGGCTAAAGTACAAACCAGCCCTTTCTAACCTAGAACCTTTGGGGGAAAAGCAACATTACTGGCTTAAAGTGAATGTTACTGTGGGGCCACTGTTCAATGTGAATTCTGCATCCTGGACATGAAAAACAAAGATTGTTTATCTGGCTCAGTCCCCCTGCCAACATCTACCGACCAACTGTCACTGACTGCCTAGCAAATATTAACACAATTATCCCCTGTCGGATGCCGGCTATAAATAGAATACAGGAAGTCATTCAGGATCATAACTCAGTGTCTGTGTTGACTTTTTAATTTGAAGTATGTAATAATGGCTGTCTGCATAATAACCCCGGTGCTAATCTCATTTCATTCTCTGGACACTTCTGAGGACAAAACATGCTTCTTAGACTCGAGAAGATAAGGCTGTTTAATACAGAATATAAAAATGGGTTTGATCCTGTCTAATTAAAGATTCACAGAGCCTTTGGAGGACACTTCCTGTTTGGGGGCGGGGGGGGGGGGGGTTGAGGCTTATGTTTTGCATCATAACTGCTGTCAAGGGCAATTACCATTCAAGACATTATAAGACAGTCTTTCATCAAGTTGTGATTGCGTTCTTTATGATCTTTTTTAATACTTTGGTTATCATACGGTTTATCTTTTATGCTTCAAGCTACACTTACCATGTAAATGCTGTTTTTTTTAATGACTAATTAAACAGTAGTGTCGTCATGATACCAACGTTTTGACTTCAATACGATACCAAGTTTAGTATCTACAGAGCCCCTGAAGTCCCAAAAAGTAAAAAGATTATATCTTGTGCACACAGGATAATTATGTACGTACTTGAGACAAGTGTCAATAAGTAACTTCAGTCAAATTCTTCTCAAAGCACCCGTTTTCTATAAGTTATAGTATTGCACTGTAACTTACTTTATTAACATGTACACATACAAACATGTGAATAGAGTTTTTGAATTCACTGATTGAGTGTAAAAAATACATTTACAATTAATTCTTAATTCAAATTTGTAGTTAAAAGAACTGCTTGGCATGTAGGTAAATATTGTTATCTTTATGCTTTAACTTGATGAATAGCCTACTGTGATTTGATATGCTAAATATCAAGCTATAGCAATCAGCTCGAATAGCCTATGTTAGCAAAGACTGGAAATGGTGAAATAGCTACCCTGGCTTTGTCCAGACCCCCCGTAAAACCACAACTTATTATTTAACTTTGTGTGGATTAAACAAACCTAATATATTACACTAATTCATACGAATTAGAACTACTTTTAACCTTTTGACACAGCCAAGCTAGCTGTCTGTTTCTTGTCGTTGTGCTAGGCTAAGTTTTAGCATTAGAGAGCTAATGATGGTTTCACAAAACTTTTGGCAAGAAAACAAATTACCCACACATTTGAAAATCTCTTTAAGGTACGTTCATGTTATGAAGGCTAATTATTGGCTACAGTTAGCCTATTAATGCTAGCTAATGTTTGAGTATGCTGTTTTTCGATTGACAGTTGTTGCCATAAATTATAAAGCGACCCAATGTGGGTGTTAGAAAAACTTTTTCTTTCTTTCTTCATATTCCAAGACTGTCCTAAACAGCTCCCACTTCGCAGTGTCTTCATTTACTCAGACAGATAACCCACATCATCATCATTTTGATTAACAGCAGATATAAATTGAAATGGAAAGCAATTTATGAGCAGATCAGTGGAAAGGGGATCATGCTGAAACATTGACACAAGAACTGATTCATTGGGAGTCTCTGGTGCAAACAGTTCATTCATAAACCTGGATTGTTTTACCCATGAGGTATTTTCCTGTCAGTGAAAATGAAGTAAAAGCTTGAAGGAAATTGTTTTCTGTGTGCAGAGCCTTGACGACTCCAATGTGCTTTGAATGTGTTTTCTTTGTGAGCAGACGCATATTAAATTCAATCTGTTTATTGTCTTCAAGGATTTCAATCATCTATTTTATTGCTTTTGCAAACATGTGTCTTATGTCTGACAGACTTTGGCAGCAGAAAATGAAAACGTCACATTGAGCTCAATGAAATCTCTATTAAAAAGAGCTTCAAACCACACAGGAAATATAATTAATAGAGATTTAATGGCAAACAAGCAGATGGCTGCTCTGGGGTTAGTGATCATAATGAAGGAAGGGACCTGAATTCATCATATTTTCATTTTTAGTTTCTGCCTGTCTAAGCTCATACTGCAACGAAATTGTCATACTGATACGTTAATTTTCACTAAAACAATAAAGCAGACATGAGTCGCAGATATAGAAAGTTGTCTTTCTTGTGTCCTTTTTCTTTTTTCCATGATTTTTTTGATGTATGACTTTTTAAGCAAAAATACCAAAACTTCTTCTGTTTAGGCTGATACATTTTAAGGATTTGCTCATTTTTAAACATTTACTATATAATTTGGAGATCTTTGGATTGCACAATATGAGCTAAATATGTGATTACATTGCTCAATATGACGTTATGAAGCGCTATAAACAAATACGAAAGAGTACATACTGTATTAGCTATAACTCCAGTGTTCCTCTGCTAATATGCTGTTCGTCATGTTTAAACAGTACCTGTGTTAGCAACATGTTTCTCCTGAAACCAAAATAAATCAAAGCAGCTTTTGGTTCACCACTAAATTGGCACCATTAATTCTGAGTCTAGCTGCCTGAGAGCTAGCTTTAGCTCTGACTGCACCAGAATGGTGTGACAGTGTGGCTGTTATACTCAAGCCGTCATCCAGTGGATAAAATGTACACATACCGAGTGAGGAATCATTGCTTCTTTAGAAAAATTATTTTTCTTATGCATTGCAAAAATTCAGAGTCTGTGATGAGTTTCATTTAAATTCTCATATTGCAATAACATTGAAAGTGCGATTAATGGTGCAGAACTATTGGTCAGAAAGAAGTCTTATGCAGATGGAATATTTTGGCTTCTAGACATTAAAATTGGCCTTTAACATTTTTTTAAATAATAAATATTTTGTGGCATAATTTTTAAATCATGACACAGCTTTTGTATTCTTGCTCATTGGATGTTTATGGGATTCCAGAGGTGGGAGCATTATGTGGTACTCCAGGGTAATTCCTCTGTTATCTGATTCCTTTATATGGTTTGCACACTTCTTTTGATGCCTAGCCAAGGTGTTCAGTATCGTCATTATCAGGGACCACCTCCTGGCTGCTGCTGGGCTGTTAGTGAATCTGTGGTTGCTTAGTAACAAAGTCTTTTGGACTCCATCTTAGCTATTTTTGATGTTGTATAGTAATTGTTTGAGGAGTAGTTGGCGCTGTAGCTCTGATTTTAGAGGTACTCAATATTACCAGGCCACTCTAATAAGCCAACCTCTAAAATAAATGTGAGGAGGGGGATTTTTTTTTTTTTTCAATCCGAGCCAGAGGAAGTGAGGTGAGAAAGTTGAGCGGAGGGATAGAATTAGGAGAACGGTAAGAAG
This sequence comes from Tautogolabrus adspersus, assembly GCA_020745685.1. NCBI lineage: Eukaryota > Metazoa > Chordata > Actinopteri > Labriformes > Labridae > Tautogolabrus > Tautogolabrus adspersus. Next base: position 18,138,720 of record CM036543.1, on the reverse strand, counting down.
AGGAGGAAAAGCTTGAGAGGTGGACTTTACTTCCCTCCCCCCCACCACCACCACCACCTCCCCCCCTCCTGGGCAGAATCAGAAAAGCAGATATACCCCCACCCACACACACACCATGCTAGCCCATCATCCCTGAATGTGCGGCCTATTTTCTCTGTCAAGGTGGTGTCCTAGATTCAAAGTTCTATCGGATGAGTAAAAAAGTACGGCACAGAGATTAGATCAAGACGGATGTTGGAGGATGGGGGTGTCACTTGGGTCTTAAAAGCAGGCTGAATGTTTCCTTATACTGACATATTGATGCTGTTTTTATTTCATTGGATTTGTACCAAGATAACCGCCTTGTAAAAAAATAGCCTGTTCACTGATCTGAGAGAAAATTCTAAAAAGGATTTTCTTTTGCAGTTTGACCCTGAAGCTCACACTTATTCAAACAGTTTCTGCAATTATCCTGGGAATAATCACGTGTGCCCGCAGTGCATATGCCCTGACTTGCTTGTGCGTATCTGCCCGCTCCTGTTTGTTTTATCAATTAACAGTCGATGGAGGTGTTCAGCTGGAGCAGAATACACCCGGGTACGTTTTTGACGTCTTAGTGCAAATTCAATTACTGAGCATGGAGCTCAAAGAGACAGCTGGTGAATGCTGCATGTAGCTGAAGGCGTGCAGAGCACATGGTACTTGTTTTACTACAACAGCCCGGATCAGCAACTGTGCAGTGCTACACTTATCAAATGCTCATTCAACAGACTTTCAAATATTTTACAATGCTGAACATCTCAGGGCAATGGTATTATAACTTGTGTTGCTAGAGGCCCAGTGCAGCAAAATGTTCAATTGCTCTCTTCCTTTGTTGCAATGCATTGATTCCTTTAGTGCGTCCCGACTCCTGACTGTGAAGCTCTTGTGTGAACATAATGGAATCAGAGCACTTGCTGCAACAGCCGGTGTGTCAAAGTGTTGCCAGGCATCAGTTTAATAAAGATGCAAACGTCATCAGTGCACCGCCACAGCCCGGCCCTTCCTAATCTTGTTTTGTGCAATTTTAAATGAGATCACCCTGGCACACACTCAAACACACATCACAACACACAGGATGCTAATAATAAAAGCTCATATTGCACAATTTCATTCTTCCTCAGTATTTCCCTCAACATGTTAAAATCCAATTAGCCTCCCTCCGCTTGTTCCTGTCACTCTTATCAGTCCCAGCCCCTCTGAAGACACACACAGGATTTATTAAAAATTTAAGCGCTCCTCTTTTAGGGGGATAATATATTGGAAACCCTGCAGCATCAACATGAAGCTCTTTAATAATTCATGTGTGTAGCCCGCTGAAGACACAACATGGACTGTAGCACTTCAGCTTTGTGGTGCTTTGACATTTTGAAGGGTGCACCCATGCAGTAAATCTCTTGACCGCAAGTCAACAGCTTTGGATGACCAAAACCATACTGGTTCAGGGTTAAGCACACTATATTTTTGTTGTTGAGAGTTGACTCTTTGGTAAGCCCAATCACTAAGTTGATTTTGCTCCAACAGAAGACCTACTGCTCAAATAAACTCAATACAACAATCTTAAATGGACTTGAGCTTGTATAGTGCTTTTCTTCTACTCAAAGTGCTTTTTACACCACAGGCCACACCTATCCATTCACACCCATTTACACAGTGATGCCAGAGGCTGCGAAGTAAAGTATCCATCAGTATTAACTAATCCATTCACCAACATTCACATGTCGCTGACGCATCAGTGGGAGCAATTTGGGGTTTAGTGTCTTGCCCAAGGACGCATCGACATGTGACTGCAGGAGCTGGGGATCGAACTCCAGAGAGTCCATCGACTCTACCACTGAACCACAGCCACCCCTAATGGATCTGAATGGGTCTTTGATGTTACGTTGAAGAAAACCATAATAAAAGTGATAATGATAATAATAATCAATGAAGTCAACTGAGAAGATAAATGCTGGCAACAGATTTTCTAAGCTGCAGCTTTCTAGCTAAGTTATAGTTCAACAAGTTGGTTTTCAAATTTGTCAACAGCTTGCATGTTTAAAAAAAAAAACACCTTGTGAAAGGTTGTCCCAGGTAAATAGTAAGTAGTCATCATAGCTTATGGTAAAATGTAACCAATAGCCATAAGTAACACAACCTCAAGGAACATTTAACCTTTGATTGCTAGCATGAAACTTCTGTAAACTAAATAAAGAACAGCTTACTGCTAGTAACTCCAGACTCTGTACTGTAAGTAGCATCTTGGCTACGACGCAAAACATGGTATGCTCTCGCACGGACTATCAAATCTAATCTGTGATATCAAAAGGCTGAATAGTGTAGTGATATAAGCTAGACTACTTCTTGGCCCTAGCAGTTGTGATAGTAAGCTTGTTAGTCTGAGAGTAGCAAATATCGCCAAGTGAATTTAAAAAAATGATACAAAAAAATGTCTAATTCATTTAGTATAGTTTCATTACGGTTTTGTGAAGGCTGAAATCTGGCTTGTATCACCAGGTGCTTTAGCTCCACATAAATAATTTTTGGTGATAAGGTTCTGTTTGCATCATCCTTTGTAGGTAAAAATAGACTAAACAGTTTTTGATAGGGTGGTATTGGACAACAAACCTCTAGTTTTCTTGATTTGTAAGCTCAGGTCCTGTAAGTGATATAAACCAAATCCCACCTCAATACATATAGGACGTGAATTAAATTCTGTGTTTGATGTTAAGAGCATTAAAATCCTAGGGGTGCTGGTGCCGCATTGTTTAATTTGCGCGCCCCATATACTGTATGGAGGCTATAGTCCTCCAAGCGGGCGGCCCAGGTTTGAATCCGAACTGTAGCTCCTTTCCCACTCTCTCTCCCTGATTTCCGACTCTATCCACTGTCCTATCTCTACAATAAAGGCACAAAAGTCCCTAAATAAATCTTTAAAAAATAGAGCATTAAAATCCTTAAGATACATTCAACAGTATAGCCCCCTTTAGAAATCATGTCCTTTATTTGATTGTGTGTCCTTCAGGGTTCAGTGCCAAAGACTGACACCATGTGTGCTGGTCTGTGGCTAAACTTGACCTCTGGCCTCACATGGAAATTGGAAAGTGAGAGAATGAATTTCTTCCTCCTGGATCAATAAACCTTTAGAGAACCACTCTTGGTTCAATGAATCGCCTTCACTTTTAAATTGACACCTTTAATCCTTACCCTCACATAGCTTTGATCTTTGACTAAAAAAAGAAATAACCTTACTGTTCACCATGAACCTCAGCAGTCACATTTAATATAATCAAATATATTCATTGGTTTTAAAGCAGCCCCTTCAGTCTGACTAAAGATAGTTAATAATTCAGAGTTGTTGGAAGCGTCGTGAGGGGATGGTGTTCTCTGCTGGTCGCCTTCACAGCTGCATGGGGCCTGCCAGTGACAGATGGCTCCATCAGCCCATGTGGAGAGTTTGGTGCCAGTATTGCAGAGTGTTGGACACTGATTGTGTCTCACATGCTCTTCTTTTTCCATACTCAGTTTTCAATCTAAACCTCTTATATCAGTGTATATGTAATGAACAGAAATGTCTCTGCAATGAGTAGAACACTAACCATCCTATTTACTCAGTGGCCATTTTCTTCTGAAGTTATGCTAAGGAGGAGAAGGTCAAATGCTGTCATAATGTTTGACTGCTGTTAAAATATGTTTTATTTCCAGGTTTGAAAATTGCATCAACATTCTCGATTGATCAGCTACTCGAAATGTATTGGATAGTGAAAATCTTGAGGCAAATTTGACAATCATTTTTGACTGGCAACTAAATCATTGATTGTCAAAACAGCTAACTGTAACATTTAACAAGTCCTTGCAAGCAAATCTGTTAGCTGGCGTAAACTAAAAAACGTTATCTAGCTAAAACATTACTGTATCAATTTGCCTTGTTAGCAAGCTAACTGTGCCATTAGCTAGGAATTTTCATCTTGCTATCATATGCCTGTCAGTGTGAAACTTCAATAATACGGCCGTAGCTACCAATGCCATTAGCTAGGAATTTTCATCTTGCTATCATATGCCTGTCAGTGTGAAACTTCAATAATACGGCCGTGGTTGAATGCTAATGTTAGCTATTGTCTACAACTTTGTTTTTTTGAGAGATATTTGGAGTTCTCCATGTCCACAGTCGTCCTCCTCCTCTGCATACTGTGGTCAGCTAGAGGACAGTTTGGTGCCACTTGTTGGAAATCACATTACTGCAGGATATTGATGCCATGTTGTACAGTCTATCAGAGCCCAGCTGATTCTGGGTTTGTGGTCTATCTCAATAGAATTTACTTACTCATTCCTTGTGTAAAATCTGACTTTATATTCTAATCAGCTTTATTTTGACTTTGCCAACTCTCCTGCAGTCAGTGCTGAGTCTTAGAAACAGTATGTTCAACCAACATAATAGACTGACACTTATTTAAAAACGAATTCTGACAGACCTATGAACCATAACATTTGTTTTTTTAAGAGTATTTTGGCCTTCATATTTGCCAAAATATCCTTCATTAACTCTGTTCCCCCTTTCAAATTAGTTTCTGTTTTGAGTATTTAAGTGAATTTTGTCACATTTTTATTCATCATGCAAGAATCCATTCGCAATATGAAAAAGATGCTAGTAGTCTTAAATACCTTGGACTCTTATTGTAGGAAGTACAAACCTTTTTGTAAATTAAAAATGTATATACACCTTTGTTCCGCCACACTGGAGCATTTTGTTGATTTCCTATCTCCTGTCTTTTGTCTAAGCAGAGCTGCCAGAAAACTGGACAGACACGAAGGAGACCCTGCTGGAGGGGATGGTGTTCAACATGAAGTACCTGGGTATGACTCTGGTGGGCCAGCCTAAAGGAGAGGATATGGCCTCAGCTGCTATTCGCAGAATTGTTGCCACGGTGAGTCACAGTCAGGTCCGCTTCAGACTCACACAGCCTTAAAAAATGGGAGATATATTAACTCCGACATTTAAGAGACACTGCTTGACAAGTCTTGCATAATTAACTTGTATGTATGTGTGAATATTGATGTTAGCAACATTGCATACATTTCAGTCTGCAAGGTCAGCGTCTTTGTTGCAGCGTGAAATTTTAAGACACAAGTGACATTGTGACGATTTCAATTACAGCGATGCTTTTTATAGAAATTCTCCTGTGGATTTGTGAAATTAACGCCTCAAACTAGAGTGCACATTATCAGAAAGATTTAAAGACTTTTTGAAATTTTAGATGTGATTCACCTCATTCTTTTGAACCAGGGAAATATGCATCTTCTCATATCTACATTACAACCTTAGGTAACTACAGACTTTGAAAGGATGCCTGAATTTTCATATAAAATGTCATTTATGGCTCATTTACTTCAGCTCAGAAAAAGTATTCTCAAGGTCTGAAAATGATTGTCGAATAATCCAGTTTAGTATTCATGTCAGTGTATCAGTGTGGACTTTAAAGTCGTACTGTAGCATGCAGGAGAAAGACTTCATTCCAAGGAAAAAAGTTTAGAATCTGTAAAATATCTTCCTGCCTTACTTTAACTTTTGTTGTTTTCCTCAAACTGTTATTGTCTTGGCATGTTCTTCAATGGGCTTCATGTTTTTATCAAGGTCATTTTGGCAGCATTGAAACCTAGCTGTTAAATCCAGGATTATCAATGGAAGCACATGTGCAGCAGTCAAAGCAGTGATATGAGGTTTACCTAACAACACAGAGCCAAACAGGGGATTTAACTGAACACAGTTTTCTGCATCCAATCAGAATGCTGTAAGTTTTTTCCAACTTAGATTGAAATCGATTGACAGTTTTCTGAAAACCTTCAGGTTCTAGATGAACAAAAACTCCAATTAATTGAGACGTTTTCATGCTTACATTCTCACACACATGCACACCCTTTTTCAGTGAATCCTGCCAACAATAAAAAGTCTATTCAGTTGGCTTTTTCTGCAGAAAGAAAAGCGTGGCACTGGCAGATAATCACAATTCTCCTGCTTCTTCATTACAAACTGAACCAAACCTAATGGCAGGATTAAGATTCACTTGATTTTCAACAGGGAAAAAAAAGACACTGTTGTGTCTGTCTGTTTCCTTGGAAACCAATCAACCTGAATGGGATTACTGAATACATTTATGACTTTTTCCATTTCCTACATGCTTCAGTCAGTAAATGATAAGACAAGACCAGGGGGGACCTGATGTATATGTGAGACGCTGAACTTGGCGTATCTCAGGCTGACAGATTGCTTTTTGCCTTGTGGCACAACACGAGTAACATGACAGAAGAAAATGTGATTGTTAGCAGCACTTCCTACATGAATGAGCTGCCATCGCACACTCTGCCTCTCTTATCATAATGATGGTTTTCCGTGTAGTAAGCGCAGTGCAGAGTGTGCTGTTCTCCTGGGCGTTTAGGCTGCTACACAATCTCAGCACCTTACCTGTTGTCCTTCAGAAGTCCTTTAGTTTTTGTTTCAGCACAGATCACTCTCCTTTTCATCTTCAAAGCCTCTCCCCTCTTAGCTTTTAGTTCACCTCCTGTCATAATGTAAGTACTCTGATGCAACACGAATGTAGAAATAGATGATGCAATCTTTGCTTTCTATATCCCCCATCTCGTCTTTCCCCTCTGCTTTCCTCTCACCGTCACTCTACTGATTCTTAACCTGATATCATCTGGCTGTGAAACTAAACTGCTCTCATTTGCCAGCTAATTGCACAGTAAGGAGGTCATTGTCATTGTCAACAGGCGCTCTCGCAGTCCGCAAGCTCAGCACTATATGGCCCTTTTTTCTGAAACTCCAGATGGAGCAGAGCTGCAGGGGGAGTGAATGGCTGCCAACCCGACCTCAAGGACTCATTCTGGCCTACACATAGCAGCCCCCCCCCCCCCCTTCCACTCTGTTCTGTCACCTTTTATAAATTCCCCACATTTCTGGGACAACTCATTCAAGCTGCTTATTTCTGCACAGCAACTGTCAACCTTGAGGGTTCTTGGTGTTTAATCAGATGTAAGATAATCTTTTATTTATGTCAGAGTGACAGGCAAGATCTGACTTCACCTGTGGCAAGATTTTCTCAGTCTGATTTTAATGTGTGTGTTTTCTTTTGTATTTCCTTTCCACAGGCCAGAGCCAGTGCAAAAAAGTTTCGGAAAGTAACTTTGACGGTCTCACCGAAAGGCATCATCATCACAGACTCGGAGACGACAGACCTCATAGAGAATGTCTCCATATACAGGTAAATAAAAGTGCTAAATTAAACGGATTTCAAATGGAAACCTGCACAGTGATTTTTCTGATTGAGACTAAGGCTCAGTCCCATTTCACCCCTACCCCTACCACTTAGCCCTACCCCTCGTTTTCGAGTGCCACTTTACCCCTTTGAACAGAGCTGCAAGGGCTAGCGGTGAAATCCTTCCCCTACGAAATGGGACAACCCTTCAAGAGCCTGATACGTCATCAGCCAACTGCAATGACGTTAAACGACGCGACGAAGTGTTATCAAAATACGGAAATGTCATGCACAAATTGAGAAGCAACAATGTAACGTTAACCAGCTGAGTTGAGCTAGCTAGTTAGCTATCAGCATACTACGAACAATTTTCTACATGCCTTTTCTGAAGAAACGGACCATAGTACTTTGGAACATCATTAAACTAAGATAATGTTAATGTTGTCATAATTTTCAGATCTCATAAACGATGGAAATACTTACATTTGTGCGTCTCTTTTGCCGTTGTCATTTTGCTGTTGATGATGCGCAGTGCATTCTGGGAGATCACTCTGTTTGGAGTGTGCCTCCGAGGAATCTTGTTTTAAAGGGCCAAGTAGCCCTACGCTTCACCCTAACCCTCCGCTGTAACAAGAAAATCGGGACACCCTACCCCTACACGTGAACGTGCAAAACGTAGGGGTAGGGCTAAGGGGTGAAATGGGACTGAGCCTAACACTCCAGCAGAGTGCAAATTTGACAAGACAAATTATAAGAATTTGTACCTTACCAGACTGCGCTCAGATCCCAGTTGAATTCAGATATTTTTAGACATGCTAGTTACATAGCACCATGTCACGGAGAAGCATTCTGTTCATTGCTCCATCTGTCCTGCTGTCTTTCAGTCTGCCAGTATGTCGGTCTGACTGAAGTAACTCAATATCAACAGGATGAAAATTATATGCAGACATTCATTGTTCCCAGACGATGAATCCTACTGACATTTAAGATCTTCTGTCTTCACAGTAGAACCACTAAGGGTTCATTGTTTTTATTTTAAGTGAAACAACTTGATATGGCTTGGATAGATTATACAATTATAATCAGGCATTCATGTCTGTTCCAAATTGAAAATCTTTCAGATCGACGGCCCACTGACCCATTTCTCAAGCACCAAGATTGGGTTTAATTTGTTGTCCAACATATCAGAATCAGAATCGGGTTTATTGTACATTTACACATTCAAGGAATTTGTCTTGGTGTATTGGTGCAAGAACATTTAACAAGGGAAAATGTATAGTAATGTATAGTGTTGGATAATTGTATGCTTAACATTAGCATGTTAGCATTGTCACTATGAGCTTTTTATAAGGCTGACAGAGAAGCATGCAGTGTGGAGGCACAATTGCTTTTTTATGTTGCAGATTTGAATGATTTTAAACTCAGTATAAGATAAAATAAGGTAAGACATAACTTTATTCATCGTAAAGGAAATTCTGGTGCCATTTTGCTCCAACATAACAGCACAAAATGATTAGTAATAGTAACACAAAAGAGCATCAAATACAAGAGATGTACAAAAACTTTTAGAGTAAAATAAAGTATAGATTGGATTGTTAATTGAGACCATGCCTGAATAGATGTACAAGTGAAGACACAAAGTACGTTTAGTACAAAAGTAATGCTGTTGTATTGATAGTGATATTCAAAGGTATGAAAAAATGATTCCACCAAATACAATGAATGTTTGATCTATGATATTGAATGTTATTTTACATGATAAAATAAAGTGATGATGGTGATGGTGTTTGGGAAAATAAAACTGCACATGACAATACAACATTCAAAACATAATATAGCCCAAGTTAGAAAGTAATAGCGCTTGTGATAATAAAGTCATTATTGCCCTTGATATTGGACATAATGTAGCCCAACATGGAAAAGCTATTCTGCCCATTACATATAGATTTTTAATGCACACAGTTCACCCCATTTCAAAAAGTCTTTTTCGAAATGTGATTTCAAGTTAGCGGTAATTGTTACTCGATAGATAGTCTACTTTAAAAAAAGAGTGTTCTTTGTATATCACAGTGAGAGTCCCACTGACCTCATTTACAGAGGAGCGCTGGCTTCATGCAGATAATTGAACATTTTTTTGCAGAACATTTAGAATTCCGTTCACTGAATTCACAGTGTAACTTAAAGTGTTATTAAAGTTACCTCCACATATTTATGCCTCACTATGAAAAATGGTTGAGCCAATCATATTCAGCTAACATGATTTTATTAAATGTGTTGTTCAATAAACACATATTGCGAATTTATTTATGTTTTTGGCATGAAACGATCATCACCTATGCCTGACGATGCTGGGGATCCTTCAAGTGAAGTCCTTAAGACTAAGAAATCAGCTTCATCTGATGCATCAGATACCCTCTATCTAGGTCACTCTCCCCTCTGTCCATCGGTTTGGCTCCTTTTGCACGATTAAACCACGATCTGCTCAGAGCTGTTGAGAGTCTCATGTTCGATCAATTCACTGGGAGACAATAATGTAAGGGCAGGAGGGGTTCGCTGTTCTGTTATTGTCTCTCAGCGTCAATGAAAGCTAACCCCTTTCAGTTACATGCTCAGCTCTCTCTTCCAAATCAGTGAAGTGTGTTGATTGAGATACGTTTGGCTGCTTTCCTCTCTCTGGAAAGCATCCTGTTATTTAGCCCCGGCGTCTTGTCATCGAGGATTACAGTCTAAATATCATATGGCTGGACTGTGATTACCAAACAGGCTGTGATATAGACAGGGATAAGTCATTTGAGTGAATCGGTGTGTGTGTTTGTGTGTGCGTTTGTTCGCATCCCCTTCTGATCCACCTTATCAGTGCTTACAGGCCACAGGCGAAGAGGAATCAGCCTTGGCTTTGATCTCCTCCTCTTCTCTCCTTCGCTTCTCCTCATCTCCTTCCCCCTTTCATTTTTACTTTATATAATAGATCTTTCTTTTCTGCTCTTATTAACATAAACAGAGCTATGAACCCAGGAATACCCACGACTAATTGGCCACTTTGAAACTCGTGCCGTCTATACTCCAGAGCAATGATAGTGGAGAGATTGAGGGGCCACATGCAGAGCTTGGGTTTACTGAGGATTGATTTTTTTTCTCCTTTTATGAGACCCCACCCCCACCCTCCTTGTAGCCTGTCTCCCCTTTTGCCCCTCCTTTCTCGTGTCTTATTTTAGTTGCACATAATCCATTTATTGGCCAAGAAAACAAGTGAAGTGTGAAAGACTGAGGATTCTCGGAGGATGGATCAAATGGACTGCTGATTGTGCATAACAAATAAGAGGGAGAAACAAAAGGTGTGTGTGTTTGTTTGTTTGCACATACTGCCTGTCCACACATGTATGGACTCATGAGCTTCTAAGTAGGCACCTCACACACAGAGTGTGTATGTAAATGTGTGTTTTTGTCGAGTTAATTGTGGATTCATAGTTAGTGGAGGTCGGGCTGTTTCCCTCAGGGGGAAGCTTAGTGAGGGTAGGAAACAGTCAGAAGATTTTTTGCATCGCTTTGGGAATGGGATCCTCTCAGGCATGACCCCCCCCATCCATCCACAACCACACACACACACACACACACACACATACTCCCACACCCAAACACACTGCATTATGATCCTGTTATTTACATTAAAGTTTTCACACTTTTATATGAGGATATTTAAATCAGCAGACTTTAAAACCGCTCTGCTCCAGACAGCACACTTCAGTTTACAGTGCGTCTAATTTGCAGCAACAGACTTTGAAATAGTTTTATTATCAGCTTGAACTTCCAACATGAGCAGTACTTCCTTGTAGCACTGCTGCAGGTCAGACTGTTGGCAGGGATTAGCCTCAGAGCTACACCAAGAGATGTTTTTACTCACAGGGTGGCAAAACACAAAGTGTGAAAATATTTCAGAGCTGGCAGATGTAGTTAAGTTATAAACACAGATAAATGGAAGGAAAGTGTAATTTAGAGCAGATCTGGGAAGAAAAACATCTGATCATTTCTATATGTTGACTTCAGAAAAAGATGCTTGAGTCAAAAATAATTGGAGTACTCATAAAATTGTCCCCCACAGTTTGCTTAGAAGAAGGTATTGAAAGCAATGCTTTGACAAGTCAGGAATGGGACTCATCATCTTTCCTCGCTACATCTCAGCCTTCTTATCATCCGGTATGTAAACAAATATTTGTTATTTGTGAAAACATTTTCTTTGGAACACAAACAGGAATAAGTATTGGTATCGGCCAAAACAAAAGAGATGAGATTACGTTTTTGTTGTCAAATAAAAAATGGGAGCATCCCTTAAAAAATGTAGATGTTGGTCCATGATGAGAAATATGATCAAGAGGTGAAATTGAGCTCGGCTTAGATTAGTATAAGTACTGAAAAAGGGAGAATACCTCTTTTATCTGTTTGTAAACATGTTATAATGTGAACTTAAAAGATTTACAGGTGGTGCTTCTGTAGGTGTATTTGTGGCATTATCATGGGCTTAGGCAGGCTAGCTGGTTCCCCACTTCTTCCATTCTTTATGCTAAGCTAAGCTTAGTCACTCATAGCACTAGCTCCATGCACAGACATGATAGTGGTATTGTCTCATTTACCTTTTACTACAGAGTGTTTAAGTGTATGGGGAAAAAAATCTCAACATGTCGTAGCTCAGAATATATAATATATGGTGTTATTTTTGTAACGGGATTATACACAGATTTGTGACTAACTGGATCAGTAGACAGTGACTTGTTTGATTTTCAATATTGACTAGATTTTAAGTCCAAAACTGTAAATCAAAATAACTAATCTAATGAGGCTGACGATTAGTTTAACTATTTCTTTGTCCTGTATAACCATAGAGACAGTGATCTTTGCATATCCCTATGCGCAGCACATTGTGAGGTGTCGAGCCTCCATCTGGACTGGTGTTACTGATTCATATTCTGACGGGAGCTCTGAGAGTCCAAACAGCATTTCAATCCGAGTAACACAAACGGCTGAAAGATAACTGACAGTCCACCTGGTAATGAGGCTCCATGTTCTGACACATTGTTAGATCTGTGAGATGTGTCTGTCAGATTCTTAAACAGTGTGTCTGAACATTCATGGAAATATTTAACCATTTTCTGTTTGAATTTTCAAATTGTTCTCATGTTCCTTTTCCATATTTGAACTTAAGATAGAGTGAAAAGTTAAACAAACGTAGTGCATTGTTAAACAGCATATACCTGCTTTATTCAGTGTTCACACAGGCTTTGATGTGTGACGTTCTACTGAGGCTTTGTACTGTAAATATTTAAATATTTCTATTGATATTCCCTCGCTGCTGCACAAACAGCGGTGCTCGACACAGGGAGGAGATCAAAGGCTCGAGTCCACCGAGCCTCTTTGGAGATATGATGCAGACTGACAGCTCAGCTGCTGTTGTTCATGCTTAGTGAAAACGTCGCCACGCTGTCAATTATTTTCTTCTGCTTTTGTTTCAAGCTCGAGGATTGTTTCGTGAATATGATCCATTGTTTGGTTGGCAGTAATTAATTTCTTGTATTCTAGTTGTCGTGTGATGAGTTGAATCTGCAAACACAGGGATTTTGAGGAGTTCTTTATACACACGCACGCACACACACACACACGCACACACACAATTCTAGCTCTTGTTAACAGGAGAAAACATAATTTTCACAATATTCAATGTTCAAGTTTGATGGTAAACACAGTTCAATGAAGAAAATTCCTGCTGAGGTTTTATCCTCACAGGCGCTGAAGTGCACTGACCTATTTGCCTATTTCTCTTCTGCCTGCAGCTGTATGTTATGGGACATCTAACAACATTTTGTGGAGAATGGATAGCAACTGTTGTTGGGATGTATAAGTATAACTCTGCCTCAGAACTCTCTCTTGTGTCTCTTTATTGAGAATAAGAGGGAAGAGTCTGCTCATTCCTAAACGTTGACTCTTTTGGCTGCATTATTTATCTGTCTGTCTGTGATTACTTGTAGAAAGAAACCTTTGTGGAAACTTTAAATTGACTTTCTAGAAAATGTTCAAAGATGGACCTTTCGGATCGAACTGTGATAAGTTCGAAATCACATCAGTGGAACTTCTTAAATAGCTTAAAAAATAGATATTCTTTATTGTTACGCCCCAAAGCATTGACTATCCCTCATCATCGCTCTATAATCTTTGTGACAAGCCCACAAATGCTCAACCATTGCTGCAGTTTCTGACTTAATTTTCATAGAAATTGTGCTGCTGCCAATGAGACTGAACCATTGTATAGTATTTAATTATTATCTTATTATAATAATGAATGCACAGAATAAATCAATTTAGTGCATGAACTCTGCAAAGATGCAAATCCTTGACGTTCCACAGAGAGAACTCAAGTTCAGGTTGTGAAGAATATAATGGAGAGAAAGTAAACATCTCAATAAGAGGATAATTAAGTTTATATTAAGCACGTTGGTTATATCACACTTGTTGTCTGAAGTTAAATAGGCCACCCCTTTCAACTTTTTCTCCGCTGATTTTTCTGCAATTAAGGTCCAAATAGAAGCTGTATCACGGAGGAAAGAGAGGGGGGAAATACAGAGGCTGGTGTCAGGGGCATTACAATGTGGGTCATGCATCAGCCAGCAAACACTGAGAGGAAAATGTGAAGGCTTGCATTTTCATGCTTGTTGTTTGATGGAATAAATTGCTGCACTTTTTAGTGCTCCTCATTGAAGCGGGGGCTGCCGATGAGTGGCTGCCAGCTGCAGATGTTTTTTTTTTGGGATACAACGTATAATTTTGAAAGATAGTTTAGACGTCAACATGACAGTTACAGCAGTCCTGTGGAGTCTTCAATCACTGCTGATCACATGCAATGGGTGTCTGAATCCAATCGATGCCAGGTGATTAAGAGACAAACAACGACTTCTGTCAGTGTAGCAGAATTTTATACCAAGCGAAACGAGGGTCAAATGCACCCAATCTTGTCCTTGTCCTTGCTCATTATAAAGGTTGTGTGTTTAATTAGAGTAACAAAGGTCAGGGGTGTCGCTCTGTGGCTCATTTACACGTCTATTTAAAGCCACAAACATGACGCGCTCTGCTGGTTCAGGTAGCAGCCTCAGACTGACACACAGGCTGACTCCAGATCAATACGGCTTCTAACAGCTTGGATAAAATCTGGCAAAACAAATCCATCGGATCAGCGAACCTATACAGGCCTTTTTTTTTTGGGGTGGTGGATTTGGTCAAGATTGGTTTTAGATAACCATTGAATGTAATAGGACATGGAAGGCAGTCATTCAAATGTCTTGAAACTAGAAATAAGATCGAGGTGAGATTCAGTGTGACTGCTGGGAATGAGGTCTGAAGTGCTTTGAAGTCACAGCAGAGATCGATTCGTAACTCAAAGATTTTTCCATTTCCCGCCGACACGAGAAATGCTGATATTTCAACACGAGTAGCAATATATGACGTGACTGTCAGAAAGTTTATTTCAGACATCTGATTTCCGGCAGTATCACAGGACTTTATGTAGTTGTCGCAAGTGAAAAAAAGAAACCTGAATGTAGAGAATTTAACGAAAGTTAGCATAGCCCAATCACAAATGTGTTTATATTTGATTATTTGATGGCGACAGAGCATTTAATGCCACATTCCAGAGTTAGCATCTTTAGTTATTTCGTATTGTCCTCCAATATCATAACCCTTGGACCTTTTGGATCAGATGACTGTGTTGAAAACTTAAATCCACAAAGCACTTGTGTCTACATTTGTGAAAAATGTAGTATTAAACACACTTTATGTGAAAAAATGGAGTACTGAAGAGCCCAGCCAAAGCTTCAAACATCTCTTGTGGATGTCACTGCCGCTCTTGTGTCTCATTCTCCACCATCCCCAGCTGTGGGACTTCATCAGCATAATACTCATAACAACTGCTTTCATCCAGCCATGATTAGTTAGCTTATGCATATGCAAGAGGTTGAGGGTTGAAAAGTTATGGCCCTGTATTGACATATACGCTGCGTTGCTTCCTTTTGATATATGAGTTGTGATGGAGAGTGCAGGCAGCCAGCTAATGCACAGAACAGGATTTGTCTTTGTTTGCATGCATGTCATATAAATAAATAGGATGTTTGCCTTAAGACGTTTATGTCATAAATTGGTTCCTGTCCGCTGCAGTGTCTCATTTATCATCATAAACGCAATAATGTCAGTGGGATTTATAGTGTTGCTGAATGCAATAATACTTCTTTGTGTTCTCGTGTTCTCTTTTCCAGAATCTCTTACTGCACAGCTGATAAAACTCAGGATAAGGTCTTCGCCTACGTCTCCCAGAGTCAGTTCAATGAGACCCTGGAGTGCCACGCATTCCTCTGCCAGAAGAAGAAGATCGTATGTGATCAGACACTTTGAAATGGGTGTATTTATGTTTGTATTTTCTTGATATGTGGAGTAAAAACTTGCCTTTTTTTTGGACTGTGTGCATACAATGGCACCTGCAACACGCATGAATGTAGATGGTGTGTGGCTCCATCTTGTGGCTGATTACCCCACAGCTCACACGATTGCTCTGTATGTTAGTGAAAGCTTTTTAGATCATCTGCATGAATACTAACCAAAAGAGTTTAAAAAAACGTTTGTTTTTTCATTGATTGATCTCATCGTCACAGCAAATGGTAAAATAATCAGTGTAAAGACGTTAAAGCAAACATTCTTGACCAAATGTCATCACAACTGTTCATTATGTTTTAAATGTTGCCTTTTGTGTTTCAAAACTGTGTTCATTTTCCCTTTTACCCTGCAGGCTCAGGCTGTGACATTGACTGTAGCTCAGGCATTTAAAGTAGCCCTCGATCTGTGGGAGGTTGCTCAGGAAGGTGAGTCGACTTAACAAAGGGAGGGCGACTGATAACAAAGATGAAACCTATTCTTACTAGAGGATTCATTTGGTTTTCTTTTGTGTTTTTTTTTCATGTCTGCAGACAAAAGTAAGAAGGCTCGGACCTGCTGTTCCTGTGCAACAAGCAACGGGCAGGCAGAGACGGCTGACCCTCAGTGTGTTCCAGCAGGTGTGTGTGTCTGATTGTGTTTATCCACAGTGTGCCACAGTATGTTTTATATATCCAATGACATGGAGCTTACCGTGCTGGTTGTTAACAAAAATATTTAAAGATGGTTCAATATCAAAGTCTGACATTCCCCAGCTAATCCTGTGTAACTGTAGCTAGATGGTTGTCTTGGTTACAAACAATCAATACTGTGACCAAATGCTCATGACCACAATAGTTTCTAAAAGGATTCATTAAATACTAATAAATAAAGAAATCAAGTTAAACATCTTATTAGAACTGATTCTATTGGTTTAAAAATGTGAAAGGTAATCTGCTGCACATTTAGAGTAAGTACTTTTAGCTTCTTCTAAATTCCTCCAGATGTAATAATCCTCTTTAACAGTTTTATATAAACATGCTAAATTAAAGCTTCTGTATTCATCTGCATAATGATAATCATTAAATGACCTTTCTGGTTCTTGCCTGCGCTCAACAGCCAGACTAGTAATTTTATAGTTTGACACTGAACCCTCTGAAACACCAATTAAACGGCCGTCAATCACGTCCACGACAAATCGGCCAATTATACGCCACTCATTAGTCATTCAGGGGAGCAGGAGATTTTTAAGACCCCTCCAATGGCCTGACATTTATAGGTCAAAATGTTTTTCTGCTCCTTTTTGGTGTCAAAGGCTCCGCAAAAAGAGGCTTAATCAACCACTCAGGTTGTTGTTTGCTGGCTTTTCCTAATTCTCTCCATTAAAATGTGCTCCGCTTCCTGCAGTAGAGTCGAAGGGACAGAAAGATGTGTGATGTGAAAGCCTCAAGGACCTCAGGAGTAATCCCGCACTGAGAGATGGATGAAAAGATTTACATTCAGAGAGCAGGGAGTGCCACAGGCTGAAGAGTAATGTTTGTGCAGCAGACTGAAAACTGACAAGTCTCCCCTTTTCTCTTCTCTGTTCTGTGTTACCTCACTCCTCCGTCAACTCGCCTGCAACCTGACAACTCCGTCAGATCCAGAAACACACAAGTCTGTCGGGATGGAGGAGAAGCTGCGGAGGCCCTTCTTCTCCGCCTCCCTCAGCTCGCCTTCACCTCGTAGTAACCCGACAAGAAGGAGACCAATCAAACACGACTCCTGGGTAGGTCACACCATCCGCATTCAAACTGCTGATCGGATTCAAAATTGTGTTTTCAAACCTGTTTTATGGTTTTTGTGTTATTTTATAAATCACAATATCTTTGTCTTTCTCCTTGTATGGAAAAGTCTTCATGCTTTTAACTTGCTTTGTTTTCTATCAAGATAGTACTATCACATTATCTTCAATAATGATTAAAAAATAAGTGAATTTTTAAGTTGTAAGTTAAATGAAACCTGGACATCTCGTCGTTTGGGGAATTTAGGACATTATATGTAATCTGGATGTCATTTCCACTTCGAGTCAATATTGACCAAAACAAGATTTAGATAACTTTATTGTGTTGACAGATTTCTTACAGTGATGAAAGAATTCACTGCAGAGTATTTATTATTTCAGAAAGTCATGAATTAGTTTACATATGGCCCGGCTGATAAATCAGAGTGAAGTTATGTTAGCTAGCTTTAGCATGATCCTATAACAATGACATTTACTTAATTTAATTCACAATGAAAACATGTTAAGAGGGGTTTACTGTGAACAATAAAATCTAACTCTTGCAGACTATATGCTGGGGGAGTCTTTTATTTCAGTTTTATTTTGCAGTAATCGGAGCACTTTGTCGTGTCACCTTTCGTTTAAACCCGAAAACAGGCAGGGCCAGTTTTAGCCCGAATCCGGATCCAACAAAGGCTACAATATTTCATTCTCTAAGTCTAGCTGTCTTCTTCAAGTTCTTCAGAGACCGGACCTGGAGACCACGACTTGAGCACATAAAAGCTTTATTCATCTTTACAGAATCCAAAAGCAGTGAGCCCCTCAGCTGAAGGAACTAACACAATCATCAAGAACCTTTCTTTATAAACCCCTCGGTGAAGGCGTGGAGAAAAGCTTCCCTACGCCTTTTTCTTTCATTCCCTTTGATTTAGTGTGATTAGTGGGACTTTTGTTTTTTTAATAATCCGTAGGACATAATGGTGTCCGTCATCTGATTCATCCTTTTTTTTTTAAGAAAGGTCTTATCAGCCTCTCTGTCCAGGTGCACTTGTTACAATTTTTCCTTGGTACTTTCCAGTAGAGCTGTCATCGTATGCATTTGTGCTCATCCTTTCAGAGCAGGGACTCTCCAGGCTGTCATCTTGGCCTGGGATTTTACTCTCAGTGCTTCAGCTTTATCTATGTTGTACAAGTGCAATGTACATTTCTCATCCTTAGTGGATTATGTGAAATGTTTATAATATGCAGTACACACTGTTTAGCTCTGTACTTTAATTTGTAGTTTATTTAGACACAGAGTCTACTAAATAACATATGATAACTCATGAGCACATGATACATGTATTGATTATAAGAAAGAGACGCACATGTCTACAAGGGAAGACACTACAACTTCCATTCTATTGTAAGAATTTTAAATGTTTGTACTGCCAATCTTATCATTCTCCATCCTGGTGTGAACTTACAAATACCTAACACTAGATGTCGCCATATCATTAAGAATACCTTTTCTAAAGAATGATCTCGCACACATTCATCTACCTTTTTTTACATAGTTTTCCCTGATATGATTTTATTAATGGGGGGAAATTAAGCTTATTTAGATCAGATATCATCAGCTTGTCTGCCTTGATTCTAAATGCTCACCTCTTTGACTTAGTTTGTGGTGTTAGCCTTACAGAGGGCTGGATAACAGATTCAATGACATAGTAGTTTAAGTATGCACTGGACAGATTGAAGTCATACATTAGAACAATGCACTAACATTTAAATTGGGTTGATGACCAGCCTTTTCCTCAAACTGGAGCAGGGACTTACTGTAGTGGAAAAAAAAAATCCTAATCCTAACTTAAAATAAAGGGACACAAATGCATTTTGAAATGTCTGACCCTTCTGCTTATTAATTAATCTGTGTGCCACTTCGATGAAATTAGTTGTTAGAAACAGCTGACTCGGCTGAAATGGCACACAGTCAAGTTTGTAATTTGAAATAATTTATGCATGCATTGATTTATATTGTCTATGTCCCAACAGGACGTGGATGATGGACTGGATGATGCCTTCTCGAGGTAACCTTTACAAATGACTGCATGTTTGCTGAACTCTCGAAGTACACTCTTTAATGTACAACAGGAGACAGGATTTTTATTTTGCACTGAATTCTCAAATATTCCCTTCAAAGCAAACAAACACATTTATGTTGAAGCTAGCTCAAAAAGAGGACTGATCCCCCGTTTGTATCCTGTCAAGCACTTTGATTGGCTGTCAGTCACACTGAGGGTGATGGTCAGCTGTCAGAAACCTTTCACACTATTTTAAATAACAAAAACAACATTGGACACAGTGACTGACAGTATTTTTTTTATTGAAATTCACACTTAGAAACAGACACACACAGTGACATGCAGCAGTCTCCTTTTCTCAGAGTAATCCATGAAACAAGGAAACGTATGAGAACAGCTGTCTGAAGGTTACAGATTAATCAACACTGTATTGATTGGGTAACTTTTGGTGATTGAAATCCGTTCTGTTGAATTCATCAGTGACTGATGAGTAGTTAAAAACAATTTGAAAGAAATGATTGAATAAATAGAGATAAGTTCTTTGCTTTCTGTGGACAAAGGAAGTTAAAAAGAAAAGATTAGAGAATGTTAAAAAGAAACTGAGAACAGAATCATGTGCCAAAGATCATCATTCTGTCAGGTCAAAAACATTTTCCTGAAAGTTTTTCTTTTCAAATCATTGATATTCCATGAATGAATTGACATTGCATTAATCATTTTCAGTGAACTCTTTCTGCAGCATTTCCTGGTATGCACCTGTTTTCGATGATGCTCTCGACTTACCTCTTTTCTTTACAAGGCTTGTTTATTAGTTTGTTTTAGTTGTTACATTTTGCTGCATTACAAAAAAATGAACACAACCTATCACAACTAAGCTAAGCTAATTTACTTTTCTGTTGAAGTCATCTGTAACTATAGTGAACAAGAGTCTGGACTCTTGTGAACTCACTCTGTCACTTTGAACCAGTGAAGGAAATAGACCTGACGCGCACTTCCTTCTCTGCCGACATGATGGCCACCTCTCCTGACAGAGAAGCCAGAAAGCTCACTGCATCAACACTTGATCACAGAACTGATATCACAGTGCAACAATTTCCATTTTCTTTGTAAGTGTGACAGTGTGTGAAATTGTCATTTCATGACTGTGAGATTTCTGCAGAGAGAGGCTGCAGTGTGAGACTCGGCTCATAAAGGTGTGATGACAATAACTATTTTTGCATTATAACTGCTGATGCACACACATGGACACATAGAGGAAGTGTTTAGTGTTGTAGTTTATTTCTGACACAAACAAACATGATACTTTTACCCTCAAAACCCATCCAAACTCAGAATAACGCCCTTTTATTCACAACAAACTGGTAGCACTGAAGTCCAGAGAGTGTGTGAGCCCTCTGCACAGCCCTGCAGTGTCTTATAGAACCAACTGATGTGGGTGCATGTGTGTGTGTGTGTGTGTGTGTCTCCTGCAGAGCAGTATTATCAAGATCAGCAGTGGGATGGAGCCCCTCACATTAAACAGAAAGCTTCTCATTAGCTTGTCTTGTCTGTGGCTCACAGATCGGGGTGTTAGCCTGAAGTATAAAACGCTTAGTTAAAGTAAATGAGAGGCAGAGATTAAAAATACAGAATGTGGAAGCTTGCTCGGGGTGAAGGGAGATCAAATGAGGAAGGCAGATCATCACCCGCGATGTTCTCAGCAGGGATGAGGAAATGCTGACCTCAAGTCAGGAGTGTGGATGGTTGTGGATTTGTGGAACACTTAGAGAAGAGACAAATTCGGAAATGCTAGAGGAATAGCTAAACGACTTTTAGAGGATTAGAGCAAACTTGCTCTGCAGAGGTCAGCATGATGTGACGCTCAGCTGTGAAGATTGCACAAATGTTAGAGAAGATCTGTCCTGAAACAACAAGGACTCAGGATGACATTGAGTTGTCACGGCTCGCTGTGACACTCCTTTGGTGTTGCATAATACATTTGGTAGTGCTTTTAGTTCAGCAGCAGTGGCTTGTTGTTGTCTTTGTCCCTGGAAACCTTTTTCAGTACTCAGATGGAAACATCTTTGACAATTTGATAACAGATTCAAAGCAAAAGCTACAATGCAAAGTAAAAAAAAAAAAAATTCTGCAGAAAAAAAATTCTGCAAAAAAAAAAAAAAAAATAGAGCATTAAAGTGTTCTGCAACATGTGAATTGATCTGTATTTGGTTCTAAGAAGGGAGCTTAAATAAAGCAGAGTGACCTCTTTCTACCCAAAGATGAATCTTTAGATTCTTGACTCATCCAAAATCACTCTGACATTTACTGTCTCCTATTTTTGGAGAGAAAATGCAAATGTATTTATTTCGTGTACATTTTTTAAACTTTAAGTTTTGTGTTTCTCTCTTCTACTTTGTTTCAGCTTCATTTAAGAGTGTGTGAATTTAAAGTTCCCTCATTGGCCAGTTTTTATGTCCTTGCATTGGTGTTAACTTAATTTCTCTATAGAGCTTCTAATTTGGCGCTAGCAGTGCTTTATATTGCTCTTAAATTGAGCTTATACAAAAGCAGTCAAACCACGTCAGTAGACTCATTTTTAATGAGGACTTTGAGCATGGGTCAGGGTTTAGGCCTTTGTGAGGAATCTAATTGTAAGAGAAGTAGAAAATGATTCAAACAGAAGCTCTGTGAGTACAACCTTTACACCTGGACTTAATTAAACGGTTGATTTGTATTATGGATTTCTAAATGAAAGGAGACCTTTGAGGAAAGAGGACTATTATGTAAGTGGCAGCTCGGTGCTGAGGTGTTTAAATAATTTAACCTCATCTAAATGTTATGAGCTCTTTTTTTGTGTCATTTTAACCTTCTCTGAGTGCTTCTTTATGCACGATAAAGAGACACAGACTGCATGCTCTTAGAGTTCTTTGTGTCTTTCCTCTAATACTCTCCTAGTAAGAGAATCTGAGTATTTCCAAATAATCACACCTTTACAGTTTAACTGTGTTTCCCTAGTCATGATGTCCTCTTTCTCTGTCTGAAATGCAGCAACATGGAGGTAGAAGAGATGGACACCGGTAAGTTTACACGATCCAAGTCTTATTATCATGCTTTGCACTGCACGTTGCCTGAGGCCTGATTTAAAAAAACAACACTCAGTCCTGTACAGTCCCATCTCATCTGCAATGAAACTGACAGATTAGAAAAAGCAAATTGTCTTGATAACTGTTTCACATCCTTGGAACCTGTTTTTTAAACGGGCTTGTCCCAGGAAACCTTTCCATTTGAATCACTACATGTAGTTTTTTAAAATTAAACTCCAAACTGTGCAGGAAGTACACTTGTATACCGTGATGTAGCACAGATTCTCAAACCTGGATGGGGGTGTTTTCTACTGGTCCCTCCCCACATCTACAGCTATTCATTCTCAGCCTCCCATTTCAAAGCCCCCTGTGGAAGCCACATCCAAGTTATTGAACCTTTCAAATATACCTGGAATATCAATAAAACAGGCCAGATGCTTTAAACGCACAGAAAGGCTGAGATGTGGGAGCCGGGTTAGGACAAAATTAGTTAAACTGTCTCTGTTCAAATTATTCTTTAGAAGATAAAAGGCAGACTTTAAATGAACAGAATATAGACATTATAATCTAATGTGGTTTCTGTTAGGAAAAACTGATTTTTAAACCTTGCCTACATTTGAAAATGTGTGTTTGCACCTGCTCACTCTTCACATTACCCTTAAACATGTTCAGTCATTTCAGAAAATACAATAAATGTAATCCTCACATGCTCATGTGACATTTTGTCCTTTTTTATTCCAGCTTTAACTATTCAACAACTCAATACTTACTGTCTTTGACCTCTGTAGCAATGTGACTTTTCTCTCTTCCTCTTTTTTTGTTTCAGACTGGCCGAGTCCTGCGCCGAACCCATCTTTGACAATGCAGCTATGAGCCCCTCAGGAGCTCTCCAATCACAGTCCTTTGTCTATCCACAGCAAAGACTTGGAATAACAGAAGCCAGCAATGACTGCCCAACTTACAGCACCACTGAAATTAGACAGAAATCTAGCACAGGTCCCAAGATCAACAAAAAAAATCTGAAAAAACCCCAGAAAAAACATTCAACACTGGAACAGGGAGAAAACGCATCACACTCCCCTGTGCACAAACCTGAACCAGAGAGGCTGTTTGATATTCTGTGGCTGCTGCTGAGGAGCCCGAATGGAAACCCTGATATTATAAACTGCTTTCTCTGTGAATGCCTTCTTGTCAACACACACTCCATTCAGTATAGACAGCCGTCTCCTGCCATTTTCACATACCCCAAAAACTGCCAGATGAAAGATGAATCATGTGTGACAACAACACTGCGAGACAAGAAGAAATACATATTTCTACTCAGAGATGTAAAGACCAGGATGAATGCCAACTTCAGAATATCCTTCTTTAATCAAAGTTTGTACAAAAATAGTCTCTGTTTCTGAACATCAGGATATCGATTTGAGTGTAAATAAGTCTGTCATCCTTCTGAAATCATAAGAGTTGTCTAATTGTGTTGTTTGCTTGATGGAGAAACAGCTGCCATCCAGTCACTGGAAAGTCTTTAAAATCATCTGGAAACTAGTACCATTTATCAACCATGATGTTGGATATGTTCACCATTCACTTTGTCGTGCTGATTTCACCATTTAAAAGGAATGTGAGATGGTGATAAGAAATGAAGGCCTACAGTCATATTGCATGTGTTTGTCATTTTTTTATTTTATTGACTGAACCATAACTTTGTCACAGACGAGGCTGGAATCAACCCTACAGAGATGTTTCTAAAAGATGAGGGCATAGATCATGTCAGAAAACATACATATGCTTGTTTTTTGTAGCCAAGAAAATATAACTACAAGGACAGCTTTCTTTTTGACTCAAACACTTATGATAAAAAATCTATTCAATATTACCTTCAAGCTGCAAAATTCAAAACCTTTGCTAGAACTACACATTGATGTTTAAAGCAGTACTCCTCTGAGTTAATCATACACTTTAAAGGACACATATTATTCTCCTTTTCAACCAGTTTAAATAAGTCTCAAAGCTCCCCAAAACATGTATGTGGAGTTTCTTGTTAAAAATCAACTCTGATCCTGTGTTTCATCATGCCTGTATACTGCTCTATTTCAGCCCTGCTCAGAACAGACTGTTTCTGTGTCTGTAGCTTTAAATGTAAATGAGCTGTGTCTGACCACGCCCCTCTGTAAGGGATTGGTTGGCTCGGTCTTTCTTGCACCATGTCTTCTTGTTTACGGTGAGAAGGCAGACTCAGAGGGCAGAACAAACACCTAGCTGTGGGAGTGTCACCCACCCGGGGGAGGGCATACTGCCCTTTGTGATGTCAAGAAGGGAAAAATCTCCAAACAGCCTGTTTGAGCACACATTTTCTGAAAAGTGGAGCAGGTGAAAAACAGAGAGGATGGAAATCTCATCATTAGGTGGGTTTGTAGACAGGCTAGGGACACATATGTGTTACAAAAACATGGTTAAGTGTATATCCCATAATACTGTTGTGACCTTTAATAGACTGGAGAAACTCTAATAAGACCATTTTAAAATGCAATAGATTAAAGCAGCAGTGGCAAAGCATGCTCGCCTGCAAAAATAACAACCCCAAAACAACAAATCCACCGGTTCCTACATTTCCCATTATGCAACTTGATGGTGTCTTGACTGACCTCATCAAACAGATCTGTATATCAAGCTCCACCGTCTTAGATGTTTAAGTCAGGCTTTATGTTAAACATGATTTTAGTACAAATAAGATAAAGAAACCTAATAACATCACTATGAAATTATTAAGATTGTATGTAAGGTTTTAAAATGTCTTTATTTTTGCCATGAATTAAAATTATATATCAAATCTAGAATGGGAAAAAAATAATTCACACAGCAAAATAGATAGATTAAAAAATACACTAAACTATTCTGCAAGCCAACAATAATCTGTTTTCAAAATGTGAAGAAATTGCTAACCCTGCACTCGCCTGCTTTTTGTGAATAGATCCACTTTTATGCAACATTGTGTTTGTAATATGAAGGAAAACACAACCTTCCTCCTCGAGCACAACAGCAAACCTTACTCTTTCAGAACCATCCTGATATTTCTGTAACAATCACTTTCATCACTGTCTTACTTAAATATATGATATAATTCTCCAACGTAGCTCATGTAACCAACACATAACGACTACTCTCGATGCAGTCACCTCCTCATGCGGCCAGCTGTCACTGTACATAGAGAGGATGTTACTCTGAGAGAATAACAATGATGTGAGGTTTTAACCATGACTGTAAAGCAAGGCCACACTATTAGAGTAAAGAAAGATATTTCCATACGCCGTATTTTTTCAATGTCAAAGCTGTGCCATCTATGTGTGTATATTGTATCATTATAAATGAAGTAGGAGGAATAGATCAGGGCCTTCACACAGGTTGTATTAGATAACTATGACTCTTATTATTGAGATCTGACTGTGTAGATGCTTGTATGTTTTGCATTAGGGTTAGACGGTTGGAAAATGTTATCGTATCTTTTTTTTTTTACTAATTATCAGCCCATGCACAGAGAATAGGACAAATGTATTTGACTTTACATGGACTGACACAGCTCACCTTTTCCTCTCTTCACTGTAATGTGTAGAAGTACACGTCCTTTGTCTAAAATCTTATTACAGACCAAATGCTGCTCCGACTCAGCAAATGATTTTATCCCCCACTATGATAACGTTCACAGTCGAGGATATTATATTGTCCCACCCATCTGTCTGAAGGGTCCTTCTCTCTGCAGTCATAGCATCATGACTGAGAACACCGGGCTGGAGTGGGGTCTGTGTTGTCATGACACCCACTGCCAAATAATTGGTAGGCTTATCAGGTTACGCCATGAAGCTTAATTGCATTGTTTTCTCTCTGCCTGGCTGAAATGCCAGCTCTGTTGCATATTTTAAAGACAGCTCTGCATCCTCTCTTAGGATTTCATAGATAGCCCCCAGTGTGTCTGTTAGCCAGTTTTTTGTTTTTTAACATTGACTGTGAAGTTCAAGGTCAAACTGCAGTCTATTTTTTCTGCCTTCCTTTTCTCTCTCAGCATCTTTTCACATGAGTGAAGATGTTTAAACCACCCCAACATTTTCTGACCTTTTTTCCTCCAACATTGATTGAGCATTTGATTCATGTGAAGATACTGAAGCATCTGCTGAATCAGAGATATTGAGTGGTATTTGGAGACGGGCAGCTGCCCAGGAGCTCGGAAGCAAGTTTTAGTTTTTTTATAATGCAACAAAAAAATACATTATTAAAATACATTTAGTCATAAGATTAATGTTGGAATTTCTTGACAGCTTACCACAAGTCGGATTCGTATCAAATGCAGAGATGTTTACATGGTACTAAAGGTTAATACTATTGAATTTAGTCTTCATCCAGACTTTTCCATTTTCAGTTGATTTTCAAGCAAAAAAAAAATCAAGGTCTAATTTGATTCTGCAGTCGAACCTCTCGATCTCAATTTAGAACAATCAGTCCCTCTTTTAATGATATTATGGCACCTTTCAATCTTCAGGACGACACAGACTCCTTATAGTTTCTGCTCATGTAACCACCTTACTGTATGCAGCACTTTCAGATTCCCTGCATATCTCCAGTAGCTGCAGCTCTTGGGCGCAGCTGACAGTTTGCCTTCTGAGAGAGGGTGTCAGACCTGCACTCGGAGGTACAACATGCCAATTGGAGTCTGGAGTGCACTGACTACAAATGAGTCTGTGTGGGGTTTGAGGCCAGAAAACAATTGAGGCGCAAATTCAACTGGAAAAAAAAGTGGAGAATTGTCAGATGAGCTGTCATTACCTGAAACACACTAACGTTTACAGTGTAGGTTTACTTTTCAATCAAGGTGCTTATTTGTTTTATCTATGCAATCAGTGGGTTTCCAACAGTGTTGTGATGTTATTATGAAAGCAATTGGTGTAGAAACCACAAGTGATCGTCATAAGCGGAGTAAAGAGTGTACATAATTTGTAAACCGTTCTGGTTTGTAATGTATTTATGCATAATAAAAGAGTTTGTACAAAACTTTTACTGCACTCAACTGGAATGATGTCAATCTCTGTAGATAGTAAAGACCTGGTTTTGTTAAACTCCAAGGAAGCCTCTTTTTCAAACAGCTTATTGTAGATATACAGTTTGGGATTAAGAAGTGTCAGACGATAAAATGCAATGTATCTTTTTGTTGAAAATCCATTTACAGTTGTGTTCAAAATAATAGCAGTGTGTTTAAAAATGTGAGTAAAGCTCAAAAATCCTTATAATAGTTTTTATTTCCTGCGTTGGGAACACTGCACATTATATTCTACATCAATACATGAAGAAAAATGTATCAATATTTTAATTACTTTACAGAAAATGAAGAAAAATGAATATTGGGCTGTTCAAAAAAATAGCAGTGTCTGCATTTTTCATTAGAAACTGAAATATTTACTGTATAAACTGAAAAATCTTTAGGATTTAGCATTCCTGTGAATCACTGGACTAATATTTAATTGTATAACCACGGTTTCTGAGAACTGCTTCACATCTGTGTTGCATGGAGTCGACCAACTTCTGGCACCTTTGAACAGGTATTCCAGCCCAGGATGATTTGACAACATTCCACAATTCCTCTGCATTTCTTGGTTTTGCCTCAGAAACAGCACTTTTGATGTCACCCCACAAGTTTTCTATCGGATTAAGGTCCGGGGATTGGGCTGGCCACTCCATAACTTTAATTTTGTTGGTCTGGAACCAAGATGCTGCTCGCTTACTGGTGTGTTTGGGGTCATTGTCTTGTTGAAACACCCATTTCAAGGGCATTTCCTCTTCAGCATAAGGCAACATGACCTCTTCAAGTATTTTAATATATGCAAACTGATCCATGATCCCTGATATGTGATAAATAGGGCCGACACCATAGTAAGAGAAACATCCCCATATCATGATGCTTGCACCACCATGCTTCACTGTCTTCAGAGTGTACTGTGGCTTGAATTCAGTGTTAGGGGGTCGTCTGACAAACTGTCTGTGGCCCTTGGACCCAAAAAGAACAGTCTTACTTTCATCAGTCCACAAAATGTTTCTCCATTTCTCTTTAGGCCAGTCGATGTGTTCTTTGGCAAATTGTATCCTCTTCAGCACATGTCTTTTTTTTAACAGTGGGACTTTGCGGGGGCTTCTTGCCGATAGATTAGCTTCACACAGGCGTCTTCTAATTGTCACAGTACTCACGGGTAACTTCAGACCATCTTTGATCACCCTGGAGCTGATCATTGGCTGAGTCTTTGCCATTCTGGCTATTCTTCGATCCATTCGAATGGTAGTCTTCCGTTTTCTTCCGGGTCTCTCTGGTTTTGATTTCCATTTTAAAGCATTGGAGATCATTTTAGCCGAGCAGCCTATCATTTTCTGCACTTCTTTATACGTTTTCCCCTCTCCAATCAAAGTTTTAATCGAAGCACGCTGTTCTTCTGAACAATGTCTGGAACGACCCATTTTTCCTCAGGTTTTCAAAGAGAAATGCATGTACAACATGTGCTGGCTTCATCCTTAAATAAGGGCCACCTGATTGACACTTGTTTCCTCACAGAATGAATGATCTCACTAATTGAACTCCACACTGCTATTATTTTGAACACGCCCCTTTCAGTTCATTATTCAGTTACACAGACTCAGGAGTATGCATATCATGAATGTTTGGTCTGTTGGTTTTCTATGACTCTACTACACCTACTGGTAAATTATTTGCCATGTAGTAATATCATTTCTACCAAAAACAGTGATTGATTTGGTTAGTCATGTTTGACTGCTATTATTTTGAACATAAAGTCCAAACTTGCTCCACGATTTGATTTGAAAGAGTTTGAACAAATCTTCAGTAAAAAAAAACAACCTCAACTCTGAGTGCTGACAAAAATCAAACACTTTACTGAGCCTGTTTTTGATCTATCATGGTCCTTTCAGACATTCCAGTTGAACTAATCCATACTGTTTTTCTCTCCAACATTTTGCAGCTCTCTGTTGTCGATGCAAAGCAAGGTCACTCTGTTGTTTGTCTCTCTAACTGACACAATCACATCGATGTCTATTCATCCAGCCCTCTGCTCGTGATTTAAAACCTCACAGAGTGGCATACCAAGTGCAGGAAACAAACACAGTACACTATTGTTTTAGAAAGTCCTTGCACACTTTTATTCCAGAATCCAGTACAGTATTTTAACACCATCTCGTGAAACGATATTAAATAGTTGTATTTATACAAGCAATCTAACATTTGCAAACTGAGGGAAGCTTGTGGGAAGAATGTTTGTATAGCTGCACCTGTTACTTGAAATATTTTTCAGTGCGAGCCCAATAAATCTTTGATCTGTAGACAACGAGCATGGCCCAGAGGACGAGGGACGTGACTGAGACAAGGATAAAGAATTTTTGAAAAAGCAAAAGCAGAACGGCATTTTTAGGAAGAAGGAACAGAACTATTTCTTTTATCGCTATTTTAGAATGAATGTTTTTGTTGCAGGTGCTCCTGGATCACTTCATTATCTAGATATCTGGTTCAGATAAGGGTGTCTTTCCTCCATTTGTTGCTAGTTTGAATCTGATCTGATCAAATTCTGTGCACAGATCTGTGAGTTGGCAATGCCATATGTGAGTGTTTGTTCAGTCTGATGACTGTTTGAGGAGCTATGCAAATATCATTTTAATTTCTAAAGATGTGGGTGGGTGCATCGCTGCAGGGTGTCTCCAAACTCATTAGATGGTGCAGCACCAACAGAGGAGAAAAACAAAACACCGCATTTGTAAGATCACATTCAGGGATCCTGCGGAGTGGGTGTCAGAATTACGAATCAAATAACTATTCAAATAGAAAGTTTTATAATACAGTATTTTTTTTTCCACTTTTTATCATCCCTTGCACTTTGAGCAGCCTGAGGGTATGAAGGGAGGTGAGCTGCAGCCTCAGCAGCACTCCTGCCCTCAGAAGTTTGGTCTCTAATCCTGGAGAACCGTCCAGAAAAAGTCAATGTGACCGTCCTGTCACGTATCAAAGACTGTGGAGCAGCAGGCTCTGTGTTCAGGAAGGGGATCAGCCTGCAGGGAGCATCAAAGAAAAGCTGCAAGAAAGTTGTACTTTGATATTTTCGGAGAACTCACTGGAGACCTACAGTAGAGGCTCCTCCATGTTCATTCACATTTATGGCGTTGTTGCTACTTTTACTCTTCTTCTGCTTTACATTAGTGTGATGACAATTCTTGATTAAAGTGCTTTAAAATGATCAACACCACACTAAGCTGCCTTCAAAGTGACGTCATTTCCTTTAAAACTTGTAATGTAGTTCAAATACAATTTTAAGAACATAACTGCTTAACAAGTTTATGATTTACAAACATAGTTTTGAACTATTTTTTTATTCAGAAAAATATTTTTGAGATCCACACTAAATCTTCAGAGTGAAAGATAAAAAGGCATTCTGCTCGTCTCCCCATACTGCGTTCTGCGTTCTTTCTCCTTGTTTATCTTGGACAGTTCTGAGCTCACCAAAAACATACTACCTGGATGTTGTGTTGTCATAGCAAAAACATGCATCCTCCTAATACCTTTTAAATGTCCCTCATGTGACCCACAGAAGAATCGGGGAGAGAGCTTTCTGTTTTTATGTTCCTAAATTGTGAAACTCACTGCCCCTTGACATCAGACCGGCGAGCTCTCTGGGCCTTTTTAAATTAAACTGAAGACCTTTTGAATCTGCCTTTAATTAGGAGAGATTTACAGCTTTTACTTTCCTATATCATTGTTTTTACAGTTCTTTGATCTCTTGTTTTTATTTCGTCTTAGTCAACTTTTTACAATGTGTTGCTAATTTACTGATATTTTCCCTGTTGTATAGATTTGTATCTATTTATTTATACCCTTTTAACTTAATGTTATCCTTTTAAATAATTGTATTACCTTCCCTTATTGTTTTAATCTCTTTCTTTCAATGTCTGTTCTTTTGTGAAGCACTTTATGCTGCATGTTTTAATGTATGAAAGGTGCTATATTAAAGGTGCACTATGATTTGGTAGTTTAATTTCAAAGTTGGAGAAGTGAAAACAATCTGTGCTATATTTTCTGAACTAAATACACAAACTTTATTCAAAGAAAAAAAAGAGTCCCTGAACACAGTTTGGAGCTAAAAAGCTACCAGGAGAGTTACGGCTTCACTGTAGAGGGCCCTCCACCATAACTTCTCACGTAGCATTTTATCTTCAAACAGTGTTCCAGGGACCACATTTTCCTCTGAGGACAGTTTGTTTATAGAGTTATGAACATAAACCAAAGAATCTGTACACTTCTCCAACTTTCACATTTCTCTACCAAAACTCCTTGTGCACCTTTAATAAAGCTGAGTCGAGTTAATCCTGCTTTTTAGAACATATTGTGGTTCAATTTATAAAATGTTTTGTGACTGTTAGAATAGTGGATGGTATAATTGCAGTTAAAGGCTGTAGTTACTGTGTGGCAGTGAAACAAACCACCTCTGGCTCGAGACATTACATTTAGGTTTGATAAGATGGAGAATAAATAGAACCCACACAAGTAGAAGGACTCATTTGTCACTACAATATATCATATTTCAGGAATTTCTTTGCGTCGTGTCCATTATACAATGTCTATTATCTCCATGCTGTCCTGGGATCTGCTAATGAAGCTCTTTCTGTATTCATCAGCGTGTCATTAATTGCTAACAGGATATTTGATGTAATTCAAGAACGGCTAATTAGCTGCTGATAAAATGTTTCACATTGCTCTGATGGCTTAATGATGTGTTAATAATGGCTTTACAGTTTGATATTGAGAATGTATTGAGATGGGCATGTGGAGGACAGATTAGTTTGAACTACTGCACGTAGAAAGTTACTTATAAAAGAAGATAATAGACATCTATTCCAATGTTTCAAATTGTAGTCAGAAATATGACTGTGCAGGTTATTTTTTGAATGAGCAGCGAAGCATTTCATGTTCATTTCTGCAGTGTTACGTTTTATTTGCAGTGTCAAATTAATTATTTTTCATCCTCAGCCTACCATTTATCTCTTAAAAAACATACTAAAGAAGCCTTGTGTTTAAATAGTTACACTTTTTAATTCAATTGAAATGTCTGGTCTTCTTTTCCATGTAGTTCTGCTCCACTCTCAAATAGAAATGCATTCAATCAAATGGAAAACAGAGGCTGCTAATTTATTCCTGCACATGGAAACAAGGGACGAAGTGCTACAATAATGAAAGCAGGCTCCCATGCCAAGACTATATATACAATTCTACTTATTTATTTATAGATGCAATATACACTTGGATCTCTGAATCACATCTTAGATCAAACCAAAGCTTATCTCAGCCGTAACAACAGCCAATAAATCGCCCGAACAACTAATGGGAAAAGGCCTGCAGTGCTGCTGAGGGCGAGTTAGAAGCAAGATATTAATTATTAATCACCGGGACGCTGTAATCATTTTCTATTCTGAGATGAGCTTTATTCTTAGATACTTTACAGTGATTACACTTGATTGTGGGGACATTTAAAGGCCAAGTGAATGTTCCCTGAAAAGTTCTGCAGACAGTAAAGGAGATAGCTATTATTAGAGTTTTGTGTATATGCTGTAGGATATACTATCTGGTAGTGCAGTGGTTCTCAACTGGTCTAGCCTCAGGACCCACCACCAGCTCCTTCATGAAAAGTTGCGACCCGAATTTTTGATATTTTTCAACCAATCAGATTTGTTCAATGACGAATTGTGCAGTTTTGACCTCTGACGGTACAAAACGTGACAGAACCAAGAAACAAAACAAAACAAACATGTTCGAAAAGCGCCTCATGGACTTTGTTGACACAATATTTTTTCCAGGCACACATTAGTGAGCCACTGAAAATGGCTCCGCGACCCACTTTTGGGTCCCGACCCACCAGTTGAGAAACACTGTGGTAGTGTATTCAGTGCCTCTCAAGGTTTTCTACTGAGCTTTCTCCTGGTCGAATAATCTGTCACAACATTATTACTCAAAGCATCCAGGTGGCGACACATCAGGGAAGCGTCGAGTGCTTCGACAAGACATGAACTTATCTCCTCGAAATTGCTGTCTAGCTATCATTCTTTACATCACAATTCAGAGTTTCTAACTTCCAATTGTGTCCCTTAAGGAATGAGTTAGAAATTCAGCCTTGTTTGTAAATTCAAGACTTTGAATCTAAATGTAGGAAGCATAAAAGAAATATGGACCACAACCTTCAGATCATTTTACAGACACGTATTAAAGTCAGTCCTAAGCTAGTTTAAAATAGTCAAATATTTAAAGCATCATTTTCTCCTACATTTTAAAGAGACAGAAACATGATATGAAAGGGGTAGAAATTACAATTTCTTAAATGCACGTTGTGGTTTTATTGTTTGAGATTTAAATTTATGCTGATGTGCTCACCATAGTGGGATTATACATTTTTTTTTCCTCATAAAGTTCTTTAAGGGAAGTGTCACATGTACAAAATACAGTCCAAGTTAAAGAGGCAGCTGTGCAGAAAATACTGTTGATGTCAGAGTTTAATGAACCACTTTCATGCACTATACACATTTTGTATCTCTAAATGAAGTGCAGTGATTTTACACATAATTCAACCACTTTATCACTTTCGGATAAATTTGTAGCACTTGGAATTTGTTACCGGGGTTAAAACACTTTTTGTGATGCGCCTTGGCAAACATTTTGTGCATGAAGTGCAGTTTTCCATCACACAGTAAGTACCAGCCAGAGTTTAATGCACAAATGCACCTGTGTGACAGTTGATGTGCGCTTTTGTCCACGGTGAAGAAAATGGAAATCTTTCAGTGAGAGAAAACCCATCACATTGTAACTAAGTTGGGACATTCCAAAGAAGGTTTATTTTACATGGCAGGAGTTACAATCATCAGGATATATACAAGATCTAATATGAAGTGTCCTGATCTAAAGCAGGTAAAACAGCAGAAAAAACATCTTCACAGTACTTCAAATATCTTTATTTCTCTATTTTTGGCATCTAACTTTGATTGCACATCAAATGTTATTCTACAGGCAAATGACCTGCATGCAACTTCATTTAGCAAATGCATGAAATATCTACACAGACGTTTTTTGATGTATGAAATGTGAAAAAATACAATGTCGAGTTAGGCAGAAAATGGCATTTTAATATCTGTAACTATCGGAAAAAGACGTGTTTGTTTCTTACAAATAAAGTTTGTATTCATGTATTCTCTTCTCAGCTTATTAACAATCTGCCCGCAGCTGTCACATAATAATACATAATGATGGTGAGACAATATATGAACACTAGCTGCAGTGAAGAGATGTAGATTCATTTTAAAGCCGAGTTTTCTACAACAGGTGAACGTAGTGTCTAACTGCACATGCTGATATCAAAAATACACTGCCTATTTAAAGCCATGAAGACAGGCCTCCCAGAGATGATACGTTGTATTGTGTGTTTTCTGTATTGCAATAACATACCAAGCACCTGGCACACACCTCAATGTTAACTGCAGCACATGTTAACATTAAATCATGTTCAATTGAACCTGCAGGAGCTACTGTACTGTAAGGAGGGATTGTGGGGGATCAGGGTGTGCACATGTAGATGTGTTTAGGCTTGTGGATCTTGACTGAGACGCTCAAGCTGGTCCAAGTCTGGGCGTAACTCAGTCGTCAATGTGGGTTAAGACCAGTCTTTAGACTAGACATCCCTTCAATTGCACCAACCAAACTTAAGCCTAGTCCTAACTAAGGCTGCACAATATGGCGATAATTAGGGCGAGCAATAAAAAAAAAAAAATTGAACCGTAAATATCAGCTGGAACTTTCTGCTGTTCAAACCTGCATCCAAAAAAAATGCTGTTCATATTCACCACAAGGTCTTTGACCACCATATTTTCTCACCTTTTTTCTTCTTTCTCAGCTGTCTTGCCGGGAACCTCACAAAATTGTCATTAACTAATCTGAGGCGAGAGAATAGCTAGCAGGTTTCACTTGATCGGCCAAACGTTCACATGCTGAGTGTAAATGCATGACACTTGTAGATCAACATGTTTATTCTGCTATTAACGGTGATTCATGCAGTTTGAAGCAATGTGGTCATTGCGTCAGTTCAAATTGCAGCAGTAATTAAACTGAGATTTATTGTGCAACCCTAATTTTAACTTCACTTCACTCAAATGTGTGTTAACATGTGAACTCAGACACAACTTTAGCTTTTACCTGCCTGCTATGAAGCTAGAATACAGTGTTTTTAATCCTTTGCTGTGTTGCTAATTTGCAGGTAATCTTATATTTTTGGCATTATCACGGGCGTTTGAAGACAAACAAAAGGCAATTTTAGGAGAAAATACACAGACCTGTACAGCCAGCACATTTAAACACTGGCTACCAACAAGTCAAACGTAAAATCAAACAGGAGGAAGCAACTTGGAGAGAACTGTTTAAGGCCATATACGATTCTTCCCAATCCAGTCGCCTTATTCAGAGATGTTTGACACAAAAAGAGAAAAGACTTCCAAATTCAAAGAAGGATGTTTTGTAGAAGTCAGCAACTTTTACCTGATCCTGATTTAGTGTCAAGTTTTCGCAAGAACAAGGCTTAAACCCAGATGGTGCAACCGATTAAACTTCTAGGTTTGATTTACAATGTCAATTCACAGCTGACTGAGTTTAACACTAAGCTAATGCTCTCTTGTTTCATCCTGAAGTTCGGTGTTTCCCTTCGAATACTGTGTGCATGCATGTGTGTCTAATAAAAGACAGCATTGATCGACCTTATTCTCTGACGATGACCCACAGAAACTTTAAATCCTTTCATCTCGTTTCTTCATCAGTGAGAAAGGTCGGGATGCATTGATGGTAGAAGACAGAGGGAGGGGGGGTTTAGACTTCAGCTTCCATCCTGTCAAACTTCAATGATGTTGATGGACGGCACAGAGGGATGGAACTGCAACAAGATGAATGAAGACCAGGATTAAAGACATACTTTTGACCAACAAACACCAGTGGTGATACTACTGAAAGATACTAGAAAATAGAAAAAGAACTTAATGTGTCGCTATGTGAGATCGTAGCCAGAGGTCAAAACTCATTGTAAATGAACTAAATCATAGATTAGTCATGGCCTCTGTTACTGAGCTGTGACTGTACGCTTTTTCAGCGACACTAATTAAGATGAATTAAAACATTTGATTCTTTCCTTTTTCACTGAACATCCCTGATATTCAACCTCAAACGTACTTTGTATTCTTATTGTACATGCAACATTTCTTTTTCCTACAAACAGCGGTAGCATTTAAGATCAGGAATTACATCACATTTCTTTAAAGGGCAGTATGGAGAGGCATATAGTGTGGAAGGCAAAGCTTGACAGAACGTAGAGCAAAGATGCTGAGAGTGAAAACAAAAACAACCACTACACAAAAAAAACATATATAGACGTGCAAAAAGTAGTATGCATTTACATAACGCATGGCTTGGCTTGGAATAAATGTTTGTTTCCATCAATGACGTGTGAATCCTTCAGATAAATCCGTTTTATTAACAGAACATTTTTAATGAAAAGCTTTTATTTGTATTCATTTGTAGCAGTGCTAATATCAAACATTTCTGTCTGTGATTCATTAATGGTATAGGCACTCTGTCTCTTTGGGTCACAATTTCCATGACCTTTTAAAATATTGTTTAATTAATGTTTTGCATTTTAATTCTTGCAGACAGTTACTTGCTGATAATCTTTTTTAAATGAGACAGTAATTAACATGAATCACGGGAGAGAGGATTCATGTTAGTTTCTCCTGAGGCTTAGCCTAAGGACAAAATCAATTGTTTTTTTGTTTTTTTTGTGAGTCATGAAGCTTTGTTTCACATTAAGTCCACTGTGCGCATGAGATGATGAACACATGATAGATTACATTAATGTTATCAGTCACTGGAGGAAAATATTTCTGCAGCAAGTTGCATTATAAAATAATCACTGTACATCGTTAATAAACACATCTGTGTATGTATCATTGATGTACAGCTGCCCTGATAAATAAAACAATTTCAGCTTCAGTGTTGTCGTGTTACTATTTTTGGGATAGATGCATTGTTAATGCGCCTGTTTTTTCTCCTATGTTAGATGCCTGCTGTGTTAGAGGGCTGTGTGGTGAGATCACAGCAAAGTGATTGAAATGGATGGTGACACATCTGTCTGTGTTTGTGTTCACAAACAGCTGCTGAAAGGATTCTTTGAGGAGGATTCAAAGAAGCACAGGAGTCAATCTTGTGTCACACAGACAGCGTTGATGTTTCTTTTTTCAGCATGCAGGAGAATCATCCATTCAAAGTGATGGAGACATCATCCTGTGTGTATTTCAGAGGAAGTCATGCTC
This sequence comes from Tautogolabrus adspersus, assembly GCA_020745685.1. Lineage (NCBI taxonomy): Eukaryota > Metazoa > Chordata > Actinopteri > Labriformes > Labridae > Tautogolabrus > Tautogolabrus adspersus. The sequence goes on along the minus strand of CM036543.1, from coordinate 18,100,721 downwards.
ACAGCTCACCTTGCTCCTCAGCAGCCCTCCGCTGTGGTGCTCCGGCGTGCTCCTCTCCGACGACGGCTTGGCCTTCTCCTTGTTGTTGCTCGAGTCGTTGTCCTTGATGATGTCATATTGCCGACAGAACAGGGCAATAACGGCTGGCAGGAGGTGACACACAAACACACACACACACACACACACACACAAGAGAGGAAAGGAATTCAGTCACTGTCAATCTCCGACATGTCACTGCTTCCTCTCAGAGCGCACGTTGAAAGGCCATGTGGATAATGGAATTCTGCTCCCATGAGAGTGTGGTGGCTGAGCCTTCATCTGGAAGCCTGAAGACAGTAATTCTCTTTGGGATTTGCTTTGTTAGCATTTGCAATTTGCCAGAATCAGTACTGCTTCAAGTTTGGATGAATACTCTGAGCTTACAATTAACTTCCCTGCTTCACTGAGGTTATGAATTTCTATGAGAATGATATCATTTAATATTCAAAAACTGTCCTGGTAATGACAGGCAGAGAGCTGGGAGAAATACTCAGATGCATGGCATAATTCATTTAATTTACAAATTATTATCCGTGCATGGTGTTTGTGCTCTGCATTCTAGCAGAAACACATTCATGGCAGGACTTTCACAGTTTCACTGGAAAGAAATACAGTTAAACTTTCCTCAGGTGGTCAGTAAAAACGTTAGCTCTGCAGATTTGGTAATGTTTTTTTTTTTAGGTCTTCACTACATTTAAAGTAAGAATGTGTGACTTTTTGATCCAGTAGATGTCGCCCTTGAGCACCAGCAAAACAAACAGCTGTTTGGCGACACCTCCGCCACACTGAAGCCTCTCGAGCTGCAATTGCCCGTGGCCTGTTAGCACACTTTAGTTAGCTCGTAGCTTCACATTTCATGTAAATTTGCACGGAATGGCTGTGATCTAAAAACGCTTACGTGACATTCAAATAAGCAATGAGTACATTATTCTTCTTTTCTCCAGTCCTTGACTAAAACAGCTTTTATTTGCAAGGGAAGTAGCCAGCCATCCCGTCCATGTAAACACAGCTGCTACAAAAACACAGCCAGCGGGACTCGAGCTTCTCACTCATTTTACTCATGAATCAGAGAGATATTTACATAGGATGTTCTGTCGCACATTCTTCCTTTAAACCTAATTTTACCCACTTTCTACATTTTCTTTTACACACTTTCTTCAATGCAGTCAAACAGATTAAGATAAAGACCCGGACATCATCATGAAACAGGGTCTTTTTAAATTTAAAGACAGGGTTTTGAGGAAATGAATTACACAACTTGAACTGGAATCATTGATTCATGTTCTCAAATTAGAAAGGAAGAGACTCTTGAATAATGATAAGAAACAATCACCATAGCAGATAACCCAGTTACTCTATAAATAACATCCCTTATTTTGGCCCTGTAGCAGTGGAAGAAACTCACAGAACCAGATAAACACATATGTTATGCTCTAAAACTCATATAGGCCTACAGGAAGACAGATAATTGATATGTTTTCAGAGTGTTTTTAACAAAATGGTTTGTCTAAATTACATTGTACATGGTTGTAATTTTCTAATTTATTTCTAGAGATGCAGCAGCTGAAAGGTCAAATATATGAACTACAGGAAACAGCATGTAACTTATCAGAAAAGCAAACTTTAATGGATTACCATGTGTGTCAATGTGTTCAATGTTTGCAGATCTTCAACAAGAAAATAATGTTATGCAGATTATTCACTTGTGGAGGTGTTTGATGCACAAAACTAGGTTGGCCTTAATTGAAAAGTTCATTGTGGAAAAGCAACATGAGGTATTTTTAGTCTTTCACTCCCACTCTGTGCAGCCTCCGTGTTACTTTAGTTTCTCTCATTAGTATTATTTAACATCTCACTCTGGTGCTCGTGGGAGGGAAGCCCTGCTCTTGGCAGCCCGTCAGATGTGCCACCTCTCATTGTGCCTCAACACTTCATTAATCAGCACACTTCTTCAAAGGAAACTCGTGCTTGGATGAGTAGAGGGGCTTCCTGGCAGAGAATAGCTCAGAGGAGTGTGATGTTTTGAAAAAGCCTTAAAGGGACAGGATGTCAGACATTGATTTATTGTGTGAGTTACTTAGTTTTATAGACTCTTAACATCACCTTAATAGGGATCCTAAACCTGCAGGTCCTTTGCTGGATGATGGTGTATTGATTAGTGGCATATTGATTGGTGTGTCGATGTATTGATCATACAGCTACAAGACAGTGTAAGGTGTGAAAAACCTCTTAGATGTGCACCATTAGTCTGCATCGAGGCTGACAGTAAATCTTGAACATTTTGCAGAACCATGGGATAAGTCCAACTATCATTCAGCTTGTTAGGCAGGATTTTAATGTAATTTCACTAAAAGTAACAACTGCTCAATAGCATCTGACACTTGGCATTGGATTTATAGATATAAGACTTTACTGGATTTATAGTTTGCCTATAACCTTTAAAGGATTACATTGTGCCACCCTGAATGACAGGAGGTTGTGGTTATTTAGATACTATCACTTTATTTTTTACAGACTAAACAGTTCTGTGCTTAAAGCTTCTTATGTGTCAATATTTACTCTAGTGTGTAAAAAAGTCCCTAGTGTGTATTTTGTATTGCTTTATTTCCAAGTTTAGTCGTTAGTGTTTCCTGTTTTATTTTGAAATTTCTTATCCTCGTTTATTCTTGAGTTCTCTGTGTGTCTTTAGTGTTTCCTGTTTTATTTTGTAATGTCTTATCCTTGTTCATTCTTGAGTTCTCTGTGTGTCTTTAGTGTTTCCTGTTTTATTTTGTAGTTCTTGTCCCCAGTGTTTTTTGTCTCGTCTTACTTCCTTCCTTTGTCTGGTTTCCCGCCATGTTGATTGCCCTGATTGTCTTCACCTGTGTCGTTTGTCTCACCTGTGTCGGATTACCTCAGTGTCTTTTAGTTTCAGTGTTCCTTCCCTCTTGTCGTCAGTCCATGAATCTAAACTCACAGTAAGTTCAGTCTTTTTCTTGTGGCTCCTTTGCTTTTGAGACTTTTGACAGACTTTCAAGAAGTAAGCCTTGTTTTTGCCTTTTTGTTTAATTAAATATTTTGTTCTTCTGCATGTGGTTCCTCGCCTTTGTTTTTGACACTCATGACTCATTTTTATCAACAGCGGCTCTTCAACACAAGCTCACAAAATGAAAACCTTAACCTTTGACACTTTAATTAATCGCTGCTGGATTAGTATCGTTGCATGGGAATACATGACCGGACAAAAAAAAAAACCCAGAAATCTGTCATGAGAGATATTTAAACTGTCCAACGATAGGTTGAAAATACTGAGTTCATGTAGGATGTCAGTGCTCGTGAGTAAGACTGTGATTGAAAAATATGTTGAGCCTTTATGACGTTTTTCCTACTCCCTGGTTATCTGCTGCTTTTCTAATCTTCTTTACTACATCCAATCAACACAAAGTTAACAAACCTACCTGCCCACATGAGCAGGACCACCACGATTATGATCATCTCTCCTGTTTGTAGATGCCGGGATTTATCCAGGCCCTGCACAGTGGGGTCATCTAGGACGGAGAACAGAAAGGACGGTTATCATGCTGTAAATACAAACTCTGGAACATAAAATACTCAGGACAAAATCCTGGATATTATGGCCTTCCTTTCTTATTTAGCCGACATGCAGAAAATATCAGAACATAAGACATTAAGATGAAATTCAATAGAATAACATTACAAACATAGCAATAAATCATTAGCATGAAGTAGAAAAAACATTAAAAAGTCTCTGTAAAAACCTGAACTTAGAAACTACAAAGGAAGTAGTGAGGTCTATAACTTCAGATGTTCAATATTTATCTCTCGTGACTTTTTTGCCATTAAACAAAAACTGTAGTAGAAAGAAAATGTGCTGGGCATTCCCGCCTGACCCTGTAGCATTAATCCTCTTTTAAGTGGATTGGATATTGGGCTGATTTCCACTCTTCAAACTATCTCTTTTTACCCGCATAGATGGAACTCTTCCAAAGCACCACTCATCCCAATTGCCTCTTTTAGTGAATCAAGTTGTCAAGAAACTGGCCCCTAACACCAGACTGTCAGCTCTCTTTACATGATAGCTGTGGGTGTGGGCAGTCAACTATGATGCCACTGTTTTTAGTCACGAGAGTGATGTTTTCAGAGCATGTCAGGGGAGAGATGGAAGTGGTAACAGAATAAAAAATGTGGAATTTAAGAAACGTGGAAGATAAAGTATATATTTTTTTTTACTCTGATATCGAGGTTACTTTTTCAGTGCTGTCTGTCAGCAAGATAAAATAAAAGCTGCTGGCCTGATTGTAATGAAACTTGGTGAAAGAGTAAAACATTGCCCAAGGGAGAAGCCACATCTTTTTTTTTTACTTCTGTTTTTATTTCCTTTTCATCATGAGGTTACATCAAAATAAAAAAAGAATACAAACTTGGTGTCAGTTAACAATAGTCAACAACAGTCCACTCTTCAGACTTTGTGATGGGTGTGTAAGTCAATCCACTTTTTCTATTTTCCTTTGCAAGTACATTGTTGTGAAGTTCTCCATTTCATGTAGATCTTCCACAATGTCCAAAGAGTATCTCTGAGTAGAGGGGGTTCTCCTTACAGCTTTCGTTGATGCCTCCATAAATATTTCAGCCAGGCATCTATCTCTCTTTGTTTTGTATGTTTTCCTGTGTTTATTTTCATAACCAAAAATTGCTTTCATTCCTTTCCATAGTTCATCCCAGTACTCATGAGCGTGATCAACATTCTGTTCCTTCACAGTCTCCAGCGAGGCTGTGGGACGACTGAAGTTTGGTGTGATGAAAATACTCCAACAGTTCCCTCCACATTCTAGAGTTAGAAGTTCTATGCTGTGTCCTACACATTAACACTCTTCCTTGGTTATAGACATTACATTTTTAATGATTTTCACGAACAAGTCACTTTTTGACGATTAATTTAATTAATTAATAATACAATTATTCCCAATGTTGGATGATGTATAAAACTGTATTCTAAACTATGGCAGATACCAGTCCCAAACATGTGTGAACACAGTTTATTCTAGAAAGTCTTTGGAAAGAAGCTGCCAATTTTTATCATATAATTTGAATCAAAGAATTTCATATTTTTAAACGTAGTGTGCACATAATGAAGGAAATTCAATTTGAGGTAAATATACAGCTAAGTTAATTCAGGTTCAGCGACTCGTAGCCAGGATTTGACATAATTCTCTTTCATACATAAAGATAAATATATAGTGGACACACTTGTAGGTTTACATAATTAAGGAGATTATGTTCCTTTGCTAATGCCCCTGAGGATACAAAACAACTCATTAGACTGTGGGAGGGTCATGCCAACTTGTCATTTTCCGCTTCTGTCTCTTGTAAAGACTTAAAGAAACACAAACTCAAGCAAAGCACTCACCTCAAAACGATCCAAATATACTTGAACTGCTCTACATTTCACTTAGTGTTTCTCCCTTTAATTATGAAGCAATATGGTTCTGGTGCGTAATCATTTATGATTACGACTATAAAGAAACTTGAGAACTGTATTTACTCAGAGCTCATAATAGCTTATATTGTTATAGTAGTTAGTTATCTTGGATGTACGTCGCATTGGACAAAAGCGTCTGCTAAGTGAATTGTAGAATTGTAGAATTATCTTGCTGGGGTGAGGGGATACTTGAAGCATGTAGGTTCACTCTCAACTTTCACAGGCATACAAGGAGGAAGATATTCGCCTGTAGTGGTATGGTATCACTTCAAAGCCAGTTTTAGGACAAGAAATGATTACAACTCTCAACCTTAAAGATCCCATATTATGCCCTTTTTGGGGTTCATATATCTAATGTTTGTGCCTACTAAAGTAAGTTCACAATCGCTAATGTTCGAAAAAGTGTCTGTTTTCATGTACTGCCGATCGATGCAGTCCGTCTCATCTGCCTGTGTTTGCAATGCTCTGAATCCCCCCGAGCAGGGTCCCCACGTGTGCCAAGTCTGACCTGATTGGTTGGCCCATCTGCTCTGTTGTAATTGGTCAGTCGTTCGGACAATTCTCGGAAATGTTACGCCCCTTTTACCATATTTGGAATTCAGCTAATGTGCAGCATGAGCTTGTGCTTGCCACAACGAGCCAATGGGCTTGGATCAGTGACATCATCGCAGTGTGATATCACACTGCACTTTTCAATATATAGTTGTTACATATCGGGCTTGTTAGAGCCCGATATGTAACAACTGCCCGAAATGTAACAACGACCCGAAATGTTATAAAAAAAATGTACTAAAACCCGAAATGTAATAACTGGTCGATAATGTAACAAAGTGCTGAGCCCAAAAAGTAATATCTTTTTGCCCAATTATTACACTATTAGGAGAAAACATATTTTGCCTGCTCCATAATGTAATAACTGACCCAAAATGTAACAACTTGTTACATTTTGGGCAAAAAGTTATTACGTTTTGGGCTCAGCATTTTGTTACATTATCGACCAGTTATTACATTTCGGGTTTTATTACATTTTTTTTATAACATTTCGGGTCGTTGTTACATATCGGGCTCTAACACGGCTAGAACCGAGCGTTACATGCAGCTGCTACTGCTAACAGGAGGACGTAGGAGAAGCCGCGTTTCCACGGACTTTGAATTTTTGCACATAGATGTGCCTAAACATGCACAAGACACCTGGAAAACACACTGAAGAGCATATAAAACCAGAAAAAGCATAATATGGGACCTTTAACATATAATGTATTGTTCTATCCAGACAGAGTTGAATATCTCCCAGCAAACCCTTTCAGTAACATAAGATATGCCTCCATCATCACTCAGTGAGCCATGGATGTGATATCAGGCTGCACATTACACTAAAATGTCAGGTCAGGACTCAGGTCAGAGCTGCTGTGGTGTTCTCCTCCAGTTTATTAATCCCACAACTGCTGTTTTCTGTCTCAACCCAACCCACTCAACAATAAACTTTCGTCTACTGCATATATGAAAAACAGACTTGATGCTTATTTCCTCTTTGTGTGTTACTGCTCCTGCAACAAACTTTTAACGTTTCATCTTTGAGGAATAGTTGTTTTCCTTTTTGTTGTCTAAGTTATATCTAGGTATTGAAAAACTGAAGTGAGAAGTGTTGGAATGATGACAGCACATGAAAGGATCTGTCAGTTATAAATACATTCTTTGAGGCTTTTGTATCCTAGTTTCTTCGACTTTCAAACAGAACCAATCGTCTTGTTTACAGTGTTCAAGTTTTGATCTGTTGAATCTACGTAACTTTAAGAAATGCTTTGTGTTCATGCTGACTGTGCAGCGTGCTGATAAACAAGATGTATATGTTTATATATGACGCAGTGATTTCATAGCACAGAGCGAGTGAACATGATGACCTGGATATATGTCCTGCTATTCTGTTTCATACATATTTCATGCTGTTAACCCACTCCAATGTGCTGTGTGATTCTCTGCTGGAGGAGAATGAGCAGATTGTGTTTCTTTCCTGCACAAAACAGTTAAAGTGTTGAGATAATTAGTCGACCTTCCCTCTACTCTCAACAAATCCCAAGTTGTTGTTTGTGGCTGTGAACCGTGTCGGGAAACTGTTTAACAACTCACCAGGGCTGCTGTGCTGATGCCACAAAGACGCATCATGCGTTCATTCCTGCTTCATGTCTCCTTGAGACTGCACACTGGGCCTCATTTATCAATCTTGCGTGAAAACAGGCGCAGATCTGAGCGCAGATTTGGTCTTACGACAGGACACACGTGCGATTTATGAAACGTTCGTATCTGACCAATCTGAGCGTACGAATGAGCGGGCCTTGATAAATGCGGCGGCTGAATTCGATCGTCATTAACATGTTACGCCCATAAATATTCCTGGTTCGGAGGCCTCGCCCACTGAGGTCAAACATGGAGAGACGAAACACGATTAAGAAAAGAAACTTTTCTGACACGGAGATCGACATCCTGACATCGGAGGTGGAAAGAAACAAAACAGTGCTTTTTGGCAGTCTGAAGAGTGGCATAAAAGGGGCTCATAAAAACGCTGTCTGGAAAAAGATAACGGAGGCAGTCAACAGCGTTGCCGTACAGGAACGGACTCCAGCTGAGGTTTGAATATAATTCTCAATAACTTAACCCATGCCTAACGACTTAAATGAATCTTTTCATCCGCAGCCTAAAAGCTTATGTCTGCTAATTGATCAAAACAATTCTTTACATTTAGGTCAAGAAAAAATGGTCGGATTTGAAGCTGGCCACCAAGAAACGTGTTGCTGCGTTTAAACGCAGCATCAGGCAGACTGGAGGAGGCCAACCAGACTCCAGCCTGATCCTGACGGGGACGGAGGAAAGAATTGCCTCCTTAATTGGGTCCGAGTCGATCTGTGGCATAAGTGGTGGAGGTGACACAGACGCACTGGCATCAGACCCAGAGCAGAATGGTAACTAACAACCCCCTTTTGCTTGCATTAAAAAATCAAACTGACTGTACACCATTTCTTACAAATAATAAGGCTTACACATGTTACATGGGTGACATTTTTATTGTATTAAATATTTCAGAGCCAGGCACCAGCATGATGTCAGCCAGATCTGCTCCCCAGGGCGGTCCCACTATTACTGCCGAGAGTGAGCGCGTGCCCTCGGCCCCCCGTGCTGCGCCCAGACCGAACCTGATCACGGCAGAGGTCCTGGAGAGACAAGGGGAGATATGCAGGTTATTGGCCTCAGTCGTCGGCGCACTTGACGCAATTAATGAGACACTAAAAGAAATAAATGAAACTCTAAAAAAGCCATAATAAAATGTTTAAATGACTAAATGTTGTCTGTGTTTAGTATGCCTTTAGCCAATTCCACCAACAATACTTCACATTACTGATTAATACTGCAGAGCATTTGCAAGAGTTTAAGGTATACTTTACGTTTTAAAAGCGACAAATGAGGTCCTGTCTCCTCCGTACAGCCCCCTGTGGAGGCTGTGCTGGCCACGGCTCCATGGGCATGGGCTCATCCGGCTGCGCCGCTCATTCACCAGTGCAATGTTGTGCAAAACTGAACAGGCCAAAATGATATCGCACACTTTGTCTGGGGTATACAGTAGCATTCCCCCTGCAGGTCCGAGACAGAGCCACCTGCCCTTCAGCAACCCGAAGCAGCGCTCGACTGTGACCCGTGTGCGTGTGTGCGCACTGTTGAACCTGCGTTCCTGCTCTGTAGCGGGGTTATAAGGTATTCCGTTAGAGGATAACCCTTGTCACCTAGAAGAACCATACCAAAATGTGAATCATCTGATACCTTGTTTAGTGTAATGCAATTTATCGAGGGTAGCCACTTACCGAGGAGATGACTTTGGCTCTGCAGTGCGCCCTCCTGCAGCCGCGCGCCAACAGAGCTGTTTTGAAAAATAAAAGAATCGTGTGTCCCCCCTGGCCACCTGGCCAGCACGTTTAAAAGTGATAGCTTGGCATCACAAATCACCTGGACATTTATGGAGTGGTAGTTTTTGCGATTGATGAATGCGTAATCATTCATGGATGGTGCCTTCAGGCGCACAGGAGTACAATCAATCGCTCCAACCACATTTGGAAACCCAGCAATCTCATAAAATTGCCTTTTAATCACATCATTGTATGGGAACCGAATGTATTTTCGGGAGAGAGATTTTATTGCAGCCAACACTGCTGGCATCGTCCTGCTGATCGTTGGCTGGGAGACCCCAGCCCTGTCCCCGACCTCTCGCTGAAAGGTCCCGGTGGCCAAAACCCCCAGCGTGGCGAGCACCTGAACTGGTACAGGTAAGGCATTTGACCGCCTGGTTTCTCTCTTTAATCCAGCAGCTACATTATTGCATAAATCAATAAGCACATGCCTTGGGAGCCGAAAGCGACTGATCAACCAGGCATCACTCTCCATGAGGAGATCCCTGCGGTCCCTGAAGACGCGCTCACGTCTGACACGCGCGTATTGCTCCTCCAAAATAAGCAAGTCTGCCATCATCAAGACTTGATAACTGTCAAAGCATCTGTTTAAATAGGGGAATGAATAAACATCTGACCAACCACAGTGGAACGATGATTATCTCAACAGGTGCTTTCAATTTTTGTTCCAGTTCTGTCACACCCATCGGACAAAAACAAAAACAATTACACCTTTTTGCCATTAGTTAATTTGCAAACACACATTTCTGCTTGTATTTATGATTCTTTCACATTTTAATGTGTAATAATTAGTTGTCATCTTAGGCTATTTATCCTATTGTTTAATTTTTTGAAAGTGGTATCAGTAAAAACATGGGCTTTAAAAGAAATGTTTTCGTTTTAATAATCCGTTTTGATCTGTTCTAAATATGTGACTGCTTATGCTTAATGACAGCTGAGGTTTGTTCATTATTTTCCGCCAGATTTTGCTGTGCTGCACCGCAAATCCACAGACTCGAATTTGCGTACACGAGCTCAGACCTGACGTGAGATCTGATCGCAGCTTCCGCTTACGTCCAAATTGATAAATGCCGAAGTTTGCGTGGAAATGGTCGTACGCACGGTTTTCGGTCGTACGTTCGTTTGATAAATGAGGCCCATTGTGTTGTTTTAGGTTTCATTACACTGTAAAACAGTTTCAACTGAATCAACTATTATCCCTGCTGCAAATCAAACAAGTGAAGCTGCTCACAATGTGATATCTGCCATAAGGGGATCTCTGATTCATAACACACACAAAAAGACAATTTGTTGACTTTGTCCAGGAGATAGGAATCATGGGAGTTGTTGTGCTCATAGTAGACATTTATTTTCTTACACGTCTAAGCAGGTGTATTCTGTGTTTTGAGACCAAATACAAATCTCCATAACCTTTAAGGAATAAAACATTTCTGTAAGTTGGACCATTTGAAGTAATTTCTTTTTAAATTCAAACATTGGAGCTATACCTTTAAATTAAAATATATCTTAAGACTTCCCATAAGTCATTGGAAATGTAAAACCAGCTAGGTTAAATTTACTGAACTTGAGTTTACATTCAACTGTTCAGTCACACTTACAAACTTTCAACCTCTGATGTGTTTTCATGTATATTTTGATAAGTTAGTTCTTCAATTCACACAAAGAAATACCAGCTGTGATCACACCTTATGCACCAGAATTTGCACAAAAAAAACAATAAATACAAGGCTACGTCCTTGGACTTGAGTACATTACATTCCAATATTGACATTAAGAGTGTGTGTGTGTGTGTGTGTGTGTGTGTGTGTGTGTGTGTGTGTGGGGGGGGGGGGGGTTAATACACTACTGACCATAGATGACCTTAGTAGTTGTAATTTTAAAAAAATATATCCATTAGAAATACAACAAATACCACGCTATCAGCAAACCAACATGATATAAATTGAATGTACTCAAAGCCTTAATTAAAGTTTATAAAGTGTGCAGTTGTGATAAAGTCAAAAGGATATTTAACGGACATCAAACAGTGTGTGGTATCTCTTTGTCTCACTCTGTTAATCAGAGAGTCGAGGTGTGTTTTCTGACTCAGCAAAGACAGCTTGACGTCTCTTTGAAGTAATTGTGTCTAAAGGGACCTCCTACCTCGTTAGGTTTTGCAGCTCAAACGCTTATCCTTTGAAATGATTCTTTTGTTTCTCCCGCGTGTGAAACACTTTGACAGCTTAGTGGCTCAGGTAACACCGTCAGTGTGTTAATTTGTCTGGAAATTATTTTGATGACATCATTTGATTTTTGATTTTTTGAATCGAGCATCTCCGGGCATGGTAACAAACACAAAAATGTATGACAGAAGAGAATCACCTACAGAGTGGTATATCTCACATTTATAATGGAGGAATTACCTACCCGTACAATAAAGGTAATACTCAAAAAACAGCCTATTCAACAATCTTAAACTCAGAACCTTATCACAACACATGCATCACTTTTGAATGACAGGCAAAGCACATAAATATAAACCCTGATCAAAAGCTTTCCATGGAACTAATGGAATCGACTTTGGTAAGACATATTGATCCCAAGAAGAAAGAATCCACTAAAGCCTATTTAAATTCAAATTCATCTGAATCACGTGGCATGTATACTGCCAGGATTGCTTTATATGAAATAGATGGAATTTAAATCAGGCTAGACCAGGTGTACATTCAGTAGCATATGCACTAATATGTAATTACATTATCAAAGGGAATTGCATTGAAGAAAAAAAAACTAAAAGCATTATTGATTCATGGGTATCAAAGCTCCAGCTTTCAGAAAAAGCCGGGTATAGACCGCAAATCAATTTATTTTCAATAGGAGGCACTTGGCTGTGACAAAAGATCTCTGAAATGGCTCTGTGTGTGTGTGTGGGGGGGGGGGGGGAGTCAGCTAGATTAAAAAAGGCTTTTAGGGAAAAATGGTCAGCCACAAGATCCTGAACAAAAAACGTCACATTAGATTAAGGCACATTCAGGTTTATGAAGGATGCACATGTCGTTTTAGGAGGAAGCATTGTAGACATCCTTTCAGAGTGTACTGTATATATATATTTCTAGGGAGATCTTGTTCTGATGACCACAACAAGCCCTTATTTATAATTGTCAACAATGATCAGCCAGTCAGGGTTAAATTTGTGTCCAAATTCTTTCTCAGTCACTCTTTTTCTCTTTTTTTTTAGCCTTGGCAAGGATGTCTATATGAGTTATGAGCTAAGACATGAAAGTTTACTGTCAAGACTTTGTGCCAGAACGCAAAGTTGTAAACCGTTAACACCCTTCTCTTGAGAGATCAACCAAGTTAAGGCTCAAAAACAGGCAATAAAAAGAAAAAGAGAAGTGGAAGGGAAAAAGCCACATCAAAATCATTTTGAAGCTGCTCTTTTTAAGATAAAGTTGTTATGTAATTCTGCTTTGAGGCCAAATGTGACTCATTTGAGTTGTTTTACTGTTTGCATCAGTGTTGTACGTTTTTATTACACCAGCAAAGCTAATTAGGTTTTAGTTTGTTATGAATCCTTTTTTAGAACCTGTCAGTATTAGCCAATATCGCTATGAATGTTTTTTTCGCCAGCAGACTGAGGTTGTGTGTCATTGTCCAATGTGAACAGGGTGAAGTCCACAATAAATTGTTAACAACATCAGAGTTGAAATATACAATGCCACAGGGCCAAACACAAAAAGACAAGCTGAGTAGTGGACCGAACGGAAGTGATTGGACTTTGAAACTGGGGCAGGAGAAGTCAGCATCAGACAGCAATAGATTTACAGAGAGCTGACACTGATTGGCTCTACACTTACAAAAAACAAACTCTCACAAATGAAGCCCATCCACTGAATGGGCTCTTTTTCTGACCCACTTGGACAACTGAAAGGGAATTAATGTTGCATAGTGAATCTTTTCCATGAGTTTTGAAAAAGTAGCGCATCACTGGCTTTAAGTCTTGTCATGCTCAGCGCTTTGCTTGTATAATGTTAGGCTAACTCTCTTACAGTAAATCCATTGCTTTAAACTTTGAAAATAAGCACATAAAATGGTTTCCTGTGGTTTTGATGTTCGGAAACATGCGTAGAGTTTAATGGCATGTCCTAAATTGACTAAACGGACATCACAGGGGCTCTTGTGTTGAACTTGAGCTTGGTTATTTCTTCTCTTTCACTGATCTTCCCACCTTGAATTATGGTACCAAAACTGAGTCAGCAAAAGAGAAATGTCTATGATTCACTTGCATCAGCACTTCCTGCACTAACAACCTCAACCAGACCACAAGATAAGAGAGGAAATTAATTTGAGGTACGAGGCCTGTGTTTTAGACCAATGTCAAATGCAAGGTGACTTCATTTTAAGAGTTACCGTATTGCCTCCTCCCCTTAGCAAAGCAGAACTAATGCAGAGAAGATTAGCAGAATGGTTACTTCTAAAATGCAGACTCTTCCAAAACGGCTTGTTATATAAACCAGATAGGTTTTCTTCATCTGTGCTGTAGGAAATTGAGAGCTACTGAACCCATTCTTTGTTGGTCACACTCTTCATAATTCCTCCAGCCCATGAGCTGAGCCCAGACAGTGAATCCAATGTGTTTCAGAGTGCATGTCAGAATCCTGATTAGGCACCCGGAGTGATATAGAGTTGCATAAATTTAGGGGAACTTGCCTGCAGCCATGCTTGAAGAGTCTGTCAATAATGAATTGGTTTCTAGGAGAAAATAAACCCGTAAGAAGAGCGAGCATGAAGCCCCCCCCCCCCAGAGAGACGCTCCAAGAGGAGGCTTCAGGTTACTTCCACTTATGTCGGCTCTGGCCTTTACTCTATACCTCATTTTTAAAGTCAAGGTGGTTAAAAGCATTCAACAGCCAGAGGAGGCTTTAGAGCAACAACGGGAAAAGCATCTGTAATGGGTTTGCTCTTGTCCCTGCCTTGGGAAAAAGGCCTGTGGCAGATCCTATACTTTAGAATTTAAAGCAGAACTTAAGGTTATGTAACAGAGTGAGACGAAAGACTTGCTGCACTGAGCTATGATGACCTAATCTTTTATACTGCATTTTGACAAACTTTATAGCATCTTGTACACTTGAGGAGAGATTTTGAATTTTCACAATACCAATACAGTTAAGTTTAGTGATCATGTTGTGAATTTTACCAGCTCCAATAGTAACACCAAAACAAACACTGATCTGTGCAATGAAGCCGTCTTCTTTATTTGCAAACCCTGAAAAAGCTCTGCGCCATAGAGTTGAATTATCATTCCAAAAGTATTGAAAGCACATAACGGGACACAATTTGTCTTCATTACAATGAGTGTTCATTTTGAAACAATGCAAATACATTTTAATATTTCTAATGACAAATCCATATGGGTCGAACATTAATTACCATGATGGATTCCTTGTTGACTCTGCTTTGCTAATTGGGCCACACTAGGTCTAAAATGTTGGGCTCTCTTTTAGTTGGTCCACCATTTAGGTACAGATTAAAATATCTCAACAACTAATGGATGGATCGTCATGACGCTGGATACAATTATTATTGTTCCTCAGAGGGTAAATCCTAATGACCTTGGTGTTTTCATGACTTTCCATGTAGTGCCATTTTCACAGGTAAATTCTAATTTGCCAGCACTTTGTTTCATTAAAAAAATACTTTTTTTCCATCAGCCTAACCTGCAGTACCCTCTTAACACCGGCCTGTTAGCATTGCCATTTTGAGCAAGGATGCTGACCTTCGTAGCACTTCTTATATGGTAAATGCTTCATCTCTGAGAACAGGGAGCTAACACAGTTGATACTATGCTAATAAGATCTCAGAGCCGCTTACTGTACCTTGATTGGAGCTGTTGGAGGGGAAGCGGTCAGTCTTCTTAAGGGTGCGAAAATGGACCTTCTTACTGGCTTGGCTTTCCCCATAGAGGCCAATCGACTGGACCTGGATGATGTAGTCTGTCTCCTCCTCAAGGTCCCAAAGGACACATGAACGGCTGGTGGTGTTGACCTCCCGAATGAATCGCTGCATGTGTCCCTCCTGCCTCTGGGAGGGACAGAAAACAACAGAATGGATCTTTGACTTAGATAAACAAGTCGATAAATAACACAATAATCAATACGGCGGACACAGAGGTGATCATGGTGACAGAACAGTTATACCACACCTGCAATTGTTTCCCTAAGGAAGACACTCTCTTCTATAAACAGGCTTGTTTCTTTTCTTAAGGAACTCCATCTTTCCAGTGTGATACAAAATTATTTTTTCACCATCAGGGCATTAAAAACGCTGAAAGTCAATAATGTTCCTCTATGTGAGACGGAGGTGACCAACCAGAAAATATTCAAGGTGGTTGGAAGCGACATGCTGAGGACTTTATTTCATTAACAGTTGGCACTTAATTTTCACCATATGGAGTCTTGTCTGAAAATTGAAAAGTTGTTAAAGTTTGATTAATTTAGACCACGAGTGTAGCGATACAAGCTTTCAAAGTCTCACACTTGTTTTTGACATTTCAGAATGTTATTGGAGAAATCAAGACCCAAACGATTGTGGGATTTATTCATTGTTCTTTCATGCAGAGCTTTCCTCTTAGCATGCTCTCTAGTCTGTCTACATATGAAGCGGCTTTGGGCCACATGTCGTCTTCTGTGTTTTTATGACCCTGCCTGACTGATGGAGTTGATTTAAAATCAGCTTGTAACTCTTTGTAAACGATGAATAATGTAGAGATTAAACAGCCATATTCACTCAAGGTAATTACCATTCATGTTTAAATTTAGTAGCAAAACATGATGAAGAGCCCTGTGGAGAGGCCTTCAGGGCGTTTTCCAGCCATTCAGCCACTCAGAGTGAAAAGCAAAGTTAAACGGTTGCATAACGTTTGGATTTGCAGAAAGCATAAACATGATTACAGCAGCATATGGCACTTTGTCAGTTCGTTTTAACATTCAATGGTTTTTCTATTTTAGGTCTTTGAAATCTTTTCATCCGAAGAAATGCTGTTTGGCAGCTTCACACACTTATGTGGAGCCAATTCATGTTGTATCCTTGTTTTCTCTTGATACATCATCCATGCCAGGTTTAATTTCTTACTTCAGGCTTGAAGAAAGGACTTAGTCAGCCTCCCGCATGCTCAGCAAAGCTTTCAGGGGGTTCTGAAGAATATAGCTTGAACATTTTAGCTTGATACACAAAATGTACTGTATGGACTCCTGTTAGGGAAGAGGTTATCATTACAGTGTTGGACAAATATATAGATATACACTAAATGCTATCCCAATCTGTTCAAAGGTCAAGCACAGTTAAGTGGTAGGAAATGGATTCTAGGTGCATTTCTTCATCCTGACAACTAGCTGAATGGTGTTCCAACAGATTTTTAACAAGCCATCCTGGAGGCTCGCCGCAAAACTATAAATGCTATCTCCAAAAAGAAAGACATATTAGTTCTGCTTATGTTCTGCTGACCAGCTGTGATCGTTATCTCTTACTGGGGTGATAAAACTCTTAATATTTATTACCAGGTTGAATATTTTGTTGTGTTAAAGTGACATGTGTCCATCAGCCAAAATGTAATTTTCTCCTCTTTAATGTTCTTTCTTAGAATTTCTTTCTTATTAATTATATCATTTCTTGCTTTGATTTCTTATCATTGTTTTGTAATTTGATAATCATTTCCTGGTTAAGGTTGGTGCTCTCATTAACACACACACCTGAATGCCCCTTTCTCCACTAGGTAATAGGAAGGTGGACTGTACCACGGGGGATTTTTGCATGGGGGTGGGGGGGATTTCTTCCTTTCTTTTAAAAAAATAAATAAACGTACCATAGTAAAATGAACTTTGAGTGTTAACTGTGAAGAGTTATTGTACGTTTTAATGCCTGAATGAAAAGATTGATGTAAATGATTTCTTGCATCTTTAAGAGTCTGTTAGATTTTACCTTTGCTTTTAGAAATGTGGTTTTACCAGGAAGTATATAAAACAATTGTTTGACCCTCACAGCCTTTTGACAGTTGGCTTTGGATCACTCTTTCATGTAAGTTTACTATTTGATTCGTATTTATGGCTTTTTTAATTAAAGCGTGTGTAAAATCTAACGGACAACAAAGCACTCTGAATTAAAGTTCCTAGACTTTTGTAATTCTTTTGCTGTTCCAAACTTCCCAGAACTGCTGGTTCACCTCCTGATTGACAGGGTTTTATGTACTCTTATACCTTCCCATAGTCTCTCTGCTTTACATCTGAAGTTCAGGACTTACCTGTTGCGAGATGGAGAAGCCAATAATTATATCTCCCTCAGGAACCTCCCAGGATACAGTAGCCGAGTCAGCACGCAGGTGCATGACGGACACGTTGACAGGAGCTGGTGGCCGGTCTGGAAGAGAGGAAACAGAAAAAGGTTTTTTAATCTAAATTTCCTCTCTAGATTTTAAATGAACTACACTATCTATATTCACCTGGAAAGTTCCAAGCTTTGTGTTTGCACCTTGAACACACCACAAGTGTTATTGGTTTGCACTGAAAGTGAATTAATAAGGTTTACTCTGTAATTTCTTTTTTTGGTGTCCCAAGGGATGAAAAACAAATATGGGCAGCCTCAATAAATAGACCTTTTTAAATGAATGCATGTTCAATGTGTGTTTCTGAGATGTGGCCATGTTACTGTATTGACCAGTCAACTCATCTACTTAGTAACTGTATAAAAAAACAAAACGTTTTTCTTTCGACCATGCATGTTTCAGATGTTCCCTCTTTCACTATAACAGCTTTGTCAACCTGACAGTCTGTCCTTTTTAAATAACCACACTGTCTATTTCTTGTCCTCCTCACTCTGACAGGGTTACACCTCTTCACCCTGTATCTTTGCAGCCATCTATCATGATTCTGTTGCTGGTGGACACATTGATTGCAAAGTGGAGACAAAAGCTTGGGAGGCAAAAGCCAGGAGAAATAAAAAGAAGGCGACAGATCTAATAGAGGGTCCTGAACGGCTTCACCGTCACACTGAAGCAATCGCTCAGTCCAGATGAAAGGTAAGATGGGATTGTCTGGGCAGAAGGGGACCAGGTGGCCATCTTCTGGGCTTTTGTCGTTAACACGGGGTCTAATGGACTTTTGTGTTGTTAGAGACAGTCACAGATGCAATGTTGGGCGAGTAAAGAGAGTGGAAATGTTCTTCAGCTTTATGATATGTGAGGGATAATGTAAAGTGAGGCGTTTTTTTTAGGTAAAATGAAATTTGAACAGAGTGATGCAGGTTTTATCTCACAATGAAGGTTATTACCAAGCAGCAACCTCCGTTCTTGAAAAAATGAAGCCAATGCGGAAGTACAAAATCCAGCAGTTCTTGGAGTGTCCGCCTGAGGCTGTCTCCAGGAACACCGTAAGTCACAACCACACCACAGGCAAAAAAAAAGCTGTTTTTAAAGCATAAATAAACATGTTTACAGCCTGGTACAAAAAACAAATAGGTCTGATTAGTTATCGACATCACTGGTACACACTGTACGGGGGTGATTTTTTTTTAAACGGCTCCGTTTTTTAAATTTGAAAATTATACTTGTTATCCATATTTAGGCGTGTAGCTGACATGATTGACAGGTGGGCGCGATGTAACGGTTCGTCAAGAGACTTAAAACCCGCCTCAGCTTCGGCTCTAAGCCTGTCGTTTGGTTGAATAAAAGTTAGGTTGAGACAGCATTTCCAGCATGGCGGCTGCTACCGAGGAGCCTCCGGAGCCCCCTGCAGTAACAGATGGCTGACGTCACTCAGGGTTCGTCCATTATTACACAGCTGAACTGAAAAAATCAATCATGTGGCAGAACATTTAACTTGGAAATGACTAAATATACTTTTAAAATATTTTTTAAGTGTTTGGTTTATAAAGCAGTCCCTTTACCCCCTTACTTTCTACTGTTTGAACTGCTTCCATGGCAAAGGTCAACACTGGAGCCTCCTTAAAATCAGTGTACAGCAGAAACTCAGGTTATCTTCCTTGTTACTGTCAAAGTTTGTTGGTACTTTCTTTTGGTCTTTTACATTCTTCTTTTTCCACTTTTTTATTCTTTTGTCGCATTACAAACAGACCTACTTCAAATTGACTTTCTGCAGACTGATACTGTATAAATAAAGTTTACCCTCCAGAGTCTGTGATCAGAGCTTCGCTACTTCTATAGAGAAATAGCAGAGTTAAAGTGCCGTAACTGACCAATGAGGAGTGTTCAACAGAGATGAAAAAAAGGAAGGTAATCGTTAAAGGAATAGTTTCTTATGTGTGTTACATCTGAGAAGACAATATACATGTACATGTATAGGTAGATGAACATGCACTTAAGATAGCAATTCTATCTCTTATCAAGGATTTCTACCTAAAGCTTTCTGTAACACTTAATTTGAAAGCTATAAAGTACTAATTGACAGTTGTACGGTCCATTTGTATCTTAAACATTTTTATTAACTCACAGGGCACGGATCTAGTAAGCCATAACACAGTTTTCTTGAGATGACAGCCAAAGGCCTTGTGCTACACAAGGACAATATTTCATCCAAAAATGGCTCTTGAGAGAGAAAGATGAAAGACAAAATGATGCAATTGGGAGCGATTTCAAATGATTTGCTGTTTTCTATATCTGTCCCTCTCACATCCCCTCTTCTATCATCTGCCCGAATTTCCCCTTTTATCCCTCCCTCCCTCTTGTCTCTCTCTTCTACTCTCTCTTTGCCTTGTGCACTTCTCTCTGTTTTATCTCTCAGACAATCAGCGATGGCCTTCGTGTTGGGAGCGAAGGATGACATTGAGGTGGATCCCAAGACCCTCGGGTCACACACAAGGCTATTGGTCTCTTTCTTTGAGCCCTGGTGGCATTATAAACCACAGGAGGGTCGAGGTCGAACACAGGCATGGCGTTCACTTGCTTGCTAAAAGATTGTAGAGGAGAGTGGATGAGATGAACAAGAGCGCAGGCTAATGCTAGGCCTTCACTAACGGATATTGATGGAACTGTAGAAAGAGCAGAGAGAAAAAGTGGCCTCTGCTGTTGATCACGTTGGTATCAAGAGGTTAAGAGGTTCCGCTATGTCATTTTATCCATTTAATGAGGATCTTTTTATGGACGCGGGTGCTTTAATGTGTAAAGATAGACGTACGGTAGGTTAAGAGCGAGGGCAAGTTACAGATCGTATATTTTGTCCTTGATCTTTGGAGAGCTGTGGCGAATGAGTCATACATACTGTATATTTACAATAATGGTTTCTGTGTCCTTCCGCCTCAGCCATGTCTAAATGACTCCTAATTTCATGTCACGAACGTTTTATAATTATGCTTATGAGCTTGTAATTGGATGTATTATCAGTATCACAACATGCTGGGACAATGCTCATGACAAACCCTCAGATGTTACATACGAGAGAATGATTCTTCTATATTTATATCTTCTTATAATCTTTCAAAATTCAAAAGCCGCACAGAAGATTATATTCTAGCAGCTGCAGCCCCTCCAAATATTTAAATAAATAAAAGACTTTGCCAAAAAAACAACAGGCATATTTAATTGCTTGGATAGGATGAATCTGATTAGTTAGCAAGCAAATCCATCAGGGCTACATTGCTGTCAGCGTGTGTTGTACAGCTCACACACACGCTGCTGAATCAGTTGCAGCATTTATCTAAAACGGGACACCTTCATTTCTCTTGCAGCTCATTGTCCTTTAGGTAATGGGGGTTACAGGCAGACACGCATGGGCAGAAAAGCAGCCAGTAACCATGATGCATCGTCTGCGGGTCGTTTACTGACGATGGAGCAAGTGACACTTTGGCTGAAGCAGGCCATGAATCATCACCAATGTATAAGTGCTCTCTTTCTATATGTTGTTTCTATTCTAGCAGGTCTAACAGGACAAGTTCATTTTTAATATGAAGGGCCTCCTGGGTGGGAGGACTGCTGTTGCCGTTACAGAAAAACAAAACTTCATCGGTATCACATTATTATGCAAAAAGTTGATTGATCCAATATATTTTCCACATCCTCACAAAATGTTATCACATAACAGGATTCTCTTTTTATTTCAAGACATTTGAAACACATTTAAAGATCTATTCAGAAGTCGTGCATGTCATTTCTAGACACTTTCATGTTACTTCAAGACATTTTCTCATTGTTTCACTATATTTTCAGTCTTTTTTTTATGGCCTAAAACTTTTGAACTTATAACGTGATAGCTTATATTCATATAATGGAAAACTTGGTATGCTGAGAAAAGGAAAACTGACTAATACGTATCAGTTCTCCTAACACCAACTTCATGCTTGAGGGAAAAACACTCTTTTATGAATGGTTACTGATCCATTACTTACTTCTTTTTCTTCTGTACCACAAACTAACACTGTTGTATTTATCCTATTAATGTTGAAGAAGCTTATGATGAATAAGAAAACAACTTCCAAATGTTTGGAACCACTGTTGGCTCATGAGCAGATAACAGATGATGTGATTTTCTACTACAAATGCAAGTCTGATGCTCCAATCTCCTTCCAAATGTGCACTTTCAGTTTGTTTGACTTTCCCCTCTACTGCCGTAGGTGTCATTGTGGACACTTCAATATTTGTTGTCGGATACATGTTCTGAGCAAGCCCCACTCTGTCTAACGGGTTATGTAAGATGCAAAATCAAACAGTAATAGGTCACAATGTCCGAGGCATGTGTCAGTGCAAACAAATGGTAAGACCCTCTTGGGATGTGGGCCCACTGCCAGCATGAATCATAGCGTAGAGCCAAAGCCCAGCACATTAGCTACTCCCCATCAAACCTGAGTGCACACAGAGATAGTGAAAATGCGGCCGGATGTCTGAATGGCTGACGAGCCACGTGGAAAGGAGCCCAGTTTGGATTTGTTAGAGCGAGGGACGGACACAGCATCCTAACTTTTGTCCTCTATATTTGCTTGCAAAGCACATTAGCGTGACTTCTACTGATTTACACCTGGTTTGTTTTGATGGTTGTTCATACTATACAGCATCACAGCAGAGATTTATTGGGGATGTTTCTTATGGTCATACAATAAGAATGTAGAGATTTATGACAACCGATCATCTTGGCTAACCATGACACAATGATTAAAATGAAATGGAAAAATGAGACCAGAATGGAAAATTGGAGATTACAATTCCTGTCGGATTTCCTGGGAACATAATTTGACAGGTGACATGGCATTTTCATTTCGCTGTTTTTAGGAGCAAATTCTGTGTTCAGCTGATCCCCCTGAAAAAAATTGATTGATTGAACCTCCTGGTATAATTCTAATTTAAGTTACTGATTGAAGGCCTTTATATTTTACCAATACAGTATTTATGGAAGTTAATCTTGAGGTCAAGCAGACCTTCTTCTAAAAGAGAGAACGAAGCATTACGTTCAGAAGAACTCTGAAAAACATCTAAATGTCCCACAAACTAAAAAGCTACTGTTAGTCAGTTTTACAAACACTATCAAGTCAGATATGAATGAGACTTAATATTAAGTCATAAACCTTCAGATGGATTGATGGATGCATTAGCTACATAAAATACCCAAAGTTGCATAATTCATATGGCTTTGACCTCATTCACAAAGCAAACACTGTGGTTTACTAAGGTTATCGACCCATTGTGTTATCAACCATATTTTTGCCTCTAAGCAAGTGACAGGATGAAGTGCTGTTTAAAATGTAATCCTGTTATAAATCTAATAAAGTCTTGTTCCCTGGTGAGATAATAGAATCGCCAACATCTCATAAATAAAGGAAATGGCTCATAACAGGTGCCTTGAATTTTGATGCATTGCCCCGTCACTCTCCAAACAGCTTCATCTGGATGTGTCGTGGGAGTCTAAATGTACTTTTCTACACCGCGAGAATTTGTCACACAGCTCATGTTGCAAATCACCTGCTAGTTGAGCTCTTAAGCCGCTGTCTCGGCCAGCCTACATACTGTATAACCATTTAAGACATTTTCTTGTTTCATCTCCAAACACCATTCCCTCCTGATATTCACATTTTGATGCCATGTGGGTGGAGTGGCTGTTTGTGATGTTTGCTTAAATCTCTTCACATCATGAAGGGGTTTAGATGTTAACAGATGGAAAGACTTGTCAGGCCAGGCCAGGCATGTCTTAGTCCTCAGCATTTCCTATACATTTCACAGCCTTGCAACAGTTAGGAACTTACTGTCTCCTCCTTTAGGCACACTCAGCCTTTGAGCCTGTGACAGACAGTAGGACCGTATGGGAGCAGGTGCCAGTCTAAGGTAAATGTAATAACTGCCTGACATCTGAAGCTTTAAGCTAGTAGTGAACATTACTTCATCATTTAAAAACTGTAAAGGCTACCATGCAGTGGTGTTTAAAAGCAGATTTACGAACAAATTCGGAGTTCGTAGCTTAATTTGATTTGCCGCTAGGTTTCCTGGCTTCACTATTAGCTGGGGAACAAGTGTGAAATACAGGATGATACGGAAAACACTAACATAAAATCTATGATAGAATACTTAAATGTTACATTTTCACTATCCGACAGCAGATGGGATTATGACAAAATAAATGAAGTTAATAACTATTAACTTTGGTTCGTGAGCAGGACTACGCCCAAACCACACCTCCAATCACCTGACAAGCCGACTTATACTGAGCCATCCCACTCCACCCTGTTTGTCTCAGTTCTTCAACGACCCACCCTCCCTTCCCTTCCTCTCATCCATTCAACCTCCTTCCTCCTTCCTCATCCCTCCATCTCGTTCCTCTAATTCTAGGCACAGTCTAGGCCGTGATCAGCTCGGGCAGAATTACTCTTAAGACCGAACCCCCATCCTGAGTCTCCCTCTGCCCTGCAGTCAGTCCATCCTTCCAGACCAGCCAACTGACAACATCCTCCTCCATCACAATCATTACCTTAGCATATATTAATTTGTCTCATCATTCATATGATCTATCATTAAATATCTAAAACGTATATGGTTGTGGCGTGGTCCTTAGTGAAGCAAACCTCAGCCTTCACTGTGATGGATTCAGCTCTAATACAGAACATCTATTTGTCAAGAATGTGTCACCAGGTTTATGAACAGATTGCCAATTTGAAGAGTGATATGAGCCTGGTGCTCCAAATAAATCCAATTCACGTTTGCTCAGTGATTACAGCCCCAGCTGAGCCTTATGTAGGATTCATTTTGTAGCTTGCTTGTTTTTCAGACTGTGTAAATATGGATACAGACATTCTAGTTTTTTTTGTCAGTTAAGACGAATAATTCATTTTTGCTTTGGGAGATTGCATCACTCTGGTTCTAGATTTGACTCCTTGTAGAACCTGAAATGCTCCCTTTCCTACATTGTTGTATAGTTTACATTTTTATGGCAACCTCAGTGTGGAACAAAGAGGCTCACAATTAATTTAAACTGTCCTCTGAATGACGTGCCACAGCAATTCCCACAGTCTCCTGGCATGCAAAGGGCAGGCAGTAATGAATTCCACTTTTATTTTTATTCACTTTGAAGCTCATTTGCAAGAGCCAAGTTTATATTTCTGAGTGCTGCATTCCTTATTTTAATAGAAGGTTTTCCTGCTCCTGAGAGACCCTTCAGAACTCCACTAAGATCTGAGCTGCTCCTGCGCTCCACATGTCAGTGCAGAGCACAGCCAAAGCTCTGAATATTCAGGCAGACACGCACAGAAACACCGTGGTGCCAATCTGATTGTCTCAAGGCGCTATCGCATGTAGGACTCAGTCCCCTTGAGAGGTGAGGGAGGAAGTAATGGAGGGAGACAGGTAGATGGAGAGAGAGAGAGAGATATACTGTAGATGCACACGTCACAGAAATAGAAATACATATAAGAAGCTGAGCTTGCAATGGAAAGGATGCATAACACATACGAGCTGTAAAGGCACCATTTTAAAATAGAACTGTTAATCTTCATTGAAAGCAATGTAGACTCTTCAACTCCCTTGGCTATTTTGTAATTCTATGATTTAAGAATGATTGGCCAAGTAAAGATTTAGAAATAGTGCAGTCCAAGTAGCATGCTCAGTAGTCGAAGCTGAGTGTGGCTGCAGATTCACATTCCTCTTCTCTTTAGAAACCTGCAGGTCAATTACTAAAAACTGTCAACAATAAATGCAAACACTGATTGACATCACAGGATGAAATGACAAGGATATTCTTACAGTGAATATAGTTATGAAACTGTGAATGTAAACACTTGTATTGTTTTATGAATGATTTAAAAAGTGAAGAGCATATAACAACCTTCTTATACCTAAACATGGTTGCAAAATGTTCTATGTATTGTCAAACAGGTGTTGCTGGGTGTTTTTATCATACACAAAAAAAGAAACATTTAGTGAACCTGATTATAATGTGGAATGTGCAAAATCAGGTAGGCTACAGATTAAAACACAACAGCATCGTTGAACTTGACGATTTGTAATACTTTGTAAGGTGCGTAATGGTGCATTTTACAAGGCTACTTGTGCACAGTATATCCTAATTGATTTGACTCCTTTGCTGTAGAGGTTTATACTTACTTGCCCCTACTAGGAACATGTCGCTGCCCAAAAGCAACAGGACGACGGAGTTGACCAAAACCATCAGACGAGCCATTTCTCAGCGGGTATCGATGCTCTTCTCAGGTTTAAACGCAGATCTCCTATGCTTCAAGGGTAACTAAACCACAGCGGCTCATTTTTTTCACAACATGTTAGAATTCCTCTCATGAATGAATAATTGTATTTTACTGCTTGAGTCGGTCTCCAGCCAGTCAATACGTCGATAACCAGTGAAAGCACGTATCAAATGTTGTCTTCATAAACATTTTGCCGAGCAGCTTTTCTTCATTTAGGGTATAAATCCACAAGTCCTTCATCCATGTCCTCGTGCAGACTGAGCCAACTTGACGAGTCTTCCATTATTCCTGGGCTGGCACAAGCGCTCAGGTATGAACAGGTCGTGGTAAAAAGAAAACGATGACGCTCACAGTCGGCTCGTAGGTTCCCTCGCGCACAGAGGAGACGCCATGGGCAGCGCCTGTAAGTTTTCAGACTGTCCTCGCGCTCAGTCCGCAGCTCACTGATTACGGCTCAGACCTGGATGATGCTTTATTATTCACGGACGCGGTGTCGGTCATCCCTGCAGTCCTCTCCGGTTAAAGCTAATCTAAAGTACACCCCCAGGTCCAGAGCACTTAGCGTTTCAACTCAAGTGCACGCGCAGCATAACATGATTAATCATCTGTGTGCCATGAGAGAAGTGAGCAGCAGGTAGAAATACGCCTACCTTTGATACAGCCGCCACTCACACTGCAGCATACTTCTACTGTTTAAATATTTCAGTAGCAATGCTAAAAGCAAATATTAACCTGAGCTCGAGGTCTATTATTAGAGTGTGTAATGTTTTGTTCACTGACATTCCTGAAAGAAGTAGCCTATATGATATAACATAAAAAAGACGCCGCAGTAGCCAACTTTGTTTTCCTTCACTGAACTTTGTGAGAAACTTAATAAGCCTGAAGTGTTGTAGGCCTATTTTAGAAGTCCCTCGTGCTGTAACCCTAGCAGTAGCAGGAGGTCGACATATGCTTGCCATCCAGCATCCACCGCGCGCGCATGCAGCACCCCGTAGACGCACAGCACGTTATCATAGAGATAAATCACGTTGATAAGATGAGTGCATTGCCTCGTGGGACAAACGTTTCACGTCAGATGCTCCTCTAAAAAGAATCTTCCACATGCAGGCCAGTTTTTATCATGAAGGAACAGAAAAAGACATTCATGTGTGTGTAGATGTTGGGAGGGGTTATTACATCTTATGGGGGAAATCAGATCAGACCAAATTTTCAATTCCAATTTTCAAATGGAAAAAATAACTCCGAAGACAGTTGTGCCTGTGTTCCCTTTAAAACTTTATTTTTACATCTTTGTCGTCTAAATTAACCCCTTGAAACCTTTTAGTGCTCAAAAATTGTTCCGTCTCAGGTGTTGCCATGGTTTCTATGAGCTCATGCGGTCCTTTAGTGAGCTGAAGCAGAGAGAGAGAGAGTGAGAGAGAGAGAGAGAGAGAGAGAGAGAGAGAGAGTGAGAGAGAGAGAGAGAGAGAGAGAGAGAGAGAGAGAGAGCTTTTGTATACACGTTGTTTAAGCAAGATATGAGATGTTGGAGTTACCATGACAGCTGTCTATTTGTAGCTGACATTTCTGTGGTATTTAACTCAATCAGAGCTTTTTACCGAAACGTCTAAGCACTGTGGTTTTTAGGAGATTAAGACTCAGAGACTACTCCTTTTCTTCTCAGCTTGCTAAGCCCCCCCCCCTCCCCTCCCCCCGTTATTTATTGAGCCCAGCAAAATCAAATAAAGTTTCTAACTGTAAATGTCAAAGCAGTTTTAAGGTTTCAGAGACTTTTTTCATTGCAACATAACATGTTGTTATAGAGAAATCATGAGATTGTGTCAGCATGAGACTCAGTTTTATGAAGAAGGTGCTTAGTTTGAACCATTCTTTGAAGTGAGGCAGTATTGGCTCATATATAGCAAAACAGATAATAACTCTATTACGCTTTGATTTATATTCTAGGCTTTAAAAACACTCTGGCAGTTTCTGTCCAGCCCTGAAAAAGAAACAGCAGAGGAATGTAGCGCTGTAGCCAAAATGTATCCAACTTTGTCCCTTCATGATAAATTACTATAATCACTAGTTCACATGTGTCCAGTGTAGAGTATTAGATGTAATAAATCAACCATAACAGAGAGACGCTGACTTGTTGAAGTAGGCAATGATTTAAATCTTTTATAATTTTTTTTAATATACCTTCAAGGTTTAATAACAACTCTTTCAATCGATCATCTCTTTGTAAGGAAGTCATTTGACATCATGATTTGTATTAGCAGCACTCAAGGTTTTGGCCTCTTAACTTTGCCCAAGAACATGTTCTTCTTTTCAATTCCACTCTTTCCTAATTGTAGGCCAAGTTGTTTGTATTTAACATAATTGCTTGATTGCAAAAGAAGCCCCTGTTGCTCAGTTGCGATAGCATTAGCAGTAGCAGAGTACTTATTTGTTTTGTGCGTAACTGGGATCTTAATTAAGTCAAGCTCTTTTCAAAAATACACAGTTCACCATAATGGATTGAATTATTGCTCTCAGTGTAGGAGCTCCACTTATGACTGATGAATTGTGGGATGCTCTGTCAGAGTTATTATGCACACACCTCTGCAGAATTTGGGAACTGAAACAAACACTTTAAACAGACTGCCAACCTGTCATTTATTTATTGGTCTAATTAATTATATAAAAGGAGACATTGTCAGAGTTATTCTTACATTAAACACATAGACAGTGATGCTGTGATAGTGTGTGTGTTTGCCTACATTAAACAGTGTCACCTTCACATTAGTGGACTGTTGAATTAACGTCAAGCAAGCTTATATGGGGTAATTGTACGCATGCAGGTGGTATCATAAAGAGCTTGTTTTTTAATGAATACATTTAGAAAGTAAAAGTGCGAAAGACCCCTAAAAGGCAGAGGGTCACCTTCAAACCTCTTCCGGGTTTTGAACCCCATTTATCCCAATTACCTTTCTTTACTTCTCATTCTCCTCCGTAATGCTTCGTAATCACTTCGAAAACTTTCTAACCGGATCTCAAGAGGACAGGGTTAAAAATACCTGAAAGAACTTCCCCTGGCTGGAGGACAGACTCAAAATGTTAATTGCTTGGTGTTCAGTGCCCAGTAAAGGAACTTTATACGAAGTGAGAAGGAAGGAGGATGGCAGAGATTTAATAAGTGACTGCAGACTGTTTTATGGTTCATTATTGTCCATCCTCCTGATGACTCAGGTACTTCACGGTGTGAAGTCGGAAACAATATGCTGGAGGAGTGTTTTGGCTCACAGATGTGTCAGTCACTGTTCAGTAAAATGGCATGATGAAGCATTGTGTATATACCTCCCATTGTTTACTATCTTTGATTATATCACAGAAATTGTCCTTACAAGTTACAAAAAAATTGCATAAACGTGAAGTTCTTTCTGTGTTTCTCTCTACACTGAAAGTCAATCAATCAAATAAATCAATCGATCGATCAACAACTTCATTAATCCAACCAAGGGCAATTGGCTTGAGCAGCTGGATAACACTATAGGATGATCAGTCCTGACAATGTGATAACTGTCTAATAATCTGCAGAGGGCATGATTGCTTTTGTATGACAGTTAGTTTTATATTCTGGTATAACAAAAAGGATGTTCTCATGGCAACCGCCACAATTCACCCCTAATAAAATGTCTAAAAACTCTAAAATATGTGCAGCTGTCTCTAGGAATGGCTTTTTACAAAATAGAATTGAAGATCTTTGTTTGACCTCTTTTATTGAACTGGATTGAATAATGGTGTTCAAACTTTTTGTGTTTCACAGCAAGGCTTTGTAACCAGAAAGTGAAATAGAAATAAAAATGACTATGACAGATTGATTGATATGATTAAAAAAAAAGGACCTAAGTAATTGTATAATGTAATAATGTCTACATTCTTATTTTGTTTGATGCACTTCTTAGCTACTTGTCTCATTCATTCGGGGGCGGCAGTAGCTCAGTCCGTAGGGACTTGGATTGGGAACTGGAGGGTCGCAACGTGTGTGTGTGTGTGTGTGTGTGTGTGTGTGTGTGTGTGTGTGTGTGTGATGAAATATAATGAAAAAAATCTAAAAAAATTAAAAATCAATAATCAGTTATTTGATTTTAGGTACATTAATGTCCAATCAAAGCCAGAAATAAAACAGGTTCCACTTTACCTCCACTTCAACTCTTCTTGATTTTCATCTTTATGACATCGAATGTAAAGAAAAAAGGAAGAAAGAAAGCATATAGTCAACAACATATAGTTGAGCAGATGAACATCCAAGGTCAAAGCCACACACATGAATATTTACGTTGACATTTGCTGCACAAACCACTAGGTGAAGGGAGATGGTGACAGCAGGGATCTTAAAACATGCAGACGTGGTACTGCATACTGATCAGGAATGATCAGCTGTCTTGTTTGTGAGCTATCAAATGAGACTCCATGACACTAGTTAGGTGTTATGTAAGTCTGCAGCTGTAGCCTTGTATTTTACTGTCCACTGAAAGGTTTATGTGATTGTATGGAGTCCATTTAGCTGAAAGACGGATGCTAGCTCTAAAACTACAATTCAATAATTAGTCAGATTCTTCATATTCGTTCAAAACACATATCATTGTCGCTCAATGCATCGTTGTTGGGATATAAGATCTACATAATCTTGAATGGGCACTTCTGAGCCAACATTGCGTATAGGCCATCAGTACCTTTTACTGACCTAGCGCACATATAATTAAATTTCCCTGTAGTTACTGGTGCCCTTGACTCATCATTGTGCACAACCGAGGTGTTCAATCACCAGATACATTTGTGGGGGGTCGGGTGAGTGTGTGTGGGTGGGTGGGGGTTGGTTCCTGCTACTCATGTCTTTAAGGCCTGCTGCGGTAAATGAATGGATATAGACTCATATATCAAGAGGAAATATCAATCTAGCAGATGGTTTCTTAAATCCTACCCAATCAACCCGAGCAAAGGAAGCAGGCTTCTGTAAAAAGTGCCCCGTGTGCACATTTCTTTTGTATTGGCTTCATCAAAGAAAATTCCATTAGCAAGAAAGGCGCCTGAATAAGACTTAATTTTGGTCAGAAAATCGCGAGTATAATCTTCCTACTGTATAGATCTATACAACTTATGCCAAGAAGGAAGTGCTTTCTTTCTTCTTTTTTTATATTTATCATTTCTTTCTTAAGACAGATGGATGTCTACTTTATTGATCACAACCTGAAAAATGGTGGTTTAGTATTTTTATGTTGGGGCTAAGAATGCACTAGCAGTAAGAGAGATTTGGTTTCTTCTCAAATTGATGAGGAAATTATCAATTTGATTTTTTGAGTCAATGTCCTTGTCCTTGAGACGGACCTAGACAGCTAGGTCCGTTTCTAGGACATTGACATCTGCAAATATCTATATGCAACTGTGTGATGGTTATCTTATTAAGCAGGGACATTTAGGTACCTGTACTTAAAGAAAAAAAAACATACCATATCTTGAGTCTCATTCAGACAAATTAGATACATTTTCCAGCAGATCTCAGGGGAGCAACAACAACAACAACCTAACAGATTCCAAGTAGAGTTCATGTAAAGTGCTGAAGTCTGACCTTTTGATCAAAATGATGTGATAATAATTTACTTTAGAAAGGAATATTTGCAATGCCTTTTTTAAAGGGTTGTGTTTCTGGCTACCTTGCAAAGATAACTACAATATTCACTCTCCTTTTAGTTATTTTGTCTCTACCAACTCCTGTCAATGTAATGCTGAATTATTTAGCATTAGGGAAACAAACCGTAATATAAGGAGATAAAGGGGCCCAAAAAGTATTGTAAGACTGTTTAAAAAAATCAATTGATTATGTAGGCTACATTAACATTACAGTATAGTTTCCCTCTCCAATAAATCGTCCTTTTTTCTGTTCAACTTTTCAAAGGCTCATTTAGCAAAATGTTCTGTACACCTCTTCTGTCACCGTTTCAAGAGCCCTCAGAACCAATGGACCAAACACTTTTGAGTGATGGACTCCATTAATTTAATGACATCAAAGCCCAGGAGAGAAAGCATGTTTATGAGGAGCATAATCCAAATTGAATGCCATTGACAACAGCAACATTATTGTAGGATGAAAGCACATCTCTTTTCATCTGTGGTGATGCTCTTTGTTTTATCATCCCACAGGACAGAGCAGGGTTATACTACAAGATGCTAATGACGTGTTACCTTCTGCAGAGATCAGTCATCAATCTGTGTCCGAGCTGCCGTTTCCTGTCATTATTCCTGAAAGGCAGCAGTGATGAACAGGAGGAGGGGAGAGGGTGATTATGCCTGCCAACCTTTACCCCACATGTCTTGTCATCTTGTGTTAACATCATGGCTCACTCCAAGGTGAGGCTGCTTATCAATCATACTTCAGTGTAAGAATTATTAATGGTAGTTCACTCGCTTCATCAGCTGAAAGATTGAGGTTATTAGGATTTATGTTGTGATATAGCTTTAAAAAAAAGTGAGAAATCTGCTTCTATGCAAGATATTTGAACATCGGCCATTTCCCCTCGCTGCTTGAGATGGTAAGCTCAAATGTTGTTTTAATGTTGTACTGTTTTGTTTCAGTGTTGGGAATCTTTTAAATTCAGGGAATTTGAAAATACTGAATTGAAAATGACTCACAGTCAAAACAGCTAGCATTAGTTTTAAACAAATCCATATCCAACATTACTGTTAGCCAAATTTACAGTTCAAGCTCACATAGCTGGTGGCTAAAGTTAACTTAGCCTGGCTAACTTCCCCTTTACCAAGCTAAAACATGGCTAAGATTTATTTTACTAGATCATATTTTTGTTGGCTAAAATTAATATTTACCAGCTCACATTACTGTTAGCAAACAGAGCTACCAAGCTTACATTACTTTAACATTTAAGTGAACACTGTTGGCTGTTACTGTTGCCCCCTAGTTAACATAAGGCTGTACCCAGTAATAGAAAAAAATAGGTCTGTTCTATTGTTTTTGTAACACCAACTAATTCTTACTGGTAGCTAGGAAGTAATTGATGTTAATGTTAATGTTAGTTTATGTGTAATAGCTAATAGGTGGCCATGAAAGTGTTTTACTTTGTAACTATTATGTCCGTCTGGAATTCACTATCCTTTGTATTTAGTAGCTGAGCTACTGGGAAGCATTATAATGGTAGCCATTTGTTTGACCCAGTATTATTACATTTTAAAAGGCAGTGACATGGGTTTGTGTGCACACACGAATGAAAAGTATTTATTTACCTTTTTATCTCTTTTTATCACCTCTACTTTATCTACTAACATTACAGTATCATGAAGATATTATTATTCCTGTTTTTTTTTCTTTAAAGTAATGCAACTGAGTGGACACATTTAAATGTTCTTAACTTAATGCTTTTTTTGTTTAAAGTCAAAACCTCAAATACTAATAAAAGAAATGTGTCACACAGAAATGTAAAGAAAGCTACTTGTAACCTGCAACAAAGCAGAAATAGTTGATGGTAACATAAATCCCACCTGGCAAGGCAAATCATTAAAAACTTTTGGGTGGCAACTGAGATTTTAGGAGTAGCCATGGCTATCGCTGGCCAGCCCCTGGATCATCTCTTTGATCCACCTCTGTTTAACAGCATTTGAGCTTCCCCCTGACTGTAACAACGTTCTGTTTTAATCATCATCTTTCTTTCACTTTATCCTTGCCAATTTTTTTTCCATTATCAGACATTATAGTGGATTTCACAAATGGGGATGGTTTAAGAACATTTCTCAATTCCCCTCTCTGAATTTAATCCAAATGGTCTCTTCTGGTCTAATTTGATGTAGAGCTCCAGTATTATACTGTCATTATTGGTGGCAGTTTAAAGCAGGACAACAATTTAAATTGTGTGACACTGACCCCTGTAGGATGACAAGAGTATTGTAACTGCTGTCAATGAGCTTTTTTTCACCTTTTCAGTTCTATCCATTTGAAACTGCTTCAGTCTTTTTTTAACTAACATTGCATGATTTACATTTGATTTGTATTGTCATTAAAGGCCCATGTGACTTCTGAGGATTTTTCATTTCCACATTAGTTAAAGTAAACATCTAAGATACTACAGGCATTAAACTGACGTGAAACTGACTTTGCTTGCATTTATAAAAAGATTTATATCATCTCCTAGTTTTGGCAGCCAATGAACGCTTGTATGCCTTCAAATGTTAATTTGATACATTTTAATGGGATATGTGATGTTTTTGCGAAATTGAAGATGCTATTGTTTCTTACCTCTAATCTTGTGCCATATGGAAACCTGCCAAAATTGATGTCAGCCTCTGTTTGTAGAGAAAGCACTGAGCCCACTGATATAACATCCAATCAATCGCTGTTACTGGCTGTTTTGATGATACAACAGGATATAGCTGGCAAGTGGTCCATAAACATAAAACAATCAAGTACTTGATCATTACTGTGAGACTTATGGCAGAATACAATCAGTGTAATGAAAAAAAAAACTCTTCTCAGGAAGTTTTTCTAACCACTCAAAACCAAACACATTTTTATAAGCAGAAAAAAAAGTCTTTAACCAATTCGTCCTGTGAGGTTGTTCTAGCTGTGTGGCATTTTAGGAATGCTGACTCACACTTCCTTTTTCCTGTCCACTCAGGAAGTGGCAGGGTTTAACCCCTGGCTGTCGCGGCCATTTCACTCTTATCTTCCTGATACTGTCTGGGCCCCCCAGGAGCCATTTAGCTGAAGGATCAAAACCAGAGCAATTTAGTTCAGTCGGTGTCTTTAAAGGCTTCCTGTAGGCTACTGTTGTCTTTCAGAATCACATACTGGGGGAAAATTTAACTATGTAAAGTTTGTGTGTGTTAGGGTTGGGTCAATATCCCATTTTCCTTAATTTATTCATATTTTAAACATGATTCAACTCAAAGTTAAATTCCAAACATTTCTTGAAATTGTTAGGTTTGTATTGGACATCCTGTTTATACAAACTCTCATTATTCTATCAACCGGAGTGCCATCTGCATTTTAACGTCTAACTTGTTAACACATGAAAAAAAGCTGTTGAGCAAGAGGCTCAACAGCTTTTTGTCAATAAAACATTGACAAGTTTTATGTAAAGCTTGCTTATCATATGTATAAGTAATCCCATATCTCAATTACCCTTTACAACCATGGCTCTCAACTGGTGGGTAGGGACCCACATGTGGGTCGCAGAGATGTGTCATCCGTGGCCCATAGGACACATTTAATGCTTTTGCCATCACCTGCCATGAAATGCAAATTCGACATCGAATATAAGAAATTAGTTTTCGTACATCAAGGATAAAATTGTTGAAAAAACCTCAGTGTGTTTTGTACAGCAAAGTGCTGGCACATATGAAGCCATGTTTAAACAGGTTTAAGAATGAATGAATGAAACACTCTGCTTTTAAAGACAAACCTGATGAATACCTTCAAAGATGATCTGTTTTGTGATGTTTTGACTTGTCCGTCTCAGGTGTAAACAGCACCATCTTTTATTTAACAAATTTTAATGGTTGAAAATGACCAAAAATTGGGTCGTGATTTGTCATTTTGGAGGAGGCGCTGGATCCTGAGGTTAGAGAACCACTGTTTTTAAAACCCACCATACAATCACTTATTCAAAAAGAAACTATTGAAACTAGTTGTAGCCATTAATCTCTGACTTAAAATAATAATACTTCAGTTCCTGCACTCAAACTAACTTTAATGAAGCACAGGCACAAAACAACGTTTTAAGTAATGTAAATATTTATTTACAGAAAAACATTTGTGCATATGTAAATTCTATTTAGACAGCCCTCATATTCATTCGGGGAATTTGAATTAGTGCAAAATGTTATGCGTGAAATCTCAGGCTGCTTGTTTCTGTACCAAGAAAATGTCACTTTACCTCTGTAGACTTCCCTAGGTCCAAAGGCTTTTTAAACGTCATGCATGTGCTGTTATGTCCGCTCATACTCCATGACTGCTGCAGTCAGTGAAATGACTCTTAGCTGATGTGACGAAGGAAGTCATAAATATCTTCTACATTCCATAGAATGGATGTAAAAATGTGTCCATTTAAAATATATATTTATAAAAAAGGGATTAAACAGTTTATAAAGAGGGTTTCTTGTTGGTCTTGCGCCTCTTGCATTCAAGGCACATATCGTGCTATCGACAGGAAATGTTTTCTTTATTCACGGCTGCATCTCATATTGTCCCTCCGTGGCGATAAAGAAGTCATTGAGAGTGCTCTGAAGGAATTCAAAAGTCGGCCGGTCCTCAGGCCTCTGCCTCCAGCACGTCATCATAATGTCAAAGAGTTCCTCAGGGCATCCATCAGGACATGGCATCCTGTACAACCTGTCCAGACACCTGATCACCTCTGGATTAGTCATCCCTGTTTAGGGATGAAAAGCAGACAGTGTGAGATTAAGTGTATTTCTCTGTAAACTGCAGAATGTGTTTAAGTATGTTTGCTCTCTTTTTATTTATTTCTCACTCCTCATACCTGGGTAGGGGATTCTTCCATAAGTGCATATCTCTGTGAGCAGGATCCCAAAGGACCACACATCTGATTTGATGGTGAAAGTGCCGAAGTTAATGGCCTCTGGAGCTGTCCATTTAATGGGGAATTTTGCACCTAGTATTCAGAGAACGGGTGAGAAAAAGAGAGAGACTATGGTTTTGAGCTGTGTGTTCTGATGGGTGGTGACTACTGAGAATTTGTGAGTGTGTTGCTATGTGTGTTTGCTAATTCCTCTTAACGTTGTGTGATATGAGAGCATGAGCCCGGAGATGAAAGAGATTTGATTGGCAGATAAGCGTACCTAGCAACTCTGCATTTATTTTGATACTGTATCTCTGGTTGTATTAGTCACTTTTCCACTAACTGTTCTAAAAATACTACAAGTACCTTCTCTATTAGTGCACTGCTTTAGCTAAAACAGACAAATCAAATATCACATACAAAAGATGCATTTAAAAATGGGATCTTAATTGTTCCAGTTTACTGTGGAAATATGTTTGCATGAAATCACTGCAGCAGTCTGTCAGAATAGTGTTTGAGATAATGTGCCTCTAACTTTAGAATAGAAATGATGCGTTCAGGGCCACAGCCTCCTGCACTAAAGTTATTTTTCTGGTTTCTTTTTTCCCTTTGGAACATATTTGCTGATTAGATAAAATGGTTGTTTTATTGATTGGTTGTAGAATTTTAAGACGTATAAAATGCATTATTTTGCCTTGGCTAATGCTATATTACTTAGAAAAAAGTACTCTGTTAATCGGTTGCACTTCAAGCATAAATCTCATGTTCCCTTTAATTTAAATGCACTTTTAAAAAAGTAATGTTGACTTCCAGGTTGCTAGAGTGGAACAATTTTATAGAAAAGTACATTTTGACTTAACACATTAAGTAGAAATATATCGTATAAGATTAAGATTAAGTCTGCAAACATTTAGGGGCAGTTATGGGTGCGTTAGGGGAAGCAAACTATGATCTTAGTCCTGGCTGCAGCCCTGACTGCATGTATTCTCTAGTATGGACAAACAGTGCTCATACTGCACCTTCCTTAGCTGTGTATTCTGACTCGATGATCCTTGCCAGGCCAAAGTCTGCTATTTTACAGTGCAGCGTCTCATTGACCAGGATGTTGGCCGCACGCAGGTCTCTGTGGATGAAGTTGTTCCTTTCGATGTATGCCATGCCTTCAGCAATCTGCCATAAAAAAAGGGAAAGTGGAATATTGGAAACTGAATCAGAAGCTACTAGTTCATTAGGTTGTCCTAAGTTATAGGAAAAAATACACTTTTTTTAAGTGAGTCAATGAATAGTAGAATTAATTGAAATTTTGCAGACAGACAGTATGGGTTTGTTTACTCTTTTAATGGGTACAGTTGTTTTGGTGGAGCATATGCAAATATGCAGCTGCAGTAAGTGTGTAAACTTGTGTTTCCGTGAATGATATTAGCAGCAAAGGGGTCTAAACCAGGATGTGCCAAACTCTCAGGAAGTGAAAAAGCTTCTTTGGGCGGTTAAAAGAGTTGTGTGTGTGTGGGGGGGGGGGAGGGAACTGTGGATGGAAAATAACACTACTTCCTGTCCGGATGTTAATAATTGACGTAGGGTTAGGCTTTCATGCCTGATGAGCAAAAGCTCCACCACAGAAACCACACAGCTACTGCTGACAGTTTCCACGTGTCTTCACACCTTCATCAAGCCTGGTTTTAAAGCACATACTAATATTAACAGACATACAAAGTGTGACTGAGGAGCAGCTAGTGTTTATAAATAGACTCTGAGGCCAGTTTAAAGGCCAGTGTGTCTGTTTGTGGCAGAGGATGAACAACTCTGTAAATACTGTACATATTGTTTGTTGTAAACAAAAGCTTTAGCAGTGAGAAGATGTTTGTAAAAGTGCACAGTGAGGCAAAGTGAAAAGAAGTGTCTTCATTCTATTATTTTTTGGGGGGGGGTGTTAACCTTCACTTTAAATAGGACAATGGATATAGTAGGATATCATGAGAGAATGGGGAATGACATGCGGGAAAGGAACCTCAGGTCAGACTTGAACCCGTGCTGCCAGTTTGGAGGACTACAACCTCAGTACATGGGGCGTGACCTAACTGCTAGGCCATCAGAGCCCCGTCTATATTCAACTTATTTCAACGAAAAACCTTTTATCATAACGCAGAGTTATGAGTTTTGAATGGGATAAAATGTCACATAGAGGTTCAGATTCAGGACATGCAAAGAGGTCATACTGTAAACTTTTTTTTTACCTGCGCTGACATTTCGATTAGTTTATTTAGCTTCTGCTTTTTCCCTTCATCTGTTTTTAGAAATTCCAGAAG
This sequence comes from Tautogolabrus adspersus, assembly GCA_020745685.1. Classification (NCBI taxonomy): domain Eukaryota; kingdom Metazoa; phylum Chordata; class Actinopteri; order Labriformes; family Labridae; genus Tautogolabrus; species Tautogolabrus adspersus. The sequence continues at coordinate 18,061,744 of CM036543.1, read as the reverse complement.
ACATCCTGTAAATAAGAAGTACAACTGTATCATCACCAGAAACCAAAGATAACGTCTTCAAGCAGTAGTTCCTTAGAAACTTAAAGAAGTCACACAAAAAAAAGGAAAGATTGTGGCAGCTGTTTCTGGAGGCAATCAAATTCTTTTCATTCTTCTTCAAATTTGTGTGAAATGAGAAGTCATGATTTTGTTTAAAACAATAGGAAAAAAAATCTATCGGTAAAATCTATATTTACAGAGAACTTTGGAGGTAACCATTTGTGATTATTTTATTGACCTGAAATGTTGACAGATTCATCATTTATTTTTCACCAAAGATGACAATCATGCTGATTTCAGCTCCTCAAATCATGGGATCTTGTCTCCTTCTCTGTGTTCTTAATACCACTGTAAATATTATTTGCAGTATTAAGGATTTTGACTAGTGATCGGACCAAAAAAGTGAGTTGATAACGTCACTTTTGAGCAAAGCATATGATTGTTCCCTTTTTTTTTTTTAAACTGAGGGTAAAAAAAAATCACTGCCATATTTAACAGTCATCCATATTTCCCTTTCTTACAGCCATGTATAGCACTAATTATTGCCTCTTATTAGAGAATCTTTAATCACCAACAATCTCCGTCCATCACTCTTGCTCTGCGTCTCACCATTGATCATGAACTCAGTGACGATGAGAATGGGCTCCCTCGTGACCACGGCGTGGAGGCGCACGAGTCGCTCATGCTGCAGCTTCTTCATCAGGTTAGCCTCCTGGAGGAAGGCCTCAGGCTCCATCGTTCCCTCCTTTAACGTCTTAATAGCAACTTTCTGTGTGTTCTTGTAGTAACCTATAGGAATTCAAATGAGGGCCTCATATACCGCACTCTGGTACCCTAGCATATAAAATGTGGCTAATAATAGGATTATCTTTCTCTTACCCATCCATACTTCTCCAAACTGCCCGGCTCCAAGTTTCTTCACCATTTTCAGGGTCTCTCTGGGAATCTCCCATTCGTCCTGTGCCCATGGCTGCAGCGGGGCTTTGGGCTTACAGGGAGCGTAGAGCCGCTGACACAAGCCGTCTGATGTCCCTGCACCCAAACGTCATACAGGCAAACATAATAAACCAAAGTTTACAGCTGATTTTTAAGAGTACTTACGTACTAAAATTGCAGGGTTGATGAGTTTTGTTCTCTTAAATCTTTTTGAAAGCTTGTCTGTGTATGCTTGTTTGTTTAAACGTGTGTCTTATTGGTTTCTCTGCGTTGGCAGCCATGTTAGACATTTTGCTGCTTATCTTGTGGTTTCGTCACAGGAGAGGAAAGACTATCAATCTTCTGAAACAGGAAATGCATAATGCACCACAGAGGGTCTGACTTCTTCCTCTCAGTCAACATCAGTGCAAATGTAATACAAAACAGGTAACAAATCTGAATAAAGTTGAGTTGTGAAGCGTTTGAAGACCCTCACAGAGTCGTAACTTTTTAAAATGATAAAGCTGTTCAAATTAAATAGATCAATACAATGTTGTAGGTTATTGAATGTATAAAATGTGTGCAGTGTTGAACTTACGGGTGTAGTATTTAACCAGGTCCTGTAGGGATGGAAATGTTTTGGAGGGTGAAATGTAGTAGCCTCCTTTGTCCAGACAGCGGATCTTATAGTGTTTTACCACATCTCCCTGTTCTGGTTCATAATCCCTGATTGACAACGAGAAAGACCCTGAAAGGAAAAACAAATAGAAATTACAACGACCTCTAGAACTGTTTTAAAATTAGATTAATAATACATTTCTGGATGTGCTTCCTGATTTTCTTTTAAGTTGTGATCATAAAGAGTCTGTTGGTGCAGCGGTCACCTTTACTGGTCTCGCTCTCTCGGACAAGAAAGGCACCCGCTTTATTTCCAGGGGCTAAAAGCAGCCGTTCAGTCTCCCTCCTACTCAAGTCCTTGAAAAACCACCTGAAGAAAACAAAAACTCACTGCTTTGTAAAAAAAAAAACGTACAGTTAATTCAGCAGACTTTCAACAATGTAGTTTGTAGTCTGACAATAAGTATGAAATTGTCTCTCACTTCTCCACCTCCAGTGTATCTGCTCGGGCTACATAGTTACACGGTACGAAGCCCTCGTCACCAGTTGTCAACGACTTAGCCACCCACCATTCTCCATTTCTACAAACATGCCAGATAATTTCTCAGGTTAGAATCCCGAGGTCATTTGTTGAATACATGCTGTTTACTTAAGGATAAGACGAGGCTACTTACGCCTGTAAAACCTTCAGTTTGTCGCCCGTTTTGAAAGGTAGATCGCTGTCATTGGTCCCTTTGAAGTCATGCAGTGCCACAAACACAGCTTCATCTAAAGACATGTAGAGTTAGTCCAAACGGATTGATCACCCATGGTAACAGTTAGAATCAGTGATTGCAAATGTTCAACAGGTGACATTTTGCTACTCTGGCCTTTCAAGTGAATATATCCTCAGATCAAATAAAAAGTTCAAGAATTTCAGTCATTCAAGATAAATTAATTCTATGATATCGCAACTACTATAGCATTTTTCTCCGTTACTTCGAATTTACTGATACACATGTGTGACTATTTTCTACAAGTACAAATTCCCCTGACACAGGTGCTCAGGGGTTTTGCTCCAAAAATACCTTCATAGAAAGCAGCCATCTGAAAATACTCTATACACACTTTTTCACTATTTCCTCATCATCTGCGAGCTCAGAGTCTCAGTCTCCTCAGTCATATCCCTGTCATCTGTGAGACCATAACGTTTATATAAAAACAGATTAAGTAAGTACTAAAGTCACAAAGGAGGACACACACACACACACACAGCACACTGAGGTGGTTACATTTTTGTGCACCTCAACAAAAAGCTTTGAAAGCTAGTTTACACATTTTCCATCTAAAACACAACAACAGCTTTAGAAACAACTTATTTATTACTAATCTCTCTTGCCCTCATGAAATGTAGCTGTTGAACCTGCAGCCAAAGCAAAACTCCCGTTTTGATTGACAGCTCATTGGAAAGGCCAGGATGTCCGCTACATGGTACACCAGGTTTTACAAATGTCCTTTGGAGATTCATGTCCCCCACAGAGGACAAGATTAAATGACTGGATAAATATTACACAAGACTGCATAAAAGAAAACAATCTGTTTGTTTTTTATCGAGTGTTTGATGTATGTGTTGAATTCTGTAATTACCGTTATCCAAGTCTCCACTCGGCCCCTAAAGGATGGAACAATATGGATAAGTAATCAATCTGTAAATAGCAGTAAATCATTCACGGCTCATAATTTTAAGTATTCATGGTAAGGATTCAAAAGTACACTACTATAGTAAGTTAAAGGTAAAGTCTTTTCCTTTCAGCGGTGTACTTACATGATTGGACGGATGGGAGGTATAAGCGTTTTGCTTTCCTTTGTAGAACTCCTCACTCACTTGTTTCTGGCCACTGCAAGCACAGCCCATCCTGCATGAATAAGTGAAACCTCTTTCAGCCATACTGTTTGTAACTAACAGGAATACTTCATCAAATACCACCAATCATCTTACAGTTAGAGTACGTTCATTCTATATTCCTACCTGATAAAGCCGATGAGCTTTACTGAAGCTGCTTTCAGTCTCCACTCCCCCTGCTGATCGGCCCTCTCTGTGACTTCATGCCCAAATCTGAAACAACAACCAAAAAAACCCTCGTACTTTCCATCACTAAGAAGTCTCTTCAGTGTTTCTTCTTCGTAACGAATGATCTTAAAATGAATTAATTCTCATAAGAGGAAATGTAAAACATATTTTCATCTTCTATATTAGTATTTGCATTTACAGTTGAGCTATAGCCGTAGTGTCTGAATAAAAAGCTATAAATTACTGATAAGAGGAACAAGCAGAAATGAACACTGACCTTTCCCTGTTCATGCATTTATGGTGCATCTTTGCTGCTGCTTCTAAGCGTCTTAATAGAAAACATTACGAGATATATTCAAACTACAGGATATATTTTAAAAAATGAAGAGACCAAAGATGTAAGAGCAGTAGAAAGGCAAGTTCCACCTACATTACAAATGATTTCTAAGTGAATTTATGAACTATGTGTATCACTAAAGCTTGAGTTTATGGTTGATCAATTGCAATACCTTTACACTGACAGTGTCATTCACACACATAAGCCTTTAAGCATGGGAAGCTCTTAGAGTTCATACTTTTTTTTAGTATTTTTGCGACTAATTTAATGCGTTTTGATGTCGTTCAGCTTTTAGCTAGCAGTTTACTGGGAATAAAACAATTTAATTGTGGCATACATTTATTTTTTTAAATCTTTGAAGTTTTTCTTTACTTCAAAATATCCATTGACGTATAATACAAGCTGTGGCACTCAAACAAGTGAAAGTCACCAAGCTGTTAGCAGCAACAAACGTTTGTATTGGTACATTTGGTGTGATCAGCAGGTTGAAGACTCACCTGTTTACAGCTGCCTTTCATGAAACAATTTGAATACGCTTTTAAACTTCAACTCTGCACTGTAACTTCTACGCTTATTATATAGGCCTAACTCTTTTTATATTTTCATTTGATTTATTTCAGTTAATTGTATTTGAATGATTTTGGTTTATATGTTAACATACAATGTTTTAGTGATTTTTAAATGTTCTATTTTAATGTTTCTTTTTTTTCCTCTGTCATGATGCTTTTGATTTCTTGTGTGAAGCACTTTGAATTGCCTTGTTGTTGAAATGTCCTATATCAATAAACTTGCCTTGCCTTATCAATATTATGCTTATATTTTAGATAACATGTTTACATGAGTAGAAAACTGACAGCTTTAAAGAAAACTATGTGTCTATTGACTGACCTTTGCAACCGCTGTGCTTTTTCCTCCCACACTTTGAATTTTATTGTTCATAAAATGTAAAATATTTGTATGTGTAATTCAACAAAAGAGGATTTTAGGTTTCCAAACTGTTAAGGTTAACATGTATCACTAATTATGCAACCTTACAGGCCAATATAACGCTTAGCATTAAAGTTGATTTTGATGACTTGTAAAATTGGCACTTAATTTTTATAATTGTTAATTCAAAGACCATATTGTTACAGTACAACACTTGTGTCAGTATTGTTATGTTAAATAAACAGCAGATAATACCTTGAACTTGTCTCCAAGGCTTGTGTCTTCAGAAGTCCTCCAGTCGCAAAATGTTTCAATTTCCTCATTGAGAACTGACAGCTCGTCAGTGTGTCACTCTCACTCGCTCATTCTGTTTCTAAAAGCCGCTCTCTCTCTCTCTCTCTCTCTCTTTCTTTTTCCACTCTGTAAAGACCACGGCCTCCCCTGGGGGACCACAAAGAGTTTACTGTAACAGATAACAGTTTGTCTGTTTATTTCTGTCCCCCTGTTGCCTCTGTGGCAGATTTTCTAAAAACAGTACAAAGAAAATCTCAAATGCTTGTTAAGCCTCAATAAGTAAACTTTAGTCAATGAATGATTACGGCTAATGAAAGTTGAAAAGTACAATCCTTTCTAAATCTGTACAATCATTAATATATCCCAAACAAGGTCAGGTTTATGGCTCAAATAAAAAATGATTAATGTTAAAATGTTACTGTGATGTTACTAAAATTTCTAATGTCACGATCAAATGAGATCCATGGAGTGGAAGTTGGGTTGTACTGTATTGTGTGAGTATGCATGACTAATAGGCTGCAGTGGCTCTGTCTTTTGGGACTTGGGTTTTGAACTGGAGGGTCGAAAGTTAAAGTCCTGTTGTGGGCCAAGTATGGAAATTGGACTGGTCGCTACAGTAGAGGGGTGCCAGTTCATTTTCTAAGCACTACTGAGGTGCCTTTAAGCAAGGCACCGGTCCCCTGACTGCTCGGGCATTCTTTCCTGTGCAGCCCCTCACACTGACAACTCTGTGTGTGTGTGTGTGTGTGTGTGTGTGTGTGTGTGTGTGTGTGTGTGTGTGTGTGTGTGTGTGTGTGTGTGTGTGTGTGTGTGTGTGTGTGTGTGTGTGTGTGTGTGTGTGTGTGTGTGTGTGTGTGTGTGTGTGTGTGTGTGTGTGAGGATAGAGTGTGTGTGCAGTATGTCTACACGACAGAGTGAAAAATATCCCTTCTAAAATGAATAAACTATTATCTTCTTTTTCTAGGGTAAAGTTTAAGTGGTTGAGTGCTGGGTACTCATGCTAACGTTTAGGTGGTTTCCATGACACACTTCTCAGTTCCTCTTGTGGTATAAAACACAGCTATGTTGATGTACCAGTATACAATTCAACAAAGCAACACAACCAAGTGTGGAAAACATTTACTGTTTGCAGTACACATTCTTACCACAAGATGGACCTCTGAGCTGGTTGTAACTCAGACATAGAAATGAAGAATCCACAAACAAGGTTCGGGGAGGTATATACGTATATATTTAAAAAAAAAATATATATATTATTAAGTAAACATGTTGTATTTTTGAGTAAAAAATAATGTACCTGGATTCTTAACTTAGGCCTCCTTGCCCAACAATCTCTCCTTTCAACCATCCTTTTACCTTTATTACTGCAGGTAAATATACTACTGTAAAACACAGCTTCTTTAGGCCTGCTTTAAGCTATTAAGGATAGCCATGATCAAGGTATTAGGGCCCTTCTGAATAATGTTTTATTATCATTAAAGAATTTCAAATATTTCTTCGCCTTCTTCTTGTACCCTCTTAATTTTAGATTGTCAAAATGCCTTTTGTAACACAAAAGCCTTTTAGCCTTTTCAAAATAAAAGAAATATCTTTACTGTGAATTGGATAAATTTTGATATTGGTCTAAATGCTATTTAAACTAACTTACAAACCGAAACTTTAACCAGAGTGCATTATTATCTAGATTCAATGGGTAGTACAGTATTTGCTGTTATCACACAATCTGCCAAGGTGTGATTTTGATTTGATCATCCTGAGGTGCAGTGTTTGCATAATTTCTTTATGTACATGAAGTTTTGTTTTACAGACCCCTTCTTTTAGAGGACCACTCTCATTAACCCGGCAACACGCATTTCTTCATTTGTGTTTTAGTTCAACATTTTCTTTTCTGTTCAAATAAATACAACATATTTGTTAAACTAACTTTACAATTGTATCAGAGTTTTGAAATGTATTTAAGGTCTTTGTAGTGATTCTGTCTTCACCTCTAATTTACTTTCCATGGCTGAGGTTAGTTGTGCTGATGTCTGCTTGCTGCTGTTCCACGATGTCAACACTAGAGGGCATAGAAAGGCATGTTTTAAACCTGTTTCTCCTCATGTGGGTCCATTTGAAGATACTGTGTCAGCCTTCCCCTAAATACATGGCTTAAGATAACCCTTACGTTGACCTTGAATATAGAAATGATTCAGTTGAGTGTTGAACTTTGGGGACTTTCTGTTGCGTAATGCTTGTATATCTGTAACTGGTGCAGAGGGGCATAGTGCGGATGTGAATACAGATGCAAAGTCAGTCACATCGAAAGGAAGAAGTATTGCAAACTGATGTGCGGTCAATCTATCAAAGTGTAACAATGCTCTGGTTTTTTCACACCATACATTACAGTTAACCAGCTCTTTCCTATTCTCACCACACAATGCGCTGAAGAGGGAATTCACCTCTCTTCTTCAGCCATGGGAACCATAAACAAAAAACAATGTGTCCTTGAGTTACCTAGCATTTATTATCACCCTTTTGTTTCTGGGCTGCATGATAAATTATGATTAAATGTTATTAAAAAGGAATCAAAAAAGCTTGTAAGGAAGGTATCAGTCAGAGTGTGTTGTAGGCAGTGAACAATAAATCTTACAGCACCGGAAGTGTTTGTTTCCTATGGGGGGGCTTTATACAACACGCAACGTGGGGATATTACTCTCTGGGCAACACTTCACAGGTTTTTGTTTGGACCACCTGTGCTGTGTGTGGGGACTGTGCTGTAGTTCTCTGAACGAGCAACCACACTTCACAGACACAAACACGCACAAACACACACAGAGGCTGCAGGTGCACAGTGAGTGTTATTGAGTACGTCCTGGTTACTAACTGCTGTTTCTCTTTATACTCCCCTTCTTCTGGTTTTCCATCAGCCTCTTGTTTTCTTCCCAGGGCCTCGGCGGATGCTTGTGTACAGCTCTGTTGGGGTCCCCAGACATTGCATCCTGCCTGCATGAGGGTCATAAGTGGCCCCACAGGATAACCTGAACAACGGTGGGAAAGACCAGGAGCGTGGGTCTCCTTAAGAAACACAGTCCTGACCACCACTGTGCAAAAAAGCATGCTGCCAATGAGCGCTTTGAACTTTCTTCATCAATGTGGGTGTGCAAAATGTCTCAATATGTGCTAATGTGTGTTTTTGATTAAAAGTGGGAATTCATTATTTGAAATCAAATTACAAATATAATATATACATAAAAGTGTACTGTTAAACACGTCAAATCTCTGATGTGGTGAGGTAGCACAGGCACAAATTAACACACAGACGCACACGTTCCCCAATTTTTGATTCTCCCAACCCCTCCCCTTCATCACAAGAGGCCCCTCTTTAGCTTCCTGTCCGTGTGGGAACCATTTCTGTCCTCTGTCACACATGGATTGAGAGAAGGACTTGCTCCTGCATTAGCCTTAAAAGACAAAGTGATTGTCAATAAACAAGGAACAATTGAACTCTTCAATTCATTCAGCGAGCACTTCTGCCGGTCCCCGAGATGTTCATGTGTTTTATGAGCTTCTTTTCCTCCACACAGCAGACTTCAAACAAGCCTTGGAATTAATGACTGTATGTGCACACAGTGCTGTTTTTTTGGAATGTGCGTTTTTCTTGATATTTAATTGTATTTCAGTACAAACGAAGATGAAGACTCCATAATAAATCAATTACAGTTTTGATCCATAACTATGTTATTTTGAGTAACAAAAACTGCACTTTTACCCAGTAAAAAGGATACCTGCAGTAAAGAAATGTATCTCAGAGCAATGTTATGCAGCTGTTCCAGGGGCAAGTTGCGATGAGGTAAACATGGTTGCGGGAAAGCCCCTTATTATTGTGCTCCGGATGACGTTCCTCACTCCTCCAGTGTTTACCGTGGAAATAACTCTGTGCCAGCAGGCAGGTGCTTCCTCTAACATTCTTGCCTTCTCCAGAAGATTTAAGGATAGATTAAATTCAACAACATCAAACATCAATGCTGCTTTATTAAAACAGTTGTGCTAAATGTTTACTACAGGAGTAATATGTATTCAATTAAAAAAAGCGGATGTATTTTGGTTTCAGCACAAGTCTTGTTCTAAGTACAGTGTGCACATCTTTTTGTTGAGTGAAATATTAAATCTGCTCATGGTAGACCTACTTTAACATGATTGTGATTAGCCAGCATCTTGGAGCTTGCTGACTTATCAATGTATCAGTCATTGTCTGATAAGACGTCTTCTTACAGTAATATCCATCCTCCATCAATATCTTGTTGGATCAATATATAAGCTTCATGCCGTTAGTTTCTTTTCCCCACTACATGTTTTTGTGAAGCTAAACTTAACATAAGAGTGTAAATAACCATGCTATCCAAAAGAAGCTTACTCAACATAAGTGGAGTATACTGTTACATAAACTATAGTCAAGATAAATGAAAGGTTGTATGATTTTTTCATGTCTCAATAAGAGAAGTTGAGAAGGTGGTACTCTAGGCCTACTGCTCCCCACACTGGTGTAATGCAGTCAATCAGAGTGACACCAATTATGTATGTCACATGAGCACAAGAGACCACAAATGGAAAGTCATAGAGAGGGACATCCATCAGCTCTGTGTAAGGGGGTTCACAGTAGACTGAGTAGAGAATGAATTCATTCTCAATAGACTAGCACACACTCATTCACTATGACTTTACATGGAAACTCATCAAACTTGTGTTTGTAATTAAGATGGAAATGATCAATGATGTATATATTCAAAACCGCTTAAAGCTGTGTATGTGATGTTATGTAGTCCTTTAAAAAAAAGCCATTATTGGCCGGAAACCTTTTGATTTTCAGTAATTTGGGCAGAAAAACTCTCTCTGGGGGACACTGTAAGACACCAGTGGTAGTGTTCAGTGTCACCTCTGAAGCACATATTGATCATATACTGTACCTGTTTTGATTTGCGTTCATAATTTGTCCAACAAAACAAGAATTGGTTTAAAGTTAATTTAATAACAGAGACAACAAGTACAGTACATTCAGCAAAGGCTTTAAGCCTTTCAGAGATGTTTGTAATCTGCTATAGAAACCATTCAAGCTATTGCTCAGTAACCTGATGAAAAAATAAACATGCATACAATATTGGTAACCATCATCCAGTTTCCCTCTTTAGATCCAGCACTTAAATTCAGTCATGACCAACATGGTTTCTGCACAATAAAATCAGCATTTTCTAGCTTTCCAGAAATAATACAATATTAACTAGAAAAATATATATTTTTTAACTTTACCCTTAGAACCAAAAGTCTTTAAATAATGCTTTTGATTAGATACAATACATTCACAGACTGGCTTAGTCCTGCAAAACAATTTTGGGCAGCACAAAAGGTGTTAATAAGTAAGTAATTTTGAGGAAAAACTACAGTACTACAGTGTTGGATTAGGTAACATGTAACCAATACTCTATGACTTATATTGCATAAAAATAAATTCCATGTAGTTGATCATAAACAAATTCAAACCACCTACATAAAATATATACATTCAAGTATTAAAGATTCTCTTTTCATACAACTGTATGAACAGTACTGTTTGTTCTTGTGTACAGTATTAGCATTAATGCTAGGAGAAAGTGCATTTCTGTAGTGCTAGTTTAACACAAACTTAAAATGAGAAGAGACAAATCTAAATGTTTTCTTTCTTAACAGTTCTTAACAGTTAAAATGACAAGGGTGACTTCAGTCTGCGTTTTGCTTGTAACCTGAAAAGATTCCCAGAACCTTTGCAGAGTCAATCAGTTTTATGACGAAAACTTTTGCAAACTTCTGGACTCAAGGCTTGAAGCTTCTTCTTGGCTGTTAACGTCAGTCTCAGAGTCTTCAACATCAGCGTAAGCACCTTCCTCAGATTCCTCATTTACTTTTTGTATCAAATCAAGTGGGATCAATGTTGTCTTTTTTGCTCCTTTTTTAGCTGCCTCTTGAGTATCAGTCTTTCTCGGAACAAACTCTTTCTCTCCATCATCCGTTTCGTCCTCTGGTTCTTCCGAATCTTCCTCTGCCTCATCTTCTCCATCAGCTGACTCTCCCTGGTTTCCACGCCAGCCTTCAGTGGATGTCTTAGTGTCCTCCTCTATTTTAGAGGCTTCAGTATCTTCATCATTATCATGGTTTCCATTTGGAATGGAAATATATTCACATTGTGTTACATTTGCCCCAGTATCTCCATTTCCATCTTCCGTTGGTTTGTTATCACTTTTTTGTTCATTATTTTCTGATGCTTCCTCCTCGTCCTCCTCGTCTTTATCTGGTTTAAGCTCCACCACATCATCAGGGCCTTCTGTTTCATCGTTTGTCTCAGTTAAAGCCTCTTCTTGATGCTTGTCAATCGTGTCACTTTCTTCGTATTTTTGGTCAGTTTGGTCAGGATCAGTCTCCGATTCACTAACAGCATTCTCAACAACCTTTTCATCCTCCCCATCAGAAAGGTTCTGTCTGCTATCTTCTGTAGATTCATCTCCTGGGTTATCAGTGGAGTCTTCCCCTTCAGTTACCTCATTTCCTGTCATTTCAGATCCTAAAGATGTTTCTTGTGCTATTTTTCTCTCTTCAGTCTCATCTCCTGTTGTTGCAGACTCTGTGCAATCTTCGTCTGACTCCCCATCACTTTCATTTTCAGCAGACTCCTCCAGATCGTTTTCAGCTTCCACCAATCCCTCTCCCTCGTCATCATTTGTAACTTTTGAAGAATCCACTTCTCCTGCAGTGTCATTTGCGTCTGTTGTTGCATCGTTTTCAGATTCATTTTCATCTGTTGCTGATTCATCCCTCTCATCTGCTGATTCGCTTTCAGTGTCAGCTTTGGAGCTTTCTTCTCTTGCAAATTCAGGAACCACTTCTACATTAGCTCCCTTTTCCACAAGTACTTCTCCATCTGTGGTTATGTCGTCTTCACATGCTTCATTTTCAGCCGTACTGATTTCCTCTTCAGCTGAATTTTCTTTTTCTGCGACTGGACTAGCCTCATCAGTATCTTCCTTGGTGTCATCCTCTTCAGAGGTTACAGCTTTTTCCATAGAAACCTCATGTTCAGTTGCTGCATCTTCAGATTGTTCTTCTGAAAAATTGTTAGCTTCGTCTGTGTGATCATTCTCTGTGATTTCTTCATTATTTGTGGTGGCATCAGTGCCTTCTGCTGAGTCATCATCTGTGCTAGCAGCAGTTTCTTCCAAATCTTCAGTCATGCCTCCCTCCACAGCCTTTTCCGATTCTTGGTCAGTTGTTTCTGCCAAATGTTCTCCTTCACCTTCCACTCCAGCTGCAGTGGCCTCACCATCTTCTTCCTTCAGTTCCTCTTCACTTATGGCAGAACTCTCCTTATCTTTAAGAGTCTCATCTGCAACTGTCCCTTCTTCCAGGGCCTCCTCTTCATCAGATCCATGTTCAGTTGTTTCTGCAATATCTTCTTTTTCACTTTCCACTGCAGTTTGGGTGGCTTCAACATCTCCTTCTTCCATTTCTCCTTCGCTTGTGGCAGCAATCTCCTCACCCCCAGCAGTCTCATCTTCAGTTGTCCCTGCTTCCAGGGCCTCATCTGCCCCAGACTCATCTGCATTTGTGCCTTCTACAGCAGCTTCATCTTCGCTGGTGGCAGCAATCTCCTTATCTTCAATAACCTCATCTTCAGTTGTGGCTTTTTCAGTAGTTTCTATGTCATTTGCGCCAGACTCATCTGCACTGGTGTTTTCCGACGCATCTTTTTCAGATTCTTGTTCAGATGTAGCTCCAACATCAGCCTCCTCTGCTGCACTGTTTTCTCCAGCTTCATCAGCAGTCTCCTTACATTCAGCAGTTTCTTCTTCAGTTGTTGCTTTTTCAGATGTTTCCATGTCATTTTCCTCAGACTCATCAGCACTGGGTCCATCCACAGTAGCATCATCTTCAGATGTAACTCCAACATCAGCCTGCTCTTCTGCAGTGTTTTCTCCAATTTCATCTTCACTGGTGGCGGAAATCTCTTTACTTTTAGTAACATCGTCTTCAGTTGTGGCTTTTTCAGATTCTAAGTCATTTGCCTCAGACTCATCTGCACTGGTGCCTTCCAAAGCAGTATCTTTTTCAGACTCCTGTTCTGATGTAGCTGTAACATCAGCCTCATCTTCTGCAGCACTGTTATCTCCTGTTTCATTTTCACTGGTGGCAGCAATCTCCTTACATTCAGCAATCTCATCTTCAGTTGTGGCTTTCCCAGATGTTTCTATGTCATCTGCCCCAGACTCATCTTCGCTGGTGCCAGCAATCTCCTTATCTTCAATAACCTCATCTTCAGTTGTGGCTTTTTCAGTAGTTTCTATGTCATTTGCGCCAGAATCATCTGCACTGGTGTTTTCCAATGCATCTTCTTCAGATTCCTGTTCAGATGTAGCTCCTACTTCAGCCCCCTCTGCTCCACTGTTCTCTCCAGCTTCATCAGCAATCTCCTTACATTCAGCAATTTCATCTTCAGTTGTGGCTTGTACAGATGATTCTATGTCATCTGTCCCAGACTCATCTGCACTGGTGCCTTTCACAGCAGCATCTTTTTCAGATTCCTGTTCAGTTGTATCTCCAACCTCATCCTCATCTTCTGCACTGTTTTCTCCAATTTCATCTTCACTGGTGGCGGTAATCTCTTTACTTTTAGTAACATCATCTTCAGTTGTGGCTTGTTCAGATGTTTCTATGTCTTCTGCCCCAGACTCATCTGCACTGGTGCCTTCCACAGCAGCATCTTTTTCAGATTCCTGTTCAGATGTAGCTCCAACATCAGCCTCCTCCTCTGCAGCACTATTATCTTCTGTTTCATCTTCACTGGTAGCACCAATACCCTTTTCCACAGCACTTTCGTCTGCTGTTGATGATGCATTATCATTATCGGCAGTTTCACTTTCATCATTAGTGACAACATCCTCGCCAAACCCTTCTTCAACAACCTCATCATTGCTTGATTCATCTTGAGTTTTGGCTGCCACATCAGACTCCTCTGCAGTGTTTCCTTCTTCAACTTTGGTGGCTTCTGCTATTTCTTCTTTTAAGTCATCTTCACCTGTGACATCCATCTCTTTTTCTGTAGCAGTCTCACCCTCTGTTGTTGCTGCTTCAGTTGAATCATCATCACTGGTGGCAGCTGTCTCTTCATTATCATCAGCCATCCCTGCTTCTGATTCATTTCCAGTTGTGGCTACCCCTTCTTCTTCACTTTCCACTGCAGTTTGGGTGGCTTCAACATCTCCTTCTTCCATTTCTTCTTCGCTCATGGCAGCAATCTCCTCACCCCCAGCAGTCTCATCTTCAGTTATCCCTGCTTCCAGGGCCTCATCTGCCCCAGACTCATCTGCACTTGTGACTTCTACAGCAGCTTCATCTTCGCTGGTGGCAGCAATCTCCTTATCTTCAATAACCTCATCTTCAGTTGTGGCTTTTTCAGTTGTTTCTATGTCACTAGCGCCAGACTCATCTGCACTGGTGTTTTCCAACGTATCTTTTTCAGATTCTTGTTCAGATGTAGCTCCAACATCAGCCTCTACAGCACTCTCTACATTTGATTCGTCTTCATCTGCCAGTTCTAATGATTCTTTGGCTATGGCCTCATCATTATCATCTTCACATTCATCTAAACTGGTGGAGGCAAGCTTTCCTTGGTCATTGCTTGTCCCTTCTTCAGTAGCCTCTTTGTCTGATTCATGTTCACTTGTAACTGCTATCATAGTCTCCTCTGCATTTTCATCTTCAGCTGTAGGGGTTTCAGCTGCCTTTTCCTCAAGTTCATTCTCATTGGTATCAGCAGGTGCATTTCCGAGCTCACCTTCTAGTGTTGCTTCTTCCGAACCTTTTCTTGACAATTTATCAGATGTGGCATCATTTTCCTCTCTTGTTTCTTCTTCATTTCTGGTTTCATATGGACTATCAGCAGACCCATTAGCACTGGTTGGAGCAGTATCGCCAAGGTCCTCAGCTGCCTTTGCTTCCATAGCCTCTTCCTCTGCAGATTCTCCTTCTCCTTTGGATTGATGTTCAGTTGTGTCTGCCACAATTTCTGCTGCATTTTCATCTTCAGTAGTGTCTTCCTTTGATTCATCTTCACATTTAATCTCATTATCTACTGCAATCTCATGTTCAGTTGTCTCATCAGTTTCTTCATTTGATGATTCTTCAGCTGCTTTCTCATTGGTAGATTCATCTGCAACTGTGGAAGCAAGCCCTTCTTCATCATCAATTGCATCTACGTTTTCAGCCATTTCTGTATCAGTGTCATGTTTTTCAGTGGATACGAGATCACATTCGGCCGTGGTGGCTTCACCGGGCTCTTCCTCCATTTCATTTTCACTAGTTGCAGCAATCTCTTCTTCTTGTTCAACTGCCTCTGTCTCCACATCCACAGCTTTGTCTGATTCATGGTCAGTTATGGCTTCCAAAGCTGCCTCTGCTGTTGCTTCTTCATTAATATCTTCCTTTGAGTCATCTTCATCCGTGACATCAATCTCTTCTACAGCCATCTTGTCTTCAATTGTTGTTTCTTTAACCTGCTCCTTTGATGATTCATCAGCTGAAGCTAGGTTGTTGTCTTCATTTGCAGAATCATCTGCAGTCGTGGCAGCAATCTCCTCATCGCAGAGTGACCCTTCTTGTACACATTCATCTTTGTCTGACTCGTGCTTAGCTAGAGTCGCCACAGGATTATCTTCCGTTGCTATTTCGTCTTCAGAAATCTCTTCTTTCATTTCTTCTTCACTGGTGGCAGCAATCATTTCTTCCATATCAACTGTCCCTGTTTCCACAGCCTCATTTTCACCAGATTTGTTTTCAAGTGTGGTGTCCCCATAATTCTCTTCTGCCACATTGATATATTCAGCAGTGATGGCTGTACAGGTCTGTTCCTTAAACTCATCAGAATCCTCAGCTGAAATGTCTTCCTCACTTTCCTGGCACTCATTACATGTGGTGGTGGCGGCATCATTCTCCTTTGTAGCTTCTGCATGATCAGTTGTTGCTGATTGATCAGCAACAGTCTCTTCTTTTTCATCTGTTGCAACTTCAAGATCATAATCTGTTTCAGAGTGTACTTTATCCCCTTCCACTTCTCTTACAGCGTTGATGATGACATTTCCTACGAGTTTTTCTGCTATCTTTGTGTTGTTGTCATTTTCCTGTGTATTGCAGGGGTCTTCATTCTTCATCAGCAAAATCCTTTTCAGATCAAAGGCCATTACAACAGGTGCAGTACTCATATGTGTAGGATCTGGCCGAGATGCTTTTTTCTGTATACATGTTTCACATGGACAGTAATCATCATTTTCACTGCGCTGGTCACTAAATGATTCATAACTGTCATAACTTTTTTCTGCTTGGGGATCAATTGATTGTTTGAGCATTACCTTTAGCCTCATTCTTCTCTCTTCAGTTTGCGTTGTTGAAGCACGTGTCATTGCTTCTCTTGGAGGTCTCGGTAGACCTGCTCGACCTTGAATTTTTCTCAGTTCTCTGTCTATACTGGTTTGGATTCTTTTTTGGACCTCAATTTTAAGTTCACTTATCATCATATCAAGCTGTTCATTGTCATCCAAGTTCCATTTGACTTTGAACTCATTCATGGCATTGATATAATGAGCCATGAACTGCTTTTCAATTTTTGTTAGTAAGTGTAAGACCCAGACAGGATCCGGATCTTGCGAAATCCTTTTGGCTAACTGTGCTCTTTGAGTAAGGGGAGGAGAGTTCGACTTTGTGTCTGCTTGGATTTCAACCTCCTCTGGAAGTTTTGGGCCATTGCTGTCATGTTCTGAACTCTTGTTTGAGGAGGGTGGTGTTTCAGGTAGTTCCCTTGGACTATCATTGCTTCTGATGGTTTCATCTGTTGCTGGGCCATCTTCATGTTGTTGTTCCTCACACAGTTCTTCCTCTTTCTCACATGTACATTGAGCATCTTCATTTGCTTCATCTTCACAGACTTCTTGTACTTTGTTTAACATATCTGCAGTGGGATGTGGTTTGGAGACATCCCCATTCACACCATCACTACTCTTCCCAGAGCCTGTGGAGCCACTGTTCACGTCAACGCCAGAGGATGATGTATGATTGAAATCTCCGTCCACAGATTGATGATCATTCTTCTTTAACACATGTTTACGTTCAGGAAGATCGCAAAGCCAAAGAGACTTAAGAATATTCATAAGCTCTTGGTATCTTTCATCATTTTCATCTGCATTTTCAGGATTACGGTCTATTAACTGCAACTTCACCAGGCAATCCAGAAGACCTCTGGCTGAAGTGCTTAGTTTACGCCCATACACTTGAGAAATTTCTGGTAAACTGTTACATCTGTCAAGCTTTGGACTAAGTAGTACTTTCATCACTTGAACAGAGGAGGGAAATATTTTTGAGGCATCATCTCTCTGAGGACAAGTATTATCTGCATTTGTCACATCTTTACTTTGTTGGCAGTTATCATCAGCAATGGAGCTCATCACATCTCCTTCATTTGTGTCATTTACATTTTCAGCTGCAGATTTGGCATTGTTTTCATTCTCCTCGGTTCTCATAAAATCCTCTGTTGTGTGGCCATTTTTTTGTCCATCACAGTTTTCAGGAAATTCATCCATGTCATACATATTACTATCTGCGGGTATTGTTTTCAGCCATTCATTCACAACCTCTGTAGGAGATGAATTTGGTAGGCTAGAGGGGACCAATTCTAATTCATCCGCATGTGTGGCCTTGTGTATGCATTTGCTGCTTTTGTCACTTTTGTTATCAGTAACACTTTCACTGATTTCTGCAGCTTTCAATGAACCATTTGTTTTCCTCTTAGAAACACTGTTTCCTCCATTGGAGTCCGCTGGAGTCTCACAGACGTCTTTGACCACATCTGAACTGGAAAGTGTTTGTGACATATCACTTTGATATGAGTCTGTGTGACTAATCACATGATGTTTGTTTCCTTTTGGTTGTTGTGCACTCTGGCAGGTTTCTGAAACAGAAGAATTTGCACCAGAATTTGGCTTGGAAATAACCTCTGAAATTGTATTTTGTATTTCTTTCCTGCTTGACTTGCTTGTTTTAGAATTAAAACTCCTCCTATCAGTTGTATCTTGCTGTTCCTCCTCTTCATGCAAACTAGATGTGGGTTTACTGTCGTCTTCATGGTTCACTGCTTCAATTGTTGCCAGAACATTAATACCTGTGTCCTCATTTGCATTCATTAAATTGTCTGTGCCTTTTGATTTTCGAGATTTCATAGACAGATTTGACTTGACAGATAAAGAACTTTGTGACCGCGCTTCTTTATTCTTTTCTTTAGCCATTGAAGTTGTTGACTTATTTGAACGTGCTGAAACCTTCGACTTTGAGGACATCCCAGTTGGTGCTCTGTCTTCGATTTCCTCAACTGTCACTTCTGGGACTTCAGACCTGCCTAACATTTCAGAATGATCTGATTTTACTGACACAGAGCTAAGTGTTCTCTTCTCCTTCCCAGATGCCTTTGATTTCTCTGATTTCCTAGATATATTTGACTTTGCTGATTGAATTGACATGATACTTGGTGCTCTATCATGGATCTTCTCAAAATCGACTACAGTTTCTTCTGCTGAAATGTCAGTGTTTTTTTGACTTGACTTTCCAGTGGACACCAATGAAGTATTGGACACAGCACTTTGTGCTCTCCTTTCAGTGTCATTTCCATCATCGTCCTCATTTATTAAATTATGATGATTTTTAGATGCTTTAGATTTTGTAGATGCAGATGTTACATTTGACTTCCCAGATTTCACAGACACTGAGCTACCTGCTGTTGTCTCAGCATCTTCCTCTATGTTTTCATTAGTAGTGTTGGCACCATCTTCTGCAGGTACCTCAGAAGCCTTTGATTTCTTTGATACTGCTGAAGCATCTGACTTGGCTGATCTGACTGAAGTAGTGCTTGGTGCCCGTTTCACTGGCTCCTCGTGATCTTCTTTGGGGTCAATAGACGTGTTTGAATTACTAGACTTTACTGAAATATTTGACTGTGTTGATTTGGCAGAGCTAGCTGATTTAGCTGAAAGGGTGCTTAGTGGTCTCTGTTCTGGTTCCTGTCTGTCATTTGCAGGGTTTTCTTCAGAAGGGACTTCACATGCTTTTGTACTATGTGATGAAAAAGAAACATTTGATTTGCCTGATTTGGCGGACATGTTACTTGGGGATCTCTCCTCAGTTTCTGCCTCAGCAGGTTCCTCGGGATCATTTTCAGCATTTGCTTTCTTAGACATTGCACTTGGTACTCGCTCAATTGTTTCTTCAGCATTTGCAGTTTCTTCTTTGAAAGTCCGAGATTTTACAGATACATTTGATTTGACTGATTTAATGGACATGCCACTCGGTGCTCTGTCTTTACTTTCTTCATGTTGTATGGAATCATCTGACTTTGAAGATCTTTGTGACAAAGCACTGTCTGTTCTCTCTACATTTTTGTCATGTTCTGTAACATATTCCTCATCCATAACTGTAGACATATTTGATTTTAATGACATGGTGGATATGGCTGACATTGCACTTTGTGCTCTCTCTTGACTTTCTTCTTCACCAGAAATGTCAGTAGATTTGACAGAACATACCTCAGGAACACTGGATTTTTTGGATTGTGCCGAAGCATTTGACTTTTCTGATTTAGCTGACCGTGCACTAGGGGCTCTTCTTGTAATTTCCTCATCTTCAGCCACATTATGAGTTGAAGCACCAGAGGTTTGTGACCTAATAGACCTTTCAGAAACATGAGACTGTATTGATTTGACTGATTTGGAGCTTGGTGATCTTTCTTCAATTTGCTGTTCATCTTCATTTGGGTCCTCCAGGCTTTCATTAGCTGGACAATCAGAGCATTTGGCCTTTTTTGATTTAACAGAAAGACCTGACTTGACAGACTGAGCTGACATTGAACTCACTCTCCCTTCGTTTTCTGCAACAGCATTCATTTCAGAAAAGGAAACTGATAATTTTGATTTGTTTGTTTTTGCAGAAATATTTGACTTCATAGACATTGCACTTTCTGCCCTATCATGACTTTCCTCATCATCATTTCTACCGTTAGGAATATTCGTATTAGGAGGGTCCTTAGAAGCAGAACCATTTGACTTGACTGAGTGGACTGACAGTGAACTTTCTGATCTGCTTTGCTCGTCTTCATTTGCATTTGCAGGGGTATCAGCAGTAGGATGGGAACAACTTTTTGAGGCTGTTGATTTCTTCGATACTGCTGACATATTTGACTTTGCTGATCTGACCGACATATTGCTAGGAGCTCTCTCTGCATCCTTTTCGTGATCTTCTGTGTTTTCTTCTGCTGAAAAATCAATATCTTTTGAATTGGTAGATTTTTTAGAAATAGTTGACTTTGCAGTTTTGGATGACATGGCACTCAGTGTTCTCTCTTCAGTTTCTTCTTCACCATCTGCTGCATTAGGAACATCAGTGGATTTTTTAAATCTTACTTCTACGGGTTCTGATCTGATAGATTTAGTAGAAGCCTGTGACTTTGCTGATTTAGCTGACAAAGCACTAGGTGCCTTCTCTGCGTACTTAATAGACATTTCAGAAACATGTGATTGGACCGATTTGGCTGACATGCAGCTCGGCGCTCTTTCCTCTATTTGCTCATTGTCGTTTCTTTCATTTGGACTTTCAAGATGTACTTTTTCTGGCACATCAGTACATTCTGACTTTTTTGATCCTGCAGAAACATTTGACTGCACTGAGAGGGCTGACATTGAGCTTGCTGCTCTCCCCTCAGCCTCCCCCTCAGCAATTCCTTCCTCAGGATTGTCAACACAATCTTCCAAGGTTGCCGCTGAAACTTTGGATCTTTTAGATGCCACTGAAACATTTGACTTAACGGATCTTCTTGATCTGACTGACATATTACTTGGAGTCCTCCCAGCATCAGCTGTATTTTCTTCAGCTGACTCATCCATCCCTTTTGATGTAGAAGCTTTTGAAGATCTAGTTGACTTTCTGCTTTTGGCTGACATGGTGCTCTGTGCTCTCTCCTGATTTTGGTCTTCATCATCTACTTCACCAGGATCGGATGCAGCTTTGCCAGAACAAACTTCAGACACATTTGATTTTATCGATTTTGTGGATCCATGTGACTTTGTTGATTTAGCTGACAAAGCACTAGGTACTCTCTCTTCAGTTTCCTCTTCAGCATCTACTTCATCAGGAATGTCAGTAGTTTGGTCTGAACAAACTTCAGAAGCTTCTAATTTGATTGGTTTTGTGGAAGCATGGGACTTAACTGATTTAGCTGACAAAGCACTTGGTGCTCTCACTCCAGACTTAATAGACATTTCAGAAACATGTGACTGAACTGATTTGGATGACATGCAGCTTGCTGCTCTTTCCTCATTTTGCTGTGGGTCATTTACTTCATCATGACTCTCAAAATTCTCCACTGCTGGCTGATCAGCAGAAGAGTTTGACTTATTTGATCTAGTGGAAATATTTGACCGTACTGATAGAGCTGACATTGGGGTCAGTGGTCTTCCATCACCCTCAGCCTCAGCTATTCTTTCCTCAGGATTGTCAACACAATCTTCCAAGTTCACTTCTGAGACTTTGGATCTTTTCGATGCCTTTGAAACATTTGATTTAACTGATTTGCATGATCTGACTGACAAATTACTGGGAGCCCTCACTGCATCTTCCTCATGATCAGATTGATCTTCTTCAGCTGGACCATCAACCCCTTTTGAACTACGGGATTTTGCAGAGATAGCTGACCGTTCAGTTTTGTCTGACAGTGCGCTTTGTACCCTCTCCTGAGTTTGCTCTTCATCGTCTCCTATATCTGGAGTCGGAGTAGCTTTGCCAGCACGTACATCAGAAGCATTTGATTTGATTGATTTCTTAGATGCATGTGACTTTGCTGACTTAGCTGACAGAGAACTCGGTGTTCTCTCTTGAGTTTTTACTTCAGCATCTCCATCAGAAATGTCGATAGTTTTGTCACAATGAACTTTAAGATCTTCTGATCTGATAGATTTTGTAGAAGCGTGTGACTTTGCTGATTTTTCAGACAAAGCACTAGGTGCTCTCTCTTTAGACTTAATAGACATTTCAGAAACATGCGACTGGACTGATTTGGCAGACATGCAGCTTGGTGCTCTTTCTTCGTTTTGCTCATTGTCATTTACTTCATTGGGGCTTTCACAACTTTTCGCTACTGAAGCATTAGCAGAACACTTTGACTTATTTGAAACTGCAGAAGCATTTGACTGCACTGACCGGGCTGACATTGAGCTCATTACTCTCCCTTCGACCTCCCCTTCAGCAATTCCTTCCTCAGGATTGTCAACACAATCTTCCAAGTTCACTTCTGAGACTTTGGATCTTTTCGATGCCTTTGAAACATTTGATTTAACTGATTTGCATGATCTGACTGACATATTACTTGGAGTCCTCTCTGCATCTTCCTTGTTGTCAGCTGTATTTTCTTCAGCCGCACCATCAACCCCTATTGACTTAGAAGATTTTGAAGATATATTTGACTTTGCAGTTTTGGATGACATGGCACTCTGTGTTCTCTCTTGGGTTTCCTCTTCACCGTCTCCATCAGGAATATTAGTATTATTGTCAGAACAAATTTCTGAAGCTTCTGATTTAATTGATTTGATAGAAGCATTTGACTTTCCTGATTTGGCTGACAGTGTACTAGGTGCTCTCTCTGCAGTTTGTATAGATATTTCTGAAACATGTGACAGGACTGACTTGGCAGAAATGCAGCTTGGTGCTCTTCCTTCAGGTTGCTCTTTGTCATTGTCATCATTAGGGCTTTCAATGCTGTCTTCAGCTAGGACTCGAGCAGAACATTTTGACCGATTGGATCTTATAGAAATGCTTGACTGAACTGAACGTATTGACATTGAGCTCATTGATCTTCCTTCAGTGTCTTCTTCAATAACTTCTTCAGAAGCCTCACTACAGTTGTCAGAAAGTTTTGCAGAACTTCTTGATTTCCCAGATATTGAAGCATTGGACTTCATAGATTTTGCAGAGGCAGTCGACATATTGCTGGGAGGTATTTCGCCATTTTCTGTATGAGCAGCGGAATTTTCTTCAGCTAAAACACAACTGTGTTTTGACGTATCCGATTTGGCAGAAATAATTGAATGTGTTGATTTGGCTGACACGTTTGACTTTGCTGACTTTATTGACATTGCACTAGGTACCCTGTCTTCCTCATTTTCAGTTATATTTTCTCTGTCTGAAACACTGCAGCATTTTGACCTACTTGATCTTGCTGAAATGGTTGATTTGCGGGATTTATCTGACATGCAACTCAGCGATCTTTGGTGATCACTGTTTTTCTGCTCAGTATCTCCTTCATCACAAATGTCATCATCATGTTGGGGAGGAATATCAGAAGCCTTAGATTTTGTAGATACTGCAGAGGCTTTTGACTTTGCACTTTTTGCTGACATTTCACTTTGAGGTCTTTCTGTAATCTCCTCATCATCACTGTTTTCCTCAGACTTGCCTTTAGACTCTTTAGACTTACTAGAGACATGAGAGGATTTTGATTTACATGATTTTTCTGAAATCACGCTAGATGCTCTCACTTCAGTTTCATCTTGTTCAACAGGGTTTTCCTCGGCGGAAACATCACAGGAGCTTACTGTTTCCTCAACATCATCTTTGCAACTTGCTGCATTTTCTTCAGTTTGCTCTTCAGGACTTTCCTCATTAGGAATTTCAGATAATTTAGACTTGCTAGATTTTGCAGAAATATTTGACTTTTCTGATTTAATTGACATTTTGCTTTGTGGTCTTTCTTCACTTTGCCCTTCAACATTCCCATCACCTGACATGTCAAGGCTTGTTCTAGCATGACGGTCAGATATATTTGATTGTCTTGATCTTGCAGATGCATTAGATTTAACTGACATAGCACTAGTTGTTCTCTCCGTTTGTTCTTCCTCTGCATTTCCTTTAACATCATTGCGGCATTTGGACTTTCGAGAGGTTGCAGATGCATCTGATTTGATAGACCTTGTTGACATGGCACTAGCTGCTCTTCCACTTTCTTTATTTTCAGCCTCTTTGTCCTCAGCTGAAAGATCAGAGCCTCTTGATTCTTCCGAGGCATTTGGTTTTTCTGATTTTCTGGACCTTGCAGATGTATCTGACTTTATGGATTTTACTGACTTGGTACTTGCAGCCCTTTCAACAGTATCCACTTCCTCCTCTTCACTGTCAGCTTTATCTGATGTCACTTCTGACAAAGCACTGGGTGTTCTTGCGTTGATATCTTGCACTTCGTCAGAATGTTGTTGCAATTCAATTTCAGAGGCTTTAGACTTTGATGATTTTGCTGACATGGCAGTAGATGCTCTCTCTTGAGTAGATCCTTTAGCATTTTCTTCATCTTGAATATTAGACATATTTGAACGATTTGATCTTCCAGAGGTATTGGATTTAGTTGACATAACACTTGGCACTCTTTTTGGATTTTCTCCAGACTCTTCAGATTCTTCTTGCTCAACATTTTCATCAGCATTTTGTGACTCTAATGCTGCACATTTTTCCTCTGATGTTTCTTGAGGTGGAGATTCAGATGTTGTTGACTTATTAGATTTCACAGAAACATTTGACCTCACAGACATTGTGCTTTCTGCTCTCTGTTCGGCTTCCTTCTCATCTTGTTCTTTATCTAGGACAGAGGAAACTCTTGATCCCTTTGACTTAATTGATGATTTGGATTTTGAAGACATAGAGCTTAAGACTCTTTCTTCAGCAACATCCTCCTCTGATTCATGTTGTTCAGCTGCTACTTCTGACTTCATTGATTTCTCAGATTTAGAGGATTTAACTGACATGTTACTTAATGGCCTTTTTGGGGTTTCTCCGTTGTCATATGTTTGCAATTCTTCAGCTGTAACCTCCAAAACATCAGAATTAGATTTTGTAGAGGCATTTGAATGGACTGACATGGCACTTTTGGGTCTTTTCTCCTCTGGGTCTTCAGAATTTGTAATCTGTACGTCAGACTTGTCTGATCTGCCAGTGGCATTTGATTTGACAGACATGGCACTTGATTGATCTCTTTGAATCTCATGTTCTTCTTCAGCATGGACATTGTCTTTTCCTTTCATATCACCCTCAGGATCACTAGACACTACACATTTACAAGTGTATGATTTCTTGGATCTTTTTGACCTGCCCGAGTTCCCTGAGGCATTTGATGCCTTACTGGTTGAGCTCTGGGATGAATGATGCAATGGTGATCCTGTTTCCAACTCTGCACTCCCAATTGTCTCTTCCGTGCCAGGTCTACTTCTCTGAGAAGATGCTCTTGAAACACTAAGTGGGACATCATAATTTCCATCCTCCTCAATTCCAGTTAAAACTTCAGAAGAAGCAGAAAGAGCAGATTCTGTTTGTTCATCTTGCTCTGATGTTTTAGCAGTTTGGTCATTGGCCTGATCATTTGGAGAACTGTCAACACATATCTCAGAGTTTTCCAGTTCAGGGGATTGCGCCTTGCATTTTGGTGAGCAAGTTTTACTCCTGGTAGTGCAGTACTCTATAGTTTCAGCTTCCTCAACAGTCTGCTTCACACAAGTTTCTCTCTCCACCAATTGTATAGAATTTTCGTCACTTGACCTAGACGTAGTTCGTCTTTCGACCACCACTGTCTTTCTTGAGACCACTGTTTGTGAGGATGCACTTGAGCTGGAGGTTTGAATGTGACGATTTGCTCCCTGTGTACCTTTGATGTTTTTCCAGATGTCATAATCCTGACAGTGACTGCAGCACTGAGGACAGTGAGGCTCCTCTACATGTCTTTGATGGTGTCTGTGGATATACGCCTCTTCTTGTTCATCAGCAGAGACGATTTCAGATTCTGAACAGCTTCTATCACTAACATGTGCAAAATAAGGATTACTATGTCCTTGGAGGTAATCACAGGTCCTGCCTGTTGTCTTTCTAACTTGCGTCGACCAATATAAAGTGTTGTCATCTTGTAGACGGAAGCGTACTTTCATTTCCATAGACAAACTGCCATCTTCATTCACATGAACGCTTTTCTCAATATCATCCTCCCTTATTCCTTCACCAGTAAATTGGCCAGAATCCACATTATCTCCTGAGTCAGTTCCATCTGGCAAGGACTTGTCAGATGACACTGAATGCCTGGTAGGTGTGTTGACAGATTCCAGTTTTGGACTGATGACACTTTGCTTTGTTGGCGGATCTTGGTTTACCATCATGACCGGAAAAAAAGACAGAAAAAAGAAACAAAAAGAGGGATGAAATTAGCATTTTTCACTTGATCTGTCCAAGACAATCATATTGTAGAAGGAATAGGATGTAAAATGTATTTGAGGATTAATTTAAAAATCAATATTCAAAAGATGAAGTCTTTGACATAAATTGTCCTCATACCCTGATGTCTGTCATTGCAGCCACTGATGTGTGACCTCAGCTTTGGGAGTTTGTCATCCGAGGTTTTCCGAAAGTTGTCAATGATGGAAGGGTGAGAGGGCTCACGTCCTACACAGACAATGACACTAGGGCACTGAATAAGACTCTGAACAGTGTCGATCTGAAATAGAGGAACAGAAAGTATTACTACAGAATAATTTACATTGCTAAATTAAGGTTATAGCATGTAATAGCAATCCTACCCACTAAGCTATAAAACTGTTAAACATAGCTCTTGTTTGATGGGGAATGAGACTTCTGAGGCCCCTCTCTATATTACTTCTTTATTATTCAAGTATCAAGTCAGGGTTTTATGTTATTAAAATATGAGTTTATGCTACTTTGTTTTCAGGGTTTAGTATTTTTCTGTTTTTCACAATACATACAAATAAGGCAAGTCTGAAAAAAAAAATGTGGGCATACATTTGAGAAGCAAGTGTAAGGAGAAGAATATTAGATTGAATCCACTGGTTCCCTCTGGGCCACTGAATGATCCAAATCCTTTAACAGAAGGCTCTTACTGGGTAAATATCTTAATCCAGGATGATCTCAGATAAATGACAGATGATGGGTTCTTGAATTATTGAGCTGCCACTGTCACTTTTAATAGCCATTGAACTGATTGGCAGTTTTACATGGTTGCTGAGTGTGTGAAAGCTGTAGATCAAACAAGCATATATTAATCCAGTAACATAGCATCTGGGCTTTGTCTGCTCGGAGGTTGTCAAAGTTGGATCTGTTTACTGAAAACAAAGTAGCATATTTACTGGATAGTTTCTCAGTCTTTCGATAAGAAAAAGTGTGTGTAGGCCTATATTGTGTTAGGATTTTTATCAACTTTTCTCAGCAATGTATTACTTTTTTGTGTGTGGGTCCTGGTGGGTCTCCGTTTTTTTAAAGATACAAGTAGGGGGAGACAGAAGGTTGGGATACACTGATCTAATAGATTTGATGCTATACTGTGATGTCTAGATATATTTGAAATAATGCAATTGTACTTTAACAATTTCAAAACCATTTATATCAAATGCTGCTGCTCTACTGTTTACATCTGACAGCTTCAAAAGAGAACAGGTAGACTTTAATATTGAGGCTTTTGTTGATTTTATTTGCTTGTGAACACTCAGTTTGATGAGTTTGCAGTTTTCAATTTGAAATCTGCTGTTGGTAAAGGCAGATGAATGGCTTCCTCTGCAGTCACACGAAGCCAAAGTGAAGATAATTTATTGCCCCTGTGGAAGACACATTTCTGAGATACCTCTGGTATCAAAGTGGTGGCAGTGGAGTTTCAACATTGACCTGTTTTTCCTCTCTCAAAAATAGCTCTGATTTGACCAAGATTAATGGGGTTTGGAGAGAAACCCACAATCGTACTGTATGTGTGAGGGAATATCCCTGTTTTTCATCCTTTATACACACACTCAAAATATTTGTCCCAGTAGACCTAGATTATAACAAAGTGCAGAGTAAATGAAACTAATATTGTAGGTGTGTATACATGCTTTATAAATGTCAATAAATCTACATATAAAGTGATAGCAGGGATTATTTTACATTACAAACCACCATACTGTAAATGCAAACTGAGTAATCTGTCACAAATAAACAGAAACAAAAAATCTCCAATTCCAATTCAGCCAGTTCTTAAAGTACAAGAAATAATTTCTCTTTTTTTTTAGGAACACATTCAATGTTAACAAATAGTGAAATATGATTTTAAATGATGCATGAATCCTCTCTAACTTTAAGTAACGAGGGTGCACCTCTAAGAGGAATTTGACTGTCCAAGGTCTATACAGTGTATATGAAAAATTATGAGAGTGTAGATAAAAGGTTTGAATTAAGGGTTGTTCTTAATATAAGAAGTGCAATTTGCATACATTTTATTTGTATGCCATGTAGCATGAAAATCCACCAAAGATGTTAAATTCTGTAAAAGGACTTGTGATAATGTGATGAAGTAATAAACAAATCTAGTTTGGTTTGTCGATGCTTTCAGATTCGTCATAAAAGATAGAACATAGAAGTTGCCTTTGCCATTGATTTTCTGCAAACCACATCACAACTTTTAATGCTTGATAAGCTACAGTACAGCACCAATTCATGGTGTTAACAATATATATTTTTTAAAGTGTATGTTTGCAGTCTGTCTGCTAGTTGACAGAGCTTTCAGCTGGGATTTAGAGCAAAGTCATTCCTGTCACTAGAGGCCTCTCTTTCACTCTTTTTTTTTTATTTGACGCCTGAATGACAGCAATGTGTAACAGCATTCAAATCAACTTACTTTTTGCTGATTTTTTAAAAGTCAGGTTAATACAAAACAACAACAACAATCTAAACATTTTGACCTCTGTCAATTCATGATTCAATCAGCC
The DNA here is from genome assembly GCA_020745685.1 of Tautogolabrus adspersus. Taxonomy (NCBI): domain Eukaryota; kingdom Metazoa; phylum Chordata; class Actinopteri; order Labriformes; family Labridae; genus Tautogolabrus; species Tautogolabrus adspersus. The sequence goes on along the minus strand of CM036543.1, from coordinate 18,032,703 downwards.
TTTTCAATTCTTTAACCCACTTGGGAAGGTTTGCACTCGGGCAATAAACTTCATCTTAGAAATAGAGTTGTCCTAAACATAATCAATAAACTATCAATGATGTCCATAATGCTCTGCAGGTTGTGTACGAAATTACAGAGAAATGAATGAACCAAATCTTTACATAATCTTGAGTTTCAGGTGTTTGTGGCCTCACCTTGCGACCCTCTTGCGTGTACAGCTTCCTGATGTGGTACTGCATGAGCTCCGAAACTTCCTCTAAGAAAAGCCCAAAGCTGCGTAGACTCATGCGGTGCAGGACGATGGTCTTCCTGAATGCAGGGTCACTGTTCTTCACCAGAACCACCCTCTTGTGTCTGCTGTGATGAATGTGGTGGTCGTGGCCTGAATGTGCCAAGGGGTGCTCCTCTGGCCTGGTGGGCCCCCTGAGAACATACTGGTGCGGATGGTGGTGTTGATAGGGGTGGTGAGTGTGACAAAAAGGTGGGACCTGAGTCTCTAGTGCTTCCAGAGCCTGGGCGTGTCTATACTCAGAGCAAAGGTAGCATTTCTCCAGAGGGTCCTGGCGGGCCACCATGCCATGATGGGAGATCCTGGGCAGGCGGGTGGTGTGATGTTTAAAGGGAAGAGAAGACATATGAGAGCCTTCACTTCCTAAAGCATTGAAGCACTGGAAGTTGCGTTTGTGGGAGGACATTTTGGATGGTAGTCCCTCTGCTCTGGATGAAGGATGGTCTCACGTGAGCAGATAGAGATGGCAGGTGGGCTCAGGCAAACAGCTAAAAGGGGTTAGCATGTTTCTCATGCTTGCACTGCACATCTGCATGGCTCCCACGCATCCCAGGCTGAAAGAGAAATTCAAATAGGTGGTGATAAACAAGACACTACTGTATTCTGCAAAGCAGAGAAACAAATACATGATAGAAAACCTGCTTTCTTTCCGTGCAACTTTTTACTTTTGCTAACCTGTGTGCAAACCGTGAATTTGCTCTTGCACTTGAGTGCCCATTTTAGTGTTTCTTGGTAACCCAGTGTGGCTAAAGTCTTTAAATCTAAAGTAGTTTGTAAACATGTTTTCTCTGGGTTTACCTCAGGCTCATCTGAATCCGAAAATCCCTGCAAAGAAACACTTTTGGCGGAGGGAGTAAGCAGCCTAATGCTGTCTTACATCTTCTGGGAATCTTTGTAGACATTTATCCTGAGGTTGGCTCAATTGTTGTAATATGGTTACACACTAACATGCTCTCCTACACATTTTAATTTTACTTTCTAAACTTCCTCTACATTTTATGCTGTCATTTATTTTTTACTCAAAACACACTAAATAAATCAAGGCCAAGAAAAGTTGTCTTCACAATGTAGCAGCTGTTGAAAATCTCTCACCATTGCAAATATCTCCCAACATATTAGAGCAGGATACACATGACACTGTTGTTAAAAACGATATGTGCAGACTGCTCAGAGGATCAAAGAGTAAATGAAGACAGGGATAATGAGGATGAAACCACAAATAAATCCCACAAGTGACTTTAAATAACAAGCTTAAGTCTCTGTGAGGTGTAAAAGTGGACATAACCTCAGTGATTGTCACTGTGATTGTCATTGAAGAATATATGCAATAACAATACAATCTCAGCCAGCTTGATCTGTTCTCAGAAATGCTAAGGATTACCTATAAAAAGCAATATCTGCACAATGTATTTATACTGTGACAACACAGCAAGCAAAGATAATTCATTGTTGCGTGATGGAAAGGAATGAGCCCACTGAAATGAAAATAAAAATGTTTTTTATTTTTTTTTAAATGAATCAAATTGTGTGACTCAAAAACCGGCTAAGCTTGACTGACACACAGAAAGAACAGGTTTGGCCGTTGTCCTTGTTCTTGTATTAGCAATGTTGTAGATGCCGACTAAAGTAGCAAGTGATTCTGCTGGCTGCAAATGTTGGCAGGAAGAAGTGATTAATTGTTGTAAATAATCTCGCATGTCCTGTTGCCAACATTAGCTTTACAGTCTTGAGGTTGAACCTACAATATTCTCATTTTCAGCCCCAAAAAGACCATTTTGGTCCTCTTAATATATAAGCTGAGTAGATGTTTTTGTCTGTCCTCTATAATCCAGGATTATGAAGGCCAACTCTATTTCTGTTGGTTGTGTTGGACTTATTTTTACCACAGACGGTGCTGTTATAATATCTACAACATAATCTGTGTCCTACAGTGAAGAATGCTGATATTGCTAATCATATCTTTCATGACTTTTGAGTACAAGCCTGAGCATTTCATCAGAATAGACCTGATAGAAAATGTTTTGAAAAAATAAAAGTTTAAAGATGCATTTTGCAGGGTGTCAACATTGCAGGTACCACAGACTGGTTTGAGAGTGCAATAAGACATTGTAATAATAAAGGTACATAGGAGTTATTTGATGTATGATAATAAAACATACAAACAGTGTTTTTGCTTTAGTTTGCTCAGCCGCTGATCACTGGTAACATGGCAGAGATTATTCTGCTAAATGTCTGTTTCGTCTTGGAGCTGTTCGTTTGCACTTACTGACGTTGATTCCTCTTTTCTAGGTCCTTGCTTGTGTTTTACTTACTCTCTGATGTACGTCACTTTGGAAAAAAGCGTCTGCTAAGTGAATTGGAAAATTATAGAATTGTAGGATTACAAATGCAAAAAAAGCATTTATCTTTATTCAACTTGATCAGGAAACATATATAGCCTGGGATCCCTAGACTCATACTTTTTATCCCTAAGGTGTCGTATACACAAGCTGAGGCCCCTCAGAAAAGTTAAAACAAGGAAAATCCAAATCCCATCCTGCGTACAGGTCGGCCTGGGTTCATCCAGTTGAACATGAAGTAGTGTGTTTGTTCTTTGTGAAAATCAAACAAAGTACTATACCCAACATGACTTAGATTTTAACTTCATTTTGCAAGTACAGTCATTGGGGTTATTCTTTGATTTATTCTTGGAAGGTATTACTGTTGCACTTAAACAATTTAATGCATATTTGCTGAATTCCAGACAGAATATAAAATACAAGTAAAGTATGTATATACTTACATGATCCACCATCTTGAAAGGACCAAACTGAAAGTAAATAGTTCCAAAGCTGCAGCGTGTAAGATGTAAACTCCCAAAGAAACAGCCGAGCTCATGCACGCAGAGAGAACAAGAAACCAGTTCAAAAGCCTCCCTCCAGAAGCGGGCCTACCTGCTAATCACATCTATGGGAAGCTAAGGATAGACTGAAAAGCCTTGCTAATCACTCTGAGATTGGACTGAAATCTGCTGAGGCTTTGGACACATGACTTGGACCTCACCATTGCATAAAGGGAGTTTAACACGCCTTAAGAAAGCAGCTGAAGGCTCAGTGACAATGACTAGGCATAATGTTCCCGTCTTTACCTGCCAACTTTTGCCCTCTGTCACCCTTACATGGATGCAGATTACATGATTTGTCTTTAACAACATGTATTATTTTAACCACTGGATTATTTGTGAGACCTGTGTAAGATAGTAGAAATTATTCAAAATATGAACAAAACTTGACTCATTATTTAAATGGATCCGTCAACAGTGACACAGTATTGTCGTATTGTCTCTGAAACATTAAAACACTCTAACATTTAGAATAAAGCTAAAAGATCACTGAGAAGGAATATTTCTTCAGACATTAAGGTCAATAATTCATATTTAAATGTAATTCTTGCCTAACTTAAAACCTTTAAGGAAGGCAAAGAGTTGTATTCCTATAATGAATTTAAAAAAAAAACATCAGCTTTGTGTTTAACGTCCCCTCTTTGGTGTCTTTCATTTCCCAGAATGACTTTCTTTTATTTCGAAGAGCACAAAACCCTGACATTTTGTGTTTCCAGTTTCAAACTTCAGAAGTAGCTGTGCTTTAATGAATAACTCTGACAATAGGTTGCCTTTATTTGTGTCAATTAGAAAATACTGTGCATGTATTGTGTTTTAGTATTATAATTGTTAAATGAATTTGGATTGAAAAATAGCTGTTTTAAGTGATGAAAACTGATTTGGTTGGTGAATTGTTACCTTCCTTCCTCATGTCTTTCAGTTTGCTTTCTTTGTGTGCTTCAGTTGGTAACCTGAATAAAATAGCAATCAGATATTTTAAGTAATATTCAGCTAAAATGCCATTTCCCCTATTGGCACCAGCTCCGCTAAAGTCGAGCTCTGTAATCATCACAGACGAGAAGAGCTGCCTCAAGGGTCATATCAAATGGCGTCATTTAAATTACCATTGTCTTTCCATGGCACTGAAATCTTAACTGAAGGCTAATGGGCCTCCTTAAACCCAGCTGCCTGGTTGGCAGAGTGTCCTGACAGACTGCTGTGACAGAACATGTGAAAATCTCTGAGGGCCAAAATCCTCTAAGCATATGTTTACATGTTTCACTTAACATGTGTAAAAGGTTAAAGTGCCTGAATCTATTTTTGAGAGCACACTTTCCTTGTCTAAATATCAGCGGGGGTCAGCTCACTCTTTTCAAGGACAAAGGAACTGCCACAGAATACGTGAGGGGTAACCCTTATCAGAGGTCCACAGGCGGCGTGCCGACCCCTCCCTGTGATGCCGGGAGTGTCAAGAAGTGCTTCATCACGGGAGCACCCACTCCCACAAAGCGTACACATACAGAAGGGCAAGCTCTCGTGCTGCCATCTGTCTTTGGTCTTAAGGAGCTTGTTGGTCGAGGTGGGGCAGATTTACTGTGTCCTGACTCATGGGAGAAAACAGCTAAAAGACCCCCCTGCTGAGTCATGACAGTGAGTGAGTGACTCTGGAGAACTGCCGAGAACCAGGTTTAGTCATCTTGACTGTGTTCTTTCCTGTGCGAGGAAGGCACCTCCCCCTCAGTTCCAAGTTTCATGAAGCAGGTCCGTAAGGAGTCATTGTGAAGATATGATTTATCTTTTCATTAAATGTCTGATTCTTTATCCCACAGATGGGCTCCATATGTTTCTAGGATGAGTGAATCTAACTCCTCCTGCACCGCCACACTCTTAATATTTTAAACACCACAAAGAAAGCACTACCGAGAACCTGTAGTCTGCATTAATTTGAATTAAACATACTTAGCAGTCCATTAGCTGTTTTGCGGATGCCGATGCATTTTGGATCCGGTCAACAACCATCAAGCCGGCACGTGTGCACTGACTCTCAGGCTTAGCCCTCCCCCATCCCGGATCCAGTTTAAATATCAGGTCTAATTAGTGTACAACCTGCTGTGCAGCAGGAGTCCTGGTAGGTCAAGTCACAGTCCTAAGAAAGCTATACACCCACAAATGTAAAGCCTTGGAAAATGGCTCTTTTAAAAGCCTAACACTTGTAGGTTTGAACTTAGGTTGAAGGTTGTTGAATCAAATGTGTGATGAATACTTTTAATAAAAGCATTAACTGATGTTCACAAATACAAACAATGTAAAGTTATGACATCTATATCAACTGTAAACTGTTCAGTTAAAAGGATACATGTTATGCTTGATTTAAAATCTAATATCTCAATGTTAAGATATGAATAAGGATTAAAACAATGGCGTTCAGAACATAAAGGCAGCATTAAATTCAGCATTTTTTAAATAGAAACATGCAAATAAATACAAACAGTACAAGTTTCTGGGATGGGGATGATTTCTAAAAAGTAGCTAAAATGTATTCAATGAATTTTCCAAGTTTAATACAGGTATCTATTTATGTTAATAATAATAATAATAATAATAATAAAGTTTATTTATAAAGCACTTATCAAGACCAACGTCACAAAGTGCTTTACAGAGTTAAAAAGTCCCACAGTCAAATACACAACAATAAAATCCTATTAAAAGGCATACAAATAAAATAACAACGCATCAATCATCCAAGAAAAAATAAAACAAATAAAACAAGTAAGACATCATAGATAAAACAAGGATTATAAGAAGGCTTTACGATAAAAATGTGTTTTTAAAAGCGATTTAACTGACGATAATGAGACTATCAAAAAGACAGCTGTCAATTCCTCTATACCTTCATCTATCCTTCCAACCTGAGGATGAACAAGAACACACCCAGAAAAGGTCACCTGCCAAACCCTGTTAATATAAGACGATAATACATGTAAGTTAACCGAGAGACGATGTCAGGAAACAAGCCTTTGTCAAGAGAGTTTAATCTATACGATTAAGAACCTGTGTCAGTCTCATGATAACAAGTGACGATACAGGCCTTGGTTCACACTTTAACCTTTACAGGTCGCAGTGAGGTCACAGTGAGGATCACAGGCAGGGAGTATAAATATAACCATGAGAAGCAGCCTTGTCTGCACATTCAGACTCAAAGCACATTTACAGAATCCTACAGCAGCAGGCCCACACTGGGAACAAATCCTGCTTTGGTACTTAAAGAAAACCTCTGGAGAATGCTAATTTTAACTTTGCTGGATTAATCCCTCTGTAGTTTTGCTTGTATTTCTTTCTAAGATGTTCAAAAAATGTGTTTTGCGTTAGAAAAGCAGGAGTAACAGATGTATATGTTTCACTATTTGACTTATCTAATGAGGAAAAAGGTGCAGTGTTGTTCAGCCTTTTATACCTCACCACCAGAAATTCAGGCCATGGAAATGTTCATCTGACACATCACTGTTATTTTTTTTTATTATTGCAGACGGTCAACATAAAATATAGCCTACTCATCTTCATAGCAGGAAGTATAATCATAATTATCAAAGATTAGCGATTGAAAAGAATGATTTCAGATATGCTCGGCAATAAGTTCAATGAAATTAGAGTTTGTAATTTTGACGTATTCATCATTTAATTCTCAAATAAGAAATAGTCAAACAAAGTCTATATAGTGATCTGTCTTGTTTTGAGATTAGAAAAAAACTAAATCTCAAATTTCCCGCCCTATGACCCATCCAGGTTAATATATAAAAAAATATTATTTTTTTAAATATTTATATATATATATCTATATTGAAATCTGCCTTTATGTTAGACCTCTAGGCAATATAATACCTACCTCTTTTCAACAAATCTTACTGTTAGCATTTTTTCCTCAATAATCTCATTTTGGTTTAAAAAAATAGGATATATTTTGAAAATGGTATTAAAAACCAACACAATACATGCCACATAATTTATTTAAATCTGTTGGATTGAGAATTAGCTACTTGATATCATAAAACTAAATACTGTTTCAGTGCGGCTATACAGCATAAAAAGATTAGCTGTTGGTTTATTTATAAATAGGACATGTAGCTACACCTTCTTGATCCTTGTCTCAAACTTACTATCATTAAACTATAGATGCTGTGAGTGAAGCTGAACGTTAGTCAGGAGAAAATGTTATTGTCAGAAGTGGGATTCGAACCCACGCCTCCAGAGGAGACTGCGACCTGAACGCAGCGCCTTAGACCGCTCGGCCATCCTGACGTCATATACAGTCGGAATTTTTTTGAAATAATAAGGATGGAAATTGAACCGTCATACACGTACATACGAGTAAATAGTGGTCCTTGACTCAGTCCAGAACGGCTTAAGTAAGCTAACACCTAGCTAGCGATACGAAATGCTGGAAAACGACAGTCCTCAAACACAACACAGGTCAGTGAATCCCTGTTTATGGAACACATGTAAGATACATGTTACATGGATTTATTCGACTTGATTAACTTGTTTTGGAGTTTTTGCTTTTATTTGACAGTGAAACCGAAAGAAACACTAAACGGATGGCATGCAGAAATTGGACCTATAGCTGGAATCGAACCCATACCTCTGCGATGAGGACCTGAGGTAAATTGAACCCGCCGATGATCACTGGTAAAAGGCTTCATGCTTCAGTTACCTGATAAGCTAGAAAAAAAGTGTATTAAAAGTAATTTTAGTAAAACTATAACTTTATTAAAAACACTCTTATTAAAGCTGGCTACTGGTATTGTTGATTTGTTGCCCACATGTCCCCTGATAACTTACTGTTGAGGCACCTTCACCTGTAGAATTAGGCTATTATCCTACTATACAGAAAATAATTAGTAGTCTATAAAGTAATTGGCTATTTTATTTAATCTGTTTTGATATATCTTTAATGCCTGTTAAAGCACAAACTGTTTATTTTTCCAGAAGCAGAATTTAGAAAAATTCTGGATCAAGTCAGAGTATGGGGTTTAGACTGGGCTACGCCTCGATATCACTATGTTTGCCTTATCCAATGCATTGCTGTGTATATTTCTTAGTGTCCCAGAAACCAAAAAGCATAAATACTGTACCCTTATTAATATCAATCAATGTTGCAGTGATAAGGTGCTTTATGATGGCTTCTATGCATGTTGGAAAAGTAGTCTTCACATTGCATTCAGAGCTTGGTCTATGTGTGACCCATAAACTGTATGCAGTCTATGGCGTGACCACTTGCTGGTCTCAGTAGATGCATGACTGTAGTTGCGGCATTGACTTATCAGAGCTATCCGTTATCACTGCTCTTAACCATACTGCCATCTGTAATAAACACAGACCTATAGCTCATATCCTGTTTTGAACCTGTCAACTTGGTACTTTAGTTGCTGTGTCTGAACTCTGGGGACAACTGTGTGAGTCATTTCCATGTGTCTCATTTTTGATGTTGAGTCTTAAAGGAAATGAGGCTGAGCATCCAGCAGGAAGGGATTCCTCCAACTTCAGACATCAACAACATCCCGAGTATTACACCCATAACGTAAGGTTGGAGGAATGGGAGTGAGGATGATGCTGGAGTAACCCTTAGTCAAGGTCAGTTAGGGGCTCTCTTACCCAGAAATTCTGAGTGTAAATAGTTCACATCAAGGTAAAGGAAACGCCATGTGTCATGACTGACGCACTTCATCTCTAAATGAGCAGCATTACCTGATGATTGTTGTTCCTGTACTTATAGGCCCCTGGGTGATGGAGACTTCAATTATTGTAACAAAGCCTTGGGCTGAAAGTCTTTAAACATAAAGTACTGTCTTAACTAATAACATTGTTTAATATTAATTTAGGCTGCAGCTAAAAATTAGTTTTGCTATCAAGCCAGTTGCTTTTTATTTAATATTATTTTGTAACAACCTTAAATTCAGATGGCTTTTTTTAACAAGACATGTCTGTCTGATGATATCAGATCTTTTTCTGATTTTTCCACTTAGGTATGTGTTTTTAGTTCACTGGCTGTGGAGATTGCTTTTCTGAAGCTGTTAATAATCAATGCGGTTGGGAAAGCAATAAACAGCCTACCGATGACAATTGCTTAATGGGAAGGTCCAGAAGCCAAACTCAGCAAGATCTCTTTATAATTCCTATATACATAAGACTGTTATGTTGTACAGCTTAAGTGTGTGTGCCTCTTATCAGCTATTTGTTTCCATCACTTCCCAGAAAAGATGATCAGACGAGAAGACCGACAAAATGTTGTGCCACATTTCTTCCTCTCCAGGCATCAAGTATTTCCTTGTCCTTGAACCGGTGAGCACCGACTTTCTTTAGAGGCAAGACATGGCTGACCTGTTCATAGAATGAGTAAACATGTTGATGGAAACAATAGTGACTGGTGGGATTACACAGTGTATCTAGATTCACAGATACAGAGTTTGTGGTCCGTACAACTTTTTACTGTGTTCTTTCTTTTTAACTATGAATCAAATTCTGCATTGAACCTAGTGGACCATCCAGACGAGGCACTCAACATAGGCATTCCTCCAAATGAGACAGATGCTCTCCTCAGATGGCTCAGATATTCATACTAACAGGGAAACAGGCCATTTCCAGCCAGGCTGTTGAATGAATGTATGTCCTGAGCGTATGCACAGAGATTATACAAAAAAAAACAAGGTTATTAGTGATGATGACTTTCTCTCACCACCACCCCACCCTCCTCTACTGTTAGATGGAGAATACAGGGCCTCTGCCATTCAGGTGGGCCTGTCAGAAGAGCCAGGGGCCTCTCCCTGCTGGAGGGCCCAGACAGATCGCTCCTAATAAATGAACCTTGGCAACCCATGACCCTGTCACTGGTTCGTATTTGGTTGATAGTGACCACTGAAGAATATAGGGCTCAAAAGCTGCAGTTGGAGATGCTCTGACCCAGTTGTCTAGCATTAACAATTTGGCCCTTGCCTAATATATACATATACAGTATATTCAAAGTTTGCACATAGCCTATATCTCAGCAGGTCTCAGTGTGCGCGAGCACATCGAGGACAGACTGTCGTATTTATTAATCCTGGGTGGTGTTGATCTGGATGGATAAACTTACAAAATCAAAATCCAATGACATTTTTGGCATTAGTTTTTATTAAGTTTACAATGCTGCTGTGGTTGGAATGTGATGACATCACAATGGAACCAAAGACAAAGGAAAAACTCTCACATCGTCCTTAAATAAATAAAGAAGTCTTTCTTATATTCATTCAGATTATACAGATCAAACAATCAAAAGTGAAAGCACATGCTGATAGAAGAGCCATCTTTATTCCACAACGTCCAGTTTCACTTCTCTGTAGATTTACAGATAAGTGATCTTGAGTTCAATTTTAAGACCTAACACAAGACGCTTATTTGTTTCCTAAAATCCTCAGTGAAGATGAGCTACCAAGGAGATGGACCCAATGTGGGCCCTACGAGAAATCGCATCTTCCTTTTTAGGCACCCAGAATTTGGTATCATTGACCTAGAGAACATTAACCCCCCTGAGGGGCAAATTTTGCCAGAGCATCCTGATCTTCTTAACCATAACAACATTAACAACAATATTGCTGCAGATTTTGGGCTAGGTCCTGATGTTGTGCATATTGTACAAGAGATGCATGCTCTAGAGGAATATCAAGACGCTGAAGAGCTGTATGAAGGTGAAAACAGTGATGAGGGTGATACATGTGCAGAAGCAGAAGAGGAGGACCTGCTTCCTGAAGCAACAAGGAATGAAGAAGATGTTGAGGAGAGTGACCACATAGGATCCAGGTGGTGGGATGAGTTTATGGACAGTGACTCAGACAGCTGCTATGATAACGATGACAGCAGTATCAGGTCTGAAAATGAGAACACTGAGGACACATAAAGGACAGTCCCAGAAGAAGAAGAGACGTACCTACTTCCTGCTCATTTGCTTTCTGAAGAAACCGAGAAGAAGAGGGTGATGTGATGAAGGAGATGATGAAGATAAAACAAGCTTAAAAAAATTCCGACCATAATACTTTCGGAATCCTTTTCCCTCACTTTACCGCTCAAGTCTCGTCTAACCCATCCTCATAAGATTCTCAGCACCCGACTGATGACGTCCACCCAAACAGTTTTATATCTGATCCAGTCTGACCAGCAGCCCACTCCTGACACCCACCAGCTGATCGCCGAGGGGTATCCCTCTCTGAGTAGGCCCTCCGAAGGTTTCTCCTTCAAGGAATTTTTCCTTGTTATCATTGAGGGTCTAAGATTTGTGTGGCTGTCTTTTTCTATCTAAAGTGGGCACTAAAGCACTCCCTCCAAACTTAAAAAAGAGAATACATTTTGAATTGACATGTTGACCCTCTGTTCAGAATAAAGAAATAAAACACTGACACATTAAATCATTTGACTTGATTTAAGAAAGCAGATGGAACATATCACTATCAAAGATTAAAATGCCACTGAATTTGACTTTATCATGAAGCTTTGCTGTTTGTATTTATGGGATGTTAATTACACTTTGTAGAATTAAAACTGTGTTTAACTTTAAACATTTATTTTGACCAACACATGGTTTGTTTCTTTTATTTTCTTAGCTTTTAGCGAAGGATACATTTGTAGTCAAATTCAGCATTAAACCTGTAGGGGTCAAATAAAATAAGAATTATAAAGTTATTGAATCCATTGTTTTGCTGTTAAAGTAAAAGACAATTATCCACTAAAGAAAAAAAAGTGGTAAATCTGCAACAAGACTGATTTTAGTATTCATTTCTAGAACTGTTTTGTGAAGGTGTACCGAAACTTTTGGGATCATGTTTCTATCCATATTAGTTCATTTAGTTTTTTATCATGCTCACATGGGAAATTGACTTCAATATTTACGCATAATGACTTTTCATGAAAACAACTTTGAAGCAATTTTGAATTCAAGATTTCATTTTGAAATAGTTTTTATAATGGATTATAATTATTTATATTTATTATATTTTCTTTTGATTTAAGAAAAGAGAAACAAAATAATAAAAAATAGAAGTTCTTAAAATGGCAGACGCATCTATATCAATATAAGCTTTAAATAAATTAATACTCTAAATTTGTAAAAAAATTACAAAAATATATGAAAAAGACTTTTTAAATCTAAATTTGACAAGGTGTTTCATGAATGATAATGTTTAAAACTGTCTAAGTTAATATGAAAAATAAAATCATCATTCAGACACATAATGTGTCAAGTTCAATTTAAGTCATTTTTAACTGTTTCAAGTATATCAAGTTGTACTTTGAAACATTTTAAACTATCAGGTCCTCACTGTATCTTGCAAGCTGTCATCAGGCAGGCTGCTGGTTTGCTTTGTCTATCCTCCCCAGTAGCTGTTAAAAGGGGCTCCCTCACACTGCTGAACTTATAACATCACTCATCTAAATCATTAGCGCGTCTGCTTTCCAGGATGCAGTCTGAGTAAGCTCTGTTGCTGCAGGATAACAGGGCAACGGCCACGACGGCAGAGTTGAGCGTGGGCCCTATAGCATGGAAAATACATGAGTTGACTGAGATCAAAGAAATGCAGTTTTTAAAGAAAAATGTCTGAATTTATTGAATGTTTAGTCATGGTATTTGCTGATGTTTTTTTGTGTTTTTAAAGCCAATAACAAGCAAAGACAACCAATAGTGAGCTTTCCGAACCTTGCGGGAAAGAGCCGCTTCTCTTTGTGTTAAACTGCAAATCACGCCAAAGGTCTAGATTAGGCTTAGCTGTTAGACGGGGAAAAAACATTGCACTTAATGTCATTTTCATCTGAATTAAAACATCAATCAATACGTAAAGTCTCTTCTATTTATTCCCACAATAGGAGATCACACACTGATCAGATAAGGATGTTCTATCCCTTAAATGGAACAACCACATTGCAATTAGGAAGCACAATAGGAACATCCTCCTCCTCCTTCACATTGAGGTGAAGAGTTACACCACCCCTGGGAGAATCTGCAGCGTCAAAAACAAGCCAGATAGCGCTGCAGCATACACAGATAGGTGAGAGCCATGCATGTGGAGAGAGTGAGGGAGAGACCAATGCAGGCCAGGCGGAGAAAATTGGACGTGCACAGCATCGTGGTTTAAAAAAAACCATAAATCTGTGCATTATAAGTTTTGGACTTTCATTTCCCTTTCTATCTTGGGTTAAATACTTCCAGGAAATGTATTACGATATAGAACATGCTAGTATTAAAATGAGCAAATATGGGGACTCGGGTCGTGGACAAAAAGAAAGCACTAATAAAAAATACAACTATAATAGGAACTAAAGAAGAAGAAAAAAAGGTCAACAATAAATAAAAACTATATATCTTATGAAAGAATAGACTTGCAATATGAGTATTAGAAAATACAAACTGATAGATAAATATAAAGATAGATACATATGTGAGAGGGGGGGGGACTAAGCCAAATCGCCTCCATTGCAGATTAAGGATATTTACAGCAGCAGCATTACAAACATGTTGCAGCATTTATGTGAATAATATTAAAGTCTAGAGTTTACTGCAATGCACATAGTTTTGGGAGAGCACATTTCTCTATCCTTTTTTCGCACATTCTGCAGCAGAGCCTGTGCCGATTTGCTAATCAGGCCGCGCTTATGGGTAAATGGAAATCTAGCCTTCTCCTTTCCTGGGTTGGCAGCCATGTGCTGGCCTCCCTCTGTGCCTGTATCTGCTTAGAACAGGTGCCGGATCCTGTTCAGCTGCAGCATTCACAGCGCAGGTACGGGTGGGAGGCCCTTGGCTGCTCGTACAGTCCCCCAAGTTTTCCAGGGGTCCCCATCTGTGTCCCCGCACATCCTCTGCCACATGGCACCTGTCCCTCGACGAGTCTGGTCCATTCTTCGTCCGGCGATGTACACGCCTGCCTGCCACCCCACACTCTGCCTGTTGTTGAGCCACAATGAGATGAAGAATAGCTGCACCCATAATCCCTTGCTGTGAGATGTGTGTGTCTGGGTTTTTTTTTCTTCCTTCTTTTCCTCCTTTGGCCAGATTTAGGGCCAAGTACAAATTGTAAACAGGTTATTATTCTGCTGTAACACACTCCAACTGGAAATGCACTCTGTCAACATTTAGTGTTTACTGATGGAAGTGTGTCTTTATCCATCGCACAGACAAGTTTAATTTGGTGTAGAGTTCACTGTGTTTACTGTGATGAGGACGTTGTAATGGGTTTGTTGTTTTCCGTTTGCAAGGCTTAACAGGAACGACATAATTATTCCAACAGAATCTCTTGGAATAATAACTTTGTCTCATTCAATTGCAAATAATTGACTGTATTCACACGGCGGCCATTTTAATCTGACATCACACTCAGGGTAGGAAAAAGCTCAGACAATGAGGATCCTTATCGTTTCACTGCTTTTGAATTAATCAGCATATAAAAAGGGCAAGAGATGTTGAAAATCTGTAGGGATATCAGGCCACATTTCAATGTATACCAAAATGTTTGAAAACTTATTAGCATCAGTTGTGTCAGCATTCAACCACTTACCAGCTAGCATTGCCATATAGGCATATAACATGATATTAGAGGAAGGGTCTGCATTTCTTGTGAGTGTTAATGTTAGGAAGCTTCTCATATTACCTAGCTGTTGTATGTTGCTCAGGGGTTCTTAAATATGGTGAGATGTGGTCACTTTTTTAATAGCCATTGTCTATTCATTAGCTGATCAATTATGAAGGAGCTATATGACAATGTTACCAAACTCAACCCTAACAGCATTTGAGCTTTGCACCTTCAGTCAGAGGAAAATGGCAGCCTGTGACTACAATAAATTAATGATATATGCAAGCAACTGCATATAGTTGCATAAAAGATATGCCAGCCTTGTTGAAACTTTCTGCATGCAGTGCCAATTTAAAACTCAACTCAAACACGTCATAACATATCTACAATTACAGGGTTTGTATGGCATCTCATTCTCAGACAAACCATATGCCTTAGTCACGTAGTTCAAATCAACCACTTCCTCTTGACCTACAGTTAATACACAAAGAACGTCATATAGCCCAAACGTGATTGGATGCTCCCTCGCTGGATACACAATAGACCGCTGGACCAACCAGACAGTCAGCCTCCATGCGTGCCTCCGGAGGACACGATATTTAAAGTGATCCCTGCTCACCTCAGCCCCAGCAGATTGGATAATACTTTACACAGCTGTGCAAGCTTCACGCAGGGTCCACACACTGAGCCGTACGCAGTCACCTTGACAGTTGATGTTGAGTTAGACTGAAGAGTTGTTTGTTTGCCCAAGGAAGTGACATGACGGTAGAGAAGGAAATAGGAAACACAACAGACTACCTGACAGTCTCATTCCACAGGCTTGACCTGAGACTGGAACTGAGCCAATCAGCAATCAGAGAGAAATAACAAGTGGAGACTCTTGTTTGTTCAGCTTTTATTCTTATGTTACACATATTCTAAATATTAGGATCCTGCAACTATGTGAATAACCTAGTCAGATAAAGGAGATTAAGAAGAGGGCTTTATACAGACGGTTCATGTGAGTGAATGAGTGCAAAGTTAATGCTGCTAACAAAAATGTCACACTAGTGTTGACACTGTATTTTCTCTTTCCCTTTGTTGATTTATTGCAGCTAAAACAGCAGTGATGGCTGCCTCTGGTTTCCAGCAGAATATTCAGACTAAAGGTTATTATGACGATGAGGCAACTTCTACGGAGGAAAGGTTTGAGAAAAAGTTGAGTGTTTTGCTACTTCCTAAAAAACTTAAAAGTCACAGGATCCCCAAGTATTTTCCTGCAGCACATTTTTTTTAGTGCTGTTGTCAAAGATAGTTGATATTATCCAAAGTTGAGACTCAGCACTTTTGGTCAGCTGTTGTGTAATAATCACTGCAGAGACTTGTTAGGTGAAACTTTAAAAGTATCATGAATAACTGAGTCAAAAATGCAGAAATATTATTTTTTCTTTATAGTCACAGTGAAATATATGTCATGAAGAATTTTTTAAAAACAATATTTTATCT
This sequence comes from Tautogolabrus adspersus, assembly GCA_020745685.1. Classification (NCBI taxonomy): domain Eukaryota; kingdom Metazoa; phylum Chordata; class Actinopteri; order Labriformes; family Labridae; genus Tautogolabrus; species Tautogolabrus adspersus. Next base: position 18,016,485 of record CM036543.1, on the reverse strand, counting down.
TGATTGCATTTTCTTTCAGGTCAAAACATATCTAATTTTTTTTTGTGATATACTGCAAGTAGCAAGTAAACTGTAAAAAGATCACGGCATACGGAAATGTTTAACATAAAGAAGTGACATTTTTCATGAAAACCTGCTGTTCTGCTCTTCTTGCAAGTGTTTCATCTGAGTGTTATGTGATGATGCTTTGTTGACGTGTGAGTCTTTGTCCTTGTGCGTGTCACAGTGTCCTACCCTGAGGTGGTGGATGTGATTGCTGAAACATTGCCGGGTGTCTTTGTCAGGGGAGTCTGCAGCAGCACCCTGAGCTGACCCTGACAACTGTGGGACTGATTCTGCACCAAGGACTACTTTCTCAACCCGTATGCCTCGGGCACAACCCGTCCAAAATATGCTTGCCCTCAAATGGGCCCTCTGCAGACCCCGCCACTGCAGGCACAGAAGGTAATGATTTAACCCTGAAGACACAAACACACGACCGGCTAACTGCAAACACTGGAACACTGATGAATGTTGTCTTTCTTTTCAGTTTAATCACATTCACAGTAAAATGTGTCAAAAGCGAAAGTATGGGGGCGCTGGTGGTGCAGTGGAAAACGGCGTGCCCCATGTACGGAGGTTATAGTCCTCCAATAGGGCAGCCCACATTCGAATCCGACCTGTGGCTCCTTTCCCGCATGTCATTTCCAAATCACTCTTCCTGATTTCAGATTCTATCCACTCTCCCATCTCTCCAATAAAGGCACAAAAAGACCCAAAAAATACATTTAAAGAAACAAAGTTATGGGTATAGAGAAAGGTCCTTATTGGTACATATGTTCAACACAATAGTTATTCTCTCAATAGTGATTTTCTGTAACATGCTTGTTTTATGGATATTTTAATGTTTCCGTGGCTGAGGTACCACAGGCCAGGTTGACGAAGCCTCTCCTGGAAAATGTGGGTAAGTAAAGATGGGCAAGTAAGATGCTAATCAGCACAGCAGTGTTTCCTCCCGCTTGCTGAACAGTGGGTTCCCTTCCCTCTCTCTGGCTCTTTAATGCAGGGCCCAGCCAGGCCCAAACATCCTGACGGAGAGAGGCTTTTCCCTTATCAGTCAGGAAACACCGCTTCTCCGCCACATCCTCTTTACAAGAAGCACGACTCAACGGTTCCCAAAAAATGCAGGAAGACCAGCCAGACTCCAGGATTTGTCAAAAGCCCCCTGAATTCCTTTTATCGAAAAAAGAAAAATTCAAGAGAACACAGAGTGTGAGAGGAGAACAGGAGAAGGAGGGGGAGAAACGGAGAAAAACGAAGGAGGGTGTAAAACAGTGAACGAGGCCCTGGGATTTATTTTTTTTATTTATTTTGCACAGATTACGAAAAGGTCTGCATCAGCAAGATAGAATAGGTGGTGAGGGGGTGGGGGGGATGGGGTGGAGGGGGGGGTTGGGGGGTTCTAGAGTGCCTAAGAATGGCACCAAGAATAAGACTCCAAGAAAACAAAGGATGGTTGAGATGGAGGCGGGCGGCGACGGCTGTGCCTGTTTTACACTAATCCTCTGAACTGGGATGAAACGAAGGCATGAGGAGATGGAGGGTTGGAAAAAGCGAGAAGGGAAGTGGGTGTCAGAATAGGACACTTGTTCTAAAACAACTACACTGAGCGTAAAATGTGGAATACAAAATGAGACAAAATTAGGTGATGGATGGACAAGTGGCTTACACCAGATTTAGTGTGAAAATATTTGTGTTACAAAAAATTAATTGCAGGAGTCTTTTATTTTATTTTATTATTCAGGAATACTTACATTAATAATGTGCTATATATTAGTCTTATAGTGTGTTAATCTGCTACTAAAAAGTGTCAGATCAGATTTTTTTTTAAATGATAAAAGTATATAACCATAGGCATCTTTATTTATATAAAAATGGAACTTTATTTAAATTATTATTTCACAAACCTAGATCAGCATACAGTTATAGTTACCATTATTATTTTTCATCGTAGAGGTTATGATTATATATTATTAAGTAGGTGAGAGGAAGTATAAACGCCTTTTTTTTCATCATAATACACCGTTTTTGTTAAATTGCATAAGAAATGTCCAACTAAAACCTCATCCAATTACAACTACTGAGGTAAAACTCCCAAACTAAGGAGAGTGAGAACATAGAATACAAACATTTGAATGGAAAGCGTCAAGAAAGCATTACAGTTAGCATTTAGGCGAAACATCAAAGGACTTTTAAATTAGCTTCTAGGGAGCGTCTGTACATGCCGCAGTGGCTACAGAAACATTTACAAGTGGACAACAAGTCCTTCACGATTGTTCTTCTGGTATAGAAATGTCATTACAACTGGAGGTGGTGAACACTAGAGTTTTTTGTCCCTGAGTTGTCCATCTCCCATTCCTCACCATCCTCTTTGTTCTTCCCTCGGCTCCAGACAATCATATTGCTCAGTTATCAGTCCAGGGATGAGGTTGTTTTGAGATGCTTATTTGAGTTGAGTTGAAATTACAGATGCGAGCACAGAAATCTTTCCTTATTAGCACCCAAATGCAGGATCATTCCAAATGTTCTCACCCTGTAGTGTCTCTGATGAGTCCCCAGTGTAAAGGGTGCTGTGACCTAGCTTACGAGATGTCGTGGTTATTGTAGTAGACAGCCTTCTGTGAGAGATGCTACATAGATATATAAAATTACAGATGAGAGCACAGAATCTTTCCTTTACAAACTCCCATTTGCGGCATCGTCTAACATTTCCTCACCTACTTTGAAGTGTCTTAATTCTAATGGGTGCAATGACCTCGCTTATGAGATGCCATAATTGTTGTAATAGGCCGCTGTAGCATCCGCGAGCACTGAAATGAGGCTGGTTTCTGCAGTGCTGCTGGGACACGAAGAATTTGTAGCGGTGGATGCTACCTGGATGTGTCCTGTGACGGTCATGCTACTGCTGTGCTCAGGGTGAAACCCATTCCCAGTTGAGTTCAGGTACTGGTCAAACTCATCGCGGTCTACCTCATCCAGCAGCTCTGTCTGGCTCAGCTGGTCCAAAGTCTCAAGGTGAGCGTGTGTCTCTGGTGGGGGGGACAGCTGACCTAGGTGGCCCTGGTGCAGTCCATGGTGGATCTGCGGGAAAGATGAAGTACTGTAGTAGGAAAGCGGAGGAGGACCAGGGATGAGTCCAGCACCAGATGTGGTTTGGGGCATGTGGGGGATGTGACCTATGTGTGAGCCCCCACAGTGGATTTGGGTCTGAATGTAGTCATTGTGGTACGGGGGCGGGCTGCCCATGTGGGTGTGATTCTGGTGGTGGTCGTCTGGACAGGTAGCTGAGGAGGAGCAGGAGACAGAGGAGCTACCAGAATAATAAGAGGGGGGAACATGCTCATGGTCCATGGCGTCTAAGGGGGACATCTCAGGAGGGGTGGGCAGGCCATAGGGATAGTTGTCGAAGCTGCTGTTTGATCCAGCCGGGTCCCTGAAGCTCCTAACGCTGGGCAGAGCCGGGCTAGGACTGGAGAACCTGCCACCGACAGGGTTAGGGCTGCCCTCATCTTTGTCGAGGGGATGGCAGAGTACTCTCTGCTCAGGCAGGGCGTTCTGATCAGGGGCCAGGCCGCTCAGCAGGAAGCCGGGGTCTACGCGCTTGCAGATGCGTTTCAGCTGTTTCTTCCTGCGAGGACGATACTTGTAGTTGGGGTAGTCCTGCATATGCTGTACCCGGAGCCGTTCTGCTTCCTCCACATAGGGCCTCTTCTGAGGGGGGGTCAGGGCCTTCCAGGACTTTCCTGCAAAAAAAGGGATTTTTTTTTAATTTTCACAAATAAACACATCATGAATAATGGTTAAACTGATGTTTTAGTAATTAAATTGCATCTTTTTTCAATTTAAAGTCGTGAACTGAAAAGTAAGTGAAAAATGAACGATATTAAAGAGGCTGATTATGTTCTCTCACACTCGTTATTTCTTCAACTTTTTAAATACCCATTAATACTTCACAGATATTTTCTTAAATGTTACAATTTATAATAATAATAAAATATTAATTGAGATGTTAAATTTTAAACATAATTGGATAAGGTGTTTAAAAAAACTTTACACTCAAACAATCAACAAATCAGATCGTTTTTTTCTGTAGGCAAAAATTGTGAGAAATGTCCCCTCCCCTAAATTATAACTCTTAACTCAACTTCCTCTCTTGTTTTCAATTGTTTAAAGAGATGTATCTTAAAGTAGCCAACTGAAGTGAACATTATAAGAGAGACAAAAGGGACACTTTCCCTTATTTTACGAAAGCATTGGACACAAATGCTAGTCTCGAACTGGCATTAAAACGATTTGCGACGCTGCCAGATTTTGGGTTTTCAAAAATAGGCTAATCACTAAACCAAACATCCTAAATCATCTCTAAAATTAAACATTCTTTTCTGCGCAGGTCGTCTCAACGAATATGAGGCCTGTGAAAGAGACGCACTGACCTTCAGGCGATAAGGGCTTTGTACTTACTGTCGGCTGTAAAGTTACGTGATTATTTCATCTCGTTAAACTTGAAGCAAAGTTCAATTAGAACCTTTTTTGTAATCTGTTCTTTAAACACTATAACTGTTCGTTTAAGTTTTGTTTTCCTTCTGAGTCAACTTAAACAAAAGCTTCAGATAAATTGAGGCCTGAAGGGAATCGAGAGTATTTGGAATGTAAAAACAAGAAATGTATGCTCGCTTTAATTATAACGATAATATAATTTAAAATACGTATTTTTTTCCATACATCTTAAAACTTTGAAAAACTTTTTTTTTCTTTTCTCACCTAACATCTTGCTGAGCTCGGCGTTGTGCAGATCTGGGTTTTGCACCGCCAGCCGTTTGCGCTCATCTTTGGCCCACACCATGAACGCGTTCATGGGCCGTCTGATCCGCGGCTCCGGAGCCTTGTCCGCGGGGCTCCTGTGCGGGCCATGTCCGTCAGACACGTCCCCGTCTCCTGGATTGCACTCGAAGGACTCGGGCCACGACGAGTACGCGCTAATGAGGGCTGCCATGTGCGCGCGCTCTCCTGTCCAAACTTCAGATGCGCTTCTCACTCTCTCTTTGACAAAGTTGTGTTGTCGAATTTAAAATCTTTGGGAAAAAAACTATATAAACTATCTTTAAAAAAAAAAAATCCTGTGGTCTATCACTCGGACAGATCAGTACAGCAGTCAGGTGTCCGTTCAGGTTTAGGAGACAGGACAGATGTGCGCAAGCAGCGGCTCCTGCCTGTGACTTATGATTCAGTGTTTCCTGCTGGATGGGGGGAGCGCTTTATATTTGAGGAGCAGGTTCCAGGAGAAGCCCCGGAGGACTCTCGGCTCCTCCTTGATTGCATGTTGAGCCCCGTGAAAAAGAGAGAGAGAGAGCAGCATTTCAACACCACTAACAACTTAAAACGACCTCACAACAAAACAACTTTCCACTGACACATAATGTATTTTCTGTTGAGCTTTGCTCAACATGAAGCAAATGTGCAGTTCATTGTTTCTTTTCAGATTTTGAAAGGCTTTAATTCACATGAGACAAAAGTCGTTTTTTAAATTTTTATATTTAGCCTTAACTCTGTTGTAATCTCAAACAGGGATTTGGCAACTTCAGTTTTTTCTTGTCAACAAGGAAACCATCACCAGGCAAACTTATCCAACCTGTTCTGCAGTAAACTCAGACATCATGCATAACTGCAATGGTTAAATCATGTTTTCAGATGTCCTCTGACCTTCTAAGCATGCAAGAATCAGGTGTCAAAATCTTCGAAACAAAAACACAAAGCTCACATTTTTAGAAGAACCCCTTTCCTATATTTCAATCAACAAACATGCATTTGCTTTATACACCTATATTTTGCCCCATATAGCCCCCGTTATACATTTAAATGCAAACATTACACTTTTGTTCCCCAAGAGAGGGTAACGCTTCTCTTCTTTTGGTAGCAGATTAGTTTTCTAAGACTCTCAACACATCTGTGGGTGAGGGCAGTGATAAAACCAGCGACACTCACTACAAACAAATCAGTTTCCTTCTGTGGTCAGGAGCGGGTGCATATCAAATCCAGGAGTTCCTGTTGACAGGATACTCTTGGGCTGCAGCCATGAAGTGGCTCATACTCAACCACAAGGAAACACACACACACACACACACACACACACACACACACACATATATTAGATTGCATCTTTGTTTGTAAAATTCAAAACATGTTTTGTGGTTTAAACTTTAAATCTAAAAGTAGCCAACTTTTTTTTCTTGCAGGATGGATAGAAATTGGAATTAGTGCTTCCCAAGCATCAAACTGACATGTCAGCTCTAGCTTTATGTGTAACTTACCCCCCCCCCCCCCCTAACAGGAACAGGATACAGCACCTGAAGCCACAGATTGTGCACGGAGCAGACACATCAGTGATATATTGGGCCGTACTCGCTCTGCTGTTGTGATTTGCGCTGAGCTGATGTGAAGTCAGCGAAAGTCAGACACACAGGGGGGTAGAGAGAGGGTGTATAGTAAGACAGCAGACTGGCAAAGTGTGAGACGCCAGTTTCACATCATATTCGCTGGAATTAAGAACACTCTTAGTTGGGGGTTCATGAAATGAGTAATGGCTCTGTGTGTGTAATCCACTGTGTGGGTGGGAGCAGTATCAGCCTGCTGTTGTTCACCCTTTCAGAGTCAAAGACGTGGCTGCTGGAGACTTGAGGAGGGGTTTTGGGTTTGGACTGAAACAGATTTCATCATGGTGACATAACTTCTTTTTTTTGTTATAATTTACGCATCCATAACAGTTCAAGTACAAATTCCATTGTTGATCATTAGGAGGCCAAACCTAACCTAAAGTGTTCAACCTTTTTTTATTGTGTTTCAACATCATACAGTTTATCGTATACTTTTATAAGTTATTGTAAGCAGCATCATTATGTTCCATTATGTCAGTAACTGATAATGGCAGAATATTTATAGTTTTTTTTTCATTTTTCGACATTTGATGAGAAGGGGGTGGGTCATTCATTTAAACAAGTATTTTCTAAATTGGAGAGCCATTTAAAAAAAGAGAACCTGTTTCATTGATAAAATGTTGCTTCTTTCATGTAACCGTAAAGGACCTTAGCAAAAACGGACCCAGTTTCTAAAGCATGTACTTTGTTTACACTCTTAACATGCTATTTTAAATTCATCTCTCCTAAATTAAGTAAGGGGACTTGTAATAAAACTGGATATAAACTTGATACTGATGCGATGTAAAACAGAGAGAAAAGACAACAGCTGCACCTTGGAGGTGCTTACAGTCAGGCTGTCTCAATACAAGGAAAAGAAATGAGCCAATCCAGGTTCAGTGTCTTGTTAACTTACAAACCCAGAATAGTGATGAGGAAGGCTGCAATGTTTTGACGTGTGAGACTGAACAGCTGTAGTTTCCTTTTTCCTCCTTTGACTCATTCCACCCACTGTCATCGCTGAACTAGACCGACTTGTTAGAAGTTCTAACTGTCGCATCTTTTGTAACCTCGTGAACAAGATTTGGTAGTGGAAAGGGTGACTCGTCATTTTGATCTGATGAGATCACACAAAGGGATCACTGCTCTCTTAAAATTACCCTACAGAAATCTCTTCAAACATTTCACCTGACAGATGAAGAAAGAACACAGTCAAACAAAACATTCCTGCAAGACTATCTGATTTATTTACAAAGTGTTTTTGCATCCATTAAATTGTCAACATTTGTTATCATACACATGTCAACTTTCATTTATTTTATTTGCGACCCATCAAATTGCTTCCGTTCAGTTTTGTCGAGTCACACATCATGGAAGACATGACACATTTCTGAGCGTCCTTTTTCAGCCGATCAAAATTGACATGGGGTTACTTTGAGGGGCATTAACAAAAGTAAAATATTGTGTAAATGAAAAGAATGCTGATGCATATAGGATTGTGAGGGGACACGTTTGGAAAGAAATTACATTACAATAAAGTTTTAGTATTTAAGAATTTAGCAAGAATTTGTACCAATTAACGATGAATTCATATGACAGACACATGCCAGCTCTCATTCAGCCAGCTGAAAACTTGATGGAATAACAGGATCATTACAAGATAAATGTAATCTTTTGATGACCTCCAACACATTTTAGACATTTTGGAGTCACAAAAAGGGAAAGTAAAATATCTAATAGGTTGAAGGTACATAAAGTCTGGCCTTGAGTTGAATGTTCGATCAAAACCTCTCGTATGTATGCATAGTTTGATGCCAGCAACCAGCAGCTGGTAAATTCAGCTTAGCATGTAACCTGGATACTGGACACTTCAGACTTAGCTCTGATTATTACATTTATGTTTTGTTTAATCTGAACATTAAACAGAAATTAAAAGGACATTTGTTCTTTCCTGTGGAAAGTTATGTACTATGTCTGAACTTCTTTTAACGGTACAGACATCTGAGTGGGATTGATCTTCTCATATCATTCAGAGCAACAAGGAAATACAGGAAATGTCAAACTCTTTAGGTCCAGTGAAACTTGTGACTTATTATCCTCCTATTCTTGATGTTTCTTTTTCTTTTTCTTGTCCTTTTTGGATTTCTTCTCTACAAGTTCCTCGTTGTTTTCTATTATTACACAGTCTTCATCCTCTCTGTGTTTCTTCTTCTTTTTGTGAACAGTGACAGACTCTACAGGTTGATCCTCAGTTTGTGCGTGTCCGTTTGTTAGCTCAGTATCTTTATTGTGTTTTTTATGCTTTTTCTTCTTCTTGGACGGAGGCAGCTCCTCACAGTTCTGTTCCTCACCAGAGGGGGGGATACAGGTTTCATTCGTAGCTTCTTCGCTTTCTACCAATTTCCTCTTCTTCTTACTTTTCACTGGATGCTCCTGCTCTTGGTCCTCATCGTCCTCTATAACGATTGGAGGCAAAACGGTTTCTACCGCCACCTCTAGCTCATCTGATGACTTTTTGCTCTTCTTCTTCTTCTTCTTTTTCTTTTTGGGCTCTTCTGAGTCATCGTTGCTGCGCAAGATGGGATCTGGTTCATCAGAAGGACTTGACGTTTCGTTAGCCTCTTCAGTTTCTAAAGGTTCGGCACTCAGGGCCTGTCCTCGAGCCTTTTTCAGCTGAGCCATTCTCTGAGCAAAGTACTCCTGCATACTGAGATTGCTGGTCACGGTGTTGGCGATGGACTCCGTATCCAGTTCAGAAGGAGCAAGAGTGACCGTCTCCTGTGTCTCGCCCTGAGAATCACTGCTGTTCCCCTAGATCAAAAAAACACACAAAACGAGAGGAAGGTAAGGATGTCATGCAGCATTTAGAGAATCTACACAGAAATAGACACAATAGTGGACGGAGGGGTTTTAAGTGACCATCAATCATCACACAGAGATTAAGCAGGCAGATTTTTGGTGAGTGAAAAGAGCCCAAAATAGGATGCTGATGTGACAATAGGTGTTAAAGGATCGACTTAAAATAAGACATACATCTGACATTTATCATCATCTTCTTACAACACTATGTAGCTACGCACATCCAGCTGTGTGTCCTTGAACTGTCATCTCCTTAACAGCCACCCCATTTTAAAAGCTCCTCAGTAGTAAAACATTCGAGTGTTAAACAATAGTGTTTGTGCCTGATGAAGGTGGTCTGACCAAAACACATTATCAATGTTGAATTAATATGCTGACAGGTCAACCAAAGAGTAGCAAAGTCTACTAATTATCTTATATTTGTGATTTTATTTTTCTTGTTTTTTCCAAACATTTCAAGGAAGTTATTCCTAATAATTCAACTAATTGTGAATATTCAAATGTAATGTCTGAAGCAATTGTGTGGTGCATGCATTTGTATGTTTGGCTGCTCGTTTGTGTGAAACTGTTTATTTTGCTGCTGCCTGTCTTGGCCAGGACACTCTTGAAAAAGAGTTTTTAATCTCAACGAGTGTCTCTCCTGGTTAAATAAAGGTTCAACACGATACTTGTATAAAGTAATCGGAAGATCTTAACCTTTGCTGTCAAATCAGAGAACAACACAGAGAACAAGACAGCAACTTCACTGACTTTGTGACTTATTTTGAGTAATTTTAGTCAGAAACAGTCAGAACACTCCGGGACTTCTCGACAATCTTTCATCTGTGCCAGGGCCAAGGAAGTGGACCGTGCCTAAGCACAGAACGGAGGACTCAAAATAGTCAAACGAACTGGACTTTAAGGGTGGTTGGCTGTTGGTTTCCTGAAGCTGCATGACCTGCTGTGCTGAAACTCTAACACAAGCTTATTTTCTTCAAAATGTATACCTTTCAAATATACAGGCCTAAAACATAGCGTCTCCCAATATAACAGGACAGGGGAGAGACATGGTTCTGACTCTCTTATTGGTGCACAGGGATACATTTGCCTGAATTTCCCCTCTGGGGATCAATAAAGTATTATCCTATTATCCTGAAGGGGCAAGACTCAGGAAGGCCAGATAGTATAAGCTATAGAAGAAGATGTTGAAAAAGATGGAGTAATAGTGTAAATGTGTTTTGGTAATTCTGGGAAAAAGAGTGTCACAAACTACTATCTACAACCTTTAGCCTACATTATTAAACAGAGCAAACTTTACATCTGAGAATTACAACACCGTCGACATTTTACCTCTACAGCACAAACTATTTGTCACCTCAGCCCTGCGAACCATTCGTCTTCATTTTCCTAATGGCCTACTCAATGCATAATGATTCGTCCAGAAGAATACAGAAGCTCCTCCTGAGGATCGCACTAAACAATACTGTCGCTCTGCAGGTTACCTCAGACGGGAAAGTGGACGGCATTTTTTTAAACCACAAGGATTAGAGATGAAGTGCAAACAAAGGGTGGTGTAGGCTCTTCTTATAGTTTGACCTTTGAGCCTTTAAATTCAGATTACAGTGCTTGAACCTCATCATGATTGAGACGGACAAGTTAACTGATGGCCTGGGGAAATGATGTGGCTGTACATCCAAATGGGTCTTAAGGGATCTGATAAAACTGAAATATGGACCGACAAATGAGCTGGGTATCAATGGGAGCTTACATTTCCTTTTTATACAGGTGTTTATATATTTATATAGATTTCTGTTAAAGAAGCAGCTTCATTTGAAGCCCTACAAGTTATTAATCTTAAGCTCTTCACAGTCAATATATTTCCAGAAGGGAAACAGTCATCGTTTTGTTGATTTATATATATTGATTTGTATTGTTCAAAATTATTGCTCAGCAAATACACCCCAGTTTCAAATGTTCTGTTTGTGGGCTTAAAATTATACATGTAAAATGTGGATTTGTTCAGGAATCACAAACTTGGGTCTTACTTTTTTCAACAGAAAGGTTCTTGTGATTACTTAATTATTTGCAGTTTTTTTTTTGCATTGTTTAGAGTATATCTTTTTGTTATACTTTCTGTTTTATGTGAAGCTTTTTAATCTTGTACCCTTGACAATAAAAGTGCGATAAAAATGAAAGGTATTGTTGTTCAAATAAGTATGGCAGGAAATCTCATAATATAGTAACGTACAATACGATACAATTCAATACACACAGCTTGACCCACGATGATAATATCACAATTGGATAATTACACATTCACGTTACCCTCATACATGTCATTAGCCGCACTGCAAGCAGTCGTGAAGTAGTGACACGGTCAGTCAAGATGGCAGGGAAATCTATGTGGTAAATGATGCTGGTCAGCTCAGCCCCTGTATTGAGTGCCAGTATGGAGGAACAGCTATACACTGCTGCAGACGTGGCTATTTTGACCATGTAATTTAGCAAATTTTAAGAAAAAAAAAAGCTAAATATCAATGACGATGTAATATGCTCGGAGCAATCCTTAACCATCAGCAAGCCAATTTTTATAAGCCTAACGCAGGCCTGGAGCACCTGATTGAGGCTAAATGACAAAGCAGAAAGACCTTGACTAGAAGGAACCCTAACTTCTAACAAGAGGGGATACAGCCCCTTCAAGTGAGGTGCCATTAAAAAAAAAAACTTTCCAACTTCCCAAAGAAAATCTATACTCCCTGTAACTGCACAATTGCATCCTCAATGTTTCGTTGGGAGAGAGGAGAAGGGGCTTAGAGCTGACAGCGCCAAACAACGTGTAACTGGGATTTGGGAAGATGGCTGGGGGCCACTTTAGAGCTGCCTGTGAAATTACTCTCAGGAGAGGGAAAGAGGGTGGGCGAGTGAGCGAGGGAGAGATAGAGAGAGAGAGGACAGTGACTGAGAGAGAACAACTCCTCCATCAAGGGAAAGTGGCTCAAAGTTGGTGTGTGAGTTGTCCTCACTGCCTGGGGATCTCCATTAGACCCTGATCCAACAGGAGGGAAAATGCTGTGCTGAGCAAAGGCTGGACACACACACAAAAACGCAGGTGCTCACTCACACACACACACACACACACAATACGTAGATAAAAACCTACAGGTCCGGTTAGCATTGCTGGCAGCCCTGGAGATTTTTGTTGCCGTGCGTTGAGGGGCAACATGTAGCTAAGAAACAACTCAACGTTAATGTTTGAGATCTTGTTTCCACATCAAGGTTTTTTATTTTATTTTATCTGGACTTTTTTTCCATCAGGTATCATGTTCTAAGTGCTGTGGCACCCAGGAAAGAAAAGCTTCAGGATAACATTTTAAAATTACACTAACAATACAAGTCACAAAATAGCAACATTTTATTAGCTGGGATATATCAAAATGTAAGCCCTTCCAAATATATATTTGATCACACTTAATCTACTCATTTGAACCCTGCTGTGAGAAAACAGTTCTGTTTGTGTATTGTATTCAGACATTAAAGCTGTTTTCACATATGCACTCCGGCAAATATCTAGATCATTTCAGGAGGACTGCTCCGGAGATTCTCCTGACCTAGCTGTTCACATATGCTCCTCACAGCTGGAGACCATCCCTGTCAGACGAGAGGGGGGGCGGGTGGTCTCCTGAGGTAAGACGTGACGTTAAAAAACAACGCCGAAAAAGCAGATGAAGCAACAGGGTCTGCTACACGACGCTATAATGACAATATTTGCCTTTATATCAAAGCTACGTGTAGTTCAATGTAATGACAACATCCACAAAAGAGCGGAGAACATACTGGCGAACAGAAAACATAATGCAGCCGTTTAATTACGTGCACGGAGTTCGTAGTGGTCGTGTGCAGACACTCTATGCACCGTGCAGCAGTCACAGTATACAAACGTCACTCCCCCTCCTATTGGCTCGAGGTCAATTCTCTGGAGAATATGCTGCTGCGTTCTCACATCAGCCCACTCTGACTTGCTGTGGAAAAAATACTAGGGGCCTGACAGGAGAAACTCCGGGTGAAGTCCGAGTGAAAAATTTGGCTGTTTGCGTTCACATATCCAGCTCCTTCGGGTAATCTCTGGAGATTTTCAGGAGATTTCTGCTAGTGTGACAAGGTTATAAATAAACTATGAGATAACTTTTCCTTGTTACTGTTGCTTCACTTAAAAAAACCGCAGTTCTTTAATCACACATCATCAAATAAAATTAACATTTGAGAAAATAAATCATCTGCCGCATACTAAAAAAAATGACTTTACTGTGAGCCAACAACATGTTTCGCTGTAGGGGGTGAATCTTTTAAAAACAGCTACGTTCTGATTTTGAAAACGATACGTGTTATCCATAGTTAGGCGCGTAGCTGACATAATTGACAGGAGGGCGCGATGTAACGGTTCGCCAAGAGGCTTAAAACCCGCCTCAGCTCCGGCTCTAAGCCTGTCGTTAGGTTGACTGAAAGTTAGGCTGAGACGGCTTTTCCAGCATGGCGGCGTCTGACATGAGCCTCAGGGGTCCCCTGCCGTAACAGATGGCTAACGTCCCTCTGGCTTCGTCCTTTAATATTTACAGTCTATGGGTTCGCCCAGCACGTAAGCAGTGGGCGAAACGTGTTGTTCACTCACAGTGAAGTCATTTTAAGTGTGCAGCAGATTTACTAATCGTTCCTGCAACTGAAAATTGCAAGTTTAATCGTTAAACTGGATGTATTATATATCTACATTACCAGTCACATCACTTCCTTAAAGTAGCAGGAAGAACAAAGCCTAGCAGTGAAAAAAGATTATGTAGGTTACATTTTGTCACTACTTTCACATATAAAACTGGTTAGTTCTAGCTCTGGGATCATAAGACTTTTTTTAATTGAATGCTGATCCTCAAGACAACCCCCTTCCCCCCACTTTTTATAAGAAAAGATAAAGAAAAAGATAATACTTTATAGATCCCCAAAGGGGAAATTCAGGATCTTTCAGCCATATATGCAGAAGACTTGCACCTTAAGAAGGGACATAACCAATTTATAATCGATAAAATCAGCTTACATAATTGCTGGAACAAGTCAATAGTGATTGCAACGGCAGTCCCAGGCTAAAACACAGTGGGGTTGAAGAACACACCTATATCTAGCCATGTCTACTCCTCCTCCTCCTCCTGGACCCACAACCCCAGGAAAAGGATGCGCTCAGTGCGCTGCATGCAGTTTTGAGATAAGGCTCCTTCGGCGGAGGAGCGGTCTGGCTGGCTATCGGGCCCTTCCTGCTCCGCTCTCTCCCCTGGCGGGGGCCGGGGCTGGGCAGGGAACACAGGGAGGGCCCACAGAGGGTCCCAGAGAACAGAAGAGGGTGGGAAGACATTCAACAGGCCGCCTCCTTCAAGACACTCCAGTTCTATCTGTCCCTGCTAATGTGGCCAATGGAAAGCCAACAGGAAGACGTGTGCCAAGGTGCCTAGATACCGAGGCCAACACATTCAGGAGGAGAGTCAATCGAGCCAGCAGTGGGATGATGGGAAAGGTTCGCCTGAGTGCATGTGAAACTTTTCTGACACAAGATTAGCAAGAATGCTGATGAATTCCACTTAATTTACTGACTGCTTAGTAGATTGTGAAGAAAATAAACTTAATGTCTTCCTATCAGTCCAATTCTTATATGATTGCCTTTTTTTTAAATGTGTTGACCAAGTCTAAGCCTCTGCTAATACTTAAGCCCAATCCATCCATTATTTCACTGGAATCCAATGAAGTACTAAAGTATGCAACAGTTGCCATACCTAAATTGTAAGCCAAAAGGTTCAGGATTTCGATAGAGCTGAATTGATCTGCATTATGTAAATACCACCCTTTGGTAGTTGCCTCTTAAACCTTTCTGGAGTTGTGTATATTCTCACTAGAGATGTGTACTAGTGTAGATCTCTTGTGATAAGAACAACTTTTTAACAGCTCAGTTTGCACAACTTGTTGACACTGAAGGCTGCTCCTCTCTTCACAACTCAATCAATAGCAACACTGAGCAGCAGCACACGGTACATGTCAATTACTGAACTCTGTTGAATATTTCCATGGCTGTCTGGGGTCAGAGCACATGGAGTCACGACAAAGCAATGTAGATTGCCAATATGATTAAAAAAAGCTGTCTTAATGTGCTTTTGACTGGACTCACAGAGAACAGTACATTTTTAGTTTTCCATCCACAAAAGTTGAGGATTTTACCTGTTACTATCTGCTACTTTTTCTCACCTGTTGTGGTTAGAAGTGTGCTGATCTGACACTAAAACGTGATGTTAAACGACCAGATAGGTCAGACGAATTGTTATATATACATACTTTGATGTGCAAATAGACATCTGTAGATTAAGGATATTAGCTGTGCTGAGTTAAAAAAAGGCTTTTTAATATCTGGATTGGTCTTTGTCCCGCTCTGCAGATTGGCACAGGAAATTCCTTGGCTTGAAATCAAAGAATCTTTGTGTATGTCTTTTCTAAATATTAGGATATAGTGTCTTCCCTGATTCACATCAAAACCCGATCATTCATTGTTGGGTGTTTTAAGGTTACAGGAATAAAAGATATCTCGAGGCATCCAGAAACTCCTAATGCGCATTAGTCATGATTTTTGACTTTAAAGACAAACAAAAAGACCTGTGGACTGAGTCACTGACAACAACAGATGTATGAAGAAATGAAGAACACATTCGATGTGTGTGACCTCAATTTATAGCGTCACCAATCCAGCAATTCCTAATCGCACATAATCCAATTGTAATTACAAACACAGAAGACGTGAAAAATGTGTATGAGTATCTTTGTAACCAGTTCCCTGATGCACTGATACGACAAGGCTGGTGCTTACTTACTAAAGGTTTGTAAACTAGGACATCCAGATCTGTTTCTAGTGCATTATCCAAATGACATGTAACGTATTACATCTTGATGAAAAGGTTTAACAATATAATACATGTTTTGATTTACACTTTATTTTAAAATGTGGATTTTTTAAAAAGGAGGGTTTTATGTATTGTTGCTTACATGAATCAAAACAAACCGTACTGAGCCTCTTAGGACCTTCAGAGTGTGCTTGATAGTTTGCAGTATTTTGGAGAAATCATTAAAAACATGGTTTCTGGTTATGCTGCTAAATTGGATAAGAGTGGTCAGGAAGTTTACTTGTTCTAGATTTGCGATAAGTAAATACAACTGGTTAATACTATGAGTTGTGAATTATTGATTCATTATTCAGAAGGTATAAAGTCACCTCCTTTTGCCTAACATGTTAATTAGCATTTGACAAAGCTGCAGTTGCTCATTAATTGTCCTTAAAAAAAACTGCCTGTTTGCATTATTTGCCGTTTTCCTTTTTCGATAATTTCCAGCCAATATTGGTTGGGTCTGTAATTGCATGAGTGTGCCCTCATTGTCCTGCCACAATAATAAATTTGGCGATAGTCCGGGTCTATGGATCAGGCCCTGATTAGCCAGCTGTCTCTCCCTGATGAGCACGCGAGTCCAGCACCCCATCCTTCATGAGCATGACGTGGGTGGACAGAAAAACAGGTGGATACCTTATTCCCTAGTAAATAAGCAAACCCTTCGGTTGACTATCAATATTTTCGAAGTAATGTCCCTGTCTCTACAGAAAACTATATTTATCTTTGTCCACCATGTAATTATTATTTCTTAAGAGTGGAGTAACAAAGTCAAAAAGTATAAAAGCACATTTCAGTTACACATGAAAGCTTACACAAAGCACTAGTTTTGCTAAAGGCAGACTTTTTGTGTGTAGTTGAGAAAAAAACACAACAAAATGGGTTTTGAAAAATTACACTTTGTTCCAGATGCAGGAACGTTTATCATGAGTAGCAAATGAAGACAACATTATGCATGCAGCGTGACGGCCCTGTGCTTGTTCAACATTGCTAACGTTTGCCGACAATGCCCCCCTCAAGAGCAGAGGGTTACTCCCACCTAACCCCACAGAGGGGAGAAACAGTGATTATTTTCCCCAGCTGTGATTTATTAGATTAAAGAGGCAGTGATTAAACAGGAGGCTGTGGCCATAAACAGCCGAGAGGCTTGAAATCTTTGGGCGGTTAGCTTCAGCGGGCGGTAATTACCCCGGCCCCATGTATTCTACTTTAGGCCAGTAACTAAGAGACGGACGCCCTCTTTTTCTTTTTTGTCCTGCGCTAATCTGTGAGTGTCAGCGAGCTGGCATAGCGGGGAGGGAGCAGCCTACACAACTGCCAGGGAGGTAGGTGGTAGACGTGTGGTGCATGCGTCTTCAGCAGGAGGGGGGGGTAAGTTGGCGGGTCTTGTTATTTTCAGCGGTAGAAGCAAAAGGGCCTGTCAACAATGCTTAAGAGAAGAAGAGCTTTTAGTTGAGGCAATTAGATGTTATCTGAGAATGAAATGCAGCTCTTCAGCTTAACAATAAGCTCAGCAGCCTGCATGAATACAGAGGGCAATCCACACTGTAACAACGCACGTCTCCTCCAGCATCCCCTGTTAACAGATCAACCCTGTGAGTTGATGGACAACTCGGCCAAAGAGCCATACTCTGGTTCTCCTTGGTGCTGTATAATCTTATCTAATTATATTGTTAGTTATACAATGCAACGGAACAAAGCTTTGAGTAAAGAAAATCCTGTTAGTGTTTTAACAGGACTGATCTTGACCCTGTTCTCACAGGAAACAACCATTTACGTCGAATAGATTTCCATCCCTAAGAGCATCAAAATCTATTCCTACACGATTATAGCAACTAAAGACCTGTAAAATGTTAACATTTTCAGCCTTATCCACATTGACTTTGTGGTTTTTTGATCATTTTGACACCGACTTCTCTGTTCACAGGCCTCAGTTTCAACCAGTGAAACATATTGTAAAGTTGCAGAAAATGTCTTTTTTCAAAAAACATTTTGCTTCTGCACTGTCAGCAAAGTTCACCGCTCAACTCTGCCCATCGGCTCACAGCCCTTTGTAGACGCATCTGTAAATCGCTAGAGCCCCCAACCTGCACTGCCCATGTCCCATATTCCTTAGATGATAGCAACGGGGGAGCCCCCCGCTGACGTGCGATCCTTCATGTGGATGACGCGTGGGCAGGAGACATTCGCAACAGGTGCCATCCGATGAGGCCTGATCCTCGGCTCTTTGTGCCCGAGTAGGAGTGGGAGTGGGAGAGGGCGCTGGGGTCATGCTGACCCAGGAGAAGGGTGCGCCATACCGACCGTCTGACTGGAGGGTTCAGATGTCAAAACAATCCTCGATTCAAATTATACTCAACCATTTTTCTTCCCCGACAACTTTAAGGAGTAAAGAACTAATGAACAGGTAAATATTCTAAGAGATTGATGTTTCAAACTGTCAGGTCGTCATACATGTGAATCAGCTCTGAAACTAAATTGGTTTAAGATAATAAAAGATTTTAAAGTGCTGATTAAAAAGCTAAATCGGTAAACTGAAAATGAAAAAAGTGATGGCATTAAGCTGAGGTCAAATGAAGATGAAATGTATTCCTGAGACTTTACAAAACAGGTTTCTGAAACAAAATGAAAAAAAAAGGTTTTGGATTTTTTTGGTCTTATTTAACATTCACCCTGATTAATATTATAGTCATAATATCAGCACTAAGATAAGATAAGACTAAGATAAGGAAAACTGTTTTGAAATGGACCTTTATAAACATTTTTTTTTTTTAAGAACAAAAGAATTTTGTCTTCTTCAAATTATACAAACAGCCCAAAAAGGAATGTAGAAGGAAACATATGTGGAGAAATACAGCTAGGGTTTGTTTCCACCTTTCATCGGAGCTGGCGGCTTTAAAAAATGACTAACTTTTGTTGATGTATGAATCGGCGGGGAGTCTATTTATCAGCAGGCCCTCTGCGGTCGCCCGCTTGGGTCCCTCAAGTCACAAGCCGCGTCGCTCCCCTTTGACTGATTAATTAGCCAATCAGAGGACATTTTTCACTGGGCGGCAGAATGGTTTATTTCAGCTAATGCCGAGCTTTCGAGCAGAGGCCCGTTGGAGCCTCGTCGGCTCTTTCAGCCTGCCTGAGTGGCCGGGCAGAGGGGCAAGGGAGATAAATCAAGCTGGGCTGGCCCTCCATGTGGCTCCCCTAACTAAACCCCCTGAGGAGGGCACGGTGGTGGAGGAGCAGGGGGAGGAGAGGGGGACGCAGGACGGCCAGGGGCACTGCTCGCCCGCCGATAAGCACAGGGAGCACGGGGCTGCCAAAGTGCCTTCATTTAGAAGTGGCCGGGGCTTTTTGATATGTCGGCTGAGAGGGCCTGTCGTTTGTCATGCTGTGAGTAATTGTGTTGAGGGGCACAGGAGGAGGCAGGAGACGGAGGGGGGGCTGAGAGCGTGGGATGGGTGATGGATAACAGAGAGCCTTGTAGATGGACAGGTGCTCCACCACCACCTGATAACCGCCACTGGTCAGGGAGTGTAAATAATGGGTTGAAGCATACATTTTCAGGTGGAGACAGGGTGAGGTGGATTGAGGTTGGAGGTGAAATGGTGGTCATGTATTTGTTTGTAGATAATGTTGTGTATTTAACAATCATACAACACTACTGTTAAGAACGTATAACCTACTATTTGCAGGGGGGGATTGATCAATTCATTTCCCTTTATTAGGTTCACCAGAAAAAAACTATAGCAATACAATACAGCAGCTTCAATGATATCCTACTGTAAAAGACTTTATAATGTTGTGATTTTGTTGACATAGATGGAAAAAAAAAACAAGCTTAATACTGAGGACAAAGGTAGTTGTGGTATTGAACTTGACTGCATTATATTGAGAAGTTGGAGGAACTGGATAGCACAAGGATGATGTAATGCTAGTACTTTTAATCTTAAACGTGTATTTAGCATTAGCAATAAAACATGACTAAAGGGCAGGACATGTACGGTCAATATGCTATATTGTAGCCAAATAGCACAGAGTTTTCTCTCCTTTGATTATATCCAACATGTACTGAAGTATTAGATTGCCTGAAAGGGTTAAAGTACATTTGCAGGAACAATACTTTTAACTCCTATCATGGGACATTTTACCCGAAAGACAACTAACCCTAGGTATGAGACATTTATGACTCACTCAGTATTGAGTACTGTGTAAAGATAACTGAATATTATTTTTCAGGTTATTTTACTCTGCGCTCTTCCTCATTCCTCTTAGATCATCAGGAGCTGTTCCTGTTTCAGTGCATAACCATCGTCCCTGTTCCCACTCAGTAGGTTGTATTTTTTGTCCAGTTTAACTCCTTATAGTGAATGTGAGGTGTAGTGGTGCCTCTAAGCCACTTATGATGTACAGTGATTCAGCACAGCACTGTGATTCAGCGACAGAGGTTGTTGCTAGGCTTAAGTTAGTCATGTAACTCCTGAGTATAAATGCATCTTTGGAAGCTACGGGTGCTTGTAGTTCCTTTGACATGCTGGACTGAAGAAAAAGCTCAGAGCCATCTGTCTCATCTTAGCTTAACTTTAACAGAGGTGACATTGAGGGCAGCCCCACTTCTGATCAAAATCTAAAAATGTTATTTAAATGAGCTTTTGTTTGCGTTTACTGCTTAATGCTGGTTGGCTTCTTTATATTACATTTATACATTTTGTATCCTATATTTGTTTTTCCCATTGGAATGTTTACTTAAAGGGGGAATCTCCACCTGCAACACAGCTAAAGTTGGGAAAAGAGGGCTATCCCTAAAGGACAGTAGTTCAGGTAAAACACAACAACGGGTGAGATTTAATAGCATATTAATTAGGAGGTTGATCATATTTCACATGTACTGATACCCTCTCTTTACCATCTCGTGCTGCCTTTGATGCAAAGAGGCATGTAGGACAGAAGTATGCGTGTGTTTGTGTGTGTGCGTTTTCTGCCTGTCTGGGTTTCAGGGAGCGTTGTGAGCAGCGATAAGAGGCGAGCAGGAAGCACATCACTGCTGAGGAAGGAAAACCCCAGCAGAGGGGGACCAGTGGAAGGGAGGCTGGAGAGACAGCAGTGGGTGGTGGAAGATTCATGAGTGGGAAGGAGGGCGGCTCAGGAGGAGCCGATCCAGATTTGGTCAAGTCTCCCGGCCTAACCTTGTCAGGATGCAGATATGTGATAACGGGACATGTGTACACCCCTGTAAAGCCCCTAATGTAGATTTAGCCAGTGGTTAAGAATACAGCTCTTTTGGGTATTGAGATGTTTGCATGTGTGCATCTTGTTCAGTGTGATTGTGCTATAACTGTACGGTAAGCACAGATCAGGGTGCACAGAGGGTCACTGCCAGTGTCACACACACACTCGCAGGAGATCCCGCACAATGCCTAGAGCTTGATTGGTCCATCACCCTCTTTACCTCTTCAGAGCAACCTTAGATGATGCTGGGCTTCAGCACAAGGCCTCATGGGAAGCCATTGTGATTGTGTTCAGTGTTTTCGATACGCTCAATGGTGTCCCTCCTGGCTGAAAAATAACAACCCATAACCAAACGATTAGGGAGAAAATGATGGTGTGTATTGCTTGCATTTCCAATGTTAATCAGCTGGGAAGCAGCAGTAGCCATTGTGATGTTATGGCTCGGCACCTTTGGGGGTATAGAGAAGGGTTTTTTTTCGCGCAATTTATGGATTTTAAGATGCCAATTTCTTCAAGCTTAATGCTCGAGATAAACCGAGAAAGCCAGCAAGAGGTTTTTCTGTGTCTCAAAGTCCAGAAGCTGCATTTATCATTGTCCTGCTGGATCTGTGTGGGATCAGCAAAACTTGTGACACCAAAAACAACAGTTTGTAAATAAGGCCTTTTAAATTGTAATAGTATAAGTATAGTTTTTCATTTTGTTTCTTTTCATGTCTTTATATTATGTTAATGATGATGATTATGTGAAAAACATCATCTGTTATCATCCAAAAACCTCTGATATCTTAAAATGTTCCTGTGTGAACTAATGATTTTTGAAATTACATTACTCCTTATTTGACAGTATTTTCACCTGATTTACAACGATAATTGGTTGTATGAATCAATCCTATTGGCACACCGCACATCTTATTGCAAAAGCAAATAAAATGCAGAGACTAAATACAGGTACTTTGAGTTTGTGAGGTTTTGTTTTGGATAAGTAAGCCAAAGAAATAGGTTGACCTGAAATACAGCTTGCACCTGCCTGGGCCTGTAAGCTACAAAAGCATGAGAGGCAGCATAACGCCAAATGGCACATTGCCGTTTGAAGTGACCGACCGCTGATGCCAAAAGCAAAAAAAGGACAACGTAACTGCATGTGTCATCATTTCAAGTTTCTGCACATCTCACCCCAATTTGGATTTGCCCTTAATAATGCCCGGTGGCATCCTAACTACCTGATGTGAGCGCTCCAAGACACCGGTACAGAGGAGAAGAAGTGCAAAGAGAGGGGGAAAGGGTAAGAGTGCAAATCCTTTAACTGGATTTAGGTGCTCTTGCCACCAGTTGCCTGTTGGCGTTGTTAAGGCTGCACGCTGTGACATGGCTTATCTAAGGCCACGGGCTGTTCAGGACCGTAGGAGCCCTGTAGGAGCAGCAGGGTCACATGATGCTGCAGCCACTGATGGAGGCGTCAGCACAAGTCTTCATCCTTAATTACCAACACAGAGGCGATAAGCTCAAGCCACCTGGCCAGAGGAGTGTCACCTCCTCCCCTGTGCAAACTTGACATTGACTGGGTGATTACAGATCACCGGCCTTTATCTCAGTCTATCAAAGTACTGTTTCACTGAATAAAGAGTTACTTAAACCTTTGATCAGAAATATGCACTACACATCTTTTGTACCTGGATAAAGTCCACACTGATGTGGTATGACGGATATCTGTTTACCTCGTGATCATATATCACTGCACTAAGAAGGTCCTAGAGACCAGTGAGTTTGATTATACAATCTGTCTATGAAGTGAACAATCTGGAAATACGGAGATTAGTTTCACTTAAAGGCTTTTCATCCCGTCCTTCCTAACCTACATGCAAGACCATTTTTGTCGCTTAGACTTTGAATCAATCGTCTCCATGTGTTTATTTCTTCTACATGTCCATTTTTCATTTTGGATGATAAAAGGGTCTTTTGGATCCTTCTGTTTATTTTTTGTTTTTTTATGTGTACAATAATTTATGACCAGCAAAAAAAGTTACATAGCTACATATGTCAAATTTCCATTTCTTTTTGAATTTAGTAAATGTATAAGCTTTTCTCTTCATTGGTGATGTAAAGAAACTAGAGGTCTCATACCTGCTCTTGGTCTTTGGCAGATCTTCCTCTCTTCCCAAAGATACAGTTAAGGTCTGTTTCAGTCCGGGAGGACAGATCCTTTCCTGAAAGAGGCGAACAAAACCAGAAAAACAACATTACTTTTAAAACCAAGCACTAACCAAGTTTCTTTCAGGATTCATTATTCTGAGAGATAGAGAAAAAAAAAGATCAAATAAAAACAGAAATCCACCAAAGACTCATTCCTTGGTCGCACACATGCTGTTTACTTTTGCAAATGTACCGAAAAGGTGACCAAGGCACCTTCTTTAAAACAATCGTTGTCCAACACGAAAAATTAAAACTACAATCAATTTTATATAAACAAAACTTCTGGAGAAATGTTTTGACCAGGAATCCTGTTATAGCTTCAGTTGAAAGCATTACTATGTTTGTGTGTCTGCGTGTGTGTGTGTGTGTGTGTGTGTGTGTGTGTGTGTGTGTGTGTGTGTTGGGGTAGAGGATAAAGGATGACGGTGTATCGAGTAAAAGAAAAGGGAGGTTTGCGTCTTGCTCCTAGGATAAAACGGCAAAGACAAATAAACGGACTAAAAGGTCTGCCACGCCACGCCTCCGGATTCCCATTTTCAAGCCGGCCTCAAAGACTCCTCAAGCACACAGTGGCCCGTCTCGAGCCTGGGTCCTGTTCGTACAGCTGCATCCTCTTCCTTCAGCACGGCTCTGATAACATTTGGTTATTTATTGCTTTTAAACCTCTATCTACCCTGCTCTTGGCTTTGAAAGTCGCTGCACAGGCAGGTCTAAGAAGTAAACCAAGAAAGTATGTTGAAAACTAAAACAAATGGGGTGGGGGGTTGTCTGTGGTGTTTATCGAGCAGTGAACTAAGGTCAAATGTAAAATTATGTCCAAACTGACCTTTCCTCTGTTTGTGAGAGGAAGTACCTGTCAGAATTCTCAGGCCTTTGGGTGAAAGTGCAAACACCAGGGTTGTGATAAAAAGGAGCCTAACACCACTTTTCCCATAAACCTTCAAAGGTGTCTGGATACCATGAGGCTAACGTGCGGTGGAAAGTGTTAGTGAATACACGCTGGTTTCCAAGGACACGGTTAATATGGCAACAAACTGTCAGTATAGATAATTACTGGTAAAAAACAAAAATCCTGGAGATTCTCCGGAGAAAAGACACATATTAATAGAAGTTACATTTTAATTTGAAAAATAACTAAATGTAATTGTTTCTCAAATTCTTTTCTTAAATACAGAGGATTATCTGAAAGCCTCACCAAAGCCAACCACACATAGCAGCAGATGGAGCCGTAGTTAAATTCTGCATCAGCCACCCTTGCTTCAGTGACAGGTGATAGATAGCGGCAGCAATTAAAACTGGGTTACTGGTTTATGCTGTGGGCTCTGGACGTACGCAGCGGAGATTTTGGTGCCTTTCCCCACAAACAAAGGCCATCAATCCTCAGCAGTACTAGTGAGGGAGCAAGCATGAACGGGATATTGATTAAAAAGAAGCAGGAGAGTAACAAGGAGGACCTGAGATGTTTCAAAGGTTCTTTAAATGCTCCCGTGGCCATGAATCCTGACACAATATTTCAATTTAGCTAAAATGAATGACAATTAAACAATCAATCCACGAAGATATTGATATTGACTTGACCAGTATTCAAGCAAAAGTGCATAGGGCTAATAACCAGTTTAAAAACAGTCAAATCATTTAATTCTAAAGTCCCTTGCATTATTTGCTGCATACATTAAATGAGTTTATTTACTGTAGGACCCTAGGGTTCACCTTTGCCTGCACTCTTGACATCCAGCGTTATGAGAGTAGTTCCTGACTTGTTCAAACTCTCATGTAACGAGATTAGCAACACTAAATCTATTACCAAGCCTTAACTTGGCAACAGCTTCACAGGGAGAGAAGCCTGCTCCCAAGCAGCTAAGTGGCAGCCTGCAAACAGGCGTGGCAGGATACATGTTTCCAGGTAACTCCTCGGTTGCCCGTGTCAATCCAGAACACAAGCTGGACACAGAAAGGCAATGTCAACAGAAGGAGAAGATAAAAAAAATTGTAGAGACCCAAACGTTTCCAAATTTAAATATTTCAGAGCTGACAGTTTGCAAAGTTAAAGCCTGTCAGAAAACTGAAGGCAGGCGGAGCACTTATTCTCAAGTTTCCGATTAAGTTCAGACAAAAAGTGCCAACGTCGCGTCTGTTGCATGACAACGAGAAGACAAACAGGGTTACAGGGGTGTCATGTTGCCAAAGACAGTTAAATAGACACATCTACACCATCACACACTGTCCTAAGATTCAATTCCAAAACATTCCATTACACATTAAACACAGTCTGAACATGAAGAGAGAGAAAAGGTGGATGACATATACTCTAATCTAGCAGAACAGCATTAGCATCAGATGCTACCCTCTTTCTAGCTGCCCCTGACCTTTAAGCAGCTGCTGGTGATAATGGTAGGGATCTCTTCAAATGGATTAGAACTTAAAGTCAGACCAGATCAGATCTTATTAGTTCACCACACAAGAGGTACAAGTCAGAGGCCCAGATGCAAAGGTCACGCTGCCTTGCTCAAGCACTGCCTCGCTTGTGGGCAGTTGGGATACTCCAATAAGAAAAAATAGAATCAAGCTGATTTTGTCGCTGATGCTCACGCAAGTCCTGTTAGGAAAAACTATTAGAAGTTCAAAGAAGTAGTGGTCATAGATGAGGTGTAGCTATTCATGTCAGTTCATGTCACTGTATTGAGATGCCCAAAACATGGTCAGTATTATGATGCACTCGAGAATATTGACACATTTTGACAAATTCACTGTAAAGTTTTATCTTACATTCTCATCATGACTATATAAATGGACCGTACTACTAGAGAGACACCCAACTAAACCACTGATCCACAGCCGCCCCTGTCTTATCTAATCTATTATTGAAATGAATTTTACAAAACTCCTTTATGCAGGCAAACAAATTCAACTTTCCAAAGCAAGTGTAGTAAATGTTCCTGACAACAATATCAAGCAGAGTTAAGTGTGATTTACATCTAAAATAAAAGCAGTTAAATGATGCAGACTTGCAACAGGTCTCTAACTCAGCCAAAAGAAAGTTTTAACTTGAGCAAAAATGTGTTGTTATACTGCAGTTGTATGGCTTCAGTAAACTTTAAACACAGAGGGCAGGAAGGAGTTATCATCACACCCCTCATGACCATACTTTGTGTCTTAAGTGCGTAGTGAGGTGCGCCTCATCCATCAGGGACTGTGTCTCTTTCTAGCTCCTGCCAATTTAAGCTCACGAAAACAAGGTGAGAGGAGCTGGGTTAGAGCCCGAGGACACGTTTTATCAGAAAGGGTCATCTAATGGGTCACACAGCCACTGGGAGGTTGTTATTTTTGGGGGGCCAGTAGATGGACATGCCAGATGCCCCAAACAGGAAAAGGGAAGTTGCTATTGAATGACGTAAAATGTTGAAGTCTGTTCCAGGTGAGGCAAACGTTGAGACATTATGTTTTTCCCGAGTATGCAGACTATAAGAGTTACATTTGAACCCAAACGCAAAAACTAGTATGGATCTATTACTTAGACACGTGTTCATCATTTATTAAGTTGCAAAACTTTCTAAAAAAAAAAACGACTTTCCAACTGCTGCATTAGTAAAAAAAAAAAAAAAAAAAAAAAAATGTAATGAGCTACATATGTCCAAAGGATGAAATTCAAGTCTAAAACAAGCCAGACGATTTATAAAAAGGGATGGGAATCTTTGGGTGTCTCACGATTTTATTCTTGGGGACACGATTCGACTGAGAATCTATTTTCGATTCAAAACGATTCTGGATTCATGATTCAAAGTCTATTTTTGAGGAAGTACATACTTCAGGATCTACTCCAGTCATCTGTGAGACTGGCTGAATTTCATGCTGCTCCTTTTGGCATTCTACTGACTTAAAGAGCTAGCTTTAGCACTTAGCAGGGAGTGACTGATTAGCCTAAAAAAAAACTATTTTTGTAAGTTATGAATCTATTAAAAATCTCAGAAGATAAGAATCTCCATTTTTATATAAATAATTTTTTCCCCACCTCTCCCAATAAATACTCTAACAATCGTATTTAAAATGTGATCTTTTAATTACTTAACTACGCTGCTTCTCATCTATAGCAAATCAGCAGTAAAATATGAGCTAGTTGGTTATTCATCTGGATCCAGTGGAACACTAAATTCCTCCTTTGTCAGGGTTTTGGCCTTGACCAGCAAATCTTGGCTTCATGACGTCTAAAGAAGTAATGAAAGTAGAAGGAAGAGTTATTAATAACCTGCCCTGGCACTGACCGGGCCAACTGACCCAGCCGTGTGACCCAGCACATGCTGACAGATCCTCTGATCAGCATCTGTCTTCTGATCCAAATGCTCAGAGGGGAGGCTGTCTGTCATTCCGTCTGTTCGTACTGTATGAAAGGCTCAACACTTCAAAGAAGAACGCCCATGCATGAGTTGTTCATGCAAAAGGTGCCTAGCATAATAAATACAGATCTTTCCTGACACAAGGTCATTCAAACAGATGGACACATGTTAGAAAGAGATTGGAAAAAAATGGCTGCAGAGTAAATGATTGCAGGGTATGTCTGGGATAAGAGCTGTATGCAGTTGGTTATACATTAGAATATCACCATGCATGGTGAGTGCTTATATGGATTTGAATTTGATCATTTGCAGTTTGCATCTTTTACTCTTGATGCATATCTTTCTTTGTAACCCTGAACCACGCAAAAATTAAATCCCCTGCCCCGTGTCATATGAGGTGTTTTCTGTTTTTAAACTGGGAAAAATAAAATGGAAAAGCAAAAGCACAGTGTGCATGATTATCAACAAACTCGGCTAAGTATAATCGCTGTAAAGAACCGCTGTCTGCCAAAAACATGAACCCACCTTTAGTGAACTTCATGTAATGGACCCTCTTTTTGGATGTTTTGGACTTTGCTTCCAGGCTGAATCCTTTCTGCTCCTCTGATGACGGCTCTTTAACTGATAAAGAAAATATAGTAAGTTACACAACTTCGTCACTTAGTTACAAAAATAAGATGCTCAGAATTTCTACATCTCTTTACCCACTCACACAAAACAGTTTTCTATGAGATCAGCGATAATGAAGTTGCTTATTGTATGGCAGCGACTGAATCTGAACGTTGCAGTGCAGCCCCCTCTACTGACCAATAGAAGAATCAACCAACCAGAGAATGTTGCACTTTGATGAAGGGCAGTATTGTGGCAGTTCATACAATGCTAAAGCATGGGGGTCAAATTTCACAACAGGCTTAAATCAGTAAAGATATTGTCTTTAATATAACGAGTAAGGTTGGTTTGTTGTGACACTGTGTAAAGGGCACAATAGCACCCTACAAAGAAAAGCCTAACACATGGGTTCTTAACCTGATGGAACAGTGCGAAACACACACAGTACAAATGTCTGTACATACCAGGGGCGTTGTTTTGACCATGGCAGTTGTTCAGCTGAGCGAGGAGCTCATTGAAATCATCTTGGTGGGCAATCCAGTTATCCTGTCAACACATCACATCTCAACATGACAGAACTGAAGAAAAAAAAACACCTCTGTTTGATAATTCTACCTTTTTTAAGTCTCACTCAATTTTAAAAGAAATGTAGAGATAGATTTGACTGTCTGCCCTGAAGCTGTCAACCTAATGTTTGGGATAAAGCTGTTAGTCGACTTAAGTTCGAAGGGTGCGTTCGGATTGTCCCTCCTATCTACTTTCACTATCCACTTTACCTTAACCCCGTGGAAAACGTCATGGGGTTCAGGAAATGTGTTGAGAAGAAATGTGTGGAGAATTCATTAAGGAAGATTGTTCAAAGTTGTTCAAGGCAAAATATTATTGCATTGGTAACTTCCATGATCTGTGTACCTTTTCTTTTTTTATTAACAATGTTTTATATTACAATTTCTCGTATGAATCAACATCAAGAATGTATAAAAGCAATGTTCACCTTCTTCACACACACAAAATAAAAATAAATAAATAAAATAAAAACAAAGGCAGTAATACATTTTAAGTCAAATCAATATATATAAACCAAATGCAGATTGTCTCCTCATTTCTCCTCCAACAGGTCGTTAGTTTTCGTGAACGGTCGGATGCGCGAGTCGCTTTAAAAGTTGCGGCCGCAAGGAATTGTGGGGCGGCATTATCTCATCTCCTTTGGTAAAGGATGGTCCAGTGTTTCCTATGCTAAAGGAGGTTATAAAGGAAGCATTGACCCACCTTTCCTTAGCTTTCAGAGAATTCGAACAGCTCTTATCATGGCCGCCACTTAAACGCTTCCGGGGTTAAGGTAAAAAGGATAGTGAAAGGAGATAGGAGGGACAATCCAAATGCACCCTAAGGCTCATTATTTGTATTTACAGGGTATTTATTATTTGTATTTTTCAGTTATTTAATTACCTTTTTCCAAATCCCCCAAAATGTATATTTCTATCATTCATTTAATAACAAAAATGTGAAACATCTTATCGCCGAATAGCTGACACAAATATGAATGGACAACATCTACAAATAACTGTGTGTAAATAATAACTTTGTTGATCCTCTTTTTGGGACATAAATCAAAACGTAACTAATTCTCTGTTAGGAATGTGCGCTCACCTCATAGCTGGCACTAGTTCCAAGACCATAGTTATTGTTTTTAACTTTCACTTTGATGTGGTCAGTGGAGCCCTGCTCACTTCTTCCAAGGCCCTGAATATGAAAAGAGAAAAAAAATAACATGACACGGATGTGGATCACTGATTATTTGGGTATCAGAGATGAGGTTCAACACTTACCTTGCCCTTTGACCAACCCATACGCTCCAGCATCTTTTGGCCAAACTTGGAGTCATCCTTGCTCCAGGCACTGTTTCTGGGGTCCACAGACCACTTTTGTTTCCTCTTGGCTGGAGAGAGAGCAGCAGGGTCGTTACAAAACAGTAAAATTACATTTCTATGTGTTGCAGTGGTTTACTCAAGGTCCTCTGTGCAGAAACAGGTATCAGAATTAGCCTGCAGTGTGATGCTTTCCTGCAATTTGGTAATTAACTACAGATCATTTAAAGCCTGATACTCTTGTGAAAATTATCCATTAATAAGATTTCTCGGCTAGAAGTTGTGCAAACTGCAATTTTTGGGTGATTATTAACAAGTTGACATATGCCAGTATCCAGAGTGGAATACAGCGATGAATAATCATTTCTTTTTTACTTAATTGGATTTAAATCTCTGCTCTGTGGTTTTCACAGCAATTCACTTCAGCTGTCACCACCCAATCAGTAAAGCATAAGGGCAGATCTCTCTAATCATGCTTCAGTGTCAATTGTTATTTTTAGTAGCCTCAAAGATAACTCTGCCTCTACTTATAGAAACCAGCCATTTTATCACAGCTATGACCTAAAAATAAGAACGCCAATCTTAATACACGAGAATGTGTATCAGTATTATTACTTAATATCGACACAGCAAAAATTTGAATGGAATTTTAACAACTGTATTTTTTGAACCCTTTTTCTAAATAGCCAAATATTTACAGGTGATTGATTAACTTCAAATGATCCTCTGATGCCACCCTCAGGTAGCCTACGCAACAATAACAGCAGGTAGACAGGCTGAGCTCAATCAAGAGGCACACATGGACAGTTTTAACCTTTCAGAGGCTGATTCAACTTCACTCTACTGCAAATATTTGAAAATAAAATCACACGATTAGATACATTAATAATGTAAAATAAAACCCAAGTTAAAGTGAAACTAACTGTAGACAAAAACAGACAGCAGAAGAGATCAGTGCGTGAATAGTGTGGTCTACCCTTTTTCTTTACTGATGTTAGCAGTTTAAGGATCTTTGAAACAAGGCCAAAATCATTATGTTTATTGTTGAACGCTTCGCTGGGCACCAGTTTAAAGGTCAAATACTGTGGATACATAGACTATAGACACGACCCAAAAAGTATCTTGGGTTTGTGAGACAAAAAAGACAAAATAATAACGACAGCTGCTTGTCATTTGTAAACACACAAGAGACACACAGCTGAAGAATGACAGGACCGACGAAGGATCATCAGGCAAAATGGGGCAGGAGACCAACAGTCTACATTTTTAATCCTGCAACTGAATGAATTTAGCTTTGATATGCGCACACTAGTCTGTATCTCTTTTTGAAGAGTTGAGCCCATAGCCAGTAAATATTGAGCCATTGTCTTACAGTCCAACTTCAACCGATGTACTGAGCGAACAGTTCATCTAATCGTATAACAGTTTATTAAAAGAGACTGTCATTGGATACAAACATATTCTGACATTTTGGGCAAAACAGGAAGCTAAAAGTAAACTCCTGTCAAGTCACTGCAGTCAGAGACAGCAACGACACGTGTTTACCGACTGCCAGAGCTAATGACAATGCTATTGCTAGCTGACCGAAAACTTTAAAAAGTACAAATTAGTGGATATTTTCAGGAGAACGTTTCTTCACAGTTGGTCGTGGAGTTCTTTTGCGAAGCCAATACATACAAATTCACGTGTTAACATTTATGAAAACAGGAAATATTTACAAAATAAAAACGGCAAATCTACTCACGTTCAGCAAGCATGGACATCCTGGGGTCCTTAAACAGCTTGACGGAAGTCGAGTCAGGTTTCCAAAACAGTGCCTGATTGCAATATGTAACAACAATGTCTTTTTAATCGTAAATAGTCGCTTTAAAACATGTTTTGTAAAAATAAAAAAAGTCATTCATACGGATGCTGTATAGTGTATTAATTATTATTTTCAATTTATACCATCAACATGACCGTATAATTTATTTAACTGCGGCAACTAGGTAGGCCTATTGTGTCGTAACTCTGTGTACTTAACGTTTTATCTGTATTGTTTGACTCTATTCTGAAAGCTTCGGTCATGGATTAATTTAGAAAGCTTAAAAGACAAGAAGGGGTAGGACTGGGCGGGTAATGTGTTTTCACTTCATCCTACATCCTTTTTCGAACATGGACTAGTTCAGAAAGAAAACAAATCGAGATATTACAGAAAGTATGCTGTCATTTGTGTTTGTTTTGTTTGCATGTTTATTTTATTTAATTTTCAAAAAAGTGTTCGAAATAAATACAAAAATAAATGAAACTGATTATACTCGTCAATAGAGGGCGCCCTATAGCCACACTACCAAAGCAAGTGTAAACCATAGACTGTAAATAATACGTGTAAACGTGCAGGGTCACTGTGGTTCAATGAACCCCACACTTCATCCCGACTGAAAGCACTATTTGGTTTGTTATTGATCTGATGAATTGATATAAAGTAAATATAGACATTGCATATATTTTTAAAATATATGATTAATCCTTAAGACAGGGTCAGCCTTATTACAATTTTGAGTTGTGAGAGGTTGTAGAATTATATAAGTATAAAATCATATCATGTTATATTTAATGCACAGTGTTATCACTTTAAGGCATAACATGTCTCTATATACCTGGAATGTAACCATTACCAGCCTATAGTTAATAAAAACACAAATTACATAACATTTATTACCCTCGAAACAAGGATACACTTTTTTTTTTAATAAATTAAAGAAACAAAAATGTTTCATTAATTTCACTAATTATGTATCCATTATCAGCAAATGTGAGCCCACTAACTTATCAGGCTTCATCCAAAGCTAAACAAATATTTTCCCAGCTCATACAAGGCATTTCACAAGGTGTGCTTTTCTCCAATCTGATGTCATAATGTTTTGAACGTTTTCCATGATGCATGTAATACTCTTACCTCCAGTTTTAAACGCTTCTGCTGACAAAAAGCGCAGAGACACATCAACATAAAAAAATCTCTATATGATGCAGAGAAGTGAAAAGTAAAGGACATGAAACAATTGACAAGCATCCTTTTCTCATCTCAAACCAGTGCTCCAAATACTCACATTAAAATGAAATGTATTTCTTCCACTCCCAAAAAAAATAACACTGTTAAACTTAAGCTTACAAGCAAAACTCGAAGGTAGGAGCTTCAGCAACCACAAAGTAAGCAGTGAAATGTTGACCAACTGGATCAACATGAATACTGGAGATGTGTTATATAACTTGTAGTCATACTAATAAGGAACAGTACCATGACCTAAAAAGGCCCATTAACAAAGCAGTGGTAGAAAGCTGCCTTTTTTTCCAATTAACTTTTTATTCCTATTTTTGAGCAGTAAAAGTGTTCAGTGTTCAATGGAACATTTCCGGTTATGTGTGGTTGTTTTGCAGTTGTAAGAATGAGTGTCCTTGAGTTGCGTATGAGTTATAAAAGCATTCCAGGAACATTTGCTAGTTCTATCAACAGGGATAAAAAATTGACTTGATATGAGACCATGAGTTTACAATTGTTTTTGCCCAAGGCCAAAACATGGAAGACATTTTTCATTTATTTACAACAAGTGGTCCAAGAAGATGGTTAAAGTTTAATAATCAAGCCTTAAAATCAAGTTAGGGATTATAAACTCAACTCTTTCTCCTGAGAATATAAGGGAAAACATGATGTCATATCAAAAAATATATTTCCCCCTTTTTTCTCATGAATCTATAACACATTTAGACATTTAGAAAGAGATGACTTAACACTGATCACAAGTCTTTTAAATTGTTACATCTGTTCTCAGCTTGGAGGTTTGAAGGGTTATACCCTAATTGTAACATTTTATGTGTGTGCAGTTTTATTAAGTATTGACAGCGGTCAACCCCTCCATCCGCTACTAGACGTTGAATATATAAATCACTATTATTCACTTTTCACATACACATGCCAGACAAGTGAAACCTGCAGTGTATAAGCTAAGACACTGAAATCTTTTACTGTACACCACCACTAAGTCTTGTTCTTTTTCCAAAGGGATTAAAGTGAGCTGCTGCTCTAGAGTCAGATAAGAGTGAGTTTCTATAAAAATCAAGGCTGAGTTGTGAGCAGCCCTAATCTGACCCCAAATCTGTGGTTAAAGTTACCACCTGCAGCATGGGATTAAAGCGAGGTTGTGTAACAGTGTCAGAAGCCCTGAGAGGGATCAGTGACAGAGAATATTGTCAGACAGATTGTCCTAGGAAAGACGCTGACAATACAGTTCACAATATTGGCTGGTATCATCTTGCCATTGGTTTTTTTTTTCTCCAACCTCTTCTTTTTCACTAGCCTTGACTGATTTATTTGTTATGTTACAGCCATTACAGGCTGATTGAAAATGCACAGGTCAGGGGTCTGAACTCAACGCATTTAAAGGTCAAATGTTACTCAAGACCTATGGCTTGTGGATAATTGAATCTCAAAGCTCATTATTTTGACTAAAATAGATTTTTCTGCCAGCACAGTAAGAGCTTCTCTGGATGACTGAAGCAGTTTGGAGGCCATTAAATGGTATGCAAAAGCATTTATTATACAACAAAAGAAGATGAACAGTTTCTTTTTTATGTCCTTCAAAAGGAACACTTTTATACAGCATAAAAACATAAAATCTTAAAACAAAGAAACCACAATTTTACAATAGAAAATATTACAAGTTTGGAACCTTCTTATAAAAAGTGACGTGTTTCTTCCTGTCATTATGTAACAGCAGTTACAAAAAAACTGTTTTTACTGTAAGGAAATGATATAGAGAAGACCCTCACATTTCTCTTGAGGCTAGAAGGTGGGAGGAGGAAGGTCAGAGGCCTTGTTGCCATGGCAACACCTCTCCATGTGTAGTAACAGCTGTGAGACAGAGTGTTGTGGCATTTCTGGAGCACCGCCCAGCCCCCCTTAGCCCCTTACCCACCGTTCCCCCCTATCTTTCTTCATGTCTCACCCTTCACTTTCCACTGTGACTCAACGTAAGCTGCTCGCTGCACACTGTGTGAATCTTATTACACGAGGAAGAACAAAACACTGGGGCCCAGGCCACTGAGGGAGCTCCCTGATTGGTCGATAGGAGGCGGGACTGCAAGTGCGGGAACACACCCAGGGAGACTTCTTACATAAGAGGGCTCCTTTACTCGAGAGAGAAAAACAGAGGGGGGAGAAAAGTAAGCTACATTTCACAGGCCTCTTTGTTTCGGTTCGTCTTCTTGGAAAGCTTCTGCCAGTTAGGAACAGTCATGGACAGAAACCCCCAAAACAAAACTCATATGTGGCAATATTTTGGCTTGGAAACAAGCTAACATGAAAGTATTGTACATGTTAAATGAGACACGTTGACACTGGTAGAGTTGGGGTAAGGAATCCAGTGTAAACACTGATTTTCACAAGTTATTTATATTGCTGCAGTAACATGCTTGAGAAGGTAGTGAAATGGAGGACTTCCATTCCTAGTAGTGAGAATTTACATTAGGACCTATTCAAAACAGATTTAGCTATTGAAATGGTTACATTTGTATCACAGGAACCTGTTTCTGAAACACAAGTGACTTTTCGCCTGATTGGCAATTATTGTGTGCTTTGTAAACTTGCATAGTTAATAAAACACTGAAAACGGCTTCTTTTTATCATATAAAGAAACAGGACAGTCTTTTCTTTTCGGGCTAAGATACTTTCGAGAAATTTCTGAGAACTATGAGCACTGTTTTTGTCTTCTCCTGTTATACAAGGTGCAACATCTGATTAAAACAAAGATAGTTTTATTTGCAGAATTTCTCCTGGATGTGAGAACAGTATGAAATCTCTCCTACTGTGTGAAGCTCAGTTGCATTCAATGTCTGAAGGTTTGGTTAATTTTGCAAAGAGATAATCATCATTTTTCATTCCAACTGGACTGTAAACCAGCAATTTTACTGACACACATTCACAGATGATAATTAGAGATAAAGCCAGCATTCTCTCTAGTCAGAGCTGCATGTCGGAGATCGACCTGAAAATGCCCTCAAGTTTTGATGGATAAACTAACTCTGTGGGTGCACACGGGCAGTCTGTCTGCCCTCTGTGCTTTTTCC
This sequence comes from Tautogolabrus adspersus, assembly GCA_020745685.1. Taxonomy (NCBI): domain Eukaryota; kingdom Metazoa; phylum Chordata; class Actinopteri; order Labriformes; family Labridae; genus Tautogolabrus; species Tautogolabrus adspersus. Next base: position 17,979,916 of record CM036543.1, on the reverse strand, counting down.
CTCTCTGCAGCAAGACTGCAAAACAAAACCAAACAAGGTCACCTGGAACAGCTACAATTACTGTTACAGAGAAATTGAATGAAGGCCAACAGGCGGGCGGTGAAGGACACTGCTGTCGTCAGGGGTTACACTTTATGATCCCATCAGCTTCGGTTTCCTGCATTTATCGATGTGCTGAGGAGGGCTTTTACACAACAGCGTCAACATTGTCACCGGTATATACGTATCTGCGCGCTTGGAGAGTGAACCCTGTTTCACTGTTCTCAATCATTTATGGGAAACACTTTTTTATATTTGACACACTCTGGAGAAAAAATTAACAAAGGAACAAAAAAGACAGTTCAGTAAGAGTTAAGGCCAAGAATGCGTCTGTTTTATTGCAACTCTGTGACCAACTTTGCCATGATTTTGACATTTGAATGATTATAGGGTTAGGTTTAAATACCCTAATCCTTATTAAAATAATGATGTTCACCCTACTTAGTTTTATCTTCATACAGGGGTGTGTCCAATGGGGTGGCATGACCCCCCCCTCGAAATCTGATTGGCCAGCCCAGGTGCCACCCCAAAAATCCTAAACTATGATTGGCAATTATTGCCAATTCATGTATTTTTGCAGCTTAGACAGTGTATAAGGGTTTGCAAGTGTTTTTTTTAAAGTAATTTGAAGTCTGACTTTGAAAAAGCATCTTCTTTTTGCGTCATTGAAGACTTAAGCTAAGAATATTCATATGTTTTCATTATATTTTGGTACAAACTATGATGGGGGTAGTTGGAAAAGGTAATTAATTAATCAGGCAACACCTGAACAAGTCAGTGCCCCAGTTGGCCCACCCCAGTCAAAAAAGTCTGGATATGCCCCTGTTTACATCCCATATCAACACATGACATTTCTATTTACAGATTCTGCATAAATATACAGAATCAGATTCTGCATAAATATACAGAATCAGATTCTGCATAAATATACAGAATCTCAAGGCAGGAGACCAGATTTTGGTACTAGAAGTCTTCTGGATTTGCTTGTGGAACCATTATCAGGCATATCTCCCACAGGTGTGTCAGTGAAAACAATTCATGTGGGGGGCAAAAACACACAAAAAGGAAATAATGACAGAAGGTTTTTAACTGCTGGCACTGATTACACCTGAGACTCCAAAAAGATGGCCATTGCTCTGAGGCACAAATGTCACGCCAACCATAACTGAATGGTTCCAAGATTGCAAAACTTGTATAAACTTTTTTATGAACTATTTTAAAACTATGTTCTGTAAACTGACAAATAGAAAATAATAATTCCAGTCAAAATGATGTTTTTTATTACCCGTTGTGTAATGGTAGCTATAAACAACAACACAGTCAGTCAGCTGGCGTTTGAGACGTTTTCATATTGATATGTACTTGAAATGCATTAAGGGTAAATTTACAACTATTGATAAAGATGAGTTACGGCAGTCACAAGGTATCCTGACAGCTGGTTCTCAAATCTAACATCCACATTCAACTCTTGGATTCTTCTCCAGGTTACATGATATTGTCACATTTGGTTTGACCTCAGCTAAGGTTATATATAAAACAGATTACAGGTTTTACCTGCCAACAGCACAAGCTCATGTCTTCACACGTTGAGCTGAAAATAAATGTCTCTCTACATACCTGCTTTTCTTTGGTAATATCTGCATCCAGACAACACTTGTTTCAACCTGTTCTTAAATGCTGGAAACACAATATAACTTGACTTTCTTTTTTTAACCGTCCTTGTCAAATAAGAGTTGAATGTTTAAAAAGCATCGTAGTGATTTTGCACTTTACTGCACATAAATCTCTACAGAGTGCCCATCAACAGAACTTAATGCATGCCGACTCATCATATTTGTGGTGTTACACACCTCAGAAATGTTGTAACTGATATTTATCTAGAGCTTCATGAATTACATAGCTCACAACTGTTTGATTTCTGCTTTCAGTTACTGCTTCGGATCAATTATCTCTGGGGGGGATGAAGTGTTCACGGCTGGAGTGTGAGGACATTCTGTTCTCAAATGTTTGCCGTGGCATTTCTCCACCACCCCGACAGCAAGACTTTGTTTGGATAAGAAACTTTGTGATAAAAGTGACTCTTCAGCTGGGGAAAGTATCAAATGACAACACAAACGGGATATTAGGAAAATGCTTTAATTGCCAAAGCTTGATGTGTGGTAGAAAGAACAGACAGATCCTGCCAAGACTTCAGTATAGAAACTAGTTCCAGCATTGCTATTGCTAAATGTTGAAATACAGAAAAAACACCCAAATTGACTGAATGTGTGGCATACATTGTCACATTTCCCTTTTGTGTCAAACAATTCCAAGAACTGATGAAAAAAAAAAAAATAAATAAAAGTGGACAGGAACACTTAGAAATAAAGTGTGTTAAGAAATGCTTTTACTTAATGCTCCCATATGTTTAACACCGACAGACAGAATAAATAACACAACGTGGAATAAACAGAAGAACAATTCTCATGAATCATCACTCCGCACTGCTCCAAATACAGATGCACTGTATCAGAAATCGCCCCTGCAGGTGATTAGGCTCATCTTATGTTGTTTTAAGATAGAATGTGTCTAAAGTGCATCAAAGGACACAACTTGTGTACTTGTACACTCCTCTAATCAAGGGAACTTGATTGTTTTACCCCCTGGAGGCTTACAGCCCCGAATACCTGAATTCTGAAAATCCTTAGAGATTTTTACAGAAAATGAAACCCCGACAGATTTCCAACTTAATAATGGGTGAAAAGTTCACAATTACACAATGCAACATTCTTCGTTTGTTAAAGTCTTTTGCCAAGAAAAAATTGCAAAATTTTGCGCATGCAAGTCATCTTTTCCACCAACCACGTTATCCCTGATACTGAGGACAACCTTTCCTGAATTCTTCACCACATCTCCAATGAGAAAAACAAGGGGGAAAACAGGGGTAGATACACAGGTGTGGGGAGGATTGTCAGGCCCGCACCGATCTTTACATTCTGGAGACACGGAAGCCTTGTGCCAGGCAAGCAGAGCCCTTCTGAGTTTACAGAGAAGTGAGAGAACGACTATGTACAGGCCATGTTTCTCTATTCTCTTTGGTCAGTCTTTACACTATGTACAAAGAATGCTCAGCAAACAATACTGATTCTGTGCAGCCTCAGTTAGCACGAGCCATGAGCCGTTCTGCACCAAAGTAGTTGAGCATTGTCTGGACGAGCTCTGGCAGGTCGTAGTCGTGTTTCCAGCCCCAGTCATTCCGTGCGTTAGAGTCGTCGAAGTCCATTGGCCAAGTGTCAGCTTGAAATAAACAGAAACAGAGACAACCTTTAATCCTAAGAATAAAATCATGTTGCTTTTGATTTACAGTTTACATCAGATTGTGATTACGGGTTTAATCCCAAGAATGTCAATAAGTTATTTAACTGGCAAAATCTGTTTTCAAATAGGCTCTTTAAATTAAAGCAAGATATGCAACTCTTTGGTTAAGAAAAAAACACACCATTTTTCTCTTGCAAATAATTGAAATTGAGAAGAAATACAAAGCACCCATGCTACATTGAATGCACTCAGAGGTTATCCTGTTGCAGCCCTACTTGGTCTGGTATGTAGCTTATGGTGGCTAACGTCAGGCCACTTAAAACCGATACTGTTACTTTAAATAGAAAAAGGTGGTTGACTTTACATATTAACAGGATTACATGTAGACAGTAGTTTAACGCGGCACAAATTAGGCCTTCAAATTCTTAAAAATCACAAGGTAAACTTCTGTGCATTTGTCCTGTATGGACAATTCTACTATTTAATTTAGCAGACGCCTTTGTCCAAAGTGACGCACGTCTGTAAATAAGTAAAACACAAGTAAGCGCCAAAAACTGTGGCGGCAACTTTAATCACAATTTCCAAGTCTTGCTCTAACAAATCAATTTTACGTACCAATAGCCTGTCGTACGTGGTCGACGTCATAAGTAACCTCCAGCTCAGGCATCTGTTTCTGTAGCTCCTGGGCCAGCTCCTCGGGGGTGAAGCTCATGGCATTGATGTTGTAGGTCCTCATGCTCAGTGTGTCAGCCGGCGCCTCCATCACCTCCAGCGTGGCGCGCACACAGTCGTCGATGTACATCATAGGCAGCCGTGTGTTGGGTCTCAGGTTGCATTCAAACTTGCCAGTTTTAATGGCATCGTGGAAAATCTGGACTGCGTAGTCTGGTGGGAGACAGAAATTACAACATTTTAAAGACAGGACTTTTTGAGTTCAAACGTTTTGATTAACCACACAGATCAAATGAGACAGGTACAATCCTGCAGAAGTATTTGAGTTAAAAAAAAATGTAATCATACTGCAGTTATAAAATGACAGCTTCAGGGTGTCGGGAGCTGTTCAGACATGTAAAAATAGGGAGATGGTGCATGAAGGTATCAGTTCGCCTAAAAATAAAACAGGGCATGGCAACTCTGTTGTATAAGTCAGTTACATAACAACTTGTGACATTACAGCGGCAGTGCAGGAACTGTTCTTCATTAAAATTGAGACAGTTTGAATTTCATCACTCTCACCTGTTGTTCCACCTCCGGGCATTGAGTCAGCAGAGATGATTCCTGGGTAGCGGAGGCAGCGGAAGTCCAGGCCATAACGGTGGTGGTAGTACTGCGAAGAAATTTAAGTTTAAAATAAGGAACAACTTAGGGGAGTAGGTCTAAAAATCCAGTGGCTTGTATGGTTTTTGTGTTTTGGAATGATAAGAAAGAAACAATTATGCGATCTTACCTCTCCCATGAGCTCAGCATGGACTTTGGAGACACCATAGATGGTGCGAGGTCTCTGCACGCACAGATCTGGCGTAGGGTTACGAGGAGAAGTTGGCCCGAAGGCGCCAATGGTGCTTGGGACAAACAGACGCAGGCCGTGCTCAGCTGCGATGTCCAAGATGTTGTGAAGCCCTAAGAAACAGACCAAAAACCACACCATTAGGATGGCAAATTATTGTTGCTGTAATGATTCCAACACCTCATTCTAACAAGTCACTAAGAAGTCACACTTTTTCCTTACCGGTGATGTTAACAGAACGAGCGAGGGAAACGTTCGCCTCTCCAACAGCACTGAGGAGAGCGCTGTAGTGAACCAGCCAAGTGATGCGGTTGTTCACAACAATTTCCCGCAGGTTCTTGTAGTCCAGGATGTCCGAGTAGATGAACGGGCCTGAGAGTGGGAAAGGGGAAGATTTTATTAATTAGCTATTGTGTTAAGTTAAAAAAAAAAGGAGGGCTTGTTTGCCCTTCCCTCTCTTGGAGAAAACAGCAATTAGTCAACTATAAGTTTGTGTTTTACTATTCCATAGGTTATTTTTCTTATTAGTTCTTTGAATTAAAGTTCAATATTGTTAGTCAAAGTCAAAGCTGTAAATTATTTCTTTTGTCATGACTTTACCCAAACAAAGTCCCCATGTGTCAAATATTGAACATAAAAACACAACTTCCTCTTTGGTTGTAAAGTATAGGTATATTACAAACCTGCTTTGCCAATGGAATTTTTTCTTTTAAAAAAAGGTGACGTTTTTAATCATTGCGACACTTATAACTTACAACACAATCAACTTTTTGATGAGTCAAAAACCTGTCTAGACGCTATGAGGGATAATCTATTTTGTTTCCTTGTTGATTAAATGAACTTAGTGTTTCTTGTGTGGACCAAGTCTATCTAATGACTAATGTTATCAGACACGCCTCCAATCTAGTCGTTCTTGTAATTAAACACAGACTATCCCAGAGACTCTCCAAGTTAAATTAAGACTTTTTAAGACCACTTTAAATGAAATTTAATTCCAACGTTGCAGCAATAATGGTAAAGAGAGGAAGAATATGATGATAAATATGTACATAAACATAACTAAGAATGTTACAAATCCAAGCACAGCTGGTGTACTTGCACAGCTAGTAGGGTCACCAGAAAAGTATAAACCAGATATAGAGCAGCGTAAATCCACCTATTTGCTTTTTTATATATTTGCTAATTTTTTGTATACATAAGGACTGACTGAAACACGACAAACACAACTGCCCACAGGTACTGCTAACACAGGTCCTAATCACTGAAAGCAGCTTAAGAGGGGAGGAGCTAACGTTAACTTGTGAGCGGCAGGTATGTTTTGTTTTCTTTCCCGACAGCTGATACACGCTTGCACACACTACATGGACACGTAATACTAAATTCATATGGCAGTTATGTTGACGTTATTTAATCCTATGCAAGACCAGAAGAAAATTAAGACCTCAATTAACAGAATTTAAGACCATCTAAACACTGTAAAAGGCTTTCTTGTTCATGTCTGTATCTGATTTGGTTCTGACAAAAGAGGATACGAATTGACTCACCACTGTGGAAAACATTGCTTGGTGGTTTTCTGATGTCAGACAGGATGACGTTGTTCTTTCCAAACCGCTTCCTGTGAAGCAAGAAGTCAGTGTTATACAGCTACAAAATGCATCACTAACTTTTCTCACATTTGAAGGTTTTTTGAGTAAAAAGAAAATTCGAAATCTTACCTCAACATTTTGGCAAGTCCAACTCCGAGTTGACCCAGTCCACCTAGATCACATGGACAGAAACACAAGATGTCAGAGGGTGCTGCAACATTGAATCGAGGCATACTAATCATCAGAGCTGGTTTCTATGGCGACTGAAGAAACTAAGGAGGAGAGTGGGCCATAAGAAAAAAGGTCATAGCATTGACCGCCTACACTCTGTTGTTAACTGTCATCCTGCTCTGATTTCTTCCTCTATACTTCCCATGTATGGTAAAAAAATACAGTGGGGGTTATTGTTGAAAAAAACTAAATGAGATGCTGCATACCTGTAATGAGCACCTTGGGGTGGTCTGTTTCAGAGAAGGACACAGAGTGGAAGCTGGCATCAGACGTCACCTGACGAGGGGAGAAGCTGATGTTGCGCACAGCCACCGTAAGGGGCTGGCAGCCACACCCTGGGGAGCTGAGCAGGACCTGCTGGGCCACCTTGCTGAGGGTTCTGATGACAGGCATTCTGGTTTCTCTGTATAGAAGAAAAATGTGTCAGTTATACATGCATCAGCAAAAGTCTTCTTTTTCTGTTTTAACAGCAAAAAAAAATCTACGTATTGTGTAGGAATCTTCCCACTGTAAAGAACTGCACTCGATAACTAGTTTAAAGTATTTGAATGTCTTCGACTGCCATCATCTGGTGGCCTGTGGTTTGTTTTTTTGGCCAAAGCATGAAGTCTTGTGTCAAGAGGTTTGGGCTCCCAAGGACAGACGGAGAGAGAACTAGACTAAACTGGCATTGAGGGGGGTGATGTTAATTCAAGCTCATTCAATAGATCTGCATGGAAATGTTAAAAACTTGCTACAGTGCCTCATTTACAAACAATGACAATTGTCTGAGATGGGGGAGACTGCCAGCAGGGGAGAAATTTCGGCCACACTCAAATGCAAATGATAGACTATTGTTCCAAAGAGGCGCAGCGGAGAGGTAGAGCGCATAGCAACGCAAACAGTCCATCGAGTTCATCGACTTAACTTTTATCAAACTGAATGGTACATATAATCCAAGTCCATGTCTTGAAACATGCATTTCATTTTCTAAAGAACCACAAAAACAGATACCAGTCAGCACAATGACAGAAGCCCTCTCACGTGTTCTACCTTATTTTTTTTTAACACGTTAAGAACGTAGCAAGTTTAATATAATGGAAAGCGACCTGTATGCGCGTCTCTTCATTGGTTCATCACTGAGCCGTTCAGAGCTTTTGCACAACGCATCATTTTTAGAGGTAGATGTACTTACCGATAGCGCAGTGAGCTTCCCAAAAAAAAGGAAGGAGGAGAGTAACTTGAGTGTATTTATACTCCCCAGCCCACACCGAGAGCCAATCAGGGAGAGAGGGCGTACAGCAATAGTGCCAAGATCAGGGCGACTATCACCCTGATATGATCTGTTAGTTTTACTTTTTTTTTTTTTTTTTTTTTTAAACTTTAGTTAGTTTACCTTCTTCTTTTTTTTTTTCTTTTGTCTGGAGCGCATTTTCAATTAATTGTTAGCAGTAAAAACACCCTATGAAATCCGATTGTTATACGCTATATCATGCAAGTTAATGCTTAAAAAGTTAATGCTGCTCACTATTTTGCGCAAAAAGGTCAGTGCGCTCAGGCCCCATCTTGCTGACCTTTTGCACCCCCCCCTGTCACAACACGTGCCATCCTCCGCTACTGTTGTGCCAACACGGATGTGCAGGTTGTGTAACGGGGGAACAGTTCCCCCCTTCCCTTTCGGACCTGATGCAGCGCGTCATGGAGAATCTTTTAAGAACCGACCAATGCAAGTGTTGCTGATCTCCTTTCAACGCGGCAGCTTTTTCCACACAGAACCGGCTGCCAAAGAGCAGCTAAGGAGTTTGACACATTTTCAGAATAACCGACATACTGTTTAGATAGAGCAGTGTGTGTGCGTGTGGGGGGGGGGGGGGGGGGGGGGGTCTTTGAGACAGTCAGCCAACCAGACAAATGAAACCAGGCCAGTGCGCTGTAGCTAAATTGTACTGGCGCACAGCCCAAGACTAATACGTAACAGCCGCACTGGCAGACTGATTTAATTCATAAAAGGGGTCTGTGCTTTGGGAACGAAAAGAAAGGGTCGCAACTTGAAAGAAGCGGCTGAAAATGTGCACATTCACTGAGAAATACCGGTAAATAATTTCTGAAGAAGCTCATTGTGATTCAATATAAGTGGTGCAGTGGTGCAGTTTAAAAAAGCACCACGTGTTCGTTATAAACTAAATACACGATTATATAGATAAATAATATAAAACAAATGTAACATTCTAACAGGAACAGGAAACAAAAAGGAAGTAGTTTACTCACCGATGTATCTACAGGAATAAAAGCAGCAAAAACTCCTGTCTGACTCTGTTAAATGGGAATATGATGAGTCTTCGTCCTCTGAGCAGGTCCTGTCTTCAGTTTATACTTGATGCTCGTGTTATCTTCGTCTAGTGTTGCATCAGCTGCCTCCTCAAGCTATATATCCGCGGCCATCTGGCTTCAGGGGGGAAGCCGGGTTTCTCTCGGATTGGCTGACCCTCGGAGGTGCGGTCCTCCCTCGCAGACCACGCCCTATTGCATCGTCATCTACACCCAGCAGGGAGACCGGTATCCATTCACGCGCACTGCCGATCAAATCTCAATTCAACGTGTCGTGTCCATAAACTGACTCTCTACACATGCACATCACTGGGGCCATGTGCCCGCAGTGATTCACATTGATGAATACCAGTCAGTGATTTACTCTAAAGATGATGTGGCCAAGACTAAAGTGGAGACACGGTATCATAGCAATAAAAAACCCTGCACTAAAGCACAGTGTATCATATTATACATGGCTGATAATATTTGACTATTACAAAAGATTCCTGAAAAACAAAAAAATGCTGATCTACTTCCTGTCATTAACTAATCAATACATTGACAAATAACATAGACATTATACAGTACTTAAAGGTGCACTATGTATATTTGAGAGTGGAATTTGAAAGTTGGAAAAGTGAAACAATTCTGTTATTTTTTTGTACTAAATACACAAACTTTATTCAAAGGCAAAAATGGGTCCCTGGACACTGTTTGGAGCTAAAAAAAGCTATGAGTTACGGTTTCACTGTAGCGGGCCCTCCACCATAACTTCTCGTGTAGCATTTTTATCTTCAAATATTGTTCCAGGGACCACATTGGAGGACACTTTGGAGGTTCCAGGGACCACATTGGAGGACACATTGGAGGAAATGTACAGAGGAATCTGTATATTTCTCCAACTTTCACATTTCTCTACTAAAACTCCAGAGTGCACCTTTAAATATCATTCAAGTATATTTTGTATAGCCTACTTCAACATTGATTTTAAAAACTTTAAAATATAAGCACATCCTTGTTTAGTTAACCAGGTTGACCTGAAGAAGGTTAAACAACAATTTAAACATCTATTTTTCTTTCTTTTTAAGATTAAATTTCCCTAACTTTAAGATATCCAAATGAAAGTACTAGTCCATAAAATGTGTCAACTTGGTCTAAATCTATCTCTTTTGTCAATCAACCAATCAACATTTCTATTTATCTCTATTGGTTGTTAAACTGTTATGCTGATGACACCAAAATTTATGTTCCACTTAACATTGATGTTGACACATTGTCATTGTTTATCAGATATTGGATTCTCCAAATATCCTCCTGATTTGAGTCTAAATCTGATGGTAATTTGGCCTCCTGAAACCTGACCTTAGTCTTAAAGAACACATTTTGGGAATCTGTCCTCTAACAAAATACATTCTGCTTGAAATTTGGATGGGACCTTTGACTCGAAGCGTAACTTTCACATACAGATCACCAATGAAGTGTTACAATGCTTTCTCCAACTGAAGACTATTGCAAAAAAACAAAAAAACCTTTGACTATAATCACATTAATGCGTTCTCTTACCAGGGTTCAGCAAGAAGTCCCTCTATTGTCATCAGCCTGCTCAAAACTCAACAGAAACACTTTTTTAATCATTCTAAGGGACAAGACTATATCACTCCAATTATTGCACTTTTTCAACGAGCCCTGTTAAAAGCAGGGTTGGTAATTTCCTCCAGATACACTTTTTAAGATTTTGGTTGAAATTATCTTTAGGTCCTGACAGAAATTAATAATTCATGTGCTTTGAAAAAGGAACCAAGAAAATCAGTCATCTGTAGCAGTTGTAAGCCTGTAAAAACTTCAACCAATGTCTGGTGCTAGGTACCAATTTGATGAACCAATCACGCCACCCTGTCTCCCTGCTCGTTCTCTACCCCTTGCATGCACGAGCCCACACTCAAAGCGTGTCACCGATGAAGGTGCTCATACTGGGAATTTGTTGTTGGCGATTCTTAGTAGTGAAATAGTGACATTTTTTTAAACATGTATTATGATAAAGTTTAGAGTTTACTAACCTCTGAATGAAACATGAGACAACGTAGTTACTTTCTACACAATGCAAGCGATGAGTTGAGGTCCGCTTCTGGAGCAACAGCGCTCGTGGATGTAAGTGAGGGGGCGTGGCTTTTGAGGGAGCACTGAGGGGATGGGATAGGTGTTCACGGAGCACTGAGGGAATGCTACTTTCAAAAACATGCTAGTTCTCAAAAATTACCAACCCTTCCTTTAAGCATAGAGCAATTTTAAACTTTTATTTATTAAAACACAAAGTATAAACCAGGTGTTTTTTCTTAGAACCTGCATATTAGTATCTTCACTCCTCCAGACCAACCTTAACTAACCTTTTTGTTTCCAGTTAATCCGTGGTTTGCCTTCATTTTATTACTTTCATTTCAGCTGTACTCAGTTTTACACATTTTATTTGACTCTCTATCAGTCTATCTAGCCATACCATTGTTCATTGTTAGGCAGATGACACCCATGTTTATGTTCCCTAGACTGGTGGTTTCTATTCATCTACATGAATAAATAACGAAATTAATTCCTTTTCTTTATCTTGTTCAACACAGTCTAATACTACAATACAATGAATACCTTGCACTACCTTGTTCCAACTTAATCACTTAAGCTGTGTGATGTTTATGCCGATTTGATTATTTGGCAGCACAGTCTGAGCTTGAGAATGACTGACGCACTGTAGGCCAAAATAAGCTCACGTGTCTTTACTATTGATATAAAGGATACAAAACGTGATACAAGTCTATGAGTAATGTAAACATAGCTTGATTACATGAGACAAAACAAACTTGTAACAAACCTCTGTAATCAAACAAGTTTGATGTTCAGCTAAGTGTATTGTTTGAGAAGGAACTTTATACCAAATCACTGTCTGCACTTCAGGTTTGTGTGACATGCCAGTTAGCAGGGATGTTTAAACTCTTGAATGTCTAATCCACTCATGTTTATCAAGGGAGAGGTTTGATGTGAGCATATAAGCAGCCTCTGTTTGACTTTGAGGTTTGTTTGTAGTAAAAGGAGGGAGGGCCAAAGAGGTTGAAAATGTATGAGTGGAGTGAGCAAAGGGTGTGTAAAAGAGCCGTGCTGAAATGTGAGTGGAGGACCGGTGCACACCCCCACGCATGTCAACACTGGTGAGGAAATTACCTGCTCAAAAACAAGTTAATATGTAAACTGACACAGTTCTGCCAGAAACAAACCCAGGAAACCCTGATTGAATACATTCCCAAATATCACAGACTGGATTCAAATGAGAGCCGTATAAAGAGTAAACCTTATTTGCACTAGACACCTGACTGAAGGCACACGCAGTCCTCCATTGTTCCAGGAGGGTTGTGTTGAGCAAGGCTCTCACGCACGTAGTCAGGATTGTGACAGATCCAAGGCCACATTATTATGCACACATGACTGATGACTGGACACTAGCACTGAAAAGACTGGCTGCCAACATGCCTCCATGAAACAACTGATCCCTGGCTCTATGCCTCGATCACCTTAGCAGATGATCCTTTCGTCACAGCCACGAGTAACATGCTTCATGAGGTCGCTGTTTATTAACCCTTGGACGAGCCATACGGGTAGTGTATGGGAGAAGTGGAATACTAAGTCACCTGCCATTGTAATGGAAACACTGACCTCGGTCACGGGCAGTGATTGACGTCACTAGAGCTGGGACAATTAAAGGAGACTTTAAAGCTGGCAATTTATGTAAAACCTTTAAGAATGTATTGCTGTAATAAAACAGAACAATCCTGATATGTTTAAAGCAGGATTATTAATGGTTGGCCACATCAGGGAAGTCAATCATATTAGCCTCTTTTAGAGATGTTATGGAGAACCTTTTAGCATATCTAGCTCATTAGTTGCTAAATACAAGCTAGTCACCTACTTTATATGTCTGCCATGTTGGTGCTGGGAAAGTAGCATGGGCTTTTCAAGCTTTCTGTAAAACATGGGTTGACGAGAGCAGTGGGAAAAAAATCCAAACAGTAAAAGTTGAGTTCCAAATGCACAAACAAAACAATGAGCTGAAAGACACTAAAACGAGCGATTCGTTTCATATGGCAAAGTTAGCGGTTGATTTTCTTTTTTTAAATATTGACTATTTGTACACAAGCAAAGTCAATCAAATGCTGTTTTTAAAAGTTCATGGAATAATATGATGGGTGGAAAAAGAGGCCATTAATTTAGAGTAACATTTACATGTGAGAAGAATGATTACAAAACATGAATTTTGTGCTATAATCTTTAATGGCTTGAAATCTTAAAAAAAAAAAAAAGGTTTATTCTTTTGAACAATGATATAATTTTACAGGCATCTGTAGTGACAATAGAACTGTTCATTTTGTATGCAGTAAGGCATCGCATGAAGCTCATAACACAACAACAGACAAAAGCATTATATGTCTACAGTGCGGACAATCCTTCAGGCTTTAATTGACTTTGACAAAGCAGTGATTATATAAGGATAATCTAATGCATTATGCAAATACAGGAAATTAGCACAACTGCAACTCACATCTTTACACTGACTCCACTAATTGTGTCATTCATGCACACAAATAACAGTAGGCAGTATGTCCTTTTGGAAAAAGGAAACAAATGTATATAGTAGAGCTGTTTGCAACTTTCTCTTGAAGAAACGTTTTATGTAGTGGCTGAACTCAGCTTAGATTAGTGTGATTATGACATCATTCTGAAGCAGATCAGACTAGGTTAGTGTTTAAGAGTACATGGTAACAAACAGAGAAAACGCAGCTTAACAGGCAAAACAAACAATTATCAAAGGATTAACACTGGATTTAATTTAGCCCTCAACTTTCCATTTATATATCTTTATTTAAAGTGCTTTCTCAAGAGTATTTGATGCTTGTGAGAGCTACTATAGTTACAGACGGCATTGGAAAGACGACCTGTATGCAAAGACAATGTAGGTGATTTATTAAAGAAACGTCAACTATGTTTTTGTGTCCTTACTGTTCTTTGAGGAAAACATGACCTTTGGGTGCAAAACATTGACACTGATGTCAATGTTCCCATGACACACTGTGTCATTGAACTAACCTAGTCTGAGTATCAGTCAGTGGGACATATGTGCATTTTTTTTTGTCTTAACCCGCAGCAGCTGGTGACTATGAACAACAAAAGTGGTGTGAAGTACCCAAGACTGACAATTCCATTTGTACATTTCTGATATTGATAATGCCTAAATTACAAAGTGCAATAGATTTGGATCTTTAACTTCAAAAACAGCAGATATGCATTTTTTTTTAAATGACTAACGAAATAACTGTTCTTCACTATTTCACATAGTGACATTGTATTGACCAAAGATTACCAGGCCGGCACATTGACTCTTTATATAATGTTGTGTTATCAGATCTTGCTCCATCACACACTGGAATGTCAAGTTAGCATCTGATACACATCAGAATCAGGATATTTTGGTCAGATCCTTATTAAACCATGAGCCCATCTCATTCTACAGAACAGTAGGCGCTGACCCTTCCTACGCTGATTATGTCATCTCAACGTGCAGCAAAGTCACACGCTTTCTAATAGCACCTTATATGTTGCCATGGTTACTCTGCAGTGCTTCTGTGGCATATATATAAATAGGATGTATGAGGAAAACGTGTGGTAACATGCAAATTAAGATTCAAAGTAGCAGTTTTTCTTTTCTAAACAAGATCAATGCTCCCACATGTACGGTAATCTAGTAATTCATTTGGAGGAAACTGACTTTTGAGATATCTGTGATGTATTTGAGTCCATCAGTGTGATACGAGATGAGGCGTAATACTGTGAAATGGTACAGAAAGGTCAGAACGCATCACAGATATTAGAGTAGGGATGCAACTAACAACTTTTCGTAAACTGTTGTACCATCTTCAGCATGCAAGATATAGGAAAGATAGCTGCATGACGGATTTTGAAGTTATACTGAGCTTATGGTCATTCAATTTCATTTTTTGTCAGTGCAGGAAATCAAAATTTCACACATTTTCTGATTGTATATTTAGGAACATTTTAAACTGAATCAAAGCCTCAAATCAGGTTGACCTTGATCTTTATGTGTATTTCTATGTAACGTCACGCTTTCTACCTCGATCATCCCGCTTGTTTCCTTTCACAGCTTCCTCTCTCTCTTTCTCTGTCTATGGCGTCTGCAGCAGAGGGTCTTCAGTTTCGAGCTCGGCCAGCTGCCTGCGCAGGCTGTTTACTTTGTTCTGAAGTTCCTTGTTGTATTCGATGATATGAACCATTTCATCATAGGCCTCGTCGAAACACTTTGAGGACCGGTTCCAGCGAAGGAACACTCCTGTAATCAGAGGGGGAAGACGAACGAAAGTGATACATTATTTTTTTGTCCTCAATGCTCTAAAAAGAGTTCAAATCTCTGCTAGCAGCTCAGCGCAAAAATGATCCCAATCACAGTGCAAAATGGTGATACAGTATGAATAATGTAAATCATGGTCAACCTTATAATCAGCATGCTGGCTCTCTGTTAAACATTTCATACCAACATCTCGTGGTTGTACGGATATATCATCCTGAACCACTTTTATAACCTCATGGTGGCATAGTTTTTAAGAGAAAATCCCCAAAGTCACTAGAAAACCATCTAGGAACCATGGATGGACACCTTACTAGTGCAGCTTAATGCTGCAACAAAGATATCTGGACAATGAAGCTGCACTGTGAGTGTGGCAGCTATGAGCGAGCAGCAGCTACGAGTGTCATAATTGCACGTCAAAGTCAACGAGTCTGAATGTAAAGTCAGTGGGATTTCACAGTTTTGATGGGAGCCCTGATTGTTTGCGCTGACAGTGAAACCTTCTCTGTGAATCCCTATGTGGGTGGTGGACTTTAACAGAGAGACGCGTGGGACTGATATTCTTGAAATACAAGTGTGACCACCAAGCTGTGCTGCATAACTGGAATGAAACACAATCTTAATGACACAAAAGGAGGTGACCTTTCAGCTATGGTGGATGACTTTGAATCAAATGTTTTCGACAGGTTCTTTGTTCCTGATTTACAGAATAAATACTACAAAAACTGCTTGCTGAACTTCATTCCAAGTGACTCAGCAACTTTTGTCACAGTGTTACAGTCTAAACTTTGGGATCATGTGGTGGTTGCTGTTCTATAAAGACACGATTTACACATAAGTCTGAGTTAGTGTCAACATCAACAACTAGTAGATCTGGAACTCCACGGGGTCTCTAGAGTGGTCCAAGGAGCCTGCATCACTCTTTGAAAAGGTTGCATAAGCGGGAGGTCTGCTGCTTTTCACGTGCTCCGGTTGTTCACATACGTTCAAACAGGAAGAGGGAGGGGCTCTGAGGCCAAAGGCAGGACGGGGGGCCCCCTCCCCCCTCACATAGGATGGACGCGTTGAACCTAATGACCCCTCATTTGTCTAGACCCATCCCCCAACTTTTCATTATGTATGACATCTGAATGCTTTGAGCTGATTCGACACTCTGCAAGTTCAAGCACAGACAATCCCCCTCCCCACCCCCTTCAGGGACTTTTTAGGAGTCACTCAACCCACAATTACTGTTATAAACGGGTTTTTTTTTTCTTACTTAAACAATTTCTGAGACATTATTTTACCAAAGCAACTCAGACAGACTAGTTGTTTGTCACAATGAACTTATTCGTTTCAATTCCCAGGATTCACTTTGTGTTGGACGTTTAACATCCAGCAGAAGATACTTCATGTGGCATCTGAATGCTTTGAGCTGATTCGACACTCTGCAAGTTCAAACACATCCCCCCCCCCCCCCCCCCCCCACACACACACACACACACAGGTTTTTACGAGTCCCTCAACCCACAATAATTGAAATTAAAAGTTGTCTTCGTTTTTTTTAAACAATGAAGCAATTACTGAGACATCATTTTGCCAAAGCCTGACTATTTAATGAATTTGTTACTGTTAACTAAGTCATCTCAATTCCCAGGATTCACGATATGTTGGGCCTTAAACATCCAGTAGAAGATACTTATTGTGGCTTTAGATCAATTCATGGTCGTTTCTGATTCACACGTTTACAACAATGACATTTCAACAACGAAACTATGTTTTATATTGACATCTTTCAGGTATCCTGATACAATCCCATGTTCACAATGTAACTGAAAGCTCAAAGCTGAAAGAGCAGAATGCACTCACTTCACCCACACAGATTTTATCCCCTGCATCACTGCTCACTGTGTACGCCGTTTGTTTCAAATAAACACAAAGTTAACTTCAAAGTAACCTGGAGGAAAATGTGTTGTAATGACTACTGTGGTGGAACTCAAGCTTTCAGTGTGTTAATTAATAAGAAGAGACCTTTGCTCTCGACAAGAATAAAGCGAGCCCCAGGACTTCTGTTAGCATTCACTGCTAACTGCTAACTAACAGTTAACTGTCAGTGTCACGCAGCAGGTTTCTCGTTTCAGTGAAGATACAGAACCCTCTGTGCAGCCTATAATAAGACCAACACATCAGCCAAACACATCCTGAAGTAGCCCAAGAAGGAATGCTGAAAATGTAAAGGTGCTGTGTCAAGTCATATGAGTTCAATGGCAACACAGCGTAGGACCCTGTCCTGTAACATGGTGCTTGTAGTGTGTTTTTAGAGCTGGATGGAGGTAAGACAATGCTTTGTTTACACTGACGATTTATCATTTTTGTTATTAAGCATTTATGTGTTTTACTTGTTTGTTTTGTTTGGAGGGGCATTTCCTGTGGTTATGATGCCATGTTTAATCAAAAGGTCATGCATTTGGAAAAGTGGACGCAACATCAAGATAAGTGGGTTCTATTTATTTATTTTTTTTACCTTTATATAACCAGGTAATTAACCCAATGAGATCAGGATCTCTTTCACAAGGGTGACCTGGCCAAGAGGGCAGCAGCGCACTAAATGGGGTTCGCTGGAAATGCTACCATTTTCTGACTAAGCATGTGTATGCACCCTTGCATTCCTATTGGTTAGAATGTTTAGCATAGGCTCCCAGGGTCACTCAGTTCATCAGGTCAGCAAACTATGCAATCAATGGCGCCACCTTCTGGTAACATCAGGAATTGTCTGTCTGGGATTTTTTTTTTATTGCAGATATAACAAACTATAATTGGCTGCATTCCTGTGGCCATCACATCACTTTTCCCAACCCTTGCTAGATTGGTTTCAGGCCTGTCTTCAGTCCAAGCATAAACCACAAATATGAGTCAAGCCTTCAAAATGATATAAACTGACATGTAGTCCTGCTGGGTTAGGCACGCTGAATCGTTCTGTATCAAAAACAGTTTTAAGACGATTCCCAGGCTTCTTTGGAAGCTCTTGCAGTGTTTATATACAGGGACTTAAAATCATGTAACAATGTACAGGTGATAAAAAAGCTAACATTATGTGTTCTGGGAATGAAATAGTGTATTCATCTTAGTGTGACTTTGAGCACCACTTTAAGGCAACACTAAGTATTTAGTGTTTTCGTATTTATTTACTCTCTATTTACTCTCTCCTCATCTGTGCAAGCCTAGCAAACGAAAGCTCTACTTCAGTCATCTCTGAAAGCTGAAATTCTTCGTGTTCATATTTTCTAACCTGACGCCTGCAGGCAGCCATGAAACAAGCCACAATTGCTGCAATGTTATGCCTGCAGGCAAGTGTGCTGTAACTTCTCTACAGATAAATATCTTTTAGGCTTCCTCTTATTCAACCAGGATCAAAATCTCACTTCATGAGAAATCTCATTGTGAAATCACACGGGTTTAGATGGGAGGTGTTCCAGGAAAATGACAGATGCATTATGAGTAAGAGCTCAGGAATCTTGAGAAAATAACACCGAACCAAACGACCGTAGCCTGCCAGTTGAGAAACCAAGCGCTTTAAATTCGACATACTCTGATGAAGCGATCACAGCTTGTTTTGCAGCTGCCAGCTGAGGCCCCTATTAGTGATTTAAAATAAAAAAAAGTAAGATCAAGACTTCAAAGAAAGTCAGAACTATTTTCATAGTTAACTGTATGTGTTGCTGCTGGGTTTTGATTTACACCTCTAGTTGTATTTTCACATGTTATATATCATCATCTGCTAACTTATCATCTGAGGTACTGAGGGATAAGTTACGGTTTTAATCATTTAGGTCAAGAACCATTTAGTCTTCTCTCTATCAAGTAAAACTAAACCTAATCTTTTTTTTTGTGTGATGATTGTTCAATGAAATTTGACACACTGATCATCTCCTCTCTGATACAGACACTTTTGCTGTCGCTTACTGTACAGTGCATGCTTCTGACACGGCATGTTTTTGTGTGTCCGTCTCTTACCTTCCCACAGCAGCAGACTCTGAGGGGCCACAGAGGGCCAGATCACAAGACTGTTGGCCTCGAAGAGCGGGTTGGTTAATCGCTCCAGTTCTTGGGGCCGATTCACCCACGACCAGAGGGACACGGTCTTCTCAGGCAGAGACAGTTTGGTTCTGTGGAATGGGAGATGATGTGGGGTTAACCATCAGAACAGTAGTTTCTTACAGGTTGTCAAATTAGGCTTGTAACCTGTACAATGAAACTAAGCTGGATTTTGTCATTGATGTTGAAAATATCTCCTTACACTAAAACTTTAGGATTGACTTTGGGAAAGGTCACCTCTTCCACAACTGTTTTTAGTAAAGCTGCTTAGTGGGCGGTGATTAAGAATGTGAAGGACAAGGCTCCATATCTAACTGGCACACTAATGACCTAAATACTGTGATGTAGCTTTATAAAGGTCGCATGGTATGCATAATACGTCTGAGTGCATTAGATTATGTATGTGTTGATTCATTTTGTTATATTGACAAATGAAACACAAAATCGAACAGAATGGACGAGCATGAACTGCTCGATCGAGTTCAACTTTATTACCTCTCAGCTGTGCCGTTGCCCAAGAAGGTGCCGAACTGAGAAGCATAGGCGTGTTCGAAGAGAAGCACCAGAAAGCTCTCGCTAAATTCAAAGGAGCAAGGAAACTGGCGAAGGATCTGCCAAACACAGTCCAAGAAGAGCAGGAAGACAGGCGCCTCTTGTCGAGGCTTGCTGTTGGAGTAGGCAGACTGGGCGCAGCGCTGCTGGAACGGATGGCCCGCCTGGGAAACAAAAAGGCAATGTTTATTTCTTTACCAAGTATCAGCTGATGCACTTTATTTTCCTTGTATGACCAACATGTAAATAACAATCTTTTGACTAATGTGTGTGAAATTTCAAGCTTAGCAAACAAGATATTCATGATAACTCTCAGTAACTACATTGTAATACATGTGGGCTGTGCTTCAAAGGTCGGAGAGGCTAACCTGGAGCCACTCTCTCTCCACCAGGCCTTGGAAGCCTCTGATGGTCCTGCAGGCAGGATCAAGGATTATCTGTGCCAAAGAGGTCACCTGCAAAGTGGAGTCTGTTCCCTCTGTGCCATGAACGAGCACTGAGGCTCCCTCTCTGCGACAAACACACAGGATTACATTCACAATGCTAACTGTTACTCTGCTACAGTTAAGAAATCACAGAGTCAACTTTATATACTGCAGATAAACAGAGCTGTTTTGGCTTTCTTTGCCTGTTAATGCCTTGTCTACTATTCCTAAAGTCGTCACATTTATCGATATAGTACATTTAAAATAGAATGAACTGACCAAACTGCTTCACAAACATCGGAAAACTTCACAGTGTCAAAAAAAACAAGACAGAAAATGAGTTCATAGCAGACAAAAAGACACTATGAAAAGTTGTTTCTCTGACCTGTCGATACACTGGGCAGCCAGGCAGGCCGTGGTGAGGATCTCCTTGACATGAGTCTGCCAGTTAGAAGCTTCTAGCTTACTTAACCAGCGGTCCATATTGTGGGACTGGTCGTTACACGCCTCTACAAGCTTGATCAGGCTTTCCTGAAGGATGTTCGACCTGAAATGACAGGCTTGTTCAGGCATTCTAGTGCATCATTTCTAAAAGGTTTTAATTAACGCAAATACATATTTTAAGAGAATAAGACAGAAAGCCCTCAGTGACCTCACCTTTCGATTGTCTTGTGGATCCTCCTCCACTGTGGGTAGTTTGCCTCGGTCTCAAATCCTCCGCCTCGAGCTTTGGCCTGCTGGGCGACATTGATGGTGCGTGTGTCGATGATGTAGCCACGTTTGCCTGGCCGCAGGGTGGCGTTAATGAGCTTCTCGTCTTCCTTACACCGTCGCCCATTTGTGCCAGTCAGAGGCTGCCCTGCTCGCATCATTACCTGAAAGTGAAAGTGATTCAAATAAGACTTCCATACAAAAATAACTAAACCACATTTACACACGGTGTCTATCGCAATTACACCGTTTTATTTCACAAAGACAATTCTATTCCACAACTATAAAAAACTAATTTCCAAGGTGCTCACCATGCCATTCTTCTTGTGGTAGTAGCTCAGGACTGGAAAACGGCCACTATTTCGGAAGGTAGCTACTTTCTTCAGCGTTTCATCGTCAACATCTTTGGGTACGGCCACAAGAGGGGGGGTATGATGGACACACGCTGAAGTCCTTGTTGACGTCACTCAGTCTCCACTCGTCTGTCTAAAATAAGAGATAAAGACAATTCAGAAGAAGGGTGCTGAGGAAGAGCAGATGACAGCTAAGAGAATGTTATTTGTTACGTTTTTTTTTTATTTACTGTGTCCGTACCATAGACTCTAAATCTTTAAAGACATCCTCTGGAAGAAATAAGTTCCAGCCATCTTCTATGACTTCAAACATGGGCCGGTAGAAGAAAGGATACATCAGGGAGACTGAATCAAGTGTGGATAGAGCCTAGAAAGGAAATATTCATATATACAAGTTAAAAACATGTATTCTTTGACACTGAAAAATAAAACACACATTTAAAATGATTTGACCTCAATAGAGCTGGCTATGTTGAGGCACTCCTCCATGCCTGGGATGTCTAGCTGAATCACCCTCAGGTCTTTGCATTTCACTATGATGCTTCCCAGAGAGCCAACAAATCTGGAAAAAGAAGTCAAAGATCAATGTAAGGACAGCAAGCTTGATGCTTTCATTGTTGCCTCCTGCTGTGACATTTCTATACAGTAGATTTTGCATGTTCACTCCATGCTGTGTTGCTTTTCTGTTAGTGCTCCTGCCTGTATTCAGCCAAACCACAAGCCTCAGAGCACAGCCAGGTCCCCGCTACGACTACATAGAAAAGGTTTTTCCACACTGAATAAAGATAGACTACTGTTCCTTAACAGCTTTATTAGCAAGTGGACGAGCTTGTAAGAAAAGATTGTCTTCCCAGAATTGAATGCGTGTGGTTTCATATGGCGTAACAGTTGCATTGTCAGAGCCACTAACTGCTTCACACCCTTCTTAACCACAAACATTTTAAATCCCAACCTGTGGGAAACTCTGCTGGAACAGAGCACAGTCGGAATCAAACTTCCTGCCAAACAGTCTCAGATCATCCCTTCTCTCTAAAGACAAGAGTAGGACAACGATCCAAAAACATGGCGGTGAAATGCTTCTATCTGGTTCTCACAAAAACAGGAGTTACACCCAAAAGACAAATGTTACCCTCATAACACAATTCTACTTTACTCTATGTTCTCCTGTCAAAAGTAGTTCACCGTTTATAATGTAATGGAGTCCTTTAAAACAACAACAACATTTTTTTACAGTTGGGTTGGGCAGTGTTTAACAAATCAACAACTGTCAGAGATAATGATTACCTTGTGTAATTTAAAGTCATTTACGCTGTCATCACCCCATCGGTAAAGCAGAAGAACAGACTATTTGAATAATGCACTGACCTCCTTTGCTGTTTCTTTGATTAGCCTAAATAAAATCTCATTATAATGACGGCATGCAAGTAGGCTTACCATTATTAATAAGACCAATGCTTTTGCGATAGTGGCGTTATTGTTTTATAATAAGCAAGTCATAACCACGATTCTTTCATTATCACTGACACATTTTAGAGTCAATATCTACAAAGTAATACCAAAGCCAGGGTGAATTCTTTCAACTGTAAAGGTTACACATTTAAAGCTTTGGTCTGAAGGGACAGATTTTTAAACCATCATCCTATGAATGATCATCTGATGCCACCATCAGGAATGTTACAACAAGAGCAGGTGAGCTGTCTTACAAAAACACACTTTGTCCATCAAAAGGCTGCTATAGTGAAACCATACCCTTCATATTTTAAGATGCAATCATTCGTACAAATATATTTAAAAAAGCAAGCATCCTAAAAACAAAGACGTTATAAAATAGCACCCATGTTCATCACTCGAATATCCTTAAGGCTACCAGAAGAAATAGAGGTGAGAGGTGATCTGTAGTTGATTAATTTGGTCTCCCCCCTGTGTTTTGCTGATGAGGTGATTACAGTTCATATACATTGGCTTAGAAAACTACATTTAAGAAATAATTAACGTCAGAAGGCAACTAAGAAAAGCGGATTCACAGGTGTTCACACGCAATGTGACGTTTATTAAACGCCAGGTGACGCTGAATTTTAAGCTTGGTTATTGAAACTTCTATCAACACCGACAGTGCCAGAAAAAGAAGCGCAGATTACCTTTTCTCTATAGAGTCAATGTTTGAGTGAAGCAGCCACAGCTCCTCTGTGTTGTCCTGTCTGGAGGACAGGATCAGGTGATGACCAGTCAGACACAGGGTCCCCTCCACAGTGGGCATAAAAGGCCGATGTAAGACAACCCCGTCCACCCTGGGTGTCTTTATTAACTCTGCAAACTCCATGACCTGACCTGAAGAAGAGACAGCAAACAATTCACTCACAGGGGAGAAAGAAGATGAGGGTGTGGGTTCTTTTTTTAACACTAAGACAACACTGGTTTGCTTACAATGCCACAGTTACGAAGAACTAATTATTGATGCCCTGCTGTGCTGCTTTTAAAGAAAGATAAGGAGAGAAGTCGATGTCATTTATCGTAAATCCAAAGCATGCAGCGACAATGTATGAGATAGCTCAGGTTAGCTTAATTCAGGAAATGAAGTGGCTAACGTTGTTTAGCTAGCTAATCGAGATAGACGATAAAAAAAGTGTCACGTCATTTTTTTATATAAACGCCATACTTCCATGAAAGCACATATCATTAAAGCAAAAATGGACGCTTGAAACGGACTCTTAAACGATTTATCACACAACTACCGATTAATCTCACCGTTGAATTCGTTGTTGGGCGAGAGTGGTACGTTCCTAAAAACAAGCCGACTGGAAACAACAGACTTGGGAATTTTGATTCCGGACACTGATCGAAAAAAAAATAAAAAAATAGTGTGTTCTTGTCAATTATATGAAAACTATGTGCAACAAGAAAAACATCTTTGTGGAGTTTAGGTTCATTTCATTAATCAAGATGTCAAATAAAATGAAATTGTCTTAAATACATCGAAGAGTTAGGACACTTTTTGTACATTAATAAAATGGGGTTTGTTCTTACGTGAATGATCCCCGGACCCATAACAAAAATGTCAAGATCTAAAATTCCAGGGGTTAATCAGTTGGAATATCAGATAAGTAAATGGCCATAACCATAGCTTAGCTTTGCAGTCATTGTATTTGGGCCTTTTTTTAAGGAAGACCAGGAAGTAGAGAACTTCAATAATGAATCCTGCAGGTTTCAAGGCCCACATTTATGCCTGTCTCTGTAAATTGATATGAGTGGTAAAACTTTACTATTTGTTAACCCTTCTATTATGATGACAAGAAACATACCGATTTCTCCCATGGCGTGTATTTCAACATAAAGAGTAAAGTACTTTTTTAAAGGCCTGTGTATCTCTCATAGATCAAATGTTGATGTACTGTAAAAACAGCCACATTATCAAAAATGGACACTAGGTGGTGACATTGAGAAAGTTTTGAGGGAGTGTGCCGTTGAAAACTGAACTGAATGAATCCATAAATCAATACAAACAGGATTTAAGAACCCTGGAGGGTATATTCAGCATTATCACGATATATTCATATTGTAATAGCTGGGAAAATAAATATATTATTATGTATATCATTGTGATAGCAAATCATGGTCAGTCAGTTAGATGTCCAACCTGGTAATGGCAACCTGTAAATAATTAGAGGCAGCAAATAAAGCTGCATTATATTTAATAAAAACTGCCAACATGCAATCTGGTATCTGGGAAGGCTAGAAACTAAAAGATAGCAGCTTGGAAAATCCTATAAAAGGGCCAGTAAATTGGCATCCATACTGTCTATACAGTACGACAAGACTAACAAGCAATTACAGATCAACACAAGAGGGAGAAAAAAAAGAAGAAATCCCAAGGGAGGGGTTTCAAAGAGGGTCCCATCCCTTGTTGGATTGATTAGGAGCCATATGGAAAAATGGCAATTACAGTGAAGTGACAAAGACTTAAATCTTCAATCTAGGAAATGGCTCCAGTAAAGAGTCCACACTGACAATAGTCCGGTCGGTTTTTTTCACTTCAGACAGCGCCAGGCTTGTGTAGCAGGTTAATGGGGAGGTCAGCGGATGGAAAACCTTGGAGAATGTGTTGTATAACATTTTGTTTTTCAACTTAGTGAAGCAAAGACAGAGGCCAAGCTCACGATCAAAACAAAAGAACAATCCTATAATCCTGATACACGTAAAATAGCCATAGTAAATAGAATTTAAATTAAGATTTAAAGATCACAAGAGAGAAGGGATCCCCAATCGTAGCTGGGAGATAATAAAAAGGTCACAAAATGTGTAGTTGATGATGATAATGATGATGATGATGATGATGATGATGATGATGAGCAAACCTGTTTGCTTTTGACACATTGTTAAGAGGCCAACCTATGTTGGTGTCAAAATGTGCGTGTGTTGGTGTTTTTTTCTGTGTGAGTGTGTGTGATGCATCTCAAATCAGTGCAGTATTTGCTTCCCTTGCAGCCTGTCTCTGGATTTTACGATAGATGGTTTCATCCAGCCAACATCACACTGTAGAGTAGTTGGTACAGATGCCCAGGCTCAATTGAATTTGAAACCCAACGTTGCTTTACAAACCAAATATCCGTTCTTCCTCTGAGGAAAAGATGCTTTACTGCAGATTTTTTTCTTTGAAAGATTATAAACTGATAAAAATTGCTTTCAAGGCAAATATTCCCTTCACAGCCCTATACAGAATATAACAGAGTAACCTGGGCTCCATGTTTTATTTAACAGGATGCTTAGACAAATGTGTGGGTGCAGAGGTGTTGATTTTCTTCTGTCATAAAATGTTGACTTTAAGGCAGCAGATAGATGTTTAAAGACAGTACACTTGATGAATCACTTTCTTGCTTACTCTGCCTTGGAGAAATCAAGAAGACATTTTTAAATAAACTTGTCTGACTCACAATGTTCAATTAAAAGAACATGGATTGACAGGGTTGAGTAATAATGGCAAACTGTGAGCAAGTTGTTATCACTGAATCAGTGCCTGCATCATATTTTGACATTTATTGATGAGCATGGAACATTTTTGGAACATCCTCTGGGTAATTTTAGGGATTGACTGTTTGTGCTCACACCTACACCATTGCTCGGCCTTTCATTCAGTGCGTGATAAAGACGTCTCATCCTGCCTTCTGTGCTAAGCCGTTTTTTTGGGGGGGTGTTTGTTCTGCTGTGTGATCCTGTTTGGTTATTTCGAGCACGTCCAGTGAATCAGAGCAGTACTGCAGATAATGATGACTTGGATGCAGAGTCTTATATCATATATTTTGGAAGCTCTGTGATAAACTTCTCCAATCAAAGACCATCAATCACTGTTATGCATCTGAAAGTTTAGTAGCTGCATTGGTTGTGGTAAAACTTTAACTCGGGTAAATCCAAGCTCTTGCTATTCCTGGTTTGTACAGTCTGAAGGGGAAAAGTGTGAAACATGCTGAAGGATTCATCTCTAATTACATTCTTTGCATTATTTAGTGTCTATAATACACGTTACATGCATGCTGATGTGTAAACTGTGTAAGCCTGAGCTATACTGAATGCTTCCCTATTTGCTTTCATTAAATGTTCATGCCTGTGAGAGCTGGTTGTTTTCTTTTTCTTGTCCTGCTTCCTTGGTTTATGGCAATATGCCAAAATAGATCCCAAATTGAGATTATTAAATGATACATAGTCACCAAAAGTCAAAGGAGGATTTGCAAATAGACACCTCAGTCTTTCAGATCACAATCAAATAAATAGGTGAAAGTAACATTAGCAGCTTAATACATTTCTTAGTTTAAATGTAGCTCTAGTGAAAGCTGAAAATCTTACGCTTTAAAACTTAAGTGATATTCTCTTTCCTCTTCAGTCAAAATCCTACAAAGTGTTACATTTTTGTGGTGTGGTAAGTCACGTGTTATGTTATGTTATGTGTCAGCCTCAGCAGGAATACTCACCCAAGGTGACCTGTGGCTGGCTTCTATCCTTTCATTGCTTTACAACCCTGAGGACAAAAGAACAAAAATAGTAAAAATTAAAAAATAATGTAAAATAATTCATAAAAAAAAGACTGTGTAATTTCCCACAATGCATAATTGATTTTCTCCACCTGCACTTCACTTCCAAGATGCAGGATTGTATATTTGAATACAACTGGCTACAAAATATAACTCCTCCCTCTTTCTGCAAGTTGTGTGTAATTTCTAACACCCACATAAACACACACACACACACACACACACACACACACACACACACACACACACACACACGCACACACACCTACACACACACACACACACACACACACACACACACACACACACACACACACACACTGTCTGATGTACTTAGCCCACACCCACCGTCCGTGCCTTCATCCTGATCTCTTCCTCAAGAGGCCCTTCTGTTTTTCTGGCTACTCCTGCCTCGTTTCTTTTTTTGAGTCTGCTTTAATGGTCATGCACTATATCTGCCTCAAACACACTCATGTAGGCCGTATTTTTTGTTTTGTTTGTTTAATATGTCAGTTTGTTGCCCTGTTAGGCACTTTGTGACAAATTTGGTTCAGAATAACTTTGTAGTTCGAATGGATGTCCTGTAATTTGATTGTTTTTTATAGCCTCGTTTAACTGCCTCATAATTCCAGTGGACATGAAAGCTCAGTGTGTGTGTGTGTGTGTGTGTGTGTGTGTGTGTGTGTGTGTGTGTGTGTGTGTGTGTGTGTGTGTGTGTGTGTGTGTGTGTGTGTGTGTGTCATTGTGCAGCTCATTGTGAAGGCCTCACAGCCCTGAGCAATAGGAGAAGAAGAAGCTTGGTCAGATGGAACAGATCTCATGATGTGCACAAGATCATACTCTCTTGTGTTCAATTTTTCACATGTAAAGAATTTCTTTCTCAGTTATCTTGGCCCTCAGGAATGGACTATTTCCTGGAGCTTTTAATGCAACATCACTTTGACCTCTCCTGCATTATAAAATAATGGACTCTCCTCTTTACCGAATTTCCCCCTGAGATTAACAAAGTATTTCTGAATCTGATACTATTGCACATGTGGAATAGATTTTAAAAAGCCACAATCCAGTGTGACACACAAAATAAACTAACAATCGTGTGTTTGTAAGCATGTTAGAACATATGGTCATTATAATGATAGCTTTCAATCACATTAAACCCATCCATGGCAAAATCTTTAGTTGACCTAGTTTTGTTTCAGCAATGTTGAAATAAAGAAGATGCAAAAAGTGTTTTAATTTATTATACGGTTTATTATATGATCCTATGAACCCAATCAGATTTCATGGAAGGAATTATTGTAGCTCAAGTTTCCATCTCTCTGGTCTGAAGTTACCACTGAGTCTAGCTTTACAAAGGGAGAAAAGCCTGCAAACTTAAGTCGTGCTTTTCCTCTCTGTAATGCTCCAATGTGAACTCTCATCCAATTCACCGCCTGCAAGGTTACATGACCAGCATAGATAGATATGACCATTAAACCAAGTCTTTGAGAGACTTTGATTGTACTGTAGATGATGATGATTTTGCAGAAGACTGTTTTGACATTTATTCACAAAAGGAGGGAGCTTTTCCTTAAATATTATTTATGACCATGATTTTTGTCTGATACTGGAATCTGTTTATTGAAAAAAAATAACAAAAATAATTTCCAACCGTCACCTATTCTCGAAAGGACATTAAGGTTTTTTCCTTGGGGAAAGGGACAGCAAGAGCAAAAAAGCAAGAAGAGCACAGTAGCATAGACACGATCTATCACAAAACAAAATAAATCAATTAACACGGTTTTAATTGGAAATAGTGTAACTGTGTTAATACATGAAAACTTGAAGATTGGGCCTCTCAAGGAAATATGCCAAATATATAAAAATGCCAGAGGATAGCAATTATAAGAAACTGTAATACTTGGTACAGTACATTTGGGTTAAATTAGTGTGTAAATAAGTTGAATGTGTGTTCGCTTCTTGAGAATAGTAAAACTGTGTTTGAGGGTTAAAGGAATAAGGCAAAGAGAAAGAAAGAGGCACTTGTGACTGTTTAAACCTTATTTCAGCACTGGACAGCTCCCACCAAATCCTTCGTCCGGAGCAGGCAGCAGCTGAGGCGGCCAAGATCCAATCAGCGTCACACGCTGGATGTGACCCCGCGAGGCAGCTCAGCGGGCTCAGTCTAATCACTGGGCTGTGGACCTTACAGCGGAATCACCAGCTCTTTGCTTGAACATGTAACCAGAGGGGAAAACGCCACTTTTCAGGAGAAGGCTTAACCTATTGAGTACCGAGGGGGGGGAAATGCAGCAAAAGGCGGGAAAACCATAGGGTACATGTCTCTTAGCAATAAGGAGATCAATGGATCCACCTATAGATGCACTAATGTAGGCCTTTGATTTTCCCATAAAGAAATGGTAACCTTTGTGCTAAATAATTGTCGACAGAAAAAAGGAAATGAATAAAAAAAAAAAACTTCACAAGCAAACAATATCATGAGCATATCTAAGGAATTACATGTTAAAAGCCAGGTTTTGGTCACTTCAACTCCTATAAAGAGAAATAGGCTAAAAGTCGTTGCAAAATGTCTATTTTGTCAGTGGGAGATCTTCCTTTTCTACTTAAAAAACGTGACCTCTCACCGTGTCTCCATGACTGATTCAATCGTTCAAATAAGGGGAAATAGTTCCTTTGGTGGTGTCCAGGGGTATTGAATTACATCATGCCGTCCGCTCCTGCATATTTGGGGGCTTCAAATGAGACACTAGATGGCAACCACGTTGAGAGGGAGAAACGGTGAGTGTGTGTGTGTGTGTGTGTGTGTGTGTGTGTGTGTGTGTGTGTGTGTGTGTGTGTGTGTGTGTGTGTGTGCGTGTGTTTGTGTTTGTGAGAGAGAGAGAGAGAGAGAGAGAGAGAGAGAGAGAGAGAGAGAGAGAGAGAGAGAGAGAGAGAAGGGGGGGTGAATTACGTCGGTGTGGGACAGTGGAGGGATGGTCTGCTACTAGCTCTGAGCTTGCAGCTGGAGGAGAGCTGCAGAGAGGGGAAACAACTGAACAGCGGGGTGAGAGATTAATGCACAGGTAGAAATCGGTAGACCACGATTGGATGCTCGAGTTGTAGCCTAAATTAAATTGCTCAAACTTCTAGATTAGATTTTTGTAAACAGTTGGGATACGATTTGAAGTGGAGGGAAAGGAACAAAAGATGTGCTGCGTTCGCGGCGCCTCTCGTGCGCTTTCTGGGGACAGAGTGAGCGACGGCTACGCGCTGACAACCCGCTTTTAGATGGCTCTAATATTTGGGGTGCAAAACAGGTGTCAGGGAAGTGTCGTCACGAACCCCGGAAGCCGGAGGAGGTGGGAACATCAGAGGGAAAGATGGCAGCGAAATCCGATGGTCGCGGGGTCGTCACCGGTTTCGCCCAGCTGCACAACCTGGACGAGGTGGTGGGGACGGGAGAGGACGACGCGCGGGATGGCAGCTCGTTCCACATCTGCCATTGCTGCAACACCTCGTCGTGCTACTGGGGCTGCCGGAGCGCGTGCCTGCATTACCTCCGGGGGAAGGGGAAGGAGAAGGGGAGAGAGACGGTGCGGCCACCGCAGGAGCAGCGCCTCTGGCTGGACTGCCTGTGGATCATCCTGGCGCTGATGGTGTTCTTCTGGGACGTGGGGACTGATTTGTGGCTGGCCGTCGACTATTACCACAAGCAGGACTTCCTGTGGTCTGGCCTGACCCTGTTCTTCGTGCTGGTGCCCTCGGTGCTGGTCCAGATCCTGAGCTTCAGGTGGTTTGTGCAGGATTTCACTGGGGGCGGACTGGGCTCCGTGGAGGGGCTGAGTAGTCGGAGAGCTACAGCCTGTCTGCAGAGGGACAGGTGCTGCCGCCTGTCTGTCTGGGTCTGGCAGACCATCATTCACATCTTCCAGATGGGACAAGTGTGGCGGTAAGAAAAACTTTACGTTTTCCTTTTAAATAATCAGTTAAACCCCTTAAAAGCCACTGCGCTCCCAGCTCATAGCTCTCTACTCACTCCTTCTCACCTCTCTGACTGTCACCTGGTATAACCCGCTGTGTGTACATGACTGGGGTGAGAATCAGCACCGTGGTGATGCCATTACGCACTCACTTTTTTTTTTTGCATATCCAATAAATCTAGTCATATACTCTTTTGCCACAAATATCTTGCGCTTAACCAAAAGAATGTACAACAACTCCTCCAGCTGCACAGACATTGCGCCGCTGTGATTATTTCTTCACAGTGCGCCATTGCGCTTGTGTGAAGGGAGGAGGACTATTTGTTCAAAGGCGAACAGGTAGCCTAGTAGCCGAAAGCGTACGTGTGTGTGCGTGTGCGTGTGTGTGTGTGTGTGTGTGTGTGTGTGTGTGTGTGCGCGCGCGCGCGCGTGTGTCTGAGAGTGTCAGACGCGCCGTTTGCACCACAGTGCATCACACACCGTCGCCTCGATTCACCCTCTCTCTCTCTCTCTCTCTCTCTCTCTCTCTCTCTCTCTCTCTCCCTCCCCGCATCAAAAGCTCCAACTCTGCAACTAGAGGCCAGACGAGCATCTGTTTCACTGCTCACAAAACATCTTCTTCCCCCCACAGACATGATGTCATCGATTCCTCTGCGACGCTCCACATCTTTGGTCCCCAAATCCGCCTTTTGGCCACACAAAATGCTGCGTCTGGGGAAACGCGTGAATGCTCAAGGTGTACATCTCTGTGCGTAATCTGTGAGATGTAGTAGCGGCTTCAGTTGTAGTAAATGTTGACACTGGTGCGCGCACATCTTCTCTATTTAAGCTATTCAGTGTGAGCTAGTGAGCGGCGAGTTGTTTTTTGGTGCAGACAGACGCAGTGGCTGGCATTTAATGGAAGAAAAAAAGTAACGCATGACGGCTGCTCTGAGAGGACTGCCAGTGGCTGGGAAAATGTAAAACAGCACAGTGAGAGTCAGTGCAAAGGGTCAAATCATTTCATCCTGACTTTTTGCCCCTCTGTCAATGCTTGTAGTGTTTTTGTGCATCAAATGCAGAACTTGAACACTAATTATGACACACTGTTTGTGTTTGACAGCTGCCTTCCCTCCTCATCAGACAAATTAATTGTCTAAACCATGGTTGTGTTGTAATCTAATGCACAAGAACATTTGTGCTACAGGCTGAATTACTCACATGCTGAGACTGGGAGTAAAATCTGAGTGGAATCTCACTGACCTTTTTGAAATCATATATCGCCACAAGCCATAAATTTGGTCAAATTAGTCCAAAAACCAGCCTTGTTTCTTTTTCATGTAGCTGAAAAGAACATCATCATTTATGTTCAGTGCATACTAGTACATCTTCTGTCAAGATGGGTTTTCCCAGAGACAGTGCATCCTGCATTCCTCATCAGACTCATTTTGAGCTGCACCTGAAGGCTCTTATATTGATTAGCTGCAGACGTGTTGGCTCAGTTTTATTTACTCTACTAGAGCGCTTCAATCGATTATTTTGGTCATATCTGTAGTGGGAAGAAAATACAGAGGGAGCGATGTTGCAAAGTCAAAGTCATTAGTTGTAGTTATAGTGTTAAATACATTCGGAGTAAAGTGACTGAGAGCATCTCAAGGTGCTTCACCTCATTTATACAAGTAAGTAACAGTGGTGTCTGTGTAAACCCTGTACTATGTGTTGTCATGCAAATAGTTCAATATGTTTTCTCACTTTTCTTGTATGCAAAGTGTGCCTTTGAGGAAGTGAAGAAATATAACCTTGTGTAAGTGAATGCTTTTGGTTTTGGAAAGGCCTACATAGATCAATAAATATCAAAAATGGCTCAACATTAGAAAATAAAACTAATTAGCAATATGGAAAAGAGTTAGATGAGAAGACTGACACCACTCTTGAGCCTGTACAACAGCCCAAATGTTAAGCTGCAGCTAACTAATCTTAGCTCAGCACAAAGACTGAAAATAGAGGGTAACAGCTAGCCTTGTTATGTACAAATGTCTACCAACACCTGTAAAAGTCACCAAATAACATTTATCTTGTTTTTCATCCTCGCAATAGTAAAAATGTTTGCTTCGCTGAAGGTTATCTCAGTATTTAACCCTGGAGTCTTTGCTGGTTGACTAGAAGATGCTATAGACTGCCGGCACATAATGCTTTTGTTCATATTAAATGAACAATATACAACGTTTAATTTGTGAGCTTTAGAGATGCTTGTGGGAGGATTTTTCTTACCTTTGGAATGGAGCTAGACAATGAAGTTTCTGTTGTGGAAAGTTAAGTAGATGCTAGCTGTATTAGCTTTATCATGGGAATAGAGTGGTAGCAATAATCTCATCCAATTCAGCACCTGCCAGCATCAGCGTCTTATTGTACTTTATAATCAGAATCAGAATCTTTATAATATACAGTATTATCAATTATCTTCATGTGTATAGTGTTTAAAAAAAAATATATTAATTCACATTCATACCTGTGGTCAAATGAGCTTTTTAAGTTATTATTTAAGGGGGGTTATTGTTTAAAACGACGCCATTCAGTTGTCAACAGTAACTTCAGTTTTATAGTCAGTCAGTATATAGTCAGTACAGGCAGTTTAAAAAAAACACTGATCAATAAAATAACAAAATTAACTGCAAAAGAAACTAAAGTGAATCAAGATGTGCTTTGAGGGAACTCCAGTAAACATTATGTTGGTGTGTGTATGTGACAGCACAAAGCCATAGGGCAAGGGATCTTTATCAGGACACTGTCTCCCTTCGGACATGATCTGCCTGCCTTTTTTTGGTAGGGGGGAGGGGGAGTCAAGGGTCAAAAGCTGCTCTTGTCAGCTCAGTGTGAGTTCACAACCTCAGACCCACAGGACTAACTCTTGATATGGAGATTATTCTCCAATGTGAGAGGCCAGAGTGTCAATAGGTAGCATATGTTACCATTTTACATTGGATTATTGGCCATGAATACAAAGCTTTTTAATCTGTCCTTTACATTGCTCATTTTAGGCTTTACTTCTGATAGATGGGGCTATTTTTTGTCTATGTCTGAACCAATGAAATTCTGGTATTTTGTGATCATATTCTGAGTAAATGATAACTTTGTGTGACTGGTTTTCAAAGCAGCTATCAAAACCATCCCAAATGAGATGCTACAGTATCAGTTTGTGGAATATTTTGTCTTCATTAATGTGAGAAAACGAAATGAAATGTTGACAGGAGTCAAAAACACTGCCTCATCATGTCTCATTACTCAATCCCATTTTCAGCTCTGCATTCAATTAGCCACTTTCCCTCTGAGCACCTGAGGACCAAGACGATGACAGAATCTCCAAGCTTGTTTTTTTGCAGTTATCCCCTCGTTAATTGTTGACTGAACGGGGAGTATTCCGCTCCCACCGGCTCTATCATGTCGTCCTCCCTGTGATTCACCAGCAGCACCTCCATCAGCGTGTCCCCTTAAGCTTTAGAGATTCTGCTCACATACGCTCGCGCACACAGAGGATCTAGCAGACACAGGAGTCTCCTGTCGGTACGATGGACAGCTTAATCAGTGTAAACCCAAATTAGTCCAACTGAGAAAGAGGTGCATCCATCTCCCGCCTCCCTTAGGAAATCCATGAAGGAAGTTTTGAGAGCTCTTTGTAGTTGGGAAATCCCTGCAGAATTGGGTGCGGTGTAGTCATTATCTTCCTCCTCTGAAATTGTCATTGTTGGTGATGAAAATATCAGACAATTTTCAGTTGCTTCCCACAAGCTGAACATTTTAAAGTTTCCAGTAAGCAGTAAGCATTTGCCAACATTTTGTTGGTTGGCTTAGAGTTCAAGACATCCTTAAACCTTCTGACAGAAAATGGGCATTAGTAATAGGCATAATTGTTTTTAAAGAAGTGAACAAGGAGAAGGCAGAAAGTCTAAACAAGACAGCGGTGAAAATGTACCCGTAATTTTAAAGTCGTAACGGGACGTGTCTTGTCGCGGCAGACGTCATGATGAGCTGCCATGAAAGACACAAAACGTTTATCGTTGCCAAGGAAACACTGGATGTTACGTCAAACACAGCTGCATAAGGAAGTGGGAGCTGCTACTGAAAGCTGCCGTACTGTTGCTGTATGTGCTGCTTTGATAAAAACGTCATGTATATTATACTTGGATACATCGTCGGTAAACATATTCTCTTTCTCAGGTTGGTTTCGACAGTTCGTATTGACTACAGTCAACACGGAGTTCATTTTCACCGGGGGGAGAATCACTCCCATGATTCCTCGCCAGCCTCGACGTCACCTTTTGTTATTGTTTTGATTGAGAGCCCCCTGGCGGCGGACTTTACATACTGTGCGTTTAGTGGAGGTACAGTGATAGATTGTTGGAAGTCCCCTTTACAACACCTGTGAATCTTCAAAATAAAATATCCCCCATTTAACTCTGTTGCCCCTGTTTGCATGACTTTTTATATGTTGTGTTTAGCTAGCAGTGTATTACACAGTTCTTGTAGATTTAATTGTTGCAACAGACAACACAAATGTTTTAATGCTCCTTACATACTGCATA
The DNA here is from genome assembly GCA_020745685.1 of Tautogolabrus adspersus. NCBI lineage: Eukaryota > Metazoa > Chordata > Actinopteri > Labriformes > Labridae > Tautogolabrus > Tautogolabrus adspersus. The sequence goes on along the minus strand of CM036543.1, from coordinate 17,943,917 downwards.
TAGAATTATCAGGAGCTATCCCTCCTCAAAACACTGCCCTGCTCTTGTGTTTTTTGTGGGAGCTGTACAGTGCTGAACTGAAGCACAGGTTTAAATTCTGATTCTTTTCCCTTCTTGTAACATGTAAAACATGAAAACATTGTGTTGCACACCATCATTACCAAAATCCAGATGATTACTGGAAGATGTGTCATATCTTGAATGGGTATGTATTTTTTTGATCATGTTTGGAGTCTTGCTGAACACTAGGCTAGGACTTCCATTACAGCTGTGTTAAACAGTGCTGAAATGTGCCATGTTGGTCTGATTAAGTATGTTCGTTAAACAATAGATGGAGCAGGTAGAGGTGTTTAAGTAGATTACGGAAAAAGGGGTGTGAGACTTACTTTGGTTTCAACTATTAGACTGATTAGATTAGAGTGTGTGGATTGTATCACTGCTTGGTTAACAGTTTATATAGACATTATAAATTCCAGTTCAGTATCCCAAAACAGCATAATTCATACTACTTATTCCACTTGTGTAAGAATAAAATGAGGGGACAATGAGAATGAAAAGTATGCTGAAAAGGCACCAAAATTATCAATTTATTTTTGCCATCCAGGAACTCTCCGCTTCTGGAGCAGGCAAAGAAGTGGGTACTCCCCCCTCTCCCTTTGCAACTGTACAAAATGTTTAAACACCACAAATCTGATGCTTGGATTACACTTTAATCCCGAACAAGTGTTTGCTCACCAGCGAGCAACACGAAGAAATCGCCTCATGGTTGACATCTGCCTCTGTTTCCCATCCTGGTAAATATTAATGCAGACTGGGAAAGGAGTCGACAAAAGCCTCTGTTGGCTGGCTGGGCTGCTTGTAGTTGCCAAAAAAGGTTTGTACATGCGGCGAAGCGAGTCATTGAGATGATACAATGCAACCAGCTGCCCTGTCAAGAGAAAAAAACCGCTGAAGGACTGAAAGAGGGGAAGAGATGAAGGCTCAGATAAATTGGTTACAATCCATATAATTATGTATTGAGAGTTTAAAATGGCTAAAGATGGGAACATCTTGTTCCCGCCACAGTGGAGGCAACTGGAGTATTTTTGGAGTGAAGGAAAAGACTGAAGGATGACTGGCTCACACTAGCCTGTCTTTTCAGTGTCCAAATAAATATGTGCTTTAAAAAAAATTAACTGTTTCTATTATTGTGAAAGGAAAACTATTTTGTCACTATGGTCACTTTATTTTTCAGGAAACAGAAGACAACCACAAAACAGTTAATTCTGCAGAGGACAAAAGATGGAAAAGAGTAGAAAGCCATAGAGAGAGAATACTCATCGTTATTAAAATACACATCTGACTGTGCTGTGTGTTATTTACAGACAGCACATTAAACCACCATTGCTGCTCTGGAATAGCTCCTTGTTACGCTACTCATTTTCTCATTAGCGCTGATAACAGGGGACAGACCCTTTAAAGCCAGCCCTCCAAGAAAACCCACCAATTACATGACAGAGGAGCCTGTCAAAACGCAAGAAAAGACCCCACTTTCACAGCCGGGGGTAAAAGAGACGGAAAACCGTAAACGAGGCAGAAATATGTGCTTCAGTTTTTCAAGTAGCAGAGGAAGAGAGCGGGTTCTGAAAAAAGAGAGTGAATTGCTGTTTTGGTTCAGTGTCATCATGGTTTGATTTCAAGCTGGGTTATTGAATTAGAGAGTATTGCTGTAAAAATGTTTGATTTAGCGTGTTCTTTGTTGGTATTATTCTGTAAATCTAAATGTTAAACCTCTTAAAAATACTTAAATGTAATTGTAAATAGACTCCCCTATTTTAACTAAATGATATAAGGTGATTGTATAAGTGTATAAAGCTTTAAAACCTAAAATAAACCAGTAGCTCACATGTGAGCTGATTGCAATCCCATTTCAACAGCCAATGTCACTGGCTGAGAGCTCTTAAATTCAGTGTAGAGAGAATGACTAGGAATAAAGAGGCTATGATGATGCTTGATTTAACTGCCTTAGGCTTGCCTCCTGAGCAAACAATATTTTGTAGTATAAGCCTGAAGGCCCTGCTTCTTAAAAACTGGTCACCAGACAAAGACAGGCTGGGACTCATGGAGGAATAATAAGCACAAAGGCAGATGGGTTACCTGACTGGGATTTGTATGTGCATCACATGCATGTGTGTACAACCGCATACATAAAACCACACCTCGAGGAGTTGAGAGTAGCTCTTTTTTAAACACCTCCTTATATGCAGTCTCACATCACGGCCTCCCTTTTGCTCAGGGAAATGGAGAACACACACACCTTGGCAGACTACACATTTCAATGTCCTGTTTCTTAAGGCGCTTAGATCAGAGAGAGGTGGTGCTGCTTGTTGACAATGAACTCCTCCCAAGCCTCTCTGGCTTTTAAAAAATAACCTCCTTCTGCCTGCTTTCAAAAGCAGAGCACATTTATAATCATCAAATTAAAAAAAATCAGTTCACTGGTTAACTAGTTTTGGTATTATATTAAAATAAGTGCTAAACTTTATTGTATTAATCTAACACTAAAAGAAGTACCAATTATATACAATATTGACTTATTTATTGAGAAAATACAGTTCCACTGATAGCCACTTGAGGTCGATGTCAAAAGTGCCATTCCCGTTAAGGCCCCATGTTAAAATGCCCAACTTTGAAGCCAAATGGAAAAAGTGTACAGGCTGGTAGAAAACACAGTTATGGTCCATATATTGAACTTCATGTCTGTGTTATGATTTGGTCTGATTTGGTTTTATATTTTGTAGATTTTCTTGTTTTCTTTTGTCTCATTCTTCCCTGGTGTTCGTTTCCCTTGTGTGTTTCCAAGTTTAGTCTTTAGTGTTCCTGTGTTATTTTGTAATTTCGTATCCTTGTGTCCGTCTATGTCGGATGTTAGTTGTCGGCCTATGTCAGATTTTCCCAGTGTCCGTCGTCCTTGTGATTCCTCGTGGCTCCCTGTGTTTTGTACCTTTTGTGTATTTTTCAGTTTGGACATTTTTCAAGGAAGCCTTGTTTTGCCTTTTTGTGTTTAAAAACATCATTTTTGTTAGTTCTGCATATGGGTCCTCTTCTTTGTTTTTTCAACTTGGTGACAGTCTGACTATAATATTCATGTTTACGCTTATTGTTAGCACTTAGCAGGTATTAGTGTCTTTGCTCACCATACCTAACTTGTTAGCTGGTTCAGTGTTTGTCATACAATGATACATTTGGGCTTTTTCAAGTAACCAACTTTTTTGTCAGCTACCAGCCACTAGCCCTCCCATCCAAGATTTCTGATAACTTAGTGTCAGCCAACTCCTCTCCAGCTCCAGCCCTGCAGCCCCATTATTGTAACGCCTGGCTCCAAAAGTTATGGTGTTGTAAATATGTTGGTCAAAATGCCAAACTCAAAGCTTCAAAATGACATTTGACAACCAGTCAAAGCCATGCTGGCAAAGTCTACTATTTAAGCAGTATTTGCACATTAATTTCTTTGCTAAACTACAGTACCAAGCTATTTTGTAGAGTGTTGGTAGCATTAAATGTTTCAGTCTTCAATATGTATCAGTGGGCTTAAGGCAAGTTCACACACTTTATAATTATTGAGGGACATTGTTAGTTTTGGCATTTACATTCAGAGCAAGCTTTATGTTGTAAATTGGACATGTTTTCCAGATACAGAGTGTTTGCCTCTGTGTATGCTAACATGTTGACACTCATCTATCCTGCCTGCTACAGTTGTAGCTTGCATGCTTGTGGAACTTGGCTCTTGATGATGATGATATCCGATTTATTGACTGAAGTCTGCTGTTTGTTCAATGTGCTGTGTGTGTGTGTGTGTGTGCCTAGTTCTGTTTGGCAACCATATTGGCTGCATTAGTTTAATTCTCCATCCTCCCTACAGCTGTCTATTATTTCCACTCGGATCTGGACTAAAAGCTGAATCTGCCCTGCTGCAACTTTTTCCTTTGAGCCCGTTCAGAAGCACTCACAGCAAACAAATTGTGCATGTTGTGTGATGTATATTTTTAATATTACTCCACTCAGAGATTATCATTGCCTGGAGTGGGCTAAAAAGCTCACACACAAAGGCTATTTTTCATCTGGATTCCCCAGCCTAATAGTTATACCCCTAATATATATTTGTGCTTCCCTTCCTCTTGAAATAGGTGAGGCCTACTCTCCCTGATGTACTATTTGAGATCATCATGTGTTCTCCCTGTACAGCCTCTCTATCCATTAGCGGTCCTCATATGCTCGAGTCACCACATTACCATCTGTCCTCCTTGGGAAGTTAACATATGTTTTTTTATTTTTATCCCTCCTATCATTTACACCTATTAATGTTCTTAGGCTCCTCGCAAAGCCTTTTATCCCCCCTCCATCTATCCTGAAGGAGACACCACACTGTGTGTTTCTCTTATCCTCTCATTATTTGAGTTAGAAGGATTGCACTTTCTACAGTGTGAGCTGAAATCCTGTGTCCCTCACCACAAGTTAAAGTCATAATGCTCCCTTCCTCCCCTCCATCTTTCTCTTTATGTCTGCTCCTCTCTCCCTGTGTTGCCTTCACATAAAGCTGCACTTGACCTCCATTTCTGTCAAGGAAACTGGAGCATCTGCCTCCTGCCCCATTACAACTCAACATCTCCTCCCTCTCTCCCTCCCTGACTTTCTTTACCCTGCAATACCACCCATTTACTCCCCTCAGAGCCAATTTTCAGATCTCCCACATTCCTCTGCACCTTTAGTTCTTTATTTCTGCTCCAGCTCTCTGACAAAACTTGCATTTCTTCAAGAAAAAAGGAACACATCGGTTAAAGAGTCATCCTGTGGCTCAATGCCGTCCTCTTACACAACATGCCATCTCTTTGGATTTGCAGCTGGTCAAACTTATTTACGCTCTGTTGAAAAGACAACACAAATCGGAGCAAGCCAATACAAAATACAGTAAAAGGGGAGAGGTTGTAACCAGCACTAAGCTGGTCTTCAAAGGTGCATTAAATTCAATTTTGATACTACAACTGAATCAAATTAGTCTTTTTGTGAAGGTTTGTAGTGCAGATCTCAGCGAGAATCCCCTCTCGGCTGTGCAGCTGTCAGACACTTGTCAGCTCAAGTGAAAACAATGTTCACATACAACTTGGGAGAAGCTGCACTTAGCCCAGGAGTTAAATAAAAGCTGGTTGTACACAACCTGCAGTGTGAAATGGAAGAAAACAAGTGGCAGGGAAAGAAACTCCAACAAGTTGAAAGCCAAAGAGGCAGGTATTTGTTCAAGGAGTCTGACACCCAAAACGTGGAACACTAGAAAAATAAAAAGGATAACATGAAAGTTTGTTTTTATGGCATTATATTTCAAAAGTAACAAAGGATAAGGAATTAAAAGCAAGATTGTACGAGCCAAGTAAAAGTAAAAGTGTTTAAGGGCTTATGATGTCTTCACACACGCAAACGCATGCACGCAAACACACACACAAACCCTCTTTCTTCCTGGTTTCTTTTGATGCTGTCTGTATCTTATTCATATCTTGGCTGTCTCTTGAAAGCTGCATCAGCAGAGTTTGGAGAAGACCACCATTGTTCGAGTCTAATCATGGTCGACGCTCCAGGCGTCAGTTTGATAAACAGACAATCTCTGCTTATAAATAATTGAACAGGCCGTTCGTTCTCACGGTGTCACACTAGCAGGGTTTCTCAGTCATCTCGTCTCACTCTCATATTTGCATGGTGATACCCTGCTTAGTGTGCTGTTATGCTGAGAAATGAGCTGTATGTAGGTGTGCTGCATGCAAAGTCAAAAGAGCAAAAATCCTTTCACCAAATCAGTGCTGTTGTGCAGAGTGTGCATTCTGTCACAGCTCACTAAGCAGGGTACCAATGTGCTAATGTGAAAATGAGAAATTATGACAACAAATCCTGCATTGCACTCAGTCAAATACACTCAAAAACTGTTTCCAAAATGTGTTTAAATGCAAACATGAACACATAAAGTTGTTACAGCTGAAACAGAATCTAAAAGAATCTGAAAAGTTTCAGCATATCATCAGATATGGACACATTGTGAGCATAAGTGAAACTGTCATCATTCTTATTATTTTTCTAAAAAAATGGATTATCTAAGTATTGTGGAGCTAAAATTCAAAATGTCAGCATGTTTCTGTTCTTTGACAGTAATGATAGTTATGACATTTAAAGCATATTAGGGCTGGTCTTTCAAAAATTTCAAAGCATGCAAGCGATTAGCGGCTTGTTTGAAGCACGTTACATCATTACGTTACATGCAGTAAGTTTTCATAGTATCATTTGTTCATTATTTGATCACCACCTTGGTAGAAAATCAAGGTAGAAAATGTTCTATCACTAAAATATTTTTGATTTGCCATGAACATTTTTAATGTAATGTTGTTGTTTTTTGTCTTATTGCTCTAACTTTTTCAATTGTGTCTTTGAAACACCAACGTTATTGTCATCTGCTTGTGTTAATCGACAACAATTTAGTGGTGTAGGCTAGTCTATGTGCAGGAAGGAAAACTTTGTTCACCGGCAATAATAGTAATTCTAATCTCACAGAGCACCGGGTTGGTGAGAGGAATCTCTCAGATTGGCTGTTTTCAGCTAAGCGAAACAGGAGAGCCAGTGCACAAGAAGAAAAACGGAAGCACCTCTTCTGTGCTTGTCCCACTAATAAAAGACCAAGGGCTGACAACGCCAATGCCATTTTCAACTTTTTATCGGACATTATTCTCGATTAGAAGTAACAACAATGGTTTATTTATCCGCATTCTTCCTCTTCCGGTTTCCCCTTTTTGGAATGACGATTACAGACTACCGCCGCCTGCTGGCATGGAGAGTTATTGCCTCTCGCGCATGCGCAGAATGTACGTGGTGGTTGGCTGTCGGCTGTAGTCTTTGCGGTGTGTTCTAGTGCGACTTTTTGGCCAAGACAAAAGGCGTCATGCGCCGACGCCACAGGCGGCCTTCGTCACCACTAGATCTTTGCCGTCTGCTTGGTGTGTCAGGGCCTTAAGGCAGAGAGACTGATAGCAAGGTATGTTGTTGACGTCATGCTTCCCTAACAACTGTTGATTTCAGCAGATGAATTAGTATGTTGTGTCTAATTTTCAGTAACTTGCCCATCACTGATCTTTTATCTCTGAAGGGCTTTCTATCTAACTCACATTCATGAACACTTATAAGCATATATCACAAATGTCTAACTCTCCTGAAAACTTTAACACAACACAGAAAATGTGTTCTGTCCCACATAGTGTAAGGAGCCTCATCATATTTAGGACGGCTCATATTCAGGCCTCCTGCTCAGCAGTCCATCACTGTCCTTTCTGTGTCCTTCCTCTCTCCTCCTCATAACTGTGGCTAGGTGGATCTCACCTTGGTAAGGGTGACCATGGCATGCCAGGAGAGCTAAATTGGGTTCTTGAGGGCTGACCTGAGAGGAACACAGCAAAGAGATCATCAGCTCCAGAGTCCAACAGTGATCAAACTGATGTCAAATATCAGCACTTCTTCAGGCCTGCAAAGGAATGGGTCTACACCAAGTGTGCTTGAGATGCTGCAACTCAGACCTATTTTCATTGCTTCCTTGTTATTTCTTTTCTCTGTGACTCCTGCACCTCTTCATGTCCCTTCAATCTCTTTCTGTTACTGTTGCAACTTTCTCCTTTCCAAATTTTCCTGCGCATCCTCCCTCTTTGCCTTTATCGCCCATTTTCTTCTCATATCTGTTTATTTTTTCGTACCCGTCCTCCCTTCCTGTATGTTTGCGCTCCAAGTGAGCACATAGTAACAACAGCCTGTCCGCATTGGCTCTGAGGGGCTTTTAAATACACCCTGTAAAGTTTACTTATGAGCTCAGGCAAAAGCAAAAAGGCCTCACTGATGTCACTCTTATGTCACTACTTGTATACATAATGTACTCACAAGAAATAAAGTACACTTGTGACTTCAGCCACCTGCCTTGCGCTCATGCTGCATATGTTCAAAAGTGTACATGTAAGTATGCAAATGTGTGAGTTTGTGTACGAGTACATGCACAGGAGGTGTGAATGTTCTTCAGCCTTATGCTACAAAGAGTGTTGAGAAGCTCATGACGCATTTCATATGGTAGCGTAAAACATCTGATGCTTTGCAGTTAAGTTTGTCTCTGCAAGAAGATATGGTGTTACACTGTTAATTAGATTATTACAGTTTCAGATTCTTGTTAGCCAAACACAGTGTGAAGGGTAAGACGTATAATATTCAAGGAAACTTATAAATTGGACTGTACAGAACAGAAATGACAAGGTAATGTCAATAAAGAGCTAGATGATGGGGACAAAACAACTTTGCATAGACTGAATTTTTAAAAGTTTATGTCTTTTTTTATGTTTGCAAAAACTTGTTTGTACTGTATCTGCTCCAATGAACTAAAAAAAATCTAACTGTGTATCGTCAGTATAAAAATGATAAGCTATATTAATATTGATTTCCACGGCCTGGTTGGCCAACAAAAAGTATGAACACAGAGAACATGATGGGACCAAAAATAGATCCTTGTGGCACACCAGTTACTAAAGGGATGATGCAACATCTATTGTTCACTATGACAGACAGGATGTAATCCACTCAAATATGGATGCACATATCCCTAATGTTGCAACATAGGAACAATTTTGAATACACAATGTGCCTAAATATAACTTTTGTGTACCAGTGATGGGCAAGTTACTTTAGTAAAAGTAACTTTAGTGCTACTTTTTTTTTTTGCTTCAACACTGATATTTGCTGTGGCAGTGTAAGGAAACAACTCACAAATTCACAAAACATTGTAGCCATTTTCAACATATATGTAGGTATTTTGTAAATTAGTTATCTGAATGCAACAGACTCAACAGTTGATATGAAGCATGTCCTCAACAACATACATTGTTATCAGTCTTTTAAGTCCTGGATTACAGATCGTGGAGCTGGCAGTTGTTAAAAATCAAGCCAGATGGAGTGGTTCTTCCTTGGTCTGCCAAGCTAACATGAGCTGCACCATGGGTCTTCGGTGTTTGCAGTGCCGGACTCTCTGACAACTAGTTTAGAAGAAGCGTGTTGTTTAACTTGGTGCTCCGAGAAATTAGAATTACTAAACTTGGCCAGGGACAAGGTTTTCCTTCCTGTACATATAGAACTCACCACCATATTCTTTTTGTTTAACCCAAGCAGGGAAGAATAATGTTGGTAGTTTCAAGACAAAAAGCTCAAGCCTGAATGATCATCAGCCTGTGTGTGTTTACGGCGTGCAACATTCTTTTCCCCCGGGATGCTACTGTTCTTACTATAACCTCGCCCACCGAACCTATGTCAATATACCTTAATGTTAGTGTTCAGCTATTTCATGTAAAGTAACGAGTGCTTTAAAATTTCTGCAATTTCAAGTTATTGAATTTGAAAAGTAACTACATACACGACTAGTGTACGCAAATAGTAGTGGCTTTATAGTAACATGTTACTCCCAACAGTGTTGTGTACACATGAGCCTGTTTGCTTTGATTCAGTGCAGCAATATGTGAATCATGCCTAAGCACAAAGACACATACTGACACACATATCCTAATTACAGAAATGTTCTCAATGACATGATAAATTCATATAAGCCAAACACATTTCTTGTTTTCAAACATATTTGAAAACCAAATCACTCTTTAAAAAATTGGGCTCAAGATTTGTAACATATCGTTCCACTGCAGTGGTTTCAGGATGAAATGTAGCCAGTGAGATATTTTCAGCCACTGTGTCTAAGTGGATTAGTTCTGTATTCCTCTAAGGGACATTCAAAAACTGCTACTGTGACTCCCTTTCCTCCATATGGTTTACAGGTTTGGAAGAAACGGCAAAAAGTCGACCACGAATATCTGTCAGAGCAAAGGCCGTTGAGTTATTTACGTCACACTACAGCTGACAAGTACATAAATGGAGCAGATGGTTTGCATCTAATCTTTAATTTAGCAAAGGAAATTAGCTATAATTTATTTACAGTATATCATGGACCCTTCATGCATGGACAAGGACGTACAAACCAAACAATCTCATTCTGATCATTTTCATCTTTTCCCCCACTGTTTTTGTCTTTCTCTCTCTGTCCTTGTCTCACCACCCATGCATCTTCCCTTATCATCAATATGGCCAATTTAAATGATATTTTAACCAAGTATAAACAAGTATACACGTATAATGACTGGCAGACACATTTTCTCACAAACACAAATGTAATGAAGTTAAAAAAAATTACCTAAAAGTGGATGGGCTCTCCTCACATTTAGCAATAAATGGATTTAAGCTCTATGGAGTTTTGATGTAGAATGGGCCAAGATTAGTGGGGTGTTTAATCATGGAGCCTTTTGAAATAAGCTTAAAATGTATCTGAGTACCAGGCATAAAAACCGCCAAGGAATTCTTTTGGTGTGTGCCGAGGACAAAGGTCCTTAGTGACACAAAATCAAGCAACACTGACAAACGTTTCAATGTCTGTTTATTGATTTATTCTGGACTTTTTTTGATATTCTGTTTTCTGTAAAAGATTTTGAGGATATTCCAAAACCATTTAGGTCCAAGAGAGAGAAAGGTTTTTTATTTATTTTGTCCTGTCTGGCATTTTTGCCTCATAGCCACAAGAGACTACAAACTGGTCTTTGTCTTTTTTGGCTTGATCGAGCTCTCCTCTCTCTCACCTTCCCACTGGGCACAAATCTCTGCTCTTTGAAGACAAGTGAATGCAACAAAACATTTGAGTCACTATTTTTTCCTTAACAATAAAGTATTGACTTTACAAAAGTAATGCCGCTCAATCATCACCTGTATGGGCCTCCATACATGTGTGGTGGTGACTGTGTCTGCAGACACCCTGTCCTCTGCCTGGATTTAGATGCTTTGGTTGGTTTTGGGAAGTTTCTGGGCGGGGAGTTGATGTATTTCTCCCAGCCAATGACAGTGTACAGGTGAGTTTTGGAGAAATATACAATTCAGTAATGGATGCCATTCAAACTGGGGAATATTGCGGATGCAGACCTAGCGGCAGTGGAGAGAAAATATAATCGAAGTGAGAAGAAACATCACGTGGATAAAGCTTGTTCAAAAACGATGGTGAACCTTGGGTTGGCTTTTACTTGCGGACGCGGAGATTGCCTTTTTGTCTGTTGGACAGGCAGTTGCCAAAAACCGATGGTTAGCTTGTGCGAGCTTACTAAATGAAGGCTTTTCCATTACAACAAATGTCATTCTCAGGTAGCTTAAATGTCATACTTATAGAACGTGCCAATTTCATAAAGGCAAGTTTACCTTTCTTCATCAGTCGAGTGACTTGGTTTGTTCCTGTCTTTTTTCAAAACTTGATTTAAGTATTCAATCATGTGCAAAATAACTTTTTTTACAGTACACAGTAATTAAATGCATGAACCAAATGACTAAAACGTTATTTTTATATCTATATAAACGCCTCACTTATAAAGTCTGTAATCACACTTCAACTGAGAGACATTTCAACCTTTTAAGTTGACTTGCAATTATATCATTACATTACATAACAGTGTATACTATTACATGGCACATACTAATCACCTGAATAATAATCAGTGTAAGGAGTGGAGGCTGGCTCCAACATATGCATTACTACACATATCTGTTACATGAACATATACCATACCAAATGCTGTTAGAACTTTACAGTCATTTTCACACTTCAGCTGACTGCTAGTGTCTGTGCGTACATGCAGGCACGTGTGTTTGTGCGTTCCCCTCCTGGATTTAGGTTGTTGATGATGATTTGATGTGTCAGGTTTCATTTACACCTGTCCTTGCCAGAGACTCTATGAAATTAATTGAGCCAAACATCAATTTGCCGAAGGTTTCTCAAAATGTCCGAGCAGTCATTAACATGCTTCTCATCAAAGCTCGGGGAGTTTTTTTCTTTTTTTCCCAGAACAAACCAAATGATGTGTGCATGTGTGCATACTTGAGAGAGAGAAACAAAGATGGACGTACAAAAACATCATAAGCTGCAGTGCTGCAGTGGATGTTGATTAAAAGTGGTCTGTGTGCTTCTTTTAAAGAGAGAATTCATTTGTTCTGTAGTGAGTATTTAATAGTCCATCTGACAGTACAGTAATAATGCAATTAATTATTTCGCACTGAACTCCCTGAACAGTTTTAATTAGCTCTTTGCACAGCATCTGCCCATCAGTATTACAATAATAAAATCTCGCACTCCATTTTCCAAGTGTCGCACTTGCTGTGGAATTTATCATCAGTGTTGGTGGAAAGCATATGATCTGTAAATAAAGCTGTTGAGATAAAGTCTGGAGAAAAAAAAATTCTAAAAATAAATAAATCTGGATTTTAAGACATATTGGGAGGATTTACACTTTAGGGAACAAGTAAGTCTGCAAGCTTTATTTGCTCTGCCACTTGCCCCTCCCATTCAGACAGATTCCTATTTTACCAGATTTAGATCAAGACAATCACAACTATAATCTCAAAAGGGGCAGATTTTATCACAGTTAAGGCCAAGTGAGACGGCTGCAACTTAGGTGAAACATCCTGACTCTGCTTGTCTGCTAACAGGTCAGGCTTACCCAAACTGGGGGTGGTTCATATTGTGTCAAAAGGTAAGTGTTGGCTACAAAATCATCTGTCGTGCCACACATTCAGTATTTAACTGAACAAGAAGCCATATGAATTTAAAGTTAGAACTTGCCTTGCCTAGCCGCCTGCTGCAGCATCACATCTTAGGTTGTTTTTAATGGTCGTAGTATCTACAGCCACTTTGGTCTGTTCCAGTTAATAATGGCCCTTGTAAATTGACAAAATGTAACATCATTCCAATCAATGTTGCATTTGCTTATGAATCAGGAAAAGCCAAGTTAGTGGTTTACAGGAAAGCTTTATCCTAAATGTGGCTCAATTAGACTTAACAGACAACTAAGGGGGTAGTATAAGACATTGGTGTTGATGAAAAAATAAAGACCAAGTCCTAACGGGAATCTGAATAGAAGTGATCAAGAACTGGATTCCTGTAGGGCTCACTGGATGTAAACATTGCACAGATCATTTTGATGGAATAGGATTGTAGGGTTGTAGGAGGTTTGCATCATTTGGTCACGACGACAGCTGAAAGCAGCAGAGAATGGAGAAGTTGTTTGAGTTTGACACCAACAAGATGATTGGCTCACAGAGGTTTGGCTGTGAATGGTTTGGGTAAGAACTCAGCTGATCGGGTTGAACACATGAAACAAAAAGTATCCTAAAATCCCATAATTAAAGGACATATTTAAACCAGAGTGTTACGCGTCTTTACATGTGTGGAGTTTTCCTGCCTAAATACAGTCATACTAAAAATATGCATGTTTTAGAATCTGATTTGGGACAAAAGTTTCCCTCTTTCCAACTATGTTTTGACATAGATACTTTTCTGTGTATGGCCTGTGGTCAGGGAGCCGTGTGTATCGAGAACTGTTAATGAGGTAATGCCCTGCTGCAAACTGTGACCTAGATTTATAGTCTAGTCCAGCACTGACCAGTCACACCACTGCTGCTGTACAGTGGCAGTGCATGGCTTTCATTCCAGCTCTAATCATGCAGATAAAATGGAGAACAAAAAGAACTAACCCTTTCTTTGCCTGTATTTAAACTCAAGTATATATTTTAATAAGAAAAACGTAGTTGAAGTGTGTAAGAGTATTTATTGATGGTAGCAGCAGAGGAAGATTTAAGTGATTAGAGTAGGCTTCTTCATTGAAAGTTCATATAAAGAGATAAGGTAGGACAGGCTGCCATTTAGTGAGGGAATTTTATCAGATATTTGGTCATTCTGGGAAAAAGAGTAGGCATTGCTTTTTTTCCACCAAGGAAAGGAGGAGTGGATTTTGTGCAAAACAAATGATTGCAATAGATTCAGAATCATGGAAAAAAAACAACTAGTTTGACCTCTCACAAGCTCCCTAAGGCAGAGGTTACAACTTTAAATTTTTCACCAGTAAGGTGCCAGGTACCCCAAGTTTGAGCAGCTCTAATGGACTTCCCTACAGGAGTTGAATTTAAATTTTGTTATATATGTTATAATACATTTTTATGAACACATTTGTGAATAAATGTCTTGTTAAGGAATATATTCCCAGATTTTTGCAATATTCCCTTACTAATTTAAATCTATTCTGGTAGAAATAAACAAAGTTTAGGGAGATGGTAGGTTGTTCAGGTAGATATTGATATGTAAAAAAAACTGCATCATAAGAGCCAGGAAAGACTGTTGCACTATAGTAAAAAAAAGTTAATTTAAGGGACTTTGAAAGTATGTGATGGTAGAAGTCTCGTCATGATTATAGAGAAGAAAGAGTGAAATGCAACTCAAATTTTTATCAAATATTTTTAACTCTAAGCTGCATGCTGGGATTGGGAGGAACCACAGAGTTTCTGACTGTGTTTTTCTCGACAGAAATATATTGAAAAATAATTGAAAATTTCAAACCAAAGCAAACACAACCAACACTACCATGTCTTGATACGTGATTCTAAATCAGTAAATCTTCTTTCTATTTGTCTGACAAGATCCATAAAACAATTCTGAGCAGTTTAAGAATCAGGGCCTCAGCCACTCAAGTTTGTCAGAGTATCAAAATATAAATTGTTAGTGAAAACAAGGTCGAGATGAATTGATCTACATATCCAGGTGGATGTGTTCTACACAATGCACTGTGGCAGGAGCTCCCATGTGCACCTCATTGTGTCCAGTCAAGTAAAAAAACCTTGTGTGCTCTCAGACATCCACCTGTCTGACCTGCTGACCCTGCTGCTACATGGGAAGCCGTGTCACAGAGCGACCTCAGTGACTTACACCAGCCTGAGCAGTCTGCCTCTGCGACCCACTGACAGAAGTTTTGTCTTAATGTGCTTGTCTGCAATCCTTCTGTTCATCCACGCCACTCTCACTCTTCTTCACATTTCTGCTGCTTTCACTCCCTGGGGCATCTTGTGGGGTTTTTTTTCTTTACAGCTTTGACGTTTTTCCCCTCACATTTCTGCTCACACAGTCATGTCATTCTTTCTCTCTCTAGCTCCCATTCCTCTGCTGTTTTTTTTTTTGCAGACTTACCCCGGTGGGCCTCGGCGGGCAGCAGGCGATGACAGTTGTATTAACAGTCGATTGCGAGGTCACTTTGGCTCAGCCCCACTGAGACTCAACAGCACTGTCTAAGCCACAGAAACAAAGAGAGAGGGGGTGGTAAATGGAAAATACTGAAAAACAAAGAAAGTAGTATATTGTATACTGAGACCATTATCACATACGCTATTCAGAGAGAGATAAAAAAAAGGGATAAAAATTGGTCTAGTAATGAAACAGAGTTATGAGTGAAATCAAATCTGAAGAAGGTATCAGAGGTAAAGTAAGGTGAATACATTAATCTCAAGTGCACTCAATGTTTTATTTCCTGCTGTGCAAAAAGGAAAGAAAATAACCCAAACCCTTGCAGCGTGGATGATTTTCGTGACATGATCACTGAACTCCACCTACGCATGTTTATGTTTATTTACTGTCGTCCTTTTAGCTTGTATAAGGCTACAGACAGACTTCGTGTGGGAGTTAAAAATCTAATGGAGAGGACCCCTCCGTGTCTTGATTGACATTCAATCGCCATGGCAACGAGTGGGCCGAGAGTGACTGCTCCCCTGAGAGCTTTTAGTCGCCTGGTTGCAAGGAGGAAAGAAAGGGACTGAAGAGGTTCTAATTGAAGCCTTAAGACATTTCTAGAGCTGGACTCTGGAGCAGAAATGTACCCCTTAAACCCCAATGCAGATGTTCAAATCGTGGCAGAGTAGCTAATGACCCGTTATTTAAATGTAGCAGTAAGTCTTAATTATGTTTGTCTGTTTATGTACCTTTATGTCTTACTGTCTTGTTGTTATAATTACACAATATCTTCTAGAAAATAGGCTATTATTAGTGGTGTCTTTCAAGACCACCAAAAACTCCAGTATGTAGTGTTGTACTGTAGTTCAGAGCCCGTCCTTAAAAAATCTAATGTCCCCCACTCCCCTCTCTCTCTTTTTGCACGATTCTTCGGTAGAGAAAAACTGGTTTTGTTTATATTTTATCTCCTATATTATACTAATCAATCCAATTATTTCTCATGGTCTTTTGTTTATATTTATATTTCCCGCTGTGTTCTAATGAATTGTCTCCAGATGTTAATATACAGATTTTATTGAACTGGCACGAAAGTTGTAAATTTAAAAGAGATAACTGCTTGCTTAAAGTTACAGCATACTATTATCTGTATATAGTAATAATAATCCTAGCTTTATTTGTATAGCACCTTTTTAAAACAAAGTTTACAAAGTGCTTTACATAGGACAACAATACAGCAACGATTCAAGAAAATAAAACAAAACAAATAACGGATTTTATGTGCAGTACACAGGTACAACAAAAGTCAGACCAACACATATCAGCTGAAACATATGATCAGGGTGAAGGAAGATGTATAGCCTGATCAGCAAACCTGAAAACTATTTTATTTGTTTAGGAGCTGGAGCAGGACTTAGATATAAAGTGGAGGTTCTGTTTCACAATGTGTTTATCAGGTATGTGTTACAGTAACTATTCTATTATAATACATGCTAGATGTTTTGCCTCTGTCACCTTTCTTTTTTTCTGTACATCCTTGTGTAGATGAGCTGGAGCGGGAGGTAGAATTAATGTGGAGGTTCTGTTTCACTTTGTGTTTATCAGAATAACTGGAAACACTGGTTAACATCAGAGAGCATCTTTCCTTTCTAAACAACACTATGCAAAAGTCCGCCTGTTGCAGCAGCACTGTTGGTGCTAAGTGACACTACTATTGTTTTCTTCTTTCTCAGTTGAACCGTGGCTTTCAGCAGCATTGTGTTGACAACAAGGTTCTATGGTCGATCTTGGGTCCAGGCTTGCAACATGTTGAGTTAACACTGTGTCACTCCCAGATGGTGTTTGTCTCTGTGCTGTGATCTTGTTTGGTACAGTGACTAATCACACTGTCTCATACTGCCTGTACTGAACCTCTGCCTTCCCCTCATTGTTACTGTCTCTCTATTTCTCTCTCCACTCTGACACTTGTCTCCTTGCAAGCTTTGCAGAAAGGGTGGAATCTGTGTGAACTGTTGAGCAAACAGCGATATGAGCCGTCGCTCTTATGTTTGTGCATGGAAGAAAAGAGAAAGGTGGGTGGTGGAGTGGACGGGGAATCCCTTTGAATCAGAGCCTTAACGCAGTGTTTGTTTTCCACATCTGCTATGCGCACACCAGAATTTCTTAAGCAAACTTAATCTTCCTTCAGTTCCATTTCATCTGCAGGTATCATTTGGTACGGGTGTTGAAAAATGTACACAAAAGTCACATCTAGTTACCATAGCATCCATTTGTAAGCTCAAACCCCCCTGCTGTGGTCCAAGTGTGGGGGCGTATCGAACCCTCTGCAGATGGTGTCATTCCAAAGCGCCACCCAGCAGGGGTCCACTCAACTTATTGGATCTGGGGTGGGCGGATTCCTGGTTTTGCACAAGATGTTTTGTCTTAGTCTGCTTATTTTGCAGGGTGATGAGAGAAAAGAGCCTCCCGCAAAGCTGCTCTGTGTTCTGCTTGAGGGGGACAGATTTGCTCTGCATTACAATGTCATGTGGTTTTCAGGGACTCTTTTTATTTGCTACTCTGTATGACATTTCTCACTGTTTAATAGATAGCAGTAGGGAAGATGTTAAAAGAGTTAAAATCTTAAAAGTTAAAATGCAGGAAATTTTAAGTGGAGATGTTGGCCTCTTAATGGTGTTCCTTTTCTAGATCGACGCAAAGAGGATGGCAGGCTGTATTAATGACCTATTTAAAACATCCAACAGCAGTTCTGTCTTATTTTATTTTTCCTAAAGTACACAGCAAACAGATCTCAAGTGTAGAGGGTGTATGAGCATATCTTGTCACTAAGCACTTACTTTTTAGCTCCTCCCACCATTGCATGGCCTCTTTTTTTTCTTCTAGGCTGTCAGGTATCATTCTGGTTACTGGCAGCTCCTCTGAGAATTGAGTAAAGGAGCTGTGTGTAAGGCCTGAGGAGGGGCCGCTACTGAGCCAGTTCTCCTCTTCTGCCAGGAAATTACAGTTTCTCTCATTCTCTCAGTCACACACAGCCTGCTGGAGACAGAGGAAATTGACAAAGGATGGAAGGATCCAAAATTAGGAGGGATTATGGTGGATTTACGACACAATGTCTGGCACCTGCTTTATTTGAAAGTAACACAAATTAACACCCTAACCTAATATTTGCACACAAAAAAGTGAAGAGCTATTTTTTTTCTGAGGCAATACTTTTGGTGTTAGGATCAAATTGGAATGTGTCAAATACTTTGGTTTATGACACAAAAGACTTTGTGCTAGGTTTTAGCAAATAAGCTAACTCTAGCATGGTTGAACTCAAATGATGAGAATGGTAGACATTGTTCCAGCGTAACATTAGGCAAAGCAACTCAAGGTACGTTTATTTATACTGTATAATACATTTCAACCACTTCTCCTTCTTTGGCCTCGACAGCTACCAGAATAAATGGCCAGGCGGGTACCAGTCCAAAAAAGACTTTTTCGCATGAACGAAACATCAAGGAAAGACATGTAACAGATCAGTTTTCAACACTCTGGAAGCTTGTTCTTTCAACGTCTTACATAAAAGAGAGTTGACAAAACTGGGTAAGAAGACTGAGAGAAGAAAGATAAAGGGGTAACACAGGAGATAAAAAAACAAGGAAAACTTGCAATACTGAGAGTGAACAGGGGAAGAAATAAGAAACAGAAGGTAATAAAAGAGATGGGTATTGAGCGGGTCACAACCAGAGGATCCATGAAAGAGACTTTGAAAAGCCTCTCTGCCCATATACTATGCAAAATGGTTTTGATCTCTGTCTGCAGGCTTCATGAATGACTACTGATCTTGCTGTGAGTTTTTAGCTTTTAAAGCTATTCATATCTACGGTGTAGCTAAGTAGTTCAAGACTTAAAGGATGACTTTACAGGTGCGGATTAAGCATTGTGATATTGTAACAACTACTGGTTATGGATGAGTCGACACTTTTCATATGTGACTTTGATCTTACCAAAGATTTTAACTTCTTGACATATTAAGGAAAAAATAAAAGTCCTTTCAGACTTAAATGTTGATACTATTTTCTGAAATGTAACTACGAAGTTACAACCGATCAAGGATATCTTATAGCTTTGCATAATAATAAATTGGGAAATAGCGAATTTAGCCCTGTTCAAAATGCCTCCTGCTAAAGAGATTAAGAATGAAGTGTAAAAATGACAATGCTGTTTTTTAAGGGGGCTTGTTGTTGGAATGTCTTGGTTTAGCTGTTGCTGGCTAATATTTAAAAGACAGAAGGAGTGGTATCAAATGCAAATCAACTTGTTTGGGTTTTTCATCAAATTTGTGTTCAGATCATTTGAAATTTGGTTAGGATTGCGTTTACAACACTAATTTTTAGAAATGAATTGAGAGAGATTAGACTACAATAACATCAGATTTAGCCACAAACTAATGGTGTGTTCCATTTACCTCGGAACTCGGATCTCAGAGCTGGGAATGACATCTGTCACATCCGAGTTAACTGTGTTCCAGTTGCGTGTTGCAAAAAGTCAAACAAGAAACATGGATGCCTCCAGGAGTAGAGTTGTTTTGTTAGCTAATACCTGGCGATAACACACTACGTGATAGTTGCGTTAAAATAACACAACATGTCTACAGAAAGAACTCGCTCATTACTGTCGGTGTGATTGACTAAGTTCATAATAAACACAATAGTTAGAGCTTAAACATTACTGTTGATGCACATAGCAGCCATGTTGGATTTTAGCTCGGGCTACTGAAGGTCCTCCATGTTTCTAAGTCCGAATTCCGACTCCTGGGGACCTTTCTGATTACGTATCAGGAAGCAACTCCAAATTTCCGTCTTGCGAGATCAAATGGAACGCACCATAATTTCCCTCAGTCAGTCAGAGTTAGCCAAAAATATGTTGATCTTATCGCTGTATTTAAATCACAGCTTTATACTTTATTCAAGCATAAGGTCAAAAAAATTCTTCAACACATATCCCCAAATATGTTTCTCATTCCTGTTTGATCTTTGGATCTATAGGAAAACTTTGTGCAGGGTGGTACATTGGTGGTCCCTGGTCGGACTCAGGGTCATTGCACAGCTTTACAAGGTGAGCAACTGGCATTAAAGCTTCCACTAACGACTTATTGACTGTGTGCCACTGAGCATGCTCCATCGAGGGTGCTTCAAAGGTAGAGCTGCAGGGCTATGATGTGTTGTTCGATGGGACAAGACTGTTTGAAGTCAACTCTGCCTTGTCTAGCACTCTGACACAGACAGACAGTGGAGCATAGAGTAAAAATAGAAACCTTTGAGCTGAGTATTCTGTCATGTAGCCGATGTATGCAAAGACCTCTGTTGAAAACAAGTACATTTTGAGCTGCATATATACAGTACTTAGCCTAAGACTGTAATCCATGTGTCACTTATTTTGTGTTCAGTACAGTTTTTGTAAGTTTACTGAATGCAGAGTGTGTGTTTATTTTCTTTCAGACTTGGCTCCATTTACAGCACTGCACTTGTGAGTGTTAGTGTGTATGAGTGTGCCAAGGGTGTGGGCTTTATAGAGCTGCTTATACCCCAGCTTTCTTTAGGGAAGCAACCCAACCGTAACATATTGAGCCTTGCTGAGGACGTTTCTCTCTCTCGTGTGCAGCCTTTGATGGAAGTGTGTCACAGACTTCAGATGCAGCCGTTTGATGTGGACCGATGTGAACTAGGAAGGCCACCTGGGTGCACTGATAAGCATGCACGCACAAACTTGCTAATTATCTACTCCCAGATGTTTCGTTTTTGGATGTGTTGCAACCCTGGCACAGAGGGAATACATCTAACGGGACAACATCAACGAAATCAGGTTACATGAATTAGCTTTTTCATTAACTGGGCCTCTCTAATGCTCCAATTCCTTCCCGCATCTATACGTTTTGTGCAGAATACTCCCTGGCCTTTTCTGTGTGGTAATTTAATCAGATACAACAGAGAGAGCTGGACTATAGAGTAGGTATCGGTACTCTACTTAAATAATTCCACTCAGTTAGCGTTACATGTGGTGAAATCAAGAAAACTGGATATAGCTAGTAAAAAAATTATGAATGGTAGTAGGTACACTGTAGGGTATTACTTCTCCAGCCAAGGCCTCAGCTTTATTCAACATGCACATGTGCATTAGCGGAGAAGATTAACCTGCTACCTGTCATTTCATTCAGGACTGGGATTTGAAGACCCATAAACACTACTGATGAGCGACACACTGCAGGAAACAAAGCAGGCTACAAAGAGATCTGTGTCCAACATATTTCTTTTTAAGGTAAAGAGTATGTAATTAGCAAGCACTCCAGTACTCGTTCACAAGGTGATGAGGGTCCTCAAGTAACTAGATTACTGCAAATGCCCATCTCATACTATAGAGACAACATTTAACATTTGACTGTTGCATTAATACCCTTATGAAAATAGCCTTTACTCTCCCCATTCAAATGTAATTTGTCAATTCTACATAAATTCATTCATTGTTTATGATCACCTTTGGGAGTCAGTCCCTTCTCAACCAGAAGGTCAGGGATTTGATCCCAGCTCCTGCAGTCACATTTTGAAGTGTCCTTGGGCAAGACACTGAACCCCAAATTGCTCCTGCTGCTGCATTAGCGGGGTGTGAATGTGTATGAATGGATTAGTTAATAGTGATGGACATGTGTGAATGTCTAAATGTGACCTGTGGTGTTAAAAGTGCTTTAAGAAGTCGGAAGAAAAAGCGCTATACAAGCTTCAGTCCATTTACCATTTACCTATGGTCGATATGGCTGGCGACCACACCTAATGAGTTGCCAACTGAAGTGATTAAATATCATCACACTGACAAAACTATGGGGATTGGTCTGATCTGTAGAAATTTTGTGATTGGCAAAATTTGGCATAGAAGGCACTGGAATTGGTTAAATTTGCATCAAATGATAAACGGTGAGCTTTTCATAAATAAAATGCAACTGTCAAGAAAAATGAGTTATGTCCCTCTGCCTATTGACATCAATAATCCTATCATCTATTTTAAGCCCGGCATACTCTGTAGTATTGTAGAAAAGTTGTGGTGGAATTTCAGCTCACACTGTACGGCTGAATCGTTTACGACCCACTACCAAAGCCCGCAATTTATGGGCTCACACTGTGCGATCCGGTTGTCAGGCACGACCAGAGAGCTCATACTGTAGGAGTGAAATCGGGACATAGCATTTACAATTGTCAATAGAAAACTCCCATTGACGGAGGTTGGAGTCAGATCTATGTGTATTTCAGTTGTCTCATGTACCGCTCAAATACACACACTGGCAACAACACTCTCACTCACACAATCTGCATCACCATTAAACACAAGCTTACTTATACAAGCAGCTAAATCATAACAAAATGCCCTGTCAGCATAGTTTCTTTCATGATAGGAGGAGGGAGACAGGTTTCACAGGCATGCCTGCTGCTGCCGTGGTGATTTTGGACGCTGTCTGTCAGTTTGTGCAGGCACAATCACGAAAAAAAAATCCAGAAGCTGGGAATTGGCTTGTGGCTCTGCTCTCACTGTGCAAGTGTGTGCAGTAGCATGACCAAAATATCAAACATGCCAGAAAATCATCAATCACCGATCAGGAGCAGAAGATCAGGCCGTGATTGGCCGTCATGCCTTAGTGTAAACTAACGACGAACGATTGGGCTGAAATTTGGTACGGCTTCATAAGTAGTCGTCAGCTCAAATCGGTCTAACTCAGCCTGAAATCCTACAGTGTACGCCCTGCTTTAAGCCCACAAGTGTAGGTTTAAGTGCAGAAAAGATGGCTCCTGACTGAATAAACTGTCTTTTCTGTTGCAGAATTAGAGTTTTTGTTATCATGTACTAATCACTGAAATTTCCAAAATAAAATCCTTACAAACAAACGAGAGCATATAACTTCTTTACAAAGACTGACTCATACAAACTGTTGTCTGAATAACAGATGGCAGCAGTGTGATAGCAAATAATGACACAATTTCAAGTAGTTAACACTTGCTTGGGCATGTTAAACAACAGTGTGTGGAAATAACGTCCAAATATTTAGTGGGGAGCAAAGAGGCAGAAGCTTAGCAGGATATTCACCATGGATGGCCTTCTAGGCAATACCATGCTCTTTTGGTTCAGCTGTCCACTTTAGATGCATAATGACATTCCCTGTGTCAGACACAAGCACCTTAGCCCACAATGAAGGAGAAAAAGACATCAACATGTCCTTTCTCTTTCTGTGTCTCCATCACCATCCCCATCTCTGTCAGTGTCTCTGTCTCTTTTACGTTCCAAGTGTTCCCAGGGTGTGTCGATATTGACAGTTTGTTTTCCCCCACAATGTGCAAAAATTTCAAGAGACTGTCGCTTCCTATTTTCTATTTAATATTTCAGTGTGCCGTATTTCTGGGAGTTGTTGCTACAGGGTCTGCCACAGGGATTGAGGCGTCAGTGACTTGCACATACAGAACTTGTTTGCTGTTTAAAGTTAGAGTGAAAGAGTTAGAATGAAAAATACGTTTTTTTTGTGAAAACAATGTATTTTTAACAAGAGACGTGCAAATATTTCGCCCTCATCATATTCAGTGAGGGCAAGCCTGGAGCCCCACCCTCACGGAATAAAAAGGGATATGCTCATGAAGCCCAAAAGAAAATTTGCTGTCATTTTTGAAACACTGGAAAAATAGGCTTCTTTCTACTAGATGCTGTCTGACTAGGAAAACATAGTCTCTGGTTGACTTTTATTGTTTAGAACAGGCTTATTTTCATAATAAGAACTCAGTAAAATGGTCTATGTTATGGAAGCATTCAAGATGTGCTAAAAGTTACTCATCCGTCCCTCCTGGATCATTTTCGTCTGCAGTTCATTTCAAGTGAATAATTAACTACTTTCCCAATGTCTTAAGGTAGCAAGACAAGAGAAAATCCCTTTTTTCCAAAGCTGTGTGCTTCTTCTCACAGTTCCCTTTGTGATTTAGATTTCCCCACTTGCTGTTAAAGCATGAGTAGGGTTTTGCCTTCCCTCCCTGAGAGAGCGCTGGAGTAATAGCAGCTGCTCAGTCCTGATTAGAGCCACCGTCCTTATAGACCCAGGCCCACACATTCTCTGTCCTACTTTCTCTTCCTCTCCTCCTGAGCTTTCTCTCTGCCTAGCTCACCACCACCTCCAAAAGTCATGCTCCAGGCTGCTGCTTAAGAATCACAAAATCACATTGCATACCATTTTTGTTGTTGATCCCTGCTCCATTTTTGAAAACCTCTCTTGGTTGACAACCAACTGATAACTTCTGATCCTTTGAGAAGATCTGCAGCATTTTAAGCTTGTATAAAAAATTCAACATGCAACACTTACATGTACACAGGCCGACCTATGGTAAATCTTAGGGCAGAAGTTTTTCTGGGTTTGCTTTCCAAAACAGTTAATCTAGGTACACACCCAGAAACGTATTAATCATTTAAAAGACGATAATCGTTATATTTTTATATATTTATCTCGATAGGACAGTGGAGAGAGACAGGAAATGTTGGGAGAAGAGAGTTGGGGATGACATGAGCCAAATGTAGAATTGAACCCAGGACAGTCACAAGGACAATGGCCTCTGTGCACCCGCTCGAACCGCTATGCTTAACCAGCTACCAACATATGACAATGTTATAGCTTTTTAGTCATGTGAATATAAGCCAGTAATGTACTGCAATTAAAGCACAGAAAAGGAAGATCTTTGCCCAGAAATCCCTCATGGCTTACCTGAATAATCAAAAGCCTCAAAAGCTTTCAGAGGTAAATGTTTGGTTTTGAGTTTGTGTGAAACAAATGACCCAAACCTATTACTATGAAGGGAAGGTTACCATCCTTAATAAACAAACATTCTACATTCAAGCTAGGACATTTGTTGTTCTTTATAAAGGCTCTTTTTTTATTACAACTGGGCTCATAGCTTCCCTAATTTAATCTACAAATAGGAAATGTTTTGCGGTGACTGTAGCACTTTTCAGAGTTAGATTCCGTGACGGCGCCATAACGAACTCCTTAGTCGTCAGTCTTTGTACATTCATTGTGATTGAGCAACGGCTTAATATTGGTGTCCCAGGATGTGAATTTACAGTGCCTCACAACGTGGATGCACGACACGTAGAGAAACAACTGGGGCTCCACATACACACACAGCACTGCTCTCCCCCGCTGGCTCCGCTGATCCCATCTCGCACCTGTAACGCCTCTGTTACTACCTCCATAGACGGTCCCATTACGCCTTTGTGAAATTGGAGCAATAGTTGTACATTTGCACTGTGTTTGATCGGGATGTTGAATCTGTATGTGAATAGGTGAAGAGAACTTCTGCTCTTGCTCTTTAAATGAAGTGTACAAGTACAAGCAATTAAAAAAATTGCCATAGTTCTTTACACTTTCACACGGGTCAATTATCCCGCTGTTATTTATACCTATTTGCTGGTTTTGGTATAATTCTCAGCCTCTGTTTGTACTTTGTAAGGTGGTGAGAAGCCTGCGGGCCACATATATCTGTACCCTTTTTTTCTTTTTTCTGTCGAACTGATGAGCAGACAGGCTGAAGCTGCTCAGATTACAGCATGGTCAGGCTGAGTTGAGCTGCTACATGTGGGATGCTTTTTATGAAAAATTTAAAACCATATTTTCACCTCTTTAGTGAGTCTTGTGTTACTTTAGGAGAAATCAATACTGGCGTGCACCCTCAGTAATTTTGTACATTTAAGTAGAGCAGTTTTAAGGAGACAAAAAGTGTTAAACTGATGGCCTGTCTTTGGATATATTAATATTTTATGTTATATATATTTTTTTAAAGAATCAAAAGATGCAAAATTATTCATTAAACAAATTTGGAAAACACCATATTAAAGTCAGTCAGGGAGTCCCGGAGGAACATTGGCATGGTTTGTTCATCTTGTCCATACTGTACGTCCAAAGTGATGTTGCATTAATAGTAATACTTTATGACTTTCATGTAATAAAAAGAAGAGCTAAGCCTAAACGAGAAAGGAGAGGAGTAACAGAAGAGGATCAAAGTGAGCAAGGAGGAGGGCGGAGAGAGGCTTCCTGTCATTTTCCCCTGGGCTGAGTGCGAGCGAGTTGTTCAGCCTGAAGTTGGACATGCTCAGGGGTTTTGTGAATGAAATGGACGCCTTGGCACTGTGCCAGTACATTACACCGCTAGCTTTTCTCCCGTCTTCCTTCCTATCCGTCCTCCTATGCCCTCTCTCCCTCCCTATTCATCAGGAGGCTTCCCAGACAGCAACATGTTGGAGTCCAGTTACCATCACTTAGCAACTCCCATGAGTCAACAGCTTTCTCTGATGCTCACTCGCTCAACTCTCTCTTGCTCTGACTTGCTTTCTGTTTGTCTAAATACGCTTCAAATAAGCTTAACTTAGATACAGTTATGTTTAAGCAGTGTACTGGATGTTGTGATTACTCATCAATCATTTAATAGTTAAACTAATAGCACGTTTGCCTTTAATGGATAGGAAAAGCTGAAGAAAGACAGGACATGTTGGGAGAAGGAGAGGGGATGATGACATACAGCGAAGGGCCAAGATCAGATTCAAGGAACCCACGGCCGCTGCGTCGAGGACTACAGCCTCTGTACATGGTGCTCGCAACATAACCTCTAGGCTCTCCAGCGCCCCAACATAGATATTTTTTATTGTTGTACACAGACTTTAAATCATATGTGTTACAACATTAGGTCTATGTATAATTTAGGATGTCATACATGTTAGTTGCTTCATATTGTATTCACTATGCATTACATGAGGTTATGGTGACACATTCACTTCCTCTAGACATGTTATTTCTACAGCATTTTGTCTCAGTGAAAACAAAAAGAAAGAAGAATATATTTATTTCAAATACTGTTTTCACAACACACATTGTGTGTATTCTGGGCTTTAAAAATATAAAATCAATTCCTTCTGGGATGTATCTTCTCCACTCTGACCATTGCTTACTGATTCATTTACTTACAGTACTCAGCCCACAGTTACAGACAAACACACAACCTCATTTAAACTCTCATCCAAACAACCATGGTCCATCTCCTCTTTCTTCCCTCCACTCTCTCTCTCTCTGTCCACCCGCTGGACTTTAAGTGTTTTGTAGCGGTAATGGCCAACCTGTGTTTCAATACGTCACATGACAAGTGGAACAAGCGCTAATGGATGGATACACGGATCTATTCGGGATCACAAGTGACGTAGTCTTCTTAGTTTCAGGAAACCAAGAAGCCCTTGGTTTCCCGAAGTGAATTAAACTATATTGAGGACTTGTGACTTTGACATAATAGCTAAACAAAACATTTAACTCTAATTTAAAAACTTTTCAATGAACACTCAAACTGCTTCTCTGAAACCTTCATTTATGATAGACAAATTACAATCCTTTAAGGTTGTTAACAACTTACCAAAACTAGATTTCTTTGAAAAACAGAGGGCTCAAATTTAAAATACAAACTCTGTTCAGACTGTAACTAACAAGATAATCATAGTCGATGTTTAATCAACCCTTTAAGAACTTAACTTGGAGTCAAAATATGAAGCTTTACAGTAATTAGTAAGTAAGACCAGGAGCCCATGAAACTGCCAGCTCACAAATCAACACATTATACCTAGACTGTTTAATCAATCTATGTGTAGAAATAACATGTTTTTGTTTTTTTATTATGTGCTAGACTACTTTTAGGCTAGCAGCAGCAACCCTTCATGCTACAGCCTGTGGCTTCATAATTAAACTACCTCTTTAGACGTGTTTTATTCAAGTATGTTAAAAATACTTTTTTTTTTTGTTATACTTTGTTTAACCCTGGTTTTGTCGCATAAATCGTGATAAAGAAATCTCTGAAATTGGCTGGAGGATATCTACCGTTTCTTCCAAAGTCAGAACTTATTGTGAAAAAGAGTGGTGAGTGTATCCTATCCTATCCTATCCATAAGGTGATTGAAGTTTTGCTTTATGAGTCTTTTTCTTTCATCTCGATTTGATGATATTGGGCAGAGCTGCATTATGTACCTTTGACCGTTTATCTTGCCCATTAAGACCCTTTGATTTAAATATCATATATATGAAGACCAACACTGTACAAACAAATCTCAAATACTACAGCTTTAAATGTAGACATCACAGGCCTGTGGTTCAGCATGTTTCAAACTGTAAATGTTCAAGATTTGTACCTGTCAAAACTGAGTATTTTCTGACAGCCTGTGAAGATAACACCTTTCTCTTTACACGTTTCTATCAAAACACACACCTCTTGTCACATTGTCAATACATCAGACACTCCGCTATTCTCCGTTATTTTCTTCCAAAAGGCAGTATATATCATATCACAGCCCTTTTCTTATCTCCCTGAGGCACATACAAGAAGATATAGTAGCTATCATACACATGCTTCTTTTATTGATAGGACAAGTAGTATGAGGGATGTATGCCCCAGCTACAGCCAATCATTTACTCCCAGCACTGATGAAGCCCCCTCAAAGGGGGGAAGAAGCCTAGATCAGGTTTCCAGAGTGGGGCTTTGCCCTGTCAGCATCTGATCTCTCCTGCACAGATTCATAAAAGAAAGGAAGGGATCCCAGGATACCTCTATCGATCTGATCTAGCCATATCCCCCACGTCTCTTTTCCCCTCCGCTATCTACCATCTAACCATCCCCCAGCCAGGAAAGGTAGAGCAGGAGATCTCAGCCTGGCTTAGTCTGTACATGTGTTGTGTCTGCTCGCTGTGTGTGCACTGCTGGTATGTTGTGTTTGTGTGTGTGTGTGTGTTTTTAAGAGCTGGAAAAGCTGACACCATTATTCCAGGCTACTGTCTCAGAGGATTTATATCACATTGTGTTAGTCGGTGTGTGGGTGATGAGAGGAAGCTGTTTATGGTGCCGAAAAATGCTAGAATGGGCAGGAGAGAGAGAGAGAGAGAGAGAGAGAGAGAGAGAGAGAGAGTGTGTGTGTCTGTGTGCACCTCGAGGAAAGTATGATGACTCTTAATTTTTTCCTTCATTGTCAGTAACTCTCTCTCAGTCTGCTGTGCAGCCCGACTGCACTACCGCCTGTCTGTGACCTTAAAGTACCCTGCATCGCTAAAGCATCTCCGGATTCGTTTTTTAAGGTGCCCACTTGATGTGCTTCTCTTTCTCTCTGCCTCTCTCCCTCGCTCGCTCTCTCTGTCTGTCTTTCTCTTCTTCCTGCGCCTGCCAGGCTGATATTTTGATCTGTCACAACAGGTTTTGCTCAGCGGGCCTGTCACAGACTAACAGTTTGAGGCTCACACATATGCTTTGTGTCAACGGATCCCCTCAGGTTAGCATGAGGCTCGGGGCTTTCCTATAGTGACACTGCCTGATAGTGTAAATATGAGTGGTATATGAATATGATTGTGTGTATACCTGCATCTGTCTATATCACAATTTCTAAGTGAATTATTACCTTTGCAAGTTTTTTTGTAGTTTTAAGTGTATTCATCATTTGGGGACAGACATAGTAGTATGTGCTAATGCCTAATCCGGTTTCAACCCATTGTATATTTTGAATATGTGTGTTTTTTCACAGTGAGAAAGAAAGAGAGAATATGCACATCGATTCTGTTGTATCAGAGGACATATTTGAAAAAGCTTGTTTAAATGTATCCTATAGTCCAGGCCTTTTCAGTGTATTGTCTTAAGGGCCATATTTGAAAGACAAAAGGTCAAGGGGCCAGGCATTTACATGCACCTTTTTAAACCTAAAAGAGAAGTCGATAATAAAATAAGAACAATAAAAAGTTTGCAAGTTTGCATTTAACATTTTCTTTTTTCATTATTGGGCCCACTCAAAGCCCCTCTGCCTAAACTGTTTGAGCTATAACTTAAAATACAAATGTGCATTTCTGAGCTTACAACAGATATAGCTAATAAATGGGCTAAATAGCCAACTTGTTAAATTGTAGTCTCCTCATAATCTACCTACTGTTGTAGTTTTTAGGACTACATCAGTAGTATGAGGGTAAATCCTTTTGTTTTCTTAAGAATATCTTTAGAATAGGAGTTTGTGATTCACATTTTGTAATAAATAATTAAAAGGCCAGATTGAGGTCCTCAAAGGATCTGGTTCTGATAGCCTGTGCATCCCAAGTATGTGTGTGTGTGTGTGTGTGTGTGTGTGTGTGTCTGTCTGTGTGTGTTTGTGTCCCTTTAAGCTTGAGCAGCAGCAGCATTGTCACTTATGATGGATGAGATGACATATACTGCATGTCAATAATGAGCTAGCTCACTTTCACTCTTATACATTCTCACTTTGCTCTCAGAGAAGAACTCCTATCTTTCAAATTAGCGCGTTATGCCACTAATCTTCCTCTCTACAGTCTGAGAAAATAGGCCACTCTTCACACTGCTGTGTATGGGAGCTTACTGCATGTTCCCATGGGCATATTCCCTAAAGAGGAAGATTAATATATCAATGGATGACTTGATCATAGTCAAACATACCCATGTGCTGTTTGATGGTGTTGTGTGTGTGTGTGTCTGTGTCTGTGTCTGTGTGGAACTGTGAGTTAAGAGCGTGTGCACACTTCTGGAGAGCCGCCTCCTTTATTTGCATGTCTGGAGTGAACATCTATCATCATCATCATCAAGGCGCTGCAAAACAGCAAGGCAGGCAGGCAGGCGTCGCCGACGCTCTCGGGAGAGAGACGGAACACTTTCAAACCTTTAACGCAGCGTTAGAAAACGTTTCCTAAATGCCTTCACCTCGGGGCAAAGGCAAACACACACAGACACAAGCATAGATGCAAAAAAAAGGTTCAATTATATTTTTCTGTAGCTGTTTTTTCCCATAATTTACTTCATCACACACACAAACTGTATCACAAAGACAAGTATAAGAGCACCTGAGGAAAAACACCTGCCAACAGGGTTTAAAAGACGCCTTATTCTCCCTTCTTTTGCCTTCATTTCCATCATATTTTTTTTAACACTGATGGCCAGAATGACTCGATCCATTTCAGGAAGCCAGAGGGGATCACTGGGCAGTACCAAACAAGAGAGGGGCTCTCTGAAATGGTACAACCTGATAGATAGAGGAGCAAGAGACAGTGTGTGTGAGCGGAATAGTAAAAAGAGCCCCCGAGACGAGGGATGGGGGTGTAGGGAGGGAAGCGAGAGCGAAGGAGGGAGGAGTATGGTGGAGTGGAGGCACAGAGCCAGAAAATTGCATTGCGTGCTCGGTGATTAGTTTACCTCCTGGGTCTCATTCTGTCTCACTCCCCTCCTCTCACTCTCCACTCACTCCGCAGGTTTCGTCTTCACCTCTCGTAGCTTTTCTTCCCTGTGTTTTTGTCTCGACACTTCTGCCTCCTTCTTTTGTTACCTCTGTCACTAAATCACACTGTCACTTCTCCTCTCATTCACTTTCTTGGCGGTTATCTCCACTGCCTCTCCTGTCTATTCCCCCCCCCCCACCCCACCCCACCCCACCCCACCCCACTCACACACACACTTTCTTCCAGTGCTGACTTGGCTCTCACCTCCATTCTTGAGATATCTGCACGGGTTGATTATGCATAATGCTAACTAACCTGCAAGCAAGACCATCAAAGCTTTGGGGGGGGGGGAAAAATGTAGGCTACGTGATGGTTAAAACTCACAGGCACAGAGGAGATTTACACAGAGAACTTTCAATCAGTCAGTCAGTCAGGGAAGCATTTAAACCCCATAAGCCAGCCCTGCTAATTATAGTCTTAAGAGTAATAAACATGAGCTTCAAGTGTCGTGCACACAGAACAACAGAAGTGCTAACACTGGTTGGAAGCAAGCCTCCACCCACTCGTTTTTGGTTTGCTGCTCTTTGAAAAGCAAGTGGGTCAAGCCTTTTCTTCTTAATCCTGACACAATCTGCCCCTTCCTTTATTTGAAGAGCAGCAACAAAAACAGTAAAAGGGGGAGGAGGAGGGCAGGAGGGGAGACATGATAGACAGACAACAGGAAAAGTAGAGAGAAAAGAGGATATCTCTTCAGGCTGTCTGGGTATTTTTCTCCAAAAAAAGAAAAATATTTTCAAGGTAGCAGAAGGCCACAGGAGAACAAATTGCTGTCTCTGTAATAACCACCTGTCCTAATATTTAAGCTCATTCTGTCATTTTTTTTCTCAGGGATTCATACAGCGGCATGTTTCATGTGTGTGTGTGCCTTGGGTAAAATAATTCTATATAGAGCTGTGAAACCAGCTGTGATGTGTCGCATGTGTGAGAAGGTAATTTAGAAATATCACTGCACCTGACACTTTAACCTTTAAAAAATCCAAAGAAACCATAAAAATATAGCAAGCTGTGTCCTCAAAAAACTCCAATCAAAAGGAATAAAAATCAAGCGTGGAAACAAAGCATGCCGAGGATCATAAGCGAGGATTTAAAGCTTAAAAAAATCTTAAAAGTTAAATAGTTAATGTTAAAAATGTTAAAAATGTTACAAAAAAGAGATTAAAAAAACAATGAGGATATGCTACTTATAGGTCTTTATAGATATTTAAAACAAATGTATATGTGTTTATATTCAATTAAATATATTTGGGATTCGGGGTTTCGTCAGACATACTAAGATACTTGAAGACTCAAAGCTTCTGTGAGGAACTTTCGGTTTTGGTCGATTATGGCGCCCCCTGTGGGCATAGGGGTACATCTTTGCTGATCATGTCCTGTATATGTAGTTTTCTGACAAAAAATGTCTTCCTGCTTCCTTCTAAGAGTCAAATCCACCACTCATTGTGAAACCTTGCTGTAGAATCTGAAATAAAGGCTTTTTTGTCAGAATGCTAAAAATCGTCTTGTCTGACACCTACCCTGCGGCAGAGGTTAAAGGCATTAAAAATTACTTTATACAACTAGCCCATCTTTATGCTGATGGTGTCATTTGCTTTTGTGGGTCATATAGACCCATCAGTATTCATTTCTGTCTGTTTCATGACCAGTTAAAAACTTTACACAGGAGCTTTAAGGAAACTGTTTTAGATCATTTTAGAATTCTTTTTTTTTATTAGATATTAAACACAGAAATGAATTTATCAGTAGAAGGTTCAATATTCATATGCAACAACAATAATCTTTGTTTTAGTGCTAAAGTTAAAGGGAAAACAGCAGCTCAGGCTTCTAAGCAACAGCAGTGTCAACATGACTGAGTAAGACGAGCAAAACAAACATACACTGCTTTTTGAGAGAATTCAAGAAAGAAAAAATATTGCTGTATAAAGATGTAGAAACTTTTGAATGTAAGACTGTGCTTGAGATATAAATGGAGTTTGACTGAAATGTTAAACCTCTCAGTTTCAGAGTTCACTCTAAGGTGACTGCAGGTTTCATGTACTTTCAGTCTCTGTTTGATAATGTAGTTCTTATTGTTATTATTTAATCAAATTAATCATTTAATTAAGCCTGCACTTCATTGGATTATCCATCTGGACTTTGGATAATGCAGCCCTGTTGCTGTTGAGCTGCTAATGCCTAGCTGAACTGATCAATAGCAAAAGGCAGGGCGTCTCTTTAGCGCTGATAAAGAATCTGCACCTCCTCATCCGCTGGAGTCCATTATTGGAGAATGACCCCAAATTATTTAAATCAGCCTGAATCTCTGGCTGTTGTCCATCTGGAGGCAAATAGGCCTCTTTATCTTACATCCTTAGCCTTATCCTTTCAACCCTCTCTATCTTCTCCTTCTCCCTCATCAACAATCTCGTCTTTCCATTTCCCTTTCCCCCCTCTTCTCTTTGCTTTCCACCCATCTTAGTGGTCGCATAATGTCACGTGATCACAGTGCAATGAGTTTGGGTACCTGAGGACCGTTGCTAATGGTGACAAATGACTGGCTGTGCAGATAGGAAAAAGAGAAAGAGTACAGCTGAGGAGAGAGGAGCTAGTTCTCATGCTGGGGGGTCACTGTTTGTGCTCTGTGCAAAGATAGAGAAAGATATAAAAGCTTGTGGACACTGCCCCATGAAATATTAAATGACATCAGTTTGATTTATCTACAATTTGTTCAGATTTCTACTTTAATATAACTTAAAATAATCCAACCATTCTCATAGTGTTAGGTTAAGTTGTGGGAAATCAGAAACGTCAATGGTTGAGAAGGTTTCAGAAGAAAATCAACAAAATGTTAACATTAGCTATAGTCACATATGGATATTATATGACATTAAACGTACAGTATGTAAAATCCGCCACTAGGGGGCTCTCAATCAAAACAATAACAAAAGATGACGTTGAGGCTTGCAGTGTATTATGGGAATAAAAACGAACGAATCAATACGAATGGACGAAACTGACCTGAGAAAGACAATAATTATGTGTACTGACGATGTATCCAAGTATAATTCACATGACGTTTTATATCACAGCAGCACATACAGCGACAGATTGGCAGCTTTCAGTAGCAGCTAGCGCTAGCTTATGCAGCGGTCTTTGACGTAACATCCCCGGTGTTTCCTTGACAACTTATCAACAATTCCTGTCTATCATGGCGGCTCATCAGGGCGGCCGCCTACAAGACACGGTCCGTTACGACTATAAAATTACGGATTTCTCTGGCTTTGATAACTTTTGGAAATATTTGAGGTGATGTAAGTACTCAGCTAAAAAATATATATAACATGGGTTTAGTCCATTTTTAATTTAAGTTAGATATTTTAATGTAAACATTAGCATGCAATTCTACATACTGTACCTTTAAATGGCACATGTGAAAAACTTAATTGAACCTAATGTTATGAACACTATATTGTTTTTTATTTTGAATTTTTGTTTCTGTTTAACCATGAAGACCAAAACTCCCATGATCCCACAGTTCTTCAAAATGTCAAATTTGTCTTTTTTATATTGTTATTGTCTTTTGAGATTCCTTGTGAATAGAAATGAAACATACCAAGCATTTAACATCTGGTTTACACATTTAAAGAAGAAAGTTTGTATTTTGGAGAATACCCTTAATCCCTTTCTGACTTTTTAAAGGGTAAAAGGCAAGGCAACTATTTGCTTATAGCACAATATTAAAATGTTACAATTTTATTTAGCAGATGCTTTTGTCCAAAGCGACGTGCATCCGAGAGAGAATAGCTTCAACACAAGAAGGGGAAAAAAAGGAGGACACATCATCAGTGCTGAGATCGGACACAGGTAATGACACGGCAGTTTAAAGAGCCAATGCATAGGATGTAAATAAATATTTTTGTGTAAATATATCATCAACAACATCAGCAGCTTCCAATTCAATGTAATCAACATCAGCAGTCATAGCAATCATTAAGTGGTGACGCTATGAGTATCATCGTTTAGTATGTTAAACATTTTACCATTAGGGACCATATTACAAAGGTTGAATACTTTAGCACTTTCTGAAACATTTTATCCATACAGTATATCTACGTCTGTATCAACTTTCCTATATCCTACAACAACTTCCACTTTCTTCTCTTTCACCAGCCGCCGTCCGCTGGAGTCCGTTGGAGTTTTAAATGAAACTTTATTAACGATTGTCAACCGTCCGTCCCGATTTCACTCGTACAGTGTGAGCTCTCAGGACGTGCCAGACAATCGGGTCGTACAGTACAGTGGGAGCTCATAAATCTTAAGGTCTGGGCGTGCATCGTAAACGTTTCAGTCGTACAGTGTGAGCTGACGTTCCACCCCGACTTTTATACAATCTGGGAGAAGTCGTACAGTGTGAGCCAGGCTTTAGACCTACGTTGGAACTATGTCAGCTGGTGCAACACCTTAATTTAAGGTACAGCGTAAACTCCGCCGTAAATTAGAACTTACATTCAAACTAGTCTACGTTTGAACTTGTGCAGTGCAGGACTGTGAGGCAGGAAACCTTTGAAAACTCTTCAGGATCTTAAGTATTGTTATATAAATGTATTCCCTTACACTAAAGGGTGATTGTTTTCCATGTTTATTATGTCTGTGTATTTTTGTTTAATGCTGTAGCTTTAGCAGTGAAGACAACAATACAAAATGTACAACTTGGGTCTCATGCATTATAATATATTTTATTTAGTTTCATGAAGAAATTTCTGAAATGAAGTTTTTCATTTTCTACAGGTGTATTGGTGCACTGATTAACCTTTTCTCTTGCATGGATTTGTTGGTGATGCTTCATTGCGCAAAAGTAACGGAAACTCTTCCAGATTGGTCACACAAGTAAGGCTTTTCTCCAGTGTGGATAAGCTTGTGACTTTTCAATGTGCCTGAATGTCTGAAACTCTTCCCACATTTGTCACAGGAGAAAGGCTTTTCTCCAGTGTGGATAAGATTGTGACTTTTCAATGTGCCTGAGTTTCTGAAAGTCATCCCACATTGGTCACAGGAGTAAGGCTTTTCTCCAGTGTGGATAAGCTTGTGACTTTTCAATGTGCCTGATTGTCTGAAAGTCATCCCACATTGGTCACAGGAGTAAGGCTTTTCTCCAGTGTGGATAAGCTTGTGAATTTTCAATGTGCCTGATTCTCTGAAAGTCATCCCACATTGGTCACAGGAGTAAGGCTTTTCTCCAGTGTGGACAAACATGTGATACTTGAGTGAGTTAAAGTGACGGAACATCTTCCCACATTGGTCACAGGAGTAAGGCTTTTCTCCAGTGTGGATAAGCTTGTGACATTTCAAGGTGCCTGATTGTCTGAAACTCTTCCCACATTGGTCACAGGAGTAAAACTTTTCTCCAGTGTGGACAAACATGTGACACTTGAGTGAGGATGAGTGACGGAACAATATCCCACATTGGTCACAAAAGTAAGGCTTTTCGCCAGTGTGGACAAACATGTGATGAGTGAGTGAGTTAAAGTGACGGAACATCTTCCCACATTGGTCACAGGAGTAAGGCTTTTCTCCAGTGTGGATAAGCTTGTGAATTTTCAATTTGCCTGATTCTCTGAAACTTATCCCACATTGGTCACAGGAGTAAGGCTTTTCTCCAGTGTGGACAAACATGTGATACTTGAGTGAGGTTATGTGACGGAACATCTTCCCACATTGGTCACAGGAGTAAGGCTTTTCTCCAGTGTGGATAAGCTTGTGACTTTTCAAGGCCCCTGATTGTCTGAAACTCTTCCCACATTGGTCACAGAGGTAAGGCTTTTCTCCAGTGTGGATACGTTGGTGAACCTTCAAGTGTTTCAATCGATAGAACCTCTTTCCGCATTGGTTGCAGGGAAAAGATTTTTCTCCAGTGTTAACCGTGGATTGTTGGAGGTCTTCTCCGGTGTGGGGAACTGATCCACATTGATCCAACTTTGCTGAAGGGTTGTCTTGGTTTTTGCTGACCTGTTCCTACAAAGCAACAACAAACAGACAGAGAAAGAGACAATCATAAGATTGCAATAGGATATCAAACACATGCTTCCTGACAATAGGAAAAGTTGTCTCGATCCAAATGAACATTGGCGGGGGGTTTTTTTAGGGCTGCAATTTCTTGAAAAAGAATAATGGAAATGCATTCTAGATCCTAAACCTCGGTAGCCCATGGATCACCCTAAAGGATCTCAAGGAAAACAAAATTTAGTCCATGAAAAGAGTCTAAGTTGACCACCTTTCCATTGATCAGTTGGTCCCAGGTAAAAGAAAAACCTCAGTCCAATAATAAGTTTCTTGTCTGCTGTTAACCTTCTGCTGGATTTATCTGGGGTGTTACTGAGCCTTCACCCTTTAGGAAAACACCTAATGGGTAAAGTTCATGCATGGAGCCTAGCAGGTTTGTTCTGTTGAGTGATTGTCTCTAAAGCTTGGCGTACACTGTATGCTTCCAGCCCAATTTAGACCCAAATTTAGACAGTATGGTTCCGTGCTTCCTCGTTCATCAGCACCCACAGGCTGCATTTACAGAGTGAAGTAGAGAGCAGTACCACCGGGCAGCTGGGGTTGCGAGACCAAGCAGTTCCCACGGTATTTACAGAATCATGCGCAACAGCACAAGATAATACGATGTATGTGGTATAAAACTGGTATAAACACAACAACAAATGCACATAAGGTCACTGTTCACAATCAAAGGAGTTGAAGAAGGGTGAACTTGGATTTGTTTCTCTTTTTGGATTTTTGTGCTTTTACTATGGGTAAGTAACTATTATGACATTTTGTTGATATAGTAAAGTGAACTACGATCTAGCGTCAAAACAGAGTATATCATTCTGAAAATTAACCAGATCTTTAGTGTAATTTCGGTGTCTGACTTCCTGTCATGCTCGATCTGCTTTGTAGCAAATGAATGCGGCCTGCTCCGGCATCTGGCAAAAATAGAAGCCTTGTGTATCTTATATTTTTATGTGTAAAATGTTGCACATTCTCCCTTTAAGATTAACTTAATGTCTCCCTAGTGCAACCAAACAATAAAACAACTTAAGTAACAAACTAACTAGTTTCAACGTGTGGTTAAGTGTGGAATTTGCACCCTAATCAAAGTTCCCATATTATACTCATTTTCCCCTTTATTATGTTGTCGGTCTGTGAAACCTATAGAGTAGCTTTACATGATTTGCATCTCAAAAAACATCTTATTTCTCTTTTACTTGCGTTTGTAAAAACCCTCCTTTTAGCCTCTGCATGAAGCAGTTCATTTCAGCTGCTGTCTCTCCCCACGTGCTCACTTGCCTCTGATTGGCCAGCTCCCTGGATGCCTTTCAGGGGGGCAGAACGCTGCAGGGTTGCAAGGGGAGGGCTGCACATGTGCTTGAAGACCAGCCCATAAAGATGGCTCCACCTGTCTATGACGAGGCTTGAAGACTCTTCTGTTGAGCTCATTTCACTGCTCCTTCTTCTCTTCTGCCAGATATTCTTCTTTAGGAGAATCCACTCTAACGTCAAATAAGGACAGTAAATCAGGAAAAAGCCCATCAATCCAAATAATAACAACACAATTATCACCTCTACACAAAAATTTGACCCTTTCTTGACAGAAAATATGCTAAGAAAAAAGCACAAGTGAGGTTACATTATTCAAGTTAAACATTTGCTACGCTAATGATATTAGCACAGATAAACAGTTTTCGTAACCTTATGCACTTTCAGCTGTTTATTCTTTAAGATAACTGTAGCATACAAGTTAACAAACCTTTATTATTAATACAAATATAAAGAAATTAAGCCGTTAAGTTTGGCTAAGTGAGTTATTCTTTAACTCTGTCAACAGGGTGAAACTTCAAACAGAACCCACGTTCATAGTTTGCTTTATAGAGAGTTTTTCTCCTAAAGCTTAAGACTATTGAAGCTTTTATTAACAACGAGACAAGGAACAGGTAAAGAGCTACTGTTTTCTTACCTTGAATATTTGAATAGTTTGAGTTTCTTCTGAGGGCTGATGAACTTTTTTTCTCACTATAAAAACAAGTTTGACAGATGCACCAATGGTTTCCATGGTGACAAAGGCAAAATCCAAAATTATTTAAGTGTTTTAAAAATACGCAACTTTGGAGGATTCTGTGTGCTACAACAGAATCAAGACACCCTGCAAAGAAATGCTCACTGCTGGGTTCTCTGCAAGTCAATGTTGGGATAAAAAAAAAAAGTATTTGGAATCAGTATTTACTTAGTACTTAGTAGTGTTGTTGCACTTGAAATCGGTCTTGGTCTCAAGACCGGTCTCGAGACTACTTTTTGAAGGTCCAGGTCTTGAATCGAAAGCATTTTTACTCTGTCCTGTCTCGGTCTCAGACTGTGCGGATTACTGATTTTAAATTAAGACCAGTCAAGACCACCACCGATGCTCCTTTCTAAAAGAACAAATCACTTCAATTGATTTGTAGTTGGATTTTTATCTCCCGGTTACAGCTGCAACCTTCAGATTTTGTCATGTTTTCTTCATGTTTCCAATTAATTGATATGTAAAAATTTACCTGAGGGCCACGTTTAGGGCCGCCAGTTGCCCACCCCTGATCTAGCCCACGAGTCAGCATCAAGGACGCTTCACAACCAGAAGGTCGGGGGTTCGATCCCCAGCCTCTGCCATCAGTGTGCAAAGGTTGAATGCGTCCTGCGGTGTAAAAAGCGCTTTGAGTCTGCGAGTCTGGAGTGAACTCAGTTACAGCCATGTGCTATTTTCCATTATTAATCCAATTGTACAGAGTATGTCCAGATCACAGTCTGCTGACAAAATACACCTGTCAGGTGAAGCATTGAATTGAATACAGCTTGTACATGAGGCAATGACATCACATGGGGAATATTTAAAATATTCATATCAAATCACTGTACCATTGTAGCATCACTGAAAGTAAAAGCGCACTTCTCGTCACCAAACTCTACCATTTCCAGTTGGAACCATGTTTCTAGCACAAACCGTATAGGAGGAGATACAAGCCAATAAACGGTAAGTGTGAGAGCTGCAGCCCTCACACTAATTAGTAGGCTACATATAATATGAGTGGTGCTCGACAGCGGTGTGAGAATTGTCTTCTTGTATCATAATAACGGACTACCGCCGCCTGCTGGCATGGAGAGTTATTTCCTCTCACGCATGCGCAGAACATACTGTACGTGTTGGTTGGTCATCGGCTGTAGTCTTTGCGGTGTGTTCTAGTGCAACTTTTTGGCCAAGACAAAAGGCGACGTGAGGCGATGCCACAGGCGGCCTTCGTCGTCACTAGTTCTTTGCCGTCTGCTTGGTGTGTCAGGGCCTTTAAAGGTAGAAAGGGATTAGATCAAATGGAGTTTGCTATTTCATTCCACCACTGGGGGACATTGGGAGTTTAGAATCCAGCTAGAAAAGTAGGGCCCAAAGGCTGAAGTACTCATTGGCTGTGCCAAGAAACCTGTTGCTTTTTTGTCACAGCAAAGTGACCAGGTATCCTACAGAAACTCTTAAGAAACACCTGCTGTTGAC
Source organism: Tautogolabrus adspersus (assembly GCA_020745685.1). Lineage (NCBI taxonomy): Eukaryota > Metazoa > Chordata > Actinopteri > Labriformes > Labridae > Tautogolabrus > Tautogolabrus adspersus. The sequence goes on along the minus strand of CM036543.1, from coordinate 17,902,883 downwards.
AAGAACAAGTCCAACACATAGCCCCATGTGAATCCACAGAACGTTTGCTGGGACCCTTTAAAATGTTCAGCTGCTGGTAGTGGGTTTTATTTTTTATTATAGAGCCAGGCTTTCTATTCTACAAGCTTTTACACTATGTAAAAGGAATCAGTATGTTGACTGATTCCTTACTGTGGCTTCATACATATATGGATCATCACATGAATTGTGTGAAAAAAGCAAATCCACAAACTTCATACAAAAATGTTAGCTGCATGGCTAAATGACAAAGGAGGCTCAAATCTTACTAATAATCTGATTCTTTGTGAATAAAACTTAACCTTGCAACTCTTTTCAATAGAACTACAAATGTAAGCTGACAACGTTGCTGAATGCAAACAGGCTAATGTTAGCTAACGTATGAAGCTTTTGACCTATAATAAAACAGATGTAACCAGTTAAATTCGCACCAGCCATAGTGACAGTCGAAAAACGTCTCCATCATAAATCACCTCATCTAACAGTCCACATGGAGTGATTTATACAAATGAAGTGTTATAATTACAGAGATAATATTTAGTCAAGACGTCAGAGGTGGTTAACCAGTAAGCACTCCAAGAACTGACAGGGTGGAGCGTAACTGACACAGCATCACTCGTCTCGGCTTGCTGCTCCCCTTTGCTTTCAGCTTGAATCATGTCAACCCGGTTTCCATTCAACATCCAGCAGCTCTCTGTGTAGGAAATTGTCCAAAGGTACTGGTCACAGAGCGGTGTGTGTTTGTCTATAAGTGTATCTGACTCGCCCGTGGGACTCAGATCTCAGATCTCAGATCAGCTTGACATTTATCTGAGGCTCTTCTCCCCCAAAAGGAGGACAAAGAGATACCTGATGTAGGATCATTACATGGTTAATAAAGGGGAATTCAATTGAGCTACAAAAAGTTTCTAGAAAGTGTTGAAACCCTCATCCTTGAGATACATAAAATGTAACATAAAAACCATATATCTCTATTTCAGATTTTATCTTCCATGAAATCTAACATGATGATTTCAAGAGGGATTTGCTATGACAGTTTTCTCTGACACCCTTAATAGCTTAATAATGAATAACTCAGCACCCGCAATGCTCGTCTGCCGCCTGTGCTGTGTTACTTCTTTCACTGTAAAGGGTAAAAACATGGCAGACTTGTGAGTCGGCATTCTTAAGTGTCCTTGAACAGGAGACTGAATCCTTGACAGTTTTGTTATGCTTGTCTGGTGCTTTCTAACTCACTGTCTGTGTGAAAAGACGACTTTAATCCTTTGAAAATCAAGGTATAACCGGAAAATATTTATTTTCCATTCATACAGCTTTCTGTGTGTGGCCACTGCTGCCGTCCAAGTGAGATAAAAGTGTTTTCCTCTTACAGACTTTGACAGGAAACAACAGGATTTTTGTGTGTGCTTTACACACATTCTGTCTATAACGGCTGCACATAAGCTTGAGAGATGATATTATTTTGTTTTGTTTTCTCTGAGTATCAACGTTTGAAACTTTAAACTAAAATAATGAGATCTTAAGCAGCTGAAGGTCATAGTATTCAAAACAAGGGAAGGAGATTTAAGGTTACGGTCGCGGTAAACTGGACTCCGAAACTTTTTCGCATCTTACCACACAGAGATGATGATGCATGCTATAAGGCAAACCCTCTTTAAAATCATGCATGGCGCTGTGCTTGTTCCTTTACGGCAGGAGTTAAAAGAATGAAAAGAAAGAGCTTGGGAGAAGGTTCATTCACTTTATGGATTGGGGGTGCATGACATGTGACACTGTGTGTTGCAGAAAGTTAAAAACTGTGTCACTGTAAGCAATTTTATACTTGCATTCTTAAGAGTTAAAGGAGCGGGTTTTAAACGCAATGGATACACAGAGACTATTAGATTCAAAATGAGTAAACAAGAATTCAATATAACTCTAACTATAGGGCTAAAGGCCTTAAAAATTAATCAAAACACAGCTTCCAGATCAATAAGTGGGCTGCAACTAATCGTTTTTTGTTAAATTGCTGACAAACTTCTTTTGTTTTAAACATTTTGTACATAAAACTACAGAAAATGCAAATTTCAGACATCCATGAATAATGGCAAATAGCTGTACAAAAAGACTGCACTACATTAAACAAAGCATCAGATTTCCAATATATGAAGATAGAAACATCAAATGACCTCAACAGGTAATTATTACAGCAGATTTACGCCATTTAACTTGTGAATAAATTGACTTATTGTTGCAAGATTGACTTTTGAGTGATCTTAGTTTTCGCCCTGTCAACGATTGAGCTTGTACAGTAATAGTTACATCTATTGTGCAGTGAGAGGATGCTTTCATGTCAGCGAGTAAAAGCCTATTTGTTTATTAAAGGTGGTCTCATCTTAAAGCAATGATGAAAGATACAAATGCTTATATTATAACTAGGCTATGAGAAGTTAGAGGTCAAGATAGAAAGCAGCTGAAGAGTGGAGACAAAGTGAAAAAGTACAGGAAGAGAGGAGACAGCATTTGGCATCAGTAGGCAGTACCTGCTGTAACTGCTACCCACAACTCCCACATATACCCATCCCTGCTTTCCATGAGAAATAATTAGCATTGAAAAAAAGGACAACAATTAACAAATAGAAATGAAATTGTCTTAGGAGCAAGTTTGGCTGTTTGGGAGAGTTACAAAAAGTGAGAATGACACAGAGAAGTAAAGATAAAGAGGAGGAGAAATTGCAATCTGCCTGATAAAGGAGGTTTAAACCTCATTGAGAGTCAGTGGCGGCCCCTCAGAGTGACTCAGGGGGTGACTCACTGCGGCTGGCATTGCCTACACCTTACACACACACACACACACACACACACACACACACACACACACACACACACACACACACACACACACACACACACACACACACACACACAAACTCTCTCTCTCACACACCTTTTCAAAAACCCTCAGGCCTTGCCTATGCTATGTGTCCCCCGTGCTTAGCGTCTTGTTTGATTCCACCTGTTAGCAGAAGATGCATAAGCTCTGCTGTAATAGTTACGATGTTCTTGTGAATCAGCTTATGACGAGATGAATGCAGTCTGAACCCCTGGGCCCTCCCACGGACATGACTTAGAAGACAGATGCTGTTAAACTTGGCTCGCTGTGTGTGTATGGGCGTGTGTTCTTTCTAACCACCCACTCAAGGGATTAGTGTAGGCTTGGCCTGATGACTCACTGGTCAATGACTTTGGAGGAGAAAGCAAAACAACATAGACAAGGAGTCCACCTGGTGTACAAGATGTTCGCCTGTATTTGAAGTACATGCACAAAGTACACACCCAGCAAAGAAGTGCTTGTGATGGAGAAGTATGCCATCTGTTAAATAGAAAAGAAAGACATTTAACCAGTACCAAAAAGTAAATGTGTTGGCTACTTTTGCTATGCTTAAAAGATAAGGTACTGTACCTCTTGACAAACATGGAAACATTTAGCTAAAAATGTGGAAAGTAGTGGCAGCTCAGCACTTCACAGGGCATCCTGACTTTGCAAAAGAGCGTTGGACACTGAATGACTATTTAACCTTAAACTGTTTTAACCCTTTTTAACCACCTGGAACTTAACTTTTAAAAAAAATGATGTGAACTCTGTAGGTAATTTGCTTCCCGTTAAAAAAACCTTGGGACTGATTTACACTAAAGGAATGCTAATTTAGACAAGCTAAGTTAGCATTTGGCCTTTCACAGGAGAGCATCAGAAAGACACATATTTAACATGAAAAAGTTTAATTAATTAATTTAACCTATTTTTTTCTTTAACAAAAAGAACCCAGTCCTAAAGTGTGTCCATTACTTCAGGAAAATAATCGTGCATGTTCTATCTATATTGTTAAAATAATCAATATTGTTCAATATAGAGCAGTACATATGATCACATTATGTCATATCACACAGCCCTTGTGTTTTTTTAAGTTGACCTGTCTCTCATTGCTTCTCATGGTCAGATTTTAAAACAGTTTAAAATTGTATTTGTGTGTGTGTGTTAGTGGAGCTAATGGCTGCCCATGTCTCGACGGTAGGGGCAGACGTCTGAGCTTGGAACACGACCCGGACACAGCGTCGAGCTGTTAGACCGTGCATACGCTGCCTAACGAGCTGTGAGCAATTGCTATGATCTTGCTGCAAATAATTCATGAGGAGTCCTAGAGAGGAGCTATTGAGCTAAAAGGGAAGGAGAGTAGGGGGGTGAGAAAGGAAGGAAGCATCAAGGAGTGGACCACAGGCTAAGTGGAGTGAGAGCAGGGGATGAAGGGGAGGAAGTCAGAGAGAGAGAGAGAGAGAGAGAGAGAGAGAGAGAGAGAGAGAGAGAGAGAGAGAGAGAGAGAGAGAGAGATCCATCTGACAAATGTGTCTGAAATAGAGAGGAAATCCCCCATTACCTACAGCACTGACAAGTACGCCTGTGCACTCGTGTGTGTGTCTGTGTGTGTTTATTTTTAGAGAGCCATTTGTGTTACTACATCTGAAAAAGGCACAGTGGGAGAGTTAACAGTGTGCATCACAATCCCGGGTTGTATGTGAGACTCTCGTGAAGGCGCGTGTGCTTGTGCTGGAGACGTGATGGAGTAAGATCTGATTTTTCTGACAGCCGGGAAACCCAAAGTGTTTAACTGCAAAGTGTTTTTATTTTTTTTCTGAATTGGAGGATATGAGCTAACAAAGTGTGTTATCTGTGAGGAAAGGGATTGATGTGAGTCTGTACAGGGAGAACTTTTATTATCCATTGTATTAATAGAAGAGCTGAATTGCCAGTTTTCAATGGAGGCAGACACTATTATGGATAGCGCACTAAATACAGGGATAGGTAACAAAGGGGTTTTTGTTGGTTCCATGCAATCGGTGTGGACTGAAATATCTCAGCCACTATTGACAGATTTCCATGATATCGTTTTACAATATGTTTATGAATTTTCTTGTAATAAGTTCAACAATTTTAGAAGACATTTATATTTTTGGAAAAATGTAATATTATTTTCAGGAAGTTTCCTGGAAGTAACACTTAATTGGTACCAACATATAGGGGGATATGAATAAGCAATAAAAAGCTCTAAGAAATCTAAGTGCTGTCTTTTTCACATTACCAGCTAAAGACAATATTCACCAATTGAATTTATTTATTTAATATGGACAATGCAATTTAACATAGTTTCAATACAAAGCATAAAACTGATGTGCTGTATAAAGCACAAAGTATATAGCTATTGCTACTTTCCAACTCGTGTCCTCGTGGGCCTTTGTGTAAACAACAGAGTAAAATGTACAACATTTGATCACATAAAACCCCATAACACTATATGAGGATACATTAAAATACATGTACAACAATATGACAATACAAAGTCTATAAAGTTTAACAAAGTCTATAAAGTTTAAACAGGTCTATAAAGTTGGGAGTAACACTCCACTATTTATGGTAACTAGTCGTTTATTTAGTTACTTTTCAGACTGAATAGCACATTTACAGTGACAGACATTTAAAAGCACTCATTACTTTTCGTGAAATAGCCAAATATTTCAGAGCTTTTTTCAGACCGTATAAGTGAATGCTATACTGTAGCGGCATTTGTCGTCAGCTGGGCTGCTGTTTACTTCCACATTCCAAGACCTGAAACCACCGACTGGAAGTCAGACTACACACTACTGTCGAACGTAGTATGCAGTATCCAGGACATACTTTTACTTTTTAGTACATATTGCAGTAGTAGGTGGTTACTGTCACAAGTAACTAGTTTCATTTTAAAATGCAGTAACTCAGTTAGTAACTCAGTTGCTTTTTGATAATAGTAACTAGTGACTGCAACTATTAACACATTTCCAGTAACTTGCCCATTACTGGTACTGACAGAGTCAGTGTGTGCATGTCCGAGAGTGTGTTTATATGAAGCCCCTGGTGTTTCTTTACACGTCATGCTTCTGCAATGCCCGAAGCTTAAATACAGACTGGGCCAAATTGCAAAAATGTATATCTGAAAAGGGCAAAAAAATTAACCACAAATTTATTCAATCTTACTTTGCATGCCTTGCTTGCATGTCAACACATTTCCATTTTGCATTTTTTGCATTATATAAACACATGCATACATAAAACCTGCAGCATGTCAGTTTCGTCATTGTGAGCATGCTTCTATCAGCATTTTTCTTAAATCAATGCTGTGCTGGTGTACAGCCTCAAAGAGCTGCTAGCAATAGAGTCTTGTTTTTTCAAAGTGAGCACGAAGGCGATGAAGATTACTGTTTCTGATGGAGGCTCTACAGACCAGTGAGACGGATCAGTGGAACACAGACTAATGGAAATTGGGGGATGGAGACAAAGGGCCTGTGTAGGTCTCGGTGGCATGTCATTAGTGAGGGAGACGGGTTGACTTGTTCCCTCTGACATTTACCAGTCCGACTGAAAATGTCACGGAATGCCAGCCTTTACTGCTGGATATAATGCTAACTCTTACAGCCCAGAGCTATTGATCCCCCCCAAAAAAACTTTTGTACATTTTGCCCCTCTGCTTGTTTCGCCTGTCCACTGTCCCGAGAAAGACCACCATCCCTGTGCTCCAAAATTAACCTCAAAGCCAGACCTTTTTCTCTTTTTGATTACTGAAATGCATTGGCAGCCTCAGCTCAGTGTTTATGGGAAGCCAGAGTAAAAGGCAATACTTTTTGTACTTTATTTTAACCCAATAGCATGGAGTATGTTAACAAAATGCTTACTCTATGACTTATGACTGCAAAATGTTGGTTATAAAGTATCACTGCATAGGTCACATTTATGTCATATCTTTGTAAGATCTTTTATAATGTTTGGAAGACCTACCCGCTGTTACACAGCTGCAACAATGTATTTTACTCCAGAGCTTTTGTCTCCACACAAATATTGCATCTTCTGTTGTTGCGTGGATGTTTTCTTATTCCATTGTCTTTTTCTTTGTTGTTTTCCCACCTTTTGGGAAACTGGCTGTCTCTTCTGTTTGGCTGATTGACTGACTAAGTGACAGACTGCAGCATGTAGAGGTTTGCCAACTCTGTCAATAAAAGCCAAGCAAAAAAAAGCTTTGTTTTTGGCAACAAAAAAAAAGAGAGACCACTCACATTTTTACTTCTCCTTTTATTTTTTGAGAGGTATTGCTTCTGTAACATTGTTCAATTTATTGGTGTTTCTAATGACCCCCCCCCCCCCCCCCCCACCAGACCATGCTAATGTCCATAGCCATGAAATGAGCATTAAGTGTTTAAAACGTAATTGTTTGTCTGAATAGCATGAAATAAATGATTATGATGCAAGTTAGATAACCTTGAATCAATTTCCTCAAGATCACAGGCAGTTTGTTATCAAAGTTAAGTCTAAATGTTGTCTCATGGTTTTGAACTTACTTTATGATCCAAGGAAGAAAAAAAAAAAGTATTTTGTGAGCACAAGTAAAAGACTGAGGCCTTCAACATGCACTGTACATATTTCATGTTCCCTCTAATCACATTTAACCGAAGGTCTGGTTTGTTGTAAAGTGTTGTTGTTGTTTTTTTTAATGTGTGGAGACTAGATAGAATTTGAATGCTCCAATCTTTGCCAAACAATAACCAAAAGCAATCAGAACCTATACGCTGCTTTCTTTAGAGTGCACTGTTGTCAAGCTCATTTCAAATTAAACAGTAATCTCTTCCCCAACAGCTTATGCAGAAGCTAATTATATTGAAAGCCACTCATAAGCATTTTTTGGGATTTGTTTGTTATGCTGTTGTGAATTTGTGTCTCACTTTGAGAAGACTGAATTTAGATCGATGGACTCTCAATTTGTTGGGGGAGTGCTACTGTCTAGTCTATTTCTGTCCTTGCTACACTATTGTCCTTGCTTGACTGCCTTCACATCAAGTGCTGGATTTATTTGGCCACTCTGGCAGCTCAGGCAGATAGGCCCTGCAGCCACCACGCAATATGCAATGGGATAAAGTTGCTGTTTAGATAACTTTAACCAAATATACCTGTCATGCTGGCTTCAGTGATTGTTTCCTTACAGGCAGAATGAATTAACATATGACAGATTTGAGAGATTCTAGCAAACAAGACTGCTGTTTTGCTTTTTTGTTGCCTCGATTTTCCTTTGTTGGATGTATTTTTTTCAAACAAAGCTTCAATCTTTGAATGTTTTCTTCTCCGTTGCTTACTCATCATCCCCTGCAAACATTAATTGGCGGCTCCAGCTATTGCACTCCAATTCTAAGATCCATACCCAAGGAAGATTAAGATCTTAATTAGCTATATCACAGAACTGAGCATGTAACATTTTTGCTCAGCAGTGCACAAAGACCTCTGGTGTCTTGTTCTTTCAAGAAAAAAGCAGGGGTTCGGCCTTGATTGTAACAGGAGCTTGATTGAATTAGCTGCCACTTCTCAGCTGCATTACCTAAAATCTCTCTGGCTACACAAGAATCGTGTCACCCTTATAAAGCCCTGTTAGTCATTGAAAAGCAAGTCCAGTGTCTAACATGATAATGCAGTAAGATTTAAATGGTTGGCTTTCTTACTGTAGGCCTCCAATAATGACTTAACGAGGCACAAGAGGCAACTGCAAAATACCAGTCTTTACATTTATAATGCATAAAGAGATCCTGCAAATAAATACAAAATCTGAATCTTAGTGTTGGAAGCATTCTGGTTTCTGATTGGAGCCCAAATAGTATTGTCCACCAGTGTTTCAGGAGACTTTAATTGAATGCAGGAAAACATTCCATGCAAAGAGCAAAACCAGAATCCATCAGCTTTCTCATAATGATTACATTTTAAATGAATCAGTAAAAACGGACATCTGCATATGAGCCACTTAACAATCTGGTCATAGGTGTTGTTTCTCAACTACAACTAAGTTCTTGCCTCTGAAGTTGTAGCGCACCACAAAGGAAATCTTGGCCTAGAAATCCCTGATATCTAATTTGTATAAACAGACCCTCCCCCACATACAAACACACACACAAAAGAAAACAAATTGACCATCATTCACATTATTGTCAGACAATTGACAAGGGGTCCTGAGATTGCTGCTTAAGGCAAGGCCGTGGTACTCTGTAAAGATGCTCAGATATACAAGTCATAACTTATTCCCAGGGAAGCAATGATTTTGATGATGAGACTCTCTCTAGTTCTCTAGTTTTTCTTTTTTCCTTTTTTAACAGTACAGCATCTAAAAGCACAAAGTGTTTGGGTTGACAAATGTCAACTTAATTCATGAGTACAAGTCCCTTGAAATTATTTAGAATCCCAAGACTCACTCCTCATGAATGCAGATTTTAATATTTTACTGCAGGGTACATAGTGTAGCTTAGTATGCCCTCTAGTGTTGCTGGAGCTCCATGCTCAGGTATACTGAACAGAGAATGTTTGCAATTCTTTGATGAGCATGGATACTAAATTGATTAAGTTTTATTTTACCTTTTCTGTAAATGCAGACAGTTTTAGTGGATACCAGAATGTCTGGGGTGTCTAACAGTCTGTCTTTTTCCTCTCTGCAGGTACATCCGCACCATGTACCTCGGTATACAAAGTCACCGGCAGAAGGAGAACCAGCGGCGCTTTTACTGGGCCATGATGTACGAGTATGCCGATGTCAACATGCTGCGACTGCTGGAGACCTTCTTAGAAAGTGCCCCTCAGCTGGTGCTGCAGCTCTGCATCATGATCCAGAGCAACAAGGCTGAGTGGTTGCAGTGTAAGGGACTCTTTAAGGCTCTGTCATGCAACTTGAGAGTGTGATTTTGTTTCTGTTGTCTTTTTTTTGTCATACTTTTTTTTATCAATTGGCTTTCTTCCATTTTTTGTGAAGTTCCCATATCACTTTATTTACATTTAGCAGGATCCCCACCTCTGTATCCAATTTCTAACACTCCACACTCTTGTATTTGAAACCCTTTTTTACTCTTGCAGTTTCCTCATCTATTAAAGCTCCCAACGGAATGAGGTAATTGAATCCTAACAAGTGATCCCCTTCCCTGTCTGGGTGTCTAAAGAAATGCCATCGATACATTTGCTGAGATGCACCATGCTGCGGCTCTGCAGATAACTCTGTATCATTTTTCATGTAGCAGGTTGCTGCTCTGACATATCTGCTGTCTCCACTATAATACACAGTCTTAGGGAAACTGAATTGTTGCAGTAAATGGAGACTGTGTTGACTGAATGACCTATGATGATCTCTGTAATAATATTCCTTTCAAAGATGTGATGGATTGCTTGGCTGGAATGAATGTACTGTAGCAAGTAGAGTTGCAGCAAAGTCAAGATAAAACCACATTTCTTTTCAGTTATACAATGAAAGTGGATTTTTCTTTTAATTTCTAATGTTTTCTGCAGTGTCTTTCATTCTTGCCATTCTTGGTCTTCCCTGCTTTACTTTCCTCTCTGTCTATATTTATCTCCAGGTTTTTCTGCCATGACCTCCCTACTGTCCCTGGCCTGGGTGCTAGCCTCTTACCACAAACTACTGCGTGATTCACGGGACGATAAGAAGAGCATGAGTTACCGAGGTGCCCTGGTGCACCTGTTCTGGCGCCTTTTTACCATTTCGTCCCGGGTGCTCTCCCTTGCCCTGTTTGCCTCTGTTTTCCACATCTACTTTGGCATTTTTGTGGTGCTCCATTGGTGTGCCATGGCTTTCTGGGTCATCCATGGCGGCACCGACTTCTGCATGTCCAAATGGGAAGAGGTACTGTTCAACATGGTGGTTGGTGTGGTATACGTCTTCTGTTGGTTCAATGTGCGTGAGGGCCGGACGCGGTACAGAATGGTGGCCTATTACACGGTGGTACTGTTAGAGAACGCCATCCTCAGCTCCCTTTGGTATGCGTACCGAGACCCAGCCACCACCGACGCCTATGCCTCTTTAGCCCTTTGCGGTGTCTTCCTGTGCTTTGCTTCAGGTGTGGCCTGTATGGTTCTCTATTATGGGGTGCTACACCCAATGGGCCCCCGGCTGAGGGTGCTGGCCAGCTCCTGCTGCGCTGAGTTGCTGTGGGGTCTTCCATTACCCCCTGAAGCCGAGCCTATGGCTCCCACACCTGGTCCTCGTGGCTCTCAGGCCACTCCGACACGGGGTCTGGCAGGAGAATACGTGGAGTCAGATGAAACAGCCACGGACACCTGCCTTCCAGTTTTCCAGGTGAGGTCCACGGAACCTGTGGATGCAGCTGGAAGACCCATCCGTCCTGAGGGTCCTCTCATCAAGATAGACATGCCCAGAAAACGATACCCAGCCTGGGATGCACACTTTGTGGATCGGCGCTTGCGCAGGACCATTAACGTGCTACAGTATATTAGCCCGAATGCGGTGGGCATCAGGTATAGGGACGGTCCGCTTCTTTATGAGCTCCTGCAGTATGAATCCTCCTTCTGATGGCATCTTCTCTAACCTCCTCTTAGACACAGCAATGCACTTGCGTTACCTTTCTTTCATTCTGTTTCCTCTATCCTCAAGATTTTATCTCTCTTCATTTGACACACTTCTCTTCTCTCCTATGTGATCATTCAGTTTCTCTGAAGGAGAAGTGTTTTTTTGTCTACTGAAAAATCTGTCAAGACACTCGAAATACATAGTCATGATTTATTTTTTGAAAAAGCATACAGCACAGAGAGGAAATCATGAACCTACAGTATCTTATGTGATATATTCAGAAGTCTCATATAAATCCCTCTGCATCGATAGAGGATGGTTCTGTATGAGTATGTAGATAACATATGAATGTTTCATTATGAAATGTGTTTAATACATTATACTGTATTGGTGACTCAACCTGTGAATACTTGTGAAGGGCATATTGTATGTCCCTGTGACAGGGGACTGGTGCAAAGCCCGATGGGAATGATGGAGGAGGTCTTTGCACATCCAAACATTTACTGCCATTCTTATGTATATTATTGAAATGAATGATGATGTTTACCAAGAACCTAGCCCATGAATAGAAGGAAAGCACTGAAATGTATATCACAATACTATAACAGAGGGGCACAATCATACATTTGTCCAAGAGAAGCAATTTTAAATGGATTTTCCCTTTATGAGCTTACGTGGCTCAACTGTATCCCGGCTGTACTATTTTTAGTCAAAATCCTTAATCGTAATCGCATCATGTATGGAAGAAAAAAGAAGCACACTGACCTTCAATCAGTTCCACCCATATATTAAATTTGTACAGTGTAGAGAGCCCTCCAGTGGAGGCAAGCTATAACAGCATGCCTTGCTTGGTCATTTTTGCCCAATGGTATGACAGCACAAAATATAGAGGTTAATAAACACAATAATGGATGAAAGATAGAATGTAGTTAAAATGAGCACAACTTTTCTAAATTGGTTGTTAGAAAGTCATAGTATAAAAAAAACATTCCAAAGATTTAGTCGAAAGATTGTATAGGCATCTTGTAAAAAGTTGAATGAAGGAAGTAAGCAGAAGAAATGTGTGCTAAAACAAACCTTTTCTTAAAGTGCAAAGACAGCCTTCAGGGAATCCTCCACCATTCCCTTCTGAATCCCATAAATAAGAAGAGATAATCCTTTATCAAACCTCCTTAGTTTCTTTTCTTGTCAGAAAATGTTTTAGTTTGAATAATATATGCTTACTGGGTGCAGAGACTTGTACTAAGCTCTCGAAAAAACTCAAATGATCTCAAATCTAAGAAGAAATTTCTATTCTATGATACTTCAGTGAATATTTGTGTCTCTATTTATAGTCCTTGACATAACGATATTTTGTCAGAACACACATTATTTTTACATAACAAAAAATGTTGTGCCGTGCAGTGTTAAAAGGTAAAACTCCTCAAAATCAGTGTGCCCTCAAAGAGGTTATACTCTTATAAGGGCGTACAACTGTTCTGATACCTGCTAGTGTAAATGAGAAAAAGCCAAATCACATCTTAGAGTATGGTGTCCCTTATTTATCTCCCCCTTTTGAACCAGTAGAACAAGACCCTGCAAAATGTGTGCCATCTATAGGCCTGCTGTGCAACAGCTGTACTGATACATCTACCTGCTGAACCTGCAGAAGATCTCAACAACAGGACAGCCACCGTCTACACACATGACAGAAAAAAACAACATGCCTTCTAAGTCAAAGGAGCTTGATGAAATCTTCCAGAGGGCTACTGAAAAGTACAATAGAAAAATGAATGCATTTCATACTCCACCTTTACCTATTTACTCAATAACTCATCTGAATATATAATGTGTGTTTTTTACATTGCAGTGTTTGGCATGATGTTAGTTTAAGGCATTAGTACAAATGCGTCCAACAGGGGATGCCCAAGAACACTGCAACAGAGATTCCTTTCTCCTGGCTCACTGGCTCTCTGCTTAGCTGTGGCTACATGTGCCTGCTAACATCGTACTGTAAAATGGCAGGAACTGTGTAAGTCCAGGTTAAAGGTAAGAGGGAGGTTTTGCCAGGGTTGGAAATGAACATGTTGACAGAATGTGGAAAAGGGCATGAAATAAGAAAATGATAAAACTGAGGTTGTTACCTAGATTTCCGTATTGGCCAGTAGTAGCATCTAAAAACAATGTGAATAACTTGGTGAAAAAACACTGATGGTCGACATTTTTCAGGCTTTAACTAACATTAAAGTCTCTGCTAGCACCACACTGGTGTTGTTGAGCATTAATGTTACTTGATCTGAAAGCGGTTGTTTTTTTACCTAATTAGTCATGTTTGGACAGATGCACTGTCTGGCATACTTGCAAATAGAATGTACCGGATTTTAAGCAGTACTGGGGGCTATCTTATACCCTTGGTATACCCATACCTAATACTGGTATGGGTATACCGATAATGCTATCGATACCGACACCAGAAGAACATTATATGGTATTAGAGGATCCAAGAATGCTTACCAGTGATAAGTTCACTTTCTTGTCTGTGTTTCTCTTCAGCCCTTTCCCATGGTTCTGTTCTTTTGCCGATTGTTCGGCTCCTTCCTTGGTTGCTGCTCCACCCTCTACCCCGTCTCTGCGGTGCTGGGCCTTGGTGCACTCCCAAATAAATACTCTCTGGTAACTGAACAACAAGCTTGAGGCTGAACAACTGGAGATCCTGACATGAGAACATGCAATGAGGTACACTGCCATAACCAAGAGCTTCAATATCCAGGGTCTGCCACCCTTCAGCTTAAGAGCGATGTTCAGCCCTGAGTGATTGAGAACTGTTGGGTCAGCTAGGGTGGAGCAACCATCCAACACACCATTTATAGATACACATGAGTATGCAAACAACCAACTTGTTACAACTTGTTAACTGTTTACCATAGTAGTCAGCGTAGTTCCTCTCTGTTGTAGTGAATGAACAGCCATGTTAATAGTTAGTTGATAAATAAATAACAAGTATTGATAAACTTTTTAAGAAAACCTAAGCAAAACAGCCAATACAGGGGTTCCTCAGGACCAACAACCAAGACCACTGAACCAGCTGACTCAGGGGTGTCTCAATGCAGTTCTCATCCCCAGGCATGTCCTCAAGGGTCTCCATTTTTTCCTTAACATACTGCATTCTGGACCACTCCTCGGCTGGGACCACTAAAATATTGTTTGCATGTTTTGTTTTTAGTGGGAATGATACTCTTTCATTCTTATAACTTGGGGGGGGGAGTAGGAGCAGTTTTTTGTGGTAGTTGGCTGCCTGGCATATCCTGCATCCTTTCTAACCTCTGCTGAACCTTTCCAGACACGGACACTTGTCCAAATCAGGTGCAAATACACTGTGATTCATTCATTTTTCTTTCTGTGTGCGTCTGAGACATATGTGTTATTCTACAACATTATAAACAAGACTATGTACAACTGGGGTGTATTTCATCTAGTGGTGCTTAATGTCGTGAAACGCAGAGTATTTATGCTTGCTTAACTGTGTCTTTAGAGTAGTAGTAATGGCAGTAAATAAGAGTCATTTGTTTTAGAGTCCTTATGTCTAATTATGGATTTTTTTGAAACAGCAGTATATTTTACGTAAGTATTTAAGTTCAATTACCATTTTGCCACATTCTATTTCTAGTAAAATTATTCACTACGAGATTGTAAATGAACTTAGTTTTTATGTTTCATCCTTAAATTATACAAGAATTCAAGGCTAACAACACAAGAGCGCAGGAGGAAACTGTTTCCACAATTTATAACCAAGTCACAAAGAAACCCCTTACAGAGAATTATTTCTGCTATGTTATCTGCCAACCTCCACAACTATAAAAGGCTACAGCACACAGCAAGAGCGTTTGAACAGAAGGCTTGTTCTTCTCAGTACTTGTTGTGCCTTGTTACTTTGGATGCTTCAATCCAGCCATGGCAGCCAGGTCCGCAAACAACGTCAATGTCTTTATTTATTTGTTTCACGTGCCAGCACATTCACCAAGACTATGACAACACGGAACTGCATTTCCTGTCTGTCTCCCCAAATAAGATCAAGCCAAGATTTCTATTCTGTCAGCTTACACCTCAGTCAACAGCATGTTGAATCTTATAATTCTTCCAAGTTTTCATTTACAGGACCGTACCAATTCCTAGATAAAGTGTTAGAAACAAACAGACTAAGAGCATGAAACCTAGTCATTGGTTCTGCTAAAAAAGACAAAGTAGAAAGTAAGGCAATACTGAACATTTTCGTCACTTGAACATTGGTTACCTCATCTAATTTACGTTGGAGTAAGCTCAATCACAGCAGCCCAAAATGATTCAGCAAGTTAGAAACAGCAGTTTGGACTAACTCGACTAACTTTGGACTACTTAATTGATAGTCTTAATGCCAGCCACGATACAGAACGATTTACTCAATGATTGTTTTGTACTTTTGTCTATGCCTTTACAGTACATTGTCCTTTGTCTTGCAATGATGAATGATTTGTTGTGCCAAGACGTAAAATGTTTGTGTTGTTAGTCTCGTGTGAACAACACATCCTCTAGCCAAACAATAATGCCTGCAGTTGTAATGAAACATGGAAGGTGTCAATGATGATAAAATGTGCAAAAAAAAACAACAACCTTCTATTGCATTTTCTTTCAATGGAATGATTGGATTGATTGGATAACCTCATTTCCTAGTTTTACCACCATTTCCCAGCATGCCTTCAGAACTCATTGTGAAGTGACCCTTGACATTTAGCATGTTAGTGCTCTCAACTGCACAGCTAACCCTCTAATTTCTGCAACAATGTGTAGCAGCAGGTTTTGTAGATTTTGACTTGGTTTAGGTCTGTACCTTGGAGTCATGTCCTTCTGTTTGACTATTGCAGCAGTGTGTTCAGATAAAAAAAGGTGCATTTTTCCTTTTACTTTGATGTTAGTTATTAACCTGGTGCTGACTAAATACATTTAATAGGTGCTACCACTGTGGACTGCAGAGCCCACTTGTTGGCTTTGTGAGTGCAAAGCCTTTCAGTTGACTGAGAGAAACTGGCAGTCTTAAAATGTTCAAGAGCTCGCACCTTAAATCCACACAGTTTACAGCAGAACTCAACTCTCAATGGTGCCATTTTAATTTCCAATAACACACCAGAAAACAAAACAGTACTGCTTGTACAATGTTTATCATACTGGTTTCAGGATTAAGTATGTTTTATTTTCACTTTAATTTGCACTGCACTAGGATTTGTTTTATTTATTTTCTCTAAGAGACTGAAGCTGAAGGATGAATAAATGCATATTTTGGGGCATAGGAGCACAAATGTACTTCTCCTACTGGAAAATGAGAAAAAAAAAGTATATATATAGAACGTGGTTGCTGTGTTGTAATTCCCGTCATCTATATGTCTTAAATCTGTGTGTATCTATCTTTTGTTGTTATTGTAGAATTGGCTGTAATATTTTGTTTAAAAATGAAACTGTTATTCCAATGACGCAACTATGGTTGTCATATTAATTGCTGCTGATTTCTTTCAAATTGTTATCAAAGTTGTTGGGAAATATTGCTTTGTTTATATTCAAACAGTTTCTAGATTGTGTTAGCTTGTTGGTGTATTTACACAGATCTATCAGGATACTCCCTAAAAGTATACGAGTTATCCGGGGTATTCCAAAAGTTGGCACAATGTCAGTTAGCAAATCTGCTACAGTCTGTAGCATCTTTATGAAAGCGTACTCATACAACCTATGTCTGAGAACATATTAGGAATGATTTTGTTTGTTACTGTTCACTATAAAATGTAACTAAATTGTTCCATGGGATCCCTTTTCTTTAAACAAAAAAAAAAGCAAAACTGATGTCCTATTTTGGGGAACAATATGAATATTATTAATAACATATGGTGCTAAAGTTCTTTTTGTATGTTTTGGTTTTTAGAAGAAAAGAGAAATATTATGCTGAAAATGTAATGTTAAGCCTTACTGTAGATTCATATATCAGACTGTTCATCCCAGAAGAGAAAAATAAATATAGTATTTGAAAGTGCAATTCAGTAGTATTTGTATTTACATGCTTGTTTCACATTTCAACAGATTAAAGCATTAGCAATATTTAAATGCATGCCTCACCAAAGTTGGACTAATTGTTGAAAAAGATTAGAAATGTATGTTGTTAGTATATCTTAAAATTGAGCTAGTCAGATGCCTGCTAAATCCTGTCAGTGTTTTCTACTCTGATTGGATCAATGCAGGGTGCAGGTTCAATGTATATGACTAATGTGGAGAATAACTGCATGTAATGTTTCAAAAGAGATATAACAATATGTTAGGTCAAAGCTTTAGACCTTCACTGTAAAGTGAGACGGAGGACAATCAATTTAAGACAACAAGTGGAAACACTGGCAAAGTTTGACTTTGGCCATGTTAAGGCTTGTAAAAATGGGTGCACAAGTCAAATCAATTTGCAAAACATCTTTCCAACAAACTGTTATTCTGAATTAAATCATTTTACACATCTTAACAAAATATATTGAAATAGAGGTTGAGACGGGGGCTTTGCCTGTATTATTTTGACTTTTAGGGGCAGTTCTAGGGTTGGTGGATGATTCTGCGGTCAATCTTTGGTGGACTTAATTTGTAAACGTTATATAATTCACGATGTTTTCATTTTATATAAAATAGCTTGATATGCACTCACATGTAGTACAATCCCAGCTGTGTTTATTTACCAGCATTAAAATTTACCAATTTATTCTGTGTTGCAACTAAGGAATTCACATGTCAACAGATTATTTAACTGATAAATTGATACCTGTAGTTCCCGTACTTGTATATCATTTAAAAACAGCTTACTATAAACTTCCACAGAGCAATATTGAGCATGAAGAAAAGAAAACAGAGCCTACCTTTCCACGTAGCCAACATTGGGACTGCTTGGTTCTTTCTTCTGTGTATGACCACTTTTACCTGTCTTTCTCTCCTTGTTTCATCTGCTCCTCTCTTTTTCCCACTGATGACATCTTCATTGTATTAATTCTCAGCCTATAAACCAAAGAAATGAAAAGGAAACTATTAATAGCATTCAAACATAGACATGTGAAATTGTCTCTAGTCCCTTTAGGATTTGAAAAAGTGAAACACCTTTAAAACCCTTATTGTTCCACATGTATTTAAAGACTTTTCCTAACAGGCCGTTCAAAAACATCCAGGAGGAACAGTTAACTGGTGGCTTACATTAAAACAGAATGACAAATATCAGCTGAGGATAGAAAATGTTGTGTTTCAAGTCTTGGCATTAAGTGAAGGAAAATATGATATGTGGGGCTTTCCTAAAGAAAATTAATGAGGTAGTTCAGAAGAAATGTTAAATATAATATAACAACCTCCTTTCGACGTTATCCTAACGCAGAAAAAGCAGATAAAGAAAAACACCGAAATTACAGAAGTAATGTGACATTTACAGCAAACGCTCGTTTCAGTGGGCACCTGTGAAATCCATGTCCACATTTATTGCTATAATTCTTTGAACTTAAGTGAATCTCCGTCATTGAATTGAACTACACACTTTACAGAGCTTCCCGTGATGTGACCTCAGGACAGTTCACTACTTTTCTTCTTCTCTTAACCCTCAGCAGTATTATCATTACAAAGCAGCAGCTGTTTTGGTTTGAGCGAAGCAAAGCAAAGCATGCTGGACCACAGTTTTACGCCCAAAATGGCGGCACGGTTGAAAAGTTTTGCCAGTTTTATCCATGTTTGTCCTCCTTACAGATTACTTTTTTAGTTGTTTTAGCAGCACAGGGACTTATCGTTTACACACTGTTGGCTCGCAGGCATTTTATCAAATTTTTTTGGGGCTAGGACCAAAATCAGGATGGCATTTTTCCTCTCTGCTAAAATTTCAGGCATCACTTTACCAATGCTAGTTTAGGCTAAGCTAGGCTAGCAAGCTAACTACTTTTCAGATGAGTGCTGGTTAAGAGGTTCGGTAGTTATGCCTTGTCTCACTTGGATCTCCACGCTGAACTGAATATGAAGAAGAGGACCTTCAAATAGAAATGGAGGATGATGTGAAAAAAGTGAAAAAGGTAAGACAGGTAATTGACATCACTTTAAACTGCAAGTAAACTAGCTAGCATGCTAACACACTAGCTGCACAATCCAGGCCAGCTTGATTTTTAGCTAGCTAAGTCTGGTAACTGTTTATTAAATATTAACGGACACATCACCGTAAGACACAGATAAATGTGCTACCTCTGGGTTACTCAACATTTAAAATAAAGTTAGGCTTATGTTGCCAGGTACGATTTAAAAGGAGCCTGTTGACTGTTTAAAGTTGGTCTGAAAGGAGTTTCGGGATTTATTGACTTTGGTAGCTCTGTCAGCTGTTAATGTTGCCTTGTTTGCTTTGTAGTGGATTCAATGTGTTCAGATAAAGTTGTGTGTTCATAGCTGTAGCTTTACTGTACAGGAAAACGTCAGTCTGTTGTTTTGATTTCGCTAATGTGTTACCCCTGGTGCTATTTGTATCAGTAAGGTTTGGTGATGCCCAACTGCAGTGACAGTAGTCTTAGAAAGACAGTGAAAACACCAGCAGCTTTCCCACAGTAATAACCTTGGTTGTTTTGTGCAGGCGTGGATCATGGGAGATCTGTGTTCTCGGCATCAGCTGTCAGAGGCAGCAGTTATCAGTGTCACTCATGCTAAAAGGAAACAGCACTCCTAGCTTGTTCACACTATGCCTTCTCTCACACTATACAGTATATTGCCTAATGATCCCTTTTGATATGAAGACAGATCTTTTTGTTTAGACATATAGCAGATATTTCTTTAATCCTCTCTTCCCACTGTGTCTCAGAACAGACACAAGGGACAATTTCCCTCTATTGATGCTGTGGTTGGCACATGAGGAAAGTGAAGGGCAGGGCATGACTTAGACTTGCTCTCACAGCCTGAGCAGCAATGTAACAAGTGAAGTGTCTGAGGTTAACATATTTTCTATGGTTGTGCTGGTCATCCCATCATTTTTCTAAGATAGAAACTCGGAGGTTGCTCTCGACTTACATTTTCTTTTGATCTTGAGGGGAATTTGGATGGAATTTCAGTGATATCCTAGTGTAGAAAATGTTTGTTATTGATAGTGTTATTGATGCATACACTGTAGTTGCTTCAGTTTATCAGTCTTTCAATATGAACTTGTCACAGACCTATACAGTTTCTGTTTGCACCACTTGGTGGTGACAGTAAACAGCATTTGCCAAACTGTAGAGACCTGTACAGAGTATTGTTCAATGACATAGATTCAAGTGAAGGCTCGGAGCCCTTTATTAACATGGTAGACCGATGCTTTCACTGCTTACTGATTTTATATAATCTCAGCTATAAAGTTGATTTTTTGACTGAAACTTTATTGACAGTCTGGACAGTGTCAGGAATTTACATCTTAATTAGCTGAAATAAATATAAAGTGACACATCTCACATCCCTTATATTGGCTTGCAGAAAGACCAACTGAAGTGAAAATGAAGAATGTCCTTATATGACCAAATCGTTCAGCTCATTAAAAGAACAGCTGTAAAGGTTCTTCTAGCATCTCACATCTGGGTCACAGCAGAAACAGTTGTGATAGTGTTTAGGTTTTAAGCGTACTCCCTCTGAAGGACTACTTAAAAAGTTGCATACTGATTTCTGTTTAAATAAAAAGCTCATTCATGAGTAAAATTGTGGTAATAATGATTCTGACTGCTCTCACTAGAAGTTTCCTTCGTTATTCTTGAGTGTGAGAAAGTCCAATTAAGCCTGTGGTCAGTCAGTTTGGCATTAGAAGCCAGTGGTGTTTCTTTGTTAAACAGACTGCCACTAAAAGAAGACAGTTGTTTATCCTACACAGGGGTCAGTTACAGTAGTTCTTGTCTCACATTTCACAAGAAGAAGCCATAAAATGTTAATGCACTTGTCTTCACGGTCTATGTACAGATAAATAATGCACTGGTCATAGGTTGTGTTGTACGGAGCCCCTACATTTATTTATTTTTTTACTTTTTGGGACTTCAGGGGCTCCTTAGTGTTGCTCTTTGAAGAATTCATAAGTTGTAAGAGTCAAACACACGTCAGACCTTTTTTTTTTTCTGCATTCGAGGTTGATGTGTTCATGTCCGATTTTATTATCCGGTTTATATGAAGCCGCTCCAAATCAGGGTCTCACAAGTGATGTTCACTGTGATGATGAATGACTGTAGATGAGTTAGTAGAGGTCTGCAGAGGGAAGAATATTTATTTTCCTACATGCTTGTCTGCTTGTAGAGAAAAGTTGTTGAACTGACGTGACAAGAGGGCTTAGAAAAAAGGGAAATATCTTGTGTAGAACTACATCAGACTGTTTGAACTATTCAAGTCATTACACTTCAAATGCCTTTTATACTGCAGAAGTCACGCCTGTGGTTGGTAAAAAAGAATAAGGTCTCACTCAGCAGCGCTCAGATCTAGAACCAAAAGCTCATATGCAACATTGCTAAACCACAGAACAGAAAGAGCAATGTTGCATATGGGCTTTTGGTTCTAGATCTGAGTGCTGCTGAGTGAGTGAGTGATGAAGTGTAGCAGCCACAGAAAGGTAAAGTGAAACGTCACTGTCATTCGTCTAAATTCAACATCTGTAAAGATTGTTTCTAAAACAATGTTAGTATTCCGCTGCAGATTGTTCAGCTTCTTAATTGAAAGCCTAACAGCACGTGTCATCACAGGAAATTGTGGCTAGTCTTCTTCCTGTTCTTATGCTTGAGTACAAAGACAGACACTTCCTCTGTTAGGGGTCACACCCCTCACACACACACACATCGTCACCAACACACAGTGTGTTTGATGCTGCTTGTCTGTCACTGGTTGGCAGCTGTCACTGTGTGTAAGTGGAGGCAACAGGTGACTAGTTTGGGCGTAGCAGGATCCGTGGTCCTCGCTTCGATTGAGCAGCTCCTCGCTGTTCAATTGAAAACTCTTGTAGCGCTCGATTTCATGGAGAACGAGGTAGGCCTTTTTATTATGACCTGCACATAGAGACTTGCTTTGAAATGTATTATGCTAAAGCTTGATGCATTAGCAATATGTGCTATGTTTGTTTTTAGAGTCACTTGACTTAAATCAGCTTGTGTGCAAGCAAACCAAATTAAATAAATAAAAGTAAATGCTTTTAACATTTTTGAGTGCAGAAGAAACATATAATTTTCTCCTGTGACAGTCTGTAGCAGCTGCTGGGTTAAGATGTTAAAAAAGGATTCTTTGGCAGGTTTTTTTCTTTTTTTAACTCAGACTTTAACTGCAACGGCACAAGTGTTGCAAGATGCAGAGTTTCCCTTTGCACATGCTATCGTTGACATTTGAGCAACACATATTAGGTAACACAGAAGGCTTGCACCCTGTACTGTCAAAGAGCCCATCTGTTGTGTCTGCAGCTTCCTGCACGTACAAGGCAAGAGGGATCAGAGTGTTCAAGTACCACATTCAAACACAGTCTGATATGGTTTTCATTGTGGTAAAAAGCATTGCAGTCCCTTTAATCTTCATTGCATCAACCCTATACGTGTGTCATTGATATGAATAGTCCTGTAATTGTTAATAATGCACTGCATAGAAATAGAGCCTGCAAATGGTCTATAGCCTGGAATGCCACATATCCATACAAATTGATCTTGGTCTCTTGCTGTATATTAAAAGGCAGCATGAAGATCTTCTAATTTCTCTCCTCCCCGCTCTCTTTTGTCTTGATGCACCAGCCTGGTATCGTGTCCCCGTTCAAGCGAGTCTTCCTGAAAGGAGAGAAGGGGAGAGACAAGAAGGCTCAGGAGAAAGCCACCGAGCGCAGGGCCCTCCACACCTTCTCGCTCTCGCAGCCTGACCACCGCATCGACCCTGACATCCTCCTCAATGACTACATCGAAAAGGAGGTCAAAGTGAGTGCAACATGCTGAAAATCAGAGTTCCGAAAAATATGTCGTTGTACTTTCACATAGAAGGAAAGTAGTTAAAAAATCATGGTGCATGTTCTGTTCAGTACTTGGGGCAGCTGACATCCGTTCCAGGATACTTGAATCCCTCAAGTCGCACAGAAGTGCTGCAGCTCATCGACTCTGCAAGGGTATGTTTGCGATCTTTACTAGTTTGGTTCATCTAAAGAGCGTCAACCGTTCATAAAAAGCTTTTTAATGGTGAATCAGAGTATTAAAGTTATCTGATAAAGTGATTAAAATGATTGTGTGCTTCTGTGATTGTCAGAAGTCCCATCAGTTGGCAGGCCAGCTGACGTCAGAGCAGGATGCAGTGGTGAGCTTATCGGCGTACAACATCAAGCTTGTTTGGCGTGATGGAGAGGACATCATCCTCAGGGTGCCCATCCATGACATTGCTGCTGTCTCCTACATCAGAGACGATTCTTTGCACCTCGTGGTGATCAAAACAGGTAACAAAAGTATTCAAAGCTAACTCTAGGTGTTAAGATGATAAACGTGGTTGTTAAATGTGTCGTCATGGTGAAAGGTTCTGTAATGCTCTAGCTGGAACATTTATTGGCATTTTCGTGTACACAGAGATTTGTAGGGATCCCTGTGTACACGAAAATGCCAATAAATGTTTGTTTGCAAGTTATTATTAAATAGTAAAACCATAGGAGTTCCTATGCTACCTTCCGAGTTTCCAGGGTTATTTAAAATGTACAGGGAGTGAATAGAAAAAGGCATATTTCTGTAGATATAGAATAGGTTTAGAGTATCGATAAGTATTGTTATTCATAAGCAGTATTGTACTGATGAAATTGTAATGTTACCCATCCCTATTTTAAGTGCTAAAACAGACTTCTTCCTGGAAACAGAACTACCCATAATGACTCAATGAAGAAGAAAAGATGATGGGTTAATTCATTTAAAAAAAATGTCCCAAAGCGTGTCTGCAACATTTGTAAATGGAAATATGAAGGTGTCTATTTTTCTGTTGTTTTTTTTCAGCCCAGGAGTCAGGAGGTTCTCCTTGTCCCAGCTCGTGTCCTGATCTCAACAAGTCTCAGACCCTGAGCTCTTTATCAGAGAGCGGAGCTGTACTTGTAGAAGTCTGCTGTCTGCTCGTGCTGGCTGTTGACAACAAGGTATCATCTCCCACACTTGGGGTTCTCGAATCACACATGTTTGGAGTAGCTTAATAAGAATTGGTAGCGTTAATTTCCCTTGTAAAGTTAGGATACATCGGCGAGAACAAATTTCAAAACCAAGATGCACAAGTTACTGAGAGTTTGAGGACAGCTGAAGAGAGACAGAAAATGGGAAGAGAGAAAGTAGGGGATGACATGCAGCAAAGGGCCGAGGTTGGATTTGAACCCACAGCCGGTGCAATGAGGACTATAGCCTCTGTACATGGGGCGCGCTCATAACTGCTAGGCTTTCAGCGCTCCCTTAAAATGTTAACTATAATGATTTTTAGTCGTTTTAATTGTCAATATTAACGTTGAATCCAACATTTTCAGTTTTATTGATTTTGGCAATATTGACTTTTTGTAACAGTAGTTTTTTTTTTTTTTTAAATGCATGAAATCTGTATTTTACAGAAAAGCGTCATGGTTAGAGTGCATTGATGACAGCCATTTGTTTGTTGTGTAGGCTGCAGCAGAGGAGCTGTGTCTCCTGCTCAGTCAGGTCTTTCAGATCGTTTACACAGAATCAACAATAGACTTCTTAGACAGAGCCATTTTTGATGGAGCAACTACACCTACCAGACACCTTTCTCTATACAGTGGTAAGGAAAAAAACCCATTTGCTCTTTCACACATTGCCTGTTCAATCTTTTAAACGAGCTTAAGAAAATATGTTTTGTAAAGGGAGCATTGGTATCAAAAAGTTTAACCTTCTCAAATGCCTGAAGTATGTATGTACTTGTTTCTGCTACCTTTTTGCAGATGACTCCTCAAGCAAAGTGGATGTTAAGGAGGCCTTTGACGCTGAAGCTGGCACATTGTAAGAGTTCTACCTCCTATGATGGTTTTCTATTTTTAGGCAAAGCGATCGAGACCGACATTGACCCAAAGTGGTTTATCTTTGCATGTCGTTTACAAGAGGTGCATTCCTCTCTCTCAGTCCTTTCCAGGGCTCCTTGGAGGCTGAAGAAAACTCTCAATCAGCTTCCTCCCCAGCATCCCCTCAGACGAAGACGGCAAGTGAAGGAGAGCTAAGCACCACCGCTGCAGAGCTGCTGCAGGACTACATGACCACAGTATGACAATTTCCCCGTCTCCTTCTTCGTCCTGTTTTGGTATTTTTAGATCAGGCTTTTTCTAAATCTGTATTTATATTTGATGTTTTTTAAATATAAAAAAGTGTGTTGTTTCTTCTCCCCTAGCTGCGGACAAAGCTATCATCACAGGAGATCCAGCAGTTTGCCACCCTGCTCCACGAATACCGTAACGGTGCCTCCATCCATGAGTTCTGCATCAACCTGCGACAACTCTACGGGGACAGCAGAAAGTTCCTTCTACTTGGTATGACTACTTGATTTCTCCATAAGTGAAGCTAGAGATCTGTTATGCAGCTACACCTTGTTATCAAGCTAAACAAAGAATTATGAAGGTGAAGCACAAATAAGAAATTCTGAAACGGTAGGCTGTTGTTTATCAGATAAAAATGTTTTTAATGCCACTTCCATTCTTTCTCTTTGTTCATAAAACTGTAACCCTACAGTTAGTTCCAGTGTTTTTGTGAGAACACTTTCAGACCCATTTCCGTTCTATACATGACAACAGGAGAGATAATAAATCCAAGCCACCATTTGCATTTCTCGTGAATGAAATAAATCTGCCAGCTTTTATTTGTACAGTACATGTGACACAAAACGAGCTCAAAATGCTTTGAAATGTGCTTCTGTAGGCCTGCGTCCCTTCATACCAGAGAAGGACAGCCAGCACTTTGAGAATTTCCTCGAGACCATCGGTGTGAAGGACGGCCGCGGCATCATCACAGACAGCTTCGGTCGCTACAGACGCACAGCCAGCTCCGCCTCTGATTCTACCACCAACGGCAATGGAGCAGCCGGAGGGAGCGTCGCCTCCGACGAGGGCCAGGAGGCCTCGGAGGGAGACGAGTGGGACCGCATGATCACAGACATCAGCAATGACATCGAAGCTCTGGGCTGCAGTATGGACCAAGAGGGAGTGACACCTTGACAGGATGATCAAAGGGAAATTTTGAATGGCGAGAAAGACGCAGCATGGCAGTCGATCCTTAACTGAACAGAAGGCCTGAGCTAAAGGGACCAGATGAAGGAGGTCCTCAGCACTGACCGAAGATTTGATTCATTGTATTTCCCTCTAATTGTCAAGAGGACTTTCTATATTCCCTACAAACTCAAGGCAAACCTCAACCCATCACCCAGAAAACATGAAGTCAACAAATGCACTTATGCAGACGCTGTAGAGGACACACAGTCAGTTGGCTATTTTTACACTCAGAGAGATTCATAGCCTCTGATATATTTTTAAACTGCTTTGATTTTTTGTACTTGTTTATTGGCAGTATCTGCCACTGCTGTCACCAATGTAGCAACAATCTCCAGAGTCTTGGACAGGCTGATTAGAATACCTGCATAGACTCTGGAGGGTCAATCAGAGGACTGTGTACATGTCTTTAGAAGGTAAAGACTGAGGCTGTACTGCTTTTTTTTAAATAACTTTTGGTCAATCAGCTTCATCCACCAGGAGAACGTTGCATCATATATTTACAAATGTGTGTGTTGCTGTGAGAGTGAAACATTTTTTGCTATACTATATCTATAAATATTTTTGTTTTACAAGAAGATTTGTGTACCACTTTGTTTTTACACTATCATTTGTTATCAGTGTTTACTCATTTATATATATGTTATTCTAACTGACCAAGGAAATGCTGTAAAAACAAAAATCCTCACTCGGTTTAAGCGAACGAGTGGGGACTATTTGACAAAGCCTGTTAGATTACGGCTGAGGTAAATTTATGATTTGAGTTTTGTCTTGTCCTGCAGGACCTCTAGTATTGTGTAATGTTTTCTGACATTACATTCATATATCTTTGTGCCTTTACACTGCAGTACTGCTGCCAACCGTCTGCACACACAGACAGGAAGTTCTGAACTGTAACTACAGTTGTTGAGTAAATTGTTGGTTATTAAATAACAACTACTTTACACTAACTGTCCCTTCTTTTCTGTTGTAAAGTCATAAGCTGTATTACCTCTTGAAAATACATGGTTATATAATCCTTTACACCTGACTGCAGTTTGTTCTATCTGATTTGACTTTCATACACCATAAGTGACACAAGAGGTGAAGGTGTTTGTGATGATTGTGATCCTCTCTGACTGATCGTCTGCTTGGATGCCCCTAAGCTGCTTGGTTAACTTCGGCCTGAGTTTCATCAAAGCGCTCTGTGCTGGATGTTCCCCCTCAAAGTTAGGGATTAGTTTTGTGAGTCTGAGGGAAGAGAAATTGGCAGGACAGTTTTTTGAGTTGAGCACATTCCTTGCTGTCAAATCACTCACCAGGCGTTCAAAACGTTTCCATTAAAGACTTACTTAAAAATGATTTCTCATCACCACGTTTTTAAAGAGAAACAAAAACTGAAATCAAGTGTTTCTATTTTGGTTTAGGTTGTTTGTTGTGGGAATGCAGCAGAGGCAAAGGAGTGCATGTACAGGCTGGAACACTACACCTTGGTTTAAATAGCATCTTTGACTCGAGACACTGTCTGCCTCTGAACAAAAGGACGAAATGGTCAAGCTGCCATGATCTCACCCAGCAAAAACACTGATTCTCTCTCATCCCACAAACAAACTGTTCTTATATTTGTGCTCCTTGTGCGATAAAGTTGTGGAACGGTTTTGCTACAAAAGCAAACGATCCTTTTTGCTTTCTCACATTCCTCGGTGGAATTCTAATTGGCCTCCTGTAAATTCTCACCTTAATCCAATTAAAGACCGAGCAGAGTGACTCATTACAGCAAGTCATTATTAAATAGATCAGTTGTTTCAATTAAATCATTGAAAGGTCTCATGCTGTTTTGAAAAGAGTTTGCCAATTATCTTTACAACCCGACGGGAGCCCCTATGGTGAGACTTTATCACCTTGAATGAGCCTCATGAAGAGTCGGATGCTTGTTTGTGTACTTGTTGAAGTCAGGAAGGAAAATTAAGGCACTAATATGTATGCCTCCGAGTGCTTGCTTGTTCAAGTCTATTAACCTTTCAGTACACAATGTTAGTCTAAAAGTGATGTTTCAATTTCAAAACATTCGATCCTCCGCAAGAAAAGGTTCCTCCAGGAATTCAAACCCAAGAACCACGTTGCTGTGAGGTGGCAGTGCTAACCACAACACTCACGCGCCTCCTTGCAGCATTCACCTGTTCAGTTTCATTCATTTTCCATTACATTATTGATCAAAAGAATGGTCAACAAGCTGTATGCGGATTAGGCCTGGGCAGGATATAAACCCGACAACATTTCTGTGAGGAGGCAGAGCTAACCTCCGCACAAACA
This sequence comes from Tautogolabrus adspersus, assembly GCA_020745685.1. NCBI lineage: Eukaryota > Metazoa > Chordata > Actinopteri > Labriformes > Labridae > Tautogolabrus > Tautogolabrus adspersus. The sequence continues at coordinate 17,873,942 of CM036543.1, read as the reverse complement.
TGCCACCTTGCAGTGCTTACCTGTTAACATTTTTGTATTTTTCATCACATTATACAGCTGTGGGGTTTGAGGAATTTATGGGAAACAGTACAACACAGTTTAGGTTTTCTTATGCATATTTAAAAACCAAATCAAATTCGAATCCTCCACCATCCTCATCAATCAAGATGCCTTTTCCTTATGTTCGACCTTTAAAATTATTCGTGACAAAACATCATTATAACTTTGCAAGCCGGTTGCCATGATAAACCCTAATTTGTTTAAAATGTATTCCATTAATTAAATAAGCTGTAATATAGAAAGAGAAATAGTAAGCTGATTTAATTGCCATCTGTGAAATACATCACCATATATGATGAGCTATATCTACAATAGCCCAAACAAAACCCTCCTATCTATCTAATAATGTATTAACTTCATTATTATTATTTCTCATAGACACAGATTAGTCACTTTAACTAATCACTATAGAGATAGTAAGTTAACCCTTACATGTTCTGTGTTGTCAACAACTACACACCTGTGCTTTGGCTGCAACAAACAGGAAACACATTTTTGTAGGTTGTGTCTTGGAAACAAGGAACAAAAGTATAAGAATCCTGGTGTACTCATTTGATTCGATGTGAATTGGCATTAGAATTGATCGTCAGCGCAGGTTGGAATCAAACCAGCAGGCAAATTCAGTCTTTGGCACATGAGGCAGACTTGTAATCCTTTGAGCTAATGAAATGCCCTTCTTCAACGTGATCACTGTGAGTTTCAAAAACAATCACACCTTTTCAAAATGAAAATGCAATGGATACTGACAGGTCAAGAACAAAAATGTGACTGCTGTTGTGACACATCAGGCTCCAACCAGCTCATGCTGGTATTCTTTGACACAAAGGGCAGCGCGTTATCCCCTGAGCTCTGGTCCTGCCCTCTTTTTTAGGGGTCGTACAAAGTTTAGAACTATCTTAGTATTACACTTCTGTAAGGAGGATGCGATTGATAATGACAGTTATCAAACGGCAATATGTCTGCCAAATCTAACACAGAACAAACTAATCCAAAATGAAAAACAATCTGCAAGCAAGTGGCTTTTCCCAAAAGTAATCCCACAGGAAAAGCTAAGTTTGAAAAGGCTATTTTTAGGCCTTAGACACGTCTAATAAGCGTCATGGAGTTGCTCCAACTGTTCAAGTGACCTTATAAATCCCTTTTCCACCAACCAACACAGCCAGAAACAGAGTCTCAACACTTCTGAGGTCTATTTGTGTGGCCTCACTGGTCTACAAAGTGCCTTTTTGCTTCCTTCCAAAAGATGATTTAGCTTTTATTACCACAGCAGTAAACATTTAAATCATCATTGCTGGTTAAATGTTTTCCACTAAACCATCAATTAACTTTTAAAATTAAAAGCATAGTCAGCTTTTAAAATTAAGTTGCGTTGCAAACACATATCCAGGACAGGACCCAAAACTTGCCAAAGTTGGAAAAAAAAAGCATTAAATGTGTTTTCCCAGTTCTTGGGTGTTCAGAATGTGCCGAGAGGCTACTACACAAAGGCTCGGCGTGACATGCAGTCTAGGAATCTCGCCAGTTTCAGTCTGTGGTTCACCTTGGTGGTTTCTGTCTGACTGCCTTTCATGCCATAGTTTGCAGCTCAGTCTGAGAAAGAAGTTTCTATCTGTGGTCTTTAATTTTATTTTTATTTTTTATTTGCACTTTTTTTTTTATCTTAGTAATTTTCACTCTATTGTTTCTCCCTGTTTTATTGCTTTTCTTTCTGTCTTTAATTGTTTCCTTTCAAAAGCCTCCTGAGGACAGGTGTTGAGAATTAGCATGTATGCTAAAACACTTAAACACTGCATCTGGTTCGTCCAATGTATCTGTGATGTGCATGCCAAATAAAATTTAATTAATTATATTACTGGAAAACGATGGAAGCAGGAAGTGCCCTGTAGACAAAGATTAAGATTTCAACTAATTAACTTCAGCCCTCATTGAGAAACCATAAAATCTAAGTGTAGGAAAGTTCTTCAATGTTGTAATTTCTTTTAAATTGGATGCTGCGCTTTTGTTTAATTTTTTGTACAAATTACCCAAAAGTGCTTATTTAGACTCTCAATGTGATGTATCATATTTGCATCAGGAATGTGGCTTTGGATACAGTATCTAATCATCATGCTTAAGCAGCAGAGATGGGGCCTGATTTTGTGCCTGTCAAGTCATTTAGTCATGCTAATGAGATGTTTAGGCATGAAATTAATAAAACTGCAAACTCTAAAAACAGCTGTTGGGCAGAAACGGAATCTAGACAACCACAAAGTACCGGTACTTTGTTTTTCAGTTTCTCTGGAACAAATTGTGTCTTGAATTTAATTGTTGTATAGGTTTATTTCTACAGTAATATCTCTCCATTAAAAAAAAAAAAATGAATAAAACTGCCTTGATCATAATGCAGGAACTTGTTAGAAAAAGAGTATGTGATGGCCCCTTTGGCAGCCTCTCAGTCCAAAGGAGTTGTGGCTTTCAGCAGCGATAAGCCAACATAAAGCTGGAGCTCATGCATGAAAATCTCAGGCTCAGCAGAGTCATTCATGAGGTGCCACTTCAACCCTGCAGATGGAGAGGAACACAGGGATCAGTGAGGGGGTTACATTGACACTCACATGCAAGACCTCATGACCCCAATGTTCTTGTCTTCACACGTACCAAAAACTATAGGAGCTGACTGTTTGCACAGCTTTTGTGTACAGGAGACAGCTATTGGCAGAACAAAAGCATTGGCATGAAAATGTCAGAGAATCTCATTTGAGATACCACATTCATGTTAATTTCCAGAGATTAAATGAACAGTTTAAATGTTTCAATTTATTTTCCATGCTAGGTGTTTGATGAGCACCATGATACCAATTTTTATATCTGTCTGTTAAATATAGAGCTTAAGCCATTAGCCAGTTAGCCTAGCTTGGTTTAGCCGAGAAGGGAAACAGGGAAACATCTAATCTAGCTTTGTCTGAGACCAACTAAACCTATCAGAAGGTATTAGGGGTATTGTTACTGCATGTATATCTTCTAAAGATAAAACATACATAATACTGTGTAAGTTATTACTTCAACTTTGAATGTGCTAATAGGAGGATTTTTTTCTTCTTCCAAGCTAAGCTAAAAGCATAGCTGTGTACAGTCTTTGTGTGAGACTGCTTACTAATGCTAGCTGCTAGCCATATATAGCTCCATATTTAGCTTAATAAATTACATATGATATGATTGAGTGGTATCAATCTACTCAACAAAAAACACAAGACTTCTGAAAATGTCAAAAATGATTTCTGCACATGTAGCCTACATGTAGCCTACAACTCAGTCTATAAACTATTACAAAAAATCCTGACAACAGTGAGGTTTAAGATTAGGTGTCATATTGCAGCTGTAGCAGAAAAAAATCACAAAGAGGTTTTTTTAAGTATTAATGGAAAGTTTAAGACTAATTTAAGATGTTTAAGTAACCCACAGTGACATAGATTGCATCAAAGTAAAAAAAAAAAAAAGACTGCAGCTTACTGTATCCAAGCCTCTCTATTATATATGCTTCCTACTTTCATAGTTCACTGAGCACTTTAATGGCGTATGAATGTGTATGAATGGGATAAGTTACTGTACATCTGATGATCTTACTACATAGCGAACACTACCATCAGTGTGTGAATGGGTAGGTGTGACCTGCAGTGTAAAAGCGCTTTGAGTAGTCAGAAGACTAGAAAAGCGCTATATAAACTCAAATCCATTTACCATTTAATCCACAGCATCCTGATTATAGACCCCGTGTTTGAGTGACGAGTCATACAAGAAGAAAACACAAGAGACTACTGGTGAGATTTTGTTGTGATGCCAGCAAACGTGAGGTTAAAAAAGCCACATATCCAACTTCTTTGTGGATGATTTATTTACAGTTCATTTGTGAAATCATATTACCGTATTTCATTGAACCAAACCAGTTTCAAGGTATGTTCAAGTCAATTATAGGCTTAGTAACAGAAGATTAAGGCAACACTGCAGAGCATTTCTTGCCAGGTGGCACTGTGCATCACTCTTCATTGTTCCCTGCAAACTGAGACACAACAAAAGTATTACATTGGTACATGTAGCTAAACTGCCCAGGTAGTATAGTCAAAGCAAATCTCAACCTATTATTTTATCATTGGTTATTATGTGATAAGTTGCCTTACCGACTGTTGTAATAAACAAAAGAAAATAAGTCAGTAAAAAAAGGTTACCTTTTATGGTAAAGACCATTATAACTGCCTGCATAACAGAAGACTCCTAACAAGGTCCACATAATCATGTCACTCAGTACAGGCAGAGATCTAGATGAATGATAACGATGTTTATTCATGAAACTTCACCTTGTTTTTGTTTCAAACAGACAATGTCATCTCAGAAGGTTACTTTCAGGTCAACAATTGGAGCATAAAATGTACAAAGCTACAACCAACAGTTAAATATACCCTTAATTGTACAGGCAAACTTCAGAACAGGAATTAAATCAAACTAGTGATGTAATTTTAAAGAATCATTCATTGAACAAAAAACAATGTTTGAAAAACGTATACTACTACTTAATGCTAAATCTAAAATGTTTTACGTATAGTATGGTGTATAATTTGTTTTAATATTAAGGATTTTTTTTCAAGGTTTATTTTTTGGCTTTATTTTAGAGACAGGACAGTGGATAGAGTTAGAAATCAGGGAGAGTGAGAGACAGTGGGGAATGACATGCGGAAAAGGAGCCACAGGTCAGATTTGAACCTGGGCCGCCCTCTTGGAGGACTACAGCCTCTGCAAAAGGGGCGCACACACTGACCACTAGGCTACCAGCAACCCCAATATTAGTGTGTAGTAAAATCAATTTAAATATCTGTGCTGTGAGTGATGGATCTTGCTTGTAGATACAAAAGCTCCGGCAAACAACCACCGAATACATAGTAATATATAATGTAATTATTTGACTGAAATGTTTAAAAAGTTAATAAAAACAAGCTTAAGATTTTTGGAAAACTTTTTACTGCGAGTGGAACTGCAAGTACTCTGTTGGAAGTCATGACGGCCTGATGGTCTAGAATCCTTTGCTTTTTTAAGAAGGTTTCTGAATGTAGCTGGCGTATAGTTTACTTGAAATGTCCCGTCTTCACTCAAAATATTCTTTCCAAATTATTTACAAGACCTAAATCTCTCTCTTTCATTACACTGTAAAACTGTTAGTCATTCTTACAGTGTTGTGTCAAAGCCTGAAATACACAAAGGACTTTAACGCTGTCTGACCGCAGCAAAGATAATATTAGGCAGGCTGTTTTGATTTAAATATTTCCTGCCTGAAGTCATATCACTGCCCCTAGCAGAGTGAGAAACGGCGAGAGTTAATGTTCATCTTTGTAACACCAATGAGTCTCAGTGGGGCGGAGAGGCCGAGCCCTGGGGTGACCGGACATTCGTACAGCAGATCAGACAGCTCGTCGCGCTCCTCAAGGCCAAAGGTAGCATCATTGAGCATCCGGCGATGCAGGTGGCATGTCTGCTCTATCTTCAGCTTGTTGATTTCGTTCCGGAGCCGCATGAGCTGCCTCGCCAGCTGCTGGTCCTGCAGACGCATGTCTGTCTGATTGAGGGAGGCAAAAGAGAGTAGAGCTGAAACTATAGCTGCTGATTAACTGATACGTAAGTTAATCAACTCAAATGTTCACAGTGATGAAGTTTAAAGTGGTTTTTGTTTTTTTGTTCTTTTAACTGTGGTCATTTTTATTTAATCTAGATATTGTTAGATTATATGTATTATATGTATTGCTCCCTGTACATTGGTCTGTCAGGTCGTTTGTCTGTTTGTATCTATTAATTTCTCTGCTTGTCACGGCAGCTGGCTGATCATCAATAAGTCTGGTTCTCCTCGAGGTTTCTTCCTGTCAAAAGGACGCTACTTGCTCATTGAAGAAGAAGACCCTCCGGTGCCTACCACAAGTCCCTACAGACTGAGCTACTGCCCCCCCATGATGGATGGATTGATGTTTGGTCTCTGTACATAAAATGACAAAGAGATCTATTCCTGCTCTTTATGTCAAGCGTAATGAGAAAACTCTTGTTGTGATTTTGCACAAAGAAATCAATACAAATGGTTTGATCTATGTGGTGTTACTGTAGTTAATGAGTTTTTCAGATTGTTGATAGTTTATTAGATTGTTAAAGGTAGATTTCTTTGTGTGTAACAGAGCCGTTCTAATCCTGATTCCAGTCTTTATGTTAAGATGCCCAATTTTAGGATGTGGCTCCATATTTACCATCTTCTCATTTAACCCACAGCAGAAAAGCTAATAAACCCATTTCACCAAATGTTGTACTATTAATTAAACCAATCTCCATCATTTGAATGATTCCAACAACAATTCATAATTCAAATCCTCTGGGTTACCTGGAGATCTGTGTATTCAGTTATTGTATAAGCAAATTAAAAAAGTGTTTATGTGCACATATCAGTGCAAGGATCATAATCATCTCTCTTGTCCTCTGTTCTTGTGCAATAATATTTGTCCCCACAAACACACTGTGTGAGTGTGATTCTGCATGTGACAGCACCTCTTTGCGTGCTCAGTTGTAGCCTATGAACTGTGGGTGAATGTCCAAGGCAATTGGACTGGAGTAGAAATGATTACACTTGCAGAAAGTGAACATCTGATGCAATTGCCCAATCAAAATCAATCTCACTCACCAATGTGAAAGGGATTCTTCCGGCCAGTAATTACACGTTGTGTTCATTGTTAAATTCTTAATAGCTTAGTAGGAGAAACGTTTTGTCTTTTCTGGCCTTTGATTGTTAAATTGAACAGCTCTTTAAGTTACAAAGTGTGTATTTGAATCTCTAGTAGCCAGTTTACAGTGTTGCATTTATTTGAGCTAAGTGCCTATAGAGAATTTCTGAATTAGGACGAGACATCTGCTGAAATTTTAAGGGAAAATATAAAACTTTTTAGAGATGCTTAACTTTTTGCAAACTGCTAGCAGAAATAGATGACAACTTAAAACATTGTCTCACCAGTTCTCTCCTCAGCCAACTGAGAGCTTCATCGATGTTTCCAAATCCCTTCAGGACACCTGATGGCAACTTGCACTGAATCCCATCAGAGTTCACTACAGCCTCTTTGGGAGTGGCCACTTCCTTTTCAAGTTCAACTACGCTCAGGCCTTTTCCATTTTCTGAGTCTCTGCCTTCTGCCTCAAGCCGGGCCTTCCACTCTAGGTAAGAAGGTCTCCTGGTCTCCAGTCTTAACTTCTCAGTCAAGGCTTTCAGGCTCATGAGATGGTCATCTGCAGGCAAATCCACATCTTCCTCACATTCTGGTTCCTCCAGGACACAAGCCCTGTCCAGTGTTATCTGAGGAGCTTTGGAGGTGTCCATTTAATCCGCTCAGCACTCAAAGATTCCTGAGAAATGTGTCAAAATAAAAATAGATAACTGTTCTTAGTTGTTGGCCTCATTTGTTGTTTGATATGTATTAGGGTTTTTTGTCAGGGAAGTTGATCTTCAAAGGATTAAAACGGGTCCACTGATGTTTTGGAGGCAGAGTTTCTTAAGAACTGCAGAGGAGAGAAGAAGGAAAGTATGATGCATTCAGTGACCACTGGCAACCATTTCCTAAATGACAAGAGATAAAGGTTATGTGACATCTGACAGCAAGGCTACGCGTCTACTTTGGCACGACGGTCTCAGCTATATGAAAGGTCAGATTATAAATCAGAAATACTGAATGAATGTTGAGTTTGTGGACACAAGTTCATTCTGTAAACTGATTAAGATTTGCAATGTGGTTTCTCTCATATCAAATAATGAAGTATCAGCACACTGAGGAAACACACCACCAGGATTTTAATAGCAGTAACAAATTGTTACCATAGCAACAATGACAGGGACTGTCAATGAATCAGAATTTTCCCACCTCATGTCCTCAGGGCTTATTGCTTTTACTGGCAGTGTTAAATTATTGGCTGATGGGTTTGCTCTTTCACAGCAAGACACAGAATGGGACAAAAACATGTTTGATTTTTTTTTTCTTAAATCCTGAACACACCTGGTAACACATTTTTGAGCAAACACACAACCCGAGAATGTTCGAAGTCTCTGCTTTGAGATGAACGCTAACATACTCACAATCAACACAACTACGGGCACCATCTTACTTTAGTGTGCTAGCTAACTAACAGTTGCTACAGCAACCCTTGTTTTTATAGCTAAACACATACAGCATGTAACATAACATGTTTTAGAAATGCTTCATTGGATCCAACACAGTTTGAGCATACCTAACTACTAGGCCTACTCATAAGACATACACATTTTCCATTAAAACATACAATTCAAGAATGTGACTGGAGTCTCTGTCTGGAGCTGAATGCTTTCAAGAATGAACACAACCACAGCTAAAGTAATAGTTTGGTGTTCTAGCTAACTTAGATTTGACGATAAGCAAATGATGATAGTTTTTCTCTTTTACAGACACTCTTGTATAGCTTGATAAAAACATACAGTATGTCACAAATAACATTTTCCAAACCATACTTTAATAGATCATATTCATAATAAGTACAATGAGACATACACATTTTTAACCTACAAACATCATTTAGAAATGTGCAACACGTTTCTGCTTGGAGCTGAATGATAACTTCAGAATGAAAACAAACTCAGAATGAACACGAGGCTCATTATCTTAATTGAGTATGCTAGCTAACTAACATTTGCTAAAAGGTCTGGTTGAGTGATGTTTTCTCTTACAGTACACCCAACATTCACTAAGTAAAGATTAAACACATTTCTAAAAGGAAAACTGAATCAGATCCTGCCTATTATTGACATGATAAAATGTTCCTCATTAGATTTGTACACATTTCTTATCTTACACAAACAACAAGAAGAATGTTGCTAACTGCTTCAAGCTCAATGCTAACATCTGAATGCTAACCTACTCAAACTGAACTCAACAATTCAGGAACTTAATTTAGTGTAGCATACTTTAATTTTACAAAAACACCAAAGATAAAGAAGCTAAAGGTCATTCTAATAGAAGTGTCATTAAGCAGGTTCTAGTTCATAAACCAAAGTGATTTCATGTAATTTGGACTTGGTGTTTTTAGGAAAATGTTAAGGTATCCATCCAATAGACTGCCGCAGGAATGACGTAATTTTGTAGGCCAACCCGGAAGTAGCATCGCCATGGGTTCCTACGAGAATTCGCCTATGGGATTTTTGCATTGGATTTTGGATGATTGCAGAAAATAAGCTCTGTGGCTAACACAGGTTTCTGATGCGTAGGCGTTTTGTTCAGCAGGATAATCTTTACTAATGAACACCACTTTTATGAAGTTTGAAGCGTTAATGCAGCCGAGAGAAGTAAAAAGCTAATGTTATGCTACAAGCGAACTACACCACGGTCGGTTGACTATGACGTCACTACCGTTATACTTCACCGATCTAATCAGCGGTTTTGACAAGCTAGTGAAACCGTAGCTTAATAAGTTGTTTATTAATCTAATATTTGCAAGAGCACTGAAAAACATGACTAGAGGCTGTAAGGCGGACTAGTGAGAGAGTTCCCGGCGTGATGACGTTAAATGTCCCCGACAACCACTGTAGCTGTAGTCTCATTTAGCCACTTGTTAGCAACCGCCGTTTTTAGTACGTGTAAAAACTTCAAAATTCACAAGTTGTGGTCTTATCTAACGTAGTTTGTCTCGTCTAACAAAACGCCCAACATCAGTTAGGAACCCATGGCGCTAAAATGCTAACTCACTTCTGGGTTTTAGGACTCATTCCTGCGGCAGTCTATAGTTTTAAAGTTTTTTATGTCTGGACTAAATAAAGAAACCTATTTATTATCCTACTGCAAATTCAAACACAATTTGAGTTACATAACAATAAATAGCATCCTAATCTTTATCTTTTTTAATCCAACCACTTAATAAAGACTTTACCAAGTCACCATGTACATCTCTTAAATGATGTAGCACACACTCATACCAGGAGCAGCAAAAGAAGGCTCTTCCAGCGTCCTCTTACAAAGTCTTCCTGCAGTAAGTGGTTAGTGCTCATTTATTCCATAATGGGCACAGCAGGCCGGCAGAGAAGTCATTGCCCTTGTATCTAATGATAGGTTTGGCTGTTCTGCAAGGTACAAAAAGACCTCCGCTCAGACTGTGCACACTAGCTGAATTAGGAAAGCAGGGGAATGGATCCTCTACTTATTCTTAAAAAGAATCAGTGTATCTCTGGGGACCACATCGTTACAGAAGACCGATACAGGAGGAGAAAAAATCCATGCCACATGCATTTTTAACGAGTTTGTAAAGACCCTGTACGTACAGTAAAGAAGTGATTTAAATTGTGTATAGAAACTGTAGCACCAAGAGGTGTAGAGGAACTTTTAGGGGAAATGCCCTAAAATTTAAAAAAAAGGTGTAAAAAATCACGACATCGAAAACCCCAAACCAGCCTCTTGTTGGCTGCTTTATCATTAAAGAGGCATTTCTGGTGAACCCTGCCATTTTTTCAGATAGATCCGCAGGAAATCTTTCTCTTAAAGATACAAGTTTTGCATCATGGATATCATTTTCTAAAGTAAATAAAAACACTAAGAAATATTTTGTTGGAAAAACAAAAATGTATACTGATCATCTGAATTGTCAAACTTGTATAAACCACTGAGCATCTCAACAGAACATTCCTCTGGTTTCCAGGCAGGAGACTTGAGTTTCAGTGCTGCCACACCGACAGATTTGATTTTGTGGTGTTGGACTATGAGATGCCAAAACCTGGTCTGACTTATGAAGTCTGGCTCTCCTCTGGAACATAAAGTCATGTCTGCATAACAAACATAACTTCAGGGAAACTAATCAGGCTTGAGTGTGTATCTCTTCAATCTATAACATAACACAACTCTGAGTCATTTCCATTTAAAGATGGCACATGTTAAACCAGTGGGATAACTGTATGAAGATAAACAGAGTATTATGGGCAAGAATATAAATAATATATAAGTCATCAACAGGATCCTAAGTGTATTCAAGGGTTAGGAGGCCTGACACAAACGCTATTCATACAGGCAAATGTCCAACTATCCTTGTAGATTGGACTCCCATGTTATGGCAACAAAAACCTAATGAAACAGCTGTTGGTTCAATACATTCTTCAGCCTAACCACAGGCTCAGTATGAAGTATGAACAGGTTTTGTGTTCCTGGATGTGTATTTTCAGAAAGAGGAACACATTATATAAAGAGCCTATTTAGAGGGGCTTAGATAAACCAACAACACCTTGTCTGTCATAAAGATTGACATTCACATGCATTTAATGAATAATTTGTAAATACAAGCTGAAATATATTTTTGAATGTGTGTGCATGTAGGATGAGTTAACTTATAGCAGACATTACAATAGCATATTTGAACAAAGAAAACTTTAAACAAGTAGCACAAAATTATGATTCTGTAATAAATGCAGTTACGATCAGTCTTTCCTACAAATATCTGGTTTAATAAATCACTTGATCTTATTCTAACCTAAGCCAAGCCTAAATTCAAATATATCAGAGTTGTGTTCAAGTTATCTTAATTCATAGTTTCTAATTATTTGCTCAAGCAGCTAACTTAGTTGTCTTTCTCCTTGGTCTCTTCATACAACAGGAGCATCATTTCTGCACAAGAATAAACATAAAGGGCAGAGTTGATGTCACGCGCGGTGATTGATGTCTCCAGCACGTGAGTAGACATTAACTTCCTCTTGCTCATCTGCTATCGTGTTAACTTACATCATTTCAAACTGCGTGTGGCTCATTTACCTTGTAAGACTTTTCTGCAGCAGTCCAACTTGTAGTCAACCACCCTGAATCCAAGCAGCAGCATCAGTGAACACCATCACGAGCCCGCTACCTCTCCCTCTTCTTAAATCGTCCCCAAACAGCTCCACGGTCCACTTGTTTTTGAGCAGGAAGCTACCGGAGGAGGGGCGGGGAGTCTGCGTCAGGTTGTGGTTGCTTAGAGACGCCCCAGGAATCTCTATCTTCCCGCCGCATGAATAATAATGCAAGTGCGCCACAGATAACAAAGCTTCACTCCTGCTATAATTTATTTCATCCAACAAAAACAACACAAAACATTAAGTCTGTAAGAACAAAAGGTGGAAAAAATGTCAAACACAAGCAGCCTGCTGACTAATTTAGCATAACGTTTACAAGTGTCACACATTTCGTCTGTCAATAAAGTTACAATAATATACCAGAATAAATACAGAGCTCTTCAAACATTTAAATCTGAAAAAGTACGAGTTTTTTTCTGACCAATGCATTATCATTAGCCTAGTAGGAGTTTCATTTAATGCAACTTTTATAATGTGATGGAAGTCTATAACGACTCAACATGTATGCTCAACATAAACAAGGGCTGAAATTAGTTTACTCCTTTTGCAGCCCCTAGTGGTTTGTTTTAGTACTGATTGTCTTAGCCGTCAACATTTTTGTATGGCTACCTTTAAAACAATTACTTTCTACGAGTTTTACTTACTATGCATATTTTCTTTACTGGGCATTCAACACGTGTTTATGATGTAAATCCAATTTTTATACGGAACATTAAAACAGTACCAGCTCAATTCAGGTATTACTTTTTTATATAGGCTATACTTATATACAGAAACAAGTTATTTTTTTATAAACAAAAGCTGCTTGGACTTGGTTTGGTAAAAGCAACAAAACAGTACTCTAAAAACAAATACAGGTCCTGCATTTAAATATTACTTTAGAAAAAAGAATAAACAACTATAAGCATTAAATAATATTCAAAGTACCAAAGTAAAAATTCTCACTATAACGAGTGACCAATTTCACATTAAGGTATTTAACTGGACTAAAGTTATTATTTGGTGTGTTTAACACTTACACATCTGATGCTGTAAAGGTTTTTCAAAAAGTAATGGGCAAAAAAGGTACAATATGTCCATTTGAAATCTAGTGGGGTTTTATAAAGAACCATAAAACAACAGTACTCATGATAAGTGAAATTGTACTCTCTCCATGTCAAGTGTCAGACATCCAGCAAGCAGTTTAAACACATTGTGACTGTGGCATTGTTTTGTGATTCATTGAATTATAGAATCTGAAACTAACCAACAATAACAGAAATGTCATGCTAGTCTTGCTACTAAATATGACACAGTAGTTACTTGTGAATCTCAGAGAAATGTGATTGAGAATGTGATGAAACCCGTTTAAATGTGGCCTTGCCGCTTAGAGTTTGGTTTGTTGCTTGTTGTTGTGTTAAGGCTCTGCTATCCTTCCTTTGGTCTGATAAACAACAAGTCATCATTTACCACAATAACTGTAATACCACCTGAGGAATGTCCTGCAATTTGTCACTAGTAAAAGCCACAGTCTCAGGTAATACTCCACCTAGCATCAAACTATAAACTATCACATACTTAGTGCTGTATAAGATTTAGGGCTGATATTTCAGACTTTTTTGTAGAAACATTTTATTGCATCTGTTTCCTTCTGTTTATAATGTTGACGTTTTCCTCATGCTGTCTTCACTTTGTTACTGACTGATTGATGCGATGGCCTGCTATGAGACTGACGACATCAAATGTAATTCACTTATTTTATAAAGTCAGTTCCTCTAAGTCGTCTTCATTAAAGGAGGTGATGGCACGTATTGCAGGTCTGCTCTCTGCAACATGTATTGTGTTCAGAGAGGATGTTGGAGGCGTGGGTGACCCTGAGCTGAAGCTGAAAAGTCCTTCCCTTCTTGAACGTACCCCATTGGTTGCAGGAGGACTGCTGAGGACCTCCATTTTATTCGGGGGGCTCACACTGTCACCTACAGGTGTTGCCAGGGCACCAAACAGCTGTTGCATCAGACTAGACTTTCTATCCCTACCGACACCTTTTTCAGTCTCCTTCTCAGTCTCCACCCCTCTTAGACTGAAAACACCTATTGCTTCCAAAGCAGAGTCTCTTTCTTCTGCAGGAGGAGGTGGAGGGAAACCTGAGGAACCTCTTGAAGCTGAATTTCCAAAAGAAGGTGCGTAGCTTCCGAATGCTAAGTCATCGCCGGAGTTTTGGAGTCGTAGCGCTCTCCTCCCAATTCCTGTTGTAACAACTCCACCCTCTATGCCTGATCTTCTCCTTCCTCCTTCCCTGCTTCCAGCACGTTCATCAGGTTCTGTAAGTTGGAAAATGGATGAGTTACTGCTCCTCTTTTCAGGAGGATGAGGAGAGGAATGTTCACTGGTACCCCTATTGGACTCAAAGTTTGAGAACATTTCGTCCTGGGCTCCTTTTATGGAACGGTCTATTTCATTCATCTTAGCCAGCAGCAGTTCTTTTTTGCGACGCATTTCTTCTTCCGCTTGCTGACTGGCCAGAGCCTCGTGGTTCCATCTGTCCACCTTTTCCTGGACATGGCCGTGCTTCCTTATACTGTCTTGCTTCTCGTTAACCAGGAAATTCCCTTTTCGGTCTTCCTCCTCTTTTTCGTTTTCCCACCCTTTTGTTAGTCTCTCCGACTTCTCCTCAGGCCCATTTAACTCCTGGTTGAGTTGCTGTTTCTCCTTTTTCTTCTTCACCAACTCCTTCTCCTTGTCTCTGTCTTTTTCTATGTCTCTCGTCTTCTGCTGTTCACCACTTTGATGATCTTCTGTTTCCGCCTGTCTGTCCACACTGCCAAGCTCCTGCTGACATAAATTGATTTAGAGGAAGAGGCATAAGAGCAAGTAACAGACTAAAACAGTGGCAGACGATGAAGTGTGGACATTTGGGCTAAGGGGAATTACCGTATTTTAAACCTGAGCTGTATTTTTACATATTTTTAACGTTTGAATGACTTAACTGATACAAACTGTTCTGAGTCCTTTCAGAGGCAGCAGCAAAACAGGCTATAATTTATACAATGCAATCCTTGGAGGATTCTGATCCAAGCATGTGCACTGAAAAGCGTTTTTGTTGTTGTTGTGTGTGCAACTGATAGGCTGATATTGATATTCTAATACATAAACAAGACAAAGGGGGATGCTGCAGAGGAAAACCTGTTTTTTTTTTGTTGTAAAAAAAAGACTAAGATCATATTTTTATACCGGAGACAGCCATTACATTGCTCTCTTCAAAGCCACCAGACTCCATTAACAAAGACAACACTTTAACCTCACAGAACACAAACGTTACCTACCACTGCTTCGAGGGTTTAGGTTGTGTTAGTGTTGAGTTATTGTGTATTCAAAGTTATTGTGTTAGATCCCATGTAAAACACCAACGTCATACAATAACTTAAAAAAAACGAATCAAGGCAACAGTAAACCAGCAAGTTTCCTGTTTGCCCTTTAAAAAGATTTTACCTTTACAAAAAAGTATATCTCTGCACCGAATCCCTTCTGTATTGTTGCCAGACAATTAGAATAACAACCAGAGCCTGTTAGTGGCTTAAAGATCCAATGCAGCTATTACAGCCTGTTGAAAACAATGCTGCTGGAAGCTTACTATGGATACATTTAAAAGCTCTTCTTTTTTTTTTTTTGTCTTTTAAACTCCAAAATATGTGACTAAAAGGCACAGATTTAAAAAAAATACAAGAATTCCTCTTTAAGTGAGGTAGGGTCACTTTACCTTCACTGATATGTAGTCATCAGGTGCTTGTTCGCTGCACTCGTTGGCATCAGTGAAGGCAGGGGGAGGTGTGGGGAAATCCAGACTGGACAACCTGTCTTTAGCCTGCACTGCCTTGCTGCTGTTCCTGCTGGGTGCTTTGAAACAAAAGCAGATTAATTAGGCTACTCCTAATCCAAACTACCCTTTGATCGATGACTGATAGAAAAAATAAATGAAGAGAAATCAAAACAAATCCATCACAAACAAAAAAAGTAAGGCTTTACCTTTCCGTTTTGAGTCATTCTCCATATCTTTCTTTAGGGAGGGTTTCACCATGCGGTTTGCATAGATGTTCTTAGTGTCTAGTTCTCTCTCCTTCTCCTGATTAATAGAAATACAAATCATAATTACAATGACATACCATGAGCAATCTGATGTCTTATGCTTGATCATAAAGAGTGTTATATTTTGATTATTTTTTTGTAGACAGACCTTAAGTTTATTGGTCAATCGCTCGAGCTCCTCTTGCAAAGTCCCGATGTCTTCCTGGGCACTGATGGTCTTCTTTCTCTCTGCAGCCAGCTGCCTCTGGAAACTACTGTTGCTCAGCTCCATGCTACGCTCCAGCTCCTTAAAACACACAGACCTACAATCAAAGTTTCCTGAAACATGTCTAAAAGGAAATCTAGTCTGAAGATTGAAAAATATTTATTTGTACAATTTGCACAAATTGGGTGAGAATAAGCGTGTTTTTAAATAAGTACTGACAGGTGGCTGTTTATCTAGCAATAGCATAACCTGACACCAACAACCTGCAGCCAAGTTGACAAATCTGTAAGCTACATCTCAAGCCAAGAAAACATAATGTGCAGCAATATTCAATTTAAGAACAAATTAAATCAGATCCGAGAGAAGCGCTTAATTCTCGACAAATCTAATACATGTGTAGATTAAATAACATTTGAAATAAGTGTACTTTTATCTTTCGTTCTGCCTCCTGGGCTCGAGTCTTCTCTTCTTCTAGCTTGCGGCTCAGCTCGTCTCTGGCTCCTAGCTCTCGCTGGTTGACCAGCTTCTTCAGTTTTGCAATGGTCGCCTGACTCCTTTGCAGCTGCTCCTCGCTGTCCTTTAACCGCCGCTCGACCACTCGCTCCCGCTCTTGGGTCCGCCTGAGCCGCTCTCGGAGTACGTGGGTCTCGTTGGAGTGGCGTGACAGCAGCTGGGAGATCTCACTTTCTGTGTCGTCATAGCGCTGCAGGGCTTTCTCTTGGCGCACCTGAAGCTGCAGCACGGAAAAGAATCATTTAAAAAATTGAGAATGCCGCAGGTGTTCATTATCAGAAATTAAAAGCATGTTATTGTAAAAGATTATGTGGATAATAATTCAACAAAGATGCACATGTTTATGTCCTTTTTTTACTAAAAAGAATATCAGTATCGACCACTAAAATCTGTTATTGTTAAGAGAAGACTATCCTTTTCCTGGCCTCATGTATCCATCCCAAGCTTAACTTCAGGATCAGCTCTACCTGTCTGAGAGTTCGATTCTCCTTCTGCAGCTCATCAGTGCGCTGTTGAAGCTCAGCTAGCGAGTTACGCAAGTCGTTGATCTTTAAAAGGCGGGCTGAAAGCATCCTCTTGGTCACCAGGTCCAGGTCTTTAGGTGGTGTAGACTCCTTGCTTTGTGAACGCACTCCCCTGCGATGCTGCTGGGTAAGAGGCTGACCACCTAGGCGCAGTGGGCGAGAGAGACCCCGGCGACCCACACCGCCTGCTAGGCATAGAGACACACAAGATGTACAGATAATATAAATGCACTGACAAACGTTTAACAGGTCAATACTGCAACATGTGGTTCAGTTTGCTGAAAATCAAACCTTACTCATGACATAATAAGCTTGTTGTTAAGAACTTTGCTAATATTAAAATAAAACTTCAGTAGGTACATTTTTCTGCTTTTAAAAACAGATTTGTGAATCTGTTTGTACATCTGCAAAACCAGCTTGTTACAAACTGCCTAACACTGCCATCATCTGGACAGTAAAGCACATTTGATCAGGAGGTTTCTCTTATTCATCAGTCCACAATAGATTGTTTTCCTGCTCTACATACCTGTCTTGTAGAGGTGGCTGCCAGTAATCCTCTTTGCCCTCACACCTCTTTGATGCGCAGGGGATGGAGTCCGGGACCGGGAGTACGATGAGAGTGAGCCATCTGAACGAGACTCATTCTCATAGTCCTGGGAGTAAAATGACCGACTACTTCTTTGTCCTTCTCTGTCTGACATCTCATCCCGATCCGGATCTGAACGCCAGGTTCTGGTTTTTGATCTACTCTCCACACTGTCATGCTTTTCTTCCTTGTCCTGGTGATTCTCTCCCGAGTTGTTTTTGTGTTTTTGGGAGGATGATTCTGGGGAATATTTCTTCGTACTCAGGATTGACTGGCGACTTTGATTGACATTTCTGTTGTCTTCATATGAGTCTGTTTTGTTTTCTGATTCCATTTTGTTACCTGGATTAGGAATTCTATGATGGATTTTCAAAAAAAAATTAAGAAAAGAAACATAATGAGACTTTGAATCACATAAAGTTTATCTTAGAGTTGCAAGTTAAATATAACAAAGGCGTAGTTGTACAGGAAATACAAGATAGCAATTCTTATAACAACTCAAAAACAGTGAGCAAAGGCAAGGACGAGTGGTTTCTCTCACGTTATGCGTTTTGTGTGTCTTGGTCACTTAGCAACAACACACTTGAGGTGGAATTTTCCATGGAGCTAAATGATATCACCAATCTGCACCACTGCTGCTAAACAGTAACCTGTACTTGTGACTTAATAAACTGACAGATTATCATCCTCACTGCAAAAAGATATGCACACACAGATCTTAACAGAATAAAGAAAAAGAAAAAAACTATGTTTCTGCTCTGCTGGTTGTAGAATCAATGTCATTAAAACATTTATTGTCAATGTCCTAAGAATGATACTAAATAATAATAATACATATTTTAACACATTTCCTCAACAGGTTTTCAATATGGACAAGAGCCCACTGTACATATTTGAACAATGTTAGAACCTTGATTTGTTTAAAGTACAGTTTGAAGAAAAAACTGAAGAGTGACTACACTTGTTAATGTTAGTGTTAGTGGCATGCAAATGTCATGTAGTCATCTGGTCCTTTAATCCGCCCTGACAATAGCACTTGATGAACATGTTTCTGTGGCAACACCAGTATACACAGCCGCATCACAATTAATTCAGCAAGCCTGATAAGAAGCGATCTGAATACAAAGCGTGTCTGTAGTTGAAAAGGTTTGGGAAATATCGGTTCATTACATGCAGACTGTAGACTTCCAGAGTGCAATTGGCTCTAATGCATAATCATGGCCAGAAATATACACTAGTAAACACAATCGTGAGACTGTTCTTTTATTCTCATTACTAGTCATTAGTAATAGTTTATTTGTATACCCATCTATTCTTATTTTATTTACACTCACATGCATGCTCTTCTTCTCACATGCATGCTCTTCTTCTTGTCTTTTACTGCTGCAACACTTGGATTTCCCCACTGGGGATCAATAAAGGATTATCTTATATTTAATAAATTCCTTTTAACGTTACATTATAACTTACATGAATAAAATACATACTAGAGAAAATAGGCCTTGTTCATATTATCTTTTCACTCACCACATTGGTTTCATCATATCCACATGATCTCTGCTATCGTGCTAGTGTCGTCTGTTTCTGGAGGCTCCAGTAAACCTTATTATTGTCCCAGATACTCAACGCAGTCAGGTCGCAAGATCTATAAGTGAAGAAAACACAAACAGATGCGTTTTTATCAAGGCCTATATTACAGCGGTAGGTAGAACTGCTCTATGTGACACAAACAGGTTGGATTACAATGAACCGTCTGTTGTTGACAGATGCATTGTTTAGAGACAACCAGCCAAGTAAAAACAGCTAAATGTAGATCGTGTCTGAAGACAACCACACATAATAGTGTGGTTTGTCTCAACCACACACATAATCATTTTTCGCCAACAATAGAGCAGAGGAAAAAGTGGGTGACGTCCCAAAGTGCATAACAGCGTACTTACATAAGCATATGTTAGCCTTCAAGAGGCGTACAGCTAATGGTGATGGAAGGGCTGACTTATAGATGACAGTTTATTATGCTAGCATAGCAACAAACATCCCAGAATCAACAGGTGGGGCTGTGTGTCAACGTAACCCCTCGTGGTCTGTTGGCACTAACCTGTCCGTTTCCTGCGTTCACTCTCGTCTTGCTACGTTGTCTTATAGACCCTACATTTTGTAGAAATAGCAGCTTGTTGTTTAGACTTAGTCGGCTACTGTTAACCTAAGCTACTAGCAAACAAGCTAGCATGAACTTAAGCTAAGTATGCTATCGTTTGATATGCAACGACATGGTCCTACGTCCATTTTGGGGAACAGAAGCAACTTTTAACATTTAAATTGCGTTATCTTGTCGTTATCCACCGTACAAAAAAGCAACGCAGAGCAGTTAAGGGCGTCCAGATTGTATTTTGTCCACGCCTTGAGGTTTTCTAAAACTACACCGCTGACGCTGTACCATGGCAACCACATCTCGTTCTCTCTCTGCAATTCCACTCCACCACCAGAGGGGCGCTGTAGTGCCTGTTGTGTTTTACACAGTTTATGATAAAAAGACTTTTCAAAAATGTTACATGATGTTTAATAAGAAACAAACAATATGACTTACAAGTAATTTCTGGCCATAAGGCATAGCCTATTCTTTTCAATGCTGAGCAATTCATATTGAAAATGTCAGGTTGTTTTTAAGCCCATACATACAAGAATTGACAATAATTTTAGCTCAGTACTACATGATGAGCAAATTTCACAACTTAAACCTCTAATTAGGCAATTTTTTGGTGATATAGCACAAATATCTGCATTTTCATCTTCATGTGGAGCTATAAGATAAATGTATCAGGAAAGCATGGACTACTTTATACATTTGATTGCAACTGAAACATTCACCAAATAAGAATGATAACATATGCTGCTAAGTGACAATAAACTATCTATTTATATTGAATAATAATATGTATTATACTAATACATATAATTATATTAATTATATGTTTTAATTATATTTTGCAGCTACCTGACCTGAAAATGTTTGGGGAGGTTACCTGCTTCAAGCTACCGAACGTAACCACAGTCATGAAGACGTGTTTGTTTTTCAAAATAAACAGGTATCGTTTTCAAATAACTTTGCCGGGCTTGTTAAGAAATGTGGAAGAAAAAAATTCTCGAAAGCACCAGCAGACATCGTAGCCTACTTAAGCTTCTATATTTATTTCGACCTAAGATTTTGTCCGTGCTCTAAATTTCAGTTTTAGGCGCTCCAAAATGTGTTGTTATTTTGAAAATAACAAGCGGAAGCTCAGTGATTACATGATGTCTGGTGCTTCTGTGCAGTGGGAATTTGTTGAGCGCGACAGTCAGCAGTAGAGACGCACGCTGTTTTATTATTATGGCTTAGTTTAAATACTGGAGACGTGTGTCTTCACTCATTTAATATTACAGACCGGAGTTTGAAGTCTGGACTTGATTTCGAGGAAAAACGAGACTCTCTGTGACTGAACAATTTGTTTATCGAGTGTCAGTCTGACAGTAAATTTGGGATTAAAATGGTCATCAAGGTTTACATCGCCTCCTCCACTGCCTCGGTCGCGGTGAGTTTTTCCAAATGTGTTTTGACAGGGTAGCCTCTTATGATGTATGCATATTGGATACATGTTTTTTTTAAACTTAATGCTCGTAAAAAGACCGAATAGTGTTTATTCTTATTATGTAACTGGACTGTGAGTGATCCTGTTGGACTGTTCTCAGGCAGTGAAAGTAATCAGCATCACTCAGACATGCTGGCAGGATAGTTACTCATTGACTGAGATGCTCATTTTTGATTTGAAGGGTTGACTTATTTATTTCGGCAAAACGTCAGAAAATCTTTTTCAAAGATGCATTTTCAAAATAAGGATTGTATTTTATTTGATACCACATACCACCTGACCTGAAGCTCCTTATGGGTCTTCGTTGTTTAGAAGCTTAAACAATCACCTTCACCATCTTATATGGGTGGAAAAAAGTAGTAAAAAGTGTTGGGTGTGCAAACAAAGCCATGAGTGGTCCATTTACATCAGTTGCCCAAGGACCTGAGGAGATGGACAGAATAACAGTTTCTGTATGCTATTTTAAATGTGAAATCAGAATTGATAAAGAACCAGTATGAAAATGACAAGTTATCTTAGATCCTCCAATAGTGCACACATATCAGTAAAAGCAATGCTACTGTCACAAATAGAAGGGCCATTCCTTTAGCTCAAAGCTAAAATTCACTCTCTTACATGTATTGTGAGCTGCTTACAATACTTATTCATTTCTGTTTGAGTAATTGTAAGGTCTTTTATTGTATGTCTTGTGTACTCTGAATGAGTTAATGATGAATTTACATGTCAAATAACAAGAATGTTATTTTGTTACTGTTTCACATTTTTGTCAAAACTTCATTGATTCCAAGAAAAAATAGCAGACAAATGTATCTTCAATGAAAACACTACTTAGTTGCTTACCTACACTCCTACTGTTTCTCTTAACATATGCACACGCCTCTAAAAAGTCCCTGCTCATATGAGTATTATCACAAAATACTCCTACATGGATGCTAAAACTCTTAGGTAATGGGAAAATGAGTACTTTATTTATTTTATGATGCTCTCGAGGAGGGCTGCACAATCTTTTAGTGTTTACAAAGCAGTTATTTTTAACCCTATGACACATACGTTCAAAACTCGCACACTCACAAGGAGCACAGTCCTGCATGCTTGAATGGGCCGACCATTTGGGTCAGTTATGAGAGTGTGGAGCTCATGTGAATGTAATTCACTCTGAATCCATCCAATTGAGTTACAAGTGATTGAATAAATAAGAAAGGTGATGCTGGAGTCCTTAGAGTTGAAATGATGTGTGCAGCTCAGAAACACAGGAGCCTCAGGAATGTCCAAATGAAATATAGAGCAGGAATGAACTGTGAGCAGGAAAAGACAGAGTCAGGAGGAAAGTAATCATCTAAAACCTACACTGTCCCACAAAAATGAGCAGTTCACAGCCTAACAACAGCAGATTAGTGGGGCGGAAATCATCGGCACAGAATGAATGAAGTGCAAATTAGGTTAACCCCCCCCCCCCCCACACACACACACACACACACACACACACACACACACACACACACACCCATCCCATCAGTTATGTAGATTGAGATTGAACATTTTCTCACTTATTTCCAAACTTCTTATGCCCATGTAAGTATCATCTAGTTTAAAATATTGTTTACAATTGATTTATTTTGAAATATCTGATCTAATACGTGATTTCATGCTCAAAAGGCAGTAATCCCCTTCCTGACAAAGAATACAAAACAAGTTGGAATTAGATTGTAGTGGTTGTGCAGGAGTAGCATTTTCGTCTATTGTTGCTCCAACAAAAACAATTTGGCGTTATTGTTTTCTCAGGACATGTGCAATGCATTTAATCTATATCTCGAGCCCTGTCTTTCCACATGGTCTATCCCTGTCTGAGACTAAAGGATTAACCTCAAATTAATCCCTACATTTTGGAAAGTGCTCTAGAATAATACGTCATATACTGTAATGAGTGTTTGTATTGTCTCTAATCTGACATGCACACACACACAAAATCTGTAATCATCCATCCCCTGACACACACTCTGGCTCAACCATACTAGGGACACCTATTACATTATTTAGACTCTCACTGCCTGCCTGTCAGCTCAGAGGAAGGTCGTAGCCTTCAGAGTATGTTGGAGAGCAGCAATGGGACGGACACACACAGTGATCTTACAGTGATTCTAAATGGAGTTTACATTTTTGACCAGTCAGTATCCTTGAAATTCATTCACTTTCTTGTCCACAGTCCAGATAAAGCTCCTATACAGCCACACAAACAGAAAATCACTGTTAGAAAGACTTTTCCTGTGTCATTGGTGTGTGTGTTTGTCTATAACAGCCTGTCCCCAACAATCCCTTACTGTCTTTAAGGTGAAACAATAGCTCCATTGTGGCCTTCTGTTGCATCATGAAAATAATGAACACACATGTGATGTTTACACACAAGCTTGACATTTTTATCATTCCATTTAATGTGCATGTTTTTGATCTTCTCTATCAAAGGTAGAATTCGGAAAAAGTATTTTCTCGATACTGTTATGATTATATTCAACCAACATAAGAAAAAAATCTGCTTCTTATAAACATTTTGAACAGTACTTTTTTTTAAAGAGACAATGCAGGCTACAAGTGAATGAGTAAAATGTTACTTGACCTTTTAAATTGTGCAAATTATCCTTGATAACTTGTTCCTGTAGTATAGATGGGGACACTCAGTAGTTACAGGACTGTGTATCTTTGTTTACAACCTTCCCATCCGTGGGAGTTTTTCTGTGTTCTAAAATTATCCTCGGACGATTAGTTTTTCTCAGCATTTAAAGACACTGTCATGCACTTTCACTCACACACACACACACAGACAGAGTGTCCAAGAGCACATACGACAATACCATAGGGAGCTATTGCATCCATCCCATAAACCACAAGTAGGACCAGAAACACAAAACCTCATGATTCATTACTTTAAAACAGAGATGCACTGATTGTGAAAATCAGGCCTGATAACAATTTACTAAACAAAAAAAAAGCAATTTGGCGGTTTCCAATATGGATGATTTTTTCATTACTTCTTTGTAATTCTTCATATTTTTTTTCCGAAGCTTTGAGATTGTATGTATTTAAAATTAAAGTTAGTAGTCCAGTTGAAATGTCACTGGAACATGTGAACATGTCTTACAAACGGCATGTCCCTGATCTTCCTCAGAGTTTGTCCATCTCCCCAATAAATGATGGTGCAACACCGCAGTTACACATCTGCTACTGACACGTTGAATGCCACATTATTTGCCGATGGGCCGATATTTGTCAACGCGGCTGATAACGGGCAATGCTGATGTTGAATCAATACATCGGTGCATCCCTTCTTTTATTTATTAAAGGTAAAATCTAGAAAAACAATAGATTCATCCAAAGATTATTGTTGAAGTCTGAGATCTCATCAGCAACTGTATTGATGTGATTAAAGGTCATGGCAGTCTGCAGATAAAAGGACATCCGCCTTTAGATTTCAATAAGCTCCTCCACTAATCAATAATCCTTCTTAATGTTACAATTACCAAAGGAAGCACTACACAGAGAATACATACAGTACACTATACATGTGTGAGAGTGAAAGAGACGTCCTGCTCTGCTTCAGTGGGTATCAGTTTACAGTCTAATATTACATGAGAGTATTTAGGACCCTTATCGGCTAAGCACAGTATACAGACATGTCATAAGGCACAGTGTTTGGTCGCCCTTTGTTTTTACACATACATGCATCAAAACATTTCTCTCTTTTGCATATTTATTTTCCTCCTTAAAGGTAAAAAAGCACCAGCAGGCAGTCGTGGGTTTCCTGGAGGCCAATCGAATCAGTTTCCAGGAAGTTGACATCACAATGCTGGAGGAGCAGAGGCTGTGGATGTACCAACACATCCCAAAAGACAAGCGGCCGGAGAAAGGCAACCCACTGCCTCCACGGATCTTCAATGAGGATCACTACTGTGGGGTACGATGACAATTTTATTCTTAAGGCTTCTAATAAAAAATGTACCGTTAGGTACATTTTTACACTCTGACAGTGATGTCTGAGATAATTTTTGTTAGTTTTATCATAAAATGTGGCTCTAATTGTAAAGTAAGGCCATATAAGGTGGAGCTAAATATGCTGCTGAATGAGTTCATTTAGTCAGAGCATGCCAGTTAATGTTCTCCACCGAGTTTGCATGCTCCTCTGTAATCCTGTCCTAATCCCGTTTCATGGACGGGGCAGATTATCTGCTCTTCCTGCCCGTCACTCTCCCTGGCCAAGGTAATCCAGCATTACTCCCCAATGTCAGAGTCATTGAATTATATTTAAAGCAACAGTATTTGGCACGGATGTTTACTCCCATCCTTTAAACTTGTAAAGATTATGTAACATCCTCTTTTTTCTATCTCTCTCTTTCTCAGGACTATGAAGATTTCTTCCAGTCAAAGGAGGACAACACAGTGTTTGCATTCCTTGGGCTCAGCTCTCAACACTCAGTCAAAGTAAGGGAGAATATATTAGAGTTGTTGCTCCATACACTATAAATGCATTGACGATTGAAGACAGAAACGCACCACCGCTGTCTCTGTTTTCTCTGTATAAATCATGTGGCCCACAAGGTTTCCTGTCTGCTCTGACTTCCTAAAATGTGAAACCCTGCATCACTTCTCCCCTCTGCTGGATAAACAGCTCTAGTCTCTGAGACATTTAAACTTGAAGGTAGTTCATGCACATTAGCTTCCTCTTAGATCCTCCTAGAATTTAGATAATCATAGTTCCTGTATCAAACATGGAGGATTGAGGCCATCTTAAAAGAAGTACATTTACTCTAAGAGGTGACTTACAGAAGTTAAATAAGATTTACCCTAAAGAAAGACTTGGGCTGTACTGGTACATGACATTTGAATCTTCATATCTTTTTGCAGCACATACAACAGGAGCTTCCCCAAATGCAAAATGCTGGGTTTGATTCCTGAACCAATTATTCAAACAGTTTAAGTACACTGAGCTGGTGTTTTCTCTTTGAAAATCAATATAATGAATGTTCAAAAATAATATATTATACAGACGTTTATGTTTCATCCTCATATGGAAGCTGGACTTGTTCTATGTTGGTAAAAAAATAAAATATACCTTGACCATTTGATGACCATCTAATTGTAAGACATCAGGAGGGAACAAGGAGCTTGTTTCCATTCATCACTATTAAGTATCATTAGATTTTCCTCCAGTCACATCCCTTTCATGTCTCTCTGCTAGAGTATGATTGGATAACTAAGTTACAAGAGATCTGATTTTGCATAAACCAGCAGCAAAATACCAGATAGATTCAGTTTGAAATGATCATGCCTTGCATTATAACCTTTTATATATAATGTGTTTTCCAAAAAGAAGTATATAATTAACAATGTGTTCCATCTGCCCCCCCCCCCCCCCCCCATATCTCTAGGACTCTGAGTCATAGCCTGGATTAAACTGCTGGCACAAGATGTCCAAAAAACACTTCTCGTGTTCTTTCTGCTACCTTGCCAGCATGTTGCCAAACTGCAGACGCCAACAGATGTCCGCCTCTCCTCCTACCTCTCCTAACTTTACAACATTACCCCATCACCCACTTCTCCAGAAGTGTTGATCCTTGAGAAAACTGACGTCACCAGAGAAGAAGTAGAAGAAGATTGACTTTGTTGTGTTCCTTACCCATGTTTAACACACTTTGACAAACACTGTCCGTAGCATCGATTCTGTGCAAACTAAAAGAAGTATGTAGCAGCTTTTGCATCAGTTGATTTAGGTCAAATTATAATGCAGCACAAGTCACCTGAATACACACCTGTTGTATCCTGTGTGTGTGTGTGTGTTCGGCGTGAGTGTGTGTGTGTGTGTGTGTGTGTGTGTGTGAGTGAATGCCTTAGTGTGTGTGCTGTTTGTCTGTCTCAATCAGCAGCTGTAAATGAAGGCTGTGTTAAAAGAGGGGACCTGAGAGGCAGCACTTAATGCAAACCTGAAACAACACGAGGACAAGCCTTATTGCCTGGCTATGTTTTTGTGTGTTTGTGTGTATTAGTGTGTTTACAAGTGTGGCGGAGAGCTTTCCTAGAGGTGATAGTGACACTGCAGCTCACCACAAAGCAGATGGGACCAAATGCTAACAATCCTGCAGCACATGTGAGCTAAAAACATCACCAGCATTTATGTTTGACACTGCTGACATAACAAATCAAACTAACCTTGTTTTTGTATCTTCTCACTGCCAAGCTAGTTCAATCACAGGACAAAGTTGGCGTTTTTCTACATATTTTTTATGGTCTGAAAATTCATAGAACAGACCAAAACCACCAAAACACTCTACAATCAGGATGCACTGAAGATTTTTTTTAGCATGCAATGTAGCTCAAACAAGAATAAATAGAGCATTTGTAGGAACTATTTTAAGCCGTGGATTAATCCACAGTTGGTGTAGCAGCAGGACCGTTTATGTGGGATTGACTCAAAATAAACAACATTGCCTGGGTTTATTATAATGAAAAAAAAAAGCCATCCAGTGCATTGTTGTTAGTTATTCATGTGTGTATGTTCAATCATGGAGCCCTGTGACAGAGGAATATGATATAAGATATAGTCCTGGTCGGTCTTTTCATGGGATTTGTTGAAAACATGAAAAATATACATAATCACCAACTTTATCCTCTGACCACGACCACTAAATCACAAATACAATCAGGATCACATAAGAACACTTCATAGAAGAACGAGTACTCTTCACAGATTATTAATCCAGGTTTTAAATGTCAGAGGACGGGGGATGAGAAATAATAGTTTATTGCTCAGAGATAAACTAGTGGTGAAGCTCCCCTGCTTCTCCTGCGGTGCCTCTCCTTCTCACTTTTAATACTTTACGTATGTCCAAAAGTCTTAGAAGTACACAGATGCTTTAGTAGCTTTAATATAACTCAAAATCTTTGATTCTTTGTCCTCTCTCCTTAGAACCAGCACTGAATCTCTGTAAATCTCTAATCCTTGTGAAATGATCTTGGGTTGGTGGTTCATAAATTCAGTTTTTTATTTGTTTACACATGAATAAAGAATACAAACACACATATTGACCTGCAGTATCAATTCCTCCCTAAAGTTAGTGCCATTATGTGAACAGATATGTCATTTCAATGATCATGTAGGGGACATCATATTGAACATGCATCTGTTGCTGTCGAAATTAGGCACATTCCATTTTTGCTGAGTTGTATCCTCATTTATTGTGAAATCATGTGATGTCTATGTTGTAATTGTTGTGAATGGACCCCACCAATCCGTTAGACCGCAAAGTGACTAAATGCAGTTTGTTACACCTCTTTGCCTGTGACTCTTTTCTAATTAAATGTGGTGTTTTTCTGCTTGGAAATGGCTCAGTAACACTTTATGTTTCATTTGCAGAACAGACATAAAACACTTTGTTCATTATGCTTCACTTATTCACTTCCTTTTATCATTTTTTTTGTATTTTTACTAGAGTAGGCTATTTGCTTCATAAAGGTATAAATGGACTGTTGAGATTCGCACATTTCAATCAAACTTTTAAACATGGCAACAGAAAGCTCGACTTTTTCCTAGAATTTTCTAACATACTAATATAATGTCAAGTGGGCATATCTTTGGAGATGTTCTGTTGCCAGATACTGATTTGGACACCTTACCAGTGGATGATTCAGAGTACCTCTCAGATACCATTATGACAAAAATATACACATTTAGTGTATTTTTTTCATAGCTGTATACTACTAACTGTATTGAATTGATATGATTGCTTTCATTGATACATGACTTGGCTCGGCTTAATAAGCAAAGATAAGATCCCCAAAAAGGATAATAGATTTCTTGGATTATTTCTCTTGAAATTCTCTTGGGACAAAAATGAGACAAAGAGAAGGTCTCCATTATTTTTCAATTCTTTCTTGTTTGTCTTCTGACACAATCTGACACAAGACACACTTAAGACAAAAATGAGATTCTTATTTTCATCAGTAAATTGAAAATGAGCCATGGATTTTTAGCTACAGGTTGTGGCAACCCTTAAAGGTACAGTATGCACATGCTAATGTTTACATTAAAATATCTAACTTAAATTAAAAAAGGACTAAACCCATGTTATATATATTTTTTAGTTCAGTACTTACATCACCTCAAATATTTCCAAAAGTTATCACAGCCAGAGAAATCCGTAATTTTATAGTTTTAACGGGACGTGTCTTGTAGGCGGCCGCCATGATGAGCTGCCATGATAGACACGAAATGTTGATCGTTATCAAGGAAACATCGGATGTTACGTCAAAGACCGCTGCATAAGCTAGCGCTAGCTGCTACTGAAAGCTGCCGTTCTGTCGCTGTATGTGCTGCTGTGATAAAAAACGTCATTTAAATTATACTTGGATACATCGTCAGTACACACATTGTCTTTCTCAGGTCAGTTTCGCCTGTTCGTATTGATTCAACACAGAGTTTGTTCGTTTTTACTCCCATGATACACCGCAAGCCTCAACGTCATCTTTTGTTATTGTTTTGATTGAGAGCCCCCTAGCTACGGATTTTACATACTGTACGTTTAATAGAGAACAAACCAAATGACATATTTTTGTAGGCCAACCCGGAACTAGCATTGGATTGTGGATCATTGCAGAAAATAAGGTCTGTTGCAAACACCTTTCTGATGCGTAGACACTTTGTTCAGCAGGATAATCTTTACAAATAAACACCATTTATATGATATTTGAAGCGTTAATGCAGCCGAGAGAAGTAAAAAGCTAACGTTATGCTACAAGCGAACTACACCAAGGTCGGTTGATTTTGACGTCACTACCGTTATGCTTCATCGATCTAATCAGCGGTTTTGACAAGCTAGCGTCTAACAAAACGCCAACATCTCTTAAGCTTGTGTTAACCACAGACCTTATTGCAGGCGTCTAACCACAAACCCATTCAAATTGGCCATTGACTTTTAGAGGATAGACCCCAGGGCGCCTAATGCTAACTCACTTCCGGGTTTTAGGACTAGAGAGAGACAGAAAGAGAAACTAAGTAAGTGTACTGGGGTTTAAATCAGCGTATTGATTGGCGTACGCCATTACTAACTTTATGGGTGCATGGGAGGCATTTTATTTACAGGTATCAGAACAACTCTATTTTTATACTTGAAGTCAGTCAAATCATGTTTCATACCATACTGTATAATCCCAGTGCATTTGGTCATGTTGTTAGGCATGCACAAACATTATTGTGTTCATCCTGTTTGGCCCGTCATAGTGAGTTGTAACTGTCATTTCCCATCAGAGATGTTGCATATCTCTATGTGTAATGATTTACCCAGACATCAATATGTGTTTAACCTGCTGTCCTCTCCAAACCTCACTTTCCCCAGTTCTGTCATTAGAGACGACTGAGGTTAGTGGGTCTATTACACATTTTTAAAAGTCAAGAGCACTGGTTCCCAACCTTTGTGGCTCTAAAGTCAAACAATACAAGAAACAGCAGTGTTCCCACAAGTTAAAAAAAAGCTCACATGCCTTCTTTTTGTAACTGTATTTTATCTGTTTTCGCAGTCATAACTGCACTGTATTCATAACTAAACTGTTTTGATTTTCTTCTATTTTTTTCTTTTTCTTTCTATCTGTTACTTCTAAAGGCCTCCCGTGGACGTGCATCTGGGATTCGTGCATAGTTAAATGTTGCAGCACTAATGTTGATGTATGTCCATGTTAAATAAACAAACAGATAATTAAAAATACCTGATGATTTGAGGTTATCCTGAAAAAGGCTTAACTTCTGGGGTGCAGGATACATGCAGTATTGATGTCCCATTAATGCATGTTATTAACTCTGACCTACATCTTCTGGGAGTTCTTAACTTCCCTTTTCTTGTTGGTTCCTGTGAATTGTTGCAGATTGCATCTCTATCATCTTTCGTTGTTTTTCTGTCTCTCTTTCTGTTTTTCTGTCTCTCTTTCTGCCTTCTTTATGACCCAAATGGTCGCGTCAGATGGCTGTTCACTAATGGGTCCGGTTCTGCTCGAGGTTTTCCGCCTGTTAAAATGACGTTTCCCCCTGCCACTGTTGCCAAGTGCTTGCTCTTTTGTGGCAACATGTTTTTAGTGGAATAAATTATTAGAAAGTAACTAATTAAAAGTGTTGTGAAATTGTGTCCAACTGTAACCGGAGGTAAATTAAGGAAATTCTACATTTGCAAACAGATGGTCAAAAAAAGGCGGCCATAAAATGCTGAATTGACAGTTTAGTTTTGCAACATCATGTACAGCCTCAATGTTATCTGACAGTTTGTTTTTAGGAACAAAAAGAATCGCGACTAAGCATACGAGGTAAAAAACACGTCTCAGACCAGAAAATCTCTGAAACCAATCAGAACATCCCAGAAACAAAAGCAATGTAAAAATGCAACTATATTCAATAAAAAAAACAGTTTCATGACCAAAAGGGGAAGTGAAATGTAATCTAATTGCCATGTATAAAATGTAATCTATTGTCACACTTGATTTAACAAGGATATTAATGATGCAAAAACTAAAATGGGCTGCAAAAATATATATAAAAAAGATCTCTGACTTATTCTCACTTGACATCATAAATAGAACAAAATAGTACAGATCACATTCAATAATTTAAAATGCAACGGTACTACACATGGAAGTCAGCTAAAAATATATACCAAAAAAAATTGGGGTGCATAACAGGAAAGGAATAAATGCAAAATACCGTTGAAGCTCAGAGGATACCCAGAATGAAAGAGAAGAGGAAGTGTCCATCACTCCCAGGCCCTGTGAGTCATGTTAACATTTAGAGCTGGGATAAAACTGGTCCTGTCAAGTCAAGAATTTGTGAGAGAGCAGATGTTAATGGATTGAGGTCTGTTGCCTCAGATCCTAACTGTTCTGTTGCTCGAATCAGGAAAAAACCTCACCAATTCATGCTTTAAGGTAAGACACATATTTGTATAATATGAGATGTCAAAGATCAAAGATACAGATTTATTTCTATAGAATATAACAGGTTGGTTTCTGCTTGTAACTGATCTTTAAAACTTAAAGCTAAGAAAGGGATTTCGTCCATGGCTGTCTTTTTGGCCTCCGCATTTATTAATTTTTTTGCTGCCACATTGGTGCATCAACAGATGGGAAATCTTATCCTTGGTGGTATACCTTCTTTTTTCTCACAACATTGATGACAAAGAAATGTGCTGTGACTTTGTAGAATAATCCAGGTCTCCTGAAGCCAAATAATCTCATTGTGAGAAGTGAAAACAAATGATTTGTTTAAAACCAAATTGAAATCAAAAACTTAATTGTTTTTTCATCTTTGATGATGAATAATGAATGCCAGGATTATGTTGGCCACTGCAAAAATATTGGGTGAACTGCAAAGCTTGAGAATGAGAATACATTTTCAATTCATATTTTGAAATTGGAGATGCAACTTTTGATACAAAACACATGCGATTTTGTGTAATTTGACTTGACTTGGCTACAAATTGGATAACCAGAAGAGGGAGGGAACACGTTGCGGGGCTTAGGCATTGGGAGTCAATGGTCAAGTCCACCTCTTGATAGTAACTCAGCTTTTGATCTCTTTGATCTTTCTTTTACCCCTCTGCAGCTTATGTCCAAAATGTGTGTTGCTAGCATGTATAGCTGTTTCCCAGTATTATGTTTCTCAGTATTATGTCACATTTGGGTGTGTTTTTACTGTTGAACATCGTCTTTTTGAAATGGTGATGTAGATATTGTGTAAAACAAAATCTCCCCTCATCCTCTGCCTTTAATGATTGATCAAAATGTCAACATCCATCCAGGTTGCAGTCCAAGTCCAGGCAGCCCCTTTTATTCAAAACAATTACTGGTCCGTACATGGGGCGTCTATCCTTTAGATGTTTCTTTTGTAATCAACTTCTTCTTTTAAATTTCAAGTTTCATTGTATTAGCTGAGGATATTTGAATGTAAAAGGTAAGAATGCTCTCATGGTCTCGTTTGGCAGATATTGGTTGGTAAAGGTGTCCAAAACTCGACAAGCTCTACATGTTCTGCCCGAAGACAGATGTAGAAATTACACAATAACTGTTTTACTTTTAAAAATTGTTTTTGTTATTTTTGTTATTTGACAGCACTGATCTGTTCCAACCACACATTATGAGTTTTATTCCCATGGAAAAACAACATTTTGTTATTTATCTGTCAATAGGTAAGTTATTTTTTTTTCCAATTTAACTTGAGTAAGAGATGTTTAACAGAGTCTTATTTAATTTGAATATATTTGTGCCTGAAAGTGCCAAATGGCTATTCGTTGGGCCTATTGACAAGGTTAATGTTTAACTATTACACTAATGAAATTAAATGGTACATCTGAAGTTCCTTGTCCTTATTTGTAATAAATCTGAAAAATTACAGCGCATATGCCTATGCCTTTATTATTCTGTAGATATTGATGGCAACTCTCTAGGCATAATTTGAGATTTTTATTGTATCTTTCTCTTGTAGGTCTACTGAGCCTTTCGCTGCTAACAGGTCAGTTAGATTCATGTTTTTTTCATGCCATCAACCCATTATTTAGGTATGTTTACACCCTTATGATTGTAGAGCTCATGGTGCCTCAGTCACAGCTGTTGTGCTTGTTTTTATTTTTCCAGAATGTGATAAAATCCAGCTGGTTGGACCATCACGTTGCTCGGGCAGAGTGGAAATCTTCCACAGGGACAGGTGGGGGACAGTGTGTGATGATCAGTGGAGCCTTGCCAATGCTGACGTGGCGTGTCGAGAGTTAGACTGTGGGACAGCCCTTGAGGCCAAAAAAGCTGCCTTTTTCGGAGAGGGAAAGAATGAGATCTGGTTGGATGATGTGCATTGTACTGGTACAGAGGCATCCATCCTGAAGTGCCCACACAGACCAATTGGGGAAAATAACTGTGGCCATAGTGAAGATGCTGGGGTTATCTGTTCAGGTAAGAGTTCATTCACATATTTTAGTTAATTTTACTTTAATGGTTCTCTTGTGTTATTTTTTTTCGTTGAAACAATAGTGGGATGACGCTTAGTTCTAATTATTTTCAAACACTTTGCAGTATCATTCGGAGTATTAATATAGCGGCCATTTTCTTCTGATGTCAAAGAGTTGGATGTTCTGATTCT
Organism: Tautogolabrus adspersus; assembly: GCA_020745685.1. Lineage (NCBI taxonomy): Eukaryota > Metazoa > Chordata > Actinopteri > Labriformes > Labridae > Tautogolabrus > Tautogolabrus adspersus. The sequence continues at coordinate 17,839,338 of CM036543.1, read as the reverse complement.
GGTGTAATATGTCTCATGCTGTTACAGGTTCTTGTCTCATGCTGTTACAGGTTCTTGTATTGTATAAAAAAAAGGGAATCTTAAAAAAATGCTTTATTTTCATACTACAGAGTCAGCAACAGAAACAACCAGAATATCTGGAGGAAAATCTTGTGATATTTGAAGACAAAACAACATTAAAAAAAATTCAATAGAAAGGTCAGGATGTTGTACTGAATATCAGAACTGCTGCAAAGACAATCACAGCAGTGCTGATATCCAGAACAAGATCTCAACCTCGAGTGTGATATAGCTTTTATGCAACAGGAAAACAAGCAGGAAATAGTGGTAAAAAGTAAAAATCAACAACAGATTATTTTTTAACTCCACCAACTCAACTAGTTCCACAATTTAACTGAAACTAGACTGTTACCAAGCAACCAGACATTCTACGCTACTGCACTCGTGCTACTCTTCTTGTGTCCATGATTACCACAGATCAGCTACTTTGTAGTATGAACCTTTTCTTGTATGCTAAAAGAAATTCATTATGTCATGAAACCAGTGAAATTCCGTCAGAGCTCCATTGGATGAGCTAGCATTAAGATAGCACGACCGTCGATCCGTTAATATAATTCAACAATTTTTTAAACGTTTCATTAATTATGCAACATACCGGAGAACAGAAAACATTGGGAAGCCGTTTGATTACGTGCTCGGAGATTGTAGTGATCGCGTGCATACAGTCTATGCACTGATTCCAGTCGTCACCACCCTCTCCTACTTGCTCTAGGTGGATTTTCCGGATAATAGCATTATGGGGTGTTGTAGTATGACCAGTGTTCTCCCGTTTCATACTTAAAAATTCTGGATGATCTAGTTTACATCCAGGTATTTCTTGCATCATTACACAAAATTGCATACTATGTTTTTGGAACATATACTCATTTTGATGTCACATTTAGTATGAATAATATGAAAGTACAATGTTTCGGACACAGCCCCAGGGATGTTATTCTCCTGTCACTCATGGTAGGCCTCTTGTCCAATCAGATTGCTTGGTCTGAACTAACTGTTGTATAACTGGCACACAATGATAGAAAAGGTGTAGCTTCCAAGCAAACTGAATGAATGGTAATGTTAGCTAGCTAATGGTAACGATAGCTAGGAATTATCATTATTTATAAATTAATTGGTGGACAGAGCTAGAAATAAGCCTCTGTGGTTCATTAGTAGGCTAATGGATGTCATATTAGAGTTGTTCATAGGAGTTGTGAAATACTCTCATTTGACTACATGGCTTATATTTCAAGCGCTGTCCACCACTGTCTAAAGAGCTGAAGAAACCTTTGGCTTAAGAAAGAAACTTCTTCAAGAATGAAAAGCAATTCTTGTGGCCTTTTGTATTAAGCTTTGAATTATTATGACCTGTAGAATAAGATACTTTAAAAACATGTAACATTACAAGAGCAATCGTTGCCTCTTGTCCAAGCAATCTGATTTGCCAAGAGGCATTCCAGAGTATTTGATAATTTGATATAATGCTAAAGCTGCCTAGCATAGCTTAGCTCAAAGACTGCAAACATGAAAAATGTAAGAAGGAGAATTGTTGAATAGTTTTAATACATAAATAAAAGGTATACATTAGTTAGAGGTTTTATGTTCTTTTTACCACCTTTGGCCTGAGCCAAACTCTTTTTTTTTTAATTCTAGTTCTGCTATGTACTTCTCAGCCTGATTTCCTAAAAAAAAAAAAAAGAGTTAGCTTTAAATATTAATGACGCACTAACCTGAAATCATGAAGTTTGTTGGTTTAGCCACATTGCAAGTACCTTCCTCAATTTATACCGAGAACAGAAAATGTTCTCATGGCAGGAAGCCTTCATGAAAAATAAGGAAGTACTGAGAAAAGCAGCTAACTCAGCATTTCAGTTAGAAATTCATCATATTATTGCATCTTGTGTTCAAAAACAATTTGCGATTATACCACCAAATCACAAGTTGTTGTCCCCTGTTGTGGTAGTACTGTTGCAGCTACACAACAGCTCATGTCAACACCTGACCAACTGCTGCAAATGTAAGGGCAGAATGCAGAGATGGGATGTAAACAAAGCCTTTTACAGTCTAAGCTGAACTTATTTTGATCATTTGTATCTTTGGTTGACACATAGTAGAAATGTTTCTGTTTTATATCCATGATAACATCATCACAATTAGTTATAAAAAAATAAAAACTTTAAAGCTGTTTTGAGAGGCTGAATAATTGTCTTTGTTAACTGAACTTGTGTTAATTTTTTAACGTTTTTTAGCCTTAGTTGGAAATGATATAAGCTAAGAATGAGGACTTTTGCAGTATTTTTGTATAGGACAGTTTTGTGATATTTATTTGTTAGGACTTGCTCATGTACAATTCAAAGATTTAAAGGCTGTGAATACCTTTTTTGTCAATGACCTTTTTTAATATCATCGTTGCTGCCCCACATTTTGAAATGGTTACAACAGTTTATGTGATTTTAAGTAGGTAGTTTAATTGAAATTTCACTGGTACTGCTGGTAAATTTGATGTTCTTATTATAATTACTATTGAAATATAATTTGCCTTGTTGCATACTTTTTTTTTTTTCCGTTTTACATTTTTCTGCACTTTTGCAGATCATGTTAAGGCCATCAACGGAAGCAACCGCTGTAATGGCAGAGTGGAGGTCTACCATAATGGTCGCTGGAACCGAGTGTGCAACATGGAATGGCAAAAGAAAGAAGCTGAAGTCATGTGCAGAGAGATTAACTGCGGCACTCCTGCTGTGCAGACAGAGGTGCCTCATTTCGGAGAAGCAAACATTTTGGGTGGGTTAAAAATCAACTGTTTTGGAAATGAGAGCTCTCTCTCTCAGTGCACAATCCAAGAAGTCAAGGAAAACTGTGTTGACGCAACAACGCTCTGTACACGTAAGTCATCCATGTTCTCACACCATATCAGATAACCTCACACTGATATATTACCTGCTGATTAAGATGCCCTTGATTTTTACTTCATCCGACAGATAGTAAACCAATCCGGCTCATGAATGGGACAAATCGATGTTCAGGCCGGGTGGAGGTCTACCACGATGGACAGTGGGGGACAATATGTGACGACAGATGGGGCATGCAGGAAGCGGCTGTGGCGTGTCGTGAGATGAACTGTGGGAATGCTCTATCTGTGAAGTACAAAGCCTTCTTCGGCATAGGTCAGGATCAGGTTTGGTTAGATGACGTTGAGTGTACTGGTCATGAGAAGTCCATCGCTGAATGCCCTCACAGAGGTTTTGGAGAACACGACTGTGACCACAGTGAAGATGCTGGAGTGGTTTGCTCAGGTAACACATTGTTTACTTAACTGTTTGTTGCTTAGGATTGCCATATATCTGTGAAATCTCAATGACACCCACATTTTTAGTGCCAGAGCAATATAGCAACAAACATGGCATATGCTGATTTTGTACTGACACTAAAAGCAGAACAAGAACTACCATGCTTATCTATTAAAAAAGGGAAATGTCCATATGTTTTTGTGTGCGCAATGATGTTGTGTGTAGAGCAAATCCTGAAAAAAAAAAAAAAAAGTTTTTCCGAGTTTTTCCAGTATTAGCAGTTTACACGTGCTAATTCAGTATTTACTGGGGAATAAACGTACTCCTTCTCACTTCCTGTAAATGCTGAATTTCTAGCAGGAGAATCATTTCCACATCTCTACAGTGTAAGAAAATCCTCCTGCAGCATGTCACAATCATCATTGGCTGTTCCTCTTTATGTGTCTGTTCTTTGGCGCAATATCCCTTGTTGTGCCTTTACAAGAAGAAGTTTCGGTTCTGTTCACCACATACCATACCATCCTAAAAAAAAGGATGGCATAAAGTAAAAACACTGTTTATCATTGCTAAAATATTAACATTTACTTGCACATTTAAAATACTTCCTCTCTAACTCTTTGCTTTACAGAAACAGTCAAATTGTCCAATGGGACTGACGCCTGCTCCGGCAGACTGGAAGTCTACCATGATGGCCGATGGGGAAAAATGTGTAATAATAACTGGGGCCCTGAAGAGGCTGCAGTGGTGTGTAGGGAACTCTATTGTGGAACTCCGAAAAAAATTCTAGAAAATTTTGGCGAAAGCGCACTGAGAGGGTTTACAAGCAGATGCTCTGGCAATGTGAGCTCTATTGCCCAGTGTGGGATTGAAGACTTCACAGGAAGATGTGAAGGTGTTTCGCTTTCATGTGAAGGTAAGACACCAATGATAGTGATGGATTACTACACTGTTAGAAGAAAAAGGACATGTGATGATTAAGCATGATTGGCCTTTTTATTTAATTCCCAATATTTAGTAGTGAGGGTGGTCTAACTTAAATCTCTAATTATCATAAATAACATTAATCCTGAATGGGGTTGTGAGTACTGGTTGAAAAAGTTATTATATATAACACCAATTTATTAACATTGTATGGATTTTTATATTATTATGAAGTTTGAAACCATGAACGCAACCAAACCAACTAGGCCTATGTGTTTTTGGTCTTTCTTGATTATTTACTTCTTGGTTTTGAACCTTTCTTTGGAATGGTGACAAAAAAATTCTTCTTCTGTGATGTCTGTTGTCAGTGTAGCATAACACATCAAAAGAAATTCATAGCAAAGCTTGACTGTAATTTTGAACTATTGAGTGCACAACTGAACTTTACAATTAAGACAGTTGTCTGAAGAAGAAGAAGAAGAAGACATACTGTATGAAACACTCTGTTTTTAGAAAAAAGGATGGTCATTCACTAATGGAGAGATGTCAGAGTGTGGGGCTGCACACGAAAGAGTGCCAGAGCAGTTGTTAGTTTGTTACCTTGCTCAAGGGCACATCAGCAGTGCCTGGGAAGTAAGCTGGCACCTCTCCTGCAGCCAGACCAAGTTCCATACCAGGACATGAACCAGTGACACTTCAGATCCCAACCCAAGCCCCATAGGGACTGAGCTACTGCCACCCTCAATAAACACACGTCATGCTTCATTGCTTTGATATGTGTTAACTGCATCAACCAATGACGAGCACATTTTTTGTAATCCTCTTTAAAGCCGAAGCAAAGTCCTATTTTCTTGAATTTGTGCTCAAACTATGGACAGGATTTATAATAGCTATGGACTTTACGAAAGACAACATTAAATATGTTTGTGAGTCGATATAATCCCCAACTTTTATTGGCACATTTGTTTTACATGAGTGAACCTTTCCTCAGGTAGTCCACAGGTCCGGCTCGTCAATGGCACCGACCGTTGCTCTGGGAGAGTCGAGGTTCTGCATGATGGCCAGTGGGGAACAGTTTGTGATGATGAGTGGGACATCAAAGATGCTCAGGTGGTGTGCAGAGCCATGGACTGTGGAACAGCTCAGACAGCCAAATCTGGTTCCTTTTTTGGTCAAGGCCAAGGAAGCATCTGGCTGGATGATGTTCGTTGTTTTGGTAATGAAACAACCCTGTTGCATTGCCGACATCCGACCCTTGGAGAAAATAACTGTGGGCATGCCGAAGATGCTGGTGTTGTGTGCTCAGGTATCCTTACTTTTTATCCATCAACCCCATTTTTCTTTCAATCATGTCCAAATACAAATTAAACTAATAGCTGATTCTCTTTTCTTTGCTTTCCAGCTACTATACGACTGATTAATGGGACTGGCCAGTGCTCAGGCAGGGTAGAGTTACACCATGCTGGTCGCTGGTCACCAGCATATTATATCAACTGGGGAATGAGTGAAGCTGAAGTGGTGTGCAGAATGATGAATTGTGGAGATCCTGTCAAAGTCTCAGGATCATTCGGTCGTGGCAAAGAAACCAGAGGATATAAGATCAAATGTGGTGGTAGAGAGAGCTCTCTCACACAGTGCAACCTGAGAGATTATATGAGGACCAGCAGCGATCGTGTTGAAGAGGCAGGTGTTGAATGTTCAGGTAAGATTTTGACTTTAAGAATTGAATTCATCAAGCCACTTGTTGCTGATTTATGTATTACTAAGAAATCTGTCCCTTTCCAACATTCTACATTAAGTAGTATGCTTCATACACTACCATCTGTTCTTAAAAATTGAAAGTGGCAAGTTAGATTAAGTGACCCAACTTGTAAAAGTTACATGATTCCTATAGGGCATTAGTATTCACTCGTCTTATTTCAGCAACTGCCAAATCAATTTCTGAGTTGAATGGGATGTCTTTAGCTTTGTCTGTTTTATTGTTAAAGATATGGTCCAGTACATTTAATTTAGCATGTAACCTCAAAGCGGATCATGGCATGGAGTGAAGATAACTTGCCAGTGCCAAACTGACTCATGAGGTACACAAATCCTCAAAAATGTACATCTTGACCATCTTGAAACTCTTGCTCTCCTCCTCCAAAGTTTCTCTTGTACTGGAGACTTACTTTATTGTAAGGCCTATAAGTAACATCATCTAAACAAGCCATTCTCACTACCGTTTCCAATTTGGCAGCTTGGATAGTCGCCCCACACGTAAAAATCTATAGTTTTGGGTAACCCTGTATCATCATATCTGGACACTGGTATTAGATCCTTGGAATATAAAGCACAAAAAACCCTTAGGTTTGAAGTTTAGAACAATGAAACAGAGGATGAAACTAGTCTGGGATCAATTCCTCTTTTAAACTAACAGTCAAGATGACTTCTATGGGAAGATAATTATTTAGTTAGTTATGTAGCTCTGATTAAGATGCCTCTAGTTGACTGCGTTTGGAGGTCTTCAAGGCACATCCAACTGGGAGGAGGCCCCAGTGAAGACCCAGAACTCACTGTAGGGATCATTTATCCCTTCTGGCTTGGGGTAACCTCCAGATCCCCCAGGAGGCAGCAGGCTAAGCAAGTTGACCCAACTTGCTTTCACACAACAACTTTCTTTTTCAGGCAATGTAAGGTTGGCTGATGGGCACAGTCGTTGCGTTGGAAGAGTGGAGTTCTACGACAAAGGAGAGTGGGGGACTGTGTGTGGTGATGCCTGGGATGTGAACGACGCAACGGTGGTGTGCAGACAGCTAGGCTGCGGGAGGGCTCATAAAATATCCACCATGGCTGATTATGGCCATGGCACCGGACAGACCTGGATTGAGCAAATCGAATGCAATGGATTGGAGTCAACCCTGACCCAGTGCCCACAAAGACCATTCAGAGACAAAACTTGCAACGTCACTTCTGTTGCTGGTGTTTTGTGCACTGGTAAGAAGAATAATCAAAAATGAAAAAAGATTTAACAGTGTTTGCATTTCGCCTTTTTTCATACAACCTTCCAAGTGCTACCGTCTTTTTAACTCAGTTTAAAACAACTTGTTTCTACATATAAAAATGTACATCTTACAGTTACAGAGCAAAAAGCCTAAACATAGTGCAGGTAACTTGTCTTTCTGGTTTGTGTTCCCTTTTATTTAGGCAATTGTACAAAATTGCTTTAGGTTGATAACGAAATGTTTGATACTGTAAATTCATTTTAGTATACTTTTCTTATACAGGAGCTTTGGAGGTCCGTTTGGCTAATGGTAAGGATGAGTGTTCTGGCAGAGTAGAGGTCCGTCATGGTGAGGAGTGGTCCACTGTGTGTGACACAGAGTGGACTCACAGTAAAGCTGCAGAGGTGTGTACTCATCTGGAATGTGGAGATGTAGTGAGCGCCCCCATTGGTGCCCATTTTTCCCAAGGCAACGGATCAGTTGTGGAGGCAAGCAATTCATGTTTTGACAATGCGACATCTATTAAACAATGCTCACTCAGAGGTTTCAGGAGTTCAACATGCGGGCATGAAAAAGATGCTGGAGCTGTCTGTGCAGGTAACACTTCTGCCTCTCTTGCGTTTCAAATATTTTGATCAAAATTCTCATTTGCATTTGGCAAATATAATATTATCTGTCATAGTTTAACAAGTGTTTCCATGTACATATACCACGACAAAAAGCCTAGAGTTTTTATTTGGTTTAAATAGTCAATCATGTGCTAAATCATACTTAAATAAATTGTTCAATATAATAATGCATGTGTATTATGTCTTTAGCACCTTTCCCTACCTTTATGCACATATTATTTCTGATTTCATATGCAGCAAAAATTCAGTTGGTTGGTGGCGCAGGTCAATGCTCAGGCAGAGTGGAGGTCCACTATAAAGGCCAGTGGGGAACTGTTTGTGACGATGAATGGGAAATGCCGAATGCTGATGTGGTATGTAAACAGCTTGGCTGCGGTCATGCCGTTTCTGCTCCAGCAAGTGCCCATTTTGGTAGAGGCAGTGGTCCAATATGGCTGGATAATGTGAATTGTAATGGGGAAGAGTCTGCTCTCACACAATGTCAGCATCCCGGATTTGGAGAAAATAACTGTGGGCACGGTGAAGATGCTGGTGTGGTCTGTCTAGGTAAGAAGTCTGGCGTATTTAAATCTTTAATTGAAGTCTCTACCTCCTAACTGGCCTGTGATTGGAGGCTGTCTGGGATGAAAACACTTACATTGATGTTTTATCTGTTTCAGGTGCCCTACAAAAGCCCCAAATCACTTTAAGTCCTGGTCCAGAGGTAAACTGGGGAGACAGAGTTGATATCACCTGCACTGTACTGACAGAACATTTAGGTGGGACATTTGTCCTGAAAAGGACCCCAGGAACATTTAAAATGGAAAAATACTCTGAAAACGAAGCTGCAACCTTTAGTTTCCCTTCTGTGGACTTCCCACAAAAGGGGTCATACTTCTGTGAATATCAAAAGAGAATGGCGAGTCAAGTCATCAATTACCCTCAAGGAAACATTGCTGAGCTCTCTGTCATAGGTCAGTCATCTTTAAGCCTACTTACAAACAACATTTCTTTTGGAAATGTAACTATTCAAAATTGCAAAATGTAAATGTTAGTTTAGAATGTAAAAATCTGTCTCCTTTCTGCAGTGAAACTGGAGACGCCCAGCATCTCCCTGACGTCTCCTCATGCTATGGTGGTCTACAGCCCTGACAAAATATCAATCAAAGAAGGAAACAGCTTCTCTGTCACTTGCTCTATTCATTCAAGATACCCTGGAGGTTACTTCTATCTGACAAAGTCCAACATGAACTCAACTGAACCTAAGCCAGCATTTGGCCACACCATCTTCTACCTGGCATCCTTTGAATTCCCTGCAGTAAAGTATGAACACCAAGGAGACTATCAATGTGTCTACGGGGTTAACGTCTCTGCCGAATCTTTCTGTTCAGTTCCCTCGAAGTCTCTCCAAGTCACTGTCATTGGTAAGACCTAAAGATTCTTTAGTTGTTTTCCTTTTTTTAGTAATAAAAGCTTGACTTCTCCTTTGCTAACTTTACTGCACAATCTTTTCATCCCTTCAGTAGCATCATCTTCCTCAGTTGTCACAGGAGTTTTGGTGGGGCTTGTGCTGGTGCTACTTGTGGTGGTTGCAGGTTATCTGCTGTGGAGAAGGCAATGGCGGATTTCTGGTAAGCAACATTTCTTCACACTTTTTCTTTCTTTTTCTTGAAGATTTCTTTTTGGGCTTTTTTATGCCTTTATTTTAGAGATAGGAGACTGGATAGCCAGAAACTGGAGAGAGAGAGGAAGGGAAGTCAAGCTCCTTCTGGGTTTTTAATATAAGCCTTAAAGTGTTGTTTTTGTAAAATTTTATTTTGGGGCTTTTATGCCTTTATTTTAGAGATAAGACAGTGGATAGAGTCAGAAATTTCATTTCAAATCTCTATTTATTCTCGAAAGGACACTGAGGTTTCCCTCATTTCCAATGCCGTCAAGATTACAAGCACAGTAAAACAAGCAAAACACAACAAACACTCAGAATCAGTGACAAAAACCACTGAGATCAATTAAAACAGTTACAATTTGAAACAAAGAGAGAGGAAAAACTCTGATCCTTAGAGTTTGCTGGAGGGCGTTCCACGAATATGGGGCATCAAAAGAAAATGCTGATTAACCGAGTTCAGTGAAAGCCCGAGGGACTTTAAGAACGAGCCAATCAGAAGAACGGGTCATGTAGGCGCCCGAATTCCACTCCAACAGGTCTGTTAAATAAGGTGGAAGTTTTCCAATAAGAGCCTTAAAAATATGCCTGAGGGCGGAGTGATAGACAGCGTCCAGAGGCTTCAGAGTTGAAGCGGCAGCATGTCTAAAAAATGACATCGTCGTAATCCAGAACTGACAAGAAAACAGCTTCAACAATTATTTTTCTGCACAATCATTTCTTCTGACATCCAAACCAGAAAAGCATTTATATGCATTTATTATCACAACATAGAAATAGTCAATCTCTGTGCTCATGATCTTGTTTGCATTAGTTGCTGTAAAAGAGGTATCAATATTAGTTTAAGTCTGTTTTATAACTACCAAAAGAACTCCTTTCAGGACTTTTTACATATCTAAAAGACACTTGAAAACACCTAAACAGAATTCCAATGCTAAAGTTTAACTCGACTTTGACTACTCGCAATCGCTCATCCACTCTGCGATCAGATTACTGAATGCTCCTTAGGTTAACGATTTTATCTTTTAGCGCCACAAATCTTTTATTCTTTTATTTGACTGATCATTCCAGTCTTTTCATTTTGTATTCACTCTCCTGACCTTTAATCAGTCTGTCTAATATCAGTGTCTCCTTTAGGTCTTATCTATGTTTTAACTCCTTGTGTAATCTGTTGCTTGTAATTCAGCTTGTCTTTGTTTGTGTTTCTTTCTCATATGTACGGGCTGCTCCAAGTGCCTCAAGAGAGATTAATAAAGTTGTTTGAATTGAATTGAAAGTTGCTTGTTACAAGCAATGACCCCGGTGTTTTAATAGTGTTTTGTGCTGCCCCCAAGTGGAGAAAAGGCTGTTGCAAGTATAAATATTACATAGGCCATGTTGTACTGGTTATCGCCTGTATTTACTGTAAGAAGCTCTTTACCCTTTTTATTGGAGGTATGACTGCAGTTGTCATGGTGATTTTATGTTGGCTTTTCAGATACTTTGGTGCAGTTCACTAACCGGTTTGGAGGAGGGATAAAACAAGATGCGGACGAAAGAAGCAATGGAGCATATGATGGAAGGTATAAATTAAAACAAAGACAACATAGCTGATTGCAAAACTGCACATAATGTGTTGTATTTTAATAATGTATTATTATTTTAAGAATATGAAACACATCGTTATTAATTCATTATGTTTTGGATTTAGAACAACTTGGAAGTAGTGATTTTAATTGCAACTCTCTTTCTCTTTCTCAGAGCCCGCAACACCCAAGTGAGTGAACCAGCACAAAGTCAAGTCCCAGATGACAAGAACGTGGATGTTGATAACTCTGTCGAGAGGGTCCCTGAGGACTTGGCTGGGAGAGTGTGTTATGAGCTTGAACCACTTGTTCTCTCGTGATAGGTCAATTGGCTCTCTTTTGCGATTACACTGGATGTAAGAAGTAACATTACAGCGGGCTGAAAAGAGGTGTCTCCCCTGTAACCACACCAAAAGAGATGTAATAATGTACCAACAAGGAATTCTACATCAGGGCAACAAAATGAGAAGTTAGAGGATTAAAGCAACAATATATTCCCAACAATATATTGAAGTTGTTTTTTAAGATAGAAAACAGGAAGTCAGGGACTTGTGATAATGTTTTTACACCTGTTTTAATGTAAACTGATTTTCGTTCATGCTTTGTCATTTGCTTTGAAAGATTTTGTGAAGTGATCAGTTGGAGTTTATTATTCAATTTTAAGTTGCAGACATGATGCTTATGTCAACAGAAAACAGTTGCTTTTCTTTTTTTCCACACTTAATCTGGGAAAGCCTTTTTATTTTCCTGGGAGGTTGTGCCAATCACAGAGAAATTAGGTCCTCTGACATGTTGGGAAACACTGTCTTTGTATTGCATGTTCATTGCCTTTTTTTTTTTCTTCCTGAATGTGAGTGCTCTTCAATAAATTTATATTTCTAACACTTACCCCCGTGTCTTTTGTTTTTTATTTCCCATTATTATACACATCACTATTACATATTTTGATTGTGGTGTAAAATATTCTTAAACTTTACTTTAACAGCAGTCGAGGAACAGTAGATAAACATATTAGTTACAGATATACATTTCTTGTTTGTGTAGAGACCCTTTATATAACCATGATAGTACTTAGTGATCTGATCACAAATCAGATGTAAATGCTCCAGAGAAAGATTGAGGATGCATTAAAATCGGATCACTCAGGAAACATTAGGAGCGGGTCTAGGACAGTGGTCTGACACATTTCTTTAACAGTTTGTGATCAAATGTGTCCAGATCCACATTGAAGCACGTCCTAGCCTTCATGCAGGCCTGATTTAATGTATAATCTTCTCTGCAATGTCTCGTCAAAAACACTGGACTTATTATTTCTCATGTTGTTCCAACATATGCAATCTTGGTACATGTTATAGGTCTGGATTATCATAAAATATGTGACTAGTCAAGTTCAGAATTAGATCAGTAAGGGACATACATATAATTTTTATGTACAGAATCAGAATCAGCTTTATTGGCCAATTATGTAAACACATACTGTACAAGGAGTTTGACTTTGGTTAACAATGCTCTATATGAAAAGACACAACTGTCACGTTCAGGACAAACAAAGTAGAGGACCCAGGTGAGCATCTAAACTAAGATATTTATTTAAGCAATAAGGCAGAAGGACAACAAAAACGTAAACTTAAAAATCCACAAAAGGTCAAAAACACAGGGAGCCACAAGGAATAACCAAAGAAAAACTGACAACTGACATGGGGAAAATCTGACAATGAACTGACAACAAGAGGGAAGGATCACTGAGACCAAATAGACTGGGTAATCAAACACAGGTTAGACTAACAAGACAAGGAGGGAAATATAGATAACGGAGCGTTACATTTACAAGAAAGAAAATAAGAGAGGCTGATATTAAAATGTATGGCAAAAAACTAGAACAAGTCAACACTTGACACACTGAATCAAAATTGACAAGGAGTGATCATATAAACAAGATAGAAAAAAAATGCAAGATTGTAGTTAATGTTATGAGATGTCTGACTGGGTCAGACTCGGGAGCAAGTAGAAGTGCTTTGAAGAACATTTATGTTGCTTTGATGAGAACTGTTATAGATTATGGAAGTTTAGTATATAGGGGAGCAGCAAAAACACAACTTAAGAAAATACAGGTTATACAAAATCAGGCTTTAAGATTATGTTGCGGGGCTCTAAGGACTTCTCCAGTTACAGCACTCCAAGTTGAGATGGGAGAGGTCCCACTAAACTTGAGATATAGACAACTAATGATGAACTACTGGGCAAATCTCCAAGGTCATATAGAGGAATACCATCAAACAGTGAAAGCCCTAATGCAGAATATTATGTATGGGAAGCAATTAAAATGGCAACACAAATAGGATTACATGGGAAAACAGCTATACAGCACCTTATCCAGTGACAGCAGTCTGGTTATTCCTCCTGTGACCTTAGATCTTTATCTTCAAAACAAAATGCAGAACGAAAAAGGCAAAGGAAACTGGGCTGATTTAGTGGACAAAAGATTGAAATATACACATTAGACTTTTATCCCTATCTACACAGCTGGTTCAAAAGATTACAAGAAAGGAAAAACTGGATTTGTTTTTGCCATTCGAGAATTAAATATAAGTTATAAGAAAAAAACATCAGATCATTTAGCAGTATAGTTGATATGTTGGCGATTAGAATGGCGTTGCAGTGGACAGAGACAAATAAATTGGAAAAAATTATAGTATTTTGAGATTCATTATCGTCACTGGTATCATTACAGTCTATGTCATCACAAAGCAGATTAGATTTAATTTATGGAATACATGAGTCAGTCTTTAGAGTTCAGAAACCACAAACAGTTGTTAGGTTCATGTGGGTACCAGCTCACAGGGGGATAGAGGGGAATGAAACGGCTGACCATCTGGCTAAACAAACCTTAAAGGGGCTATATGTAACTTTCAAAAATAGTGACACTTTCTAGTGACACTGCAGGCCGCTAGGCTAACTGCACCAGCAACCTGTTGCTCGCTCTCGCTGGCGTGCTCGTACATACATGAGCGAGCATCTTCATCAGCCGCTAAATTTAAAAGGTCTAGAGGAAGTATCTTACCTTTTCAATTGAAGTGAAGCCATCTCTGGGTCAGTTTTTATCCCCAAAACTGATCGAAGCTCCCTCCATGAATGAAAAGCTCTCCCATGTTCACTCTAGTTTTCGCCCGACGCCGGTCAGCTAGTTTGGCTCGACGGGGTTCTACAAATAAAACCTTTTTTGGTTTCTTGTGCTAGTCTGCGAAGGAGTCTGTGTTGTGCTAGAGGCCGGTTGTTTATTTATAATAACAGCTTCCATCTTAGTTTCATTCTCCATCCAGTCAGGCACAACTGTTGCTCTCTGTAAGTAGAGCTGTGTGAGAAGGACGTCGAGAACGCGCATAGAACGTCACTTCCAGCTGCTTTGCGGAAAATCGAACCCGGGTTCGTCAAAAAATAAAAAGTTATACAGGCAACACAGATAGACAGTGAATGTCTCATTTTTATCATCAGTTAACCGTTCTCTTACAATAGGCGATAAAACACGATTTAATTATGTGAGAAAGTTACATATAGCCCCTTTAAGGAGAGAAACAATCATGGAGGCAACTTTTAGTAAAGTTGAGGCTGAAGCATAGTCCGAAGCAAAATCATGTTTACCTGGCAAAAGATTTGGGAAGAAGAGTAAAACGGACGTCATATATCAAATTTTAAGTATGCAGATGACATGGCCCTGGTTGCGCAACTGACTGACACCACTGCTCTGACAATACCAGCAAGCAGTCAACAACCTGGTCAAGACATTTGGTGAAGACTCACTGGAGCTTAACGTCACAAGAAGGAGGAGGAGCAAAAAAGCACAACAGAGACTTCACCTGATGAGGAAACTAAGGACTTTTCATGTCAGCAAACATATTTTAACTCTGGTTTACCAATCACTTATTTAAACCATCCTCACTTTTAACATCTCATCCTGGTACAACTCCCTCACCACCAAACACAAAACAAAGATCTCCCGCATCGTTAACCAGGCCAGCAAAATCATCGGTTCACCACAAATCAGCCTCTCCGAACTATATAACCGCCCTGTGATCAGGAGAGCCACCCTGATCACCCCCTCCACCACTCCTTCCAGTTACTGCCAACAAGCAGACGCTACAAAGTCCCTCTGGCTATCTATCTATCTATCTATCTATCTATCTATCTATCTATCTATCTATCTATCTATCTATCTATCTATCTATCTATCTATCTATCTATCTATCTATCTATCTATATGGTTTTGTTATTAGTAGGCTATAGAACAGTGTATTTAAAATTAAAATAATTTGTTTTAGGCCTTTGTACAGACAAAAATGATCGTACTTCTCAATTCTTGTCAAGTTATAAATAAGTCAGACTTCGTCTTTTGTATTATACTTCTATTTGGAAGATTTTGTACTAATGCTCTTTCACAACATACTGAGGCATGTTATGACTGGAATGGCAGTCAGACAAGTGGGTGTGCCCATGCAGGCAGTCGAGCCGTGTCCAAACCTGCTCACCTTGTCTGCTGCTTTAAACCAGCAGTACATACCTGCATTAAGGATACTGAAACATCTACCGCCCTCCATTTTTCTCACACTCTGTTATACTCTATCTCTATAAACTGCCGTATTTCTGCCTAAATTAAGATTTTATCGTTAAATAGCAGAGATGTCACTCCAAGTGTTTTATGCCAGCGTGACTGGGAACGTCAAGGTAAAGTATATGCTGTTTATTTCTTACTTCTTTTCCTTTTGTTTGTTTTTGTCTCTATGCTGGTAAACTGGTCACATTAAAAGGGAATGTGTGTATCATAAAATCATACTGTCTGCACTGTGTTAACATTGTTTATCATGAGGCAAACTGTAGCCTTCATTGTGGACTGGTAAGAGAATTATATTGTGAAAGGGATTTTGGTATAACTACAAATCAGAAGTCTTCACATAGAAGAAATAATCTTGTAAATATAACTGATGATCGACCATCTGTCCCCTAAAGATGAGGAAAAACCAGGAGAGAATCTTCTCAGTCCTGGACTCAATGAACATCGAATATGAAAGAGTGGACATCACTCAGTGTTCTGATGTCAAGGACTTAATGAGGACGAAAGCAGGAGACCCGACTGCACTGGCCCCTCAAATATGCAACGGAGACAACTACTGTGGGGTATGTCTAGCATGTTAGTCTGCAAAATGAACAGTGTCATGTGTGTTGACAATGTAACACGCCCTCAAAACAAAGTGGGTTATGATTCAGTGTAAATCATTGACACTTTTGTTCCATATGTCCCAGAGAAAAAAAAAAAGCTTTGATAGTCTAGGGCGTAGACTCAGAGATAAAATAAATATTAACAGTATACCAGCCAATAGAAACACAAGCATTAGTGTGCAGCTACACTTTTTTAAAATCTTTTTAAAACTTGCTCACACCCTATTCTACAGTATGTACACTCACAGTTACATTTCAGTTTTCCCCTTAAGGGATTTCATCAGTTCAGCATTCCAATTCTATTTTTGTAATGACTGATTATTCGGAGCTTTGTTCCTGACAGGTTGCACAACAACTTGGAAAAGGTACAAATTTTCTCGGAGTGACATTTATATCATTTTTCTCAACGGTAGCGCCAAGGCTTATAGGTGGTATGTCAGGCTGAAATATCTCAATAACTTTTTGGAAGATTTACTTAAAGGTTTGTCAATACAATTAAGGGATACATCTTTATGTCTTTGTGCTCATCTGACTTTCACTTTAGTGCTTAGAGCAGGACAACGCTGAGCTTAGCATCATCGCTCAAGGTAGCTCTGCATCACCTGTAAACACAGGGATATGCTCAAATGAACCAATTAGTACTAGACTTATCAATAAGTTGCATTGTGAATTAAAAAAAGGAAATAATGTGGGCTATATTAATGTTTAAAATGTATACATTTTTGGGCGTTGATGGACAAGCAGTTGGGTCGCGCCCCATGTACAGAGGCTGTAGTCCTCCAAGCGGGCGGCCTAGGTTCAAGTCCGTTGTGTGGCACCTTACTGTCATTCCCCTCTCTCCCGATTTCTTACTCTATCTGTCCTATCTAAATAAAGGCACCAAAGCACCCCCCCCCCCCCCCCCCCCCAAAAAAAAGAGAAGAAAAAGTATAAATGCAAAATAATCTGACTGCTAACAATATCAAAATATCAACACTGATTTTATTTCTTCTTTTATAAATGTGTATGATAACTGTTTCTGTTTCTCTTTCTCTCTGTGTGTTTTTTCTGCGTCTCGTCAACTGAAACATTTTGTCTCTCTTTCAGGACTTTGATGCTTTTGAGAATGCCATTGAGGCCGAACAATTAGAGCAGTTTCTCAAACTCTAATAAAAATGGAGACCAGCTATGGGACAACTCACAAATCACATTCCTGCACTCACTGCAATATCTTCACATCAAGTTCATCCTACTCTGAGGAGTTTTTAAAGGTTTTTAATGGTCTTTCAAGAGAACTGGTACTTCTACATACAAGAGCTCAGAATTTGAAAACATTTGAAAAAGAGAAATTTCTTCAATGCATTGGCTATATTGCACAGATTTACAGAATAGAATCAGAAAGCTGAAATTGACACAAATTAAAGTTTTTCATTGCTGCCTCAAGCAAAGTAAGTAAATGAATCCAAAAAAGACTAAATTAAAATGTTTTTTTTTTCCTTTTATTTGATTGAAGTTGAATTCATATGTGATGAATGTTGCTCAAAAAGAAGTAAATGTACGATTTTCAAAGAAATCAACTTTCTTGTCTAGTCTTTCTTTAAGGTAAATGCATGACAGTTTTTGCATTTGTTATATTCGAGACAGATTTGTATGTGATGTCTTTCTGCAGTTTTATCAGTGACAGAGTCAACATGTCCTGTTCACCATGAAGGGTCACCAAACCTACAAAAAAAAAAATCACACTTACAGTCAACTGACCATATTTGCCCTCAACACGGATTGAAATGACCACAAGTTCAATGACGAAATAGTGGGAACGCACCAGCACAAAATGTAGAGCACTAACATCTCAAAGAGAGACTAACATTTTTCCTGTTACCACAGTGCTGGGGCTTCCTATGGGTGCAATTATATACAAAAATATGAAGGATAATTGTTAATACTTTTAACAACCGGTTGTTGACAGGACTGTGTACACTGCTCTCAGAAGTGACCTTTCTGAAAGTATGAACATACATTCAAATATGTTTCAGATTCGATATTAAACCCCTAATAAATAAAGGGGAATTAAGACAACAAAGATGGCAGCGGTTTATTTAAATAATAATCCAAACAAAGCTCATGATGAATTTATGTCTATTTTTACCACCCTATATTACAAACACTGTCCTACAGTACATGAACACTAAGGATGAATAAATACAAAGACAAGCCCTGGATTACTAAGGGAATAGAACAAGCTTGTAAAAAGAATAATTTACTGTATAAGGAGTTCTTGAAATCTGGAACAAGGGAGGCAATCAATAAATATTTGAAATACAAAAATAAATTGACATTGCATAATAAGACTTGACAAAATTATTTTAGCAAACAATAAGAACAGTATAGAAATGATACATGGAGACATGAAAGGTGCTTAACAACATATCAAAAAGGTTATTACATAAATGATATGTGTAAAGTGAATTATTTTAATGTTCTATTTTATAGGTGGTTTTATTAGGCCTAAGTGACCAGAAAACAAAATTCAAACGTTCATAGTTATGTTAGGCCTACTCATTTTATTTAAATATTCATGTAGCCTAACATTTTTATGATGAATCAATTAGTGATTGAACACTGGATTTTCATAATGGACACAAAATATATTTTAAGTAAAAATAGAAAGAGGGACACAGGAAGTATTCTTCCTTAGAGCAAATGGGAAAGATGCGGAATAAACATTTAAAATAGTAAGAAAGTAAGAAAAAAAATAGCTAGCCAGTCAACAATCACAACTTACCACAGGCAGTTCACTGGACTACACTTTAAGCAGCGGATGGGGCCCGGCGGTATTAAATCAATGTCGCAGGCTGATGACGTCCTCTTTATCCGCTGCCCTAGAGGAAGCTTTGGTGTGTTTCCTCAACTTTCGCACTATCCGTTGGATTTTTCAAACATCTTACTATATAAATTCACTATAGTTACCTTTTTATGTTGGATTATAATTCTCCTTTTATATCTGTTCTTTATTGCAGACCTTTAAATCCAACATCCACCAATAATCAACGATGGCCGAGGAAGGGTGAGCATGAAGCCTTTACATGTCTACATGGCTAGCTAACTCAACATCTTACCGGGAAAAATACGGATACGGCGCACAAAAAATGTGTTTTGTGAAAAGCGATTTGGTGTGAACTTGCATGTGTTTAGTATATCTGCTTCGCATAACGAGTGCTGCTTTTTCGCTACAGTTATTTTGGATAAGAGAAACTAACTTGTTAGCTTAGCCGTATAGCTGGTCCCAGTGTTAGGGACATTTGATACCCGCGTTTGCAGTACAGCATTAAGAAATAGGGATGATTTAAGCTCTGCTGTTGCCAAAAAGTCTAAACCTGTTTGGTGTATCATTGTAATCACCTAACTATTCTAAATAATGCTGCAACGACACAATACAAACAGTAAAGGTACACATTAGTTACTTGAGAATAATGTCGTAAAAATGGTGCAAAACTACCAACTCTGGAGTATTTATATAAATCCGATACATTTCTAAGTACTATTCTTTGACTGAAATGTGATGAAAATATTCTGCCATACTATACGAGCGTGTGCTTGATGCTAATTTGTGGCTCTACTGCTGAAAGTAGAAATATGGCATGTTAGTATTTCAGTATCATTGAGTTCTTAAAAATCTCATAAAACACATTTCAACTTAACATCCACGTTTAAGTAGGTGTTTGTCTTTTTCACTTGGAGCTATTAAGAATATTGATTTTTCTTCCATGTCAGTCAGATTTTGGTGCCTCCTTGGAACAGTTTTGAACTTGCGTTATGTAGGAGTTGTAAAAATTGTCTTTTGATATAAAGTTAGCTGTTTGATGTGCTGAATTGAAATCTAGCTAGGAAAGAGTTGCAGTACACACAGCACTACATGCATGGGTACTTAACTAAAATTATAATGGGAACACTATCTGTCAAGAAAGTGGGGTTACACTGAAGTCCACAAATATGTTGTCCAGGGTGTTCTTCTTAACATGTTTTAGTTTGCTGCTGCAGGCAATACAAAATTACTCTCAATATGAGATTTTGCGCTCGACACTGAACTTCAATTTTAAATGGGTCATTCCTTTTCAAGTGAGCTCTCTGTTGTATGAATGATGACTTATAATTATTTTGTCGGATACCCCTTCACTCTACAATGAGTGAGATCCATATTCTGACATGCCAGAAGCTCTACTGGAATCCACATATTTGTCATGTGTACCTTGATCAAAACTGTAACAGTTTCTTTTCTTTTGTCTATCTATTTTTAGCAGTGCTGCTGGAGGTGTCATGGATGTTAACACCGCTCTCCCTGAAGTGCTCAAGACCGCACTCATCAACGATGGCCTTGCCCGTGGTATCCGAGAGTCCGCCAAAGCCCTGGACAAGTGTGTGACAATATCTTGCTCTTACCAGTGTATTTTAGTCGTTAGCGGGTGTATCACTGATGATAATTTGGCTCCCTCTACTGAATACCCTGAGGAGATTGCCACTGTTACCCAATTTCTGTCTGAGATTTGCCATAAAGTTTGTAAATGGCAAAGTAATGTGTAACTGCTTCCTGAAAGTAAAGTCTGTGTTCTTTTGCAGGCGTCAGGCCCATCTCTGCGCCCTCGCAGGCAACTGCGACGAGCCCATGTACGTCAAGCTGGTGGAGGCGCTCTGCGCTGAGCATCAGATCAACCTGATCAAGGTAACAGGCCTGCAAAATAGTTAACTGATTTAGGATCTAATATGTTAAAAGCTAATCGCAATACATCAAAATTGACAAGTAAAATATAAACATTAAAGGAATAGTGTCCTGTTGGGTCATGTGCTGCTGTATCGATGATGATAATTTGGCTCCCTCTACTGAATACTGTGAAGAGACTGCCATTGTTACCCAATTTTCTGTCTGAGATCCAGCCTACAGCACCCAAAATTACTGCAATTTTATCTCTGTGGATCAGAATTGTTTACAAATGTGAACGCAAATTTGGAGCTGTGGTACACGTTGGTGATTTCTGCACAGCTTGTTGACCAACATTGCCTTGTGACGTAGTTATAATATAGCCATTACACACCTAAGACGCTTTTAATTTTCATCTAAGGTTGATGACAACAAGAAGCTGGGCGAGTGGGTTGGTCTGTGCAAGATTGACCGTGAGGGCAAACCCCGCAAGGTGGTGGGCTGCAGCTGCGTCGTGGTCAAGGTAAATAATGCTGATATCCGGGCTCTCTATGCTTTAATTTCATATTAAAACTAAAGAACTGGACAAGTCTCTGTTCAGTAAAGACACAACAGTTCCTGAAGTCTTGTTTATTCTTAAACCACAATAGAAAGCTAATGAAGCGACTTGTTAGAGTAGAAATGTGACGACTTGTAACTAGATCTGCCAGTCAAGTCCAGGTGCTGTGCTTTGTGCCATGCAGCTGTAGTTGAAAAACGCTTGGCCAGATTACAGCCAGGGTACGAGCCCCATCGCCTACCTGTGGTGTTTGGGGTCCCTAAGAATGGCTACACATTGTAACATGTCATCGTGCAACATGCAGGGATTGGCAATCTGCTCGACTATTTTCTGAAACTCTGTTAGGGGGGCTGCCTATTTCTTTTTACAAATCCATGTAGCTTCATTTTGTGTGTCAAAAGCTCTATGGTGTAGCTGTATTGTGGAAAAGGTTGTTCAAGAAATATGCCACTCAATGTTTTTAAAGGTTTGGCTCATCTAATAGACGTGTTGGGCAATACTACAGTTGAAATAAATTCTTGTCTTGGTGGGGAGATTTATTCTGCTTAACTTATGACCATGTGAGCTAATTAACACATTTTTAAACTACGCTTATTAAAAATGTAAAAACCCTAAAGAATGATCTGCCAATGATCTAAGGAAAGACAATCATATAAAACTTATGAAACGTGCCTCGGTTAGTTCAAGGGATCTCTGTAAACATTCATTTTTCTGACTGTCTAAACTTTGATGATCTGTATTGGACGGTCAATTAGACCGGTCTGTATTTTAATCTCAATGTCTCTCTGACATGCCTTTTTATAAAACTCTTCTCTCTACAGGACTATGGCAAGGAGTCTCAAGCCAAGGATGTGATTGAGGAATACTTCAAGTGCAAGAAATGAGGTGTCAATAAAAAGTGAAAATGAAACTGTTCTTGTGTTGTCTTAAGCTCTGTGTCATGAGTTGACTAAATCAAACCTATTGGTGAAGACTTTAAGGGATGGGAACTGCAGGGAAACTAACGATAAGACCACGATTCAGTGATTCTGCAAGACAATCGTGATGCAGACTAATGACACAAACTGAAAGATACAATATGCATCTAAAAAGAGCAGGATTCATTTGTTTACTAGAATTTGGTGTTAGTTTCAAATCTTCACTTAATTTCGAGGCTGTCTGACATTATCCCACTATTGTCGTCGTCTTCCTTTAACCTGTTAACTTCTTTAGCCAAAAAACATGTTGCTATGAGGGTCATGAAGTGGAGACCAATGTCTAACGTAGGAAAATCTAGTTCTAGTGCCATATTTGATTAAGATCCATTTTTGGCACAAGGGTTGGAGCACAATATATTGCTGTATTAATCGTTTGTTACACCCCTGGTAACTGTCAACCTGTGGTATGCTCGGGTAAAATACATCAACATAAAATCAGTTTACAAGAAATGTGTAAAGATACTTAGCATGGCCAAATGCTGAGTGTCTGAGACAGTCCTCTTAAGCCTGACGTGTGCTGCTGCCCTCTTGGCCAGGTCCTCCTAGTGAAAGATCTTGATCTCAATAGGTTAATTACCTGGTTAGATGCAGGTTATGTATAAAGGAGGGTTCACAAAATACAATGGGGTCCCAACCTGGGCTCTGGCTTTGTCTGCTCTGAGGTTAAAATGAGATCTGCTCCTATAAACTAAAATAACGGATGGGAACCGCTGCTTTGATGTAATAAGCTGATATTGTAGATCTTTCTGATGAATGAAATAACAGATGATGAATCTAAAACATTTATTTTCAGTAACAAGCAGCATGGTATTTTTTGATGGGTTGTATAATCAGAGAAGACAGTAAGCATGTGGTTTGGATAGGATTATTCCTTTATATCTACATACATAAACATTTCTGAATAAAGAAAAGACATTCAAACACATTAAGGCACAACACATCATGATGCACATTCTCCATCCCCCCACCCAAAATTACAAAAATCCAGAGAACAAAAAAAGACACTAAAAGTATAGTTTCCACCTTGGACATAATATCTGCCACTGCCCTTTAAGTTTACTGTAAATAATTTACACAAGTTTTGCCACAGACTGCATTGATGTGTCGTGATTATACCATCAGGAAGAAAACACTAAAAAAAAAAAAAAGCAGCCGTTCTCCTCGCACACGATGCTGCCTGTACAGAGAGGCCCTTTTTTGAAGATCATTTGTTCTCCAGAACAAATCAAACGTCCTCCTGGGCCGGGAAGGTTTTCAGCCGTTTTCAGGCTTACAGTCTGCTACAGCTGCAAGGAGGGTCGTTTTCACAGCGGCCCATTCCCAGAATCAGGACCAGGCGGGCTGAGTCGGGTAATCATCTTTTTACCCTCCCAAAGTCTTTTTCTTCATCTTTCACCTCTACTTTGCTTCTTAAGACCATTCAGAGTTTGTAAATCCAGAGGTTCGAAAAACAAGACCAAAAGAAGAAAAAAATCACAAAAACAGTTGCAGTGTATTGTTTGTTCTTAAATAGTTATACAAAAGAAGGGGGCTGCCTGGCTGACCATGTCCAGGGTAACATTGCATGAGTCCATATTGCTAAAGTAGTTACAGGTACTCAAACTCCAGTGCTTGGTGTAGTGCCAGCAGGTCAGAGTGACTGGATATCCTCCAGAAAGGCATGTTGTGCTGCAAAGTGAACAAACACACACGTTAACACAAAATGTACAGTTTCATGCTGCACACCACCACCTCAAGTCATGCAGGCTACTCTACGGGAGATTGCAGCTGCTTGCTTGGCAAAAGCACTGCAAACAAAATCCATGCAATCCTTATGCTTGAAGAAGAGTTAAACATTTTGTAAAAATTCTGCTTTCTGCTGCCGTGCTGAGATCTTTAAGACGGGAAGATATCGCTCTCTTATCTACCTCTTCAATTAAGCAGAACCAATGAGCTGTTAGCCTAGCTTGGTATAAAAGCTTGGTTATTGTTTTCATTAACTTCTTGTCAGAAAAGCCCTCAAGTACAAAATATAAAGTGGCTCGGAGAAAATGCTCCAAGAAAAGAAGAGAAAATTATGAAGTCTTATTTGTATGTATGTGCTCTGGGTTAAGCTTCTGAAAAGACAAGGTGGAGCAAGGCTAACACTTTCACCTGGTGTTTTTTAACATGACATTTGCACCTGTGGACACAGATCAAGATTTATAACCAGTTACCATAACAGCTAGTTAGTTCAGTTGATGTTGCTTATTAAGAACTGAACATTTTATTGAAGTTAGTCGGACCAGAAGGTAAATGTTGCTGTTTTTCACATTTGGCTAAAAGATGCTAGCTAAGAAACAGTATAAAGAGCAGACACTTCACAAAGTGTAGACCATTGTGTTTAACAGATTATCATAACGATACTCCAAAGGCGGAAAAAAAAAAAAAATATTAACAAGTTCAATGGTTTAACATTCATTCCTATTTGTGTTTTACGCTATTTCCGTTTTCTATCCAGAAGTATCTGTTGTTGTCACTGCAGTGTTTGTGATTTAATCTATAAAAGTAGAGGATAAAAATACATGGAAAAGCACATTTAGAGCTAAAGGCAATATGTGGTTGCAAAGCAAATGTAACCAGCTTTTACTTTCTCCAGGATGCCCCCCCCCCCCCCCCCCAAATTGTTTGTATGTTTAGATTAAAAAAGAAAGACTTCATCATTTTAATAAGTGAAGATTAAAGACGCTCATAAGTGGGTTTTGTAAACTTTGGATAGAGACTACAAGGTGTTCCCTACTGCTTCTAGTATACTAGCTAAGCCAGCTAGTGTCATGTTTAACAGACAGATGAGAGAGTGGTATAATCCGACTAATCGAACTCGGCAAAGAAGCAAAAAAATAGATTTCTCAAAATGTCATTATTCCTTTGACTATCCCAGCACCCAGCATTCAGAATGAAACCCACATCTGGAAAAAGATGGGGATATTTATACACGTTGTAAAAATGGAGCAGAACAGTCCTTGTCATTTTTTTGTGTGATACAGCTACTTTTTGTCTTGCAAAAACTACATAATCAATGAAAACTAGGAGTCCACACACCAAACTTGATACAAACCATCATTGTTGCTCTAAACAAAGATTGTTTGAAGCTTTATCACTGTGTACATTTAAGCAGCCTTTTGTTTGAAAACTTCTCATTTCATGAGATCAGGTTTATTTTCAGCCATATTTTCCAAATCATTGAAGCTCATGTAGCCGCAGTTTGCACACAAATTTGGTTTCTTTGAGTTAATAGTTGGTGCAAAATGTACATCTCAATCTCAAATTTGAACTCCAACAGAGTTGCGATCAAAAGTTTCTTGCTTCTACTTCAAAATGAAAAAGCAACAGCAAGTAGAACAGAAAAAAAAAGTTAAAGACCAACTCAAAACCTCTACAGCAAAGAAAGGCAGGCTTCGACCAATCAGAGCTCACACTGTGAGGAGGAGGCAGGTTCACAGTGAGGTCGAGGGTCCATTACCTTTTTGGCCGCCTGCTCCTCTTCCACACCGTCACCAACTACAACATACACTACTTTCCTGCCAAACCTTTGCATTATGCGTTCAAAGCAACTCTCTTTTCCTGCAAAAAAAAACAAATAAACAGGGGGAGGAAGGAGGGTCACAAGGTCAGAGGGGTCTTAGTTCAGGAGATGTTTGTTTACCTGGCCAGCCGCATGCTCTTCATCCTTCCCATCGCCAATCACAACATATGTAATGTTAGTGCCAAAGCGGGAGACTATACGCTCAAAACAGCTCTCTTTGCCTGGAGACAAACAAACAGCTTTCACAGGGTTTTCACTCGTTTCTTTAGGTGGAAATGAAACACGTGAAGAGGACCAGCTGTGTGTGTGTTGAGGAGGGTCAAGTCAAGTTACACACACACGCAAACACTTATATGCAAACACAAAACACCATTATAAAAAAAAACTAAGTTTGATTAATCCTGACACGCACATATTGCATCCTGTGAGGTACCCTAATTTGGATAAATAGTCAATATCCAGCAGTTTATGTGAATTGGCATCGGACCATAAATATACAGTGGTAGTTTGCTTTTGTCTCGAACCTTAGGAGGTTGTCATGGTTACAGCATTTCTAAGTCCATTTGAATTAAATCACCTGGGGGGTTGAATCTGGTGTTTCTTAAACTCACACATAAACGTAGCTTTGACTTTTCCTTCCTGAATGTTTGATGTACATCAAAGTGAATGTATTCTGTCAGATTGAGTCACATCGGTGTGGTTCAGGTTTATAGAAGTTGCTTGATGCAGCATTAGGATCGTATGAGGAAAGAAAGCATATAAAACCCTGTGTTTTAGATTACATACTTTTTCTTTACATTTCAGTACATCATGCAGACGGTCTTATAAACCCACTATGTACGTGACATACTACTCAGTTACAAAACTAACGCTTGAGCTCTGATCCTTTTCCTCATAGATACACCGCAGGCTGCAGCACATTCATCTCTCCTCTCTGACTTACGTACAACACAAAAAGATTGTGAATTGATTACAAAAATAAATTGACTCTTTTTGTTTCACAGAACGTCATTTGTTTTACTTTTTTTTCCTTCATTTTGTTAAAAAAAATACTTTTTATGGATTGAAGAATTTAGTTATTTCATTAGTGATGATAAAAATCTCTGTGATCTCAGTGTGACTCGTCTTCCACTGTGTAGAGGGTTGTGGGTCAGAAAAACCTTAAGCATGAATACTGCAAAACATGGCATGTATGGGGACATACGAAATCTTTTTCTGGCAGTTAAATGGTTTGGAAGTATGGACGTTATAATGCAGCCATAATGTCTGTTTGGTGTCAAGAGTAGTGCTTGTGATATTTAAGTATTTAATTGTCTGTGTTTATGCTGCACAATCCAAAATAATCAGTTTTATTAAATTGAGATTTCATCTTAATTGGATACAGTGTCAATTGCTTTCTTTCTCTCACACAACTATACATACTAGGGCCCGACCGATATGCAATGTTGAGGGCCGATACTGACATTGACATTGGGGAGAAAACAAATCTGATACCGATGTATCGGCCAATATCTTTCAGTGATCTATGTAGCGATAGATATACACATTTTTTTTGTTGATCCCTCAAATGCAGTTATAAAACACATTTGGAAAACAGCGGCCTGACTGACAGCTCAGGATTGACGAGGGAGGTGTCACATTGACTGGGTCAGTGCTTCAGCAAGCAGCATAAACTTAAGAGCAGCCAAAAAAGCAAAAAAAAACAACACAAAAAACCCCCAAAAACACGAAGCCCGGCCCGATGCGAGCGGAATTATGTATTTAAAAACAATGCCCTATCCGGCCTGAGCCCGAAGTCAAGCCTCGGGTCGGGTTACAGACCTCTAGTACGTGCGTAATCCAACGATACTCAAATGAAATGCTATTTGACTGGTGAATACATCTAGTAATATCTGCATATGTCTGGCATAAAATTTGCTAATACCAATGGCCACTTGATATGCTAATATCGGCCGATATTATCGGCTGGCTGATTAATCGGTCGGGCTCTAATACATACACACCGATGAATATAATAAACCAAGCTGTAACTCAGACATCCTCTACTTATTGTTCACTGATTCTGAGCCAAACTAAAGCAAACATTTTACCATCATAAAGGAACAGGAAATAAGTCACACATGGGTTAGATTAAAAACATCATGACTGATAACCAACACAGTGTATGCTACTTTTGACCTGGTGGGGAAATGACTAAAATTACTTGTATTCCACATTATATTATAAACAGCCATACATTATGGTTTATTAATGACACATGTGTACACACATGTGGTGTGTGCGAAGCTTTATGTCATACCTATTTTTGTTGCACTGTAGATGTTCTCGATGGGGAAAACCGATCCCAGACTGTATAAGAGAACTTTAGCCAGCGCTGGTATGAGCTGCGTCGTGGTCACCAACACGTTTACACAGTTACTCCTGAGTGACACAGACACAGAGCATGTTAAGGGTTGACAAAGACGATGAATGGATCGTACATTCATTTCCAATGGATGCTGAATATGGATTAGGCTTCATGAAATCAGGATAGTGAACCTATAAGTTGACAGAGGGGTTTGTAGGAACAGACGTAACACAAAACGTCACCTGGAGCTGATAATGGACAGGGACTTTAGCGCGTGGGTCAGCCAGGAGTCGGTCAAAGCCTCCACCTCCGCTCTGAGCTGCAGCCAGGCGTCTCTTTTAGCAGGACCCAGCAGACCTACAACACAGCAGGGCATTAGTGAGCCCTCATAACATCAGGGATATAACATACAAAGAATAAAACAGGCAAGGTAAAGACAAAATGTTTTCATTCTAATGTTGGGATTTTAACGAAATTTCAAATATTTGATGTGATGTTATCCTAACATTACAATCTCCCAAGTGTGCATAATAGTCACTTGGCTTTCACAAATGAAGGCCTGATTTGGGAGTTTTAATGTCCTACAGTCTATTTACTGTTTCATTATAGCTTTCAATCCAGTTAAATCAAAGGCAGGAGGACACACTCAATAGGTTTATGGCCAAATTAAAATAACTTATAGATCTAGAATTGTCAAAAATGATTGGTCGATTCTGCTGCAGCTCGCTCTTATTGAAATCTACTTAACATAATAACACTTCTCCAGACCCTGCCCAGACTCACAGACCAATGAAACAAGCTTCTTCTCTCGATCAATTCTCGAAAATTGACAAGCACAACTGAACAAATAATCCCACTCTTTGTCTCCAGTTAACAGCCGTCACATTGGCTTACCCCCCACATTGTTTTTGTACGTGCTATACAACTCTTTGACCCGTCTGTAGCGGAAGGCCAGCTTCCTCATCCAGTCGACCCCGCCGCGGACGCCCGTAGCCAGGCACAGGTTGGCGCTGGTTGCAGCTGCATGGAAGCCATCAGTTGCAAAACTGTAAGTACTGTCAATAATAATGATATGTTTTATTCTTTTAAATCTGCTTCGGTAAAACAAATCAATCAAATGGTTATTTTATTTTTTATTCAGCACCAGAAAAATAACTGCAAGGATGTATGTGTAAGATTCAGAATTATTATCAGGGTCAAAATGAAAACTTAAATATACATTACACTATACAATATGCATTTCCATGTTTGTTTTTAATATATTTATGTATTAAATAACTTGTAAAAAATCCATGGTCAGCAAACATTTTTATTTGAAATGTATTACCCTCAAAACGTCAACATTTACTTTCTCATATCAAAAGTTTACAATCTAATAAATTCATATAAATTGTTAAATCCTCACCCTAAGTCCTGGCCATTGTCGTCAGATGAAACATCATCGATGTGTACCTGGTCACACTCCTATTCAACACGCACACACACACACACACACACACACACACACACACACGCACACACACACACACACACACACACACACACACACATCAAAGGGTGAATAAAATTAAACTTTACTGATTCTATGCGATGAAATGTAACAACAGCAGATGTAAAACAATACATAATTTAAAAAGTAGAATGCTGTACACATAATTAACATTCACTATGTGGTAGCTCTTTCAATTAGTAGTGTATAGCTTACATTTCCACCACTAGAGGGCAGTAGTACTTTTTAAATGAATAACAGCTTTGCTCATGAAACTTTTAAAGGTCTTTATGTTGAGTTTTTCCGTTCTGTGATTGACTGCTGGTATCGGCTCCAGAACTAACAGTGACCCCGAACAGGATAAGTGGTATAGTAAATAGAGAGTTGAGTTTTCTGCAAGAATTAACCCGTAGCCTTTTAAAATAGAACATTTCACATGTGTGTGTTTTTGTGTGTGCGCGTCTGATCTGTGTCTCACCTCCAGGTCATTAAAGAATAAGTGTGTGTCAGCCAAGTTGAAGATCATCTCCTCCATCCTCAGACCCAGCGTTACGGCCATAGGAGGGTCCTGACGGAAGAAGATGACATCATCGTTACCAACATGACATCACAGCTATAACAGGTCATTATCATGAACTAATCCCAATTGATTTGCTTCTCCGTGTGCCCCTCACCCTTCCCCCAATAAATAATTGCGGCTTGTACGATTCTTGGTTGATGTAGGATTTCAGCTCTTCAACAGTTGGGGGTCTCCGATGTTTGGTATTTGAAGTTTCTCAATGCACCATATATTTAATGGGTGACAAGTCATGACTGCTGGCAGGCCAGTTAAGCGCCATGTGCACTAATGCACCCCTATCCCATCACAGATGCTGGCTTTTAAACTGAGGCCTGACAACAACAAGCCAGTGGGTCCCTCCCCTTTTTACCCCAGAGGACGGGGTGTATATTATTTCAGAATTTAAATTTTGCATCGTCAGACCTCAGGACAGTTTTCCTCTTCGCCTCAGCCCTCTTACAATATCATTGAACGATTCTCTAAATCTCTTACTGATATTATGTACTGTAGACGATGTAATGCCCGGATTCTTTACAATTTTACATTGAGAAACATTTTCTTGAGCTGTGACACTTTGCTGAACCCCTCTCCCACTCCTTACTACAGATGGACTCAGCCTCTCTGGGATGCTCTTTAAATACCAAATTATGTTACTTCTCTGCTGCCAGTTTTCTTTATTTTATTTTTTTAAAACCATTTCGCATCTTTTATTGCCAATATCCCAACTTCTTTGAAAGGTTTTGTAGGCATTATATGCAAATTGGGTATATATTGTTCCACATTTGATGTTTTCTTTGTTCTTTTTTCAATTAAATATGGGGTTTCAATATTTTATCATCATATTCTGTTTTTTATTTTCATTTGTACACAACATCCCAGTTCTTTTTAAATTTGAGGTCATACATCCCTTTTACTTCTCCCGAACCCCCCCACAAACGCCCGTTGGTACGTTCCACTCATCAGAACAGATGCTGACAGACAAGTTGCACTTGTTCAGTCCCATCAACATTCCTTGTGCTTGGTATTGGTGGGTGTTTGGGGGGGGGGGGGTTGTGTGTGTTCTTCATGTGTGTGTATTACAGAGAGTGTGTAACCTCAAAGAGAGACGCTTGGAGTGTATGTGGTATGTGAATGGTTTGTGTGTATGTGTCTGTGTGTGTGTATGTGTGTCTGTGTGTGTGTATCTGTGTGTGTGTGTATTTGTGGTGCCAGCCAAGGGCTCAGCTGCAAAAACCATCATCTGTGATAGGTCAGAGAGGGATGACAGCTAGCCGCGCAATCCGCTGACACCGTCAGGCAACCAGAATAGATAGAAAGTAAGAGGAAGGAGAGTGAAAGTGAGCGAGCAAGGCAGAGAGAGAGAGAGAGAGAGAGACAGTGAGAGAGTGACAGTGACAGCATTCCTCAGTGAAAAAAAAGCAAAGATCAGAGAGTGAACGCTCCATAACATTCCCTAAAACTTAAAAAAGAACTAAAAATGATAAAAGCAATTTCTTCTCTCTTTAACTCTTCTCCTGCCTCCCTGTCCTTCTCAGAGAGCAGACAGTTTGTCTGTCGGGTAATGATTATGTTGGCTCACATCCAGAGGAGCAGTGTGACCTGAAACTTATTAATTCTCTTTGCTTACTTTTATTTGGATCTGCTTTTAGCTCCAAAAAAGGGTGACCTTTTTATATGTCATATTTGACCAGACATGTGAATCAATCACAGATAATACCAAATATTAAAATAGAAACCGGAAACAATTCAACTCCTACACATAATTTCAGAGCTGATGATATGGTGATTATTATAATAACTCCAACAGGTGAGTATCCCTGTGAAACAGATTAGTATTATCAATAAAAAGAGGGAACATCATATAAAACAGATGAACCCTCAGAGCATGTATAACAGCCGTACCTTGGTCTCGTGGTTGCTATGTCAACATTGTAAACACTATTTTTGGCAAGGTGTGAACAGAAACAGCTGCC
Source organism: Tautogolabrus adspersus (assembly GCA_020745685.1). Taxonomy (NCBI): domain Eukaryota; kingdom Metazoa; phylum Chordata; class Actinopteri; order Labriformes; family Labridae; genus Tautogolabrus; species Tautogolabrus adspersus. The sequence continues at coordinate 17,806,940 of CM036543.1, read as the reverse complement.
ACTGTATTTCTCGAGGGCATCGGTGGCAGATGAGGTGAAAAAATGCTTGTAAAATTATTTCGAGGGAGATATTCTAACGCTCGTCTTATCTTGTAATCGGTCAGATTACACAAACCTAAGCGACCTGAGATTACCCCAAACACATTTGATTAGAAGAAAGGACAGGAAAAGTAACATGAGCATTTAGCAAAATATAAGTCATTATTTGTTTGAAAAGAAAACAAAGTAATGCACTCATTTCTTAACTTAATTGTTTGTTAAGTATTTCTTAACTGTTAAGCAAACCAACCAAAAAGGCTGACTGCGTTCTCGTTTTCGCACACAGAGAAATTTACAACTCACCAGGGCCTTTCTTATGGCCATTAAATACTGATTGCCAAACATTAAATTCCACGACTGCAGCTCAAATAGGAAGTACATCAGTGCCCACAAACCCGATCTGTAAAACGCCTGGGCTTACAGTGGTGTGTGTGTGCAGTGCCAGCTCTTGTTCGACTGCCAAACAAGAGTATCAGAATGGACTCTGCAGGCTGCAGAGTGGGATGCAGAGCACGTACAAGGCAGGCTGGTGGTGCCCACAGGAAACGACATCACTTAATAAAAATCTGTGGCCTTGGCCACATATGATGATCTCAGATCAGAGCCAAGAGCTATTAAACAAAGGGAACTATAAACTGTGTGGCTGTTATGTGAGAAGGACCACCATATTAGTCAAAAATACAGATTGGAATAAACATCAGTCTTTGTGAGGAATGATGCTATTTAAATGTGATTTACTAATATGTGCACAAGCTACTTTTTTTTTACTGTAGTATATTTTAAAGACACTTTTAGGCATGTGGTCATCTATATAAATCGCCCAAATCATTGCTGGTGCTGTTTGATGTGAAGTCGGTATAGATATGCACAAAAACCGAGCTTGTATGAATGGTAAGGTCCAAAGGAGTTTTATATTTAATATTCAATTTATAAAAAACAGCATAACAGTTCAACTTAGTCATCGTGGCATTTTAAATTGAGACAATCTTGTGCTGCATCTTTAATGAATAGAAACATTTCCTGCATTAGTTTTCATTTGTGTTTAATTGTTGCACATTTGCATGAAATAATTTTTTTCTCAATAAATAATACATTTTTTACTGATCAAACATAGAGCTGGGGTAAGATACTTCTTTTTAGTCCTGAATGGTGTCTGCAGCTCTACTCCTTAAACCCTGATCACAGGTTCCTAGATGTAGCCTGTGAGACAACAATTCAGGGCAAAAATAATCCACCGACAGCTACACTGAAGCAATATTTATAGGGATTATTACACAATGCCTCATTTATCACTTCATCGTTTGGCAATTCTGGCTTTCAAAAAAAAGTTAGAACAGGATCTTAAGATTCATCAACTCCATATGATCAAAACCAGACCCTTTTCTTCCTCTAGTCTGTAATCTGGTATTCCACTTTTGCAGACAAAAAGAGGATGTAAGGTAACCGTGACTTAAAACACAATAAAGACAAACAACTAGTGAAGGCAGGATGATGATCTTACCTTTCCGTATTTCTGTGCGTACGAGCCAGTGAGCAGTGAATGGAAGACGATGATCGTCTCGTCCAGGTCCCACACAAACACCCTCTGGAGGTGGGAAAAGGGAAAAAAATGAGAAACACTAGCATGTCCATCTTTTAATAAATGTTTGTGCTCACTAACAGACAGAGGTACTGTATGTGTGTTCCTGCTCTCTTTGAGCCTCTTCTCTGCTGTAGTTTAGAGACTCTCAAAGAGAATAACACATATCCATTTAGATTTGAATTGATTATCTCAGTGAGTACTGAGTGTGCTCTGTCAGCGGGTGCTTTCCTGCTCCTTACCTCCAGGTCACTATCAGGTGGAGGGGACGGGTTGTTCTTGCGACCCCTGCCTCGAGACTTGGATCCCCCGCTCCTGCAGGCCCGGTCGTCCAGCTCTTTGATGGGCGTGGAGGGGCTCTGTACTGTGTCAAAGTCCCCTGAGAGTGCATCCAAGCAGAAGATTTTTTTTTAACATTTAAAAGGTAAAAAATGATGAAATATTGGTCTCAAAATATATTTTCTGCATTAGGGCATCAGTAATGACGTGGTTTGAGCTGATCCCACAGGTGCTCTGGAGTTATGTTCACCTCAGGAAAAGCAATAACTCAAACTTTGCACAATAATAAGCCATCTTGTCAGGTTTAATAAGTCAAGGTAATTGGCACTGCAGGTCAACTGAAACACTACCAAGCAAATCAACGAAAGTACCCCTGGTTTTCTGAAAGATTCATGATAACGCACTCCTCTATCAAGATTTAATAGAGGAGCCGTGAAATAAATTAGAGAAAGTTAGGAAATCTGATGCTTCTCACAAAGATACTGTACATACAGAGTTCTGCAGGAGCAGACACACACACACACACACACACACACACACACACACACACACACACACACACACACACACACACACACCCTCTTAATGCCATATGCTCCCACTGCTGTGTGGTAACTAGAACCAGACGCTAAGCTTCAGCTCGCATATTGTTATGTCTCAATCAGGCAGCGAGTAGAGGGGGAGGATGAGAACACAAAAAGAAACAAAGAGCATGTGAGTGGCAAAAAAAGGAAGATACCAAGAGAAGAGAAAGACAAGATAAAGAAGAGAAAAGCAATGATGAGGGAAAGTGTCAGCGCCAATCATAAGCACCTTTAATCAGGCTTCCTGTACGACTGCCAATATAAAGAAAAACATTTGTACAGAGATAGAGAGACAGAGGGGGGGAGAGGGGGGGGGCATATTTCTGTGCATGTTGGCGGATGTCAACCCTTTATGATTTTTCATCGCCCTCTGTGACATTTTATCAAAAGTGCTACTTTAACATAACATCTGTCTAATCAAAGCCTCAGATGCTAATAATGTAAACATGGGCCAATTCTCCCAATAGCAAGTGCAATGGCAGGTCACTATGGCAACAGTCTGGAGTTACTTCCTGTGCTTCATCATGGCTGAAAAAGAGTTCTGCACTCAGTTACCCAAACTGCGATATTTTTCTACTGAAGAACAAAAAAAAACGATTATTGAGGCAGTTTTCAGAAAAAAATCAATGAAACCATCAGAGGTTTATTTGCATATGAAGGCAGTATAGTAGTAGTAAATGTGTGTTTTTTTTACAACACGTACCTGGGTGGAGTTCAGCAGCCTGTCCGGTCATGGCCGGAGCTGGATCTTGCAGCTGGTAGGCTGCTGTGGAACCTGTGCCGTCCACGCTGTTTGAGCTCATATAAGTCCCATAAGTGGAGGCGGAATAATACTGGGCATACTGGTTTTGGCCGAACGTCGTATATGAGGGATATTCCTGCAAAAAGCACACAGTGTAAGAAGCAGAGACAAAAAAACTGAAAACAAAGGGGAAAAATCGAGATGCTTCACTTCCCGGAATGATTCAGTCTGACTTTTGAAGATATTTTACAAGAGTTCCCTCTCATTTCTTTATTCTTTTATTCCCCCAATTCTGCATTTTATACCTCAGAAACAATTAAAGCCTTGTGTCTCCGCTTTTTAACTGACCCAGTGGAGATGGGGGGGCTTTTACAAGTCCGCTCTCTAAACCTGTCACTACTTCCATCTCTAGAAGTCCTTGTAAACTGAATGCACTAACACACACATGCACAGTCAGTTTGTGTGTAGTTGCAATGCATACACACAAAAACTGCATACACAAAGCCACGCTGTGCATCCGTCCCGCTCTCCCTTTCTGTCTTTTCTATTAAACTCATACTCACTCATACACGCACTTTATTCCCCTTAATCCACCCACACAAGCCACACTTTGACTTTCTTCCTGTAAACAGCCACATCTATCACTGCAGGACATTCAAATCCCCTTTAAGTGTTTTAATACCACAATACAATTCATCATAAAGAGAATTTTTCTGAACATGACACTCTTTCACAAAGACTAATCATCTGTGTCTCTACTGTCTCTGGTGCAACGTGCAGGGTCTTATGAGATTTTTAAAGCAGCTCTGAATGAGGAAAAGTGTGTGGGAGTGACTGTAAAACCACTTCTGCTCTCAAACACTATCACAAAACCACCACATTAAACGATCTTGTTTAGTTTGAACAGGCATAAATAAGTGAATCACTTCACTTGGTCACTCTGGGAAAATATACAGCATGGTTCATCTGAAGATCTTTCTTATAGCCTGGGAAAATATATGTTACTTCCAATTAAACTATACCAGTGGTCCAGGTTTAAGCAAAGGGCTCCACCAGCATACAGACTGTAAGGTACCTACTTGCTGTGTGGCAGTGTAGTTGGCGGGGTTGGACACTGAGTTGTTGGTGGCGTAGAGGCCTGAGGAAGGAGTGAAACTGGAACCTTGGGACACAAAGAGGAAGATGAATTAGGCCACAAAGAAGGAAAAAAGGAGACAGAACAGTTAACTTCAGTTAGAGTTTATAATAGTAAGGATACTTGTGTTGCACTGACCCGGCATCTGGTAGGGCGAGTAAGCAGTTTGTCCGGGCTGAGGTGTGGTGAAGCCTGGGCTGTAGCTGAGGCCCGTCTGCAGAGGAGACTGACTCTGAGCCAGGCCGCTCTCTGTCTTAATGCCCGGCAGCATTACACCCAGGTCTGACACAAGACACAAGAAAGTATTCACCAACATTTCAATGTGTTACAGCTTCAACACACTTTACATGTTTAATAAACAGCATTTTTTGTATTTTCCACAGCAAAGGTCCTAAAAGAGTTATACATTTGACCTTTAAAAGAAGGTGGAATTAGATTTTTTTGTGTTAAAAAACACTACTTACACATGTACAAGACAAAAAAAAACTAATAAACTAAGAGGCACTGCTTTCCACAGGGGGCGCCAAAATCAACACAGCCGAAATCACCTCACAGGAGCTTTAAATTGGTTTTAACTGAAAGAATCGACATCCCTATAGACTGTTCAACATCTTGAGGTCCTCTGACTACATGTATATTTGCTTGTCTTCTATATAGGCCAATAACATAACATTGAAAAATAATCCCATTTCAATAATGTGTCGATGCATATTTTCTCTGTGGATTCAGTTTTCTTCATTTATTATTACACAACATTCATATTCTATATTTAAAAAGAGTCGATGCCTAGGTTTTTAGAGATGTCTTTTTTTGGAGTAAAGGTTCACCTGGACACTATTTTTTCAGTGTGGATTATAGAAAGCCCCTTCTGCTCAAATGTGAGTCACTGTGTGTGTGTTTTTTGTTACCATAGGTGGACAGTCCATACGCCTGTCCTGTCTGGGAGTATGCAGTGTAGACGGTGGACTGCTGCATGCCGCTGAACTGGGACTGACCGGCGTATGTGGGCATGGGAGGAGCTGCCGGTGTGGAGAGGATGTGAGGGTATGGCCTGCGATGGGAGATACATGACAGGTGATGACATGGCAGGAACACGATACAGATGAGGATTCTTGAAAAGCAGTCTATTGTTTTGTAAAAAAAATCTGACTTACTTGGACGGGTAGAGCGGAGGGGAGTACTGGCTGGCCGAACGAGGGCTGTATCCGCTGCTGGTGATGACTAAAGACAGCACAATAATTAAAAACAACAAAGTTACAAGTGAACAACTCAAATCTTCTACCTCCTTCACGTGTAACAAAACTGAGCAGCACAATTCAAGGCCTCTTCATGTTTAAGTAGAAATACTGCTACAGTTAACATAATTTGTAGCTATTTGAATGGATGCGAGCCAACATCTCCCCCTTACAGCAGGCCTCTTAGTAAAACACAATGTCTGTTTGTGGTCATTGAGATGTCAGAGCTCAACACTGACAAACCGCCTGCTGCTTCTAAACCTTCGCTGTGTGCATTGCTTAATGGTTTTGTGTGTCAGTGTGTGCACGTTTGAAAGGAGCACAGAGGTCATCTGTGTGTGAGTGTAAAAAAAAGACAAGTGTAAAAATGTCTCTCCCTCGCTCTCAACCCTCTGCCAGCCTTTGATGACGCAATCCAAGGACAGGCAATGCTTCATGGGATTTAAGCTTTCAGCGGGCCTACTGCTCGGCCGAAATTGATGATGTTGTTTGTGAGTGTGTGTGGGAGTTACACAGACATTTGTGTTTCTTCCCTTCCAAATGTACATGAGAGCCACTCTTTGTGTGAGACGATGTGTGTTACCTGAGCCTGTGTATGTGTCCAATACTGTGTCGCCTGTTGTGGTGACTGTATCGCTGTTGTTCATAGGCTCTGATTTCACTAAAAGGAGATGAAAAATGTCAGTGTTAGCAGTGAGCAGTAAGAAAGTATCACCACACACTCAAAAAGAAAATCCTATTGAGTAAAGAGCAGAAAACTACCATGCAGTCTGAGTATGGGAACAAATGTTGCATGCAGGTTTCCCACTATCATTTTTTTTTTTAAGTCAGCAAAATCCCAAGGGTCCTCCTTGGGGTTTTTTGGGTTTTTTTTCCCTCCCAATTGTTGACTGGTAACCCTGCAAATATAAAACTCCACAAACACTGGGATAAAATTGCATTCAAAGAGAAAACTGCACAGCACATCAAAGTCACTGCAACACTAGCACACAAAACATCCGTTCTAGGATCAGCCCAAACTATAGAAACTCATTCCTTTTGCAGTTAAGGGAACACTGTAAGGCTTCTGGCCTTAGTTTCACACACTGTGCATGCATCTCTGTACCATAGTCCTTGGAGCCCGGGGCAGGAGGCGGGCTGCTGCAGCCCAACAGCCAATCAGCCGTGTTTAAAACTGTCATGTTTTCACCTGAAGGGGTGCAAGGTGGGAGGTTGGTGAGGATAGAAGGTTCTGAGAACCAAACACCATTCTCAGGTATGCAATTCATGGTGTTGATCATTTTTTAAAAGCAGACTTGTTTTATTTTGAAGAAAAAGTTTGATATATGGCTGGGCGATATGGCTTAAAAATAATCTTCAATTTTTTTCACACCCAACTCAATTTACGATTTAAATCTTTTTTTTTTTTATCTTTTCAAAAAAGATATATGTATTCATGACAAAGAAATGACAAAAAAACAAGTTTTACTTTTGTTTTATCAATAAAATTCAACAAAAACAAACTGAATTGATTTCCCTTTGAGGATTAATAAAGTCAACTGAATTTCTCTTTGGGGCTTAAATTGTAAACTGTAAACATCAAAGGCTGTTTTTTAAGACATAGAAAACTACAAACACAATGCTAATATATTTTATATAGTTCTAACGAATGACTTTGTTTGCATCGTTTGCCTCTTTACACAACCAGGGGACATTGGCTTTCATTTAGAGACAACACATTTGGTCAGCTGATAAATATTCCAGAGAGAAAATTCAATATTAACTCTCCTTTGGTCTCTGTTATTCTCTCCACCAACTTCTGATGGGAATTTCTGGGCCATTGAGCAGCTAACTGCTATGTTCATTAGCTACTTGCTAACTTTAAACTGCTGCTTTTGGTGTGGGACAGGTAGCTTTCAGTGAGCTGAGAGTGAGAGAGAAGTAAAACAGGGACATCTGTGGCTCAAATAGAAGACATACTAGATTTCATCAAATGTTCTTTTCATATTCATCCTCAATATAAAAAAAGATATATAAAAAATGTTTTTAAAAGTGATGTTAGAGTAGTGTCCATGTAAAAAACTTTTAAAAAAGAGAGTCGACCTGTCAACCACTTAAACATCCCACATCATGTTTTTCAGTTACTTTTGTTGTTTTTCTCCCAATATAATTCAAACTCATCGTCAGTGAACATCTGAAAACTCCATTAAGTCAGGACAACTTCATTAGCTCCCTCGGGCAGCAATACAACCCATCTGACAAGCCTTAATGAAGACAAATGAGTTGCTATGGAGATGGCCCGTGGGCCCGCGCTCCGACTGATGTCAGGTGAGGGGAATGCTGGGTATGTAGTTTGTTTTGGCTGTGCGTATGTAGTCCCAGCTCTGCCTGCTTTAACCATTAAATGTGAGCTCATCAGAAATGATTTCATGTGCGCTAATATGGTCTGAATTCTCCGCTAAGTCCTGTCTGAGGCTGGCTGTTTCTGTGACTGTGTGAGTGTCCACACATCAATGTGACTACAATGGAGGATCTCACTTTTTCCATTACATTTCTATTAAAAAAGTGGGTTCTGTTGCCCTTTACATAAATAATAAATCTAAGGAACAACTGCAACAAAAGCACTGACATCCATCTTTTACATCAAACTGATGTGTCAAAAAAAAGAACGCAGTCGACAGCAGATGAAAGACGAGAGACCAAGGGGTAAAGAAGAAAAAAGATGAGAAGAAGGAAAGGAAAGGAAAATAATAAAAAGAGAGGAGACGACAGAGAGGAGAGGGCTTGTTGGTGTTGACAGCTTAGAGTGCAGTGATGCTTTAATGCTCTTGTAGAGGAAATAGTTTCCAGTGGGATTTTGGACTCTCCCTCATACACTCAAACACACACACACTTTGCCAAGCGGTTAGCGGAGGAGAGTAGAAGTGCTTCACCGTGTGTTTACACACATTCTCCAGCAGTATACCCAGGTCCTCACGCCAACATGGGGGAATATGTGTGTATGTGTGTCTGCATGTGCGGTTCACTTTCCGTCTATATAATTCCCTCAAAAAGTACTTATCTCTGCATGTTGAAAACCTTCTGACTGATGACTTTGCAATACATTTCATTACATGACATTTCAAGAGCAGCTTACAATGTTCATGTAAAACCTCTGCTGGAAAAAAAACTTAATGTCATGACTCTCTCCTAAACAAACATTTAACAATTTGTACAGTTAAGCTCTTTAATATATTTTCTTATTAAGCTTAAAGGAGACATTAATCAGGTGCCATCATGACAGGTTCAGGTGCAATCTTAAACACTTAGTAAGCAAATAGATGACTCAATCTGTCACTGCTCCTCATTTCAGTTTATAAATAATGAAATTCAATTTTTGCTATAAATAGAATATTACAACATTTTGGCAGATAACCTTATTTGCTTTTCCAGAGAGTAAATTGAGAAGATTGATACCACTTTGAAGTGTGGAGGTTAAGAATTAAGCTATAGCTAGCAGTAAGTTAGCTTATTTTAGAATAAAGGCTGAAAACATTTGGAAATGGTTAGCCTGGCTCTGGCCAAAAGTACAAAAGAAAATGTAAACAGCACACACATACAAACATGTTAAGTACTGGATGCTGGTCAGAAATACAAATACAAAACCAAGACTGAGTCAGAACACCAGAAGCTGCTCCAAATCACATTTAATGAATCATATCGCCACCTGTGACATTTCAGGCCCTACCCCATTATCAGGCATCATATCCAATGAGGGCCAGAAACGTCACAGGTGGTGATATACTCATAGACTGTATAGAAAACATGGATAAAGTCTCAGCCCTCAAAGAAACCTATGGGTGACGTCGCTGTTTTTAAGCTCATCCATAGCAGTCGCCATATTGGAAATGCTAACTCTATCAAACTTTTGGTCACCCTAACGTCAGGCAAAGAGCTGGAGCTGAGGCGGGCCTTAAGCCTCCTGACAAACCGCTACAACGCAGTTGCTTGCATTCAGATCAGTTACGCCCTTAATTATGCATGACTCATATTCTTTATCCAAACGGGTGAGTAATAAAACATGTCATTCAACCCCTTGTGTGCCCCCTCTTTTTTTTATTTTGTGAATTATTTTTGAACACTAAATCAACTTCCCCGTTTTAGACACAATATTGCATTCATACAACACCCAACACACTATGCCTGCTCACCTCCTGTCCCATTGGTGGTGATGGAGGGGCTGCCAAGGTTGTTCTTGTCCAGCTTTGAGCCTGTTGAATCTCCACCTTCCACGCGGTTATGAGGACTGGCTAGGTCCTGCATTTCCATAGACCTGCAGGGGACGAGGAGGAGGGAGGAGGAGGATGGAGGGGGAAAGAAAATGAGAAGAACTCAGATTTTCAAATTCTGCTGAATGAATAGCAGATCAACAATAATATGTTCTCACAGCTGAGAATCTCCCACCTCTATATATTACACTGAGATCTGATATGTCCACACACACAAACAAACGCAGAGTCATAAACTTCATGCTAGTTCATCCCAGTTAACCTAAACAAGCATGTGTTCAGAGGCGTTAGACATTGTCTGCGGGCCTGCTCGCTCTTTTATAGAGTGTGTGTGGCGTGTGTAGTGGGGGCACTTCAGGGCTTCCATACAAACCCACAGCCTGCCAGCATGCTTTAGCTTTACAAGGTGTTCCACATATGTTACTGTGTTGAAGAAGCAAACCAGGTGATAAATCTTTTTTCTCATGAACAGAGTGAAGATGCATATTAACATCAATGGTTGCCTCTTCCTGGACATTATAAATCAGCATTGATTGAGTATTTTGGTACCTATTTCCATGACCATTAGGAGGTTATAGAGTTATAGTACTTTCAACACTGACTGTATATAAGAAGTGGATGTAGCCTCCTGTCAAAGTTTAGCCAATACCGAACTTCCTAAAACCTGGATTCATTATAATGGCCAGCAGAGGGCGACTGCACTTATGCAAAAATACATCTGATTGTAAAAAACAAAAATAGAAAATGACCATACTAATATCTCAGTAAACATGTTTTTTCTTTGAGTTGGGGTTTACATTTCTCTTTTCAAGTGTCCTTCAATACAGCATGATGGCAGTTTGGGGAAAAGAAGGTCCCATGGGCAGTAAAATAGACTATAAAGCTTTAAGGTGAGGCAACCTGTGATTGACGAGGTGCTGCCAAAGCAATCTTTCAACCATGAGAGAGGTGAAACCATTGCCTTTCCATCCCCTCGACCAAATATGACCATGTCTTCCTCAAATGCCAATCTCACCATGTTGATCACAAAGCATTTGACCATAATAACCGGGTGTCAAGCTCAGGCTGGAAGCTCAAATGTTGTTATAATGTCTTACTGCTGTGGCTCTGAATGTAAGGAATAAGACAAAATGCCACAATTTACTGCTTTCCTGTTCATCGGCAATTGAAAAGACAATTAACAACGGATATCTGAAGGGACATTGAGTCATCTAAGGTAACACAAAATATCCGATAACCATTTAGCTACTGTCACACAACAGCTAATGTTAGCATCCAACCACTTTTTAGCTAACTTCAATATTTCAGGAGTTAGAAATCATAAGATAGGCCAAGCTCCTAGCTCATGCTAACATTAGCAAGGAAGTGTTGCAATGCTCGCGTTAGCAGTTTTCTGAGGCAAGCTAATTGGTTATCAAAATAAATTGTTTTAACTTGAAATATGGCCAAGCTATCTTCTTTGTTTTCACTATTGTCTTTATTGTTGTTAAACAAACAGGAATGGTGAATAAAAGAGATTTGGCAGCTTCTCTTCATTTAAAATGTTGTAAAACTTAGAACACATTTGTACAACTTAGCAATTTTAGCTCCCTAGTCTGAGTGTGATGTCAGAGCAAAATGGTCGTTATGCGAGTATGGTAAATTGGTGATATCATTGTTGCTTCATCCACTGTCTATGCTTTTCAGAAATGCATGCTGAGAAAAGCGCACTGTTGTCACTTAACCCATATTTTGTTATGTTGTTTTGTGGATGACATAGTTTAACTATGAATCAGTGAGTATGAATAGTTCCCCCTTCTAAACGTGTGTATTTGCATGTGTGTGTGTCCTGACTGATGCTGCCCGCAGGTTGGTCTCACTTGTGCTTTTGTGTGAGACATCAAAGTGAGAAATGACAGAGATGGAGGGAGAGTTAAACAAATGGGGGCTACCGCTCTGAGTGAATACGTGTGTGTGTGTGTGTGTGTGTGTGTGTGTGTGTGTGTGTGTGTGTGTGTGTGTGTGTGTGTGTGTGTGTGTTATACATCTGTGTCAGGGCCTGGAAGCAGTCCATCTCAATGCTGTGGGCAGATAGCTTCACCACACATGACTGCAAACCACAGTCATGACTGACAGGTATAAAAATATAGCTTTCAGTAGACGGGACAGACACCGCTTCAGGGTTGAAAAAACGAGAACATACAAAAGATAAACACACTAAATCAACTCTCTCCTTGTGCTTTTTTTCTATTTACAGCTAAACACTTATTCTGCTCTGCTGAACTGAAAACACAGAGTGCTGTTTAAACATCAACAACAAGTAATGCAGGGCGAGATATTGAGCCAAGACTTATCTTCAAAGCCGGGAATATATCGTGTTTTTTTTGCAAATAAAAGCTAAGTATTTTTACAGATTATTTTCTTCTTCTTTTTTTTTTTTTTTTTTTTTTTTTTTTTTTACTTTTTTCTCTCTTGTGTGCTTCAACACTCTTGCTCCATCCTTTTCTTTTGTCTCTCAACAGAAGGAAATGATTCGGTCTTGCCTCCTTGTCTTTTTTTTTCTTCTTTCCTCTCTGTTTCGCTCCTCTCAGGAGGCGGTGGCAGGAGTTGGTGTTTCATAAACTCTTTTCTGGTTTTCACATTATGTCTGCAAAATGCTGCATCTTACTACAATAAAGAGTATGTGATGTGGTGTGTGAAACACATTTAAATATAAGCAGCTGAAGGATGTACCTCTTGCATAATTTCTCTGCTTTTCATTTTTCATCAATACTGTATAATTAATCTTTAAATTCATGAATTGTAAAAGAAGTTGTGAAGAAAGTACACCTCACTTTTCTCAAGCCCAAATTGAAAGCTTTGAATATCTTGTTTGCTCCCAACAAAAGTCCCCAAACAAAATAAATGTAGACTACATTACCAACTTATTTATGACAGAGTCAAGCAAATCATCTCATTAAAGTTGCTGAAACTAGAAAATATTTTGGATACTTTTTTTGAATCACAAATGTCTAAAATGATTTATTTGGCTAATGTGCGTGCTGAATGAAGAGAACAGCATGACTCCTTTGCTTGCCCTCCAACTGTATCAATATATCTTGTGATCCTTTTGTGTGTGTGTGTGTGTGTGTGTGTGTGTGTGTGTGTGCGCGCGCGCGTGTGTGCGTGCGGGTTTTGAGAAAGTGTTGATGACCTCATCAAAACTTGCATCTGCAGTGAAACCTCACCTCTCTGCACCATGACCAGCCAAACAACAACACACACAGACGCACACACACACACACACACACACACACACACACACACAACACAACAACAAACTCTTCTGAGAATGTTGCTTGGCGTATTATACCAACAGACACGTGTGAGCGTACCTGGTGTCCGAAGGGTCTGGAACATGAGATTCACTGTGTGATTTCTTCACCTTCAGAGAAACCAGAGCAGAGGAAAATGTAACTAAACAGAACTACACACACATTAAATCACACACACATGCACACCCACATTTAATAAGAACCAGAGTTTTGTGGCATAAAGCAGCCTCATAAACCAGTGTTTATGAATGAGACAAATTCTATTAGCATCATGAATGTTGTGCATAACAACTAAATGAATTCCTGCTTTTTACAGTTTAAGGAAGAGGAAAGACAAAAACGCTGCCAGAACTAAAATCTGATTTGAAATAATCCCAAGGTAAACAGAAAATTGCTAAAAAGATGCTTCTTATGAAGTTTTCATATTCCTAAAATGTTGCTTAACCGTACAGATCATAATAAATAAATCACAAGCCGGTGTCTGTGCTTGTAGCCACCGCCGTGACATAAGTGCTAACTGGCGTGTAAGTGACAGATATTAACTTTCCCTTGTTCACCCATGACCCTATTCCATCCGCAGCTCAAGCTCCAGCCCCTTCCTCAACCCCTTCAAGAGTTCAAAAGTCCCAGCAGGGTCATGTTAGGTCACAGCGCTCACTCTTCAACCTCTAAGCAGGTCACACTGTGTCACACTGTGGGCGGACACTAAATTGAGCCCTGATTCTTTGGAGACATTTGGTTGTGCCAATCACTGCTTGCTTGAACTTTTTCTTCATCATTGCAAGAAAAAAAGTTCCGGCAGTTCGGCCTCGGTATGCTCACCGCACTCGCGCACACACACAGGCTGGTTTTTATGTGTGTGTCGCTGCGTGTGTGAGGGTATGCGGAGCTGGACGACAGAGCAGCGGTTCCCTATTAAAATTCCTAGCTCTTATTTGGAACAGGAACTAATTAGAACAGTAAATGCAGGGCGGAGCGAGGGCCAATGTGTACCAGCTGCCCTGTAATCACTGTGTCAACACACTGTCGAGGTGTAGGGCACGCGCGAGGTGCCAAACACACATAACCGCACGTACGGACGCAGACACACACACTCAAAATTCACGCAGGCAGCAAATATTCATGTCATTTACACATTATCGCAATCACAGGTAAGTGTATGGAGAAAGTCCTGGACCAGCTCAAGAAAGCAGACGCTAAACTGCAGGTATTTGGAAACTGGAATGATTCTGTGTGTGTGTGTGTGTGTGTGTGTGTGTGTGTGTGTGTGTGTGTGTGTGTGTGTGTGTGTGTGTGTGTGTGTGTTATGGTTCTGATTAGAGGATCCTGCAGAGAGTGTATATGAAGCAGCACTTAGCCGTTTAAGACAGAGTTCAAAGGTTAGCCAGTGCCCTCGTATGGATCACTTTACACGCACACACACACACACTCACTTTAAGCACACACACTCGCCCTCACACACACACAAGCCACTTTCATGTCACGTGTCATGCTTTACTGAAATTTAACAAGGCTGTCAGTCACGACATCAGCAGCATGGCCGTGAGAAACGGCAATCCACATGTAACGCACACTCAGGCTGAAGTACAGACGCGAGGGCGTACACAGGGCCTGCATGTGCACGTACACACACACACACACACACACACACACATACATAGGGACACACATACGCTATCCTGTCTGTTTCTGTCTCAACATGATCTGTGAAAACACAAGCACACACAGGCTTTGATCCTGAAAAGCTTTTATCAGCAGACTTTAATCCGTTGCACACTTTCTCTCTGTGTCGTCGACCTCTTGGAGTCTCTCACATGTCTCAGAGCGTCTTTACTTTTATTATTTTGTTCCATATTTAAATCCATACATTTAGCTTGAAAATCTTGTTCCAGTTTGTTTTAAATGTCATCCAAAGACACTTATGTTGTACTAAACCCCCCTGACTTTAAAAATGATGCGAAGCTATTTTTCTCTCTCTATCGCGATATAATTCATTCTAGTGATAATAGTAAGAGCCTCTTCTTGTACTCTTTAGGTGGCCAGAACGCCTGAAGGACCCATTTGTGTCACCTGAGCCTCTTAAATAGGTGACCTCCGACCTGGTTGGCTGGGTGACCGGTCTGGAACACAACCTGCCGGGCCGAGGACTCCCTAAGGGATAAATGCAGGTACCTAAGGTAATTAGCTCTAATAACAATTATTTATTTAAGGGAATTGCACACTGCTGCGTTTGTATGGTAACTTTTTGATGTTAGTTATCATCGAATGGATGTATTAACATGCAGTTTATTTGATACTGAAGCGCTGCAGATTTAAATAGTGTGTGTGAGACAGAAAAGTGGCGACGCTGTTTTAAATCCTGGGTTGCTTCCTTTTGTTTCTCCATCAAAATATTGTGCTTTTAATGACCTCAATATACAGTAGTATCTGAACTTTGGTGTGGAAGGTGTGTCAACTAGGTTTGTGTTTTTGTCTCTGGCAAACTGTGTCACCCTCGCCCAGGAAGGGAAAAGGGGTCTGACGAGAGAGAGAAAGAAGAATAGGGTTGTGTCTTTCTGGTTATAACCCAACCCATCTGCACTGGGACATCTGATACCATGGATTTGTTCACCCGCACACACAGACACTAAAGTCTATTTGTAGGAAGAAAGAAGAAATTCTGTTTCACATTCTAATCAAATAAAAATTCTGATACATAACCACAGACCTAAATGTTTCTTCAAATAATTCCTTTTTGTAAAAAATGCAATTATTCTCCACGTTAATCACCTGCCCAGGGACGACAGATGGAAATGAGCTAGTTAGCTAAATCTGGTACAAAGCATCTCTTCTCTTCTGAGACGAATAAAGACTGTTTTGGGGGTTTTTTGTACACTGTCCCTGATTCAAATAAACTAAAACTAAACTAACTAATAAAAAAAATGAATAGGGCTACTATTGGGGAGATTTTATTTACATACATTGAGTAGCTTTTTTAATCCGTCAACAAACCTCACCTGTAGTAAAAACATACTGTAATTAAAAACGTTTTTTTAAAAGGGCAGATTAGAATCCTTAACAATTACAATTCATCATGGTATGGTTAACAAAAACCCTTCAATTTATTTACACAACATAAAAGCATCCTTTCAGATTATATGGAGTGTTTTGAAAAATATTCAATACAAGCTAATTTAACGTACACTGAAAGGACTGCAGTGCTGTCAACATAACCTACTAACCCTATTTTATTTTGAAAAGCTCTCAATATTGCACCCATTCAGCCAAATTGAAGCAGAATAAAATCTTGAATAACACTTTTCACATGTCCTTTACGAACATTACTAACAGCATCTTCATGCAGAAGTGTGACTAGCAAATAAGACAATTAAATTCACTATAATGACATAAAAGAAAACAAAGAATTAAGCTGTGAGAACATATTATTGATTAGCATGATTAATAGAGCTAAAACTGTTTTATTTAATAGTAAAAAAACATTTTTAAAATATAAACGATTTGATATTTTCTCTATGACAATGTATGACACACACTCTCCCACTGAGAGTTAGAGATGCCGTCTTACCTCAGGCTGTAATCTGTTCAGTCAGTTCATCTGCAGCTTCAAAAAGCCAAACAGAGATGTACGATCCACTTTTCTCCCTCAGATAAAGCCGTACTGGTCTCACGTACAAACACACACTCCTCCAACACGGACACTTTGCCTTTATCTGCCTCTCTTTCACTTTGTACTCCAGGTGTCAAGTTTTTCTCCTTTTTGCTCTACCGTCGAAAATGCCCGTCTTTTTCTCTCTCTCTTTCCTTTTCTTTGCTTCTGTCTTTAACTCTGATAAAACATGAAGCGACAGATAGAAGCCTCAAACTGCACATACACTACCCTTTTCTCTTTCTCTCTCTTTCTATCTGTCCTTCTCGATGTCAATCCATGCACAGCTCCCGTCTTCTTCCACTCTAGTAATGAGGAACATTTCAGTCGTCCCATCTCCCACCTCCTCTGCCTCCTCCCCCCCTCGCTCTCTTCTCCTCCTCCTCCCCCCCCCCCCCTCGCTCTCTTCTCCTCCTCCTCCTCGCTCTTTTTTCCCTCTTGCTTTCTCTCAGCTGTCAGATGCTACAGACTCACTCAAGCTTACATCTAAAAAAAAATGAATCTATAAAGTTTAGCTTTCTGTGAAGGTCTACACAAAGCTCTGTGCTGTTTCAAGAAAAATGAAATGAGAAACTTCAAATCAAACCAGTGAGCCCCTAAAACTAAAAACACCCATATTTATGAACTCTGGCTTGATTATTCCCTTGTAGCTAAAGTGCAGACATGGTGTGGTTGTAATCTCAACTTCTCGCTGTGCAGAAGAAAGTAAAGGCAGGACCATAAACTTCACACCGTGAAATTGACCTTCCTCCTCACATACACCCTCCCCCATCTCACCCACATCCACACAGAAACTTGCATCTACACCTGAGCACACACACACACACACATACACATACACACACTCAGTCTGCGTTAATTGGAACCACACTGGCTGTACGTATGTGTGTCATTCGTGAAGTTTAGTGGAAAGGTGGAGGAGACACAGTAGCTGCTAGCTGGGCTGCCTCATTCTGAAGTTGGCACTCTTTCAATACGGCTATCAAGGTGTTTGCAGGGGAGGCACAAACATACAAACATACAAGTGCTAAACTGACAGGAAAAAGATGACCACACACCTTAAACCAGCACCAGCTTTTGACCCTTCTCGTAAAAAAAGAAGAGCAAGCTTCACAACAAAAAGGAGGAAATGTAATGTAAAGGGTCATATTCTCTCAGCTCGAACCAGTCTGGCCATTCTTCTCTGACCTCTGGCATCAACAAGGAATTTTCACCCAGAGAACTGCCTCTCACTGGAAATGTTGTCTTTTTCGGACCACTCTCTGTAAACCCTTGAGATGGTTGTGCTTGAAAATCCTAGTAGATTAGCAGTTGCTGAAATACTCAGACTAGCCCGTCTGGCACCAACAACCATGCCACGTTCAAAGTCAATTAAATCACCTTTCTTCCCCATTGTGGTGCTCGGTTTGAACTTCAGCAGATCGTCTTCACCATGTCTACATGCCTAAATGCATTGAGTTGCTGCCATGTGATTGGTTAATTAGATATTTGCATTAATGAGCAGTTGAACAGCTGTTCCTAATAAAGTGGCCGGTGAGTGTTTATCAGGATACTGGGCAAACATTTTTAATGTTCCAAATATTTATTTCTTTAAAGACATCTTTCAGTAAATCTTGCTGATTTGGTTGATCATACTGCTTTTATGAACCAGTTAGGTATTCAACCTGGTCTTTGTGCTTTTAAGGGCACCTCACATTAGGCACGATTGTTTTGTACTATGCCCGCTCCCCCCTCCCCTCTCCCCTGCTGGTCTGCGTTCACATTAGTAACATCGTTCCGTACTCCAGTACACTGTATGTGTACACAGTTCGATACAGCAGGTGGCAGTATGAACATAGTGGGTTTGCAAATCCCCCAAAAAGCAGAAAGAAGAAGAAGCAACCACTCATGTAGTCCATCCTGCTAACTGTTATTTCTGAGATGCCAACAAAGACGCTTTTACTACGTCCACATCTACCGTTCAGCTTGGAGGATGAAATGTGCCCGTGCTGTGCGGATACAATGGTTTTAGAAGCGACAGGAGCCATTAACATTTACGTCATATAGCGGCCCACTTATTTGAGCATGGTTGCGTTCACATCTCCCACGGACCATACTCGAATACACATGAATCGTGCCAAAGACCACCTCTTCAAGCGGACTCAGCACGGTACTCGAGCACGGTACGAGTACGGTACGAGTTTGGTATGTTTGCGTTCACACTGATCCAATGAACCGGACTTTGAGTGAAACCACCCTAAATGGCTGTGAAGCGAATATTTAAAGTAAGTTTGCAGATTGCAGACAACTTTTAATTGCCCCCCTCATTAAAAAAAACATAGCGGCAGGTTCTTTTTACAGCCAGTGTTGGGTTTGTCCAGCCTGGTGTTACTATAGAAACATGGTGCTGAAATGTGGTGTACTCAATTGACAAATACCCACTGGCTTTGATAAAAAAAGGCTCATTCTATGATAAAGAAATACAACATTGTTTACATATCAACTCATACTCCACAATACTATGTTAAACTTTGTTAATTAACAAAATGACCCAGATTTGAATGGAACTGTTACATGTTAATACAGCCAAGATCTAGAAACTCCAACATGGACCCAAGAGATTTCCTAACCAGGGTAAACCTAGCAACACACACACTCATATAAATGTTACTGTACAGAAACAGCTGAGATGGAGCTTAATGTATACATGCCGAGAGACCAATTTGGATCCGGGCCACCGTTTCCAACTGTGCACAGGCCACCTTTAGCTCGCTCACCATGGTGACAGCATGCTGACCCGTCCTACAGCATTTATCCCCCCCCCCAACCCCAATAAACACCTTGATTGATAGACTGTCTGTAGACCTGTGTGTGCATACATGGGGGCAAACCTCTGTTGAAAGTGTGTGATACCTGCATACCAACATGGCCGTGCGTGTGTGTGTGTGTGTGTGTGTGTGCGGAACAAGTTGTCAGAACAGATTAGGGTGTTGCCGAAGCGCTTGACAACTCAAGCACTTTATTATTAGCCAGGCTGGACCCCCATGAGGAGGGGGTCGTCCAAAAACATCCCCGTTGAAATATTTTCACAGCAAGGGGAGAAGGGAGCTGGGGAGGTGTCCCAAAACACGCCTGGTGAAATACAAAACAAAACAAAAAAAAAGACAGAAAAACTCAACAGCGGTGTTGCACAGGCACTCCAGGGCAGTGAACTGAGGAGAGGAAGCTGGTAGTATATTAAAGAGTTTCTGTTGACTTTAGGAGGGTTTTAAATGTGTGACGGAGGTGCCTCGCTCCCTTTCAAGAGGCCCTCGAGAAAAACTTTGTTCTTCAAGTGGAACAACAGCAGTTTATCTTCCCTTCAGGAGCCAGTGAGACAGACAGAGACAGACTCTGCTCCTCTTTGTCTCTACTGTTTTTTTTCTTTATTTTCATGCAGAACTATTTAAAAGCTCCTTAGATAGGTTTTGATTTTATATCTCAAAGCATGCAAATGTATCTATTGTCTTAGTTAAATGATTGCATGTATTAAATGCTTTATGTTTTCTTAATTAATCAATATAATAAATGTTTTCAGTCTGAGGTGAAAGAGCAATGTGCCACTTGGGGAGAATGTGTTCACTTGCTTTCTGACTGAGAATTAAATTGAACAATTACAACTTGAAGCTTGAGGTTAGCTTAACAAGGTTAGCTTAACAAAGTTAGCGTAGCTGAGCATAAAAACTGGGAAAAAACGGGAGACAGTGCCTGGCTCTCTAACTACACATACAAGTTTCTTTAAACCTCAATAAATTGGTGAGTTATGTTGTCTGATGCTAGTGCTTTCCCTCTGCTGTGCTGAGCTAAACTAAGTGACTGTCGCATTATTTATCGGACATAGGAGTGGTATCATTCCTCTCATTTCAGCAAAAACATAAAAAATGGTAAAATAACTTACCAAAATAATTAGATAGTTCTGTGAAATATATTTACAACAATAAGTCAAAATTAGAAGGACTTTAGATGATTTCACTTTCTTACACACTGCAGCAGGATTTATAGAGTGATTGAATATAAAAAAGACAGTCTTTCAAACACACACACAAGTACACACACATCTTACACACACACACGCGCGCGCGCACGCACACACACACACACACACACACACACACACACACACCTGTGCAACATGATCATTCAGCTATCCCTGTCTGTGACTTCGTGTGTCGACCACAAAGCTCACTCATGAAGGATGTTACTCACCACACAAACACAACCTCCATCTCTATAGCTTGACATCTCTCTCTCTCTCTCTCTCTCTCTCTCTCTCTCGCTCCCTCTCTCTCTCTCTCTCTCTCCAACACACACACACAGTCTCACACATTTACCTGTCCCCTGCCCAAAGCTCCCTGCTCTCCCCATTTGTATGAGTGGCTATCGGCGTGGTAACTCTACTCCCTTCCTTTCATGTAAAATACATTGTGCCGAGCACCCCCCCCCCCTCTCCTCCTCCCACCACTCCTCTACAACCCCCCCCCCCCCCAGCCCGGGGAGATGTAAAACTATCCCTCTCTTTATACCTCCAAAAATGCCCCTTTTTCAGGTGTAGTAGGAAGCTATAAAAGAAAAAAAAAGGGTGAGGGAGTGAAAGAGAAGAATAGGGCGAGTCTGTGGAGCAGAGAGGAGGAGGAGGAGGAGGAGGTGTTTAGGGGAAAAGGTACACTCCAAAAACATCTTTCTCTCTGGTCAGGTGTTACTCTTTTACCTGCTCACATTTTCCAAGAGCTGCTAGTGTTGCTAGCAATATGACGTTTCATTATACAGTTTGTGCACATAGTGGCCCAGGCTGAGAGAAAAATGCCAAAATAAAGCCAACACTTGACCCTGGCCTCTACACCAAACCCCCAAATATTTAAGCATTGAGGCTATTAGCTTTATAGCACAAGGATGTGGCATCAATCAAGATAGTGAAATTGAAATCGCCTTATGTGACTGAGTTCATCCCTTGAGAGATAAATAATATATCCTGCTCACTAAATGTGCTTACATTGTGACAGCAATCCAATATATCATCATTATAACACTCATCTTGTCAGTTATCCCATAGCACAAAGTTTGAGCTCTCCTGTGGCCCTGCACTCACTGACACAGAGCACGTTTATGTGATAGAGAGGCTTTCAAATGTTTGCTTGGATACTTTCAAAATTGAATATACTGATTCCGCCTCCTCGTTTTTTCAAGTTAATTTGACTGTTCTTAAATCACTCGAGATCCTCTGAGTTAATCACATGCTTGATGCATCGCAAACGAAGGTTGACCATTGCCTGCTTATGACCAAGGGCTCATGCCTGGGATGATGTGTGGAGCCACATTTCTTTTGACAGCATGATTCTGTGTTTCTAGGCTGGCATTCTCCTTTATTTAACCATGTTTTAGATTACAATTAAGTACCGTATATCTCCATATTTCAAGGCAAGGAATACCGCAGTTCAGCAAATAATTCCTGCTAGGTACTCCCGGTATGATTTCAAAAATGAATGCATTAATATATAATGTTGTGTTTTTTCTTCTCTGCTTAAATTTGGTCAAGTAAAGCTGCAAGATTGGTCAGTGTCCATAACAAAGTTTAGTATCCCCAAAATGATTTAATGTAATCAACTCGTCTTGGAGACTTTTCTCCTCCTCCTCCTCGTCCTCCTCCTCGTCCTGGTGGTCTTCATTTCTGCCGTTTAAATCGGCTCCTCATTGTCTCAGAGAGTGAGGGGATCACAGACGTGATTTAATGCAGCTTTACTCAATGGACACAAATGAAAAGTCACTGATGGATGTGTGTGTGTGTGTGTGTGTGTGTGTGTGTGTGTGTGTGTGTGTGTGTGTGTGTGTGTGTGTGTGTGTGCGTGTGTGGGCTGGTTCTGCGCTGTTAATTGTAAAGCGTTTGGCCTTGACTGCCCCTGCTCAGCTAATCTGATGAGAGTGATTAAAAAAACAACTGGGAGAAACCTAAACCAGTCCACGGCTGACCAAGCACACACACACACACACACACACATGCACATACACATACGCACACGTACACACACGCATGCACACGCTATATCCACCTTACCCAAGAAGCACACCCAAGAACACACAAAAAGTATGGCATGCCTAAATATAACTGAATGGGTACATTTATATTTTGGAAATAACTGATTAATCTAAACATTTTTACAACACTCAATGAATTGAAGATCAGCATCCATGAATAATCGATCACAATGATTCAATGCATGAGTCAGTGACTCCCAGAAACGCCATGTTGGTGAGTCACAGCAGGAGCTCAGTCACAGATTAGTCATAAAGGTGGACGCTGTGACAGTAAAGAGAGTTTGATACCACAGACATTTCCTCACACTAATAACCCCAAACTGTATATTTACATTGAATAGGTACATGAATCAATCAATCAATCTTTCTATGAATAGCACCAATTCATAACAAATGTTACCTCTAGATACTTCACCAAAAAGAGCAGGTGTAGGGGAAATATGAATGGTGACATTTTTGGGGCAATAAATAACAAATGATGCGTTATTTAGTATTTGTATTCCACATAATGGTCCAACTGTGCTGCTATAAAAACAGTCTATTTGGAACTGTTAGAAAACCCATTATTTTATTAACCCTAAAGACACTTCAAATGAAGACGTTTTTTAATTTTTTACCAAATTGGTATTTAATTTATGACAGATGCTTTTTTTTTTTATACTATTTTCATTTTTACTTGTTGTTATATCCTTTGTGATTATTTTTGTCCTGTAACTTTTTTTAAATCTCGGTTTCAGATTTGGTTGTACAGTTCATTCATTCATTCGTTAAACGTTCACGTCATGTTTTTTCAAGCACTCCATAAGTTTACGCCTCTTTACAATGTCCGTGTATATAGTCCCCATATACAAGACTGGACAGTGTCCTTTAACAGTAAACGTAGTGAAGACAAATACAAACGTAAAAATGAATTGTTGGGTCGACTGTATGGAAAGTGAAAAGTAACATTTAGATGTGAAGAGTTTACTGATACTTAAGACAGGTTGTCCAAACACAGTTGTGTTGAGTTCATGTTGTGTAGCAGAATTAATCTGGATGAAATAAAGAACCAAGTGAGTGAACTAGAAGAGTAAAAAAGATCCTCTCTGCTGCTTTGTGAGCGCTGAAGAAACACAACACCATCCTTCTATAACCCCCCCCCCCCCCAACCTGACCGCAGCTACTGCACCCCTGCTCTGCCCCCATACCACATCTTTCCCTCACGAATTCAACAAACCCACCCCCTGGAGCCCCTCCACATCCCACCGTGGAGCTAAATCAATGAGATGTGTGTGTTTGTGTGAGTCATACAAAAAGTAAATTCAAGTTAGCAACGACTTTAAAAGCAAAAAGGGAACATGCAATTGTCTTTGTGTTGTTACAGAGAGTCTAAGGAGAGTCTGAGTGGTGGTCATACCTAGAGTGAGTGAGTGTGTGTGTGTGTGTGTGCGTGTGTGTGTGTGTGTGTGTGTGTGTGTGTGTGTGTGTGTGTGTAAGTGCGTGTGTGTGGCTGCAGCAGCAGCATGAATAATTAAAGCTAATCTCATTAGGCCTCAGATCCCTTTCAGACGCTTTTAATTAAATGATGAATGGCCTCCCAGCTGCCTGTTAAATAATGCTGCTCATGACATCACAGCGTGTGTGCGTGCGAGAGGTACGACATAAGGTAGATATCCTTCAAAAAAAGACACATACAGACACAGACAGGTATGCTCTCTCACACACACACACAGACACACACACACATGCCATCTGCTCTCAGACTGTGCAGACGATTATTAGAGAAGTCACTGCTGAACAGGAGTTGAATGTCTCAAGCTGTTCCATCAAACCGGGCCGTGAAACACTTCAGATCATCTTTCTAATAAAATCACCTACAAAACCATATGTCTACAAAGAAAGCAGGCAGGGTGAGGGAGAGGGAGAGAAGGATGTACGTAAGTGTGAAATAGAAAAGGGCGGAGGGGAGGGAGGCTAAAAAAAGGGACAGTAGGGAGCTCGGGGGTGTGAGAAAGATAAAGATGAAGGAAGACAAAAAGAGAATGAGAGCAACAGGTAAAGCAGAGGACAGGTAAAGGTGCCAAAACAGCCCCGGGGGCTGCAGACAGCATGGACCTGACTATGAGAACACCCATAATCCCTTTCTGTTTGTCGCTGTCCCTCTTTCTCTTTCTCTCTCTCTCTCTCCCTCTATACATCCCTCCCCTGCTCTCTGGCTGCCTCTGTATCGGATTGCTGTCTTCACAATAGGCCCTGAATCATCACTATATTGCCAGAGAGACACAGCGAGAGACAGAGAGGCGGGCAGGCCTGAGGAGAAAGAGAGGGTGGGACAGACAGACGGACAGGAAGAGGGACATAGAGACTGAAGGACAGGGAGAGTCAAATGTGTTTTTGCGCTTCAATGCTGACAAGAGTTAGAAATCATCCGAATATACAAATGTGCTAGAAACACATCAAAAACTACTTATATATATATAATGTCTGTAGCATGCCTTCTTTAGTCATATTACAAACAAACATGTGTAATGTAGCTTTAAAACTTCACTTTCACTGTTCCACCTGCAAAGATGCTAGCTCTGTGTACAACTCTTACATGCTGCAAACACAATTAAAAGAATGTCAGCACTAACAAGAAAATCGCAATTAATTATGGTCTGAAATTAATGCATTCGTTTTTTTAAATCACGATTTAAGAGCATGCCAATTTGTCCCTTTAGGCACACAATGGATAAGCCTCCGCAGTGTCTCCCTGCAGTCACAGTGAAGGCGAGAAAAACACTGCTGTATCTTTGAATGTCTCATTTCATTTCACTTAAAAAAAAACAACCTCTCAGACAGCTCAGTTAATGAGTCAAGACGTAATATCTACCTCATGACATAAAACATTTCACTTTTTCACCATTCCTTTTAGCTGTTTTCATTTAGGTTTTGATACGTAACGAGTTCCTTTTTCTGTGGTTAAGTTAATGCTGTAACCTTCGATCCTTACTTTATTTCAAAATAAAAGCAGGGTTGAATTCAAACAGCAAGTACTCTCAGTTTAAGACGGTACAAAAATGCAAAATAAAAGCCTAACCAGTTAGATTTTTGTATGAGAAATAATGGAATTTCAAACATGCGATTAATTGCGATTAAAAAATGTAATCATTTGACAGCCCTAACATAAATATTTTAAGGATGGTTTCATTTATAGAACACACTGATGACAAACTCTATTTTCTGACGACAATTTCTGCCTCTAAGAAAGATTGAAAACTTTTTTGGTAACTTCAGTGTAACCAGTGGTTAGGGCTCAACAACTTCCAGCCAAGACTTCCTTTTCCGTTAGCTGGAATGTTTCCGGTCCAACTTGCATCTTGAGAAGAAACAATGTGTTCGGATCAAAAGTGAAGCAAAATTCCCCTCCAGATATGTCTGCAACGTAATAACAAATGTGTGCAAACATCATTCCTTGGTTTATTACTTCCCCCCGGTGTAGCTCCCATTCATCTGTTTCTGGTGAGTCTCAGTTGAACTGTAAATAGCGAGTTACACAGAGGCTTTATTTCGGCTTACTGGAGATGTATGAGCCTGAGAAAAAAAACTATTTTCTTGAGATTTACTTGCAATTAGCAGGTGTTAAATTTTTCACAAAAAAAAAAACAGCATTACGATACAGATTTGTAAAAATGACTTGATTTCTGAACGGTAGGTCACAATTTTGAATATTTTTTTCTCCTCTTAAACAGACCTAATGAAGGTTGTGATTTGTTTGTTGAATGGAGGTCAGACGGTTATCAGTGCATCATAGAAAGTAAGGATATCTAAACGTTGTTTGACTTTCACGACACATCAAATATCTACTCGAGTGAAATTGTTTGATTTTGAACAGTTTGTTAGCTTCATTCTCTTTACAGGCTGTATTTCTTCCATGCACCAAAGCCCACTTAAACATGGTTGGTCAGTTCTACCATTAGCCGTAGTCTAAGACAGAAAAACAAAGGCAACAAGTTATGGAAAAATTAAACTCATTCACCGATTCAATAATAATGAAATAATCATTAGTTTCAGCTCTAGAGCCCTCTGCCCCCTGTGCTACCTCTTTGATTTTCAGTGCACAGACAGAAACACAATCTCCCCGCAGCAGCAGAGGAAGTTCTCACTGCAGGCAGGTTCCTCTGAAACCAAAGCACAACTGTTGCAATTTCATTTCCTTCCCAGCAAAACTAGGAAATATGCTCCTTTTTTGTAACCAATGGCAGATGAGTGTTTAGCCAGAAGATCAGGCTGAACAGACGGTGGGCTATGCAATCAGGAGGACTCTATTTATAAGAAATAAAGATATGGTGCTACTGTATCAAGGAATTCTGTGCAGCTAATGCAGTCAGAGTCTTTAGAGGTTAGTTTCCTTATGATCAAGTTTAATGTTTAAATGATCATCAAACATCTGGCTATAACATGATTTCACTTCTTGAATAATCAATAAAGAGAGGAATCTTGGCCTGATACATTAAACAAGCATGGTCACAATATGAGACACTCTCCACTCAAATGACCTCAGCCGTCCCACACCACAGAGAGAATATGTGTATAACAGAGAAAAGACACACCTACACACACACACACACAATTACATATACTTTCACATGGACACACACAGCAGACACACAAGCACACATATCATGTGGTTTCCTGTCTGGTGCGTTCCTGTAGAAAGCCCACGCTGGTCGCTCTGGGTTTCTAGATGGATTCTCCAGTCTGTTTGGGGGGTTTGACTCGGTCAGACTGTGATTGGCTCACAGGCTGTCTGTGACCTGCTCACCTCACACCTAGCTCGCTTTCTTTGGTCAGCCAGACTCTCAGTCAACTCTCTTGTAAATACATTATTAGTTATCTGAACCAAAGCAAGATCTGAATCAGCTTCGGTAAAGACAGATGTTTAAGCTTTGGCAAGTATCTAAAATAGAAACTCAAATGAAGGGGCTGTAGAGGTTGTTTTTAAATCCTTACATGAATGAAGGATCCTTTATCCAAAGAGTTTGTCCAAGATTTCACATAGTTCAATGTGTGGGAAATTCTGCTTCTTTATTGTCTTGTTGAATGTAGGTGTCTGCCTCAAGTCTGTCTACTTCAAGCAGCAAAAAAAAAAAAATAGCATAGCTTAGCATGAAGACTTAAAGCAGTGGGAAACTGCAGTTTGTTCTTTCAGTGAAAACTAACTCAAATCTCTTATCAACCTGGAACAAAAATCGCCATCATAAGTGGCCTCACCAGGCTGAGTAATAGCAGAAACCGTAACTGTAAGAAACAAACGTGTGCTTAGAAAAACAATTTTCCTTTTCTTTTGATTAGTCACATGTTTTTTTGCTATCCGAGATCCAAACTGCAACATTTTTCATTAAACAAATCTGGTTGGTTGGAAAATATCTGAAATCTGGGTCGCGATTTTTTTTATAAATTCGTTGGGGGTGGGTCCTGAGGTTATACCAGTTGAAAACCTCTTCATTACAGTACACAGATACTGTTTGTTCAAATGATATTAACAACACTTGGGTTGTTATTGACATTAACAGCGTTCTGTGGATTGAACCTGCCCTGAGCGCATGAGAGGACAGAAAAAACAGAGAGTAAAAAAACACAGTTTTTTGTGGTAAGGTGTCAAGATGTCAAAAACCCTCTTCATGTGGCTAGCCTGTCACTCACCCCCTTCCTATCTGAGTACTTTCAATCACAAATGACGGCTTTTATTTGATAGTTTCTACCCTCAGTAAAGCTCATAAGGAATAGAGGTAGATGTAAGTCAGACCCTCAACACTCAGCTGTCATCCAAACATAAATCTTACAAGAATCACTGTACACCCCGCTGAAACTTAAGTGCATCTTGGTGCCACAAACCAGGATGCCAGCCTAGTAGAGAGATGCCAGGAAGGGTAGCTGTTACACTCCATACTCCAATGATCCGTCCACTTGCCTTGTCGTCGGGCAGATTTCGAAATGACCGTCTAAGACACCGATGCAATCTTGGCAATCAGGGCTGGGCCACGCTCGCATTTAGCTACTGTTGCTGCATGTAAGTTTGTGTGAATGTGTCTGTATGGGGTTGTAGGGGTGAAAGAGGGGTGCAACCTGACCCCCTTTCCTCCTCTAAGTTGGTCTCTCGCTCAAACACATACACACACATACACACACACACACAGACTGGGACAGCTGCCATGCTCCGGGCCTCTCCCAGCGCACCAGAGGAAAAGGCTACAGCTAAAAGAACCTTTTTTCTCCTCTTTTTTCTCCTTTTTTCCTCCTCCTTCATCTCACTTTTTTCTTTTGGTGGTCATACTTTTAAATCCTGCAAGGCTCCCCGGGGTCAACAAACACCATTGCTCCCCCTCCACCTCCTCCACAGCCAGCAGACTCTTAATCAGGACTCTGGGCTGTCTTTGTGTGAGTTTGTGCGTCTTTACTCAAGGATTGGAGTTTTGTTTTGACCAAATATCTTCTTAATGCTTCAGCAAATTACAGTTTAATTAAATGAATAATAAAATAGTTGGTCAAAATAGAATCATCATTGTCTGTTAATCCTCATCCCTCTAAAAACAGGAACAAAAAAACACTTAGCACCTTCTCTCTCAAGCTAAACAAGTATGTGACAACAGGTGGAGCGACACACTTAAACAAGCTAAAAGTAGCATTAAGGGCTAACACTGCTGGCCCTGCTGCCTTGGGCTACTTCCAGCGCTCCCAGAGGATCCCAGACGGCAGGCTGGCCCTCGGCAGGCAGGCGGCCAGAGAGGACGCCTGACCATAACCCAGATGACGCGCGATGGATGTGGTGGGAAAAGTGTGAGGTGGGGGGAGGAAGTTAAGGGTCAGGTGGGGTGGGGTGGGGGTGAGGGTGAGGGTGGATGCTTTAAAGGGTAGAGGGGAGGGGCAGGGTATCAGATATCAACTCCACGAAACTTTGTGTGTGAGGTCTTTGCTGTTTTGTTCGCAAACCGAGACACGCCTATTTCAATTAAACTAGAGGAAAGAATTAGCCACTTTCAGGAGAAATGATGAACACAAGGAAGACGCAGCAACGTCGGCAGTTCAAATTTAAGAATAAATTAACATATTGGAAACGTACTTTTTATTCAACTATTGAATATCAAATTGAAATAAAACATTTTTAGCTTACACTCTTTTGTGTTGACTTGTGATCAAATTAAAAGTTAATGTCAGCAATTTTGATACATTTTGAATTATTTCAAATACAATTTAACGCAGAATTTTTGAAAGTGAATTATTTCATCTTGTTGATTTTGCTACAGTTTAACAGAACTAAATTAAAGGTGAGGATGTGTCAACTTGGACATTTTGGAAGAGTGAGGGTATTTTTTCAATTTTTTCATTGAAATTGTATTAAAGAATGACATATCAGTAAATCACACTATTAATAAACTATAAAAATCAAAGTTAATTGCAGAAGTGGTGGCTGTTTCTGCTCGGACATCATTGATTTTTTCTCATTATAATTTCTTGTAAACCAAATATTAATCTAAACTGCACTTCGTCCTCCTAACTGTTACCAATGAGAGCTGACACACATCATGGTTTAATACAGTGTCTTCATCAACACAACCTCCAACATGAAAAGTTGCATCAACACCACTCAAAACAAGAAGTGAACATTTATTTGTAATTAGGGCAAGACTAAGTAGGAGACCGTTTTCATTTTAGCCAGTTAAATGTGCAGTACACCCAACATTTCATCCCATCACTGACTCCTACGTACATACCAAACTATTTTAAATCACCATTTTCCATTTCCCAAAAGTAAGCTTCAAAATATCTAACATTAGAGCAGAAAAGTCGACATGATATGTTATGTTGCCATATGTCAAATATCTCTGCTCTATAAGCCTTTCAGCTCTGTAAGATTACAATCTGTGACCCTGCTCTGAGGTCTCATCTCCAACCTGAACAATTAATCAATGCCTCTGAGCCGCAGCTCATATTCACATTATAAATGATATCAGCTCCTATTTAAAGCAGGTGAAGTAATTGTGGGATATGGACATCAATATTTGATATTTTGATGGCAGAAAGAGAAGATGGATGCGCCCCTCTTTTCTTCTTCCTTTCATTCTTCCTCTCTCTCTCTCTCCCTCTCTCTCTGTTTGTGTTGCGTTCATGTTTTGTACAGTATGTATGAGTGACAGAGCTCCGCTGGGGCCGCAGTGTAATTCAAACCCTAGGCGAGTCTGACAGAGCAACACAAAAAGTGGGGGGAAAAACAACATAGTTCATGCGCTCTGTCCCACTTTGCGCTATTATTACAGAGCAGGCTGGCAGGTCAGAGGGAGAGTGAGGCAGAGAGGAGGGAGCCTGATGGAGATGGAGGAGGAGGAGGAGGAGGAGGAGAAGATGAAATTACACCTGTTCTGGTGGCTGACTAACGACTTTGAAATGCGAGTGGACCTCGCTCTCCGCCAAAATCATTTTCCCAACAATACTGCCTGATCTTTAAACAAGCAGAAGTGGGACGCTGCGCTGATGTGACGCAAAATCGTCATGCTGTGCTGAGACACTAACTAACCCTGAGGCACAGTGTGTGTGTGTGTGTGTGTGTGTGCGTGCGCTATGTGTTGGTGTGTAAGTGCAGGGTCTGAAGTCTGTAATTTTAAATTCTTTCTTTCTTTAATTTTGCCTTAACTTATCCTTTATTACTGAATTTAATTTTTGACTCGTGACATTTTGTTGATGGTTCAGCTCAAATGAATCAAAATTAGCTTTATGCCAAGTAAGTTTACAGAAAAAGGAAGTCATTTTGGAGAGAATAGAGAGCAACAAAAAGAAGTGCTTCTACTGTTGAGATACTTAAATAAGACAAAATAAATGATACAAATTAAAGCTATACGTAATATAAATAAAGCACGACATAATAGAGTTGCACAGTATGTGCTAGAATGTGCAGGATGATGGGAGTGCAAAAAGCCAACAGTCTGAAAAAAATGAGGTTGTGCAATTTAATCAATAATTGACAATTATTCAATCAAAAAGCGCTAGGTGTTTAAAACATTTTATATCCTACTGTCCATCTGTGTGTTTCTATTTGGGATGCATGCTAGTATGAAAGGGTGTTTTATAAAACACACAATTGAGTTAAGGATAAATGCTGATGGATACACTTGGCTGCATTCACAGATAATGTTGCATAAAAACACAGAGTTCCTATTGAAGTCCTCGTCCAGCATTGTTTCTCATGAAGTCTCATTCACTCTGACTGCTGCCATCTGGTTACTGTACACTCACTGAACCACATCTGCTGTGTGTTAACCTACACTCACATATACACATCTCTCCAATGCACCCATTCCTCTGACTTGTGTGGCCCACACAAGGTATACTCACACACACACACACACACACACACATATACGCACACACAATTGAATGCTTACAGTAGCATTTAACTCACCATCTGTTCGCTGAGGTCCTGTGAGGCCTCCATGGCTGTTTGGTTTGTGCTCCGACACACACTTTAGGGACAAAAAGAGAAAATAAAATGTGGGTCAATGAAAAAAAACTTTTACTGCTCACCTGTGCAAAGGTCTATGAGAGGCAATCATCACAGGGATGTTGCTTGAAAGCTTCTATTGTGGTTTGAATCATGATGCAGTTTTCATACTTTTTTTTTCACATCTACGTTTGTCTGTCCGGCCTCCTGTCGGTGTGTTTATGTGTGAGCAACAGGAGACCGAATCAGGGAAGCAGGAGCGCTAACTTCGCCATATCATCTTCAGCCGAGGGTGAAGCTGAGAGATAATTGCAGAAGTAAATATCAACAATGAAAAAGGAGAAGTGTAAATGATCCGGCTGCTTGGCTGGCTCTGGACCACAGACACAGAGGCTGGCGAGCTCACCAAGACAGTGAGTGACCCCGTTAATACGAGACAGGAGACAGGTTGGCGCAGGAGTCTGCAGCGACCGAGGTGATTGTCTACAACTCCAGTGAGATTGAATGTATAGTGATCAGAAAATGTTGACAGAAATTGCACCTTGTTCTTGGACATGTTGTACTGTCATGCTGTTACAAAAGGAAGGCTGAATGAATGGAAAACAATACAACTGCATCCCGGCAGAAAGGCTTAAAATGGCTCCTCTCCGCTGTTAAGTTTGACAGTTGAACAAAAGAGAAGGCTGCAAAAATCTGCACTAACAAGAAAAACACTTCATTGTCATTAGATCTGCTTTCCCCAGATACTTATGAGTGCAGCTGGGCTGATCTTAATAATGAAAAACTAGTGTCAACTTCTTCTAAATTAGCTTTTTTACTCTTCAAGTATACATCTCCAGTTTACTCAAGAGCAAGTTGTAAATATCTACTTCTTGCAGTTTTTCATAGGCTTTGAGTTTGTTTTCAAACAGCAAACAGTCCATTTTTCTGGTTAAGCTCAGTTGGTACAGCAAACGCCCATATATACAGTTTAATGGTTACAGACGTTGGCGCATCGTGTACAGGTTCGACTCCTGGCATCGGCTCTTTGTTGCATGTTAACGCTACTCTTTCCTCCCTGCATTCCCTGCCTCTCTTCAGCTTTACTATCAATAAACGCAAAAAAAAAAAAAAAAGGCCAAAAATATATATTTTAAAAACTCAATCAAGTTGTATTTATATAGTGCCAAATAACTGAGAATTGATCTCAGGATACTTTACATATTGAGCAGATCTACACTGTAATCTTTATATTACTACTTACGGTAACAAGTAAAACGTCCTTTTAACAGACAGAAACCTGGAACAGGACCAGACTTATTGCCATCTGAGGCTACCGGATTGTCCGACAAAAAGAGATAAGGTGAAAAACAGAAAGAGAGAAACGCATAGAGACAAACAAACAACAGGACAGAGACATAGTAACAAAAACACCAGTAGAAAATGCTATGTGTAGTTATTTTTTATGCAAACATTCCATATATGTTTACGTTTACACTGAATGATAAGGGAACTAGTCACTCTTCTGCAAAGGCTCATCAGTATTTTTTTATGTTGAGCTTAATCTAAAATAAGGCTAAAAGTAAATATATATCTAACATCAAGTAAAAGCATTAAATAAAACCAGTATAAGACTTTTTACAGTATTGTTAGTGTATTTGTGTTTGTGTGTGCGTGCTTGTGAGTTGTCTGGCTCGATCCTTTAAACTAACTGGCATCCTTTTAATTTTTCATAGCGTTCAGCTCCTCCTCGCCTGAAACCCAAGACGATAATGCGTCTCTCAGGTGAATTGATTTGTACACCAGTCTCCCTCACCCCTTGCCCTCCCTCTCCTTCTCTCTCTCTCTCTCTCTCTCTCCCTTCCTCTCACCTTTGTGGAGGACAGAATCAACCTAGCTTCTGTTTGTACTCTTGGATTCATGTTTTAATCTTTTTTTTTTTAGAAAGAATTTATTGGACAATCATTAAGTAAACGATATAAATCAATGTTTAAAGTAGTCAAATGAGTGCCGAGCTTTAAGGGCATGTGAAACCTTTACAGCTGATTTTACTTTTTGTTGGAAGAATTAAAGTGTTGCAACCTTTGCTTGAAAACATCTATAAAAACTATAGTCCTCAGTATGATTCTTGTAATATCCTTTTATTAATGTAAGTGCTATGATCCACTGCCCACCTCTTATGCGTTTATCCTTGTTGTCCCATTCCACGTTGCCTCACGTAGCCCTTAATCCACCCCGTAGTTACCTGACACTGCGCAGGGAATCAATAATGCTGCCATTTCCTTTAGCGTCCCAGCAGAGAGAATTATATTTCAGTCCATGAGTTTTGACGGCGACGTAAGAAACACATGAGACGACGGAGGGTTAAAAGTGGATTACACGGAACAGACACACTGCGGGAATGTTACGTTTACCGACCGTACAGAGGAGGAGGTTGAACAAACCGCAGGCTGCTGCTAAACGTCACATTATTAGCTTGATGATAACAGTTGATGCACGCGAGTTTTTTTGTAATACTTTTAAAAAGCCACTTCTTGAAATGCTTTCATAAAAACATTTGAAAAATGTTTGTATGTAGACACGCTTCTACTCTGATATCTGGGTTTAATGGACCACACTTCAAATATCAAGGGACAATATTGTGGACATGCAGAGTATTTATTAAGCCTATATGGAATAGTTGGAAAGATAAATGACGAGCATATTATTCCGAGTTTTACAATTAAGACCCATTTAACGCATAGGAGACCACAATTTAAGGGAAATAATTGTTAAAGGCTCTTTCTTATTTATTTTTTTTATTTTTTTTTTATCAAGGTGGGCATTAAAAACCTATACCCAAAATCATACCCCTTTCTATTTTATATTTATTTTAACGTATTCTAAGTGAGTGTTTCTATGGGCTTATTGTTGGAGATAAATTAAATTAGAAGAAAATAAACATAAACAACAACATAGGCCTACATCTTGTTTAATATAAAATTACACATTATTCCACAATTCCACACAAATAAAGGCACTACACAAATTTCTGGAATAAAACAGAAAATCATAAAGCCTATTTAAAATATTTAAAAAAAAAAAGATCTATGACAGTAAACAGAAAACCCCACACGACATGTTTATAACAATGCAAATTCGAGAATGTAATATTAGTTGCATTAGAGTGCCAATATTAGGCTATACTTGGCTTTAATTTAACTAAAAAAGGGGGCTAATACAGAACTCTTTTTTTTGTCTTTGTGCCTTGTGTATGATTATTTTCCTTAAATCCAAACTCATCAGGTCACATATATCCAGGGTTTGCGCTTTAATAATCGTTGGTTGAATTTGAGCCCTTAATGTGAAATATAATCTGCATGGATTAAGGCGCAGACGGCCTATCAGATTTTGAGTCGCAGTGTAACTTTTCAGGTTGTAAGGGGCAGGCCAATAACCAGGGGCCATTCAAGCCCCGAGAGCCTGACCGTGGTTTAAGATTCCCCCTTTCCTACATATCAAATATAAACACAAACTCCACGTGGGACGAGGGCAGAGATGGGGAGAAAAAACAGTGGACACGCGGAGGGATGCTGGCGGAGCAAAGAGAGGAAGCCGGAGCACCTGAATGCCTCCACGTGGGATGATGAAAAGAAAGAGTGACCTGCCTTCAAACATCCTCATGACCGTCACATTCAAGATCAAAACATTTTAAAGTTTTAAACAATCAACATCTTCACAGCAGTTTGACAAGAATAGATGGTGTCTATAAAGTTACAGTCTTTTTTTCCTGCAAGCCTCAATAACATAACATTCATATTCATCTTAAAATAAAGTAGGCTATTTACCGGAAAACAAATGGGCTATAGGCTATTGATGAAGGTTACATTTAACTAAACCAGGACCTGGACATTGCATGAAAACTATCCCGGCTCATAGAACAAATCATCAAATGATTCACATTTCACATCCATTAAAAATGTAGGCCTATCACCTGGAATGGAATTGCCTAACGACAACAATTTACACAACAAATATTCATTAGTAGCATCAAGCACTCAAAATAACCATAATTTAATTGAGTATGCTTCCTTTATAAAATACGTAAAGATTTGATCAAATTAATCAGAATTTCTCACGGCAGATCTGGCTGCAACAATAAGTCAAGATCTTGTCGAAGTTTCTGACTGTCAATAGCAAGTTTTTCCTCGCCCCTGTTGCATACTGCTTATGAGGGACACATTTTTGGGTCTCTTTTAATAAAAAGACCAAAAGTAAACTGGAGACCTGCGCATGTTCTTTATGTTGAGTGTCATGAAATAGACATCTAGGGATATGGTGTTAAATAGCCTGAATGAAAAATGATTGATTGCTTGACTGAATCAAAGTACATGACAGTAATAATAACAGAGGGCTATCTGCAGCCACCTTCACTTTCACTGAGCTGACATGTAGTAGCAGTCAAAGCACATCTCTGCATCTGTCTGTAAATGGAGAAACAAAATGAACATAGCCTACCTGCTGTATTAGATTATTTTCGTCCCAACAAAGCTCCCAGATTTCCTTCACTCCTCACTAACTTTCATAATCAAACACAGAGGGGTCTCAGCACAGCTCTCCCTGCTGTCTGCAGCCTGTCACTGACTGGATCAAAACACTTCAGCCACTGTTGCCCATTACGAGCCGGAGTCCAAAAGCAAAGCCCGAAGAGTGATTCACACTCGATTTAACACGTTTACAAACTCAAAGACGAGTCCCGAGTCTCTGTCCCGGTGACCTGTCCGCTCACTTCAGCGGGAAACTGTATTATTTTCACTTGGCGTCCAACTTTGATCACCAGGCTGTTCACACGCATTACACTAAACTTCATTATTGCTAACCGCGCCGCTGCGCATGCGCCCAGCTGCCATGCGGACAGTGTTGGGCAAGAGTCTAATGGACTAATGGGGTTCAGAGGGGGAGGGGGATACCAAAGTGACATTCTTATTAATAGTTTGAGCAAATGACGTGCTCACAGTTTTATTTAACCCATCAGAGCAAAACAACACGATGCACCACACTATCTATCTATCGATCTATCTATCTATCTATCTATCTATCTATCTATCTATCTATCTATCTATCTATCTATCTATCTATCTATCTATCTATCTATCTATCTATCTATCTATCTATCTATCTATCTATCTATCTATCTATCTATCTATCTATCTATCTATCTATCTATCTATCTATCTATCTATCTCCTTTGCATTCCTGAACTGGAACATAACTCCAAAAGGTATAACACATGGCAGTTATATGTCAAGGTTTTGTTATTAGCAGGCTATAGAACAGTGTATTTTAAATAATTAGTTTTAGGCCTTTGTACAGACAAAAATGATCGTACTTCTAAATTCTTGTCAAGTTATAAATAAGTCAGACTTCGTCTTTTGTATTATACTTCTATTTGGAAGATTTATAAGTAGCTTCTGAGCTCAAATAAGGTCCTGATGCACTTAGAATCCTGTCCCCATAACAGAGAGCTAACTGAGCCTATTGAAATATTTAATAATATACAGAGCAGCGACAATACAAAAAGCAAAAGGCAAACCGAGGGAAACATGCTGCTGTGTACAATTAAAAACAGAGAAATGCAGATATATTCTGCAAGGAAAGACACAAAACATGCAAAAAAACATCAGACTGTAGAGTTCCACAGTGGCATCAAATAGATGACAGATTTGGCGATGAAGTTAAGTTTGTTTGAAAAATTGATGTTTGTTGTGGTTCATGGATTCTATGACTGCTGGATCATACAGCGCTCCTTTGCCATGCTGTCATTTATTTGTGATGATGATGTCAGCAGCCTGTCGTACGGATCCCTGATTGTTGGTTTTAAGATTCTGCTGACTTTCACATGGACACACACACACAAACACATGCACACAATATACATACAAACACATCTTCCATCATTTTTCCTGCTTTTCTGTCCCTTGCATGCAAACTAATGTAAGTTGTTTACATGATTGTAAATGCTTTATGTAGAATTAAAAGAGCCAAAGTTTCCTGGCGTCCCACACATAAACATTAAAAAACAAGAGTTCTGGTCTTTGTGGCATTGGCTGGCACAGCAGTTGCGGACAAAGAAAGAGAAAGCCACTGACGGACTGACAAACCAAAAAGAATTAGAGCAAGGAGAGAAAAAAGGAGAGTCCCATTATTGTTTTTAGATGCAGGAGATTATACCAGCTGCAAAGAGACATGAATGCAGTTTTGTGATGTCACATACACAATAGTGGCTGCATGTTTATGAGATGCAGTCTTGGGGTTGTCGTTTGCCATATCTTGTCAGTTACAAGGTGCTAGAAAATCAAGAATGGGTGATGCTGAGGCTGGATAAGGATCTGACATTCATTTGGCTGCTAGATGGCACTGTGTTGTGTTTTCTCCGCTGGAAAGAAACCTTAGAGAGCCCTACAGTACAAAAACACAACTTTAAACACACAACTACTATAATTCAATGAGTATCTACAACTGCTCTAACTTAAATCTTAACTATGAGTACTCTACTGATGATATATTTTGCCGTTGGCTAGTTTGCCCAGGTAGTTTGCAGATGGTAACATTGCACCACTAATAGTAGAGCTTAAGAAAAACCATAGGAGAAAACTGGTGCATATAGCCAGGACAACCAAATCAAACTCAGCAGCCTTCCAAGACATCTGGCTGGGCCAGGATTTACTGGGTGTCGGGAAAGCAGTTGATTGAAAACTCTTCTCTAAACTGGACTCTGACTCTTGGTGTGATGAAGACGCTGTAGGTTTAGACAAAAAAGGTGTGATTCGGTAGAGAAGCAGGTCAGGCAACAGTCAGCTTGGCCCAAGCAAGGGTCAGTTTGCAAGTAGCCAACAAGAAACCATACACTGTATGAAATATGGACACAGTCTCAGTGACGTTACCCATTGGTTTCTGAATAAGAGTTTTGAAGTCCATTCGCTGTCTCTCTAACTTTCGGTCAACCTATAAACCGGCAGAGAGATGGAGCTGAGGCCTTAAGCCTCCTGGCAGAAAGCTACAACATGCCCAGCAGTCAGTCAGATTCAGGGTTGATTTGGTCATGATAAAAAAAGAAACAGTGTTTACAGTCTGGAAAATAAGGAAACAATCTGCAGTAGTTTCCTGTGATAGTGACTCAAATCAGCAATATAGACCTGATTCTTCTCTGGTTTCCCACCATAACTTTTTTGTTTATAATGTGACATAATACAGTATGTAATGTACCGTATCTTTTTATTTCTAGAACTTGTTCTCACATTGACTTCAGATTGGTCACATCACCCAAAATTATTTTCTTAACTGTAGACAAATATTTCAGTGTTTCCCACTCATAGAAGATACCTGAGCCAAGTATATTTATGGCTGCCCAAGTATATGTCCGACCTCTTTTTATTTTATTTTTATTTATTCATTAAATTGCCTGTGTAGTGGCAGACCGGTGCGGTGGTTCCCATTTTCAATAAGGGTCAAGGTCAGACTTCTCAGCCTTCCGGGGAAAGTTTACTCTAGGGTGCTGGAAAGGAGGCTCCACCCAATTGTCGAACCTCGGATACAGGAGGAACAATGTGGATTCCGTCCTGGCCGTGGGACAGTAGACCAGCTCTTACCCTAGCAGGGCTTCTTGGGGGGTCATGGGAATTTGCTCATCCAGTCTACATGTGTTTTGTGGATTTGGAGCAGGCTTATGACAGTGTCCCTCAGGGAATCATGTGGGGGGTACTGCAGGAATCAGGGGTCCCGGGGCCGTTGGCACAAGCCATCCGGTCCCTGTATGACCAATGTGGGAGCTGTGTCCGCATCCTCGGCACAAAGTCAGACGCATTCTCAGTGCGTGTTGGCCTTCGCCAGGGTTGCCCCTTGTCACAGGTCCTGTTTGTGATTTTCATGGGCAGGATCTCAAGGAGCAGCTGGGGGGAGGAGGGTTTCCAGTTTGGGGACCTCAAAATCTCATCTCTCCTTTTTGCAGATGATGTGGTTTTGTTGGCTTCCTCATGCTGGGACCTCCAGCAGGCATTTGGGTGGTTTGCAGCCGAGTGCGAAGCGGCTGGGATGAGGGCTAGCACCTCCAAATCCGAGGCCATGGTTCTCTGCCGGAAAACAGTGGATTGCTCTCTCCGGATGGGGAGTGAGTCTTTGCCCCAAGTGAAGGAGTTTAAGTATCTCTGGGTCTTGTTCACGAGTGAGGGTAGGATGGAACGTGAGATTGACAGACGGAGTGGCTCGGCATCAGCAGTAATGCAGGCGTTGTGCCGGACCGTTGTAACGAAGAGGGAGCTGAGCCTGAAGGCTCAATTGGGAGGAGACCCCGGGGCAGACCCAGAATACGCTGGAGGGATTATATATCCCGTCTAGCCTGGGAATGCCTCGGAATCCAGGAGGAACTGGAAAATGTTGCTAGGTAGAGGGAAGTCTGGGTTGACTAGCGCCTGCTGCCACCGCGACCCAACCTCTGATAAGCGGAAGAAAATGGATGGATGGATATTCATAAAATTGCCGCGCGCACGAGAGAGAGAGAGTTCAGGCATGCACAGGGACCTCACTGAGCGCACAAAATGTTATATTGTGCCTGAGCCCTCAGCGGCTCCGTGCAACATAACAAAACTCCCATTTAAAAATAAATTCCCTCTTGACTCCTGTGGAGAGATAAGACGCAATAAAATCAAGAGAGCATGAATCACATGCGAAGAGAGCAGATTAAAGTTGTTTGTTGCAAAGACTAAATTAATTTAGAGGGAAAAAACACATTTGATATAAATACAAACCTTAAAATATACCCTAAGATAAGAGTTTAAAAAAAAAAAGCATGTCGACCCCCTGCCACCTCCCAGCCGCAAACTCCACCGCCCAGGTATCTCGTCATGTGGGAAACACTGTATTTGCTTTGAAGCCTATTTCTAAATATAAAGCTGGAATATGCCAGCACAGCAACTTATTTCTGCAGTCATCACAGAAAGTATGTGAGAGGACACTTGTGTATCAGCTTTCATGAGAAACATTAACAGTGATTTCCGATTCCAGCCCTGAGTAGAGGAGCACAAAAGACAAGGATTATAGCTCATAAGCAAAAACAAAACACATCATTAGAATACATTCTCATTACATAGCTACTTTTTGACTCTTAGAGGAGACCCAAGGGAAAAAACAAGAGGATGAAACTTCATCACAGAATCAGCAGAGAATGAAGCCAAAGTGACAAAACTGAGCCCTTTAATTGCCAAATGAATGGGACAGCACAGCATAAGCCTTACAAAGTCATATAGGCGTGATGTCACGTGATCACTGTGTTGGAAGGGCTTCTTTGTAAAATGGAATAGCAATACACCTCATTGCCATACCCCTTTTTCAATTGCCAGAGACAACCAACAGGTGTTAATTAGGCTTTTTGTGGCATAATCCCACTTTGGCATCACACGACATTGAAAGTTTTAGACATAAATTCAAGGACAGGGTCAGGGAAGGGGTGCAAATGTCACCTAATTTACTCTCTGTCATGGTACTGGTGTGTTTTAAGTCCTCTTCAACTCTTTCAATAAGATCCACCCCGCTGTGTCCTATTGTTTTTCCTCTCCCTTCCCGCAGCAGACTCAGGCTTGAACTCTGCTGCTCAGTGATTGACACATTCTGGCAGAATAAATTAAAACCTCAAGCTGTGACAGAGCTCAAAATAGCAGGAAGCTGTCGCTGACCTGCAGACTCTAGTGCCACATGTCAGCAAGCTTAAAAAACTTGGCAGAACATTCTGCTCAAAGAAAGCATGTACAGGTGTTTGTGTGTTTCTGGTGTGTGTGCGTGCATGTGTCTTTGAATAATCTTTGTTGATGCCATGTCAGAAACGAATCCTACAGGTGGTACTAAACTAATAAAATG
This sequence comes from Tautogolabrus adspersus, assembly GCA_020745685.1. Lineage (NCBI taxonomy): Eukaryota > Metazoa > Chordata > Actinopteri > Labriformes > Labridae > Tautogolabrus > Tautogolabrus adspersus. The sequence goes on along the minus strand of CM036543.1, from coordinate 17,764,792 downwards.
TGCCAATGTTTGCTTCTCTTTACTTTCTCTTATAGGAAAAACAATTTCAACTCGTCCAATTAAACTGGAGCCACATTGGAATTAGAAGACAGTGGCAGATGGATCTATTTTTTTGGCCAGCTGTTGTTGGGAGGGTGATGCTGGGATTGGAGGGGGGGGGGGCCAAGACCCAAGATGTTCAGAGGTGCAGGACTGCGGGTCTCTTTGCCAAGTCACAGAGCCTCTAGTTCTTGCCAGCGGAGGGGGTGGCTGAGAGAAAATGCCATTTAGCTGGCTGGTATTTATAGATATGTGAGGAACTTGTGCTCAGGCCGGGGCCGAGGTGCTGACGACGTAAAACGAGAGGACGCTTCCAGAAGTCAAGTGTCAGGGCACACAGATAAAAATACCCGGTGAAAGATGGGCCTGGTCATTAGTGGCCCAGTCTGGCATGTGACATGGCAGCATTTCAGAGGTGATTTATGATTATTACTACAGCTAACCTATACCTCTCCCTTTCCTGCCCCCACCATCCATCCCAAATTGGTTTGCCAAATGGAATAGCGCATGGGATTTATTTCAGGGGCTGAGTGTAAGGCAAAAAGTCTGCTGGCATTTTAGACTTTGGCAAAGTGCCACAGTTTAGTTGAGTTTCAGATTTACCACAATGTCGACTGAAAATCATTAAGCTTATAAGTTCAACTTTGCCGACAATTAAAATGAAGATGGAAGTGTTTCTGCGTGATAATTTGTTTTGTCAAATGGAAGTGCTATAGTAATTGTTGAATGAACACGATAGAACTGCAAAAACATAAGGCATATGATGACGTAAAGCTGAATATAATGGGGTAATGAACTCATTGCAGACCGCTGCTTCCCCTAATTGCCAGAGCGAGCTGCCACAGGGACGAACAAAGGAAACATTTAACACATCGTAAATTCCTGTAATGTCCTGCCGAGGAGCTGCCACTCCGGTTACACTTACAACTTATTTTCTGCTGACCCTTTATTAGTGTCCAGTGACGGAAAAACGCAAACATATTACAGTAAAAAAGGACAGTTAAAGCTAGATTTTGTTTATGATATTTATATATTTCCACATTTGCTTTGTGTGTGGCCTCCTGGATTTATTTTCTCTGGATGAAAAGACTTATCATAGAGGGACATCCAATTTTGATGTGACAGGAAATAATGTTTAAATTGTAAATTAAGCCTTTTATAACCGTTAACATGCAACAAATTTCAGACCAAACTCCAGCTATTCTGCATTAATAACCGGACTTACGTTTTTTCATTGCCTTTCAAGTCCCGATTAAAACCTCAGTATTTCTACTTTCTGCACAGAAGTGCTACGTCTCTCTGAATTTATTCTCAGTCTTTTGTCCCACAAGGCAACTGATGGAGCAGATGCCTTGCACGGTGAGATTGTGGTCAAGTGAGCGGCCTGAGTGTGTGAGAGCAGTGAAGAGAGCAGATAAAAATAGAGAGAGACAGGTAGAGTACGAGTTTGTCCCACAATAAGCGTCCTAGGAGACTCCAGTCTGCACTTGAAAGCTTGATACAGCCAAGTAAAGACGTACACACTGTTTGTGTGAACACAACATGAACTGCATGTGTGTGTCTGTGTGTGTTTCCTTTTTTGTTTTTTTTTCAGGTCAGGCTGACAAAATTAGTTTACCATCAGCTGTGCTCTGGCTCTCATTCAGTCCCAGCCTCTGTCCAGTATTTCTTCCAGCTCCCTCCACCTAATGGCGTCTCAGGGTGGTTTTACTGCACCACCCTGGGGAGGCTACTGTGGCCAGATCCAGAACACTTGGCTTTATGTGGATTGAATGTTTTATGGTTATGGACATAATATTTAAGTGTAGGAACAGTCTCACAAGAATCCACCCCCGCACCAGTATCCCCAGCCCTACACCAGCGAAGGAAAAGGTAAGGACTGGGAGAGAGACCATGGATTATGTAACTGAGCGCATACTTTTTACTCTGGTGCATTGTATTTCAGCTTGGTTCCAATTTTCTCACGGTGGCACACTGATGGCATTAAGACTAACAATCTAAATGGCGTAATTTTGGCATCTTATGCTAAAATACCCCTACATATCAATTTGTAACACTCAATTTGACTATACTTCACACGTCACATAAAAAAGCACAATTTTGAACGGTACAGAAAATTCTGATATGTTTGCTCTAAAATATCTAAAAGTTATGCCTAAATAAAAGAAGGGGGTCTGAATCATGGGTTATTAATTCTGTTGAATGGACTTCAAAAAAAGCGTTAGTGACACAGAGGGACCTAATACTTCGACCTGATGGAGGTTGGAAGTCTGAAAAGCCCTTTGTGCGTGCTTCAATATCAGTCAAAAGGAGGGTCAATGCCAAGTCGAATGTTTTATAATCAACTAATTGTGCCCAAGTTGTTTTTGCAATTACATGTCAGCTTAACATTTGTGCAGTGAAGGACATAGTCAAAGTTATTTGCTGCTAGCTTTTTTGAGATAATTACCAATCATCAGTCCAGGAAGTCTTGGTATTGGAGAAAAAATAGACTAACATCAATGCAGACTCAATTTTTTTCTTTATGTTTTCGTTACAATTCTCCTGTATTCCTCTAATGCCTGGTGTGGCTGATTCCTCTGCATATACATATCATAGTGATGAATCATTATGAGGCATTGCCTCCAGTGTACTACCAGCTCTCTCTCTCTCTCTCTCTCTCTCTCTCTCTCTCTCTCTCTCTCTCTCTCTCTGCTCTCTGCTCTCCACTGACACTCACACACGAGTTTGAGCCACCGCACTGATACTGAATCTCAGCGGTATTACAGCTGGAATTCCTGCTATGTTTTTTCAACTAATGAAAGAATGAAGAAAAACAAACAGAGGGGCCAAAATTAAAAAAGAAAAAAGATCGGGAGAAGAAAAGACACTATTGGAAAAGAGGAAAAAGAGGGAGAAAGGGGTGAATGATTGTCTCTCATTTAACTTGTAATCATCTCCTTTATTTTTTTTACATAATGGCTTGCTCAAGAGTCCTGTTGAGACTGATGGAGATGGAACTTACGTATAAGTTAACATGTTTGCTCGAATATTGTAAACAAAAAAAAAAGAAGATGAATTTTAAAATGCATGTCACCTGTTTGAGAGGCCATTGTTTCAATAAAGGCTGTGAACTTCTCAGCTTTGAAATTTAAGTTTCACATCTAAAAGTTTTAATATCATGTATCCAAAGTTTATTCAAAAATGTAAGGGATAACTGGCATAACGTATATCTTTTTTTTACAATCAGGCTTCTTTATAACGTTCACATAATGTTCAAGCACACAGAAAGTATTTTTATGTACCCTTAGAAGTCTCACCTCATCTTTGCTGACTTTGAGGTGGTTTCACATTCTGCTTTGAAAAGAGAGATGTCTGTGCATTTTCCTTCAATCTGAGATTCAAACAAACCCTCAACGACTGTACATAAAACCATTTATGTCCAATGACCTCAAACCACTGTCTACCTTCAACAGATACAGAGCAAATTTGTTAGCAATGGTTAGCATTTGTGTGGTTAGAGTTTATACATCATACATACATGATAAAGGGTACTGTTTTTTTGGACATATGAGACTACACTTTCCTTCTACTGTCTACTATGACCATTCTAACAGATAATGTCTTCCATTAACTAACGGTAGCCATTTTTCTATGACATTATGCTCATGGTGAGGAGCTCAAATGGTGTACAATTTCAGACAGCTAATTTCCAGGTTTGTAAAACATTTAAATGTATCAAATCGGACACATTTTTTATCCTATCCCCACTTCTGGATTAATCAGCAACTGAAAAAACAATGTATACAGCATAATCATCAGAACACTGGACCAAATTTCTCATAAAACTAAACATTTGATTGACAATTACCAACACTGAAATAATAGCTAGCATTACTACTCCATCACTTCGTAGCTCACATCACAGTTAGCTAGGCATTTACAACTTCATCTCACAGTTAAATAATACTTCATGTTTGGAACTGGTTGGATTCTAATAATAGTCGTCCTATGTTAGTTAATGCTTGATCAAATAGGCTTTTTTACCTTAAAAAATTGTAAAGATGTCCCTCCAAGCCTTCATTCACTATCAACTTTAAAGTTGCTGATCAATCTTGAAGCAGTGAATTGATAATTGTTTGTCAATTTTCAATGTTTATATATCTGCAAACCTGAAATACAGCACTACAAAAATGTTGACAGCATTATTTTCCGTCTGACTGAGGATCAATATGTAGGCTAAGGTCGGTAGCTTTCATCGGACATATAGCCTATGCAAACACCAGCGGACACCACCGTTTTTTATGAGGGAACACCCTGTTAAATAAAAGATCAGTCAAAGCGGTGTATTTTTATGTACTTTAAAATGTTTCTGAAGGGAAACCTGATCCCAAGCCGTTTGACTCGCAACCCGAGCAATGATGTGTGTATTTTAAATCTTGGAGTAAAAACCTTCTTCTTTGCTGTTTTATTTTGTAGCTTTTCTCTCAACAAATCATCATTCTCCCAGTATAAACCATTACTTTAGCTCAAAGGAATGACGGCCAAGCAGTGTGTCCAGCCCCCCCCACCCCCCCCCCCCCAAAAAAAAAAAAAAAATCCAGTTTGAATGATCAATCATTCGATGATGTCCACAGAGCACAAAGGAGTAGAATACGCCAGATGTTATTTTACTGAAAGTCCCATTTTTCTACTAATCAGATGAAATAAACACATTAATCTGAGGAATTTCAAAGTGCTGGGCATTGTTTTTGTTACCTCGTGGAAATTATTTTTCTCCCCAAACATTACAAAGACAATCAATCATGTTTAATGTCAATTACTATGTCTTTATAAACTAAAGGCTCAATTAAGCTATTTATGTGTAGCACACGTTCATGTGTGTTAATGTGAGCGTGCAACTCATAAATCAAGTGTGAAAGAGAGGGACACTTAAAGGTACACTCCCGCACACTGTCTCACTTGCAAACAAAAATTCGGTAGGCCTACTACACCTTTATCAGGCAAACTGTGAGAAGGACACTAAAAATAAATAAATCAGAACAAATAGATCAAAGAGAGCCTACCTCATAGTTACCAATATGGCTGTGATCTGGAGCCAAAAGAATAAGCAGATATCAAGTTAAGAAACCATTAGAAACAATACATGAGAGATAAACAGAAGGAAGGGAGTGATGTGCCAACGGCCTGAAGGTTTGAGACAGAAGACGTACACGTCACTGTCTGGATCGGTACATCTGTCATTAAACTTGGCGAGGCTTCTAAGGACAGGACAATGTGTGTCTGTGTTTGTAGACGTGTGTGTATGTTAAGGGTGTAAATAAGAGTGTGTCATATTAAGTATAGACTTAATGGTGAATAGCTTTTTGTTTTACTGTATGTATGATTGGTGAAAACAACAATACAATGTAGTAACTTCCCCCCCTTTTTTTTTCTTGAAAGAAACTATTAAATACAAAAAACCCATGGTGCTCGCCATTGAGCGAACTTTGGTAAAAGTATAATTTAGTTACATTAGTATTGTCAAGTGATTCAACAAGGTGAATGTATAGATACAAGAACACACACACAATGAAACACACATCTGCACTTTAATGTGCTTGTTTTTCCATCTGCTCCTTGTTTTCAGGTCCCTTTTGGTCACCTTTTGCGCATGTTATTGCGGTCTGGATATCTTCAAGAAACAGACTCAAAGCACTCTATATGATGTTGTCATTTCTCTCTCTCTCCGAGGGTTTATTGTTTTGTTTGGCATTTGTGTTTCGTTTGGAGGCAATCATTGAAGAATTTGAGCAGCACGTGTCCTCTGCAATCATAATCATGAAATCCCTACTGGTCTCTCACACACACATGCACGCACACACACACACACACACACACACACACACACACACATACACACACACACACACACACACACACACACACACACACACACACACACACACACACACACACACACACACACACACACAACACACATACACAGGCCTGATTGCTACTCAGTCTGGTCTGTATAATGCTATGGATGCAGATTGAATGTGTCAGTCAGGACCTCACAGGAGGAGATGGTGAAGGAAGGAAGGAAGGAAGGAAGGAGGAAAGGATGGAAGAAAAAGAGATCTTAAGTAATGGATGATGTTCAAGATTGAGAGGTGCATGAGTCTTCCTAAGACAGGTTTGACAGACCTGCCCATGTGTTTTACAAAATATCTCTATATTGAGGCCTTTTGTTAGAGCTCCCTCTTCCTCTCTCTAACACATACACACACAAACACACACACACACACACACACACACACACACACACACACACACACACACACACACAAGCCCTGGCCAGCCTCGATGGTCAAGTGCTGTGATAAAGTGCTGTCTAGTGTTCTCTCACTCTCTAAGCCCCCTGAGAGTAGATCAATACTCACTCAGCATCAAGTTACGGCTAATGTCTTCATGTCTTTAACCAGGCAGTGTGTGTGTGTTTGGGTGTGTGTGTGTGTGTGTGCATTTGCCCCTGGTGTGACCCAAGTTATAATTATCATTAAATGTCAATGAAGGTGATAAGATGAGCTAGACTTCAGATAAATCCCCAAAGCCCTGACTCAAAGCGCCTCCTAAGGACATTGATGGAAATTGCAGCTCCAGTTCAGGATCCATTTACTTTTGTTTGATATAACATTTCTTATTTAATTTTTAAAAAGCAACACTTTGAACCTATGTGTACATCACTTCCATTTGACTCACAAGGTGTAACTTGAATAACAAGAAGGCCTTTTGTTGATACAACCCGCTTTTATTTTAAGATCAAGATCAAGATTCACTTTATTGTCCTACAAAGTGAGACACTTGTCCTTTACACGTAAATATTTCTCATCTACATTAAAACTTCTGATTCATACAGAAGAGTTAACCAGTATATACACATGTCTGTTTCCTGATTCAAAAAGTAGACATTCATTTGAATAGATACTCCAGACAGCATTCAGTGATATTGGTGGTTTGGAGCAGTGTTTCCCAACCTTTTTTGGTTGGGCACTTGTAAGCAAGGTCACTAGCTAAAAGGGGGAGTATCGCCACCTACCATAGCGAAGGCGTCATTTTCAACAATTAATAGATTCTCCCTCTTTGCATACATACTAGGACAAGGACAGTATACCAATTAAATGGCTTGATTCATACACTGACTTTCTATGGAGGTTCTGCAACCTGTACTCATACCCAGGTCTTCAGTCTCTATCCCTTCTGACACATTTGAAACACATGCTTAACAAAAGAGGAAGAATCTCATATTAGTGACACTTATTGGCCCTAAAAGATAGATTGTTGGCTACATAAAGAACTCTAATCCTGATTTCCTGGGTTTAAGTGCTGTGTTGTTTGACACGTCGTTCAACCCCAAACACCTTCTTATGCAACTTACTCTTCATACTGTGTCACCTGACCTGGACTGTGAGTTGTGAAGTGTCTGTCTTTGACTTCCTGGGTATGAGAAAATCTCAAGTCTTGAAATAAATAAATAAAAAACTAGAAGAGTAACAATGTTGATAACAATCAATGAATGTGCAGCGGAGCTTCGATTCAGAACGGATGAACATTTTTCTCTTTGCTTACAAAGTTAGGACAGCATTGTTTAAGTCAGGCCTGATGTTGCTTTATGGATTCAATAATTATCTGAGTCTCTTCCACACAGTAACTCAATACAGCACGTTGATTAAACACTGTTTGAGATTTGTTCTCGATATAATAATTTACGAAAATATTCTGGATTAAAAAGTCAGGTCAGTGCATCCCTCACTATTTGTTTATGCATTATATGACCATTAAGGTAGTCTGTAAACTCTGATGGAAGTTTCAGTTAGTGGACAAGTTTGAACATTTTTCTTTTCCTATAATTTTTCACAAATAAGTCTTTTTAATATCTGTTTTTTTTTGTGTGTGACATCTTACTTTCCTGTGGCAAAGTGGCCACAATCATTTCCTCATCAACTTATTTTGTAGCTTCCCTGTCACCAGTTTTAAAAGGAATGATTAAAAGCAAGAAAATGATCACCTGATATTGCATGAACCTATTTTCCCTTTTAAACATAAAGGTACGCTGTAAAGAGAGAGGAAGAGAGGAGGGTAAAATGAAAACAGAGATGTTGAACCTAGCTTCTAAAGTTGGTGAAATAAATACAACACTGAACACAATGTTGTGTTCGATCATTATAATAAGAAAGAAAAGTGTTTCAGCCAGTTCTACCCCTCCTTTCCTTCACCTCCGCCTCTCTTTATCCCTTCCCTCATCTCTCCATCCCAATCAATCTCTCCCTCCCCCTCACTAATGCACTCTTTCATGTGCTCTCCTATTTCTCCCTCTCTCTCCACCACCCTCTCCGCCTCACCCTCACGTCTCATGGCCCTTTTGTAGGCCCTCTACATTTTTGGGGTAATGTGATCTCCCCCATTTCTCCCAAGGGTGGTCCGCTCCTCTCATTCAAACAACAAGCTCGGGCTGAATGGAGCTGGCGATGAGAGGGGGAGATTCAGAGTGAACAAGACTTAGGAAGAGGATGGAGGGAGAGAAAGTAGATCATAGGTTCTTAAAACAGCCATAAAATCTCGTTCAAAAACTGTTGCTCATTCATATTTTACACTGATAAAATTATAGTGTGCATATACCTTATGAATCATGTGTATATGTGTGTGTGTGTGTGTGTGTGTGTGTGTGTGTGTGTGTGTGTGTGTGTGTGTGTGTGTGTGTGTGTGTGTGTGTGTGTGTGTGTCATCTGGTTGGTCACATCCTGCAGCTGCTACTGTTTCAACCAACAGTAACAGGGCTTACTCAGAACTGCAAAATCTTCCTTGGTTGAAAAAAAGCAGAATATCAACTCACCTAGTATCATCTCAACAAAATATCACTATACCCTTTAAATGTCTTCAATCACAACTTTGATATTAAGCACATAGTCTTTATACTAGGGATGTAAAGATTAATCGTGAGGCAGTTAAAAATCGATTCAAATGTGTCAAGGTTCACATCGGTACTCTGAAAAATGAATCGCAGTAATATCGTGAGTATCAGCAGCTGTAGAGCAGAGGCGGTTTGTTGTAACAAGCAGGCGTTATCATGGCAGCTACAAACAAGCAACAAAAACTACCTGTATACTTATCTTTTCTTTTTCTCTTTGAAGACAAATGTTCAGTTTCACCTTTTCTCTACCTTTTTACCACCGACATTACCCTTTCAAAATAAAAGCGTCGCTCTTTACAAGTGACTCAGGGTAAAGGATGAGGAGTTTTAGACAAGGCAAGTTTATTTATAAAGCACCCTTCATACATAGAGCAGTTCAAAGTGCTTTACAGAGCTAAAAACAAAACATTAGGAGCTCTACAAGAGATAGGACATTAATACAAAATATATTAATAAATAAGACATTGGAAAAAAATCAGCATAAAAGGTGATTTAATTAAAAGCAATATGAAAAATAGTAGCCTACCAAAAAAAAAAAATTCAAATATATGATGATTAAAGATAGATTAAAAGAACTAAGTGTAAGATAGATAATGATTGAAGTTATGGAAAGGAAGCAGTAACTACATTTTTTAAGAGCTTTATAGGAAAGACTTTTTTATTAAAATTAGCTTTAACAACCCTTTTTTGTCATTTATAGTTTATTTATCGACCTGGATGTAATTTCCAATTGGGAATGTATAGCAAGTATCCCTAACAAACAATATGTGCTTCTCTTGGTGCTGACCAGTGTACAGTTATTATCCTTTCATTTGATTTGTTGAAACGGCTGCTCCGCCCAAAAACAAGACGCTGAAAGGTGCTTAAATATAGAGCTGTGTTCAAGTGGAGTTGGGGGATAGTTTTTCTTTGGGTTTGTCACTATAAGTAACTCCTTACATTGGATAGTCATTGAACCTGGAACCTGTGTTTCGTGTTTGATGACCAGCTTACCTTTAAGGTTGACGTGAACTTGATTGCTCGGTTGTGTTGAGATGCCCAGTATCAGGGAGATCAGACCCTACCTGTCAGAGTATCTAAAACAACTCCTGGCACAGGCCCTCGGAATATGATGCATTGACTGCTGTAGCTTGAACATTCAAATATCTGCAGCTGATCCAGAACGCAACAGCGCTACTGGTCTTCAATCAACCCAAAACATATGTCACTCTGCAGCTTATAGTCCTTAACTGGCTCCTAGTTGCTGCTTACAGCAAATTCAAATTCCTGTTGCACACTTAAACAGCAACAAAAACAGCTCCTGCCTACCTGAACTCCTCATCCAGGTCTACTCACCCTCTTAAAACAGCCTCAAGTGAATGAATGAATTCTAATTTAAGGGTTCAAACAAGTTCAAGAATTCATTTCAAAATAAACTACTTTCCATATCCATTTGATTCTATGAATGGTTAGAGATAATATTTGTTAAAAAGTCACATTTTATTTTCAAATTTAGTTTTCTGTTTTAATCCCACACCGTTTTCTAACCTCTTCCAGTTTTATAGTTGACTTATCTCATCGATCTTTTAGGTACTTTCTTACTGTTTCTCCATCCCTCTCATCCTCATCACTTTAAAAAAACCCCAATTTCAATTTACATCTCTTCCTTTTGTGTTATCCCTGAACCATCATGTTTTATTCCAGAGGACACACACTCGCACACTAAGAGGCACACACATACAAAAAAAAGGTACAGACACACCTTTACTCTGTGGTTCCCCAGACAGCCCTCCACAATGTGGATGCCCCAAGGGAGCTTGGGTAACTAAGTCCCCTCTATCTGCCAACTGCTGCGTAACAAAGTAACAAAGAGGCTCACTTTAGACACACACACATACACACACACACACACACACACACGCACGCACGCACGCACGCACGCACGCACGCACGCACGCACAAACACACACACACACACACACACACACACACACACACACACACACACACACACAGTTTTAGTCTTTTTCAGTACAGGCTTATAACCAGAGAGAGAGGATTAAGGGAAGGGAGAAAAAGTGAAACTGACCTAATGTTCTTACAGGACATGAAATCTTTAAGGCCGCTCACACACATGTTACAACAGTTGTTCACACAATCCACAACACACATTCACTCTCCAACAACGTACCTCTGACAGAGTTATTTCAAGGACACAGTAATTTTGTCACCTTGGATTAAATAACTTTTTCATCAAATATTTTCAGAAAAAAATTGCATGTTCAAATGAAAATCATTTTGGCCTCACTTGTCACCTCTCTGAGTGCAAATGTGTTTAACCAAGCCTGTGTTTGTGTGTATGTGTGTGTGCACTTAAGTTGGATGTTGTTGTTATTGGCCGCAGGACAGAGTTTCAGCTCCAGTTTGGCTACGAGCTAAAAACCTCAGTGAGTTAGACAAACACACACGCGCACACACGCACACAGTGGTTTGTTAAAGTGTATGGAGGGAATGCTGTGGTCACACCTGTGAATGCTCTCTCAGCCAACCTTCCTAACAATTTCTCTCTCTATCATTTTCTCTCCAGAGGTGGAAAGTAGCAAATTACATTTACTTAACTCATGTTTGCTTCTCCTTTAAAGCAGGCTTTAGTGTTTTTTAGGTATAAAGACAGTTTTTTTTTGATAGGGTTAAAATGGATTTCCTGGTGATGGGTAACCAATCCAAGTCTTCATTCAATTCAAATTTTGAAATGCTGACTTGTATCTTTATAATCGTGTTCCCCCTATCTCCACCCCCACCATAAACAAGATATCCCTTTTAGTGGTAATTGTTTTTTTAAATTCTCAGTTAAATCTCTCCTCCGTTAATTAACAGATTAAAACATATAGGGCAAAGCCACTACACGGGAGACTATAATGTAAAGTAACCCTTCCAACACACACACACACACACACACACACACACACACACACACACACACACACACACACACACACACACACACACACACACACACACACACACACACACACACACACACAAAGTTAGCACACAGCACGCAACTATAATAATGTGTAGGGTGCACACAGTCTCACAGTGTGAATTTAAATTCTAATTTTATTGGAATTAAAGTGGTTTTAAGCCAGAGTTAATGGGTTTAGACTGGCTCTAATCCTGGTTTAATGAAGGCCTTGATGGGCTTCTTTCATCATCCTGGACTTCAGCCCATCATAATCCAAGTGGTGAATTAATCAACCACTTTATGGTCACGGGTAGGACGTGTGCTCTGCATTTGTTTTTTAGAGCATTAGAAATAAATACTGTACTCTCAGATTTATTTGGGGAATTTTTTGGCACTTAAAGGATAGATGTGTCACTCTTGAATTTCTTTCTTGGTGTTGTCAATGGTTTGGTATATGTGTGTATGTTTGTGCATTCTCCACCATGCTCGCTAAAGTGCGTGCACGCTCACCCACTCCCCATCCCTATGTAACCAGAGCCAGCCCTCCCCTGTCAAAAATAAAAATCATTTGTCCGCTGCACGAGTGTGTCCATTAAAAATGCATGGTGGAGGGAGCTGGGGGCCACTGGGGAAGAAAAGTGATACCTGACTCTCCGGAAGGGCATGAGAGTACCAAGGTGGACAAATGGCATCAAGACAGAGAAAGAACAGAATGGAGAGGGAGAGCGAGGGTGAAGTCAATGGGTGAGTTTGTGGGTGTTGTTTTTTTCCTAACATGCTGGTAGAACCCAACTTGTGGGGTCTATTGAAAGTGCATTACTCTCCTTATCATAAATATATCCCAGACCTCTCATTGTTTTCCTTTCCTTTTGGAGTCACTCATCACATCAGTTACTTTAAACCCATTCATTTTGCCAATAAACGTTTCTGTCTTCAACTCTTGTGTAACTGGAAGCTCAAATTTTGCAGAAACAAAATTAATTTTCGAAAAAACAGCAAGTAGAACTTTGAATTGAATGATCTGATGATATAAGATTGTACTCTGCTTTTCGTACACTTGAAATGTGGGAGTTGATCAACAAATACAATTGTAAATAGTTGCCAACAAGAAATTATGAGAGAAATGCAAATTTAATGTGAAAGACCGCACAGCAGTTAATGTTATTGCTCCAGAAAAGTCCGCCCTTTTAGTGTTTGAATGTTTTGTTGAATTGCATCATTGAAACAATAGAGTGGGAGACGTTTCTGAGTTCCAGCAGGGATTATAAAGGCCTTGATAATAGTGAAGTAAATCACAACCTTTTCTGTATTTCGTCTTTTTTTTTTTAACTAAGTCTAAGAACCAAAGAATCAATTATTAATGAAAGAATAGGTGACATTCTTGAACGTTTGTTGCATAAGAGGCTATTTCTGCATGGACTATGAAATATTTCTATGCCTGTGTTGGTTTGTGAACACTTAAAAGCAGAACACAGTTTTTGTGTTTTAGCACAAAAAAAGTTCCATTAATGTGCTGTCATTTGCTCATGTTGTGTGGTCTTTATTTTTTCCTCTTTTGAAACATAAAGATGTGAGTGAATTTACATTGTGGCCCTTCTCTGACTTTCCTTCTTTCCCTGTGTGTGTGTGCAGCTGTCATTGGAAGAAAAGTGCTGTCAAAAGTTGCGTCATTTTACTCACCAGATAAATCTGTCAAAATACAGGTGTGTGACTGTGTGTGAGACCATGACTGTATTTAGATTAATGGGTTTTCATTGTGTCAAACTTGTGTCTTGCAAAATCAGGTGATTTTGGTGTCTCCTGTAATCTGTTACTGTCCAGTTTACATCGGATTCATTATTGCATTAACATAATACTATATTGAATTTTAAACCGTTCTGTTTTTCTTTCAGATTTTATATATTCTTATAACACATAACCCTATATTTCTTTGTAAACCTCTCTCTTCCTCTCCAATGGGAGTCAATGTTTTCTTTCCTTGGTCATGTCCATCTGCTTTCTATAACACCGGGGCAGTCTGATCTGGTTTGCAGAAACCCCCTCTAAAAAGTCAGACATTTATTCAAGTACAACCAAAATAGTTCCTTTTTTTTCAACAAAATAACCCCACTAAAACAACCGTCCCGTCTCTGTTTCAATAGGGTGGTCGAGTCTGGACCCAATTAAAACGGGGACCCCCTAAATTTCCTTCACACCCAGCTTGAGGAAGACCCCAGATTAGAGGAATATTTTCCTTATTGCCGAATTTACTTTTTTGCAGAATTCCATGGGATGATAATTGAGCCCATGTGTGCTCGGTATTCTGAGGTGTTCCCGTTTTTTTGTGAATAAGAACGACTCGTTGTTACAGCCATCAGGGCGGGCATGGCTTTGACTAATCTGTTTTGTTTTTCTTTCTTCCTCCTCCTCTTCTTCAGGGGTTTTCACCGCAATGCTTGGAACGTTGTTTGGAATTAATCGAAAAAGGGGAATTTTTTCTTCAAGTCTTTGGACAGATTTCCATCTGGGAAGAGGCAGAGTCTTAATTAAGATCAAATAAACAAAGTCACCTGTGAGTGATTTCAGTGCATAATGAGACACGTGTTAGCTGGTTGAAATGTGCACAGCCACAAGGCCGTACGTGCACTTACACACTTTCCTCCTAACTGGATGAGCACTAACGCAGGTGTTTGTCTCACTACTTCAGTGACATCGTGCACATGCTGTATGCTTCCAAAAAACACACTGGAACACACTGTTGGTCCAAATAATGTGTCTGAGAGTTCAACCTCACTTATACACAGGCACGCACGCACACACACACACACACACACACACACACACACACACACACACACAGATTGAGGATTACCTTGGCCCCTCATAAACTCCATGACTCAACAGTGAGAGCCTGTGTTCTGCCCCCACATGCAGTGACCCATCATCATCCTGCTCCCCCTGGCTTTGTGAGTGCTCTGAATGAAAAGCTACTTGTTAATAAACCCAGGACACTGCTTAGGTATCACACTTGTCTGCTCTGTACAATTCTATGTGGAAACAAAAAAAGCATCAGGACACTGTCTGAATCTGCGCTGCTCAGCTGACTGGCTGTGTCTGTGATGGTCTATGGAGAACTGTTGTAGTCTGACTTTGATTCATGCCTTCCTAATAGTAATAGACCTGAATCCCCTAAAAACAACATGTGGATAATTCTTATGCACACACAGACACACTCTCATGGACACACACACTCCACATGCAGGTAATTGTGCCCACCTGGGAAAACATAATTTAGGCAGGCGCCCCTTCCTTCTGCTTACGCTCTTACAGCGTGGACGTGTGTGTGTGTGTGTGTGTGTGTGTGTGTGTGTGTGTGTGTGTGTGTGTGTGTGTGTGTGTGTGTGTGTGTGTATGTGTGTGTGTTTGTGTGTGTGTATCTGTGTGTGTGTAAGAGTGACCTCTTTTACTCATTGTATGCTTTTTGATCCCAAATTGCATGTGACTATCAACACTCCCTAAGCCCTAAACCGCCCAATTACAAAACTGAATTTTATTAGCTTAGCAGTTCAAGGCTTCAGGGGAAATAATCTTCTTCTCTATGCAGGCTGAACAACCAATCATGTAGTAGTAGAGTGATATGTGTCTGGTGCCCTTATGGCATAATTTTGGTTGATAAACGCCTAATTTGATGTGTTGTTTTTTTGTTGTTGCCATGCTCGGGTCACTATCTGTTAGTCATCTTAAGCGCCAGCAGAATCCATCCACATGGCTATTTTAGCTTGACCATAACAGCACAACGGCAATGTTGTAAGTAAATTCATTATAATGGTATTGTTGCACTCATAAGTTAATGTTAAAAACTTTATTTGCATGGAAAACCTTTTGAATTGTTGTAATAAAAATATTTGATTTACATTTATTTACACAGTAGCTTTGTGCACTTAGAAAAAGTGAAGCTGGATAACAGCAGCTCCTCACTGTAGTGAAGACAACAGATTGTGTAAAAGTTATTTACAATAACATTGAATTGAATTGTAGCACTGGCTTGTTTTTCAAAATTGCTGCTTCTGTGCATGGATAAAAGCTAATGGTAGATCAGTAAATTATGGCTAAAGCTAAACTGAACTTGCTAGGAATAGACGCCATCTGTCTAAGCATCAACGTTTAGCCAGATAGGTAGCATAGCGCTGAAAAAAAGAATGTCTCAGCAGTATTATTAAGAAATTTCACCCAAATGAGTAATGCTACTTCAATAGTTATGTTTTGCGCAGCTAGCGTTTGCCAAACTTGATGCACTGTGAATATGTGACAGAGTGAGTCACCAGGCAGGAAAACAAAAAAGGTAGTTTTTTTGTGATTTAACTTTCTGTAACCTAATTACTAAACACAAACCATGAGGTGACAGTCATCCTGTTCATGTCAAATTCCTTTGCAGTCTGCTGCATCTGAAGTACTTCATGCTACATTAATCAGTGTGTGCGAGCAAGAGTATACTTATTGTTTTAGTTCCACTGGGAAATTTATAGCTTTTCACTGATGTCCTGTATAAAAAGAGAAGAATAGTCGAAATCACTCATGCAGGGGTGGATAGTCATCTTTTCTACCTAACAGGTTTAGTGCGAGTGTGAGTGTGTGTGTGTGTGTGTGTGTGTGTGTGTGTGTGTGTGTGTGTGTGTGTGTGTGTGTGTGTGTGTGTGTGTGTGTGTGTGTGGGGGTGTGTGTGTGTGTGTGTGTGTGTGTGTGTGTGTGTGTGTGTGTGTGTGTGTGTGTGTCATATTTAAGAGTTATTAAATACAAGTTAAGTTTGAAAATATTGTAAAGCTTTTAGTTTAATATTTTTAAATATCTGCAGTAGAAAGTTGAGATCCATAACTTTAAATGATTAGTGTTACACATATATATTTGGTCAGTATGTATTGTCTCTTGTCTTAACTGACCCCAAGTCTTGGGAGGCTGGACGTGATTTTCTGAGACAAGAGCAATCCTAGAGAGAAAGGCTTCTAATTGCATACATCGCTGCAGCAATGACGTAAAGGCCAAAGGTTGCATGTCAGACACCTGCTGTGGTCCTTTTAATAATCACTAACTGGTGCCAACAATCACACTCTCTCTCTCTCTCTCTCTCTCACACACACACACACACACACACACACACACACACACACACACACACACACACACACACACACACACACACACACGCACACACACACACACACACATGCCATTAAACATGGGTAGGTGATCTGGGCAGGCCCCAGCTATCTTTGGCATCTCCTGTGCTGTGCCAGGCTGCCATGCCTTCTGACATAAACTGACACCAACACCAGCTGTTCTCTAGCCTCAGTCATGTTGTATATCTTACTATTTCTTAAATGCACCATAAGCATGAAGGGGCATGGCCTTACATAACTTTATCCGACGCACTGATGTCAAGTGCTATATGACAAGAGGCTTATGGGTCAAAGAAGTCTGCACATAAATTTGACTTTTGTTAAAACGTTTCCTCACTTCTCCACTATCAATGGTATCCACTTGCTACTTTGTTACAATATGGTTCATGGTTGTTATTGCCTTTTTGACAGTCACTATACTTATCACCAAAGGGGATCCTCTGCTGCCATCTATTGGTTCAGATAGAAACTGTAAGCAGGTTCTTAGAAAATATGAGAAACACTATTTCTCCTTAAGGAACATCATTTAATAGGGAATCTTGAATATATGGGTGGTATTTTGAAAAGCCACATATAGTAAATTATAAATGGCCTTGAGTTTGTATAGCACTTTTTAAGTTGTCTGACTACTGAATGTTAATAATGTAACATTCACCCATTCACACCATATTCCCACACCGACGGCAGAGGCTGCTGTACTGTAAAGTGCCCATCAGTATTGACCAATCCCATTCATACACACTCACACGCTGCTGCCTTAGCAGCAGGAGGAATATTTGGGTTTAGTGTCTTGCTCAAGGACACTTTCAGGTGTGACTGAAGAAGCTGTGGATAGAACCCCTGACCTTACAGTTGAGAGTTGACCAACTCTACCACTGAGCGGCTCAGCCGGGGCAGCTCATTGTGAATTCCAAAAAAGGGCATCCATTAATCAATTAAATTGAATCCCTCCAACCAAGCACCTGTCCAACTAATAGAACAGCAAACTGTAACACATCAGTATTGTGATGCTGCCATCTTCTGGTCAAAACATCAGGCCAAGTTTTCCAATTCAAGTCTGGCCTTTGTCAGAGGAAACAGTTATTAAACAGTAAAAACTATCACACAGAAAGAGAGAGTCTACTTTTTTAATAAAAACCGGTCTTAATACTTTTGTGGTTCTGGCTATCTTAATCAAGTGGAGACCAAACTTCATAAACAAAAAGTAGCATCTGAACTTGAGCCCAATGAATAAACCAGCTCAAATCCTGACATTTATAACAAGGAGAGAATATGGAGAGGGATGGTGTTTTGAAGTAGAGGGTGGATCTGAGGAGCAGATAAGACAGATACAGTAAGCAGAAGTTTAATCTCATTGTTTATCGTGAGCTGGAACAGCTGAAGAGAGCTCACACTGCCATGAAGAAAATAATGAGAACTATTCAAAAAGTGACAAAATGATGAAAGTGAACATGGAGCTGAGGATTGGTCTTAAAAAAAAGACAACTGATTTTTTGTCCATAGGAAGAAGGAATGCTCCTGAATGTGAATTGATGTTCTAATCTGAGCATTAAAGCATTTTAGGCTGCTTTAACTAAATTAAAGGGCATGGGGTTGTACATTCTCCCACAGTCTTCAAGTTCATCAAGGTTTCAACATTAAGCCTGCCCACCCTTGGCCTCTTCATTCCACCTGTTGTGAACAATTTCAGATTCAGAAAATGTGTATGAAGGCAGCATGGAAGTGCAACTATTGCATCAATTATTTCAGTTTTATAACAAATATTCATTTCAGACAGTTTATTTTCCAAAACACATATGAAAAGATAGAAAATGTTTTACAGTATGGAATTATACTGAAATTAACAAAATGCCGGGGATGCTTAGAGCTGATGGCCCTATTCAAAGATGTTACTAAAAGGACTTATTACTTTGTCCATAAGATGGCAGTGTTGAGACGCACAGATAGATGTGTTCAAGAGAGGCCCTGTGGGGCCTTTAAGGCTTAAAATGAAATTACATGTATGTATGTAGTGATGTAACACAGAAGGACATTTACAGTTTTCTTCAGCAAGTTTATAGATATGTTGAATATTAAACTCTTGATCGGCTAATGGACTGTTCTAAAATTCAAATATTGATAGACAGCTGGAGATTTTGAAATGTTGCTAAAGTATAAACTGCACAGATTTATACGGCATTATCAGAACCCCCTTCCAACAGTCAGGCTGATATAAAGTGATCTAAGGGAGCAATGTGGGCAGACTGGAAACATGATGGGATCAGCTGGAACTCGATGTGATTTATTTCCTCCCTCCTTGAACCTTTTTCACATCACAGTTTGGGCAGTGGTCCAACAAAACAATTAGCCAGTATGGGAATCCCGGCCCTGCTCTCATACAGACCCCTCCCGCCCTCCTCTCTATCTCTCCTTCTCCAGCTTGCTCGCTCTCTGCAGCTGGCCCCTGGAGAGGGACGGCCAAGTTTATTTTCTCCATGGTGGTCCCTTTGAGGTGGCGGCGAGGCCCCTGGCTCACCACCACTGATGTATTAGGTGAGGGTCCTTGAAGAGATGTCGGTGAGACTCTTTTATTACTAAAGCACTCAATCTTATTGTTCATGTTGAAGGAAAGCTGGTACTGTCCTTTTGCAGTGATAGGTGAAGTAATAAGTGAGATGACACTCAGCTATATCAACCCTGATAGTCTCTGAAAGTACAGTAAAATAGGCATATTGGCCTTATCAATAATGCAAACAACTGCAAGACAACTTAGTATTCTCAAAGCTGAAAAATGCTTGAACCTTAAATTTGCATTTTTCCTTGTGTTTCCCAAAAATTTGATCATGACAGTGTGATAATAAGCTTCTCTTTTTTGTGCTCACCATTAAGGTCATAGGATCATTTATTTTTAATACGCTCATAAAATTTGAACCAGTCACATCCCTTAGGTCCCCATCCTTCTTACTTTAAAGCATGCGAGGCTGACTTTGTATCTGTGCTCCGAGTGAATGAAACATCTTTTCCGAGGACCTGAGATGCGATTTGGGTTTGTAAATTGTGAGATTTGTATGTTCTGCACACTGTTATGCATCAATCCTTTTTTTAAATTGCTGAATAATAAGGCTGTTGACAGGCTATAGGCTATTTATATTCTTCATATGCCACTGGATTGCATTGTGACTGTATTGTTTCTGAAAGCATGTTATGTTGCCGTGTATATAAAACTCTAACTTGAATGGATTTGAATTTTAAAAGTAGTCCATAAGTATCCAGCAATCAAGTAGCCTTATCTTCAGTAAAAGTACAGAATTAGCCTATTATTGGCTAAATGTAGCCTACTCAAAGTAGCCTAAAGCACAAGTTCTCATAGGAAGTAGAATGGATGGAATCCGTGTTTGATAAACATTTCCAGATCAATATTGAAGCAGTACTTAATGTTTAAATGCACACCTGCGCTACTAATAAGTGGAAAATTGGTGGACTTAATGGTTTCAAAATGTAACCTAACCACTAGATAGGTGTAGGCCTATTCAATTCAATTCAATTCAAAAAACTTTATTTATCCCCGGGGGGCAATTCAATTGGGCTTCCACAAAATTATAATGGAGAAGGAATAATGTCCTAGTCAAACACATGTACATTGGGTGTACAATTGCGCTCCTTTAAGTTGCCAGTAATGCAAATAGAAGGTATTGTAACTTTATAAAAGTAGTTAAAATTATTTCTTTATTAGGGCATGACAGTTAAAAGTAAGAGGGGTTTGAGGGGTTGGCCTATGCATTTATGCAGGGCATTATACCAGTGAGGATAAACATAAAGGGATCCCGTGTAAAAAAGAAAGAAAGGTGATTTACTATGTGAACACTTGTGCAGCAGCAGCCCTCTTTACACAGAAAGAAAAAAAGGGGGGGGGGGGGGGGGGGGGGGGTGTTTCAGACCGCATAAATAACTGTCCGCATAATGTAAACACAGCGGTCATAACCCGAGAGAATTAAAACAACGGCTGTGGGCGGGATTACAGCAAAGCGTATAGGTTTTCTATGACCTCTAAAAACTGTCTAGATGATCTCTGACCCCCAGTAATTCGTTTCATCCACACTTCTGATTGGCTGTTTTTAAATAGGCTAGTTTATCCAACCAGTGATCTCGGTTAGGTGCGTGATAGTTAATTAGCCAACATGTTGTCACGCTAACATGCACAATGACACTCAAATTGGAGTGATATCTCAAAATGAATTAGGTCGTGCTGTTTACATTGAATAACGTCATTTTGGATTTATATAGGCCTAAGGGTTTATAGGCTAACTATCTCTGATAGCCTAGGCCTATTAAATTATAGGCCTACAAAATTAACAAACTATAGGCTAATTTATTTATCCCGTAGATTGATGTTGCACATTTTCGTTACCTTCGTTGTTAATTTATCATTGGTATTGGCAGGAAGATAAACTGAAATTTGACTTGTTTAAACTACAAGCGCATGAACTGCTTTTAGAGTCCCAAATAATCTTTGAAGGCAACAGTTTGTTTATGTAATGACAACCACGTCCACAGTTATCTTCTAGAAACAACAGAGAGACACTTATCTGCTCTGACGCTTCGGTGGTGCTCACGTTCTACTCTTCTGAAGGAGAGCAGTGATAACGAAGGTGAGCAGGTCAAAGCACGGGCCCACACACGGGATCAAAACTGAATTACAAAAATAATACACATAGCCTAGTGTAAATGTTATACAAATATTTTATAGGCCTAATAGCCTACACATAATCTGTACAACAGTAGACAGCCATCATAAGGCAACCACCAAAACCTGCATGAGTAAAAATGCATCTGCAAAGTAGAAAAAAAATGCAATTAGGCTATAAAAGAACGCAATTGATCTTTGAACCAGCAAAGACAACATTGGTGACCAAAAAAGCATTTAAATAAAAGTGTATAGGAACGAAGGAGAGAGGAAACTCCCCGTTATTCCCACTCAAAGTCTGCGGAGATGAGAGCTTTTCAGTCTTATTCTTTCTTATTTTGAAAATCATTGGTCCATTAAAAAATAGAGATGTCAGCGTGGTTTCGTCAGGACGCTGTTGTTCCACATAACCTTGTTGTGTTCAGCATCTCCTTTAAATCGGTCTCCGGCTTCCCTGCAACCATGAAAGGCCACGTCTGCGGAGAAAAATACATCAATTAGAGCTTAAAAAAAAAAAAAAATCTGAAATCGAAATCAAATGAATTGACGAACAGATAGATAAGCCTGATCATTTGACATTTGCAGTGATCAGGTAGCCTATTGGATTCTCAGAAGTTTATGCATTCAATGTATTTTTTTCTCATCCATTTCAAATAGCCTATTTTGACCAGTTAACATCTTATCATACAATTCAACATTTCCAACTTAGCCCATAAAACAAAACAAATCTTCAATTATATTTCAAATATTATACAGTTATAAAAGTGATTTCTGGTAATAATTCAAGGCCAAATATCATTATGCCTATTTCAAATGTATTTTCATTTTTGCAATTAAAATAAATAAACTCATGGTAGGCCTTTTCGATTTAATTGTGGTTCTTACCGCAAATGAAACGGCCTTTGTTTTGCTTTCCCTCTCTTATGCACCTGCTTCACCCAGCAAACCTCCTTAACTGTCACCTTGATGCTCAGCATGAATGAGGCCTAGCTCTTTTTTTTGTAAACCATGCAGTTTCAATTCAAGAGATAGGCCTAAATTACAGTGGCGTTGCCTTAGATAAAAACCTTGGTTGTAATATTTCGTTAAGCACAGTTACTTAAATCATAATATGGGTTTACAAAACATTACATGTATGTTCCTAGGCTATATGCTACCTTGTTAGAACTCAGGCCGTATAGGCTACTTTTAAACTTTTCAGTCAGATTTTTTTTTTCCAAAAGTTAAACTTTATTGTTACCCTCTCTACCCCCACCCATCTCTCACCAGGTTAACAGGGTGGATAAATCCGTTCTCATATTTGTCGTTGGCCAGTATCTGCCGGAGGTGAGCGATGTAACTGGACGCAAGGCGCAGCGTGTCAAGTTTGGAGAGCTTGGTGTCTGCTGGTACCCAAGGCAGGGTCGTCTTCAGCCGGGAGAACGCTTTGGACAGCACGCGCATCCTTGCTCTCTCCCGTGCGTTAGCCGCGTTCCTCTGTCCGTGCTTTCCCTCCTGCAGAGCCACACCCTTGGGTGCAGTTTTCCGGGACGCTGTCTTCCTCTTTTTGCCCGGCGCGTCGTTAGCGCACGTGCCCTCGCAGTTAGAGCTCTCCTCGGTGCTCTCGTTGGAGTCCTTCCCCGAGGAGCCGAACTTCAGGAGGCCGTCTAGGAGCTCGTCGTCGACATCGCTGAGGGACCCGGTGGACATAGTGGACCGTCTCCGACCTTACCAGACTCAAAACATTAGAGCAGGATGGTAATACTGGACAGACAGATGTGAACAGACACGCGCCCTATGAATGTGTTCACGAGCTGCTAATTGTCCATGAACAGAGCAGAGAGGAACAGAGGTTTTATCTCCATGAAGAGAGGGCGTTACCTCCTGCTGGGAGGAGACACTGGTGCTGCTCTTACAGGCTTACAAAACACATAGGGAATCGTCTTGTATCTTTTGGAAAACTTCAAAGAAAGGCTCAACTTAAGCTGAGAACTACAGAGTAATAACGAGCAACCTAACCTAACCATAAGGATTGGAGACAACAGGTTACATTATTACAGAATAAAAAATATGTTTCTTATAGATACTGTATCTATCTTTACTTGTTTTTTTTACATTAGGCTCTCATGCCTTTTAAGCCCATTTTGGTTTACACTAGGCCTTCCCAAAGAGAAATTAAGGAGTTTAAGAAAACATATTAAAGGAATTAAGCAAAGTCCCAACCTAAGGGCCAGCCTAACTTTCAGCACATCGTGCCATTTAACAGGATAAAGTGCAAGGACAGGGGGGTGTCACGTCTCAAATGGCAAGCTGGCGCCTTGGTCCCCTCTGATGTAATGGATACCCGGCACCCACAATCCCCTGTTTGGCCTTCCACATCATTCCACACTGATGCTCCATGCACCGGTCCACCCAGGGCTAAGTCCAAACAAAAACGTCTCTGGAGCTGCTTTGAGAGGGAGATGCTTGCACCCAAAAAACTCTGATTAATGTCATGTGCATCATGCTTACTTTAAAAAAAAAAAAATGTTTAAATTGAGTGATGCTGGGAGATGGTTTGAGTTTGAATTTAATTATGTGTGTGCATTAAGCAGCACTTCTGTGTGAAACCACGTTTCTGTGTGTGTGTGTGTGTGTGTGTGTGTGTGTGTGTGTGTGTGTGTGTGTGTGTGTGTGTGTGTGTGTGTGTGTGTGTGTGTACGCGTGCGTGGGTGTGTTTGTGAGAGGGTGAACTCAACATCTTTGCCTGCACAGCTCAAGCGTGTGCAAGGATAAGAGGTGTGTCTCCAGAGAGCTGACCTTCAACCTCTTTGCTTCCGGTGCCACAGTTCTTCTAAACAAACAACCAGCACAACGTTAATACACTTGAATTGATACTATACAGAAACACACTTTCAGTTCGGGGCTGCAATTTGGATCCTTACAAATAACTTAAATAGAAAAACACAATTTAGAAAAGGGTTCCCAAGGCTGTTAAAACAAAGAAAAGACAGAAATGGCACTATAATAAGAAGACAGAGAGAAAAAAGAGTGGATAGGTGAGGGAATGGAGGGAGAGGAAAGAGAGGATGGAGGAGGATTAATCTCTTGGGTGGGCTGGAAATCAAAGCTCTTTGTGGAGAAGTAATAATAGAGTCTGTTAGATTAATGATCACCTCTGAGAAACACCAGAGAGAGTCAGGGAGATGGAGATGAACTGAAATAGCTCATGAAACAGAGCACAGCCCTTTATCTCTGCCTGTGCATCAATAAAAGAAAGTCTGATGTAATTCTATCATAATAAAATTCGTACTTGCATGGATTTAATTCTCCTGTGGTCTGCACTACAAAATAACTGTCACTTGATAAACAAACTGCATATCTCCAGAGCTCATATTTTCTTACGGGCCTAAGTGGTAAAACAATGTGTGGGCAAATGTTTGGGAAACTTTTCGGGGAGTGTTTTTTCCCCTAAAGCTCTGTAACACACAGTGACATGAGGCAACAGGTGGGGAGGGGGGCGAAGTGAGAAAGATGGGGTGAGAATAAGAAAAAGAGGGGGGGCTCTGGCAGTTATGGAGGGACAAGCTGCTAATTAGCCGGTTTGGGGTCAAAGGTTAGGCTGGTTGTGTGATGTCACCATGAAGGGACAGGATCCAGATGTTGCTCGCAGGGCCACCGAGGGGGACACCTGATGCCCCAGGTCATTATCATTTCTCTCTCTGTCTCACACACACATGCATACAAAGCCCTCTGTGAAATGTGTAAAACAAAAGCATTTGTTGAGAATTGGAAGGTTTACAATGAAAACATCTGATGGGAATTTCCTGAAGGTAAAACAAAAATATCGGTACTGACTAGACAACAGGGATTTGGTTATTTGTGTTAGTCAAACTGAATTTATAATGGAGCATGTTTTAACAAATTAACCAAAATGGTGAAATTAAAATCTTCTTAATTTTCTGCAGTGACATCATCCTTTGTGATTATAACCTACTTAAACTGATTGACACTGTCAGTGCTGAAGATTTTGACTCGATTAAATTCTGTATGGATTAACACTTGCAATGTTTATATAAATTATATATTTCCAAACACCACACAGGCAGTTAATCAGACAGTACAGTAAACCATTTCAACTCAAATGAGAGTAATATAGCCTACTGACTTAATGGTCCCAGAATTACCTGTGGCTGAGTTTTAGAAGAGGTCAAAATGCTCCAGCAACACTTGTAGTATGATGATCAACTTTATTAACAAGTTAGACCGATGCGTTTCGGCTTGTGGCCTTCATCAGGGTCATGGGTCACTGTGACTGAGTTTTGACAGACTGGATTTATGCCATCCCTAACATAATCCCTGATAGAGGGACAACAAGCACTAGCAAGACCATCTGCCTTCTTTTGTCATGGAGCTACTAATATGTCCCCAGTTTTATAGACAACATCAACAAAAAGAGAAAAACAGCTCGGAATGGGAATAAATGCTACTTGAAATAAATGCTACTGTTAGCAAGCTATGCAAAGAAGTAGGCGATAGTTAGCCTAGCTTGCTAGCTTACTGATTCTGGTGTCTGTCCCTATCAAACAAACCATAAAATAATATAAAAGCTAAAAGTCACTGTCCTCTCTTTGACACCTGGTAGTTTCCCCAATTCAAGTTATTTAAATGTGTTTTCAAGGACTAAGATTCCCTTTTGCTTCTGTCAAATGTTATTTTCTATGTAATCATATATTCTCACAGCCAGATATCACTTAATCTTCTTCCTTCACTCATTTTTTCCAACCCTGAGAGACTCAACCGAAACATACAAGGAAATATGGAGACAATGCATCACATGAAGAAATGGATCACAATCTTAAGGAAAATATTGTTTTATTTATTGGCAAAACATTCCGCTTTTATTTTTCTCTTACATATTGTTTTTTAAAGAACCTGAAAAAAAAGACAGAAAGTACTTTTTTTTGGTGGCTTTAAAGAACAGAGTGAGAAACTGTAATCTCGGAGGGAGGCTTAGGGTGAGAAAAAACACCATCCATCTATGTCTAAGCACTCCAGTTCCTTGTCCCTTATCACAACTATACTCCCCCAGCATATACACACACACACACACACACACACAAACACACACACACACACACACACACACACACACACACACACACGCTCATACACACACACACACACACACACACACACACACACACACACACACACTCATACACACACTTGCACACGTATGCACAAATTGCTTCCCCCCTTACTTCAAGTACCACTAAAAAAATAAAGAAAAATCAAAGCAAAATAATTGAAAGCAAGGTTGCAGAAAGTGCAAAGATATAGCAAGGAGTGGGGAGAGAGCTAAAAGGCTAAAGGATGTAGTGGACAAACTTGGCCATAAGAGAGAATTATGTAGATGTTTAAGGGAGTAGAAATATCATATTATATTTCAAAAAGACCACAATCCTTTGAAATTCAGTGACAGGAACATCCGGGGGGGAGATAAACGGTGATACTTCAAAATAAGACTGATATTCTGTCACAGTGTAGGTTAATGACCAGGAAGTCTTGTCCTTACAGTGTGAGGGAGTGTGAGTGTGGGTTTCTGGAATGTGCACACACGCACACTTAGTCGTATAAGTGTGTGAATATGGGGTAAATGTTTTGGGTTTCGCATTGTGTGTGACAAATTAATCTGAATGCTATGTTGTATAAGTGAAGCAATTGTTTGATATCTTTGAGAATGTAGGACCATTTAAATGTTCCTTTACACGCTTGATAGACCAATGAAGGAACAGAAACAGTAGCCAGATGTTGTTACTGTGTGTGAAGGCGTATTAGTTTCAACTCTATAACGAAGACAGCAGTGGGCTTTTTTTAAATCACGTTTTAAGTGCAAAATCTCGCCATAACTTGTTCTCTTTATAATTGTCTACACAAACTTCAGATCTTTAGGAGAGTGGTGAATAGCGGTTAGCTTCAATGCTACCAAGAAAACAAAACATCACATTTCAACCAACATACAGGAAGTCAAAAGTGATCCCTGCAAAACTTTGATGAAAGAAAAAATAGCTGAAATCGTGCCACTGTGAATAACAACACACTACAAGATAATCGTTCACTTTGTGCGACTTGTTTGTACCGCAGCGTTACATAAAAAAAACTGGATGTAATTGTGTAAATGTTTTAGTCTATTTTCAGGTTGTTTCACAATCTCATACACATTTTTTTAAGCGAACTGACCCTTTATGAGTTGGCAGAAAAGTGCTTTTTTTCTTGACTGCTGCATTGCCAGTAACCAAGTGTAGCAGTTTTTCCTTCCTTGGGGTCCTTTCAACTGCAGGACTAGCGTATTCTGAATAATAAACACTTTTGCCCTCACACCAGACAGCAGAGAAGCAAAAAAACCCACTTACACACACACACACACACACACACACACACACACACACACACACACACACACACACACACACACACACACACACACTAGTACTTACGTTGTACTGTATAGGCTGCTGAGACACCAAAGTGGTCTTGGTCTGTCGGAAGTATAGACATGATGCAGCTGCAACTGGAGTGTGTTTGTGTGTATTTTACCACAGTGTGGCACTGACAACCTCTGCTGTATAATATTGACCAACTTGTGGCCTTGTGATTGGGTGCACAGATTTAAAAAAGAGTGTATGAGTGTGGTGGGTGTATGTGTGTGTGTGTGTGTGTGTGTGTGTGTGTGTGTGTGTGTGGGGTGGGGGGCATCAGGTTGGTGTAGGACAGACAGAGCTGGCTTTCAGAGTCAAAGGTCTGGACTGTGTCACTGTTATTGAGGCTGTAGTTATACACAGAGAGAGACACTGCAGTTTTCTCTTACACTGGTATCAATTGGATTGTGTGTATGTGTGTGTGTGTGTGTGTGTGTTACAAACCAGAAATACCAGCTAACTCCCTACTTAATAAATCCTCCACAAAAGCCATTTCGACCCCCCAACCCCCTCCCCGCTTCACCCGTTTTTTCTCTCCTCCACTGTCCCCGCTGCTGACTCCACTCTCTGTTGTTGGACGTCTGGTCAGTTTCTTCCAGCCAAAACAAATAGAGTCAAAACAGTTGAGCAAAAACAAGCAAGATGTAGCCACACAATTAATCCTGTTTACACATTAATACGTAAATGTGGTTTTCAGCTTTTAACTTACAGACCTGATTTAAATGTGTGGAGTTTTCGCTCTTCAATGTCATGCAATGATGACAAAATCCTCCAATTATACTGTTAAATACACTTGCTTGATTTTAGCTTCAAATTTGGGAGATAACTTGCATGAGATGAAACAACATTTTTACCCCAGATACTGAGGTTCAAAATGTTAACTATCAAGAAAACATGTTCTACTTTTGTTTACAAGTTTCAACTGATATCCACATTGCTGCCTCATACCGTAGATTTGTGTTATAATTTTTGTTGTGTTAAAAATGTAGTTGCTTTTCAATGCACCTTGCAGAGATATAAAGGACTATACAATGTCAGGATAGTCATTTCACACACCTTATTATCGATGTAATACAGATATTATTCACACCTGATCAATCAGGCTGTTGTTAACACAGAGGCTGATGATGGAGAGGGAGGATAAACAGTGCTACGCTCTCATTGGCTAGATCAGGTTATGTGCTTTGATCTTCTTCCTCCTCATTACTCTTAGAGGGAGGGTGACAGGTGTGTGTGTGTGTGTGTGGACTTTTTTGTATTTTTTTTTTTAAATTCCTGAATAGCTACCAAGTTGGAAAAATCTATTTTTTGACTTTTCACTCCTCACTAATGTTAAAACAGAGCACACTAATCATTTTTTTCTTTCTCTGCAGATGAAATGATCTCACCACATTATATCTCATCTGTCTCAGCGGCCTGGTTAGCTCATAGTTGCACTCTCAAAAACAGACCATTGACACACAAAAACCCATACACACATTATCTTCAACTTTCTATGGCATTTAGTGGTCATTACTGTATCTAACAGTGCAGAGGGAGACAGAGTTTTATCAGACCCAGGAAGCGAGATACGAGCAGTCCCTGAAGGCCCCATACAATCAGACTACGGTAAAACACACCCAAACTCTACTGTGTGTGTATTTGCATTATGTATTTGCATGTGTCTCTGTGGAGAGGAGGCGTTAGCCTGCTCTTGTCTACATGAACAAACTCCAGGGCTCGAGTGCGATACACCCACATAACCTGCCAATATCACTGCATTTACCTTCCACAACTGCGGATAACCAGGGACGTGTTGACGGCCACAAATGCAGGAAATACCCTTATAGGCAAAGATATTTCGCGTACTCCTCCTCCTCCCTTCAAGCCTAAGGTCCCACAGGGAACTGCCGCCCCCACCAGGCCCAGGATGGAGGCTCCTCCTAGGCTACACCACTGATAGTCCCCCAGTCCAAGAGTGGGCCTGATGTACAGGGAGGGAGCTTGTACAAACATTGCATATTTGACTTATGTGTGCAATCTCTTTCACACACTTACTTTGTGCGCACCCACAGAAAGCCAGGCATAAAATATACATCAACAAATCTCCCGCACTCTTGTAATATAAACATGTGAAACCACCAGTTTGTATTACAACAGTAAAAGAACTTGACTGGAGAAAAAAACCAATGGAGTACAGAGAGGAGAAATTATGAAGTTTTGACTATTTAGGACTTTTTATTTAGCAATCATCTGATGTTTGCATGTGTTATTGTGTGTGTGTGTGTGTGTGTGTGTGTGTGTGTGTGTGTGTGTGTGTGTGTAAGATAAAGGTTGCTGACCTTAGCAGCGCCTTCTCCCATTTCATTTCAGCCTTTAATCCATGTTTGAGCATGTGTGTGTGTGAGTGTCAGTTCTCCCATGAGACGCAGACATAATGCTACCGGACGCTAACAGGAGATGACTAAGAGGTTAGATGTGAGTTGTGATAAAAAGTGCCCCTCTGACACACACACACACACACACACACGCACATACACACATGCACACACGAACACACAAACACACGCACACATGCGCACACACACACACACACACACACACACACACACACACACACACACACACACACACACACACACACACACACACACACACCCACACACACACACACACACACACAAACCTTACATCAAATCTCAAGAGAACCTTCAAGATCTTCTGAACCCCCAAGTTCCTGCAGGGAGGAAGCAGGCGAGTGTGTGTGTGTGTGTGTGTGTGTGTGTGTGTGTGTGTGTGTGGGTAGTAGCTCATTAGAGTGTGTGCATGTATTTGTTTGCGAGTGTAACCTAAGCTCTGGTGCAGCTAAAAGACAGGTCCACTTAGTAGCAGAGGACAGACACAACAGCACCTTACCTTTTTTGCTGTAATCACATACAGATGTCTGCGTTATCTTCTTGATGTACACATTTCATCATTTCATTATCTTTCTGTAGAGCAAGTTATCACTTGGATATTCTTCTTAAGATACCACACTAGGTGGTTTTGTTAAAACTCAGCAAAACATATCTCTACAACAGCCTTGCTAGATTAACAGACACTTTAGACTTTTAAACCTTTTCTATATCTATATATTATAAAAGAGGTGGTGTATCAAATCAACAAGCTATCCTTATAAAATAACTGGTCTGGTCTTCTGCTGGCTAGAGGCCACCTGAAAAACATTTTTGACTAGCAAATAAGGGAGATTTTGAATAGATTGCTACTATATGAAGAAATTAGGAGCCATTTGAATGATAGCCACAACAAGTCCCTCAGGGGATTCAGACAATGACAATTTATGGGATATCAGCACTGCTCATTACAAACTTGAGACTCCTGTCCTATCAAATACAGTTACACAATTCCTCCTTTCTGCTCCAATCACAATCAGTCAAGATAAACTTTCTGACCGTCCTCACACTCTCAAATGTTGTCAGTCAAACTGAGAAAAATGATTCAGATTGGAATGGTGTTCAATCTCGAATCTGTTGCATGCTTACATAGATTTCTTTACTCTTTTTCTCTCCTGCTGCCTCTCTTCTTGTTTTCTGAGAGAAGTTGTTGAGGTTTTTTTTAATGTTTACAATGAGGTGTGGTAGAAGCTGCACTATCAGTGAACCTCAAATATAATTACTTTCAGTCACATTGTCTTAATGACCACACACAAACAACACTTATATTAGCCTACACTGTACCAAACTCCCTGCTCTGCAAATTGCGGATTTGTAGTTCAAGAAGTCATATTTCAAATACCTCCCTTACACATTTCTATTTCCTTGCTCATCCTCTCACTTGCATAGACCCAGGCCAGGTTCAGCAGCTGCATCAGCTGTTGACCAGCTGTTTGTTGTGTATTTACCGTTTGGCTTATTTATTTATTTGACAGCAACAATCTTTACTCTCGAAGGCAAGACGTGTGTGTCCGTGTAAATGGTGTTACTTTTCATCATCATCATCATCATCATCATCATCATCATCATCATCATCATCATCATCATCATCACCTCAAAGGCATAAGATGGTCAAGCTTGTTTGCTTTCAGTATTTTGTTTGTAACGTATGCATTCAAAATCCTTGTTATCAGCTTTAATATAATGGTTGTAAGTCATGCAATGGCATGTTTCTTCTACACATATTGGATTTGAGTAAATGCAATTTATCCTTTAAAAATAAAATGTAACAAATCTTATCCAATTCAAACATTTCGTTTTAGAACCAATTAATCCAATCGCCATTTCCCATTTTCAGTGGATTAGAGAGAGGGTAGATCTCTGGATCACATTCATGCTCAGTTAAAAGTAAAGGTAGCTTACAGTATAAGTGAAGGCATGAGGCCTTTTTTCCAGAAGTGATGACACCGATGATGGGTTTTCTTGCTTTTTACAACACTGTTTCTTCTTCTTGTGTTATAAAAAAAAAAAAAAAAAAAAAAAACACAGAACAGATCCATCAGCAAATTGGTGGTCCTTATCTATCTCTTTCCCCCGGATGCTAATTAAAGATAATAAACCCTTCGGATCATTTCTCTGCTGCTCCAAACTCACCGTCACCTCTGCTCCTCAAGCAGCACACACATGCACACAGCCAGATGGGCTCAGACACACACACACACACACACACACACACACACACACACACACACACACACACACACACACACACACACACACACACACACACACACACACTCACTCTTTCTCTTGCCTTAACACATGGTTGATGGCGTTCCCTGAGGCTGCAGGTGAGTGTAAACTGAAATGTGCTAGATAGTCACTCGGGCAACAGTGAAATGCTCGTTTAAATAAGCACTGAATGATAAAAATAGTGTCAGGGGCTTTTAAACATACATATTGCTTCATCTTTCAAACACACGCCTGCACACACATGCATAAACATAGACACACACACACACACAAGCAGATTAATTTCTCTTTATGTCTAAGTTTAAAGCTATCGTTTATCTTCACTCCACGCCTTAAACACAGGTGTTTGGAGAGCTTACAGAGACTCTGATGCCAGATAAAATGAAATCATAGCTAAGTTCAGGTCTTTGCTTCTTCTTTTTCCTATTTTTTTTTCCATAGAAAATTCCCCTCTCTCCTTCACTTATCACAAACACACTCTCTGTTAAGGTTTTCCTTTTTTTTTTCTGTCAATACAGAGATATTTATTTAGCTCAGAGACAGCTACTCTCATGAGCTTACTGGCCTGAAGATTTTTTATTAAGCAAGAAGATAAAAAGGCGAGTTCTGCTCTGTGTCCATTAGGGCTGAAACGGCCAGAAGAGGGTCTGATGAAATGGAATAAACTGTTGTGGTTATCGTCTCTGGCTGCAGCCCCGGAGGAGAGCCGGAGAGAATGAGACACACATAAAAATCTATTCACACACACACGTATCCCCCCCCCCCCCTTGGTATTGCCCAGGTCTGTATTTATCCTTAACCATAACAGAGCAGGAAGATAATGGTTGATGGGACCATCGTAAAAACAACCTGGCACACGTCTGTTTGGATTAACCTTGTCTCCTTTTTTTTCTCTCTTCGCCTCTATTCCTCCATCATGTTCATCTATCTATTAAGAAACACACAATGCACAAGGAAAACACTTTTCCCGTAAGTATCCATGAATAAGTCGTTCTTCCTTTTTAACTGCTATAGTGCATATTTATTTTGGAAGGGCACAAACTGTGTCATCAACAGAAAAAAGCAGCAGAGGCTGATTATTTTGTGTCCAAACCGGTCTATTTGTTTGAAGATTTAAAACAAATGTCGACATATGTTGACAAATTGAATCAGAGGGGAAATAAAGCACAAAGAGCACAAAGAAACAGAATATATCCTCCCTAGCACTCCCCATGAGGGAGTTTGTGCTGCACCCACATGCAAACAGAGCAATAAATAATCACAAGACATTTGATTTAGCACCGATTTCTTATAAGCTAACCTTTCCAGAGCAGTTCCCTGAAGCATACGCAGCTGCATTGATCCTTAACACTGTCAGAAAAACAGCAGATATGTAGCGAGGTTAGGATGCATTTAAACCTTAGGCTGTACATACTGTAAATATTAAAGAAGTGGACGAAATCTCCTGATTTGAGTAACTTTTTATAACATTTTCACAACATGTTCATGGTCTCAACACAGCCTGATTTTCATTTTCATCCCTTTTAGAGTTAAACTGATGATAAAGCAGGGTATACTTCAGGGCAGGGCTACCTATGATTGACAGGTTTCCAAGCACGCCTGTCAACCATGATAAAGATGTTGCACTTGTATACCTCTTCAGCCAAATACGATCACTTCCAGCTAAAAAACAACAACAGGGCAAGATCTTAAAAGCCATAGGCTTCAGTTCACTTTAGTCCACAAACCAATGATAAAGTATACACTTGATGATCTGATATCATGTTCTGGGGAAATGTCTAAAGTCAAATATTCAGTCACTCAGCTCTGTTTTTGGTTTCCTATGGCTCTCAAGTGTCCTAATGCTGATTTTGTTACTAAATGTCACTTGGTGGTTAAGAAGAGGGGTTAAAGGTAATGAACCAGCATGGAAAAGTTGGACAAAAACCAGAAGAATCAGCTGAAAAACACAAAAGTATTGCCCCATGAAGCTTACTGAAATGCATGGGGAAGTGATCATTCTCTGATTGTTTGTCATGTCACATGTGTGATTATTGTTGATTGTAAGATCCTGATTATGGCTTCAAACAAAAATAAGCGGTCAATAATCAAACCAAAAGAAAGCATACCTATTAATCAAATAAAAAAAACAGCACATAGACAGATGATGCAGTGATTTTTATTTGTTCTATGCAACCTATTGGGGCAAATAAACTCTGATAAAGACGTTGTCAGCAAACTGCCTAAACCAACAATAGCTGAAAAGGTTAGTTGATCATCGAGCAGGCTCAACATTTTTGATATTTTGACCAGAATAAAAAAAAAAAGAAGAATGAATATTGGACTTAAAGTTTTCAAGTTGTCTAGAAATGTTCTCACCCTTTGCAGGGTTAGTGTGTATGTTTACTGCTTGTACCTACACTGCAAGCTACCTGAGAACATCTGTTGTAATGAAATAGCTGAAAATTCAACAAGCTAACACAAGCTAACCGCTGGTATTTTGCACCTGCCTGCCCAACAGAAAGCAGGCAAGCTCCACGTCCGTGGGTGAAAGCCAACCCAAGGTTCACCCTTGTTTTGGAACCAGCTTTATCGGCTCGGCGTTTTGCCTCATTCTGATCATATTATTTCTTCTTTGCCCACAATATTTGCCAGTTTGAATGGCGTCCAATCGCTGGATTGTATCCCCTACCAAACTCACCTGCGTGCTGTCATTGGCCGGGGGAAGTACATCCACTCCCATGCCCAGAAAAGTCTAAGTCAACTAAAACATCAATATCGAACAAAATACAGGCAGAGGACGGGATCTCTGCAGACACAGTCACCACCAAAAATGTACGGAGGCCCATAAGTGATGATTGAGCTGCATTGCTTTTGTATTAGTCTATATTTTATTTTTTTAGGAAAAACCTACTGACTCCATCTATAAAAAAATAAAATGGAGCTTAATATATTTTTTAAATATCTTTGCAATTGGTTACATAATAATCATAAAAACATTATGGGCACCTGTGAGTTTGATGTATTAGCCCCATAGTGGCCAAAGTATTATTCATCTAGCTTTAGAGGAAATTTAAGGGCCCACTGCTGGAGTTGATTTGCTAAAAAGAACGTTTCTACTCTAAAAACCTTTTTGTTACCCAAGATCCCCTTGTTCTGTGAGTCATGTTCAATGAAACCAGAAACAATTATGTTGAAAACCCACAACATGACAGCTGATAACTTCAGCAAACTCTCTGAACTCCAAAGGAGGCCATTCTGGGCCTTTAAAACGCTGATCCATGTGTCTGATGTGACTGGGAGGCCGATATTTTATATCTCTGTGGAGGACGGGGATACAATATATCTGACACAGCTTTATTGGTTTAAACTTTAATGACTTCCTGCACAGAGCAAGGCTGAAGGAGACGGAGGGAGACTAACTTGCTGGGAATCGGGACCTTTAAAAAAAACTCTGTTTTCGCCTTTGGTTGAACTATTTGCTCTTTACCTCATTTTGAAAGTCCCTGCTCCTAACACCAAAGCTGGTTTACCCTGATCTTCTCTTTATCTACCGCTTTTCGCATCATTTGGAGTGATGGTAAAGTAAATTCCTTTTCAACATGATAAGTATATGACCTTGTCCGTGTATTCCTCAGTATACCTCGCTCTCGCTCTTTGGATGGCTTAGATGGGTTTACTAATGAGCAAATGTTCTGATGATGAAGTCTTTTTCCAAGAATTTTTTTCTCCCAAACGCCCGTGGCCTTTGGATGACTCCCAAAGGAGGCCATTAATTTAGATATCAGTGTGTGTCTGTGTGGGTTTGGTGTGCGTACATGTGCATAGGTTTGCATTTGAGTGGGAGATTTTAGTTGCTTTGTCTTATCACACACCCACACAAACACAAGCATGACCAAAAAACAGATCGATAAGATGCATGTCTGTAGAGAGATGCAACAACCCTGCAGACTGTACAAATGATACTTCTAAAGTCTTAGCTGCTAAAACACAACATTCCTCTTATCAAATGTCCCTCCTTCCTATCATCATTCTACACCTTTACCCCGACTCGCTCCCCAAACGCCACCCCAAAACATCCTTCTATGTCATCACCTCCCAACCCCCCTATTCCACACAAATTCAAACCTTTACAAGCACAACATTTGGGGAACGCTTTGAACACACACACAATGCAAAGAGATGTGGGAGAAGATAGTTAGAACTCAACGAAAAACATAAAGACATATTTACAATGACGCATTTCAATCCTGATTGCAAAGAAACAACTTTATCTCCAAGGCATCCAAGTGTGAAATTAAATCGAGTTCTGTTGACCCTCCTGCTCCTGACCAACTGAAACACGTATGGTTTCACTCTGCGATAGTTAGATGCCACTTTACAGACAGACTTCTCTACCCTTTACAGCAGTTTGTTTTCAGAGCGCCCTGTTTTCTAGAGAGGGAGGAAGAAGCCACTTCAAAAAGCTTACAGCAACTCCTTCTTTAGCCAAACACAGGCTGTCTGTCTGAGGTAATGACAAAAAGGGCAAGTGGGCCTCAGTTCTAAAATGCATTGTGTGTTCATTTCTCTTAGTAAGAGCCACCAAGAGAGGTTTCACTATATGGATTTTCATATAATTCTAAAAGCATTGAATATATGGATTCTTTAATACTTTGATATAAAATTGGGTTTTCCTTCCTAAAAATCATTTTTAAAAATCCATATAAACACTATCATATACTTGACCTGCCTTATGAGTCTAATGATATCATGAGGTAAAGTCTACATATACATTTTATCGAGTCACATCCGATTTTCTCTAAAGGACATCTATTAGAAAAGAATTCAACCATCTTTGTTTTGGTCCCTGTTTTGATTGTTTGGAAATATTCCTCACAGTTACTGTTTTTACCTGTCAATCATCATAATGAAGCTTTAGATTAGTGAGATGAAGGGATTTAGCCAACAAGGTAGGAAACTGTAAAATGTAAGACCTGATCAATAAAAAAGTGGAGAAAAATGTTTCTAAATACAAATTCAATCGCCTATACTATCAATGATCCCGTCCCAGCATCTTCAGCATTATCTCACCCCTCTTTGTCCTCGATGAGCAGGTGTTTTCTCTGCAGGCTTCATAGTGTCATCATTTTTAAAAGTAGTCTAAACACAGCCTAACAGGGAATTCCATAACATTTGTGCAGGTGTGTTAATGTTAGGTCAGTACATTTGGCACCATGAGTGTTGGAGTGATGGTCTCTATGTCTGAGCTCAGCCTTATCTGTGGCTCTGTGATGAGATGATGAGAAAAAAAAAGAATACTGCACTTCTATGTAGCAATTACTACTTTTGTGATCGAATGTCCATGTTTTTTAAATTGTGTTTGATTCTTCTGCTGGCACATTGTGGCGTTTCTGTCCTTATATTCTATGTCAGATAGTGGCCTACTTATTTAGTTTAACAATTAATGCTTAACAGCCAAAAGAGGTTGACCTGGCTGGGTTTCCTCTTCTTGTCAAGCAGGTTAGTTGTGTCATTTCTGTTCAAGTAAAAGTTGTTTTAAAGCATATACAACCAACCTGCTTGTTTGCTTTTATGCATTATGCAACTATGTGTATAAGCATGTAACCTACATGCAGACCAGTGTGTCAGCTGTGCCCCTGATGCCTGGCTGACTGGTCCCAGTATAAAGAGTGGAGCTGATATAAACAGGCTTGGTCGTTCCCACGTCTCTGTTTATTCTGGGAGACCCCGGAGCTATAACAGAGTACTGGATTCCCTCTGCACGGTAAGTAACACACTATCCATCGCTGTCTCAGAAACACTCACTCATAAGCGCACACCAATATAGATTAGTACACGAGCATGATAGAATAGTGATATACTGTAATTGTACAATATATGTGTATCTATTTTAGAGATACAGCCATGAATATACAAGAGATGCATGTATTCAAATTTGACATGCAGGCTAAAGAGGTATTCTCTGTATTGTTACACAGAAAACATTTTCTGCCTCGTCCTGCAGGGTGGGAAGCTTACAAAAACAAAGAATATGAATTTTTGATATCTGACAAAACATTATCATTTTACCTCTCCTCAAATAATTAACTCTGGAAAACAAGGTATAACTATATAAACCTGTCCGAAAGTCTTGCAATTTAAGTAAAACAACATATTTGATAAACTATAAGCCAATAAGACAAAAACATAACATTAGCATTCAGCCACTTACTAGCTAAAATGATCGTAAGCTATAGGAAACAGCCGGCAGGTGTTTAGTGGTAAACATCATCATCACATCATCTTTAGACTCAGGAGTCCATTTGAAAACATATAGACAATCCAGTATAGGAAAGATATTAGTTCTTAGTTAATCGAATGTTAGCTGGGAATTTACTACCTAATGCAATGTGCTAGCCAACTTCTGTATGGGTTTTCAAATACTGTATGTTGTTATATCTTGAAATACGACCTGATGATGTTCCAATTCTCCAATATCAACTGTCTTTTCTCCTTTATCAAGAAATCAGTGAAATCATTACTGTCAGATACTCCAAACATATACTGGGCTTCCTATACCAGTGTGATATACTGTGAACTGTAGCTGGCTTATCTCTTTCACTTTATCCATCATAGAGTATGTTTCTCCTGCTTTTATTCCTTTCATTTCCAGCTTTTTTTCCTCCCCTCCTCATCTTTTCGAAGCCTTCTGAAGACACTCAAACTGTTAAAGCTTTAGCAAAGGGACCCAGAGTTCCCACAAACCTACCAAAGTACAGATGAACTTAGTTTTACAGCACCACTGCAAAGACACTCAGAAGCTTTAACTCCATTCTCTGAGTCCTTTTAAAAACAGTCCTGTGATGTACGCCCAACATAAACAGAACACTGGGGTCCTGACAAACACGCCCAGTTTACAGGCAACAGTGAGGTCACCCCTGCAGAACATCTCTGCAAAGACGCATCTGCTGACACGAACAAGTCAAGTTTGAAAAAGAAACGACATCTACTTATTCAGTGTTTTTGGAAAGCTGAAGGAAAAAGGCCACTTTGTTTTTTATAAACAATCTTTTGTCCGTCCTTTTTGTCCCATAATCACTTCACCTAATGAGCTGTTTGTTACAAGAATATTAAACTGTCCAGGTCATCCAGAGGTTAAGAAGAAAACACACCTCTTGGGACCTGCATGTGTTGATAAGTGACTTCCATCTAGTCTTGTTATAATATTGTTCACCCCAACAGCAACAATTTGACTGTGTCATTTTTTTCTGTGTCAGGTTTGATATGTACAGGGGTACAACGTTCATGTAAATCAACAGCTGATAAATCAAAATTCAGATCAAAACTTTGTTACATGCAAAAAATAAAATATGATATAGTATGAACAATGACTTCTCTCTATCTTTCCCTCAGTCACTCTCTCCCTGACACACAAACAAGCTCACACACGCACACACACACACTGGGTAGTTGCAGTGATGGACTGTCTATTTATTCTCCGACATATCTGCATCTATTAAGTCCTAAGTGCTCACATCTGTGTGTTTACATGCTGCATCATATGACCTAACGAGTATCAGAGCATTGTTCCCCTGGGAAGACACTGCCCCGGTGATGAGCTGCCCAAAAATCTGTAAACACACTCCTGCACTCTGCGTCTCACAACACACACAAACACAAGTATCGAGCTTTTCCTAACCTGCTCTAAATATGAACCTTTATTGTAAACATCTTTGGACGTTTCATTGAACAAGGCTCTTGTGCAGAATGGATGTGAATTACAAGGCTATATTTCAGTAGGAGAAACCGGGAGGATTACTGAGATGGAAAGGAGACAACTTGGTAACCAAGGATGAAGAAGAATAACAAGGCTGAATCATAAATAAGTTATTTTGCTGTTTTGTTTGGGTGCAAGCCAGGCGTAGAACTGTTTGCGGTGGTCCCAGCAGAAGAGTTGGGTTATAGGACACAATGAACAAATATGTGGATATACAAGCAATAAGTCACAATATTAACCTGTATAAACAAATACGTAGGAATGTGCATGCATGAACCCATACACATTCAAATCCGTGTTTAGCTTAAGCAACTGTATTGCATAAAGATTAAATGTCATTCTTATCTGCTTAACTTTTATGCCGTTTTCTTTATGTTACGCAATGTTGGTGAGTCAAATGAGCTAAAAGAGGAGTAAAACCAAGAGAAACATCATAAATTCATGCTCAGTCCGCTTAAAAGGTCACAATCAGTGCACAGTGTGACAGTGCACAGAACCCTCAGCATCCATTCATTACATTCATTCATGAACCAAAGGAGCGGCTGCGAATTTTCTCATTGATAACACAAACATTCCCAGCCGCCTACAAACTTTACTCCTTCTCTTTTTGTAGCCTGCAGACTTCCCAGAGGTGCATTTTCAGGCCAGATGTGGTCATTTTCTTTGGAGATGTTCTAATCCAACTAGCCAAAATGTCAATACACAATAAACACTTAAAAAAAGTTACACACTGTAGTCTGGCGATGCTGCTAACATAAGCCTGTTAAGTGTTATATTGGCAGAAGTATAGATGATGACAAATACAACGTTTTGGTCAGCATTTTAACCCCTTCTCTGACTGGAAAATTACAATTTTCACAGACTCAAATAATTCACAAGAAGTTTACCAATTAAATTAATTTCTTTGTGTTGGGTTTTTCAAGGGAGCCTCGAGACCCTGTTAATCCCCTCCTCCTTCACTGACTATCCAGTGCCATTCAATTTTACTTTGTTAAAAGGAATTTCATAGGCTTTAGGCTAATGCAGAGCTCGGGAGAAAAGACCTCACACGCCCACTTTAAACTTTACATTTATTAATATTTGAAAGAAACACAAATAGCAATAGGCTACTTGTCCCTTGTGAAAGGATAAGGCTCAGTGATGAAACCCCTCATCCAGATCATGTCCCTATGCCCTACTGATAGACTAATTTACATAACCTACCTCACCGTTGTCACCTTCAAAAGACAGGCTCCATTTATGCAAGCCAGCCAGGAAGCTGCAATGTCGACACTAGCTACCCTACAGCATTGCCCCCACAACTCAACTGTGACTGCAAGAGCAAGGACACCGGGGCTGTCAAGTAGAAACCTCCTTTCACCGGTGTTTCGTTCAATTAGTCCCACTTACTTTTGCAGGAAATGGTTAAATCATTGTAAGGCTCACCCAAGATAATTTTTGAATATAATCAAAAAACTATAGTATAGTTACTAATTATTAAAAAGGCTTCACATTAAAAAGCCCCAGCAATACACTTTAGCAGGCTACTTCTGATATTCACAAGCTAAAAGTTATTCACAGGAATGGGAATTTGATAATAACTTAATAGGCCTACTCTACGGAATACTCATCAGCCTCTGCAGTCTATATTCCTGCTATAACGTTTAAAATTGGACTATGTCACTACATACATTTAGCTGTTAGGTAATCTTAATTATTTTAGATTATGTAGTTGTATGTAGAGCTGCAACCAGAATGATTTTTTAATTAACTCGGCCATCCGCTTTTATTTTGAAATCTGAAAAGCTTAAAGCGGAAGTACTTACTTGTTGTCACGCTTGACGGAGAGGGAGTCTGAGAGGGTCCGGTCCGTGCACAAATTTCACCGTTGACTGGATTGTTTATGTCTCGGGGTTTCAGCACTGAGCAAGGAGGTAGCTTCAGACTCTAAACAAACATTTCACAAAAAAAATATTTATTATTAAAACGCAAACCCACCTGGAAACTGTGAAACTACCTTACAACGTTAGACAGCTAGCCTGCTAGCTAGCTTAGCTAACAACTTTTCATTCATTACTGCCTGTGCACTTTTCTTTGTTGCTAGCTAACGGGCAGCTTTATTTACAACATTAGCTGGGCATTAGTGAGGCTGCTTTGTTGTTTGTCTGTTGTCTTCGATCGTGTTATACTCTCCAAAGGAACATGCTAATACACGCAATAATGCTAAAGGAAGAGTAAATTAAGTTAGGAGGGAATAGTTGACAGCCAGCGTTATACTTGTGCAAGATTAGCCTGCATAATTTGCTGACAAGCCTGCCTTAGTATGCAATACCACACTGCGTTGAGTGATAGATCAGCTGCAACGCCAACAAACCGTGTTATTTTGCTAAAACTATTACTAGTAGTGCACTAAGCGCTCACAGAATGAAGCTATACATGCACTAAACGTCACGTTTGGACTCCATTATTGTGGTTTTGTCTTATCCTGCATCATATTTTAGTAGCGACAGACACTTAGTATCACACTATAAAACACACACTAGATGCTAGCTGAGGTAATAACCAGGCTAAAATAGTGGTAGCATATTTGAGAGAAATATATTCTTTGAGAGATGTTGATGTTTTTCATCTCATGTCTTTCAGATGACTGTTTGATTCGTGTTTTTAATCATACTTCTGTATCTCATGTGGAAGGGAAACAGATGTATAGATTAAATCAGATGTATTGGTGCTGCTACTAAGGTAACAAGTGAAACCTTTATATTATATATAATTGTATCATATCATTTTATCATTTGTATCAACAGCATTTACAACGTCTCTATATGCAAGCTGATTGTGCTGTATGTGCAAAATATAATCTATGTTATTGTTACTCATGAAAACAGTCATAAAAGCATTAACGACACGAATAAGATTCAAGCAAGGATTTTTATTTCCAACTCTATAAATACATTGTTTCCCTTTTTTGCCTAGTTGTGTCCTCGTCCAGCCCTGAAATGTTGGTGACGGTGGCATTGATGATCAATGCGTGAGGAGAAAGCGCCGGTGGTCCTCTTGCCGCACAGCACACTTCCTCATGGATTCCAGCAATGATGATGCACTTGATATCATTATCACCAATGTGGTGGCAACCTTCAGGACCAGGTGCCACCTCAACCTACGCACCATTGCCTTAGAGGGAATCAATGTCATCTATAAGCCAGAAGTAGGGGTAAGTAAGACTACAAAGGTTACCGCAGAGGGAACTACTTTCTTCATGTGAAGATCATAAAGCAACACACCTTTACTTCATTTGTGTACAGTATTGCTGAATTAACAAAGGTGTACGATATGGGCAGTTGGGCAAATTTAAATTTGGATCTCTTTTTTTCTTTTGTATAGAAAGTTCTGATGAAGCTTCGTAAACCCAAGATAACAGCCTCAATCTGGTCCTCAGGGAAAATCATCTGCACTGGAGCAACAAGGTATAGACTCACTGTAGAAGAAACACTTACACACACCTGCACTAAGCTGACTGTATGTAAAAAAAAACTAAGTGCACATAATAAATGGCCATGCTAGTTGACATAGGGTCATTCATTTTCCTATGGTTAGAGAATTATTGGCTGAGTATGTCCTGAGCTGTCTGGCCTCATTATTGTCGGTGCAGTCATTTTTACTTTCAGCTGATGTTTGTGAAAGATCCCTGCCAATAATGCAGCACCATCACCACTTGTCACACCTGCCACATATACAAGGTTCAGCATAGTGATGCCCTGAACCTACTGTTGCGCTGGCAC
Organism: Tautogolabrus adspersus; assembly: GCA_020745685.1. Lineage (NCBI taxonomy): Eukaryota > Metazoa > Chordata > Actinopteri > Labriformes > Labridae > Tautogolabrus > Tautogolabrus adspersus. Next base: position 17,720,458 of record CM036543.1, on the reverse strand, counting down.
TCACTCCGCTCTCCTCTTTTGTTCAGTGAGGATGACGCAAAGCTGGGTGCTCGCAGGTTAGCACGCTGTCTGCAGAAACTGGGCTTCAAGGTGAGAATAATCTTTTAGCTGTTGGTTAACAGGTCTTTATTTTTGCATGCAGTAACATGAACATCACAAAGTGTGCGGAACATTTGAAAGCAGGTGCAGAGTGTATCAAAATATTTGTTTATGATTCTGCATTGTATTTTGTCCAGCTAATCCTCAAGGTATGCATGCAAGTTTAGATTGTCAAGTATCACAGAAATCATTTTGAAATGTTGAAAAATCTAATTGACTAATTTTATTGTAAATGACTCTAGAGTTTTAGCGTGTTAAAACCAATAGATTTAAAATATGTGCTTTTCAATCCGGTCATTATTGTCACAGATTTGGCTAATGGGCCTGAATAAGGGCATATGAGGTGTATATTTGTGCCAAAGAGGGGCAGGCCTTAGAACACTTCACTGAAGACTTCCAATACGACACACTTTATTGTCCCCTTGGGGAAATTTGTCTCGGACTCTTGTAATACCTTGGGTTTGTAAAGAAATTAGGCCAACATGCAGGTATACTTGCTAGAGCCTCACCAGTATACGGCACCTCTAAACGTAGAGATTCATTTCTAAATGTGTCTGTGCATTTGTGTGTTTTGTTTCTTCTTTAGGTGAGGTTTTCAGCCTTCAAAGTCGTGAACGTGCTGGCAGTGTGCTCCATGCCGTTTGCAATCCACCTTATAGACTTCACTAAGAACAACCGACCTATTGCCAGGTAGTAAAGTGCCGTGCATCACAATCACTATCATCACACTAATTCATCATCTGCATCCTGTTCTGAATTAAGAACGACGTCTTCTTTTCAGTCCAGAATCTCTTGTTTAGTGAGGTTGTAAAGTTTGATCCCATTAGGGATCAGACTAATATAATTACTGTTATTATTATTTGATTTGACCTTATACACATATAAATAATACATATTATAATACTCGTTTTATATACCTGTTATTATACTATCTAGTATTAGTGATTCAACATTTGCGAGGACAGGATGACCTCTAGTGGTGGGAGCACTGAGGTTAGCATGTGGTACATCTGTAAAGCTGGCACAGACAATGTATTGGTGTGTGTTCAGTCTCTGATTCAGGTGTTTATATGACAACAAGTGGAGGGCTGACAAATGTCCCCATTTAGTACAGCCTCAGAGCTGCACATGAACATGTTTTTAAAGCCTTTATGAACACTTTGTAACTTTGTCTATTTGTTAATTCTGTTTTTTTTGTCAGTTATGAACCAGAGCTCCATCCTGCTGCCACGTACAGGATCAAAAACATCAAGGCCACTATACAGGTGTTCTCTACTGGCAGCATCACAGTGACAGGTACCTCTCTCTCACACACACACACACACACACACACAAACAAACACACAAACACACAAACAAACAAACAAACACACATACGTCTTTCGGCCTCCTTTACATACAGGGAGGGGGCCTCGCCAGCTTAAAAAGATTGAGGCCACATTGACATAATGTACTCTTGTAGCCTGTCATAACCAGAAAAGCGGTTTGTAAAAAACCCAAATCCTGAAGGAATTTTACTCCGTGTGAAATTCTTTGTATGTCGCGCAATAAGCCAAACCTGACCCTAGAAGAACTTACCGTAATTATTTTGTCAGCCCTTCCCTCCTTCTTTGTTGTAATGGTAGCAGCTATTCCCTATTTCTGTGTAAGTGAGGCTTATTGCATTTTCTGATTAATTACTCAAAACTTGTTCTCATGCTCACCCCTCTCTCCCCTCCCTTCCATCCATCTCATTGGTCAGGACCAAATGTGCAGACTGTGGCCACAGCTGTGGAACAGGTCTACCCACTACTGTTCGAGTGTCAGAAACCCCTCCGCAAATAAAACAAAAGGTCAAAGACAGAAAGACGTGGAAGAAAGGAAGTGAAGAAGCACCTAATCCTCTCATTTATTTGCTTGATTTGAAACCCTACATGGCAACATCCATAAACGTCAAACAAGACCCGAGGACTGGATGTCGACTGGACTTAATTTTTTGATTCTCAACAACCCCGGTTGGAGACTTAAATTGTCCCTCTTACTTAAAGTTGGTCCTGTCCTGGAATGTGTGGCTCTTGAGATTTAAAAAAGCCACAACCTGCCACTTTAAAAAAAAAAAAAAAAACCTTTGGGGGAAAGTGATTGTCAGTATCCGACTCGTACTGAAAGTCGAGGAAGTTATTTGCGGTCGGTGTTATTGCATGGCCACTGAAAGACAACGTTTTCACCAATCTCCATTGCAAGGAGTCTGTATGCTTACACTGAGAAGCCTCACCTTTCACCCTCCATACACGATTACAAGACGTCCCATTTCTCCACTTTCTCTGGAAAAATCTCCGTCCATGGCTTGTTTCGAGGTGTTAAAGCATATCCACGGCATTCAATGTTATGAATATTTCTGTCCGTACAGCAGTCATACCATAGCTTGAGTCTGGACTGTTCCACAGAATACATGGACGTCTAATTGAATAATTTTTAACATTTTTTGTACTTTTTATGGTCGACAGTTCTGTATCCATTTAATTGTTACAAACTTCGGCATCTGATCATAATGCACACATTATATGATTTTCATTCTCTTCCGTTTATGATATTTCACACACGAGGCAAACTTGAACATGTTTATATAGGCTGCTAATCTCTCTTAAAGGAACACAACAAGATCGATTTTAAATGTTTTAGACTGTAAAGAAAAGGTTTGAAGAAGTCAGAAACATTTTTTTTAACCATAAACCCCTGAATGTTGTCACTCAAGTCGCAGGACAGTAGAACACAGAGAATCAAACTGTTTTAAAGAAGCTAGTAATCAGGCAGATTCATTTTAAAGTCATTCAAAAAAAGAGTCTGCAGTTGGTCTCGTTTTCAGAAACCGTCATGTTCATGTAAAGAAGTCATTATAACAAAAGCAGCCACGTATACAAAGGTGTTGAGCAGATATTTTTGATCACTGTCCCATGTAGAGATTTGGAGATGAATTCATACACATTCTTAATACAATATAAGAAAGGGTTCAAAGAGGCCCCGCTCACACCATTAACCCTCAACTGTCTGAATAACCAACCTTCTGCGGATTGAACGAGAAACAACCCAATGAATGGGATCCTACTGATAGGCAGTTTATGTTATATGTATATAGTAAAAGCATCTGATGGAAAGGTGTCGGCCAAAAACGTTGACGTCATTTCCAAGCTTTGGGATGGACTGTGTGATCCAGTGTGAATTAAAGATTTGTGACATTTGTGCAGGATTTTGTATTTTGTATAAAAATAAAGGTTAATGATTAAACAGGCCACAACAGGACGACTGTTCAGTGTGTTGGACTCTTATTTCTCATCCTTTTCTTTCTTGCTCTGTGTGTAAAGTGAGCCAGTTTCAATATGTACGTGTTCACATATTAAACTAGGACATACAAAGAAAAGAATGCGTTTCAAAGAACAGATGTAGAAGTTTTGTAGTTTTAATCAAAACACAGGTCAAGTCTTTTTGCAGTTAAACATTACACAAGTTAATCAAATACTAAAGTACAATTAAATCATCACCGACATACAAAAACACATTATCTCTTCCGCACTGGTGATACTACAACTGTACGAGTTGTTGTGTTATCCACCAAACGTTACCTCTAGGAACATTGGCATACAGTAAGTAGTTACTGTTTTGGTTGGAGTAGAGGATTCTGCAGCTGGTGATTTTACATTTTCTTGATTGCATGTTCCCATAAAATGTGAAGGAGAAGACGTCGTGCCCTTCCCAAGACTGGGACACAGAGACAATCCAGGTTTGTATCACAGTGTAGCTGAACTGGTACGACTGGTTTGAACCTTGTTTGTGTTATTACATAACATCTGACAGGAGGACGCGCATAAAACATTATATGGTTTACAAGTGATTTTGCTACCCAGTCTTGTCCCGTCTTTGATTCTCTATGATATATAAATAGTCGTATTTAGTCATTACAACGTCTTTTGGACATTTTGGAAACAATCTTTAAGACTGAAGTGGTAAAGGGAAAACACACCTGTTTTCATTGTTGGCGCTGTGTTCTTAGTAGGAGGAGAAAGGAATTAAAAGAACATTATATAATATATTTTTGATACATTCAGATATCCCCATCGTTGACCTCTTTATTGCCCTTTTTCAAGCAAGAGTGAACCCAGAGCTTTCATTTAAGCAAATTCAAAAAGTACTTCAGCATTACTCCGTCTTTGAAGTGTAATATCACCATCCCTTTACACGCAGTATTTGACTGGAAGGAACATTAGGACCCTTGCATTATTGTAGGAATTAAACTGCATTAAAGGTGAGCATTTTGAACAGCTTTAAAGTGTTGTCCTAGTTGATCCCTGCTCATCAGCTGAGGTGTACAGTTGTCGTCTGTTCGAGGAGTCAGACATTTACTGGAATCTCTTTTGACACGCTGCTCTTGCCGCTCAGGCCTTCCTTCGGTTGAACCTGCCGATACAGTCCCACCTCAAAGTGCTTCCTGGGAAAACAGAGGATAAACAAATCCACTACACAAACTAGTAAAACTGGTAAAGTAAACAAAAAGGTGACGTGTAAAGCTGCCTCTCACTTCTTGGCCAGTTCTTTGGAGATCTCCTCCAGCGTACGCCCTTTGGTCTCAGGGATACAGAGGATGACGAACACCAGCAGAACAAAGCTCATGGCGGCGTAGAGGAACATCACGTTATGCACGCCGATCATTTCTGGAAAAACAAGATCGGAGAAATACGTTGTCACTTATTCCTGCAAGTAACCTCACTCAGCATAGCTGTGTGCGTGTTGTTAACCTACTTGCTTGGCTATGTTTGTTAGATAAGATAAGAAACTACTTTATTGAACCCAAGAGGGGAAATTCGGGCGTCACCGCAGCAGCAGCAGCAGCACAAAGACAAGTAGCAAGTAGGTAGTAGACAAGTAGCAAGTAGGTAGTAGAAAATGAAAATGGAAACAGAATAGATAAGATAAATACGTATCAGTAAGTCAACGAGTTTTATATGTCGAGCTTTATATCTCTGTCTATATCGGCATAGTGATCGTTATGTTTATTTATTAACCTAATAAAAAAACAAATCAACACCATTAAGGGAAAGTGTAAACATCTCCATATTGTCTAGTTTAAGATGCAATGACTGAAATCTGCTAAACTGATATTTTCAAATAAATGGTCAAATCCTTTTATAGTTCCCGAATTTCAAATGTCCTAAACAAAACCAACTCTATTAAATTCACTGATTGTATCATACAAAGGCCCCTGAATTGTAAGGAATCTAAACCAGAGCATGGCAGACTTTAATAAATCCGACATTAAGTTTCTGTTGTCAGACTAATGGACATATCGTATCATGGTCACGTAAACCTTCTGTGAGATCTTTCATTTTGTGTCTATCTTAGCGACATCTTTGGACAAACAGGTTCTTCTGTACATAAGAAGTGTTTACTGACAAAAAGATCTCTTTTAAAATCTTAAACATGTTGCTCACTGTGTATGTTAGGTGTTGAAAATGTAAACAAAAAAACACTGTTTTGGCAGCAACTTGACCCCAACCTGTGGCAGTAGTAACATGCTAATAAATAAATGGTTGATGGTCTGGTTGGACTTCAGAATAGGGCTCGAGGAAGCTTCAGTGTTAATTTGTCTGTTTCATAACCAGCTGATAGAGCTTTATATCAACGCTCCTTTTCAAAATAAAAGATTTGTTCTGCTTCATCATACATACAGTATCACACAATCATCTGTCTTTGCTTGTTGTGCCTGACTCAGTTACATTTTTACCCCTTACTTTGAATTAATCTTTACATAAAAGAACACTGAATGCTCATCTTCTTAGTAATTCTCACCCTCAATTCAACTCTACTTCCAATAAAATGTATAGCTCATCAATAAGCTTAATCCTACAAGTGAATCAAGTGTAACCATTACACAACCAACACAAACACACACACACACCTGTTACTGTGAGGAACGTCATGGAGATGAGCAGGTTGGTGGCCCAGTTTACTGCCGACACCACCGACACAGCCCTGCCTCTCACTCCCATAGGAAAGATCTCGCTGAGAACCACATACACCACTGCAAAGGAAGGCTAGAGTTAGTAAGACATGCATAAAAATACTGTTCAGAACACTGTGGTATGATTTTCATTTTTGAACATTTCTGTGGGTAAAGTTGTAGTAGTCTATACTTCACCTACACCTAGTTATTGTATGATAAATGTTTGTACCAGAACCAGATATACAGTATATGTGTAATAGCCATTGACTATGTATGTGAAATAGCTGCTGTTTGTTTTGTATGCAGAAACAGCACAGGAGGTGTGGTGTCATCAGGTACTCCTTTGTTTAAGGCAGAAAGGCCCAAGGGTATTCTAATGGTACATTTAAATCTAGGTCACTAGTTTATACATCTATTTTGATTTGTGTGCATGCAAAGGGAGTGGTTGGAGATCTGGTACATACTTGGGCCGAGGCTTATGGAGAAGGCTGCTACATACACCAGCAAGCTGATCAATGACGCCACTCTCAAGGAGGAAGAAACTTCTCCACGTGTCCTTCCTCCTTCTTGCTCACTAATCCCATCAACATCTCTGTTGGTCCCCTGTGCCTCCTCACTGTTCCACTGGGTGGGGAGGTCAGTGGAGAAAAAGTCGCTTTTATCCAGGTCTATAGAGGTTCTGTTTAAATCCCATGGTGAATGTGTGTGGTTTAGTATAGTCTGACTTGTACACAGGCTGGTGAGGTGAGTGTGACTTTGCAGAGTCAATGTACCAAGAGCAACTAAAGACATTCCCATTGCAACAGCACCCACGCACAAAAAGCTCTTGGGTCCCACACGGTCGACCAGCAGCACAGCTGGGATGGTGCCGACTACTTTGACCACTCCGAACCCGGTGGATGCTAATGTCGCTGCTGCGTCGCTGTTGTAGCCGACACTGCGGAGGAGAGGCGAAGCGTAGGACAGGATGTTGGGCTGACCTGTAGCCTGCTGAAGGAAAACTAAGGCTACACCTGTTAGCAGCCGAGAACGCAAGTTAGCCTTGGAACTGAACAACTCCCGGAAATTATGGTCTGATTCTTCTTTAAGCCCCACCTGAATGTCTCTAAGTTCCACCTCCACATGCTCCTGAACCCCACCCCTCATTCTGGTCAGCACTTTCCTGGCTTGCTCCACTTTTCCCTGCGCCACAAGGAATCGGGGGCTTGGTGGGAGGAACAAAAGTACGCTGAACTGCAGGAGTGCAGGTGGGATTACGAGTCCAAAAGTGTACACCCAGCCATGAGGAAGAGTAGCAAAGGCATAACTACAGCTGAACCCCAGCATGACACCCACAACCAGCATGAGCTCGTACAGCGTCACCAGCAGACCCCTCCTTTCCCTCGGAGAAATCTCCGCAATGTACAGACATGCTCCTGTCCCTGACAGAGATGTCCCCATGCCGACGATCACCCTGCCAAGAATCAGCGAAGCAAGTGAGGTGAGGGCGATGAGCACAACTGTTCCTGCGACCACCAGGACTGCGCTCAGAAGCAACGACCAGCGGCGGCCGTAGCGATCGAGAATAGGACCTCCGGCCAGGCAGATGAGGAGAGCGCCGAGCAGGTGGGAGCTGACCAGCAGTTCTTGTTCCCGGCAGGAGAGGGAGAGGAGGCCCCGCAGCTGCAAGAGGACTCCAGAGGTCAGACCCATTTCATAGCCCAGCATCAGGCCACTCAGAGAGGCCGCTACAGCCGCCACCACCACCAGCCAGCTGCAGCCTAGAGATAGGGACAGACAATATACTGTAAGATAATAGAATCAAACAAAAAGAAAAGTTTCTAGTTTCGCTGTAAGAAGTCCTTTGGGTTACTAGTAGACCTCCACAATAAGATGAAAACGTGATGTATTAAAACATTGTTAAATATTGTGAAGATAATACGCTTAGATTTGATTCTTTCTCTCCCTTGACGTTAAGGTCATTCGCGTATTCATGCCCGGCAGACTTGATTAATGTAACCCACTTTACTCAGGTATACGTAGAGAAAGTAGAACTAAATATAACCAAGTGTACCTTTAATGAGTCCAAAATGCTGGTGCTTGGCTTTGAACTAACTCGAGCAGAAGTGAGAGCGTGACTCCAGTTCATGATGTCCTTCACTGGTTAACGGTTAGTTTTTAGAAAAGATTTTACGATTTGATTGCTTGTTTATAAAGCCTTACATGGTAAAGCAGCAGCTTACATTTGAGATGGTTTAATGTTTCACGAACATGATCACTGTTTGAGATCCTCTAGGAACATTCTTTCTTTTCCATTCCTGAATCTCGGCTCGTGACTCAAGGTAATCAAGCCCTGGTTGTTCAGGCTCTTTGGAACTATCTGCCGGAGGGTCTTAGATTAGACAAGTCGGGGTCCACTTTTAACTTTGCTCTGCTTGTTTCTTTATTACTCCCTGTATTTTAAGATCTGCCTGTGTGGCACTTTGAAAGGTTCTTTATAAATAATGGGATTATTATAATAATTATTTTTGTAGAGATCATGGCGTTTGCTAACAGGATTTCACATGATGCTGTCATAATGCTCACTCAGCATTCGGAGCCTTTGCTCCTGCCTGCCTCAGTCCAAACATAATCTGATCATGCACACAATTTCAGTAAAAGGATGTAATACTCAGGGATAAGAGTGACGTGGTACCGGGGCACAGGTATTGTATTTCTATGAAACCCACCACTTACTAAGAATTTTACACGTGTTGCCCTGTCTTGTGCAAATCGAGGGATTAGACTCTGGTGACAGATTACAGGTGTATTTTATCAAAACAATTTCTAACCCCAGTGTTTCCCCTAGATTTACAGCTTTTTTTTAGTTTTTTTGGGGGGGTGGGGGGGAACACGGACACAAACACTTAAAGGAATCTTGGTGTTCATGCGTTTCTTTTAATGACAGCTGTCCTGTTCTATCGGAAAGGTATCCTTAAATGACTTCAGTTGTGATCTGGCGCTATATAGAAAGTTAAATTCAATAAAATGAACTTGGGCCGCAGTGGTTAGTGTGTGCGCCCCATGTATGGATGCTGTAGTCCTCCAAGCGGGCGGCCTGGGTTCGAATCTGACCTGTTGCTCCTTTCCTGCACGCCATTCCCCACTCTCTTTCCCTGATTTCCAACTCTATCCACTATCCTATCTCTACAATAAAGGCACAAAAAGCCCAAAAATACATGGAAAGTGTATTTTGTTAACTTGACCTTCAAGGGGGGTATACTAATATAATGGTAGGGGAAACACTGAACCCAGAAAAATGTTCTTGTAGCTTGTGAGAGTTCATAGCCTGCTTAGATGTTTTACTTCTTATGGGGCAGTTTGAAGTCATGAGAGATGGTTTGTTTAAAGCCCCATGTCAGAGAGCATCTACCCCATGAGTGAGACATGGACTTATGTTATGTAGCTGACCCCTACAGCTCTCTGGAGTGAGGCCAACTAGACAAGCATCTTTCCCCTCTGGTGATGAAATGGGTGTTGTCTTCGTGTCAATATCCCATTGTTTTAAAGCAGGTTGGTCTTTTGTGCTGTTTGTGTGGTCAGTTAGAGCATGCATATGACACTGGTGTTAGGGTGGTCAGGCAGCTGCTAGGTTATAAATGCAAAAATAAAAAAAGTCATAGAATAGACACTCAGGTAACAAACTCCGGACATGTAAAGAATTGGAGTTAACAGAGAAATTAAAAATATCATTAAAGGAGGAACTATAAATACAAGAAAAAACATTTGACAAGATGAAAAAAACACGATACATGGAAAAATGCTCATTCCATGGGGCAAAAACCCTGTACAGTGATGATGATGCCGGTCTCTCCAACCATGACATCTTCTAACAATGCTGACTGTGCAGATTAGAGGTCAGAGGTTCAAATGAAGAATGCTGAAGCAGTCTTGTAAGTCATTGTGTGAGTGTGCTACAGGCATGAGAGGAGTTCACCTCACTTTTGAAACACCTTATGTCCTGAAACATTCTAGTCAGACGTGTCCCGACCGCAAAATAGTGCAGAAAAAACAGAATTATTATAGTCTTTGTCCTTTGCCCACACATGCCTGATCCTTCTCCTTTCTCATCTAATAATGGGATAGTAATATTTCCTATTTCCTCACCTCCTATTACTTCTGTATAAAAGCATCATCCAACCCATCTTCCTTTAGTTTAGATTAGTTTTAGTTTAACTAAACTACAACTTATAGCCCAGGACCCCTCTCACCCACTCAGTCCACTCTTTTCTTTTCTGCCATCGGGTCGGAGATAGAGGGCTCTGACCTGGAAGAGGGCATGCTTCAAAAAGAGCTTTGTCCCCTCAGCGATTGAAGCCCTAAACAAGCTTCCACGCTGACTGGCCCCTTCTTTGCTATGCGTTTTCTACCTGCTGTTATGTGTTTTCTTCATGTGTACCAACCGTGCAAAGCTGGGAGAACAAATTTCCCCCTGGGGGACAATAAAGTATTGTATTGTATTATAGACTGTACCTTCATTGACATTTTTCATTGAAACATTTTCACTTGTATTTTGGTCAAGAAACACAGAGTAGACCTACCTCTGTCATCACTCCCTAGACCCGCTCCTAAGTCATGCTTCCTCTCTGTTTCTTTGATGACAAAGTATTGCTTCTCTTTATTTTACTGGTTGAAAATGATCATGCGCTACCCTGTTTTTCCCCCCAGCAAATCAGTTTCAATCCCTTTTTTCATTTCTTGCAAGTTAAAAATATTGATTCAATTTATTTCATAGTATTTAACAAAATGTGCTTAAGTACACATAAAGCTTTCATGGAGAATACATTTACCTCGGCTGACTATTCCAGGCTGAGGCAACAGCTTGAATGTGTCTCTATGGAAGCCGAACTCAGGTCACAGCTAAAATCAAATCAAAAGGTGAATGGAATTTATTCAGATTGACGAGCAGGAAGATTGTGATGAGGGTGCGTCACTGCTTTGGTTAATCGACAGCAAGGTCAGGGCGCCCTGACACAGGCATAATTAGAGTTATAAACAACTTTTGGCTTCATCATTAATCAGCGGCTGAGAAAATAGTCAATTCAGCAAAAAAAAAAACGTTTGGGGTTAACGATCACAATAGTTATGTTCTTGGAAATGTAAACATCTGTTCCTGGAAGCAAGTTTACTTAGTTACCTGACTAATTTTGCTGAGATAGGCGCAGAGCAAGATTTTTTAAATGAGCATTAAATACAGATTTGTTGTGTCTGTTACTCAGGATCACATTTACTACTCACTGACAAGTCATGACAGATACGTCTGTGTATGGAGGCCGATGGATGCCAGGAAATGCACATTGTAGGTGTCCCTGAATTAGGCAGGTACAACCTTACTGAGGTCATAATTAAGTCGTTTGTATGCTCCAAAAATAACACTGACACACCTATGGCTTTAATCTGTAAGTGATGAAATGTGTCAGTTTGTACCTGGTCCTTTTGCTGGGGCCAGATTCTGGGTCCCCGAGGAGTCGTTAGCTGGGAGGTAAGAAGCCATCTTCCTGGTCTCACTGTTGGGGTCCGTCGTCAACCACCTTTTGGTAAAATACAGTAGATACAAACCAACAAATTCAAAGACAAAGCACTATTTCTGCAGAATCAACATGAAAACATCTACCACTAGCTACCTAGCCATGCTTATAGAATATTCTTTTGTCATAATGAATGCTTAACCTCCCGTGTAATGCCTAAGAAAATACAGTTATTACTAAACTTTATTAAGTCACTTAAGTGAGTCCAAACGCCATATCTTAAATATGTACCAGGCATTAAAGATTGGTATAAGATAAATGGTTAAATGCCTCCCTCATTTTTCTACCTATTATTTGCAGTCCTGGTGTAAACAAGCACCAGCTGATGCTCTGATTCTTTGTGTGGCCTTGGAGACAAGTTGGCTTTCAAATTAACACCCTGTCGTAAATACCAGATCTGTGAAGCTTACAATGGACACATGCAGCTGTTTCTGTTTCTACAGGGCTGTTGAGTGAATTTAAAGTAGTTGCTAAGACTGTAGTTTTGCAGCTTTAGGTCTCATTCCGTTTTTAGTGAGTGTTGACCTTTTAACCTCTTCTAAAGTTTGTTTTCTAGCCTGCTTTTTATCAGACTTTTTTTTTCTAAGAGTTGCTTCTGTATCCCCTGTATGTGGGCTTTTCTATTACTTAAATAGGCTATAATTTCAGCGGCTTTCATTTGATGAAAACGTTCAGTAAACACACATTTAAGCTTTAATGACATCTGTAAAAGTTCCCTACCTGACGCCCCAGCTGTCTCTCTGATGTTAGCTTAAATTCTTCGTTGTCGGTCGGTCCATTTACTTTCTTCTTCTGGCTTTTTGACTGCAGAGACTTTTCCTTTGCTCCAATGATCGTGTCAGCGCACGCACTCGGCTTGCTTGTCAGTCGTGAAGACCCGCCCACCAACGCCCAAAGCACCAATAGGAGACGTAAAATCGGTATCGATACGCCTATGGTGAAATTTGATTGGTCCAAGAGTGTCTACCTAATAGTACCTATACTAAATGAATTGATATGAAAACTATGGCTTTTGTGGGCTTCTAATTCTCTGTTGTAGCGTATCCTCCTTCGTGCGCTTTTGTTTACCTTGCAGCTATACATTTGTATAACAACTTTCATATAACACTCATAGGGGTTGGCCACCACCATAGTATCAAGCTATAAATTACACCTGTATCAATAATGCTTCTTCTCTCATACTGCAAGTAAAAACAAACTGCGTGCCCACCTGCTGTCAGCTGTTTTCCCGTGTCCTTTTTCTAAGAAAGTGGGGTTGTTTGGCTGTCACACCTGCCCTGCTTGCTTCACATATGACAGCCCGTTCTGTTTATGCATGCATGGCCTACTTTTCACGAGATGTAGCCTATCTGATGTCCAGACATGGCCCATAGACTCCAATCTTTGACTGTAATTTGATCCTTCTTAGGTGCAGGGGCATTTTCTTGTCTTATGTAATGACTCACCATGTTCACTATAAGTGGCCTACTTGTTGCAGATTGCCTTTGCCAGCTTATGTATGACATGAATATTATATTATTTCACAAGGTACTTTGCAAAATCCACCTTAAGATAAGCAAAGATTTCTTCATTTCTTCTAGGTTTAATCTGGGGCTTAAGTACCATTTCGAAATAATTACTAGCAATTTCAGTCCTCCAAAACACAACTCTTAGATATTGTCTTTAAAGATGGTTTAACAATTATTTGCTGGATTTATTTTTCTTAGTTTAACGCTTTCAGACCTTGATGTGAGCCTATTTTAAAGACCTTTCTAAAATGAACGAGATAATGTTTTACTTACCCAGCAGGAAATGTTATAATCAGCAGACACACCTATTGATTACCAAGAGGTCAAACTTGCATAATGTTGCTTTGAGCAAGTAAAACAAATGTAGGCTATTTTTGATCTGAAGTGTTCAGATCTGTGAATAGAAAAACAAAAGCATCAGTCAGTTCAAAAGTGTTCCATTACTAAAAATCCTGTAGTCACAATCCTAACTATACTATTTTTAACTGAAAGTACACACATATTTTCAGCAGCTTGTAGCCTATTTATAATGTGTAATCGCTAAGTACCTCATATACAAGAGAATGACCTTTAGCCTACAGTAATGTATCATCATGTTATAGTTTATTATTACTGTTTAATACATTAGCCAGGGTTTTTGTGCTTTGTCCACAATAAATTGCCTGGCCTATCATGACAGATATGGGTATGACGAGGGTGGTTCAGGTCATCCAGTGTAATTTCCAGGAACCTCAGAAGGATATGGCTCAATAATGACCATGTGGAACAACTATATAAGGCTGTACAAGATCGATCATTTCAAACAACAACTACACATTTAAATGGATGGGCTTACTGACTTATGCTATGCAATGTAGCGACTGTGGCTCTCACAGTATCATATTTCAGATGATTTTTCGTAATAAAGCAAATAGACTAGCTTGACAACACCTGCAATGCAGTTTCCACTTCTAGTCTCACACTCCTGTTTCTTAAAATGTAGTTATGCCACTTTCAACACTTTGACTAAATAAGTGTAGAGTATTTGTAGCTATATAACTGTCTGAAGCAGAATGGGTTCAACTTGTTCAATGGCTCATATTATAATTTCTGTTGAGTGATTAAATGGTCCACTGATGTGGCAATTGCCTTACAAACAATATTTACAGTCTATGCTTACAAACAGATCAGGATGAACGGAAACAGTGCCACCTTGAGGGATTTCTGTTATACTACAACGAGTGGTCTTAAAGCACAAAGCAATGACCTGTTACTCCAAAGCAGCAGCAGACTGAAAAATTAATCATCTGGTTATATAGAAAGAAAATATTAACACAACACATCCTTTGAGTGTATGTTACTTTTTAAATGCATTCATGATTAGTGGTGTAGTTGCTTTTAGTGAAATCTGGAAGAGGCTCGCTATCTGTTAGCTGTCATGTAATTTTTTATCGATATGTCAGGACTAATTAGCAGGTATTACTGTATGCTCCCCATACCTGGCAGACCAGCTTCTTCGGTCTTTTTCCTGCATTGATTTACTTGAGACTTTCCATTTTAAACCCTCTTTGGATGAAACCTTGTGTTTATTCTGTCAGCTTGTTCACCCCACTCAGTCATCCTTGTAATGTAAATTCCCATGTATGAAGTTTAACTAAAATAATCCTCTATGTATGTAAAGCACATTTTCTAATGATAATTCTTTCTCATCTTAATGTCTTATGGTACTCAAATGGTGCAAAGTTTCTACATTCATTTGTATTACCCCATCTAAATAAACAAACAAAAAACGTCATAAGCTACACTGATATTGCAAGCGGCTCGAAAGCTCTGCATGTTTGGAAGAATAATACACCTGTGTGAGCAACTTTACTCTGTCTTAATGCAACACTCTGGACTCTACTGAGGGAAATGCTGGATAAAGTGTACAGAATTTGAATTTAAAGGGAATGTCTGCCTGCTGTGTGGAGCTGAACAACTTGCTTTAATATAGTTCAAAAGATAAGACGGTTTCACTTGCACATCTCACACTCTTTTACACTAAGTTGACATCATTTGTATGCAATCCTTGTCTCTGTCTTAATAAATAGGATATTTATATCCATCCTTCTTTCAATTGTTATTCTGATTATCTTTATTAAGTTCATGACACTGAACCAAAACCTGATTTAGAGGACGTTTTACTGCAACCAAATTAAAACATTTAATCAATGAAGTTTGTTGTTACTTACAGTATATAACTAATATTTTTACTGTTGTGTTCTATTTACATTGCTTTTGGATGTTTTTGGAGCTCTAAACAAGTAAAGGACTGTAGGTCTTTATTAGTTTAAAAACATGAGGTTGTGTTTGAACAGAGTCTGTATGTGCAAATACTGTATTTAATGAGATCAGGAGATTAAACAAGATTCAACACCGTCAATGCTCAAGGTATACAGTAAGTACTGAGAAAACACAATGCAATTAAGAAACAGTGCAAAAATTAGAGTTTGTTAAGAAGAAATAATCAATAGTAGCCTATGTTAAGTAAAGGGGAAGTTATATGTGTAAGGTGTAAACAAAATAGAGTTATATCAATAAGCAAGTCTTTTTATATTATTCAGCTAAACTCCATTTATTAATCCAATTTAACAGTTCAACTTTTTATTCATTTTTATATGAAAGTAAAATCTGTCCTTTCTGTCTGTCACATCGAAAGCTTTACTGTCATGTATCAGTTCAAGTTTTGGCCAGCAGATGGCAGTGCAGGACTACAGCTGCAGAAGAAGCCTATCTGGAAGTAATGTCTCAAATATTCAGCCCCATGCATAGTTACAAAATAAAAGACTATTCAGAACAGGCCAGTGAATAAAGATCACAAAGTCCTCTGATGAATTTACAAATATTCCGTACTGTACCAACTTTTTCTCTACACTACACATAATATATCTTTGCACCTTTGTTTTAATGGTAAGAAACAAGTTACTCTGTTTACCAAAAGCTAATACCATGGGATTGTGAAGAGTACGATGATGATACAAATACAGTAACATTATGTAAGTCAGTGTATTCAGTGTAACAGGGTTAAGGCATGGAGGGTATAGTGATTTAAAGAATGTGTAATCTCATGTATAAAACATGCAGGATTTACATAGATCATTATCTTAGATAGAGGAATAACAGCTAGCCTAAAGATGCTATCAACGATGATCAGTGGTAATTAAAAAGAACATTTCCTCCAATTGTTATTCGGCTGAACTTGAGTCACTGAATTAAGAGCAACTTCTCAGGCCAAAAGAGGTCAAACTTTACACATGAGAAGTAAGGATCTTTTACAGGTGTGTGGCTTTGACCAGGGTCCCTTTCCAAGTCATCTTATAATGTACCTGGTTCAAATTCTTTCCTCACTTTATCGTCTTCCCAGGAAGTTTGAGGTCACCTACACAATAACCCTGATTCTTTGAGACATTCAGTGTCCTATAAAGACACCCAGCAGAAACATTTAACTCACTTACACCACCTTCAAGTCTAGTGAAAGGACACAGTCTCCACTGTTCAACACACTGACTTGCTGTGCCATTACTGATGAAGCAGCATTTGATTTCTGCTTGAATTATGATGCAATCGTACATCAAAAAAAAAGAAAAATCAATAGCCCTCTCTAACAATAAAAAACTGCTCTGCTGAATTCATTTATATTGAGTGGCTTTATCGGTCAATAATTTGTCTGCAAACTGGTCCACACACACACACACACACACACACACACACACACACACACACACGCTTAGACGTCACCGTCGTCGTTGTGTAAGGTGCTGACGCATGGTGGAGGGTAAAGTCCGCTCTTAACTAATGTGGGGCATTTGGCAGCAGTCGGGATCTGTAAATGTTTAGCATTTGATCTTCATTCTTTACAATTTTTTGTTCGACCCATAAAGAAAATGTTGTCCATTTATCAATGATTAAAAACAATAATCCGTGATGTAATAAAGTTAAACTTTTATTGCAAACCAAACATTTGTCACATAAATCTTAGACAGTTTTACAATTTACAGTACATTTAACAGGAATCGTTACATATACATATTAAAGCATACCTTTAGTCGTTTTTTGTTCAATATACATTAAAACTAGTACACATGACTCCAAATATACAAACAAACTTAAATACCGTCAAACTGCATTACAGCAATATTAAAATGGAATGTTCAGTTTTTCCATGTCATCTGCTCGGCTTGAGGCTGCCGGTGCATTAATGTGAGGCGAATGGAAGACTCAATGAGAGGGACATGTTGGCAAGAAGAACTACACAAACACTTCACTCTCTCTCCCTCTAGCAGCAGTGCTCTCTCGTTCTCTCTCTCTCTCTGTCAATATTACCGTTATTGTTTTATGTGCAAATAAAGATATGAAACATCGTTCCTACGTCTGACGCGTAAGAGACGGAACTCGTGTTTAAATTTAGTGCTACATCGTTCCTCTCCGGCGACGCCAAAAGTCGAAAAGAAAAAACACAACAAGGTGACATCGACATGGACAAACCCAACAGATGTGAGCTCTGATGGAGAGGAAAAATAAAGGCACATCAGAGAGAAAAACAAAACCAAGCATCCCCCTCTGTAACATTCAGCCTCAAATGACTCCCTTTCCGGACAGTAAATGAAAAGAAACTAAAGCACCAAAAATGAACCTCGTCTCCAAGCTACTCATTCAAAACTCAAAAGCTCGGTGTATGTGGGTGGTTTGACAGAATCTCGACAGTTTAAAGATGTTTCGCTACGTGGATGAAGATGGAAATCCTCCTCAGGGCTTGTACAAAACAATCCAGCCTTCTTCTTGAGAAAAAGTTGTTGCGTGTGCTTGTTGGTTGTGGCTGCCTGTTCGCTGCCTCGGCTGTGTGCAAAGGACTTCCACTAAGACATTGGAAGGCTGCAGAGCTTTAATTTTGAGTCATGTTGTAGAAGTTGGAGGGATTGTGCGTTGGTTCATCAGGGAAAGATAGACAACAACCCCAATAAGTTCTTTATTGTGGCTTGCATAGTCTTGTGGTAGGACTTAGAAATGCATTCAAGAGTTGGAGAGTTTGAATGACAAATTTTTTTTTAGATGTTGCAGGGGTTAATTCTGATCTATCCATCTTCCTGACTGGAAATGTAAAGTGGGGCCAAGATGCAAGTCAATGGAAAAACCCCAGTTCATGTCCATTGAGTCTGCATTGGAGTCCATACTGAGTGCCATGTGTTATAATCCTATAGGTAGGAGTCCATGGAGGGGGCATAGGAGAAGCCCACGAAGGCCTCGGCCGCCTCTTTGATGCTGGCTGTGACAAGTGCGCTGTCGGGGGAGCAGCCAATGGAGCTGGACACCGGCTCATCTGTGAACTCTGGATCAAAGTGCCGCAGGTCGTTGGGTCCCGTCTGAGGGAAGGGTAGACAAGTAGGGATTAGTGAGGCTTGAACAGTCAAAATACCTTCCCATAATTGGAGATGATTTAATCCACAGCAAGGATGATCCCTTCTGTGGATCTAGTTATGTAAAGGGAAATATTTGAGTTTGTGGACTTTGGCTACTTTTACTCTAGGACATCACACTATACATGAGGACTTATGTTACAAAAGGAACGTACCACGTTCGGGTTGAAGGGAGGGGTGATCTTCTTGGCGTTGAGGTCATCCCAGTTGATGGGGGAGAAGAACATGTGGTTCTTTATTTCAATCTGTAGAGAGATACAAATGATTAAATGATGCCCCAAAACACTTGTAACATGTAAACATACAATCACATGATCAAACACTTACAAAGTCGTCTGTGCAGCCCAGCCTCTTGGTGCGGTCCTTCTGCAGCAGACCCTCCAGCAGATGTCGAGCCGAGTTGGAAATGTTGGGTTTCAGCTGCAGCGGCTTGTTCAGGATGTTGTCGTACATCTCGGCTGTGTTGCGGCTGTAGAATGGAGGCTAAAGAGGAACAAAAAGAAGAGAGTGATGAGTATCTGGGCAACAATGATAAGAAAGAATCCACATGACAAACATGATGTTATCTCTTAAAGTCATGCAGGTACAAACATGTGGTTAACAAATAAGAGAAGACCTTGAATTTTTTATAGTCTAACTTAAAAGTACAGAATGAATTTGTAACTTTACTAACAATTCACTTATGGTGTGGGGGATTTCACTCACCAGGCCGTAGAGCATCTCATAGAGAACAGCTCCTAAACACCACCAGTCTACTGTTCTGTCGTACGGCTGCTTGTGTAGAACTTCAGGCGCTAAATACTGAGAAAAAAAGGCACAGATGGTGAGATTCATGACTAAATATAACTTAATGCTATACAAACACAGGGAAAGAAAAGGTATTCTGAATGACTGAGTATGCTGTTCTCACCTCTGGCGTACCGCAGAAGGTCGACGTGGTTCCGTTGGGTTCAATGTTCTCCTTGCACAGGCCGAAATCTGTCAGAATGATGTGTCCCTGCGAGTCCAGCAGGATGTTCTCTGGCTTCAGGTCTCTGTAGACGATGTTGAGGGAGTGGAGGTACCCGAGAGCACTGGCGATCTCTGCTGAGTAGAACCTGGCTCTAGGCTCGAGGAAGCAGCGCTCTCTCTGTAGGTGGTAGAACAACTGGAAGAGAGAGGGAAAAAAGAGCAAAGGTTATTGCAACGAGTGTTGGCAGACACAAAACCTTAAATCTCTTTCCTATGATACAGATGGTCTACAAAATCCCAGGAGGAGCGATAGGAAATTATAAAGAGAAAGAAAAGCAATAAAAGACAGAAGGAGACACAAAGAGGAAATGGGATGGATGGGAAATGAAGAGGCATGACAGCTAGAGCTTAAAAAGTCTTAAAAGGAAAGACAGATGAATTGGGGAGAGAATGAAGAAAAGAGAAAGGGAAGAAAGAGGAAGAAAAATGCATCCTGTTTCCTGATGAGGCCCATATTTAATCAGTACTGTCTTTGCTTGTGCAACAATCGCGGGAAATTAGCTCGATTAGACACACACTGAGCCTGCTAATTTTGGCCCACAGCCTCTCCCGCTGCCCCAACCCACCCCATGATTTCCTGAGAGGTGTTTCCTTTAGAAAGAAAGAAAGACACAACTTCTATTCTGCTACTCATGACAGGATATCCCCCTGTGTCTGTCTGTCTGTGGCTCCTCTTATCTCTGACTCTAATGTTAAATCATCCTTTTGAAAACTTCTGTCCCCTCCAGCTAAAACCATCTTTTAAACTTCCTCCTCAATAAAACATTCATCTTTAGCTGCTTCTTTAAATAGCCCAGCTTCTCCCTCCTCTTCCATCATTTCCACTGCTTATTCTTATCTTTTCTGGCCATAACTCACCTCTCCTCCATTGATGTAGTCCAAAATGAAGTAGAGCTTGTCTGCTGTTTGGAAAGAGTAGTGCAGACCAACCAAGAACGGATGCTTGACATTCTTTAGCAGCACATTCCTCTCTGACATAATGTGCTTCTCCTGAGAAAAACAAAAGAAATGGGGTTAAAGAAGAGACACCTTTTGTCGTAAGCGTACAAGAGCATTTATGAACGTGAATTTACCTCTTTCTTTTTGAGGATTGCCTTCTTCTGTAAGACTTTAACTGCGTAAAACTCGTCATCTGTGCGGTGTCGTGCAAGCAAAACTTTCCCGAAGCTTCCTTTTCCGATAACTTTGAGGAAGTGGAAGTCGCTTGGTTTGGCTGAAGGGTTGGAGGAAGGGCCGAGGTTGATCTGTTGGGATGGACTGGGCTGTGAGAGAGATAGCAAGAAAGAGAAGAGTGAGCATGTTAGAGCCATCATATGAACCCCAATATGCATAAACAGAGGACATAATAATAATAATAATAATAAGCAGAGGACATGTGTGTATCTCTGCATATAACAAATATAAACAAAGGAAGGAGCACACAATTAACTGTTTAATGCTAAATGTACTTACAGGGGGAGACGGATTTGTATTCATGAGCTCAGCATCCTGAGGAGAACTCAAGTTCAGAATAGACTGAACTTCAGGACTGTAACAAAAAAAAGAGTTCATATTTAGTTTATGTCCTAACAAAGCATTGTTTACATATGAATCGGCTGATCTGGGAGGCAAATTGAGTCACAAGTTTCCTCAGAAGACACTAGATAATTGTGATTTCTGCCCTGTGTTTCCCAATGTTTTGCAGAACAATAATATGAGTCAGATGGTACTCACTGCTTGCAGGCGTAGGAGTTTGTGGCAAGCTTCTGAATGAAGTCGTTCAGCCCCATCCTCCTCTGTTTCATAAAAGCTGCAACACAAAAGAGAGAAAAAAAAGAAAGCAGAAAAATTAGACTTTTGGATGAAAAGCAAAAAGAAATCCATTGATGTTGTGGCCACACACTGGGAAAAAAAACACATTTAGCTATGATTCCATACCGGTGACTAAAGCCACAAGCCCTCTAGTTTTGGAGTAAGTCATGACCGGCTTCTCTGTTTCTGTTTTGATCGTCATGATGATGAATAGAACAGCAGCTCTGTTCTCATCAGCAGTCCAAACACAAATATTACTGTCCTCCTTTTTGGCTCTAGTTTTATTACCACCATGAGGGAGGAGCTGGCCCTCCCCTCTACACCAAACACACACCGACACCCCCCCTGGTGGGCGTCCCCCTCTGCAAACATTTCATCCTGCTAAATAGACCGTGAGGAAAGGATCGATCCCGTGCCCGGCCAATCAGAGGCCGTTGCGCTCCCGGTGCGTCATAGCCACACCTTTGAAATGTGCTTGCGTCAAAAAACATAGGAAAAAGCAGCGAAAAAAAAGAGTTTTTTACCACAGCTCCAGTCAATGAAATGTTGAGTTGTGCTATTTGTACTTATGTTTGTGCAACACCATAGAGACTGCACATGTGTCACACGGTCTTAAAAGGTTACTAAGACAGCAAAATGAATCTATGGCGGCCTAAACAAACCCTATAATGGCCTCCAGATGCGACCACTTAGAAGCATATGATGCTCTTCTAAGTTCCTGGAGTAAATACTCTAAATATAAGAAGACACTGGGACTTGGGGCTTGTTCTCCAACTCTGACTGTTTATGTAACCTTTTGTTCACGCACTCCATCCAACCCCTCCTCAGTTTGCAACCTGGTCTTGTACAAATAATCGGATAGCCTCTTAACCAGCCCTATCAGCTTCACTGTTTGGCTGCTTCTCAATTAAAACGACCCGGAGTGACGCAAGTTCCCTCGGTATACAAAAGACGCGAGGGGAGAGCCTGCATGACCAGAGGGAGGCTCAGTGCCAAGAAAAAGCCGCTGCAAGTGGAAAAGTACAGACTGAGAAACTTCTTAAGAACACCAAGCTCAAACAAGATGAAACTCTTGAGAGGGAAAGAGATCAGACCAACAATATGTTATAACTTGTAACCCACAGTGGAAGCTTTAAGAAACAGCCAAATCTCTCCAATGCCATAATCAGAATAATATGTTCCGCGCAGTGTGTTGTGCGCTAGTTGGCACACAGTTGCGCAGAAGGGTTCAGTTTGTTACGGTTATGTAAGGCACCTGGTTTTTTTTTTGGATCTCCACCTGCATGAAAGTATGGAAATCTGACTCACATGAAGGCCAAATCCATTTTAAAAGCACATTAAAAAACCGTGCGTAAAAACTGGAAGAGGAAGACATAAAGGATAGCTCATCCAAATTTGGGGAAATAATGCAACAATATTTTTGAATAGGCTACGTTTCGAAAATTAACAGCAAGAACAATATAATTAAACAATTAACCTTGCTGCGCAACACAAACATCTTAAAAACTTGCGTTAAACAACAACACGTATATTTTTCTTCCAGCTTTACAAAACGTCTAATTTGCATAAAAACACACCGGATTTAGTTTCCATTGACAACAAACAAACTTAGCTCCGACCGATTTTTTATTTCACAGCATGCAGAGTTGGAGTTCAACAAGGTAGAGAGTTACCAAGGCTCCTCTGGAAACTTTTCACAGACCCCCTATCAGGAGCATCATAAATCCAGGTCACTAGATTATGGGGGGATTGGGCGCCCCCCAAGTATGTCTGCCAGAGCTTTCTTCCCCACCAGACACAGAGAGCGGGCTGTGTGCCTCAGCTTTACCCTCACAAAGGCGCCTTTAAATGTCTAAATTAAGGGCTAGTAAACGAAAAAATACATATGAAAGTCCCCCTATACGATGATTATCGGTCGACATTAAAAAAGAAGTGTTAAAGAAGTAGTCTACGGAGAGATCCATCGACTTTAATCAATCTGCAGTCTACTTACATGTGAGGGTGGTCGTTTTGTCTTTCATGAGGATGTTTTATTTATCCGATTCACAAGGAAATGAAGAAGAAGACGCAGAGGAGAAGCTTTGGGTTCCTCGGCAGAGAGGTTATCGAACTACACAGCAGCATTCCCCTCCTTGGAGAGTTTCATCAAGAGGATTTTCCTTCTTTTTTTTTTTTTTTTTTTTTTTTTTTTAGGGCGGAGACATCCCGCCCACTGATTCTTTCCACTCTACAGTTTAGTGTTTCATGCATGGATTGTCGGATGACTTTTCATGCAGGGCGGCGTTATGTTGCATTCAGAGACTGCTCTTAGTTTACATGAGTCGATCGAAAAATAGATCACATTTAAAAAAAATTAAATTGTTTACTTTACATGATATTTAAATGAAAACAAAATGGATAGACGTGTAAGGAAGAGATGGATTTTGTCTAAAAATTAGCCTACTGAAAAAGGAGCATATTTGCAAAAAATATTATTTACACACACAATATTAAAAAACCCCTGCAATATCAGCATATCGTAATCACTTTATGTGGGATATTCCAACATGCAATTAACAAGAACACTGTTTTATAGCTAAAGGCTGGTTGCAACAATTTTACCCTGTGTCAGATCTTCACTTGTCAGCTGTTTTTTCATTATAGCCTTCTGAGTTCACATTCTGAGCTGGAATTAAAAATAACCTGGCTTTTAAAAATCCCAGAGTTTGCATTTAACGTTGGAAGCTACAGGAATTCAAGCATTATTTCTTAACCATGTCTCTTCAGGGATTGTTCTCCCAGCTACAGACAATTTTCTCAGGGTAATGTTTAGCAGGTCTAGCAGAGTGTGTGACAGAAAAGAGGTCACATATGACAAAGGAAAAGAAACACAAGTGTGATGATACATGTGTAAAGAGCAGACTCAAAGCTATAAGAGAACAAGCAAGTTTGTGTGAGAAGGTGTGTTTTTGTGCAACAGAGGAACTGTTTTTAGAGTGACGAGGCAGCTTCTAAAATGCAGCAATTAAGGTTCGGCCCCAGATGACTGAGACAGGAACAGAGTTGTTAAAACAAAACAAACCTGCAGGTTGTGTGACAGCACACATGAACATGCACGCACACACACACACACACACACACACACACACGCACGCACGCACGCACGCACGCACGCACACACACACACACACACACACACACACACACACAAAATCTTGAGGCCAAAACAAAACCTGCAGAGAGCCTGACAGAACATGCACACACACCCTCACGCACACACATTTTCTCAAACAGGGAAAAAGCAAGAGAGGGCACATCGGGTACTTCCTAACTTCCCCTGAGGTGTCCAAAAGCACTCCTCTGACTCTCTGCACCAGCAAAAAACTTAACACGGTTGTGCTAGAAATAGATATTTCTCCTTGAAACAGCAAAGGTTGCAGCACCGCACGCTTCAAGAAACATTTAATCTACCACACATCAGCATTGACACTACAGCTGCACTCCATGTGGGACTCAAACTGACATCTCCTATCAGCACTTGAAAGTATCAAACAAGTGAAACATCACAATTTCCTTTTTCAGATAATCTGAACACATGGAAAGCGCGAGGCAGAATAGAAGAGTGTCGTGCTTGAAAACTTGCACAGATGTACTCAAAAAGGACAGATTTTGTACTGTCAGTGTAAGGCAGCTATGCTACCCAATTATTACAAAAATAAATGTCATGAAGTGAAATGTTTCATGTCTTAGCGTCCCTCAAAGACGCACAGTTTTGAACTAAACTAACTAGCTTGTTTTCAGATTTACTGTTACTAACCCTTACATTGGTTTTTAGGTTTTTAATAACTGAAAGTCAAATGTCTGAATGATATGATAAGCTAGTTTGAAATTTTTTCTATCAAATAGTTTCAATTAATTAAGCATTAATTGCAAATAAGAGAGGATTAAAAGTGGTAACAAGAAAAAGACGTTACCTCCTCCACTGAGATGTAGGCGCTGCTCTGGTGTGTGCATCAGCGATCATAGCCCGTAGTTTAATGAAACGAGGGAGAGGTGTTGAGACAAGATCAGGAGAAGAAGAAGAAGAAGAGAGAGAGGGGAGAGGGAGAGGGAGAGGGAGAGGGAGTGGAACAAAACAAAAGGTCCCCTCTGTCAGTAGTTTTCCTAACTGGCCCTCTTTCCCGTCTGGATTTACAGGCTGGTTGCGTTTTGGGCCCCGAACAAGAAGCGGCTCCACAATTACCCAAGCTGTGTGTTTATTGCTTTTCTATTTGTGTGTGTGTGTGTGTGTGTGTGTGTGTGTGTGTGTGTGTGTGTGTGTGTGTGTGTGTGTGTGTGTGTGTGTGTGGGTGATGCTAGTATGTTATGTAACCCACTAGTGGCACTGTCATCGGTGCCAAAGCCCATCATTGACTCACTCACTCACACACACACACACACACACACACACACACACACACACACACACACACACACACACACACACACACACACACACACACACACTCACGCACACACACACACACACACACACACACACACACACACACACACACACACACACACACACACACACACACACACTCACACAGCTGGGTATTTTGTGAAAGGACAGGAAGCAGTTCACTGAAGCCTGAGGGGTTGAGGTGCAGGAAATAAGAGCTTTGGTATAAACACATACACATACACAAAGACGTACCTCAACACACCCACCAAGAGCGTAGCGACACACTTTCATAGACCAGCATATGCCCATTTTTCACTCTGTCTTCAGGGCAAACGAAATCTGTCCATTGAACCTGTTCTTTCGCTTTCCCATGATCCCTCTGTCTTGTAAAGTCGCTGCTCTAGTTGCCGGGGACGATGAGGAGGGTGTTTGTGGCTATACTTGATCTGGCGTTGAATGAGAATGAACCTCGGTGGTGAGGAACCAAATGACACGGTTACATAAAGGCCTCAGCCATTCAGAGAAGACAGCCAGGCTTTTATTTCGCCATGGCAGTCTGTCATTGTGTGTTTGTGTGTGTGTGTGTGTGTGCGTGTGTGGCCTACTTGTGCCAATCATCTAATGGGATGGTTCAAACTTTTCTGCGTTTGATATTCTCAGGATGTAATATTCTAAGCTGATACTGTATGTGTGCGGATTCACTAGTTTGTTTAATAACATGTTTATGTTGAAGGTCCCAGAGTTCAATGATGTTTTCTCTGAAATGAACTCATATAAAACTGGGCAGGTTCTGGATGTCATCTGAGTAATTGTTACTTATTATACAGAAAAAGGAGACAGTGTTTAAAGGATGCAGGAGTGATTATCTAATTCCAATT
Organism: Tautogolabrus adspersus; assembly: GCA_020745685.1. NCBI lineage: Eukaryota > Metazoa > Chordata > Actinopteri > Labriformes > Labridae > Tautogolabrus > Tautogolabrus adspersus. Next base: position 17,693,793 of record CM036543.1, on the reverse strand, counting down.
AATTGCTACCATAACCTTAAGCCAGGTCAGTGAAAGGATGCAATTGAACTCACGAGGAGAACAAACTTGAAAATCAAGATAATTATTGAATGGCGGTTCACATGGGACTACTGAACATGTCAACACCAAGTAACTGTAAACGGGTGGAGAGCCTTTCACCTATGTTCTTATCAATAAGCACTGAAATACATGTCTCTCAAGTAAATATGTAAAAGATGGTCAGGTATCTTGTTGTTATAATGTTAGATTATTTGTATTGTACATTTTGGGTATTTTTTCACTGATTTCGTCTGATTTGCTTAATGAAGGTCTAGTAACATAGTCGCCAATAAATATATATATTCTTTAGTTAGATAGTGTTGGGGAGTTTGCTTACAACTTTTTGAAATGTTTTTAGAGGCATTTCACAAAAGTGGCTGATAAGGGCTATATTTAAGAAAAGAAGACCTGTTCCACAACAAATACACATTTCCGAAACAAATACAACCACAGAAGTGTGCTCAAAAAACATGCTTCAGAAAGCAGAAAAAAACACACTTTAAGTGAAGTAATGGGGGGGGTCTAACGCAACAAAGGTGTGTTGCAGGATGTGAAGTAGGACTGTTCTTAACCCCTGGACCTCTAGTCTTCACCATGAGACTGAAGTTGTAGGTCAAACATAGGTTTAGGGAGCAGCACATTACATCATCATCTGTTCTGTTTTCTGGCCTGTACTTTATAATTTACGTGTATAATAACAAAAAACATGTTCAGACAGTCAACTGTCAAAAGTCTGCCGTGGGAGCGACTTAATAGATTGTAAAGTACACGCATGTCTTTGTGTTGAATTGGTTGGTATGTGCGTGTCTGTGTAAAGGTGTGTATGTTTGCCTGTGAAGGGCAGGTTGACACAGGTGAGCCATGTGTCATGAATGGAGGCAGAGAAGAGTAAATAAGAGCTTCAGGGAGGAAGCTGTACTGTGGACATCTTTTGGGTCAGTGAGCACAAAAGAGTTTGAGTGCACACACAAACATTCACACACACACACACACACACACACACACACACACACACACACACGCACGCACACACACACGCACGCACACACACACACACACACACACACACACACACACACACACACACACACACACAGGCACGTTACATAAACCTGTTGTCATTATTAAATCAGTGATGAACGTAGAAATGTGTTCTAATAACAGGTTCTTCATTACATAAGATCCAGTTTTCTGAGAGGAGTGCAGACATGTGTTCCTCTGTTAAATTAGAAAGTGAGGAATCTAGTAAGAATAATTATTATTACATGTACTATTCGCTCTACTGCCCCCTCTGTCTTCACTACATCACCTTAAATGACTCATAGTATGCGACTAACTTCAACTTAAAGTGCTCCCAAAGCCAGTGATTACTGAACTGGGAACAATAGGGTGAAGCAGCATCACATTCGAGGCCACAGAAACATCTTGTCACACCAGCTCAGCTAAATACTCAGAACAACCAGAATTAACAGGATAATTCTTCCAGTAGTAAGGGAATATTGCAAAAATACCAAATGCCAAATATCTGATAAAATTCCCTTACTACAGAGAAAAATATCTAATTAAAATATGGTTCTTCTCATCACATTTCTTTCTTGTAGAAGTTTGAAAAGTAAACAGAAATCAGGCACCTGCAGAGCTGCCACAAAGTGGCAAACCTGCAGTACAATACTATATGACTACTATATGATAGGATACGACCTGGTAGGATGTGATACGATAAAATATGATATGATGCAATGTGATACGAAGTTAGATAGATTAAATGCATTTGAAATGTTAGATATAAAGAAAGATTGAGAAATACACTAAAAATCATGCTCCTCGAGGCGCCTGTTTAGATCGGTATGTGGTGCGGGCGCCCCATGTACAGGAGCTATAGCCGTAAAAGCATTGGTTGCAGGTTTGACTCATGATCCTTTCCTATTTAATAAAGGCCAAAAGGGCCAAAAAAATCATCTAAAAGAAAGAGTAACTCAGTAACAGTAGTACTAACTGGCAGTATAACAGTAGCTCCTGTTTTAATAATGTGAGATTATCTGCAAAGTTAAAGGTATCAATAAAAAAAGTTAATGGATAAACTTAAATCCAAAAATTGACACGCACACATTAGTCATTTTGTACTTTGTATCTGACTTTAATTTGTGGTGGCAATATGAGGTATGATGGGAATTAAAGTCACTTATAGTCATCTGGGCTATAAACCAATGAAAAGCTGGACTTTCTCACCCAATGACACACATGTGAGGTTAGCAACCAACCCAGAAACATACTAGAAAAAAATGCTGCATCGGATGGCAGAGGCTGTAAACAGATGTCTGAAAGGTCACAGAGTGTGTGTGTGTATGTGTGTGTGTGTGTGCGTGTGTGTGTGTGTGTGTGTGTGTGTGTGCGTGATGATCAGTGCTCAGTATTATGTCTTTAACCACTGTTTTGCCTTCCTAACGGGTTTCCAAAATGCAGCAAATAGCAATCTTGGTTTATGAACAATGGTTATTATCCTGGTAGCTTAGAGGTTGGATTACAGAGCCAAGTGGTAAAGTAAGGCAAAGTTGCAAAGTGTGTGTGTTTGTGAGTATGTGTATGTGTGTATAGGCTGAATCATTTTGCTCTAACGTTCATCAGACTTGGACAGATATGAAACAACAAACAAGAGAAAAAAAATTAATAAAAAGAGACTGAGTATAGTAGAGGCCAGTTTGGATGGATGGTAAAAATAAACACGCAAAAAAAAGATCTTACAGAGAAATGAACCAGGCCTGATGGAGAAAATCATTGGGGGGTTGAGAGCAAATATGTGAAAGGTGTAGTGGCAGGAGGAAATGGAAGAACACAGAAAAAATGTCTTAGTGGTCGGTTTACTCACTGTTTTCACCAGGGCAACAGTAGTTGTCTGGGTCTGACTCATTGTGGTAGTACAGGTCCATCGCCTGTGGGAGAAAAACAACATTACTAAAAAAAAATAGCAATTCTTTGAAAGACATGCAAATGAAAGGATATAAAAATATAAAGGACGCAGATTTTACCCAGTGCAGGAGGTATTTGTTCAAGGGCCCATGTGACATTATAGATACACAGAAAAAATGATATAACAAAACAGATCCTAACTGAATTCAGACATGTTTAATCACATTGTGATACTGCTTTTAGCGAGATTCAGACTGTGGATTCAATACCAGTAATTAGTATTCACACAGAAAAATTAACTGACATATTGGGCAACACACTTGTGTTATTGTGTACAACCCTGCTTATCCAGTTTTGGCATGTCGTGTTCTAATCCAGCTAAATAATAAGATGTTGTTCACTTTGTAGCAGCCCAGCCCTGAGGCCTGTTATGTTTTTAAAATCCTAGTAAAACAAATTCAAAAGTAAAGGTTGATCCAGTTTGAATTAAGGATAGTGGTTCACAACAAGGTGTGTTTTATGTTCATCATGTATTTACAGGATAAAAATGCAACAAAAGAGATGTACGTTTTCTTCTTTATTCCTTAAATGTTCTTCTTCATTACTTTTTCCCCGAAGAAACACACAACTCTTTTTTAAAGTGGGGCTAATCACTCTTTTGTTGAAAAGTGAACAACTGGTGTTGGTAAATGAAAGTGAGCACATTTCTGTCTTTAAGTGGTTAAAACCAGAAAGTTTGGAGACAACAGATCTAGGCCAGCTCGCTCAGCTCTTGAAAAGAGCACAGTGACTGTGAGAGGTCACGTTTTTAAATGGCAAGGCTTTAAATCAGCATACTGGTTCTGAACCCAGACTTATTCTTGCCCCAGTTTCAGTTGAATCCCCCACATGACGCGTTTTAATGAGGCTGGGTTTCCAGGGTGAGACTGCTTTAAATCACTGGAGTCCTGAGCTGAAAGAGGTGGGAAACCTCTGCTCTAAGAAACATGACAACAGAGTATTATTGTGCTTTAGAGAGACGGAAATCTAGACTAAAACTGGTAATTGGCCTTAAATTAATATCAAATTCCTCTCATAAAGGTTTGAGTTGTTGCATTCAATACCAAACTATGTTAAAAAATAACAACTGTGTTCTTACCAAATATATTTAGTACCTGTTCTACAGACAAATAGTCCCTGTTAAATATATTGACTTTTTAACGTAGATGATAGGACAACATCTTTCTTTATTGTGAAATATTTGTACTATTTTCTACTTAATACTTGTGTTTTTGAATGTGATGATCAGATTGGATTGGGGTGGAAATGGTTCATTGGTGGAAGTGAACATTTGACCCCAACTAGAAAGTGTGATTATTTCAAGATGCCACAATCTTTTGGAAAAAGTGATTTTAAGTAAACTTATAGCAGTCTAAAAAGTAACTTGTAACTCATGCATTTAATCATTGGAGTGTTAAAAATGTTCATGTGTCTTAGAGAGACTGAAATCCTGAACCAGACTGGTTTTACTCATGTCCGGCCATTATTTTATGTAAAAATACAAAACACATTCAAAAATCCCTGAATGATTAGGAACAGTGAGATTCAAACAAAATGCACTTAAGTGTGAAAAGTTAATTAACCATTGTGTAGATAAATATTCCCTGTTACTAATATGAAACACTATTTGCCAGTATAGTTGTTGGACTTTATGTTTTGTCTTCTCTTACTTGTTTTGACAAGTTGAATCATTTGTTTTCCTACCATTATTATTAAGTTAATAATCTTGTAGTTTAACAGGTGAAATATGAACCACGTTTAGACACTGCATTAACGTAGTTGGTAAAATCCTTTTGATATGTGGTTTTATGTAAACTTTTATCGTATTTAGTTTATTATTTTATTTGAATGTAGAAAATACCACAATCATTACTTCATGCATGTGGAGTAGACACATATTATCCAGGTTTATCAGCTTAGGTGCGACTGTTGATTTGAACTTGACCTATTTGATTATAAAAGTCAACACACTGACCTGCACGTGGCGTGATGAATGGCTCAGAAACACTCTTGAGTAGAGGGTCACTTACACAAATGTCTCAAATAGCAACTACTTAAAGGTGTCCTACTTTTTCTTTCTACATACACTAAAACTTTAAATCTGCTGTGACAGGACCAGCAGTTTTTGCATCTCAGGACGTTCCCGTCATGTCAGATATTCATTTCTTTTGTGACGTGGCTGTCAGTCATCCACGCTTCAAAGTGTATTTATTAAATACAGTCTCAGCGTAGTTTGCTATTCCTCGCTGCAGCTCTGAAAACTTATTGCAGCACTCTGTGTTCTCCCATGGGTGTTTTTCCAAGACAAGCTGAGGCATGTGTGTGTATGTGTGCGTGTTATGTATGTGTGAGTCATTTAAATCTCATCAGTTTGTTTATTCATTCAGAGGCAATGCTTTCAACACTCTGCCCATTATGCTGGTCATTTCATATTCTTATGATTTCTAAAACAGCTGACATATAAGCCTCGTAAATCACTCTTTCCACTTCTTTTTGGCCCTCGTACGCACACGCACGCACACGCACACACACGCACGCATGCACGCACGCACGCACGCACGCACACACACACACACACGCAAACACACACACATACATATTGCATGCTGATTTTACGTCAACATCCTTTACCCTTCATGCCCCTTTCTGTTTCATCTGCCTGTTTATTGATTCAGTGTAGAGATCTGATGGAGGGGTATCCATAGTGGTGGTGAGTCGAGGTTTTCTCTTCGTAAATATTTCATCACAGGTTTATGTTTCCAAAAAAAAGACTGAAAGTTTGGGCTGTTAAGGGAGAGAGAGTGGACAAGGAGAGGTAGAGGCTCTGATGACTCGACTGTGAGTCATAAAGGAAAACATTTCACAGTGAAAAACTAGACATGACTGTTTTATGAATTATATGTTAAAAAGATACCGCTACTGAAGTTCCCCTTATTGACAAAAACATAATACACTTTTTCTTTCTATCACTATCACTTATTCTTTACGTAAGATTTCTTAATTACCATAAGTAAATGAATCAAGACACTAAACTGTAAATGATTACTTATGTGTGACATAAGAACTTTCTCAGACTGGTTGGGGGCAGTTTTTGTTTGCTAGGTGTGCGGAAACAGTACAAAGCACAGACTCATTAAGTATAACCTTGCCTCACTTTGGCAGCGTGTTACACATCTGCCTCAGCAATTATTAAAAGTGTGCATACCACAATAAAGCTGTGGGTTTACAACAATTCAGAAATATTGGAAACCTTCAGTTAAAAGGTTTTTAACCGAAGAAAGTTCATGACAAAGACATGCAATTAAACAAAAGTCGTGTTATGGTAAATATGAATTGTATTGATCAAGAATAGAAGTAATGTGGCAGTCAAAACTTTTACTGCAGTGAACGAGGCCAAATCATTCGCAGCCAGGTGTTCAAAAAGAATCTGTACAAGGCATGAAAACTTCGGCTACAGTATCAGAGAAGAAGGTCAGAAGCTGAAATGAACACTTACAAATGTACAGAAATAAAGTTTTTTAGGCCCACATTTACGAGACATTTATTTCACGTCAATTTTGGCGGCCCCTGTGGGCGAAGTGGTATGACTTATCTTTTTGCTGTTCCATCTTGTACCTTTGACTGTCGTACTCTCCTTCGAAAAGCACATCCTTCTTTTTTTCTAACTGTCTAACATACTCATAACTGCAAAGCTTATAAGGGGAGAATGAAAAAAAAAAAAAATGATGTAAATCAGTTTTTCAGAATCCATCCCGATCTCATCTAAGACCAGCATTAAAAATAACTTAATAGAAACTGAAAATCTTCCTCCCGAGTCTCTGTGTTTGTGTTTGTTTCTGTAGCTCATATAGAGGCACCATGCAGTATTAACTTCAGTCTTTCATTTCATGAATTTGTCACAACACAAGTGAAAATTTCCTCACAGTGTTTTGAACTTAAAGTCCTATGACAAGTTTCCTCTACTTTTTATGTACATCACCTAATAGATGTCATCATAAAATTACCCACCTGAGTTTTCAAGAGAAAACACTCTTCAATAGTCCATTGCCAACATCTACAGTATTTCATAATATAAGACCTTCACAGTCCATAGAGTCTTGCGGATTTCCTGAAATAAGTGTTAGCAATATAATGGTCTGTAAGCACAATGAGCTTGCCTGTGTGCGTTGCCGTGGCTGCCAGGTGTCCTCCATGGTGTAGCTGATGTAGGGTCCGCTGCAGATGGAGCACTCTAGCATGACAGGGCTGGCCATGTAGGGTGAGGCGTGGACCCCCCACGACTGGCACCCGCCCAGGTGGATGTCTGACTCTGCTTCTTTCTGCTTGCTTGTACCATCACCGTGATGGCGAGCCAGCATCTTCCATTTCCTGACCTGTAGGTGAGGACATGCAATATATGTCAAAGCTTCCTTGAGGAAAAACTCGCACATTCATCTGCAGCTCTGAAATGGATCAACTAGTTGTTATTCACCTTATCACATAATGAAGACGTCCACAGAGCCTCACTTTCGGCCCAAAACAACAGTTACTAATAAGAGTTGAGATGAAATTAAATGACATACTCATGCTGTTCAGGTGGTTTTAAATCATACCGAGCAAAGCATCAGTATAAACATGAAAAATTATATATTGATGAGATTTATTCTCAATTTACAAAGCTCTACTGCCCACTAAAAACTGTGTGTCTTTACATTTGTTAAAAAGAAATTTAAATGTGTATTTAACATTGCTGTTAAATACAAAATAGACCATTTTAAAATGGGGGCTTCAAGGCCTTTGGAGTCATACAAATATACAATTTTAACATAGTGAATGACAAAACAACATTCAGTGCTCAACACAATTAAGGGAACACTAAAAAATCACACAACAGAGAACTTGTTGAACAAATGATTTAAGTTGAAAATCTTTACTGATGTTCATTGTGTCATTTGTTGAGAAAAAATAACTTAACATTGCTCAATGGAAACCAAAATCATTAACCCACTGAGGGGCTGGATTCAATACCACACCAAAAATCAAAGTAAAAAAATTGAAATCACAGGCTGATCCAACTTGAGTGAATTATATCACTGCAGCGCCAAAGAAATGATAGATAATGTCCCATTATAGGTGCCCATTGGATTAAGGTGAGGGGGACAATACTGTAGGACCAGTCAATTTCATCAATGATTTGTCATCCAGGAACTGCCTATGGCTACATGAGACCGGGCTCACTACACCAGCATAGGGTCTGACAATCGTGCAGAGGATTTCCTCCCAGTACCTAACAACAGTCAGGGTATACCGTTGGCAATGACATGGAGGTATGTGTGACCCTTCAAGAACATGCCTCCACAGACCACCAATGGCCAACCGCCAAACAGACCCTTTTACATCTGTCAGATGATCAGTGTGAATCTGATGTCATCTGTGAAGAGAATAGGGCGCCAATAGCGAACCTGCTAATTCTGGTGTTCTCTGACAAATGCCAATTGAGATGCACGGTGCTGGGTTATGAGCACAGGTCCCACTAGAGGACGTTGAGTACTTATGCCAGCCACACGGGGAAAGTTTGGTCAGAAACATGGACACCAATGGCCTTCTGGACGTCATTTTCTAGTGCTCCTCCTGTTCCTACTCGCACAAAGGAGCAGATACCGGTTCTGTTGCTAGGTTGACTGCCGGTCAAATACAGACCAAATGTACTGAAATATAGTTTTAATCTTTAAACAATTTTGAAAGTCACTGCAATCAAAGTTAACAATCAAACCACCAATGCTAGAGTCAACATCATCAGATTAGGAAAATATTTGTGGGTCATACCGGCAAGGCACAGAAGGCACCGAGAGTTAGTCTCAGCCTTAGTCTTCTTTCATGTGACAGCTGCACAGTGACATCCTTCTAAGCACTCCCAGTGGTCATTTAGCATGTGACTGGCAACACGAAATGAATACATATCATGTACATAAAAAACATGAAAACCCTTAACAAACACACACACACACACACACACACGCACGCACACACACACACACACACACACACACACACACACACACACACACACACACACACACACACACACACACACACACACACACACACACACACACACACACACACACACACACACACACACACACACAGGGAAGAGATGGTGTTGGAAATATATATATGATGCATGTGACAAGGAAGCTGAGGTCAAGGTGAACATAGCTCTAGAGGAAACTAAATTGCACAGATGGATGTGTCAGTGACCCAGAATGGCAGTTATGTAAGGTAAATGGTGTCCTTGGCACACAGAGCACACAGGTTCAGAGACTGCAGCCGTTTGAAACGAGTCTTATCAAGGCTTCTATCAGCGGCTGCTGCTCTGCTGGCCTCTACATCGCCACAACTTGGCAGGGGAAGGAAATGTGTGTGTGCATGTGTATTAGAGGCCAAACTTGCAACATGGCAAAGAAAACATTTCCCCTGTGTGAATGGTTGCTCCCTTGACCGTAGTTATAAATTGGTGCTGAAAGAACCGAATTGACCCACACAACTACTGAGAGTTTCGATCACAAGAGGATACAAACCTGTATTAATAACAGTGTGTATGTGTGCTGTTGTGTTTGTTTGTGTGTGTGTGTGTGTGTGTGTGTGTGTGTGTGTGTGTGTGTGTGTGTGTGTGTGTGTGTGTGTGTGTGTGTGTTTGTGTGTCCAAGAAATTACTCTATCTGTGCCTACTTTGTGCCTAAAATTGGTCAAATAGTCAAATATTTTCATACTATAATTTAGCTGAAGTACAACAAAAGTGTTTAACCAATTAATTGTTAATTTAACAGTGTTAGTTCCAAATATTGTGAAATATGTTCATTTACTTTCTGATGGAGAGCAACATGAGAAGATTAACAATACTTTGTGTTCATCAAACATGATGCTAGAACCAGCAGGTTGTAAGCTTAGCTTAGCAGAAATATTGGAAATGGCGAAACAGCTACTGTGGCTTTACCTGAAGGGAAAAAAATGTGCCTCTACCAGCTAACTCCGCAGCTCACTTAGGAGATATAACCTTAGCCCACTTATAACATGACATGCCATATTTATTAAATCTGAAGAAGAAAAAACTACTTTAAAATGATACTCCCCTTTTTATGGGGATTATTATCTGTTTGACACCATGAAAGTCAAAAAGTCCATTTCCCAAAATGTCAAACTATTCCTTTAATATATTATTTAAATCGACAGGCAAGATTTGTATAGCTAGCAACCCGGCATTCACACCTTTGAGATAATTAAATAGGCCTTAAACAACCTTTCCTGAAAAATGTTATGTCATGACCAAACATCCAGTTTATGGGTTTCATTATTCAAACCAAAACACTTCAATTGTTGTTTTTGCAAGTTATTTGATACAAACAGATATTATAGCATACAATGAATCCTATAGCAAAATGATAAAAAACAATACAACAACATTTCATCATATTATGTAACGGGGCTGTTAACTGCCTGTTATTAGGCTGAACTGTACATAGTTATCATGCAGATTATCCTTTACTGTATATCCTCCTACTGAACTTTGTTCCAGAGTCAGTACTCTGAATTCTTTCATATAGTACGAAACTTTGAGCTGAGGAAGTAAAACCATGCACATATATATACACAGCTTTACGAGACTCTCCTTCCTCTTGACCCTCGTTCTTGCCCTTTGACTTGGTTTTGTGCTGCAATCCTTTAAGACAACATTGGGCCTGTCATTAGTTATGTTACAGAAGACTTTTTTAAAGATCTGCTCTTTCACCTCATAAACTCAGGATGCAATATAGTCCAGGGAAACGCTCATACGAAGACCAGGATGTACACATCAGCCACCCAGTCCCATAAATCAAGAAATAAAAACATCACACACACAACATCCAGACCTAATCAGCCCACGTCCCAACCCCATTTTACCTACCCGTTTGACTGCCCTCTGCCTGTGTCCTATCCCCCCTATCTATGAAAAACAACCCCAAGTATCAGTCATTAACAAAGTATCCATTTACTCACATACGTAATATTTAGATTTTGTTCGGACAGACATATTTGGTCATTTTGTTTAGGAGCTCTCTAAGGTCTGTTTATTCAGCAGCTTAAGCAAAAGGCCAACTCTAAAAATATTGCAGCCTCAAGTAAATCTGGTGGTGAGGGACAAGGTTTCTTGTAATTGGTTTTCAATTCTTGGTAGGATTGACCAATCACGTTTGAGCATAGTGGTATGAAGCAAAACGGTCAGTTTGCAGAGGAAGAAAGCAGAAAAAAATGGCTGAATTGTAACAGTGAAGCACAGCCAATAACTTCTTTTTACCGTGTTTCTATTTTTCCCCTCTCCAAACTGAAATCTGCATATGAATGCACATGGAAATTTGGTGGTAGATGTTGAATCTCAACCACAGCTCTTTTCTGGCATCTCTAGTTGTTGAAATGAAAACTACAAGAGGAATTAGCCTTGGTATCTGTTATAAGTTATCTGGATATTTGCAGGCTTGCTTTACCAAAGTTCAAAAATAATGGTCGTCAGCCCCGTTACATAATGTCAGTCATTTGGCTTTTCAGACACTTTTACAAGGTGCTTTAGTATCAGCTTCTCCGTATTTTAAGGTTGTACATGACAGGCAACCTTTATACTGAGGTCAAAGTTATAAAGTTGTTCAAAATTTGAAGCTGGATTGCTTTGTCCAGTGACCTCAAAGTTAAAGTTATGGGTGGCGATAACATGTTTATCCTTGATAAGTTTCACTGCTGTAATACATTGTAGGTAATTTCTGTTGTCATCTAGAACAAGGAATACTTCTGGCTTTTGTACAGTGTTGGTGTTATTTGCAAGCCTATGCCACTCCTTGTTTCCTTTTTGTCCTCTAACAGTGAGTTACTTTAACTTTATGTCTCATATGTCTGAGCATCAAATTTTGAAATAAAGGGAGGTGAGAGATCATCAGTGGGGGGAATCATGGAGTAGAAGAATGGAATGAGGTACTAGCAGAGATATGGAAGAAACGGAAATAAGACAAAAAGATAAACAGAATGACTGAACAAGATTCTCTTACGTAAGCTGTCCATTTCTCTAAGATAAGACTTTCTTATTAACACCAAGGTCACTGCTCTTTCCTCTACTGTTCTTTTCCTTGTCTCATAGATTGCAAACACCACTCTTGAATGAGGGAGTGGGAAACATCAGATTCATATGGGTACAGAAGCAAAAAATTATTTGGGTAATCCAATAAAATTGAAACCCCAACCATAATGTGTGCCATGAGAGATTAGGCCTCAGATTTAATGCTTGGAGTTTAGCAAAGAAGAGTGAGAAGTCAACTTGAACAAATAGAATGAGGAACAGGACAATAAGAGGCAATGTAATGTTATTGTTCAACAGGGGAAACAAAGCAAGTGATAAGTTTAGAAATTCCCAGACTGTGGTATTGACTTTAAGCTGCTTGGCTTGCTTTTGTCATCCTCCAGGGTGAGCGTCTTGGGTCTTTTTTATCATTAAATCCTGAGAAGCTCTGGGGTCTCAGAACCCTAACTTGCTGGCAAAATATCAAAATTAATATTCATCAGCTGAACCTCACTACCTCTAACATTTCTTTCAAATTAAAAAGCTTCACTCTCTCCTGACTTTCTAGCATCTTCCAGCATAAAGCTCTCCCTTTGTCTCCAAAAACAGAACGAGCGCAATATATCTGTGGCACAGAACCTATTTACTCTCTACAGCAGCTATAATGAGATTTGGTTTGTTCTCCTTTGTCGTGACATTAAGCCTCACCTCATCTCTCACTGAAATAGTCATAACAACCAAAACATTTCACGTTGCATAAGCACAGTTTGACCTGATTGAAAAAAAAAAGGTGAAAACAGTGAACCACTGATTCTAAAAACACTGCAAAATGTATTCACAGACACAGTTCATCTTACTTGGGATGAACAAATTATGTTTGGAAAAGTTACCTGATGCAAGTATTCTCTTGATGTTTAAAATGTGATATCAATTTTACAAACATTTGGGAATTATCATGGACAGAAACAAGAGTCTACAGCCATGCTATCTTATTTGTTAGGTTCTAAAAGGCAACATGGTAATATGCTAAATGGTAACATTAGAAAGCTAACATGCTAACTTCGCGGCTGGTGTAGGTAGAGAGAACGAGCAGCATGGAGTTAACTTAGCAGTAGCTCCAGATTAGCAGAAAGTCAACAGCAAAGATATTTCTACACTGCTCATTATTCTACAGTAGGCCTTTCATCTTGATCATTACAAATACAATACCAATAGGCTATGTTGATTCAATCTTTTACAGCAGATATAACATTTTCAACATCTTAGCATGTAGACCTTAAATGTTTGGCTACTATGCTTAATGCTAACACCCATGCTTATGTCTGGCAGGTTTATAGCAGTTGTAACAAGTTCGATATCTGGGTTTAGCATGTAGGCCTAAACCTGCTTATGTTACTTTAGCTAACTAAGTTTAGCTTGGGCTAAAAACAATAGAAAATAGCCTACAAGAAGCTTTTTACTTGATGCTGGTAGCCTATTAGAGAAAATGTCTAGTGATCCAAAACACATCTAAAGATAGAGAAAGTACTGAATCCACACACCAGAAGAATTTAATGGAAAAATCAGGTGTAACGTCCGGGCCCTCGCTTAAGTTTGATGAAATATTACACCTGATTTTTCCATAAAATTCTTCTGGTGTGCGGACTCAGTACTTTCTCTATCTTTAGAAAGAAGACCTTACCATGATCTGTAAATGTCACACATATACATTTCAGCCTCAGCAAACCTTGTTTCCTTTTCAGCTTACAACATACACATGTTTCACAGCATGTAATACACTCCATGAGCTTTATGATGAGCTACCTTCCTTTTTGTGGCTGCATTACATTGAACTGTAGGCTATTCATGGATCTTATGGATTTTAGCTCTTTACACAACCAAAGGGACATCTTAAGGCTGAGCTGCACTGGGAATGCAATAACAGTAGTTTAAACCAACAGGTCTGAGCAACAAACAAAGCACATGTTGTCCATGTGGAATCAGATCAGGTCAACTCTGAGCTAGGTTTCTGAGTGTGAGCCTTAATCCCAAAAACCTCAGCTCACTGTAAAGTAGTCTCAATAGAGCTGAGTATGTGAATGGAAGAGATTTTTTTTTTACAGTGCTTAGTCAGGGTGCTACTGAGCCTCTGTGGCGAAGCAGTTTTGGCGTTAGCTCTGGAACATCAAGATGGAGGAAGGGATTAGCTGGGTTCTCAGGGTAGATTAGAACAACAATAATTCCTAAAGTCCCTCACAATGAGACTCAGAGCAGAGGATGCTCCTTTTATTTCTAGTAGGCCAAGGTCAGAGGGGATAAAGAGGGAGGGGGGGAGAGGGATGGGATGATGGGTCTGCTTATACTGGGGGATTTATTCAGGAGGTGAAAAAACTGGTACGTACAGTATATGTCTATTAACTTTAGTCCAACCTAAATTGAATTGTAAAACAAATAATCTCTTACACCTAACATTTCAATGTGGCATTGAAATCTTTCAAAATAAAACATATTACTCCCTCTGATAGACTTTGTATGCATTCATATTAATCACTCCATCTCTGAGTGTGTTGAATTTCTCTGTGATGTGTATCAAACCAGACACATTAGTCAGGATAGCTTTCAACATTACAAACAACCTGCCTTCCTTTACTTTCTGCAGCTTCCCCTCTAGCTTGTTATGCTAGGATTAGGATTAGCTGAAACACGACAAAGGGAAATCACAGATCCCCCCATATCACAACAAATCCAGGAGACTGAAGCCAAGGTATGAAGTACCTTCTCTTTGCTTCTTTAGTTTCCCTATTTGGCAGAAAGCCTTGTATAATGCAGCAGCACCAGCAATGGAAACAAATGCACTGAACCATTTTTAGGGCTAGTGTACATCTACTGTAAGCAAAGAGGAGAGATCATGCAGGAAAAGCAATTCCAAGTTTATTACTCCAACCACATTCTTCCACTGCCAGAGAACTTGGCTTTGGAACAAAAGAATAGCAAAGGATTAGCAGTTTTCCATTGCTTAGCGTATGCTAAACAGTGGCAGCTTAGATCTGCTTTCCAAACCCTTGGAGAGTTCCCTCATTTAAATGCTGCTCAAATGTGTTCAAATCAGAGGAGGGGAAAATATGAGTCTTAACAGTGGGGGGGGGACAATAGATGGCGACAAGAAAACATCAACGTTGTAAAGGATATGGAGCTCATTTTAAAAGAGGAAAATCAGAGGAATAAAGAGAAGTCAAGGGTTAAAAAAAAAGTGATGATTTCATTTAATCAGATATTATGAGAAGAAAAAGTAGGAGCTAGAAGTTAGCCAAACTGATACTAACAGGCTTTATATGAGCGTTAAACTGGAAACTCGCTAGTTTCATTACCAAGTAAATAATTAGAAAGACTCGGGAGATTTTGACTTTTGGATGTTATTTGGACTGAATGTTAAATTATTCTCGTCGTTAATGGGGAGAAAAACGTTTTGAGTAAATTAGCTGCACTAATCAAAAGAGCATAAACAGAAGCTTGAAATGCAAAGCATTCCTTTGTGGTATTGCTACAGCATGCATGATGAGCCAACAACCTGAAAAGGGATTTTGGCTCCCAGAACTCTTTGTGTAACTCTTTGAATCAAATATAATTGGACCTTGTGGGCTGTTCTTCTTAATTTTGTCACATGTCAAATACAAGCTAAACAATGCTGGAGTTCAAGTGCAAGTTTTTTGCAAGGCTTTTGGCAACTGAGGAGAGGACCACGTATTGGTCAGAAGAGAGGGTGACAGAGTTCATTAGGTTTACCTAAAACAGCCTTGCAATATATTACATTTTTTTGATGAGACAGCATCTATGGGCAAAAAGATTGTTGATAAACCATTAACTACTTTAACCAGATCAGCAGAGAATCAAGATGTTCCACTCAATTGACACAGTTTAACCTTAAACTGCTGTGTGGGAGATCTTTTTTTTCCAGAGTTTGTGTTCTCGCCTCGAAAATGTCAGCAAAGTGCTAGTGAAAGGTCACAAGTGAAGTGATGCTATCTTTGGATATGACACACAATTCATTAACCATTAGCTCCATTAAGATGTGAACTGTCTGCTTCTCAGAATGAACTACTAAGACACCTCGGAGATAAGACTAATTCAAGAGTCATAGTCCAAAGTACAAAGTGCAGCAGCTACGTATTCTCATGTCACAGACAAAACATCAAAACGTCAAAATCTTTTCATCCGATGCATTCGCTCAGATTTATTTGTACTTGACAGGATCTTTCAATGAGCCCACCATTATTACCTCATTCACTGAATCAGACATAGCAATAGCATTTGTCCTACACAGCTCAGCTCGTAGGGTCTTGTCACTACCGAGGGGGAACAAGTGAGGAGGATTTGTTGTTACCCTCTGTTTTGTCTTTGTGGAGATTGAAACACTGTGGCCGATTTACATGATTTAATACATCTGTTTAAAGCCCGGTAATCTGAGCGAGGCGTTTTTTAATGGTGGGGACAAAGGCAGAAGCTGAAATGACCTCGCTGATAAATGACGTAAGCCTATTCCTGCATCCGATTAAATGTCTAGAAATTCATCTGCAGTTTTTCACCTTCTTCATTATGCCACCACTTACAGCTGAGATCTAATCGATAGTCACCAACATTTCTCAGGGAGTAGATAACAATCACTGTTCTTCTAATCTAGGACACGGTTGGTTTCTCTCATCTCTGTGGATGCCCCCCCTGCTTCAACCCACATCTCTGCTTCACTTCCGGCCTTACTCATCTCTCCCAGCCTCTCACTTTTTTTTTTCCCTGCATGAATGAGTTTAACACAAATGGGACCAAATTGTACTGGCCTCTTGGTAACATTGGGATCACTTGATTCTTGAGTATCAGCATTTCCAGCTAGTCTGTTTAACCAGGATTACAATGCAAAGAGAACATTCTAATAGTGCTTTATACACTTTAAAGCCGTGGCTTGTTCCAAAACTTGCCTGAAGTTCGGACAACAGTGCTAGCCAATAAAATTATTTTATTGTACTTATGTTATTATTATTATGATACACATATATTTTCTTCAGGAAATAAAGTTGGTAAAATGGTGCAGTGTGTTTTTAATGTTGTGAAACAACAGGTTAATCTTGTAAGTCAAGTTATAATTTATACAGGCTATGATTTATAGACATGTATTGGTTCGTTTTGTATTTCTGCAATGTAGCAGTGTGAACATCTTTAAATCATGCTCTGGTTTGGCTGTTACATTAAGTTGGTGGTACACGGTCATCATGACAGGGCAGTGGAAATGTAGCTCCCTTATTATTGTGGAAAGCTGGGGGTATGTGGGCTGTAAAATAAACCTTGACTCTTTACATTGTTTTACTTTCCAGGTTGTATTTCACTGTACATACAAAACATGTACACTGCTGTATATAAGGGCTTGAATCATATTACTGAAGCTGCTGTTAGATTGGAGATAAAAACTGAAACTGTAAGACTATAGAGATATGTCAGGACAACCAGCTGTCAGCAGAAGTGAATGTTCTTTTCTTTTTTTTGATGAAGTCTTCATCAAGAACAGTACTGCTTGATGTTAGAGATTAGTGGAAAGGCTGCGTTTGCATTAACTTTGTGTGTGTGTGTGTGTGTGTGTGTGTGTGTGTGTGTGTGTGTGTGTGTGCGCGATGTGTGTGTCGAGTATCTGACAGTCTGTTGGTGAGTACACGGGACAGTACAGGACGTCCTTATCAGGAGGATTTATATGCTTTTGATTTCTGCTCATGCTCAGGCGCTGGGGCAAAAGCTCTGACCTCATCCTCTATCTTCTAATAAAACTGTCCTCTCAGCTCTCCTCTTCTCTCTCTCCATAGATCACTGCTGTTTACCCTCTTTATGTCTTTCCCCTCAGCTCCAACAAAACCTAATCTGCTCTTATTTCTCCTTTATAGCCATTTGAGTTTATCCTTAGTCCAATTTTTTTTATTCCAATTTCTTCCTTTCCCCACCATTAGGCTACCCATATTTCTTACACTTCACTTTCCCTCCTCCTTGCCCTCATTTCATCTCCAATTATCATGTGGAGTCATTCATTTAGTACACTGATGTTATAACACAATAACATCAGTGCCATAAAGTGGGTCTATATTTAGCTTTTGGCTCTGACAAGGCTATGCAAAGGGTCAAGGCCAAGCTAAACCACCTGCATTTAAATGACGATAATTTGAAAAAAGCTATAGTGATGGATTTTTTAAAAAGAGGGAAGAGGTGGTGAAGGTTGTAGGAGCCGTTTTGGAAGGAGAAAAAAGCAAGCAAATGTACTGATGTTGATCCAAGTCTTCATCATTTGTATATATATTTTTTGCAGATACACTTTTATTTCAGTTCAGATGTAGCTCCTTTGGAAACAAAATGTGTGTGGCCAAAGACAGTTCAATCAGGAGAGACAAGTGATTTTAAGAAAATTATTTATTACAATTAATAATATGAAAATGTGATTTGACAGAAAGTCTTTGGAGCTTGGACTGGGGTAGTCAATGTGTTTGGAGAATGAAATTCTGAGCATCATTAGAATAAATCCCCCATGGAGTCCAGACCCTGGTGGTGGTGAAGCTGATGACTTGATGAGACCGGATGGGTGAAGAATTGATGGATGATGAATCTGCTGATGAAAAATGGTGGTGATGGGGAGGTGGAGGGGCGCACGATACATCAGCATGAAGGAACTAGGGTAGAGAAAGAATCATATTTAAAAGGGGAGCAGAACGATGATAGGCTGAAAATGAGGGAGGAACGCCGTGCCATTGGTTAGATGAGTACTGCTGACGAGACAGCTGATTACCCAATGACAGCCCAAAACTGACAGCCCGAGAATGACAGCGGAAACGTGAGTGTGCGTGCAAAAGAAGAAAGGGCGAATGACAAAGACCTGATCGTGAATCACTTATAGTCTTCCTGACTGAACTTGAGCTAGAGCTTCATATCAACAATTTCAAAAGCTTCTTCTCACAATGATGCAAAAAAAAACAAAAACGCTACAATGCGCAGTATTCAACAATACAAGGTTCTTAAGAAAAAGAAATACTTTTCAAGGCTTACATCATCAGACTAAAGAGTATCATGGTATCAGACCATGACAAATGTCCCCAGAGCTTTCCCTTCTGTCTCATTCATCATTTAAGAGTAAGCTGACACCGTCTGTCATTGCCTGCTGTCTTATTCATCTCCTCCTCCCACCTCGTGTGACAGCAACATTTCAGCGTCATCACCCTATACCTACTAAAGTCAGAGTCTGAGACATTTGTTTGCTGAGGAGTGATATGGTTCACTTTGACGGGTTGACAAATGTCATAGTGACGTTTGAATCATTTGAGTGAGGATGTGGGGGGCTGGCTGGAGAGCAGAGTGGTGGGTTTGGCTTGTGTTTCTGTTGCTGCTCCATTTGTCTGCACGTTTTTGGCAGACACACTTTAAAGGCCAGAGCTGTTATTTGTTCAGTGATTCAACAGAGTGTGCTGTGGTATGGTACAGTATGAAGGGAACATACAGAACATGACGTGGGTGATATTGGGAAACGCCACTAAAAGTCAAACAGATGAAAAGTGTGTCATTTGACCTTAACGTCATGTTAGTTTGTAAGTCAATCATTTATGGAGTTATAAATCACAAACTGCATACAGGAAAAGAGCAGGTACTTTCAGTCCAGCATGTCATCTATCTCAATCTTGATCAGTGGCCCAATTAGACATATGAAAATATTAAATTATCTAATACATAAGTTCGCTTATAGCATTATATTTGGACTGTAATAGTTTTGACTTGGAGTGGAAGGTAAGATATGAAAAGCTCAAAAGTCCTCAGGGGTTGGTTGTTGGGGCAATTGATGGGTCAAACAAGGCTTGTAATTTCATGACAAGGGGTTTGATTTTCTTGTGAAACAATTATTAATAACCTTCTTAATGAAGTTGACCTCTTTCTGTTACGTACGCTTAGGGGTGAGAGGTTTATCTATGAAACAGACTGGAATTTATCCTGTTCTTTTAAAAGACCTAAAAAAACCACTGCAACAATTACAGCGTGCCGATGATTGGCATTGGTTTACCTTTCCATGCATGGCAAAGTTCCACCTTCAGTGAAATGTTTGCTTGTTTAAAGGACTGCAGGGAGAGATATTTGTTACAAGTCACAGGACAGGATCAGCAAACAGATATGACTGACTGCTTTGTCCACGGGAATTTGCCAAAATCTACACAAAATTCAAATGAAAGTTCTGTGCAGTAGCTTTAACTTACATTTGTAACATAATTTGTACTACGTTAGTTACAAAACATACAGCACAAGAGTGGCATAACTTACGTCAAGTTAAAAATTGGACCCATTTATAGCGTTGTTTTCTTTCATTACGTAACTAGCATTATTTATATACATTATATCTGTTCAAATCCAAACCATGGTCTTTTTCCTAAACCTGAACAAATTGTTCTACATGCCCAAATGTAACAAAACAGCAAGGACTTAGCAACTGTGAGCATGGGTTCAGGATTTTTCCACTTACAAAAAATGTGCAGGCTTTTATTTTGGACATTAAAGCAGATGTTATTACGTACAGTATTTCTGGTAAATCAGCTGTTATATTTTAAAATTCTAACAGGGCAACACGTTTATTATTGATCATTGCATTGCTTTATCTTTTTAAGACCAACATTTTGCATGTTATCTTTACTGCGAACTTGACTACTTCATTTTGAAGGGGATACCGAACGTTACATAGTTTTTATGGCTAGCTTGACAGCAAAACCCTTTGATATGCCTTATTAATGTTAGAGTGGTACGTAGATAGTCACATAGTGAAGCTTAGGGCCACTGACCAAGTTATTGAAGAGCGGAGATTACAAAATGTGCTGGTAGGTGAGTCTTGTTTTACTCCACATTGGCTCTGTATTGCCTTACAAGAATATCAACACGGCACGCACATCCGAGGAAAGTTTAAATTCTGGGTGCTGAACAAAAAACGTCAAAAGATAAAAGGTACTGAGTCCGCACGCCAGAAGCTGCTCCAATTAAATTTAATTTAATGGAAAAATCACCACATGTAACGTTTCGGGCCCTCACCCTTCATCAGACATGAGAGTCATGTCTGTTTGCCCTCACACACACTGCACACACACTCTGCGGTGAAATGACTCACCAGAGCCCCCTCCTCTTTAACCCCCCCGATCCCACTTCACCGCAACACCCATTTATTCTCCACGTCCGTCCGCCCGCCCGCACAAACACACACACACACACACACACACACACACACACACACGCACACACACACACACACACACACACACACACACACACACACACACACACTGGTAATCTCCAGTGAGACATTAGTGACATATCTATTGGCTGTGAGGGCGAGAGGTAGAATTGATAGAGAGATAGAGTGAGACAGGACGACCCTGGAAGGAGGGAAACATTTTTTTAATAATGGAGAAAATAAAGGTGCTGCAGGAAAGTAAACGGAGTGATGGACAACAGCACGTTGCTGTTTTATAATCCTACACACTTCAACATTGTTTGGGCAGTGCACACGCACTCACATGCAAACACTCAAAGTACAGCGTGGCTTTGTCTCACTGGGACAGTGATGACTCATTCTCGTCTGTCACCCATGGGACTCGAGAAACACACACACAAACACAAAGGGGGGGAAGAACCACTAGAAGGTGTGATGATTGACAGGAGTGGGATAGCTAATATGATTGCAGTTGCATAACCAAGGACACGCTGGACACTTGGTGAGTGGATTTATGTCATGTTTGTTGACAGTTTTTATCTTCACACTTCCTTCAGAGATCTATTTGTTTTTGTTATATTTTTAATACAAAAAAAATTCTGCTGGGTTTGTGCCTCCTGCTCTAAATTCAGAAACACCCGCCCCTGGTGAGCAACAACAACAACGGGCCCTTTGAAACAACGCCTTAGCCCTCAGTTTCAAGTGTTAAGTTACGTAATAACACTCGTGGTAGAGCTTAAACACAGAATGAAGACAAAAAACAACAATGTCTGGAGTACTGTTGGTACCTAATATGCTCCATATTTGTTTAAGCACACTTATGGGTAAACAAAGGGAGAAGTGCAAAATTAATGAATAATAGAGTTTTTCAATAGATATAGGGGCAGCCATTATGTCAAAATGTTCCTTATTTCTTCATTTATCACTTAGAATTCTTATTAAGCTTTCTTTCATAAAGTTAAACTGGCATTTGTGCATATTATTGGCCAAATTAAAGTATCCACACTAAAGCTATAGTATAGGTAGCTCAAGTGAAAGCTATAGTGATGATTCCTCTTTTTTTTAACTTGTGGATTATTGAATAAATCTGCTTTTGTTGTTTTAGGGTCCCGAGCCAGCACAGCTAGTTTCCTGCCCTGTTGTAATTACAGAGTTCTTTACTTTTAACATGTTGTAACTGGCAAAGCTTAATGAATGAGCTTAAGTTGTATTAAACACTCATACTCCAGATACAGACTCAACATAATACTCTCTGTCTTAAGTTGTGTGTATAGGGGCTAATGCATGAAGGTCCCTAAAGTTGCAGAGCCCACTCATGAAATGTGATTGTCACCATAGGTGCCACCCTGTTATCCTTAACCGCAATTGGCTATCTGCATGGTCAGAGGCAAGATCTTATTAAGACCATCTATTTTGGCTGTGTTGCAACAGGCAGCTAGTAGCTTTTATATTTATATTTTTTATGTGTAGCACATGTTCAGCAGGAGTTTCTACTTTTTTCAAAACAATATGTAATTTAAATGTTTTGTTTTTTCCTGATACTGGGAATATCTCTGAAATTGCACTATTTGTTTTGGATGTAGCTTTTGTGTGTGTGTGGGTGTGTGTGTGTGTGTGTGTGTGTGTGTGTGTGTGTGTTTGTGTGTGTGTGTGTGTGTGTGTGTGTGTGTGTGTGTGTGTGTACTGTAGGTATATGCATGCTCATACTTCAAGCTACTCCTGGAAAAGTCAGCTCCCGACTTTTGCATCTAAAGTATTTACTCAACACTAATATGTATGATGACAAGGGTTACTGGCACAAACACATTTATGCACACACACACTTTTCTGTTTCTCAGTTTTCTGTTTACCTTGCATCCCTTGTTCTTGTCATGGCCGATGCTTTGTCCACTGGCGGGGCACGGCGAGCATGGCTCCTGATGGTAGTACATGCCGCCCTGCAGGCCACTGTAGTGACAGCAGCCGTATGGTGAGGGGAAGTGTGAGGAGTACCACAAGTCATCGGCCAGAGGACACTTTGGACATGGGTAGAGGAGGCCTTTCCCCTGAGTCTTCTCCACGCTCACCTTCGGGTTCCTCATCCATCGACGTACCTGACCAGGGAAGAAACCTCCATGTTAAAAAAGCAGGCAAAGAAATGAACTTTTCAGAACAAAAAGGTTGATCTCACTTTTACTTTTTCCCCTTAATTTTCTTATTTCTTTTTAAAAGAACTGGGCGGGGTTCACACACACACACACACACACGCACACACACGCACACACACACACACACACACACACACACACACACACACACACACACACACGCACACACACACACACACACACACACACACACCACATACACGTACAAATATACATACACATACACGTACACATACATACTTATATGTCTGTTGAAGTGAGACACACACACACGCACGCACGCACGCACGCACACACACACACACACACACACACACACACACATACCCATGCAGATGTACTTCAAAGAGGCCCAGATTGCCTCTCTGCGCTGGCACACTTTAAAAACATTCATACACACCTGACGCATGTTGATGACACAAAGCTGCTTATGGCACCGTCAAATATGATGAAGAAATTGTCAAATCTTGTGTCTTTGACTTGTTTTGATGTCAATATCACTCAGAAAAACCTTTGAAGGGGACTGAAGTCCATTTAATTAATTTACGCAGATTCAAAAATTAACACAAATTAAATCCCTTTTACAAACAGAGGTAGATGCAAGCAAATTGCACATGGCACCCCTGCTGTGACTTAAAATATCCAGAAAAGCACTGTGACAAATTATAAAATTGATTGTTTATGTTTGCATGTTGGTGTGTTTTTAGGGGAGGTGGCTATATTGAAGAGACAAAGGGAGAAATGGTGAAAGAGAGAGGCAATATTTTCAAGAGTATCTGTGTGAAATCTCGTCCCGTTGAGTGAGTAGCAAACACACACTGCAGGGACACTAGCCTGTGTGACTGAGCAGCAAAGTCCAAACAGATGTGACACACACAAACACACACACACTGAGATTGGATGCCTGACTCGAAAGAAAGCAGACAGCATGTCAGGGCATGTTGGGGTGAGAGAAAACAAACTTGGAAAAACACTCCAGCAAGTCACTGCCCAAACAAACCTACTGTTGTTGGACTAGCACATAAGTCCAGTAACACACACTGAAAATATGAGCTAAAATAACAAGTACACTTCTGTGTATGCATGGGATTGACTTTACGTCTAAAAAAAGATTTTCCTTTTTTTATTTGTCATCATATTCAAATCAGAGAGAGAATTGTTTCGGCCTCGTACCCTTTTGTTCAAACACTGTGCAGTCACACCTTTTGTCATCATACGCTGATGATGAAATCAAAGAGTGTTTTCATACGAAGCTGATGAAATGCCTGTTACAGCAATGCCCAATAATTTAAATTCAACTTCAGTCTTGCCTCTGGCCAGGCAGATACTGGAGCTCATCATTATTTAGAGTAACACTAGGTTGGCCAATCACATTTCAGGTGGCCCATGCCACCCGAAGCCAACCCTTGGGAGCACCCCTGGAAACTGCTGAACATATTTCGATTTAAATTTGTGGTAATAATGTCAGTAATATCCTTATTACCCAAATTGTATGTAGAATCATCATTGAATATGAGTAACAATGTATAATGTTTGGTGGAAGAAACAAACACAGCAACTGAGTTTATATTCCCTTCCTTCATTCCATTTACTCATTCATACGACACAAAGTGCTCTGTCTGGACTCGTACTCTCCCTGTTATATAATTAGGCTTATTTGGCCACAAATAGAGACACAAATAAACCCGGAACAGCAGCAGGCATTCATTCTGATTTGGGGCTGGGTGCTAATGCATATCAGGAAGCTTTTGTTTTTCTTGGCTAGGGGGCGAAGAAAGACAGATTTATACAGAATTATGGGACAGACAGACAGACAGACATGATAGATAGATAGATAGATAGATAGATAGATAGATAGATAGATAGATAGATAGATAGATAGATAGATAGATAGATAGATAGATAGATAGATAGATAGATAGATAGATAGATAGATAGATAGATAGATAGATAGATAGATAGATAGATAGATAGATAGATAGATAGATAGATAGATAGATAGATAGATCTTAAATACTGTTAAATATGAATGCATTTTTAAAAGAAATCCCATGGGAGACTCACGCAGCAGCAGAATGTGCCTGTGGGAGTGCATGTGTGTTAGTACGTGGGTGTTAACACAACACAATCTGCCCATATTAACACGTCTAGTTATCAGTGATACACACCATACTGTACGCCATCTGAGACCTACACATGATAGCACTCACTTTGGACTACCACACAGAGAGCGAGAAAACACGACGTAAAAAAAAAAGGAGGCAAATTCTACAGAGGAATGCATTTATCAAGTCAGTGGTTGTTGTTTGCTTCATTTTCCTTGAAAATATTCCTTAAGACTTATGTGTCAGATTGAACATCATAACCAGTGCAATAAAGTAAACCCTTATTTTATCTGATTTTTTTACATTACACTGTTTGGATAATAGGAGAATCAATGTTGTGCAATATTCCCAAAGCAATTCAGTGATTATTGAGTGCATTCATCAACCTGCCCCTTCTCAACAGGCTGGAAGTAATGTTAGTCATTTCCTTCCTGTCGTACCCTGCAGTCATAGTACTCTGTGTTCTCTTTTGATCTCTGAGAAAGCAAAAAGTTGAACTGTTTGCCGAGTTTGGCATGTTTTAAGTGAGTCTTACAAATGTCCAACAGAAAGCTCATCATAGCAACCCGGTTTGCTGAAATTTTCATCAGAGTTTATCAACTCTATTGTGTTATTTACATGAACAATTTAACAGGTAACATTTGGCGTTTGTTGCATGACCAAAGAGCTTAAAACTGTTGTTTGTCATCACTCTCATTAACTTAGATTTACTATAGTTTCTTGTTTTTAAGCTTTTAGGATTACTAGTCCATCACCAAAATGAATGTTTCATTGATTAATTATTGTTCTTTTAATAGCAGAACATTTGGTAAAACTTTACTTTACAGGTGCGCAAATTTCGTCGTAATTAGATGATAATTAGACAAACTTTTTTATTATTTCTTTGAAATTACCCCCGAATTTCCTGACAATTGGCTGAAAATAAGCACGTAACTTCTTTGAAATAATTAATTTCATGAAGAAAATCATATAATATCTTCAATACGACTTTGTGAACAACAGCAGCTGATGTGATTTAGGATTCATTAATAGATGTCTAAGTTAGAATGACAGCTGAGTTCATTTAGTTTCATAGGAGTTCCAGTGTTAATCTTTTTTTGGTTTATCATATAAAGCTTATCTCAGTCATTTATTACCAAAAGCTGTAATCATTATTTCTTACAATTAAATTCGGGCATTATTTCAAACAAGTTAAGTGCTAATTTTCACCCAATTGTCATGAAATTCGGGGGTAATTATTGTCTAATTATCACCTAATTACGACGAAATTTGCGGACCTGTAAAGTAAAGTGTTACCGAACATTTTACAAATAAATCATAAATATGTGTTTTCAAACAGTGCAAATTCGTAAGTATTTCCCTTAAAATCATGAAGAACTACGAATCACAACAAACATTTACATTTTAAAAGTAAGAGTGATTCACTTTTTTATGTACTTTTACTCATCATTAACATGAGAAATCATTCCTCTCAGAAGTTGCATTTGCTTACAGAAGTTGCTTATATGCTGAAATAATGTACCCACTATAATCTACTCTTTTTAAAGAAGGCCAACTTTGTTAGGGATGGGCAGGTTGTAATTAATGACTTTACTTGTGTGAATAAACATCTTAACAACATAATGAAATGCCTTAAGAAGGACACCTTTAAGGTGCCTGGAATCCCTGAACCTTTATTAATGTGCTCACACACAATAATGACTGCAGACTTGATAGCTGTTAAGAAAGTCAGCAAGTCATTAATAAGGGGTTAATAAAAAAATGTCTGCAGCCAGATGAAGCAAACCAGTTAAATCTAGCTTAAAAGTTAAGCTTGATTAAAAAGCTGCACCTTTAGTCCTGCAAGATTTTAGCTCACTTAATTTTCCTGCTGTTTTTTGGAAAATATCAGGGAAACCAGTTAAGACAAAGCTAAAGGAAACCAGCCTTGTGACAGCACTGCAGCATAATGCAGGAAATGCTGAGTAGATCTTAACTAAAAGGACCCTGCCGACTTAGTGATGTCATCGTTTCTGCACAACAAACACTTGTGGGTTCTTTAACAGTGCAACATTATGGAGCACACACTCACACATAAATGCACACAGTGAACACACACAGTAAACACAGATACAAGGAGCCAAATGTTGCGCCTTATTAACCCAGCTTAGCTTTGACAATGACATCATCTCTGGCACGCACACACACACCCACACACTAGAGGGTACACTCAGGCTGTGACACCTCCTCTCTCTGCCAACACACCTCTCACTCTGGTGGTGTGGGTGCTTGTGTAGGCACACACTCACACACCTCTCCATCCCAAATGTGTGTGTGCGTGTGTGTGTGTGTGTGGGGGTGTGTGTGTGTGTGTGTGTGTGTGTGTGTGTGTGTGTGTGTGTGTCGAAAAGCTTACCTTCCTCTTGACAAACTGAAAAGCTGAACACTTCTTAAAGGAAAAGGCAGTCTTCTCTCCTCCACCTCCACCTCCTCCTCCTCCTCCTCCCCCTCCCCCGTTCACCAGCTTCATGGCCGACACCGGCACGCCGCTTGCCTCCGTAGATCCCAGGATGACGGACAGGCTGAGAGAGGGAGAGAGAGACAGGGAGAGTTGGCCAAGGCATGAGGCAGAATGCTGTGGCTTTTGCAGAGACTAGTGCAGGACAGCATATGATAAGAGAGAGAGAGCGAGGTGGAAGAAAAGAGGATACGAGGAGAGCAGGTGGAAAGGGAGGTAGAGGAGGCAGATAAAAAATCTGAGTGGAGAGAGTAAGGATAATGCAGTGAAATTACTGGAACAATTAGTTAGAGATAACCATAAAGAAAGAAAAGAAGAGGGATAGAAAGTGAAAGAAGATGCACAAAAAGATGGAGAGAGGATGAGGAGGGTACCAGCTCTTGTTGCTGTGAGGAAGACGCAGCTTTGTTTACAGCCAAAAAGCACCCAGATAACACTCTTAAAATGGTCTGATCTGTTTGTGTGAAGTTTCCCTATGCCTACATATCAAACAAAGTGTTTGTATTTGTGTTATGCATGCATCTGTCTTTGCTTACCTTTATACCAGTGCGTTATCTGGTTCCTCTGATCCCACTGCAGCTTCAACAGTCTGTTTTTAATCTGACAACTCCTGCCGAAAAGCTGCTCCCAGGTCAGATGCACAGGCTCCTGTTCCTCAGTTACAGGTGTCTCTTCTCTGTTGTCACTGAACTAAACCCGAACCCGAAGGAAAAGAGAAGAGGATTATCTACCCGCGAGCGAGAGGATGGGTAGAAGAGGAGAGAGAGTCTGCGATGATGATCAACAAGAGGGTGTTAGTGTCTGATTAGTGTGTGTGTGTCCTCTGGGTGACCATGCGGTGTCAGCCTGTAAACAAACACCCAGGAAGTGTGTTTATGCGAGCATGATGTGTGCGATGTCTCCAGCTGCAGTCCTCCAGTGCTACTTTATCAATGAAAGGCTCTGCAGTAAGCAGATGCCGCCTCCCCTCCTCTTCTCTCCCTCTCTCCCTCTCTCTCTCTCTCTCTCTCTCTCTCTCTCTTCCTCACTGTCCCTCATCACCACTCTGCCCTCCCCCTTTTCTGTCTCTCGTTCATGTTTCTGCTGCAGTCGTTTCTGGGGCCTCTTTCTCTCGTTCCCTCACTATAATTTCCTTCTCTTCTCATCTCGTAAATTGTCCCACTGTGGACAGAAGAAGAGGACAGGGGCGTCCAGAAATATCTTCACCAGAGTGAGCGTGTACAGAGTTTAATGTAGCGTACCTGACAGCTGTGGTCCGGCTGGATTTGTCACACAGGCTTACACACACACACACACACACACACACACACACACACACACACACACACACACACACACACACACACACACACACACACACACACACACGCACTCACACACACACACACACACACACACATGCACACACACACACACCTAATGATATCTGTGTGCATGCCCTTGCCTTTGTACCACCTTTAATTTCCTGATGTGACAGCCATGAACAATAAAGCTGAATCATGTTTCTTTTATGAATTTAGGCACTTCACTTGTCTAATAATATCATGTTACTCATTGTAAGTTGTACTGCCTTAAAATAATGCTAATGAATGAAGAATTATGACAAAATCTCTAAATACCATTAAACTCCTCAAACATAATCAAAGAAGGTGTTTGTTTGGCAGGTGTTCTTGTATAATGTCTGCCATGTAAAAACTAAAGGCAGACACATCTGGCTGTAGATGTTCTCCCTGATAGATTTGTGGATGACCCTGACAAACATTTGCTGCTCAGATTTGTTATTTGTGTCTTTTAATGCCTAAGGATGTATTCTTGAAGTATGTTTGGCTGCTCGTTGTCTGTCTGAAACTCTGTTATTTGTGCTGCTGCCTGTCTTGTCCAGGACGCTCTTGAAAAAGAGATTTTTAATCTCAATGAGTTTTCCTTTCCTGGTTAAATAAAGGTTAAAAAAAAAAAAAAAAAAAAAAAAAAAAAGCTAATAGCAGCTAATGCCAAAGTTAATCGGTGCTAGATCCAATTCTCGTTTGTTTGTGTTGCTTTAATATTTTTATCAGTACCATTTGGAGCGATAAACTGTAGACTCTTGATCTCTGACTCCTGGTTTTCAATTGCTACAAATAAACTGTTTAAGCTATCACTATAAGTTGGTCCAAAGGCCCAAGAAAAGGAAGTTAAGGAAATACTTTTAACTTATCAACATCTGATATATTGTGTATTTAAGAAAGATTAACAAATAAAATCTCAAAGTACACATTTCAATGGGTTTTATGAACAGATTAGTATCGGATATAGCTACTGGAGGTAAATTATACTGAACAACTTAAGCTAAATCCTGTTGTAAGGACAATACTGAGTCTGTTAGCTTTCTTGTCTTGCATTGTACCAATAAAACAAAAGCTTATTACTTTTAGCTTAACATTACGGAGCCCACATTGATAAAAAAATAACTTGTGGCCACAAGATAATAATCTTTGTTTCTTTAGTCGCTTTAAAAATGTTTAGACTTAGTTTACCCCTATTTATGGTATAAGCTCCTAAGACCCCTAGGAGCAAAAAATCCGACTCAGTGATCAGACGAAAAAGAGATGACACATCTATAAGACAAATAAGGAAGAATTGAGAAAATCATTAGAGCAATAATTGAGAGATCTCGTCTGTCTCCTTGAAGAGGACATATTATTCCCCTTTATCGCCTTTTCAAACAGTCCCCTGTGGTCTAAATGAAACATCTGTGCTGAGCTTTGGTCAAAATATAACATGAATCAAGCACCAGAGGAGGTTTGTGACCCTGTATAAACCAGCTCTCTCAGAGCGCTCCGTTTTGGTGTGTGTGTCTCTTTAAATGCAATGAGCCCCCCTGAGTTTTCCCGGTAAACATCACTCCTGTTTAGTGAGAATAGAAATGGCAGACCTGCACATAAGTTTTGCTCTAGGCTGGGGGTGGAGTCCATGGGTGGAGATACCAGGGGAAGGGAAGGGTATTTTTTTTTAACCAGAATCCAACTTGTGATGTCACAAGTTGAGAAAATTTAAAACGGATCATTTTTCTCTGTGTTATAAGACTTCTGCAGACCACAAACAAAGGACTGGATGGATTTATTTCAAGTTTTGTGGGTCGGTAGACACTCAGGTTACCCAAATAAATGTTTAGAAACACTGTAAAAGTGGATTTTTCATAATATGTCCCCTTTAATGTCTATTTTTTGTCTCAAGAGTATTTCATGAGACTGATCAAATAAATATATAATCCTTATTGGTGATCTTATCTATTTTTTGCTCTTACTCAACTTGCTACGGTTGTTCTTTGTGTTCCTACCAGACTTTGAACCTGGAATCTTGTGGAAGCGTATTTCATTCACATGACTAAATAAAAATTAGCTCTGATTTTCTGAATTAAGCAAATAACCATCTCGGTATTACAAGTTACAAAGTGCTTGCATTTCTCTGCAAAACAGCGGATCCTGACAGATAAGAATGGGGTCGACAACCTATGTTACATGAAGACACTACGTAGTATCTCCCCATTTTTCAAACCCAAACCCAAAACTAAAATAATATTAATATTAAATACTATAATATTGAATTTAGATTATTGATATAGATAGGTGTCCTGTAGGCATGCAGTACAGAATGTTGCTATGAGATCGAGCAGCAAACAATAAGTATATACTGTACCTGTTTACAGCATCACTGTCTTTGATGTTGACCAAAGATGAGCAGATGCACACGTTGGAGCTGTTTATATTAGACAGCATTAAGCCAAACATCTCCTGACTCTCACTTAATCATTTGTATTCAGAAATGACTGGGGTTTATGGCCACATTTACTGTAGCTCTTAGCAAAAACAGCTGATAAATTGATTCACCAAAGTTGTGAACTTTTCCTTTCTCAAAATCCAAAGGACATGAACATAATAATAGCGTGAAAAGATGTCGATTTTTTTATCATGTTTTAAAATTTTTGTTCAGTATGCAATGATGCTGTGAAAGAAATAGGCCTACAGTTTATGTGTGTGTACAAATATGAGATCCAGTGCCATTTAACTAACTTTACAATTTGTAGGTAGGGACCTGAAACATTGCTGCAAGTGCACCATTTTTCCAATATGCATGACAGATATTGAAATAAATCCGTTTCCTGCAGTGTTTTATTGAGTATAGAACACTTACTTTCCCTGATACTGCATCGATCAGGACAGAACCATTTAGAACTGGAAGACTACAGTAAGAACCTAAGTAATCAATGGGAACAGACATCACCAGCTTGCTCCTCCCACTATAGAAAGGTATTTCTTAACAACACTCAGCTGCATATGTGGTAAGCATTCAGTGGAAATTAAACTGTTATTACACAGAGAGAGAGAGTCACTTTGCTTCGGCTCTTTATTGAGACGGATGTAGTTCTCCTTGAGGGGGGAAACAATGACTGTGCAGTATTCCATGTAATCAGGATCAGTCAAAGGCCCAATCAACAGTGACTCAGCGGTAAAGACACGGAACAATGATCGCTGAGATCAGCTTTACATCCAGCTGCATAAACGACACAGGGAGGCCTGCTGTTTAGCAACAGAAGCTACTGGTGTTGTTTTTTGCATGGAAAACCATTTGTGTGTTGTTTTTTTATTCAACCTACAGAATAAAGATTTTTTGTCTTTTACTTATGTAGACTCGGTTTTGGCTTTGTATTCAATGATGTTAGATGTTAATCGCATGCATTCTACATTGCACTAAAGAAATAACCACGTGTTTGAACTATCAAATGCATTTTTAATACTCCCCTCACTGCGTAAAGATAATAAACAATTAAATACTTTTTGGTTTCAAGCATTCAAAATAACATGCTTTGCTTTCTTGTATTCAGCCATTGAACAAAAGAATGTCAAATAAAAAAACTAGTTGGCAAAAAATCTCCTCTTAGAGTTTGAAGGGCTCCAGGGTTCTATTATATAGTCTGACAGACGCTACAGTCTTACATAAGCAGAACAAATCCTCATTCAAATATATAGCTCTGTGGCACATCAATTATTCTGTGTTCTACCAAAAGACCCAAAGATTCTCTTCTGCATTTATGGTTTTAAAAAGCAGCTGATAAATAGTTAATAACAACGTTAGTTAAATGGTCAGGAGAATTGCCAAAATGATAGCAAGTCAATAATTGATGGATTTTCCTCAAAGTGTGCTATCATATATAACCAGCCAATCCACAAAAAAAGCTTCTAACTGTGACGAGCACATGATACAGTATGTTGGGATTGGGGGGGTGGATGTAATACTGCTTATTATTTACCCAGAATCATCAGAGAGCACAGTACAGACCAAGAAACTTTAAAAGAAAGCCAATTGAGGATTTTTTTTAAGCCCATGTGATGGTCAGAGGTGATGTACACTTGCTATCCAAGACTGCTAATGAGCTCCACTGGGCATGTTTTGATCGTATACTGAACAAGACCTGTAGGGGAAAAAAAATCTCTGCTAATCCTCTTCATCCAGAAAAAGCAGCTCGACTCGACTTGACTGGACGCTCTGATGAAACCACAGCTTCTGAAGGATAGAACTGACAGTGCAAACATAACTCATGCTGTTAGAAAATACTTTTCTATTATGTTATCTTGGATGCTTAATTCAAAAAAAAAAATTCTACTTCATAGAAATGCAACTTGGAGATCAGAATGTGTCCTCTTTTTTGGCAAACATTCTCAAAGAGTAACGGATTCCTGCTCAATTTTCTCTGCAGCTGAAAGATGAATCAGTGTAAATGGTAGCAAAGGATCATTGATGAAAATGGATGCATAGTGCAAGGATGGCTACACCTCTACAATCAGATCAGCCACATTTACATTTAAAGTTAATTTAAATGAAAGGAGCAAATCCAAACTGCAAAAGGAGACAAGTGATGTTTTGAACAGCCAGTCTTCCCCTCACTCTTTTCTTTTGTCTTTGACCTTTCCACTCTTCTGCCAACATAATTGATTTCCGCTCTCT
Source organism: Tautogolabrus adspersus (assembly GCA_020745685.1). Classification (NCBI taxonomy): domain Eukaryota; kingdom Metazoa; phylum Chordata; class Actinopteri; order Labriformes; family Labridae; genus Tautogolabrus; species Tautogolabrus adspersus. The sequence goes on along the minus strand of CM036543.1, from coordinate 17,659,778 downwards.
TAGCTCTTCCTGTCAGCTTAGAAAGGCATAGTTACGGGCTGTCATCTCGCCAAGGTTGACTAAGTCCTGTGAAGGGACAGTCTGGCAACTGCCACCCAAAGGTGAGCTCATCGCTATGAATGATGTTGCCAAACGCTCTCCTGCATATACACCAGTCTATATAGAGCCCTTTCTCTGTGTTGTGCAAAAGTTGTTGTGCTTTTTATTGGAAACATTCCCATCAAATCGTCTTCTCTCACTGCCTTACACATCAGAAAAGCTGCTCTTCACTCTGAGTCACTTTCATAAATTAACCATACTCCTGCTCTGCTCCCAGAAGCTGCAGTAAAGAACATCTATAGGGAAAAAAAAAAAAGCTTCTTTAGTGCATCGCTGCCACTCACAAGTTCTCTCCCAGGCTGAAAATAGCAACTCTGCCTTGCATAGGTGTTGCAACTAAGTTCCCAAATAAAAACATGCAGGGTGGAAAGTGTGCATAAATGTGTCTGTTAAGGTGTTTACATTGTGTTGACACCTGTTTGACTGTGGAACTGTTTGTGTGTACGCAATCTGACAGCATCTGACGCATGTGTGCGCGCGCGTGTGTGTTTGTGTGTGTGTGTGTGTGTGTGTGTGTGTGTGTGTGTGTGTGTGTGTGTGTGTGTGTGTGTGTGTGTGTTCCATGAGGAAGAGTGAGTGGATAAAAGTCACCTGCTACTTAATACAGACTTTTGACAGGTGAAGTAAACACCATGGGCCTCATTTATCAAACGAACGTACGACCGAAAACCGTGTGTACGACCATTTCCACGCAAACTTCGGCATTTATCAATTTGGACGTAAGCGGAAGCTGCGATCAGATCTCACGTCAGGTCTGAGCTCGTGTACGCAAATTCGAGTCTGTGGATTTGCGGTGCAGCACAGCAAAATCTGGCGGAAAATAATGAACAAACCTCAGCTGTCATTAAGCATAAGCAGTCACATATTTAGAACAGATCAAAACGGATTATTAAAACGAAAACATTTCTTTTAAAGCCCATGTTTTTACTGATACCACTTTCAAAAAATTAAACAATAGGATAAATAGCCTAAGATGACAACGAATTATTACACATTAAAATGTGAAAGAATCATAAATACAAGCAGAAATGTGTGTTTGCAAATTAACTAATGGCAAAAATGTGTAATTGTTTTTGTTTTTGTCCTATGGGTGTGACAGAACTGGAACAAAAATTGAAAGCACCTGTTGAGATAATCATCGTTCCACTGTGGTTGGTCAGATGTTTATTCATTCCCCTATTTAAACAGATGCTTTGACAGTTATCAAGTCTTGATGATGGCAGACTTGCTTATTTTGGAGGAGCAATACGCGCGTGTCAGACGTGAGCGCGTCTTCAGGGACCGCAGGGATCTCCTCATGGAGAGTGATGCCTGGTTGATCAGTCGCTTTCGGCTCCCAAGGCATGTGCTTATTGATTTATGCAATAATGTAGCTGCTGGATTAAAGAGAGAAACCAGGCGGTCAAATGCCTTACCTGTACCAGTTCAGGTGCTCGCCACGCTGGGGTTTTTGGCCACCGGGACCTTTCAGCGAGAGGTCGGGGACAGGGCTGGGGTCTCCCAGCCAACGATCAGCAGGACGATGCCAGCAGTGTTGGCTGCAATAAAATCTCTCTCCCGAAAATACATTTGTTTCCCATACAATGATGCCCAGCAAGCTGTGATTAAAAGGCAATTTTATGAGATTGCTGGGTTTCCAAATGTGGTTGGAGCGATTGATTGTACTCATGTGCGTCTGAAGGCACCATCCATGAATGATTACGCATTCATCAATCGCAAAAACTACCACTCCATAAATGTCCAGGTGATTTGTGATGCCAAGCTATCACTTTTAAACGTGGTGGCCAGGTGGCCAGGGGGGACACACGATTCTTTTATTTTTCAAAACAGCTCTGTTGGCGCGCGGCTGCAGGAGGGCGCACTGCAGAGCCAAAGTCATCTCCTCGGTAAGTGGCTACCCTCGATAAATTGCATTACACTAAACAAGGTATCAGATGATTAACATTTTGGTATGGTTCTTCTAGGTGACAAGGGTTATCCTCTAACGGAATACCTTATAACCCCGCTGGCAAACCCCGCTAGAGTGCAGGAACGCAGGTTCAACAGTGCGCACACACGCACACGGGTCACAGTCGAGCGCTGCTTCGGGTTGCTGAAGGGCAGGTGGCTCTGTCTCGGACCTGCAGGGGGAATGCTACTGTATACCCCAGACAAAGTGTGCGATATCATTTTGGCCTGTTCAGTTTTGCACAACATTGCACTGGTGAATGGAGTGCCCTTCGATGTGCCGGCGCAGCCGGATGAGCCCATGCCCATGGAGCCGTGGCCAGCACAGCCTCCACAGGGGGCTGTACGGAGGAGACAGGACCTCATTTGTCGCTTTTAAAACGTAAAGTATACCTTAAACTCTTGCAAATGCTCTGCAGTATTAATCAGTAATGTGAAGTATTGTTGGTGGAATTGGCTAAAGGCATACTAAACACAGACAACATTTAGTCATTTAAACATTTTATTATGGCTTTTTTAGAGTTTCATTTATTTCTTTTAGTGTCTCATTAATTGCGTCAAGTGCGCCGACGACTGAGGCCAATAACCTGCATATCTCCCCTTGTCTCTCCAGGACCTCTGCCGTGATCAGGTTCGGTCTGGGCGCAGCACGGGGGGCCGAGGGCACGCGCTCACTCTCGGCAGTAGTGGGACCGCTCTGGGGAGCAGATCTGGCTGACATCATGCTGGTGCCTGGCTCTGAAATATTTAATACAATAAAAATGTCACCCATGTAACATGTGTAAGCCTTATTATTTGTAAGAAATGGTGTACAGTCAGATTTTTCAATGCAAGCAAAAGGGGGTTGTTAGTTACCATTCTGCTCTGGGTCTGATGCCAGTGCGTCTGTGTCACCTCCACCACTTATGCCACAGATCGACTCGGACCCAATTAAGGAGGCAATTTTTTCCTCCGTCCCCGTCAGGATCAGGCTGGAGTCTGGTTGGCCTCCTCCAGTCTTCCTGATGCTGCGTTTAAACGCAGCAACACGTTTCTTGGTGGCCAGCTTCAAATCCGACCATTTTTTCTTGACCTAAATGTAAAGAATTGTTTTGATCAATTAGCAGACATAAGCTTTTAAGCTGGGGATGAAAAGATTCATTTAAGTCGTTAGGCATGGGTTAAGTTATTGAGAATTATATTCAAACCTCAGCTGGAGTCCGTTCCTGTACGGCAACGCTGTTGACTGCCTCCGTTATTTTTTTTCCAGACAGCGTTTTTATGAGCCCCTTTTATGCCACTCTTCAGACTGCCAAAAAGCACTGTTTTGTTTCTTTCCACCTCCGATGTCAGGATGCCGATCTCCGTGTCAGAAAAGTTTCTTTTCTTACTAGTGTTTCGTCTCTCCATGTTTGACCTCAGTGGGCGAGGCCTCCGAACCAGGAATATTTATGGGCGTAACATGTTAATGACGATCGAATTCAGCCGCCGCATTTATCAAGGCCCGCTCATTCGTACGCTCAGATTGGTCAGATACGAACGTTTCATAAATCGCACGTGTGTCCTGTCGTAAGACCAAATCTGCGCTCAGATCTGCACCTGTTTTCACGCAAGATTGATAAATGAGGCCCCATGAGTTTACTTTGACATCCATATTTAAGTAGAATTATGATCATCTTTTTAGGTTAAGTGGGTGTGTTTGTGTGTTTGTGTGTTTGTGTGAGTGTTTAAGTCTCTTTCATTCTTTCTCATTAGTTGTAGTTTACCACAGAGCTCTCACAGGGCCTAAAGTCAAGCTCACTGAATCTATCATAGGCTAATGAGCGGCACACATTAAGCCACGTGCCTGCCTACCAATCGTGTCAGTGTGTGTGTGTGTGTGTGTGTGTGTGTGTGTGTGTGTGTGTGTGTATGCGTGTGTGTTTGTGTGTGCGATATGCGTGGGAGTTAAACAGGATGGTGGTAGCAAAAGGAGGGATGTGCTGTGAGAATCTATTGGGGCGCATGCACACCCACCCTCACGTGCCAGTGGTAATGGTGTCTTTGTGTGAGGTTGCGTGTTTTTTGTTTGCCAGGTACAGTGCCATATTGGTGTGTGTGTGTGTGTGTGTGTGTGTGTGTGTGTGTGTGTGTGTGTGTGTGCGCGTGTGTGTGTGTGTGTGTGTGTGTGTGTGTGAGAGAGCGTGGGAGGGAGTGCAGCCATGAAACAACTCCCAATGGGACCGACAGCACTGCAGTGCTGAGCCGAGGAGACAGAGAGGAAGAACGAAAGAGGAGAGAACCAATTACAAAGGCTCAGTGGCCGACTCTCATCACTGTGCTCAGTCAGCTAAAACAGAAGCAGTGACTGCAACATGCACAGAGTCAGACACCCTCACTCAGACTTTGTTTTACATAATGTTCATATGCCATGACCCTTAAGAATACATTTCATCATTTTGATACTTTCATAAACTTGGTGACTCAAGCCACATGACTGTGCCTTGAGTCAGATCACAAATGTATGTCACCAGTAACTCCAAACAGACTTACAATTCAGTTTTAAGTTTGTAAGCTATTTTATAATTCATTTAAAAACAAAAACAAATGAAAAGATCAAAACCAACAGTGAATTGATTTGAGCTTAAATCGATTCCCTGTGCTTATTTCTCTATAGACCCACATGTTTATTCAAAAGGTATTAAGAACACATCAGTGAGACACACTGATGCACAGAGTTGCATATTTGTGTATTACTAAAACATTGTTTTATATTTTTTGTCATTAATATTGTTAAAAAAATCTAATGATTAGACTACAACAGTTGAATGGTATAATAAGCTTAAGGCTACAATAGATCATTCCTCTGTCACAGATGTTGGTTTTTAAACAAAAATTTAAAACAGAAAAACTATAAGCCACAATTTTAAAATGCTTTACATGTTGTTTTATACGACTAACATGACAACTGTATGTTATCTGAGTCTACATATGACGGTCCTACTTCCCTAAAAACTCACTAGCCAATGAAGTGTGTATTAAACATCACATCTTAAGGTAGTCCTTAACAAATACAGCAATTCATCCTTTCTGGAAGACACATGATATAAGCTATCATGTCAAGCTGTTTTAGAAGACTGCTAAGTCTTATTTAGAAGGATTAACATTGTAATAAAGGTATGAATGGAATTGGGGTTGAGTGCCAGACAGACGGGGTAAAAACAGAAACCCATTCCAGCATTATGTAATCTAAGACGACAACAACGCTTGTGTGGTTAACAAACGAGTTTAAAAAAGGAGAAAGTGAGACAAAAATGTCTGTAAATCTGCCAATCCATGCCTAATGGCAAGGCAAGTTTGTTAGTAATGCAAATTCCAAACACAATGGCATCTAAAGGGCTTTATATAATAGAAATAAAACCCGGATGAGACTTATACTTCCAGACATGTTGTCGTTTATATGACCACCTCTGAGTAAGACTAAAAACATCTTTAGCTTGTATGCAGTTATCTGTAAACACATTTGGTTACTGTTAGCAGCCCTTCGAGCAAAGGGTAAAGGGAGAGACTAACACTTTAGCCATCAATTCAGGTTTTCTTTTTGATTCACTTTTGACTTTTTAATTACGATCGAAAGAGCATCAAAGGCATTTTGTTGATTAAGACTAAAAGTAGAGCTGTTTTTGTAGCTTAGCCAACATGTCAACATGATCTCCTTGCACGTAATTAAACGGCTGCATTACGTTTTCTGTTTGCCAGTATTGTTCTCCATTCTTTCAATGGTAGTGGGATTCTGTTGAACTGCACTTAGCATTAATATAAAAGCATTGTATAGTGGACTCTGTTGCTTCTTCTGCCACTTCTGCGTGTTTTTTTTGCGTCACTTCTTACCTCAGGAGACCACCTGCCCTCGCCCCTACCCCTCTGGTCTGACAGGGATAATCTCCCGATGTAAAAAGCCATGTCAGGAGAATATCTGGAGTAGTCCTCCTGAAATGATCTAGATATTTTCAGGAGTGCATATGTGAAAACGGCTTTAGTTTCACTGTAAATAGTAAGTCTCACAGAGGCTGCACTTTGGCCTACTACAATGACAGGAAGCTATTATTAACAATTAATAGTTCAAAACTTTGACAAAATACTAACGTAGGCAAGGCAAGGGAATTTTATGTATATCGTACATTTCAGCAACAATGCAATTGAAAGTGCTTCACACAGGACATTAAAAGCATCACAACAAAGACAACATAATATCACATTATAAAATAGGAAAATTAAAAATGATTGTTAAAAGAAAAAAAAACATCATGCTGGCTGATTTGTCTGCAAGAGGACAACCAACAACGTTTAACAAATTTGTTGTTTCAGTCTAAATTGTATGAAACTGTGTGTAAATATTTAAATGATACGCAAATGCTTTCTTGCATCATTTGTGTTACCCCTTCAAATCACCAGTTGCACATTAGTGTCTTGTCATTGACTTTCTATGTCACTTTGTTGCCCAAAAGATTCTGTTAGTGTTTGAGCTGAACAGACCTTTGAAGAAACGTTTTCTTTGCAGCTTTTGCCAAGTGCTTGAAACACACCACTTCATCAGAAACACAAGTAAACAACATGTTTGCATTTCAGACATACTGTTCCTGTTTGCAACGCCTCCTGATTGGAGGCGATGGTGTCAAGATTGAGTCACCTTAAACTCACATACCTGACACTCAGCGTCTTGTGACTGAATGTGAAATCTGGTATGTGGTTGGTGGTGTGCTGTTTATGCATTAAGTGGGTGCACAAAAACTGGGTGTAAATGATATAAAGAGTTAACAGAGTGGATAATATTGTATTTACAAAGACTGAATGAAGACCTTCACTTACAACTTATAAATTATTAAAACCCAATTCATTTGATCCTACTTTTTTTTTTCAAGGGTAAACAAAGGGTGTATATCTGTGTGTCTGTGCAGGATGTTGATTTGGGACAAACAAGTGTGGGGAGATCCAATGAAGATAAGCTACAAGCATCACATAGTTATTGTCACACACAGTTTTCAAAGCGAAAACAGCAAAGGAATTTGGAGAATTGGGCTGGGACGCTACTTTCAGCCATTTTCTGTTGATTACCTGAATGTTAAAGAGACAGAAAGAACAGGAAGAACTCATCATGTGACAGCAGTGCAAATTTCTAATATAATATAATATTGGACAAAATTATCTAACCTTGGCCTAAATTGATTTTGGTGCAAATTTGCTGGAAGCATGTATTCGATGATTTGCATGTACAAGAGCAATCATGAACCAAATTAATTGATATATATTTTAATTTATATGCCTACTCCCTAACTACCGGTTTGACATTGCGAAATAAAAAATGCATATAGTTTAGAAGTAAAAACAATTATTCAGGCTCCTCAAGGCAATAAAACACATTTTCTGTTTTTTGTGATGTTGTTTTACAAAAGTAAATGTTAAATTGTCATTGTTTTCAATAATTGCAAAGTTTGCATTAATTTTGGATTGATTACCTCTGAGAAATGTTCTTCTTGTGAGTTTTAAAGAGTATTTTGAAACTATACATGTATGTGTTTGTTTTGTTTCTTTAAAGAATCATGTGACCAGAAAGGTGAGGCATGTGAAGTATGTACTGTATGTATATCACCTGATATCATCAGGTACCTTTGTCATTGCACGATACTGATGGGAGCTTATTGTACTGAATATACTGTAAGTTAAATTAATTTATTCCAAACATGTCTTCAAATACCACCAAATAGCATAAGCTAACAAACAAACCTTAAAAACTTGAAACGATGTCAGATTAAATCTTGTTTTCAGTGCAGGTCTTTCTTGCACCACATTTGACCTTGTGTTATTTCACCCTACCTTGTGACTGGCCTGCTAAATCTCATGATCAAACCTCTCGAAACCACTTGGCAGTGAGACAGTTGGCCTGGTATCCTCAGTCTGCAGCTGTGGTTGGCTGATGATACATTCCTCAGAAGCTGAATCACCTGTCTGAAGCAGGGCAGGTTAAGTAGGATTCATAAAGAAACATTCTGTTCTCTAGTCTGACTTAACGTTGAACAAACCAAGAATGTGCAACTCAAACTTGTCAAGTGTCTGTCTTACAGAGGTTCATTCATTTAAAGTTACGTGATCAGTGTTCTTGTGAAGAACGAACAGGTTTTATTCACAACTGATTTAACAAAGGTATTGAGGGACATTTTCAGAAACTAGTTTTTATTGAAGCACATGTCTGCAGACAGCATTTGGTTGCACTTGCATTCTTTAAATGCAAGAAAGCTTCCTTGGTGTTAGCCAAAGCAGAAACCAGACCAGGATTTACCAACTTCATATAAGCAATACACCTTTCCTTCATAACTCTACCTACCCCAACTACTCTGGTAAGCCCACCAACTAGCATAACCACTCAGATTATTTTTCGTATTGGGATGCTTTTCCCAATGTTGGTCATGTTCACGTTTGGCTTGACAGGCATCGCTATTGTGGTAAGCATTGGACTCTTACTTGAGTTTAATGCAGGGGTGCTCCTGAAGGTCTCTTCATTCAGATTTCACTGTCCTATACATAAAAATTAGCCCACAGGATTTTTTGGGTTAGTCACGAGGACAGAAAAAAGACAATACTTTAATTAGGTCAGGTTATTTGTTCACAAACTAGCCAAATGTAGCAATAGTAAATTGTTCACAGTACCTTTACATATCATTTCATTTCAAGTTTTTTTTTTCTGTGGCAGGCTATTATGCAAATCTCTTTTTTCTTTTCTTGTCTATTTTGATCCAATAACTTTTTTTAAATTATTCAGCCCTTTCTCCTCGTCTGTTTGGATGAAGCCTTGTGACCTTTTCAGTAATACAGACTTCAGTGGATGATTGACAGGTTTAAGCCCCAGGAATTTACCACACATACACACTCGTACAAACACACCTGATCGTAGTCCTGTATCTCTCAGGACACACAGTGAAGGGCAGTTTAACATATCTTTTCATCTCTGACTTGATACTGATCACATTTTTCCAAGAACACACAAAGGCAGGAAAAGAGACCATTCATCCTAAATGGTGCTGCCTTACAATCTTTTTAAGTATCCTAATTAAGAGGGCAAATCTTAGAGTGTCGCAAAATCTTTTATTATTAAAAAGACAATAATTTGAGATAGCAGTGAGCATTTAAATTAGGATGCACCCTAAACCCATAGCATGCAACAAATTAATATGATACAAAACATGTTTTACGATGGTAAAGTCAGCTGCAACACTCATAATCCACAATGTGAAACAAGAGTTTGTCTGGAGCCATATCACAAGTGTTGAGGATGAAATTGTGCCTCTTAATTTGCTCCATAATGATGAAAATAAAGTAGGCTACACATTTTTCACTGTTCATAAAAAAGGTGTCCAACCCCTGTGTCAAACCCCGATATTTTAAAACCCTGATTGAAGGTAACCACTGAAAAAGTCATGAGACTGCATGGAAAGTTCAACGAGCTGCAAAGTTGCAAAGACATGAAAAGTGTCTTTATTCATATTGAACACATTATTTGTGGAGCTGGTAGATTTCTTATAAATTCTGAATTTCAAGGGAAAGTCAAGGGATTGGCAGGGGAAGCGATATTCAGTTTTTTGTGATTATTCTTTCAAAATGAACCGAAGCATAAATCCTCTCCTCCTGTACGATACATGACATTTAGTTTTATTCTTATTGAGTGCTCTATGTTTGCCATTGTCTGTTTCTCTTCCATGTATTGTGCAGAAGAAACCTTTACTTTGTCCTATGTGCCCCTCTCCTCACCAGTCCCATTGAACCAGCTGTGAAATTCCAGTCTTTCCAGGAACAATGGGAAGCGTTGACTTCAGAAGAGCGAATCGAGCGATGCCTCTCAGATAAGGAAGTCTGCAGGAGCCATGGAGAGCTCACAGACGTACAGCAGCACTATTTACAGACATGCTTTGTTTCTGTCCTTTGTCTCTACGGCGGCTCACGGCATGCCAATCATTTCCCCTTTGCCTGCCCTGAGCTCATAATGTGAAATCACAGTATGTATTCACTCTATACCATGTAAGGTAATCTGATGTGTTATGGCAAATGCAGTGTTAAAATACATTTCAGATGTCAGAGCATCTTCGGACCAGCAATTAAATATCACTTTACAACACTCTTATTATACAAAAGTGAATTCAACCAAGTAATCTGAATGGACAAAATAAATTGTTCATTGATACGACCGCAGACAATGTTTGCCTTCAAAGTTTGCGTTGGGTAAGTTCACAATTAAAACTTGTTTGCTGAAAGTTCAATTCACACAGAAAAACATGAACTACTTCACGTTCACACTTCACCATTTAAATTTCAACTAAATTCACAGTCCAAAAATTAACTAGTTCAAGGCTCTTCTGCTTCCATCCCTTCTTGTATTTACTCGCAAGTTTAACCCAAAGTAAGGCCATACTTGTGTTTTGTTTTTGTTTTGTTTTATGCATTGCCTGTAAATCACTTTGGTCAGCTGAAGCGGTTTTTAAATATGCTATACAAATAAACTTGACTTGACTTGACTTGATACTATTAAAATGTTTTTGACAAGTATCATAAAGGTCAGTTCAATACAGGAAAGGGTGAAGAGGCATGTGCTCCACTGTAAGAACATGGACGTATAGTCTCAGTGACGTCACCCATTGGTTTCTGGTTTCTGTTAAGCCTGGCTCACACTGCAGGAGTTTTAAAGTCCTTCACCATTTTGAATTTGGGTAGCATCACCCTTACGGAGAATCCTAACAGATATTTTTCTCCATGCTCACACTACAAGATATGAAAATCTTGGCACATCACAGACTTCAGGATTATTGTGCCCGACGAAGGAACGCACCACCTCACGTGACCTCGCGTTAACAACGGAGCCGGCGGTTGAATTTGCGATCACAATGCTTTGTGCAGAGTGGAAACATTTAAAAAAAAAAACGTTTTGGGTGAAGAAATGTCTGGGGGGACATGGACTGTATATTCTTCAGTGAGAGCTGGAGCAGAGGTCAGATTGTAGCTGCCAGATGCATTACAATTTTTCCAGCGCACCTGTGCGGGTTGCATCTTGCCGCCGGTCGCTACTACTACACTTATACTGTCCTCCTTTGTCTCTCTATGCGATATTAGTCACACCCGACTTCTGCTAGACCCTTTCATGACGTAATCGTCAAGATTTTACATTTCTAAATATCAAACATGTTTAAAATAGATCGCAGAGCAGATTGGGGACGTTAAGATTGGATCTTTATACCACTCACACTGCAAGATAATCTGGGCAGATAATCGGTTCCAATAAGGAGCCTTGAGTCGGAAGCGACCCCGCGATTGTTGGGAAGGAGGAATCGGCCCGATTATCCTGCATTGTGAGCCAGACTTTAGGTGGTTGAACTATATGACTTGGTGGACAAAAAAAATCTGCTGCTGGTTATTATTTTTTTCCTACTATTTGCCACTTATTGTATAAAAGCCATTATATTTTCAAGTCTATTATATTGACTGTAGTAGATCTTCAAAATCAATAAAGATTGTTATTTTTTTTTAACTTTAACAGTTCCATTGTTCCATAGCATCACCGGTGAGGTCATCATGTTTTCAGAACTCGATGACATCACAAAGGCATAAAAGGCACACTTCTTTCACTAGATAGAAGACACTTACAGTAGATAGCCACAGCGCATTTCCAAAGAGCCAACACATCTTTAATACTGTTCGTTTTTCAAAAACCACAAGTTTCTCTTCTCATTGACAGGTCGGCTTCATTGTGTTCAGTTTGAAGACTTTCCAAACTAGCTTATTTGTCTCCTCAGTGACGATGGACGGACAAGGAGATGCATCCCTCCCAGGAATACATCAGACCTTCATCGTCAGGTTTCCAGAATTTATCATTCGTGAGCCAATTAACTTAATTGTCCTCCGGAGAATACATTTGGTTGACCTTTACAATAATATCAACCATAATGTAGCAGATGTTGGTGCACGCCTTGAGGATAATTTCGTAATAACCCATCAAAGTGATCAAGAAGACCGGGTTTCTTCCTCTGACGAGGATAATGTAAGCAGTAGTAGCAGTTACAGGTGGTGGGACGAGTTCATGGACAGTGACTGTAATAGCTGCAGTGATAGCGATATCAGCAGCATCACATACGAAAGTGAAGTCAGCTATGACGATGATACTTTCCAAGAAGAAGAGGCGGACCAACTTCCAGGAGTTTCAAAGAAGAGAATAAGAGATGAAGAAGATATTGGCGAAGAAGACAATGCTCCACTTCTTCCTGTCCCCAAAAAACAAAAAAAGGATGAGGAAAATGAAGACAATGAGAAAAATATTGACCAGGACCCAATTAATAGAGAAACCAAGAAGAAGAGGAGAAGGAGAAGAAGATGATGGAGCTGGAAGAAGCTTAAAAAATGCAGACGGTAACACATCGAGAATCATAACAAAAACCTTCTCTCTCATCTTACCCATCCTCATAATAATTCTTAGCCCCCAAATGATCACCATCTCCCAAAATGTTTAGAAAGACAATATGAGTAAAAGTCAAGAGAATCCCAGATATCACCAAAATAATCTGACCAGCAACCCACTCCAAACACCAACCAGATTCCTGGAAGGGGGATCCCTCTTATACAGGCTCTCCCAAAATGTATCTTAAGGCAGTTCCTTGTTTTAATTGAGGGTCTAAGATTTTGGTGAGTTTTTTGTCTTTTTCTATCTAATTGAAGCACTTAAAATCACCCCTTTAAGAAGATACAGTTTAAATTGACATGTAAGCCTTCAGTGCAGCAGGATTGTTCACAGCCAGGTTCCTAGTTAGAATTCTTTCAGGGGCCTTTTTTTGTGGAGTTTGAATGTTCCCCCCGTGCATATGTGGTTTTCTCCAGGTGCTCTGGTTTCCTCCCACAGACCAAATGCATGCTCATTAGGTGAATTGGTTACTCTTAATTGTTCCTATATAAAACTGTCACTGCCTGAAGGGCTAGTAAATATGGCTAAATAAAGAAATAGATCATAATTGCATTTCATTGCTGTTACTTATTGTTCAGTTCCTGTCCTTAAACTCAGGATTTGGATTTTTTCTCAGTCAATCAATCCATCTTTATTTAGCCCCAATTCATAAAAAATATTATCTAAATATATGATAACACTTATTATGATTTGGTGCTATACAAGTAAAGACTGATTGATTGATATACTTCACTAAAGAGAAGGTCTAACATATTATTTGTGATATTATTTATATAGACCTAACATTATTTCATCATGAGCACTAAGCAACGTTAACAAAAAGTGACAGTGACAAGTAAAAATTGCTGTTTAACAGACAGAAACCTTGAGCATAACCCGACAGCCATCTGCCGATAAGATAATCTCATCATGTTGTTACTATGCATGCTTTATAAGTGATATCAGATGAGACATGTCATCAAATACTGCTGACATGTGATTTTGAGAAAACAGTTCTGAAAAAAATGAATTATATTGACAATTAAAAGATCATTTGTAAAAAATAATCATTGATCCTTGTGAAATCATATTGAAGGCATTAACTATAAGTTTCTTTGTCTGTGTGTTTTTAAATGGTAGAATTACACCAATAACATAAGGTTGGATGAATGGGAGCCTGGCTGATGTACAGGCAGCTACGTCCATTTCTATATTCGGTCTTTGACACACATACACGCATTCTCTCTTTTCTTTGCTTGCCTGAGGTTCAGTATGTCCTTTATTGTCCACTTCCTGCAGCTATCTAGCTGGCGCCATACCAATGACTAACCACCGACCCCCCGTCACCAAAGGAGCGCTATAAGTGGGGCGAAAGCAGCAGCACAATGACATAAAATGTTGGTAGGAAAAGTAGGGACGTTCCTTTGTTCAAAAGTTGCAGAAATTGTTGAGAGACTTTGCAACAATGCAGGCGCTTCAGCCTTAAAAGGTGTGATATCGTGGCATGCCTTGAAACGTTTTTTTTTTGGGGGGCGGGGGCTTTCTTTTGTTAACAGATATGAAAAGACATAAAAGTGAACAGGTTACTTACTGATCGTATTAGCCTGTCTTACAATTATACAAGATTGCAGGAGAGATCCAAACACTTTCTGGATTGGTTTTTATTCATTGTGAAATATCAATCATGAGTCAGTGCGTCCAAGTTAGCCGTGAGGCAAGAATTTCAATTTCATCCTGAGTGCAATGGACAAGATGAAGACAGAGAGGGGGAACCAGTTCAAAGGGAAATCCTGATAGATTCTGAGAAAAGATACGGACAGCAAGATGAATTAAATACAGGCAGTGCTGGAGGGGTGAGTAGATGTGAGAGGGGGGGAAAAAGGAGAAATATAAAGAGCAGAGAGAGATGAAGGGAGAAGAGAGATAGAGAGATCTGACAGGGGGGACAGCTCTCTTTCATAAAGAGCATTGGATATGAGGCTCAGTCTGTCTCCCCAGGGAATGTAGCCTGGTTTCTCTTTTCCCAACACTCACACATATATATATACACACTAACATGTACAGTAAGTTATCGGTGGAACCTAACGTTATAATCAAATAAAAGCACACAAAAAACTACTGCTGAACTGCTGAGTATCTATAATTTACAATAATCCCTAACTAAAGCTAATCTCAAAGGGCGAAATGTATTTGTTTGATTTCATTTCATATTTATTTTTGTTACATATGGATTAAATAAAACTTTAATGCAAACCTCATAGAGTAAACCACAAAACATCAACAGTAAATGTCAACCTTTGCTGCCGGTTTGATAGGACTCCTTCACCAACAGTGAAGACATCAATGCATCACAGGAACTTGTTGCACCAACTATTCATTAATCCATGCCTAGATTGTTTTGTAAATCCAAGAAGATATAGCTTGATAAATATATTTATTATTTTATAATACCTTGAAAATAATTAAATTGGGTTTAACCATTGTAAACACAGGGATCTCACTGTTTAACAAGGTAAGGGTGGTAACTATATTTGTACCATCAGGTAGATTTGGTTTATAGAAATTGAGTCGTCACACAATCAACAGCACAGGACAAGACAAAACATGATTAAGTGAAAACAGTGCTCAATATTAAGAGAATAACCCTCAAACAAAATAAAACAACCCATCAGTAAGAGCAAGGCAAATAAGACAAGAACATACCGCCAATCAGTAAAAACGTGCTATTATCTACTATCTACCTACTATCTAGGTTTTATGTAAGCTAACTGACAAGTGTTGGCTCAGTAAGCTCCATAGCTGTGCTTAGCATAGCACTACCATTCGCTGTAAAGGGGTCAACATTTTAGCAAACTGCCGTTAGTTTTGTTACTTGGATAACTACAGAGGGTTGTTACCACTATCACTATTTACTGTGTAATGTGTCATAAGTTATTCTTACCAAGTTACTTAAACCAAGTTGCTTACCAAGACTTGTTGCAACCAGTCATGAACAATAAGTCTTCAGATGGGCATTCTGTATCTCTCTTTTTACACCTATGCATCAAGCTCATTCCTTCTATCTCACAATTAAGGTAATTTGCAATTACAGAAAGCTATGACTTTATAAAAAATGTAAGGAAAAGTGGCTTCACATTGGGATATCACAAGAAACATTTCTGGAATGCACCTAAACATGTCAGACTGAGAATATGTAGCAGTGTTAGCAATTTCAGATATAGAGTTTCCTATAGCACTAACAGCTTATCACGTAGCAAGCTAACCTGCCAATGTTAGATGTATTGAGGTGAATTTGTAACCCAGTCACCCAGATGCTGGCTGATATGTTATCAGTTATACTCTAGTCTACGCTGTCTGGACAGATGACCCTAAAACTAGGTTTTTTTTCTTTTTACTGCTATTTCCTGTCCATTAAATTCCTTTCAGGCTAAAAGTCAGCTGAGGAGGAAAGTTTTCACTGCCAGTGCGTCAGGGATTGACTGGACTTAATTATAATTCTGAATAAGGTACTGTTAAGTGCTTCAATCTTCATTATTAACAAAATAATTGTATTTCAAACAAAACACATACAAGAATGGGTAGATTTAAAAAATTAGGGTTAGGTAGAACAGATAAGCAATGTCATCCACTTCTGCACAAACAGATTGAAGAATGAGGAAAATAAGTTACAAAGATAAACACAACTTATTGTACAGGGAGATAGCAGGAGAAGACAGAGCGAGCTGAGCTGTAGCCCCCAGTGAGGAACACTTCGTCTTTTACTGCTTCTTTATTCTCTTTCATCTTTCAAGCTTGCTGTTCAATCTTTCTGTTTCAAACGCATTTGTTAAATATGCGCTTAGTTTTTTTCAGGCTCTTATATTATACTCACTCCCACATCAAACACTCACCTACACATCTTCACCTCTGGTACTGTATTCTACTTCAAAGCACACAAACATGCCCAAAATCCAATTTAACGCCTTCATCATACATTTATGTGTATTTTTAGACTTCAGCTACAGTAAAACCTTACAGGTTAGGAAAATACAAACTCAAGAAAATACTTTATTTTTTGTGTATAGAAGTCACATCTGGTCTCAAGAAGTTAGGGGGAAATGTCAAAACATTTATATTCTGTGTTCTCAGCCAAAGAAGTCAAAGAGAAAACACAAACCTAATACATGATAATACATGAACATTTAATCTCCATCTGCTTTGACAGAAAGAAGTGCAGTGATTAAAAAAAAGAGGTGTTAAAGCTGGTTTTGTCTGGCACCATAATTAACTTGTGCCTAAAAGGAAGAAGCTCAATCTAAATTGTTAGATGACTGTTTTAATGTTTATAAAGTGTTGACCAAGTGGACTGTTTATGAATGGACATAGCCACCATAACATCACACATTCTGCGCATTAGCTTGCACAGAATGAGATTCCATTTTTTGGTTCTGGCTAACTAGTGATGTGAGTGGCAGGTGAGATGGGTAACGCTAAAGAACTGGTCCTCTCATCAGCCCACTGTCCCCATCTGTTCAGGGGAAGCCAATAACTGGCCTGACTCCCATGTATAGCACACAATATGTCCAACATTTGCCTAAAAGAACCTACAAAGACACTAATGGCGCGGTCACACTGGCAATCCGTGCCGTGCCCAAGCACGCTTCAACCCTAAAGTCCAGTTCGTTTGGCCAGTGTGACCGCTCCGTACCGTGCTCAGGCACGATACACTTCCTTGGCTTTGGCATACTTCGGAGAGGTGTGCTTTGGCACGGTACACTTCATGCACGAGCACAAGCACAAGCACGCGAAATGGAGAAATCCAGAGTTGTATGGCTGTATCTGATTAAAATGACTCAAAATAAGTCACAAAGTAGCTGTCATGTTCTCTGTGTTGTTCTCCGATGTGCGGACACGGACTCGACCGTGCGTCTCTTTTATTTTTTAAATTAATTTACAGCTGTAGCTGATTAAAGTGACTCAAAATAAGCCGCAAAGTCAGTAAAGTAATTGATGTTTTTTTTTTTTTTTCTCGAGTCCGCCTGTTTGTAAGCTAAGCACGCTTCAAAATAACATAAAGCATGTGCTGTATTACGACGTTATGTTCAAGAGGTTATCGTGCTCAGGCATGGTAAGTCCTGTTGCAGTGTGACCGCGGGCCGTGCTGGCCAGAGGGGGAATGTCGCAGCGAGGGGGCAATCGTGCTTGAGTACAGCACGGTATGGAATGCCAGTGTGACCGCGCTCTGACAGCTGAAAATAATTAGCCGAAGTAGCATCTTTCAGATTAATTGAAAATAAAAAATGTGGAAGGAAAGGCCAACCATATATTTGAATATAAGCATTTCCTTTAACAAATTCACAAATAAATAAGAATAAAGTACTGTGTGATGCATTCATTTTATTAAAACAAAATCTGTTGCTTATTTTTGGGCAGTTAAAAACAGTAAATGTCTCATCTGTCATAAAAATGAGAAAAACAAGTGGTTGTGATTAGGTCAAATATATTATCCATAAATTAAAATAAAAAGGTCTTTTTTGTAGGCATTATATAACGTGACAACACGTACCCCGTTTCTTTAGCTTGTTTCTCAGAGTGATGAACATATTACAATTGTGTATCCAGTTTGAGTTATGGACACATTATCCTTCCATGGTTATGAACATATGTCCTGCATTAGTCTGCCCACGCCTCATAAAAACATTGTTTTTTTTATCATAACTAGGCTATTAATATTTCAACCAACTTTTCCCTTGTGATACAAAAATAGAACATGTTAACATATTCGGCATATCTCAGGCATAAGCACACGCCTCTCTTTGCATACGAATAGTACAGTATGTAATAGACAGGTATTGGCTGAGGACTTTCTGTTTTTGTTTCCCTGACTATTTCTTATTAACCTCACTTACTTTAGTTTCTAGTGGAAAGTGCTTTTCCTCCTCAAGTTTTATTCGCTTGCCTTTGAAGTGTGTATGAAGATAACAGTTTTTCTTTTGGGTAAGAGGCAAACAGAGGTGTCACCGAACATTTGGTTAGAAAATTTCACAGAGCCGTACTCGTCACGGGGTTCAGCAGCCTGACACACATACTAACGGAAGCACTGATTTACACCTTACACACACATACACACAATAGCAAGAAAGCACATATACGTACACACATATACACACACAAACTGAATTGATAGACTACAGCGCTGCTTTGAAATGGAAATGTTTCGACCATGTTTGAGGGAATACAGAGCAGAGGAGGAAAAACATTCTCTCCTGACAACAAAAACAAAGACTCTCTAAAGACACAATGTGACTTTGTAAGATTTCCAAGATTTGTTTGTCTCTTAAGACTTGTAATAAATTCAGATATTTTTTTACATCACTTTATCATCAATTTGCATGAAAGGGCGTGTAGGCAATAGTAGCCCTGGAAGGAGTGTTAATTCAGACGCCAATAGTAGTATACTAATACTTTGAAGGCATTATGAGTGTGTACATTTTGGTAGTTTAACACGGTGAAAAAAAGGCAATAACGTGAAGAGTGATGGATCAGTTGAATAGTGCAGTGACAATTTTGAAAAGAACAATGCATATCTGATGGAGATCCAGAATCAAGTCTGGTAAATTGAAACACTACTCAAACAAATAAGAGCGTTTTTGTAAACTTTAAAGATCCCATATTATGCCCTTTTTGGGGTTCATATATCTAATGTATGTGCCTACTAAAGTACGTTCACAATTGCTAATGTTCGAAAAAAGTGTCTGTTTTTATGTACTGACGATCGATGCAGCCCGTCTCATCTGCCTGTGTTTGCAACGCTGTGAATCCCCCCGAGCAGGGTCCCCACGTGTGCCAAGTCTGACCTGATTGGTTGGCCGATCTGCTCTGTTGTAATTGGTCAGTCGTTCGGACAATTCTCGGAAATGTTACGCCCCTTTTACCATATTTGGAATTCAGCTAATGTGCAGCATGAGCTTGTGCTTGCCACAACGAGCCAATGGGCTTGGATCAGTGACATCATCGCAGTGTGATATCACACTGTACTTTTCAACGAGGGGGGCTAGAACCGAGCGTTACATGCAGCTACTGCTACTGCTAACAGGAGGAGGTAGGAGAAGCCGCGTTTCCATGGACTTTGAATTTTTACACATAGATGTGCCTAAACATGCACAAAACACCTGGAAAACACACTAAAGAGCATATAAAACCAGAAAAAGCATAATATGGGACCTTTAATTCACAATTACTGCACTCATCAAAGTTAAAATACAATATATTGTGATGGGTTGTTAGAGAAATGGCTGACAGCTGACGACAATTAACTATGTTAGGAAGACCATGAAACCACACGAATGAAATGTCTTCACAGAATGTTCCACTAAGAAGTTTAATACCAACATTTGTACATTTTTGAGTTAAGGTTATGTTATACCATTCCAATTATTTTGAAAAGGTTAATTACATTGTTTTAATGGTATTACAAAAGTCAGTGCCTGCTACGAGTATGAGACATGATTTGAGCTGGAAAGAAATGCTTAAACACCAATCCACCAACCTAATTTCCATACCTTTGATAAATACTGCACTGAACATCTTCCAACATCCCAATACATTATGCACTGACTCGGAACATTGCCGGTGAACTTTGAGTGAACTTTAGAGGTTGTGGTTTGGTCACACTTGTTTTGAATGCTGGTGATATGAAGTGTATTTTACAGTGATTTTTAGAGAGGGTATCACCTTTGTATTGACTGGAAGTGGCAGCAAACACACATTGGTTTACAATCCTGTCAAGAATAAAACAAAATAATGTCATGTTCTTTTTTGTTTACAGAGGAGTTCAATCTTTCACTTTTATAGGCAGCATACATATTCATGGCAAACTATATAAAACTGTTTTAGCTTAGGGAATGTCTATTAAATAGATTCAAAAATTGTGTTTCATTGAACAATACACTCTCATAGGTTGGGTATCAATAGCACCCTAATTCTTAGGACATTTCACATGTTTATGCATTTGTTGCTTTCATGTGTTACAGTTGCTTTGTAGAAGTTTTGGACATTGAGAGAAGGATGAAGCCAAGGGATCCGGTCAGTGGATAGTGTTACGTAACTAAAAGTTATGTTGAGTGTGTAGGATAAGGAAAAATTGTGGTTTAGGCGAGAACAAGTGAATACATTATTTGTTAAAGATTTTTGGTTAAAATGAAGTCACGCAGATGAAAAAGTGGTCACTGTATAATGTGATTTTTGTTTTTCTGGAACCCATCAGACAGCGGTCAGCGGTTGTAAGTCCTGGGCTTGACTAAAAGCATTTCACAGCCAATAACAACATTTGAAGATTGGATAACGCAGCACTCTATTATTCTATCTATTAGGGGGGAAACATTTTATTAAAGGGGACATATTATGAAAATCCACCTTCACAGGGTTTTTGAACATATATTTGGGTAACCTGAGTGTCTATCGACCCACAAAATTTGAAATAAATCCATCCAGTCCTTTGTTTGTGGTCTGCATAAGTCTTACCACACAGAGAAAAATGCTCTGTTTCAAATATTCTCAGTTTGTGACATCACAAGCTGGATTCTGGTAAAAAATACCCTCCACTCCCCTGGTTTCTCCACCCATGGACTCCACCTTAGCTTCATTTGTAGGTCTGAATTCAGAAAACAAACACGTATGGTGTACAAAAGCAACACTTACTCCTCTGAATGCATGGGGGTTGTTTGACTCTTAAAAATATTACAAGAAGGAATATTTGGATATGAATGTGTCATAATGCAGCAACTTTTCTATTTCCGCAGCTTGAAGCAAACACTGAAGCTAACATCACATTTGTCTTCATTGCTGAGTATTAATGTTCATTGTTGACCATCTCTCTCCTTCCTCCCTCCCTGGATTTCTGTCCCACACTCACTTAAATTGACTGCACACACACACACACACACCCACACACACACACACACACACACACACACACGCACACACACACACACACACACACACACACACACACACACACACACACACACACACACACACACACACACACACACACACACACACACACACGCACAAGCATGGTCATAAATTCTTGCTCTAACTTCATTGGCTGAGGCTGCACAGCCAAGAACCAATAAGAGCAAGGGACAGGTCTGTGGTCTGCTGGCCTGGTGAAACTACTCAGTGACTGAATCATCTTGGTATACCAATTCATGTGCACCACACCACACACACACACACACACACACACACACACACACACACACACACACAACCACACACACACACACACACACACACACACACACGCACACACACACACACACACACACACAGTCACAGGGCAGATGAGGAGAAGAGGGACATGTCTTGAATGCAGAGGAGCAAATCTGTCTCGTATCTGTCTCATTGGGAAAGAGAAGCTGATAAAGGATGCAGGAAATGTGACATCAGTATTATTACTGATTGCTTGATTCTGTGCTTGTGTATGTGTGTCTTGTCTGCTGGACCTCCTCCTGTTCTCCTCCTCTCATCACCCATTACGCCCATCGTCACTGATATGCCATAAAGCATTTCTCTCCTTCCCCTGCTTCTGTCCCTGCCTTGTTATCATTTTTTCTCCAAATGTGTTATTATCAGGGTCCAAATATTCCCCTCTGCTTTTTCCTTTTCTCCTAAGTCTGTTTTTTTTTTGTCACAAGCTCATTTTTGTAGTTTCTTTTCATATATCTTAACCTTCCTGTTCTTCTTTCCTCTGATATCATCCCGTGTCTCTGAACCCCTCTTGTCTCATTTTCTTACGTCCTCTTTTCCTTTCCTCATTTCCTCACCCTCATTTTCCTTCCTGGTCTTGCTTGTTGCTTCCGTCTGATGGAGTAATTGGTTTCTCTGGGCTGGTGTTTTCTTTGGAAGGATACGCAGTGTGCTCACTTTACAAGCCTCCATGTTCAGGCTCAGATCTGTGACAGATGCAGAGATAAAGAAAGAAAATGCTGAAAAATGAATACATAAAGCTGTAAAAGAAAGAGTAACAGAAGAGAGAACAAGCTAAAAAAAGAGAAATGTTTCTTTTACCATCCATGTTTAAATGAGTACAAAAAACTTTTGATTGGATGATCAAGATATCATGTGTACTTTAGAAGATGTGAATGAAAGAGGTGTCAGTAAATGCCTCCCACCACTTTGGTGAGCATGCTCTGTCTCTCTCTGTCAGTGATTATTAACATCACACTTTTTTTTCCACAAAAAGCTACCATGCCAAGGGCTGAAGTTACGCTGACATTACATCACTTTCGTCATGGTTGCATCATGGGAGTGATCGGATTATTTGCAGAGATGGGATGAGAGTTCTTCATGTCAGAGGTGGTTGTGGTATATGTTCGGGGGAGATCACAGAAAACAGAAATAACACTCATAACAAATAACAGAATTCACACATTTTAGAAAACATTTTCTCCTCAATTTTATTGATCCATGCTTTTTTTGTCACCACTTTTTGAATATGACACAGTTATCAGGGCTTTTAAGCTGCAGCAAATGGAATCATTAGTAATTTACAGTGATGCACATTTATTTCCACAATATTTCCATCCATCCATCCATCCATCCATCCATTCATCCATCCATCATCTATCCTTCATCTATCCATCCATCCATCCATTCATCCATCCATCCATCATCTATCCATCCATCTATCCTTCATCTATCCATCCTTCCATCCATCTATCCTTCATCCATCCATCCAATTTTCTCATGTTTTATTCACGATTTAGGCCAATACAATCAAATCTTTCTTATCCTCACTAAATCAAAGTCTGCTTTTATTGACGTTTACATTTTGTCATCACCTTTTTATACATAATTTATTATGTCAGTGGTGGCCTCCCCGGATACATCAGCAGCGGGTCAACCATATTGACCCTAACCCTAACCCCTGTTGCAAGTCAAACTTTTTGTAGTTTCTTTTTAACATGAATAAATCAAATGAGCAAAACACATGGTGGCTCTTAATGTGAAGCAGTTACAGAAAACAGAGACTAAAATCATTCAATGTAAAGTATTTAGAAAAACACCATAAAGTTGTTAGGTTTAAAGCTGTAAACCAGCTCGCCCCTTGACGGTTGAATTTCCAACAAAGTAGCTGCTCAAGGAATGCTACACTACTGCATTATTATGATTTTTTGTCAAAGCTCAAAGTGAAAAACACACTCAATGAACAGACCCAAATACAGCCAAAGAATGCCTTTGAAACTGTCAAAATGATGATATTTTTCAATAGATGTACAAACAATCAATTCACATATAACGATCAACTGAGGGCAAAAAGAAGACAAAAGAGCCACAATCCCTGACTGGAAGTTTAAATAACAGTCCCCATTCCAGAAATGTCTCCTGATGTTAGCACTGGAGTTTAGCACTGCCATATGATAGCACTGTTTCAAGACCAGGTGTGCCTTAGTCTTCAGAACATTTCTGGTGTCCAGGTTTTCAGAAATTCTTTTTTAATTGCTGAAGTTTTTTTTAATATATAGACTCAATAGATACCACATTTCAACCAATTGTAAGGTTTTTCCACAACATGTAAACCCCAAAGTTGTCCTTTAGATGTAATAATTGACCTCTCGTAAACATCCGTAAATGAATAACTGTTTAACAAAACATTATACACCCGCCCTTGTGTCTCTGGCTAAGAGTGTGTGTGGTACTATTTGCTTGGATGAAGAAGCCTGTGCTCAAGCCAACTGCAAAAATGGGACAGATGCTATTTTGAAAAATCCTTCACAGGGTTTCATTTATCCTCCTCATGTGCCAGATGGGTAAGGTTTGCCTCGCAGGACAATACAATGAGTCATAAAGTATAGACAGTCACAGGAAAGTATCTGAGAGTGGATTTATTAAACCTTTCTTTGTCCAGGCTCTCAGAGGAGATGGGAGATTGAAATATTTTAAGTGGAGCGCGGTCCAGGTTTGAGTGGTCGGCTTCCAATTCAGAACAACACCTCTGTATTCTCTTTTATCTAATCTCTGTGTAGGCAGCAACTTTTCTGCTTGAAAACTCACTTTTGTAACTCAGGCTCTCCATATATATTTCTGCTATGATATCAGCTGCTTCTTATAGAAGGATTAGATACTGTAACACACACACACAAACAGACACTCTGCTTTTTAGATAGTGTAGGTGTTCTTTGAAATACTGCCACTCTCCTCTGCTTGATACAGCCATTACATAAAGATGCTGACTCCGTCACCGTGTGAGCAGAGAGCTGTGCGGTGCTGACTGGAGGACTGAAATGTCAAGTGCTGTCAGAAGAACAGTTTCATCAGATACTGCAGAGCTGCAGGCCCTGTCCTGCCCGCCCAGATGGCTTCTGATACACATCAAACCATGGTCAAATAACAGTCAGTGTCTTCTTTATCCTGCATTCTTACCTTTCAAATAGAAAGTTATATAGAACTTTCTCAGTTTACTTTGAGTTAAATTTGATGTAACAGAGTCCAAACAGAGATGGAAAGTGGGAAAGCCATCAGCACATTTCCTCTGCCATTCTGTCAGTCACAAATGTGATGAAGAAAACCAAAGTAACACAATGGCCCGACGCAAACAATAAATACCTTTTTTTTTAAAGGAAAGTTTACATGCTAACCTGTCTGGTGTCATGTGAGGTGTTTGTCACAAAAGACAGAGAGGTGCTACTGTACATGCAAAAACTAAATTATAGATACTCTTGTTTTGTTTGTTTGTTTTTTTGGGGGGGGGTTCTCTGTTATAATGCTTTGCATGAATTCTCAACCCCCTCAAACTTGTCCTGACATGACACAACTGCAAATTAAATAGGGTTGATTCTGGGTTCAATATCTTAGAACAACAAAACATAAACCACAGTTTTAAATTAAGAAGACAATATTATGTGGCTTGACAAAGGTGACAACAAATAAACTGACTACGTTGTGTAAAATCTGTCAAAGTCAAAGGGGTGAATATAGGCTACATAATGCAAGGCACTACTCACTGGTCACAAAATAAATGTAATGAATGCACTTCCATCCTGTCTTTGAAAAATAGTTCAGAAATAATGGCTGGAATAATGTACACCAAACTTTAGCGTGAAATTACAAATAGATGAAAAAAGACGACATCAAGTTTACAAAGTTACAAAAAACAACCTGAAGTCTGCAAATCACAGTTGATGCATAGGAATGGTTATGTAAGCACTGACCATCTGTCACACTTTGTCATAGAAAGCTACAAATTAAGTTGGAAATGTCAATATGCATCTGATCGGGATTTTTGTGCAATGCTTGGGGAGTTTAGTGTCAGCAGTAATCAGAAGTCCAAATTGAAACTGTGTGCAACCAAAATACAAACTTTGCATTGTGTCTGTTCTGTAGGAAAAGGTTCTTTTTTATGTGAATTGTACATAATCTGATATAGATCTTTACATTGCAAACAGATGTCAAGGTTTACTTCTGGCACACTTGTTCACAAATGTATTTCCCTGAAAGTCCCCTCCCATTGTCCTCTGCCGGTGTTTTACAATAGTCATCCTCAAAGAATAGCATGCAGTGAAATTGTTTCCCCCCTGGTGCCTATGTGTCTACTGTCCACTCAGTGCAGTTCAGGGGTGTGTCGAACAGGGCTGGAGTCGTCTACAGGAGGAAAGGAACAGACACTGGAACAGTTCAAACAATGGCTTTGGCCTGCCTTTGCTATTTTAAGAGGCTTCCTCCACCTTTAGCCTCACCCCAAACTTCACCCGACCTCCCCTGCTTAGTCCAGCTCTGTCTCTCTGGTCCCGTGCTAACAGGAGTATAAACTAAACCACTGCATGAGTCATTCAGTGTACAGGACTTTGATCTTGATGCTGGCTCCATGATCTGCCGCCATCTAAACAATAAGTGTTCTCATTTCCAATCTTTTGCAAAAACTGACACTTTGCCAAGGCCCTCTCCCTCCTAGAGATGCAGTGTGTGTATTTGATGAAGTGGGCTTTCCATAATTAAATACATTTTCTGCAATTTACGTAGCACAGAGTGGCTGCTTTTTGTGATTTAGTAGAAATTCCAAAATATGTCTGCCCGAGGTTTCATTTGGGGGGCCATGGACCGGTAAAACCACACAGGACTCCCCCCAGGAAAGGGGATTGGAATCTTGAGTCAAACCAAAAGTCTATGTGGAGATATTATTTTCCCACATTATTTTGTATTTAATTTTATCAGTTTATTTGTCAGGGACAATACATGTAGCCATTGTTACATCTAATTAAATTGCAACTGATGTAATGTATAGGACTAATAGCCATGGCTTATTTGCAGTCCTTGTCCCGGGTTAGGGATTTAGGAAATAACACACATGATCAGCAGACAGGCAGCAACAAAGATGCATAAATACTAACAGTAAAGAAGACACAAACAAGCATATTGATAATGACTAAGAATAAGAATTAAGAACAATAACTGAAAAAAAACTAAGAACAAAGAAAAAGAAAAGAGGAGTAAAACATACTGTGCCATATAAAACATGTAACTGAGTGTTCACTGATTTTCCTTTGTTTAAGCCATCGTTTTGCCTTTTTATTGAAAGCTTTGGCTTCAAGTAAATGTTTTTATTTCTGATGGTAGGGTATTCCAAATCTGTGGGCCTTTAACTGAGAAAGAGGACAGGCCTCATGCTGTCTTGCACTTTGCTGGTCTACAGTGTCCACTAACTGCAGCTCTTGTAGTGGCTCCTTTACTGGAGTATTTTTGAATCATTTGACAGACCAGTTCTGGGCAAGACCATTCACACACTATTTGCATTATCCTCAACTATTGGTATCTGTTCCTTAAGCTAATGAATCAAACCATCTTTCAATAGCTCCTGTTAAATATTTGTCTCTGTCATTTAGTGTGCAGTTTTTGTTGTCGTTTGGTCATTACTTGTTGATTGTTTTTTGCTTGTCAGTGTGGTTTTATGTTAAACGTGGTTACTACCAACCTGACAGGTAAAATGAACCTATGGCTACAATCCTATGTAATAATACATTTTAATTTTTAGAAGCGCCTTTCAGGTCACTCAAGGACACTTTACAATTTAAAACAAGAGCAAACAAATAACAAAACCATTAAAAGTGTAAGTAAAAACATCATGACAATATGTGTTATATGTTTATGTTAATGAATGTGCACTGTCCCTATTTTAAATGAATAAAAATGTACTCTTTTGCATCTGTGTGAGATGCAGTGACTAAACAACCATATATTAAATGTTAATATTTGCCATTGGATTATCTTATTATGGATGCATTGAAGTTGGTTAAGAACGAAAGGATCACATGACAGCATTGCAGTTTTGTCTACAGGTCTTATCAAGCATGGTCTTGTACTACAAGATGGGCCAGAACTCATACAGTAGCTACTTTGAGCTACTTTTCAACAGGTAGCTTCCTTAAAATGTAAGCTAAAAAAAGGTATTTCCTAATTTGCTCCCTGGAATTGAAATAATGTGCATTCTTCATTAAAATAACTTTGTCTCATTCAAAATATTTTAGGAATAGTTTGAAGTACATGCACTGAGAAATGCAATTGTCAGATGTACTGGTTTGGGTCTTTTTGTACTTAATGATTGTGTTTTTGGTTTTGTGTATTAATTCACATCATGTTTAAACTTTAACTTTTGTGCCATCATGGCCAAATCTCCCTCTGAAAATTTCAACTTGAAGACATTTCCTGCCTGGTTAAAGGTGAAATGAAGAATAGAAATTTGACAGCTTGGTACTGAGAAGGCATAAGAACAATGGGATGATGAATGGCCATTGGACGTTTTCAAGTCAGGGTTAAATTTAGATTTGCTTTTTTACATGTAGAATATACCCAACATCGGAGTAAATGTAGTTTTTCTTTTAACAGTCAATGAATGAATTCACTAAATGCTTCATGCTGAAAATGATCCAACACGAGAAATCTACAGCACACACCTACTGTAACAGTGCCCTCAGCACAGGAAGCCCAGCCTTCCGATGACAGGAAGCAGCCCTCGCCATGGAGACAGCAGTCTGAGCGGGTGTCCTGCAGGTCACACACATACACACGCAATCCGATGCCATCTTTGGAAGAGGTAAGGACTTAGAAATCTGTGGGGTCAAAAAGAACTGATGCACAAATCTCTTCCCTGTTTATACAGACCATCACCTTTAACCAGTGGAGTGCACACACACACACTTTCACTCGACCCTGTGGTCACCACAGCTCTTTAAATAGATAAGAAGAACAAAGCCTCTGTCAGTCCACAAGGAGAGAATCTCTACTCCTTCCTGTCTTTTGATCTCTCCTCTGTTAATCCCATTTTATTTTTGTACTTTCTAAAGGGACTCGGGCAGCAGCAGCATGCAGAACAGGATTAGTTTAAAAAGGTACCCAACTGCTACTGTGCAGCGTAAGATTCGAAATAAGGAACTCCATGTAATTTTATCCAATGTCACACTATATTGAACCCTTACAACAATATTACATTATAACATAAAGTGCATATTGCCAATTCTTAATGGTGAATAAAACACTATAACATACTCTACTATAGTAAACCAAACAAAATAATAGTAAACCTTAACATCATGTGTTAAAGTACTGATACTGTATACTGCAGTGCACCATAAATACCATGAACTAATATATTAGACTAAACTATACTATTTAAACATACCAAAACATATACCTAAGAGCACCTTATAACATTGGAATTAAAAACAAAATATATTGTACACTGCTACATGCTAATATAATGTATAAGGTATCAATTCCCATTCAAATGTTTTCAGGTCCAAGTAGCTACTTGGCTGAAGTCTTGTATTTTCAATATCCTGATGTTGTGTCCCTTTGGTTTAAAAAGATCTGAGGCAAATTTTGGAGGTTATTATTATCTGGTTTTCATGTGAGGATAAAGAAAAAATGGCTGCTGTAGGTTGCAAATTTTAAATGAATGAAAAAGACACTTTCCTAAAGTGCATTTACTTCAGCAAAAAACTGACAAAGTGTACAATTATGAAACTTACCCAAACATCATAGACGTTTGAAGTTTGAACAATAAAGCAAGTTAGAAATGTAGACATTATTACCTCAACAAGATACACAGTTGAAGTAGATGTTTTTACTGTCAATGGAATAGTTTAACTGCCACACGTTACAAAGTTGGGAATCTGTTAATTTTACTAGTTGTCCATGGCTCATTAGCATAGAAATGACAACAATAACATTGGTAATGGGTCCCTTAGTGACACAAATTGTTACAAACTTGTATCAATGATCAGCAGTGTCAGATTGTTGTTATGTTCATTCTGCTGCTGTTAGAAGCAGCAACTTGAGAAGCAATAGTGATTACATTTCAGCAACAATTAGGCCTACAAATAAGAGTGTTCAATGAAAAGTTCTTGTTCTTGAAAATGTTCACATTTTGTCTCAGAATGTAAACACAACTTACTTATCTGTGGGTTTATACTGTCTGCTAATGAATTTGACATTCATTCAATAATACACTAATGTAATACTAGACCATATACAGTATGTCCCATTAAAAAACGGTGTCTTATATAACCTCAGACCCCTGTTCATTCATGAACATTACTATTGTTTCCTACAATGTGATTATGGTCTGGCTCCATGCTGACCCGAGCCTTACGCACACCTTCCTCATACTCCCTCCAAACCTAAAACAAAACATTAACCTTTTACTCCCTCTTAACCAATTACCCCTCCCCTTTCACTACAATACAGTAGTAGTATGAACACAGGCGTCCAATACTTTCAATATTGACGTCAATGCTGTTCTTTGAGTCCTATGTGACGTGACTGTGGAGTTAATAATCTATGGGATTCCAAGAGACAAAAAAAGGCCTTGAAATCAGAACATGTAAACTCTCACGAATACCAACATAGTCTTATACATATACACCACAAACAGCTAAACCAGGGGTGCTCAGCTCTTAAAGCGATTGTGACACGTAGCTCTGTTCAAGTGTTTAATGCTCCCCCCTAAAACAGCAAGACATGCTTTTCTTTTAGATTTTTATTAACTCTTATTTTTCACCCACACGATTGTGGTCATGTGATTTTCATTGTGTTGCTGCTGTCTGAGTTTGCTCACTGACGTCATTGAAGGTAGGCGTGTTTCCCTGATCCCATCCCTGGTTTTTTTAACAGGCACATGTTTGTGTGATTTTCACCCGACCTTGATAGTGATAGTGAGAGTAAAATATATCCCACTGTTGTTAGAGATGCAGGGAGACTGTGCCTTCACCGGACAAGGCTCACATATCCCAGGAACGGGTGGACCGAAGAACAAGTTCCCAGCTCCATTATCGTTTTTTAGGAATTTTTCGTTAACGATTCCCTAACTTTTTACTAATTTTAGAGCCTTTTTATAGGGTTCCCCCATGATACCTTTTTTGTGTTTTCGTTTTATGAGACGTTGGATAGGGGGAAACAAAAGAAAAGTACTTCAATTTGCCATGTATGGTTGTACTTTATTATATTTTGATGAGAAGTATGTTTTATTGGGTATATTATATCGGGTAACATATACCAGACGTTAGTGATGGTGTTACAAAGCTGTTATTTAGTGTTCTAGGGTTAAGTACACGAAATAACATGCATTTTACACATGTAATTGTTGTAGGAAAATGACATATAAAATGTGATGTTTCTGCATATTGCATTTGGCATGTCATTGGTTAGTATCAAACTTTATTCAAAATAATAAAAAATAAAATTAAGATATTCACAAAATGTGATGCTGAGATGGAATTTTAATGGTGCATCAGCACCCCGAAGGGTCTAAAGTCGTCTATGGTCGAAACATACATATTTATTTAGAGGTCAAATCAATCCAAGACCTTCACTGATAAAGAGGTTGATAAAAGGTTCAAAACGTGAACGATTTTGTTATTGTGCACCAGCCAATCAGAATAGGCCAGTGAGGGGAGTCAGAGTGAAAGAGGTCAATGGGTTAAAAGTGTTTGCTCCAAAAACGTGTAATGCTGTGTTAGTATTGGTGAAGTTATGTGGAAGTGAAGTTGTGATGTGGCAACAAGTTGTATCAGGTAAGTGTCTGGATGAAAACATCATGTGACGCGGGGTTGCGTAATATCTACTTAATATCTAGCACTCATGATTTAAGGTTGACATTTTTTCTTTGCCAGATCTCTTTTATTTTCCTGCAGATCTAAACATGCAGGTTTAGATCAACTTTCAGTCAAATTATTTTTGTGAATAACAAACATGGCTACCTGGCTGATATGGATTGTTTTTTAAGTTTCCATGAAAACAAGATTGATGTCAAAACATTTTTTTATCACATATCTAGCATTGCTTGGCACTTTTATGCTAGTATCTTGGTCGAACATTGTCGAAAACATTTTGTCAGGTTTAGTTGTTTCCTTTTTGTTGTTTGAAAATGCTGATGACTCCTACACTTGGAGGATTATATATTTTTTGTCTTAAGTGAAATGCAGGCCTGAGTCTTTGTGTCCTGTTTTTCTTCTGCAACTTACCATGATGCCCTGCACCACTAGCTAGCTAAGAGGTTGGCATGTCATACTTGCTAACCTGTTTTATTTTCCTTCTCCCTACTTTTTGGATTAATTTTTAGTACCCTGGATGTTTTCCCCTATGAATAATCAAAGTGTAGAATCTTTTCTTTCTTTACTCATGAGAAAAAAAGTAATGCTACTTATCTTTTTCTGCTAAAGAGAAACTTGCTGCTAGCTAATTAATAGGAACTCCAATCAACCATTGAGGTTCAATTAAAAAATAGGGACTGTTTTTCAAGTTATGTACAAATTGTAAGTGATGCCAACTAAATGGCTTGCCAATCATCTTTGTGTTCATTTGCATGAATTAGATGTAGGAACTATCCTTACGTACAGGCTTAACAGCCTACTGCTTCTCCATTGTGTCATTGTGCTGATTGTTTTCAGGTCTGTCCATCTGGATCCAGGGGAATTTTGTTCTGTTCCTGTTCGTAATGCTCTTGCAAAGGAAATTGCAAATTGCCAAGGAACCGAGAGCCAACTGATTTTTGGGAGTTTGCAAATTTCTTTGGCGATACCTTGCTGCATGCGTTCATGGTTGTTTCTGTACTTTTTCCTGTGATCAGATGTGAAACATTACATTTA
The DNA here is from genome assembly GCA_020745685.1 of Tautogolabrus adspersus. NCBI lineage: Eukaryota > Metazoa > Chordata > Actinopteri > Labriformes > Labridae > Tautogolabrus > Tautogolabrus adspersus. The sequence continues at coordinate 17,627,177 of CM036543.1, read as the reverse complement.
TTCTTCTTATAGATCCAAAACCTCTAGAGGATTCTTGTACATACTGTAGACAAATGATTCATTGGACATTTTCCCTTTCTTCTCTTTCTGGCTATGCGTGCAGTCATTCTCACACATCTCCCCACTATGCATACCAGCTACAACAGTGAAATGAGAGCCAAAACAATCAGCCACAGACAGCTTTGAACATCTTGATCCTACAAAGGAAAGATGTGAACAGAACGACAGCACCAAAACTCAGAGGCAGGAGACTGTGCAAATGAGGGACGGAAGGAGATTATCACTGTATCACTTCTGCTGACTTTTTGTAATGTAACTTAACAGGCTATGCCTACAGATTCTGTGTTGTGCTTTCTTTATGTAATACTAAAAATACAACAAATGGACCAATGCATAAACAAAATATAAGGTCCCTGAAAACTTTGTTTCATATGTAAGAACTCCTATACATTTATTATGACACAAAAAGTAGCCGGGCTTGAGTAAGAAAAACAACACCCAAACAAATGATCTATATCATAAAATGTTATACTTTAAAAAAACAGCAAATCTGAAAACAAACAATGAGAAAAGCACAAAAAAACACGAATGCAGAAAATTCTAGTGTAAAAAGATTCATATTGGTATATCTGTTAATAAAACTGCTTCAGCAGTTGACCTGTGAGCCTTTAAGCAACCTTTGAATATTAAAAATTCATTGTTGACTAGATGCATTTTGGTAATAAAAAAAAGATGTTGACAAACTTCCACAACTCATCTTCTTTTCCCCTCAAAAGCTCTCTTCATCTCACTCTTTTCTCTGTCTGAACTCCTCTTTCCCTCTGTACCTTCCTCTTCCTCTTCTCATCTCCACAGTCAGTCTTGTTGTATCCTGAGCACATCATCCCAGTGGGCCAAAAGATGGCTGGCCTAGGGGTGTTTTGAGGCCCCGCTGAGCCCGTACACAGCCCTCTCTCTGTTTGTGTCTCTCCCAGATCATCTCTCTCTCTCTCTCTCTCTCTATTTTCTCTCTCCTTTAATCCCACAGTTGGTTTCAGTGGCACGACTGACAGCACCCTAGGACAAGTGCTGAGCTTCCTTTTCATGCACTCCAAAAACAGAGGGTTATGCAATACACACAAACACACACACACATACATACACACGTATACACACACACACACTTTAATACTTAATGCCAAATCATCCAATTAGCTGGGAAGCGGCAGAGGAGAGGAGATCACGTCTCTAACAAAGAGCATATAAATAAGCTCTTCCAGACCATACAAAAATAAGTAAATGGATAAAAGGTTCAAGAGTCTGTGCCAAAGACCAGAGGTCCCCAACCGATTTTTTGCTTGTAACCCTTCTCAAGAATCCAGAATCCAAAATATCAGGGACATGTTTACGAACTGAAAAGAAGTCCAATAACATATTTTTAGAGCTATTGGGACAGAACTACAAGATCACACAATGTTTGTTTACAAAACCCCTGCATCACATGTATACAAATTTGGGAGCATTTCGGGGTAGGAAAAATGGTCCTGTGTGTTGGGATGACTGGTACTAACTAAAACGTGCAAACATGCCAATTAACAACTCTGGATTTAGCATCTGGAAAGTCAGGAGCCAGGCTCACGTTACTTTCAAGCATTGAGGCAGGTGAGTCGACACAGGCGCTAACACTGATTAAAGCATAGGTTGAGAAAGAGACTTTGAGTTTTCAGTAAGTGAATGTGGTTTTATAATATTAGAGCTTATCAGTGAGCTGGTTGGCTAAGTTAATGTTGGTGTAATTTGTGTTTTAATTATTTTAACCAGACGTGAGTGTCACTGTTTGGAAGAGTTTGTTTATCAAAAAGGGCAGCAAAGAAATGCTGTACAGAGAATAGACGGCTATTTTTTTTTTTTGTAATTCAACTGTTGTTCACAATTTAAGAAATGTTGTATGAGTAGAGAACTGGTGGGACGTTTCACGTAAAAGGAAAACCAGCTGTGATCAGATCAGGACTTCCACTGAATCAGGGGACACAAACACGCTCATTGTCTGCCTACAAAGTCCTCACATTTATGACGGGATGCAACTAATTAGTGAAATTACATCAAACCATTTTATTTTCCCTCGGGAGTGTTGGCTGCAGATTGTGCATGATTGTTTGTTTGTAATAACGTGTTTCATGGGCAGCAGAAGAATCTCCGGAAAGTGTCCCATTCTCTCCGCACTGAGTCAGGAAATGCACTGAGACAAGGCCTTATTGTCCTGAAGTGACAAGGAGGGTGTGTGTCAGTATTTGTGTGTGTGTGTGTGTCAATGTCCTTTTGAAATGATAGTAATACTGAATGAAGGTGCAGCCAGGGTGAATTGTCCTTATGGCACTTATTTGATAGGTAAATATTAGTTGTGTTTCTGTGTATTTTAGGTCATGGCATAGATACACGATGGATGCATGAAAGGATTAACAGATTAATGATAAATGACAAAAGCACAATAAACCGCAGCTTGGATAATTAAATTTAAATACAAAGACAGAAATTAAAATACGGACCGATGTAACCTATATTACAAGGACTGTCTGTTGTCAGACAGAGTGCAGGTTGTACTATCGGTCAAGGACAGGAAACTAATGTAAACAGTCGGAGACGTCACATGGCCCCCTGTGGCACAAACTATGAAGGGTCAGGCACCCTTTGTGTAGTCAGGCATGTTTGATCTTTTTTGTTTGTGTTCCTAGAGGTGGTGTGTCAATATCTAACCAATAAAATGGCAGGAAAAGGGCCCAGCCTTAAAAACAAAAGGTGAGGTTAAAGACAGAGGAAAACATGCACAAGCACAGCTATAATGAAGAAAATAAAGACGGCATGAGCTTGAAAACACAGAGATCGTCACAACTGTGAGAGAGTAGTCGACACAAAATGCACGTATAGTTAACTATATTTAATAGATTTTAAGCAATTTTGAGCCATTGTGACCTGCTTCTTGTTACACTTCTTGACCTTGTCTTTGAAGAACCACCACAGACCGTTTACATAAAGTTTGATTTCTAATGAGGCCAATATGGAAGTGCCTTTGTCCCATATATTTTCTAAAGGCCAGCAGGGTGCGACCACTGGTTGCATAAAGAAATCCAATTGTATCCAATTCTATGCCATATGATGTCGGTCACATTTAGAGAAAAATTACAAGCAAGGTGCGCTATTGGGTGTGGCTATACCTGTGTTTTGCAATCTGCTATTGCAGGACAGAAGCTGAACAACACTTATTCACCCTGTCGTTCAAATATCGTTACTTCTGGTTCTAAAATAATTCCTAGACTAGACTTGGATGTCATTCGTCCACAAACCAATGGGCAATGTCAGATGGCTATATCAACTTTATGGTCTATGTGTATCACTGTTTTCAAAGAACCTCAAAGGCCTCAGCAATATTTCTTGGGCTTTTATCTATTTATACACAGTTTTTTCCCTGAACTGTTAATCCTATTTTCTGTTAAGAAAATTGGTAATGGACGTTAAAACAAGATTCATGAGACAAATAAATACGATGACAGCTACGACATATAATCACTCATAATCTGTGTATTCAACATGCATCATATGTGAAGTCATTACTACTGACAAATAACCTAAACAATCAATTAAAATGGCCAGTGGATGGATGCCTTAGTGTTATCAACAAATATATTCAGTTGAATAATGCAGTAGGAAATGCTTGAAAGCAGGGTCAGAGTACATTTCACCTTCAACATCTCTTCCTTTCTCTTTGAGTTCTAACCTTCATACTGGAGCATCTAAATTTAGCTTCCTATGTTCCTTTCCTTACCCCCCCCCCCCCCCCCCCCCCCCCCCCCCCACCCTTCAAAGTTTCTCTTTTGTCACTTTTTTATCCTCCAAACATTGTTTATGTAGTAGGGCAAGGAGAGAATGATCAGACTTTAAAGTGAAAAAGTGAAACGTGAGTGAGAGAAAGTTTTTCAGGCAAGAATGAAAACCTAAACAATGGTTGTGAAGTAAGGTCTAGTTTATTCCTGTATGCATATTTCTGGATGTGTGTGTGTATGAAGTAGTGTGTGCATACAAATGCTTATTTGGACAATGACCTGGGGAATCATAGGCCAAACTAAGCCATCTGGTCCTTTAGCCTGGTTCTGACCAGTCAGCATTAGGTAGGCAACTCTTCCTCTCTGTGTGTCGCACTTTTCTCCTCCTTATGCCTACACACACACACACACATGCATCCACCCACGCACTGACAGACAGGCCTCGGCTCTGTGCCGTCCCAGCGGAGCTCTGATGTAGCCATGCTGGAGGCGACAGGCCTGACATATTGTTCCACCATGACACGTTGGCTTCGTTATTTCTCCATTCAGAGGAGGATTTGGTGTCATCCTGCCCCCTCTGCATGGAGAATGAAATCAAGCTTGGTGAGCCTTTTCCCCTTGAGACATTAACACCAAGAGGTATATTTTTTACATAATCTATCATAGGGAAATCAAATATTTTTTTATCAGTATGTAGCACAGAAGCCCAGCTTTGCGAGGCTAAATGTCTGCCCTTTTCTGATTGAGACATTTGTGTGTGTGCTGCTGAAATTCAAATGTTGGTTTGGATTAGCAGGAAAAGATGTGGTTGCTACAGCCATTGCATACTTCCTTAACCCATAACCAAGTTTAGGTGCTAATGTCTTTATACAGAGTTCTAATAGCTCGAGATTTAAATAAGGGACACCTAAAGTTGGCTGCCACATCAGCTCGGTCAAATCAAAAATCTTATTCAATTGAAAGCCAATCAAGCCTCACTAAAAAGTATAGCATTAAGTTGAGTACAACATTCAAAATACAGGGGTTGCATAATATGTAGGGCAGGTAAATCGACTAGGCCTACCACGATGTGTATGATGTTGCAAACATGAAGACATTTGTACTTTGGAGTTTGTAGTTTTGAGCTAGTTGTTTACAATGAAGTGAAAAAACACTAGCCTGTAAAGTGAGCCTAATGCTAATTTAGCAGACAGACTTTTAGCTAAATCTTGTAATTTTAAGGTAGCCTAAGTTGTGTATATTTTTATGAAATCTTATTCAATCTCCCCAGCTAAGATCTACATTACTAAAGAACTGGATTTCATCAAAGTAGACTCAAATGCTTCAAACATGTTTCCTGTACACTCTCAGGAGTAGCATGCTAACATTAGCTTTGTCACGTAGCTTACTTAATTCAATTACTTACAGTTTCACTTGGCAGTTGGTGAAACTAGTTCAACGTTTTTATTAATGACTTCTCTCTTTGTAGGATGAGTATGTTTGGTGAAACCCTTTTTGTATTAATTGCAAGGACACAGGAAGTAAGATGTTTTAAGGGTGCTGCATCACCCCCTAATATCAGGCATTATTAAAATCATCAGCTTTTAGAAGCATTGAAACTTATTGGATACCCTGTCTTTTGGGATATAGATGTAGAACATCAAGTTGTGTGATAACTGTTTTTGTCTGTTTACTCAAAGAGTTGATTACTTGTTTATATACTTCCTGCATAGTGGAACTAATGGCAGGTCTGAGCTTTATTATCGTTGCGCACACATTGAGATTCAGAGAGTTTTTCAGCGCAATCAAAAAATCAAAGACTTGTGATCATCCTGTGAAATGGAGCAGGATACATATATTGAGTACACATTGACTACTCTGTGTCTGCTTGCCACCCTCACTGCTCTATTTAGTTATAAACTGGTCATATTCCAAGTCTGTGGGAACATTCAGTGTGAAGCTTGTTGTCTGTTGAAGTTTTCAATGTTTTAAAATTGGTATGAGCTGCTGTTAATTCTTTGAGTATTAATAATCAACGCCATCATACAGAATGATTTCTCCAAGCACCCCCAAGTGAAACCGACTTCCAGTGTCCCTGATTATTGATGCATAAATCTCTACATAGCACACTTCACATTCTAAGCAGGGTAAATTTAAACTCAAGAAGAGCTGATGTTACAAGATCTGTGATGTACTAATCGTATTGAATCTATATTCTTTTTTTCTTTTAAGTAATATGATAACCTAACTAAGTGTTAAAGGAATTATAGCTAAGGAAAATGACACATCTTGTTGTTGTCTTTGCATGGCGACTCTTGTATTCTTCCCCTATTCACCCATGAAGATTAATTGACTGTGACTGAAGCAACTCACCTGACAGGTCAATTGCCTGCTTTCATTCAAACTATTTAATTAAGGATCAGTAAATCTAGGCCATGCAGCCATGAAGGGTTACAGTCCATGCAATGAAGAGATTCCAAAAGATTTGAAACGCAAAAATAAGAGATACAAAATATAGAAAGAATTCAAGCGTGTTTGGCTAATATTGTGTTTTATTTTGCTGAATTGACATTATTCATTGTATGACACATTTGCAGGCTTTGAGAGGCATAACAGGAGTGTTAGGTCCGCCCACTCTCACTGTCCTTCAACTATTCATGTAGCCATTCGTGCACAGTTCAAAAAATACTATGGATATATGAAAGTAGGCGAATAGGAGCAGGAAACATTCCATATAAGTGGAGCGAGGTCAGGGATTATGTAAAAGACATTCATCAACATCTTCATGTCATATACTGAACATAAGTAGCACAGATTGTCCCACCCCGAGAACACGCACATACTCACAAGATTCCTCTCCAGGTGATTGATAGCTTGCATGGCAGCCTACATATTTCTAACGAGAGATGTTCAATGTTTTGCCCCTCAGTGTCACAGGAGAGCAGATAACCCTGAGGTAGTTTGCAACACGTTGGCCTTCAAATGCTGCTGACCCCTTTGTCAGCTGCCTCCTCTCTTTCAGCTGTAGACCAAACACATGTACAAAAATGTTGATGTTGACACGATAAATCTGAACAATTCTTCAAAATGTCCTTGAGCAGAAAGTAGCTAATTGCTGGTGCTCATAGTGAAGCATTTTAGTAGCTAAGAGCAAAAAAATGGTTTTGACTGAATCCTGCTAAAAGTGGGATTAGTAATTGATTTGGCTTTGCCAAAAACGCAAGAAACACAATGTCGAATGACAGTTAAGCTTTGCAGGGCACACACAGCTCTTTTGCTAATCTAAGTCTTGCTTAACACCACTCTTTTAACCGCTCATAACAATTATTTATGGCCTATTTATTTATCATGCTTTTAATACAGCCACTTGTACAGTGTGTGTGTGCGTGTTTTGGTTGTTTTTGTTGCTGTATGTGCACTGGTGCTCTTTTACACACCTGAGCTGAATAGCATAATTCATAAGGTGCCTTAAAGCCAAGAAAGCCAAATCCACTAGCCTTCCAATGCAATTCAGGACCTTATAGTAACCATCTGCTAGAACAAAAACAAGGTTCATCCTAATTTGAAATTGTGTTGTTGTTTTTTTGAAAGCCTTTCTGATATTGGGTTTATTTTAGTCAATGATACATTTCTGTGATTAAATAATCACACAAACAGATCTTAAGAATTGTTACACAGCAGCTCTCAAGCTGTCTACTAGCATTAGTGTAGATTGCAAGTCATTAACACCCCATACTTGTGCCTGAAGGGAACATTAAGTGTCGACCTCTATTTTCAGCAACAGGAGTTAGTATGATCAAGTGATTATCTATTTCTGAAACTTGGTGTTGAGTTCAATAGAAGATTAGTTAAGAAAATGAGTTTCTGAGTAACAGGGCCCTAGCTTACACTATAGAGCTTCCATTTACCAAGCAAAGAACAAAAAAGGGTATTTCGGCTGACGTATGTTAACCGCTAACTTTGAAAGAATGGCAAAGCCTTTTGAAACACGCTTGACCGAATGAATAATTCTCTGACAGCAAGGGTTCTGCTTCCTGTGATTCTGAAGGACTCCAGCATTCTGTTTAGGTCTGCACAATGGGGATTGACATGTGCCAATGTTATGTTGTGTTGTGTGTTTGTTAGCTATTCTTCTTGTTTCTCTCTGGAATCTTCTGCATGGAATGGGCTCTTTCTGGTGTTAGGAGAATAAATGAATCATGTCTGTATCTTTTACATTATAAAGGTAAGACCGTGTTCATTCAATGTCAGGAAGGAAAACGCCAGACCGTCTCTGACGTTTTTTCTGCACCAAACTGTCTGTTAAATATTTTGAAACCAGTGGCAACAGAATTCAACATGGTCTATTTAAATCCTATGATCTCTTTTGTCTGCTTTTTGGCTCTTATAGTATTTCACACTGAGCTTTATACCAATTATTACCATGTTTTGGACTTCTCATATTCCCACACTGACCTGGTTCCTCTTTGTTTGCTCTGCTGTGGTTGACCTGAGCTTTTGTGTCCTCTTGTGTCTACATGAGTTACATGATGCTATGCAAACTTGTCTTATGGAAAATGCTTCAGTACGTGCTCTGTACCAGACAAACAGAGCTACAATGGACAGGCTGTGCCGAGTGCAAAGGACTGTGACGAGGTCATCCCTTGTGAGGGTATCACACATTAGGTATAAGGAGATGAAGAATGGGCATATAATCGTGAGCGCACAAAGATGTTCCCACCATTGCCAGCCAAAGCTGCATCACAGCTCAGTTTAATATATTCATAGCTCCTTGCAGTTGTTCCTGTATTTTTGTGTAGAAAGGCTGAGCTAACTAGCTCTTCCTAAATGGGTATGGAGAAATCCCTACGGTAAAATACTAGAAAGATAATGAGAGACCAACGGCTTTGAGATAGAGGAACTATTTATTCAAGCATGAATCATCCCTGCCAGAGGAGTTGAATTTGACTATAGCTGTAATTTTTTTTAAAGCAACACATTTTCAACTTCTGCCAAAGTGTCAGAGCCCATTTTTTCTGAATTTACCTAAATTCAAAATACATCACAATTCTTCTTCTTTTCCTTGTTGCCTTATTGTTATGTCACATTGACAACATGAGGCAGAGGATAGATGAATTGGTAACATTTCAAATATACAAGACCTGAAAGACCAGAAGTTTCCACAATGTTGCCATATTTAAATAACCCAGGGCTTCCTGACACATTTCGTATGTGCTCCTTTAGTGTACATAACAAAGTCCTCATGTCCTCGGCTATTTAGTCCACACGGGCATGATTTGGCCCAGAATATGTTGGACTGAGGGGCATCAACCATGCACAACAGGCAGAGGACTGCCCACTTTAATTGTTTGTTTATAGTTTTGAAGTAAAAAGAGCCAAAGCCCTGTCCTACTTTTTAAATTATAACCTCTGTTGAACTGACCTCCCATGAGTCTTTGGCACTCTCGTGTAACCTGCCAGAGCTGTTAATGAAAGCTGAAAATGATACTGATAGGTACCTTTAACAAGGATAACAAAGCAGTCCAATTTTCATTACTAAAATGAGGATATACGATAATGTCATTTATCTGTTTCACTAGAAAAACCTTCTGTCCTTGATGATGTATTACACAATATGGGTTGGCACTTGTTGGTTGTTTACCCACAGGGAAAGTGGGACTTTGTCTCTTTATTGTGTTGTTTGCGAACAAGTATCAGGTCCAGGTGGTAAGAGGCATAATCTGTATCAGGAAAACACATCGATTACTCCATTTGGAAAGAAGACTCTAGGTCCACCACATCCTGGTTAATACAGTGTTGCAAGTTAAGTTTGTTGACTAGCTTTCTATGCTATTAGTCAAAATGTTACATTAGGGTGACAAAACGTTTTATGACTTAAAAATATCAAATGTCACATCGCACAAATAAACTAAAAAGACAAGGTGTAATTTTTTTTAGATAAACTGATTACTGGGGATCAAGAGAGTATAAATAGCATTTATGAAATCAAACTGGATTAGCAGTTACAGGTGAGTTTCAGTTGGTAACAGTTTATGGCGCAGACCGCTCAGTCCCTGTTTTTATTCTTTAAAGCTGCAGGTCTCTAAATTTCTCCAGGAATAATTTGCCAACTGATGTACAATGCTGAAGGTTATATGTCTAGCAAGTAAATGTTTCACTTAACTTTGCAGTTCTTCGCATGTCTTCAGACTGATTAATGATCTTTAACCCCTTTGTTTTGGTTAATAGACTTCTACAGTTTTCAATCAGTCAGACACCTGTTAGCATCATTTTCAGTTGTAGCAGCTGTTTTTTACACCCAAGCATTCAAAAAACATGATACAAAATCTGACAGGAACCAAATGGCAGAAACAGTTGGCAAGAAACACTTAGCAGCTATCGTTTGTTTGTGTTAACTGTTTCTGTTTCCCCTATAGAAGACTAAGAGAACACAATGCAGGTTAAGGTTAATGCCCAGAGTGGTGCATTTACAACTCAGAAAAAGAATGCAAAAATCATGGTCCAACTTTGTAAGGTAAGCTAAGTAAGCTTAAGAAAATGTATGTATTTCACTTTCCTGCACAATATGGTTATTTTAAGGTCGACACAGCTTCTTCTTGGATCTCTGCACTTACATGACCTTGTTATTTAGTCACACACCTACAGTATGTTAATCTTTGGGGAAAAGAAAATATTTCGTCTTCAAAGATTTCCTCCACTGTCTCTCTGGGAAAATAAAATGTTTGCCTGAGATGAAACCATGATTTAAATCCGACATTTCTTTGAAGCTGCAACAAAGTGCTGAATGTTATAAAAAGGTTTGTTTTTCCATGAGGTTGACACGGAAAATGATTTGTGATAAAACTAATGTTGAACACACACATGCCAAGGTCAAACACGGCTATGAAAGGAGTTGGTACACTGACGGTTGTTTCCTTTATGTGTCTCTTTGGACATATAATTCTACCAGAACTACCACTGTATTCACACTGCAGGTAACAGTGACCTGAATCTGATCTTTTTGCACCTATGTGATTTAGAACTCATTTTACAATTAACCTTAAAAAACTGACACGTAGCTGAAGTATTTGTCCTTAACTTCACAATAACTTCCTCTTTCTCTTGCTCTCTTTTCCTCTTTCCACACATACCTGAGGGTTTGTTGGCTGAGTTTGCTTAACCTGCTTGAACTGCAGCATTTTCTCAGGACTCAGCGACTTCTCGAGGCTTATCTACCTAGGACGCCCGCTGTTGAACAATCCCTGAACCCAAATGTGACAGAAGGCCTTGTGCTGAGAAAAAGAGAGGCATGTTGTGAGAGAAAGCAAGCTTAATGTGTTTCACATATTTTATAGTTATGAAGATGAGAAGAAGAAAAAAAGGAAACGTTTCCAGCAGTGATGAAGGAAGAAGATTGGAAGTCTAGCAACCACAGCCTCAGACTTAAACTGTTATCGTGTGTCCTACTAAACCAGGTTGTATTTGTTTGAACAACATGTGTAAACAAAGCCGTCAATCTGAAGAATCTGGGACGCAAGGAAACATAAGGACTCAGGTCGAACCAGAAACCTTTCAATGCTTGTTGTTTTTTTCTGTTATCTTCATCTTTCTCTCTCCCTATCAGTATCTCTTTCTCAAACACACATTCATTTACTACTCTCCAAACAGAAAATTATGTTCCGTATTAACATTTAACACACTTTAAAAATGTTTAACAGACTTTTTGCAACCTTTTTGTCATAAAGGACAAAAAAAAAAACGTTGAACTCTACACACCAAATAAGGCCTATCCGCTTCAGGATGGCCAGAAAGGAGAAGGATCCTTTATATAATCTGACTTCCTGTTTCCTCGTGAATATAAAATGTTAAGAAGCTCTATTTTCATTTCTCCCAGTGCCCGATAAGGGAGGTGAAAGTTAAATGCTTGGTTTGGCTGGAGCTACGGGCAGAGTCCTCTTAGTCACGTAACAGGGGGCGAGACCTGCTTCAATGAGCTTTTTCCTTTCAATGAAACCTCCATAAGAGGTTGACTGCCAAGATGAAAGATAAATCAAGAAAAAGGACGGAAACAGAGGAAAGGGGAATAACTGCTGACTTACTTTGTGTTTTTGGTGTGTTAAAGTGTGTGCATGTGTGTGCTGGTGCAAAAAAACGCATTCCTTCAGATCTCCTAACCTGACTTTTTGGGTGGTATCCATTTCATCACACACTGGGAAGGCATCAGTGTGTGTGTGTGCGTGTGTTTGTGTGACTGCGTTTGTGTGTGTGTACTCATGCAGCGTGACATAGCACAATACCCTAGCCAAAACACAGAGGGTGGGACACACACATACACACATAACTAACCAGAGAACGTGATTTTAAACTCGTATTACGGATAGGGTGCGTCCCTTGTGTGCCCTCTTTTCCTAAACTGACGTGGGGCTCAGGTGCACACAGGCTGATCTGCATGCACGAAGCACGGCCCACGTCAGTCTCATCTCACACTGCATTAGGTCATGATAAGATGTTCAGCAAGGAGAGGAGACATGTTTAATCAGGCGCAAAGAGGGGAGGGGGAGTGTGCTGACATTTAAACGTGATTACTGATTAGGAGAAGAGAGGCATGGCTGTTATTGACAGATTTTCATCATAGCTTTAAAGTTTATATTGATTTAGCACATACTGCATGTAGAGTCATTTAACTGCAGTTACCTGCTAAAGATTCACACCTTTAAGATCATTTTAAAAATGTTGAAGTTTTTAGGTTGGTATTTCCTTTCCTTTTAATAAGTGTATAAAACAGTCAATATTGGGCTTTAATGCATTTTCCTTTTTGATAAATTTACGCAAGATAGGCATACTGTATGTGTTTTAAGGAAAACCAGGTTAAGCAAACTCTCATGTGTGGAGGGACAGAGAAAGAGAAAGAGAGAGTGAGTGTGAGAAAGAGAGTTACTTCTCTACAGAAGGCCAGATGTTTGTACTGTTTCTGTATTTCATTTTCTGATACATGCAGTAGTATATTTACTTCAGAACACAAGTTTGAGCCACATGCAGTACCTGTAAAGGTCAATTTAAAGCAAAATTATAAGCTGTAAGTCAGAAGATAAGTAATTTATAAGATCAGTAATTTGCCAGTGGATGATGTTTTTTGAAAAGACATCATATGAAGACATGCAACAGACAGGCTTGAACCGAGGTGAGAGGGTTACCAACTTCAGTTCAGGCACTCCAACTTCAGGGCTACATTTGAAAATGTCTGATACTTGTTTGGCAACTGATAAACTTACACACCAAATTTCTAACAGCTCTGGATGTAAATACTGTTGGCACATTTTAGCATGCTAACACATTTATTAAGATGATAAACATTGTAGACATTAGACCTGCTAAACATTAGCATGCTATTATTGACATTTGGAGAACGCTAACATGCTATTGTATGAATAAATGCAGGCCCATGGATGCTAGCATGTTTTTTTGTTGGAAATAAATGATTCTGAATGCTACAGTGCATAGTTTCAACTTTGTAAAAAAAAAAAAAAAAAGAATCTGTGACTTAAATACATCTGACTCCAATTTTAGGTAAGATGTGTCATTTTTCAATTTTCAGACATCAGAAGTCAATTTCGCGTTCATTTTTTGACATGTTTTGTAAAGGGAGATTGATTTTCAATGTGAGGTAGTGCCACATGATTGTTTTACAGAAGTGTAAATTGTATGGGTTAGTAACATTTCCTCATCATTCTATAATGTGAAAGATGAAGAAACACTTGCCATTCGCAAATGGCAAATGTTTGCCAAAATGTGTCTCCAGAGGGACAGTCATCCAGTTCACTCAGATGTCTGTTTCTTTCACTCATCATGTTGTCCATTGCCCACACACTCACGTAAAATAGGAGAATAAATACCAAACCACAGGGACGGCTTCACATGTATTCACCTTTGTCCCACCAGCAGGTCAGACATGAAAACATGTTGATGTAAATCAGGATTGCATGGTGTAAGAAATCTTTAAACTGAACAGACTTTGACCAAGTGTGCAGCCATAAAGTAAAACACACCAGGATAGATGAGAAGTATAAATTGTGCTGATATACAATCTATCTTAATCAAAATGAATGCTGGACCTGTTTTCTTGTTACAGATTTAGAATTCCACTTTTATCATTTACTGACTTTGCCTCAGATACTATCAAGTCTTACAGCATTCCTCAGATAACAATGACATAACCCAGACTGAGCAAAGACAAAAAACACATTCAACTACATGTGTTATTTACATAAGATGTTTTTAATGTTGGACGACACATGTATGCATTACAACACAGAGGCTGAACAAATTCCAACAGTTTGAGTGTTCATTGCTGATGAAGAGATTAGTTCTTTGTTGAACCCAGAAGGCACAAACTAATACTCTCTCTGTGTCAACCTGCTTCATGAGAACGTTTTCTATGTGATTTATTTAGTTTGTTGGACTAAGCTGCTAAACCTTACTTTACACAATTTTGACGTCTTTTTAGAGACTTCCAGTAGTGTAAACCTACTTGTGAGAAATATTGAAAAGTATACTTCAATTCATGGTATTTCTTCTGCGCTATTGATTTCTATTGGATTCTGTTGGTTTATTAATCTGTTTTGTTCCACTGAGACTTTCTCTCGCTTTGATTTTCTTTAAATGTGACTTTATTACAAGCTCCAGTAGCGGGAGAGCATGGGCGGAGAAACTTGTTGTTAAAATTCCTAAGAGTTTCACTCAGAGGTTGATGAAGGTCGGGATTAACTGCAAACTTCCTACTTCTAAAAAAAAGTTTGACAATCAAGACATACCTCTGCTGCCAACTTCCTCTCCACCCTCAGTGCTTGATGGTGACGCTCTTCACCTCTGTGAAGAAGTGATACGAATCCTTCCCTCCCTCCCTCCCCACACCTGAGTTCTTCATCCCTCCAAAGGGCAGGTTCAGATCTCTCACCAACCAGCAGTTGGTCCAAACCAGACCTGCCTGTAACCGCTTGGCCATCCTGTGAACCTTCCCCACATCCTGGGACCAGACAGTCGCAGCCAGACCGTAGCGCACGCCATTGCCCTTAGAAACGGCCTCATCTTCTGTGTCGAACGAGCTGACGCAGGTGACTGGGCCAAAGATCTCTTCCTGCATGACTCTGGAGCTGTCACTCACGCCTGAGATGACGGTGGCTGGCATGAAGTAGCCATTGGCGTTGTGTTTTGGGAGTTCCATTTGGTCGATTCCCTCACCACAGTGGATGACGCCACCTTCAGATTTTGCGAGTGCTACAAAGCTTCGAACCTAGTCATAGAAACAGAGTCATTTCAACTAAAGCTAAGTTAAAAAACATGTTTATTTCAGATGTAGATATAGGCTTTATTTCATCACCTTCTCTAGGTGCTCTTTGCTGATGAGCGCTCCGTTGTTGTTGCTGGGGTCAGAGGGCGAACCTGTCTTCCACTTCTTAGATGCAGCAACAAACTTTTCCAGAAACTCAGAGTAAATACTTCTCTCTACATAAATCCTACTGGTGCACAAGCAGATTTCCCCCTGAGAGAAGGAAGGCAGTGGAAATATAAGATAGAGATTTTTTTTCAGAAGCACTGATTGTTCAGGACATTGTTATCATATAGCAACCAATGCAATATATGGGCCATGATCTCCCTCTTGTGGACAAATCGTGTCACTACATCCTCATCATCTACTGATGTACCTGATCTTCATACAGAAAACATCAATGACACCATGAATTGTATTAAAACTAATCTTCTCCTATGTTGAACTTATATTTTTGCAGGTGATTTAAAGTTTTTAAAAACAAATAAATACCACAGCGAGATCAACCTGCTGGGGGTCCCCTTTGAACATTAGTTCTTGCAGACAATTTGCTCTGTTTATCTGAGCCAAAATACTATCTGAGCCCTGTTTCTGTGTGTAAAACCTATTTATCAAGATTTAAACAACACATAAGCACAAAAAATAAGCTCTGAAAAGTTTGCTAGTAAATCAAGTAGTCACAGTAAGACACATTTTGATAAGTGTGTCCTTTTGATAATTTAATCATTCTTTAATTACAACAAGAGATGATAAAGAGATACTACTTTATGTCTATAAAGTCAATATGAACATTCAGCCTTCTGCTGGTTAGCTAAGTACGACACAAATCAATTGGGGGAAACAGCTAGCCTGGATCCATCTAAAAGAAACACAATTTGAGAACAAAGATCTTTGAATCCCACTGATTCACATGTAATATATTTTTTGCTTAACTAACACAAACTCTTGGCTGGGCTAGTGACTTTGGAGAATATCTATTTTTTTGCCTGACAACTGGTCTTGGCAGAGATTTTGGACGTATTGAATAAAAACAACAACAAAGGAAAGACAACAAATGTGATACCCTATCTGCAGTCTTTGTGCTAGGTTAGCTTAACTTGCTTTTTGCAGAAGTTTCAAACTATCTGTAGAGATATGATCGTGGTATTGTTCTATAAACTGTATTCTAATATCATTGCCACATACGTTCCCAAAGTAACTTTCCCCTGAACATTTTAGTTTATTATGTGTTTTGACAAAAGAGAAACATTTTTAACTCAAGGTGCTTTGAACTGACACCTGCTTATGAAGGCCTCCATGTGGTTGAACGATGTGGAGAAAGCTATGATATAAACCTTCTAAAAAGTACACCTTCTTTGTGTATGTGCTTTAATTGAGCCTAGTTCTAAACAAACATTCTATCAAATTAGCAAAAAACATAAGATGTAGAGTAAGTTTGGGGCCCCTATGCTCCATCTTAGTGCCAAGCCTTTATCAAAATCCTAATAAAAAGCATATAACAAATACAAAAAACAATTTCAGTGTTCATTTGAGTCTTAAACATTGACTGATAACCTTGTCCTACCTGGTTGGAGAAGCTGGAGCGAACTGTAGTCTCGATGCATTGGTCCAGGTTTGCATCAGCAAAAATGATGGCGGGGTTTTTCCCTCCCAGCTCCAGTGAGAGCTTCTTACAGTAGGGGGCGCTCCGTGTTGTAATGTGCTGGGCTGTGGCTGTGGAGCCAGTGAAGGAAACCAAGGGGACTTCAGGATGGCCTACGAGAGCATCACCTGCTTTCAGGCCAGTCCCAAAAACAATGTTTACAACTCCTGGAGGAACTCCTGCAGGAAGACACAGGTTTACATTAACCTAATATTAACTCCTTTTAAATAAAGGTCAGAGCGAAAAACTAGAAGTATTTTGATTGTAAAACACAATAGGGGAAAAATCATGTGTAGGTGCAATAATCCCAGAGGGAATTCTTCTATCTTCTGTGTAAATCACTGGATTCCTATTACATTTTCTGTGCTGTAATCATACCAGCCTGCTGCAACAGTTTGCACATCATCCAGGCGGTCACGGAGGTCATCTCGCTGGGTTTCGCCACCACTGTGTTGCCAGCAGCAATTGCAGGTGCAACCTTCCAGGTCAGCAGGTACAGGGGGAGATTCCACGGGCTTATAAGACCAGCTACAAACACAATAGAAACTCAATTCAATAACACATGAGTCGAAAATGTAACACTTACAGGTTTTGATCTTAAAACACTGAGCTCTCACCTACTCCCACAGGGCAGCGGATGGTGTAGTTCAGGCAGCCAATGTGGTCCATCTGACAGCAGTCGTTGGTGTGATGAAGCACAGAGGATGCAAAGAAGCGGAAGTTGTGTGCTGCTCGGGGAATGTCCACAGTCCGTGCAAATGTGATTGTTTTACCTGTAATGTTACATGAAAGATAAGGAACTTCTAAAATTCCTGAACTCCTGCTTACTTTCCTCTAGCGATGTTATCACCCCAAAATGTCTCTTTTTTTTTACCCATAATTAGCATCCACAACTAGATATCCAAAAATGTATATGACAAAATCTTCTTGTCACAACGTGGACATGAATGTTTGCAGTCACAAAATTGTGTTGATGACCTCTTGACCTCTTATGTTGAGCAACTCAAAGGCCAAAATGTACCGCTGTTATGTGCATAAGAAAGAGGAAACATCCAAATCGCCATTAAATTACTTGAGCTTTCAAAGGTCTGACCCCTATTCATTATGATCAACTTTGAGCTTCCCTCTCATGTAAACCAAAGCTAAATGTCAGTTTTTAGCCCCAGAGGGACAATTTGTTCAGTACATTCAAGATCTTTTGACTTGTATGTCCTCATGTCATGACCCTGTTCTTCTGGCATTACCACAAATATTAGTATGTATGTCATTCTGTCTTGTTTGTTTGTATAATGGCTTGTCGTGGAAATAACGACAATCAGGAAGTTAAGAGCTGCAACAACTGGTTGGTATAAATTGGTTCACAGAAAATGAATCTGAAACTATTTCGACTGGTTTATTTTTCAAGACAACTTTCTTTTTCATTCATGCTGCTAAAATGGAAAAATGTGCTGCTTTTTTTTTGTCTAACATCATGATAAAGATAATATCTTTGGATTCTGGACAGATGGTTTCACTAAACATGACATCTGCTGACAAGGCTCTGTATATTTAGTAGACCAAACATTTAAACAAGAAAATACCTACGATATTATTATCTGAAACAATTGTAAAATTAATCCATGAAAATCCACTGTGGAAAAAATAAATATGAAAGGTTTTAAAATTTGGATTCCAAATAATTTCAAGGACATCATTTTGCAGTAAACACAATTATTTGACCCACTGACATGACTGAAAATGTAACTGACTCTTGGATGGATATCTTTATTATATCAGTACATTACACACCTTGGTCTCTAGACTCAGCTTGTGCAAGCTCGTCCAGGTTTGCATCTATCAGGTCTGCCAGCTTGTTGAGGATCTGAGCTCGTTGCTCAGGGCTGCGGGCAGCCCAGCCAGGGAATGCTTCCTTCGCTGCTGCGACTGCTGCCTCCACCTGCAGGCAGTGAGAGGTTACGATTTTTCTAAGTTACCTTGTGACTACGACACAGAGTTCATGACCTCCTGAAGTGACCCTGATATACATCTGAGAGATAAAGAATGATTTTAAAAATGTTTTCTATAACAATTTATTTAATTTTTCAAGGTCTACCCTGGTTTCAATGAAAATCCTTCAACTGCTCTGACTTCTTTGCTTGAACTCACATTGTATGTCCACATTGAGGCCTAAACCAAAACAGGAAGGTGCAGAAGAAGAATCTACATAAAGGGAGTCTGATTGAAACTTTAGCATATTACAAACACAAAAAAAAACGTATCGGGCTAACATTGTAACTATGTATACTCTCAGTAAAGTTATGCACTAACTATTTAAGTTTATTGACATGTGACATGTTTAATCATTACCTGACTGTTGACTTCGTAAGGGGCAAAGGTGCTATCCTCTGACTTCTGTATAGGCTATTTGAAACCAAGCATTTAAAGTAACCTGGATTCTTATTTAACATCGATGAATGACACAAACAAACTCGTTTTATTCTTCATTTCCTTTGTAATCTGCAAAAAGCTTACTCAAAACCAAATTCAATCGCAACGCATGTATCCTAATAATACAATGCAACTCTTTTGGCTGTAAAATGTAATCCATCAAAAATATCTGCCATAAAATGCAATAAAGATGACCTTTGTAAAGTTTATTAAAAAATAAAACTGTTAGCCAGTAGGGATGAACAGAACATGAAAATGATTAACTTTAAAACAATGATTCACAGGCAGACACACACACCAGTCGTGAGAGAAGTGCTCAGAAATATCTTAGAAATGCATGATTGCATACAAATCTTGCCTATAACATATTCTTATTAGGCACATTTTCAGAGAGTATATGATCTAAAAAATCCATAAAATCTAAGCTTGTATGTGTTATAGCAGGATATTATGGCAGTAAAGTAAACCTGACCAGCAGGGCTATATTGTCTGCACTTAAATTCTCTCACACATACGGTTATTGTAAGGAAACTTCTTAATGCATAGAGCAGATATTTAACAATGTAGTAGAGTAATATAATATGACCCACCTCCTCCTTGCCACTGTCAGGCACCTTGCAGTAAACTTCCCCTGTAGACGGGTCGTACGAGTCGATGTGACTCCGACATGGGGCAAACTTTCCTCCAATGAAGTTCTCCAGAACCAGATAGGAGCTCTGCTCCGAGGCTGCAGACATGTTTCAGTCAACTGACACAATCAAACTACAACAAAGGACAGTGGAAAATGACAACAGGTTTCTGCAGGAATTGTCTGAAACCACACAAGCCGAAGTGCAACTGCTGTTAAGTGCAAGTTGATCTTGCACTGATCCTCCCACTTTACGACTCTGTCACATTTCACAATAAAACACAGCATGGTGTGTGGCTTTGTATTGTCCAAAGCCACTGCAGGGGTCGGTCACCCTTATTTGTAGTTGATAAATGATAAAAGATATAAGCATATTTACTTTTTCATTTAAGATTTTTAGCAGAGGACGAATATGGAGCACATTTTTTGCTCATTAAAGCGTGACATGCCTGTTCAAAGTTAGATTTTTTTTTCTCCTCGCATTCTTGACCTGTGACTTAAGACAGTCTTGACAAGAGGTTAGATTGTCCCCAAAGTGCTCAGGAAAATGATAGAGATTTCATTGACATCTAATAAAAGGTCCAACTGGTTTTGATTGACAGCTCTAGAACAGCTATCATAGTGCAGCAGGCCTCAGGGATCAGTTTTCATGACCTTCTGAAGGCCAGGTCTCTCTGTTTAAATCTTTCTCATATTAAATGTTAATATTAACATTTTTCCTGCTTTTCATTAGTCAGACTGGAGCTGTGTCTCAGCAATTAATTGAAAATCATGGGGTTAAAGTGCTCGTATTTTAGTTGTTTTCAAATGAGCCCAAGAACAAATGCCAGAAGGCACTTTAAATGGAAAAACCTGTTCTTATTTTCACAACTAGAAAAAGGGTAAGTTAAAGACTGTTGCCTGAGAGATATGTCCACATTGTTTAGTCTTAAGTGTTTGTTTTCCATGTGTGCGAAAACTGTGTATGTTTCAAAAAGCAATGGCACATAACTTCTGATGGTGAATCCGTGTCACTTAAATGTAACACAAGTCATCATGATGGGTCTCATGTACTTGTAATTGTCTTTTCCTTCTCTTTGCCCTTCTATATATTGATGGCCTGTTGAGCCTCTTGGGTGTCTGCAGACAAAAACAGCTCCTCTAGATGACAAAATTGCTCCTGCAAAGGTACTACTAATCCACAATGGGAGACCTCAAGGTTTAGTTTTGGGCCCCATATTATTTAGTGTTTACATAAATGACCTTGAAAAGAATACTCCAAAGTCTGCTTTTCATTTTTATGCTGACTGTAATTCTGTCATTTCCTGCTTTGCAACAACTCTTATGCAAGCTTTTTGCAAATCTACAGCATGCATTTATAGCACATCACCTTTTTCAACTGCAACTTGTTCTAAATGCAGACTCTTTACCCCAATAGGCAGTCAATACATTTTTTTTAAATTTAGTTTTGGGTTTGTATTTGGTGAATTGTCTTTTATGGAGCACATTCAGTATGTTACTAAAGAACTAAAGGTTTTTCACCAGGATGTAGAAACCAGTCTTGCGTTAGATTTGAATGTAAAAAGCTAACTGGTTGTGTCTACCTTTTTCACCTGTTGTTGATTATGGAGAGGTGTTGTATAATACTGCTTTAAGTACATGCCGGCTCAGGCATTGCTATCCCTACAATCACATTCTGGGGAAATTTCCAGCCTATCTTTCCTCCCTTTAAACCCTGAAGGATAGAATTCAAATAATTTTTTGCTATTTGTTTTTCCCAGTCAGAACTGAATCAGGAAAAAAGTTTTAGTTTTTTCACTTACTGCTTCAGGAAATATACCTGCTCATTTTAAACTCCTAAAATTAAAATTGATTTTTTTTCATCTTTTGAGTCCAGGTTGTGTGTGTGTGTGTGTAAATATACAAGCTGACCAGTCATGTTTTTGTAACGTACTCTGAGTTTGTTTTTTGTTGAAACTGCGTGTGCCTACTACTCTTGGCCAGTTCCTCTTTGTAAGAGATCTCTGATCTCATCAGATCTGACCGAGTTATTTGAAGACAAATACAGTATGATGTGGTTGGCAAGTATTTAACAGTACTGTTTTATGTTCTATGGCAAAATATCTTGTAAGCCTGGAAGCTGCACTTTCACACTGTATTACTTGCTCAATGAGTTTTCTGTTTTTGTATAACTTGCCTTCAATATGTTGTATCATTGGGGGAAAATGTGTACATCTTTGTGTAGATGACTAAAGATCTTGCATGCTACTGAACACTGCCAACCAGAGGCAGCTGTGGATGTTACACCGAGTCTCCAACATCTCTGTCATGGACATTTTCAACAACAATCTTCCAGTCCGAAGACAGTTTGTGTTTTTCAGTCTGTGTTAACTTGATTTTAACGGCTTCGTTTCAGCTTTCAGAGAAAAGCATGATTTTTGAGACCTTTGCCCTTCCATAATTTGGTAGGGTAATCATGGTTGACATTACAATGCAACTAGCATATGAAGCTGAATGTCAAACAGTAAGAAGTGTGTCAACATTACTAGAAGTAACAGAATCACAAACAGGGTCAGGCAGGGTAGAATTATGTGCATTTTTCTGCAGTGTTAATGTATTGTCTTTTGCTGAGTGTTTCGGTCTATTCTCATCATAGCATAAAGTCATTTTTTCCTTGTTTAGGGATACAAGAACTGAGGACAGATTTGTTGCAAGAAGCAAGAAGAAGACCCCTATAAATATCAGCCAATAAAGACATCAGAGGAGTTTTCTGCAGCATTTTGATTTGGTCTGCTTTAGGAGTTAGAAAATAAGGGATGAACAGGAGATTTATTTTATCAGGGATAGTGATGTGTTGGACCAAAATAAAAGAATAAAGCTAAATTTGACTTTTCTATATGTCCAAATCAAATCTCCTCTGAAGGTTTCTGTATTTCTTGGCACTTTTAATGAAAATGTTCCTGATCTGTCTATTTGACATCATGTTAATGCTGAACACAGAGATGAGTGCCTTGGACCACGCGGTCACATGTTAATATTACATCCTCAAGAGTCCACAGCTAGAAACAGAAAAACTAGTTTAAGCTTTTTTTTGCACATAATGTCCTACAATTTACAGAAGTATAGAGTTGTGTGCTTTGAGGTGCTTTCCACCCCTGAAATAAATAACCCCTGCTGTGTCACACCTACGCTCATTTCAACTGACTGCTTGAATAGACAGGAACTGTTCATCTGAGGGATGCAACTTAAACTTTTGAATTATCTGTTGATTGTTGATGTTGGAGAAGTTGTTTACTGTGTAAAATGTGTTCGCCAAAGCAGAGGACTGCATCCTCAGATGTCGTTAGTCCAAAACTCAAAGAGACAAAGTCCGTCAAAAAGGAATAAAAAACAAAGTATTCCACTTTAAACCAGTGGATCAAAGAATAAAGGGTTTTCTCTTAAGAAAGACTTGAACTTTTGAGAAATTATCAAAATATTTGACAATTAATCTTGCACTTAAATACAAATCCAACTGAAATGAAATAATCAACACTACTTCAAGCTGCGGGAAATAAAAACTCAAAACTCCACATTTTTGATGTTGTTCATTTTGCATCATCTTCCACCAACATGTCTGATTTTAATACACGGAGAAACAGAAACAGCCCCATCAACTCTCGATTTCCACTCAAGTCTCCCTAATAGAAGCAAAAACACCCATAAGCACTTGAAAAATCATCTTGGTGCTTTAGAGTGGACACACTATAAGATGAGGATTCTCTTATCTCTGATGGAGCTACAATTTCAGTTCCCTTTTTTTTTTTTGTTCACAGACTCGGTCTGGATTAGTTTGGACCTTGTATCCTTGGCCGTGTAATTAGAGATGCAAACATACTTATGTTAAAAATCAGCCCAACTCCTGCATGGCGTCACATGACATTCATCCTTTTCTAAATTTTAAAATAAATCATTTCAGGCAAGCAGCTTTATAAAGGGATCCTTATCATGTTATTGTAAATTCTTATCTTGTGGCTTGGAGGAATTGTCGTCCTCACACCACAGCCCAGGTTAATCTATCTGCCCTGATTCCTGCACCCAATTATTTTCACAGTCAACTTAAGCTATCAGCCCTACAGGTTCTTCTTCAAGAGAGAACAGTGAAATCGATCACTGTGGAAATCTTGATATGTTGGGATCATCTCTTGGAGTCAGTTTATACTGTTGATTTGGGTTGATCAAATTCAGAGCAACAAGGTTTCACAAACTGGTCTGATGGTGGGAAATTTGAAGTGGGGTTTACTGGGTAATACTCCTTGTTTTGATGGAGGAAAAGGCGGCTGCGAAGCATCTTGCCATTGGGTTGGCTTCATGCAGGTAGTGTTGAGCGGAGCAGGAAGGTGAAGCAGCTACTGTGCTGGATAGAGAGATGGATGGATGAATGAGCGGATTTGAGTCTCTGGAGAATTGCACTTTGTCTCTTGCTGCATGCAGTCTGCAGAGCAACAACTGACTTTCTCTGTGTCCAAAGGAAGGTTTGTCATTCTTTGATCTGCAGAGAGTAAAGACAAAATGAAAATGACTGAGGACGCTTTATCAAAGGACACAGAAAGACTGTTAACGGTTTCTTCCAAACAGTGTAACAAACACAACACTCTCACTATGAGTCATTATCTTTAAAAAGGCTGGAATATAGATTAGAACTTATAACAAGATAATAGTTGATAGTATCAACCAGTTTTTATGGAAAAACTAATTCTAAGCTGATGTGACCTGAAGTGAGCTGCACTTTACCTCAGTGACGACCCCAGCAGCAATGGTGGAGCCCACATATCGCAGCATGAAGCGGCCCAATTCCTTGTAGTCCTTGTACAGTTCTAATGACACTGGCCTCTGGGTCTGGACCTCCACGATGGCATTCATACCCTTACTCAAACACCTTTATGGGAAAACACCATAAAAACAGAAGTACCAGTAAGCCCAACCACTCAGATCTCAATGATTATACAAAGATTTTTCAGTATTATATTATTGGAATGATCGCTTATCTATCTAGGTAATATCTTTATACTGTTTATGTGTACTATTTATTTATTATCCAGAAGTGAATGCAATGCATCTATCCAACACTCACTTTGGTTTCTTCTTGAGGACCTCCCCGCTGCTCTTGTGTAGAACACTTACAAGTTTCCTAATGGTGGCCGGCTCACTTACTGTTTGGTAATGCAGCAATACCTACAACAAACAAACACACACGTTTTTAAGTTTGTTTATTTGTCCAAAGAACAAAACTGCTGGTAGTGCGTGTGTGTGTGTGTGTGTGTGTGTGTGTGTGTGTGTGTGTGTGTGTTTGCTTACTGGGAACCCTTGCGTGATGGGGACCTCGATATTGAAGAGAAGGACTCGAGCTCTGAATCGAGTGCAGACTTTGATGGGCTCTTTAGGATCACAGAACACACAGCCCACGCTGGACGGAGGAAGTTCATGTTTAAATTTGGACAATCAAATTCAGTAAAAAGAGAGACAAAAAAAAGGCCTTTATGCTCATATTTAATAAAAAGCGGTACCACTTTGGCTTACTTGATCTTGATGATGTCCATACCGGTGACGGTCAGGCTCACATGGTCTCCTGCTGCAGCCCAATCCAGAGCTTCATCGTGCAGCGTTATACCTGCAGTACGGATAAAACAGAATGCAGGTCAATCAGCTGCCACAAGATGGCAGTGTTCATCAGAGCGCGTTTATTGATCATCTTTATTAAGATTCAAGGAAGGGCACATTCAGAAGCAGATGTGCTTTAAGCTGACAAACTACTTGACAGCATAGTGAAGAACCTGAGTGAGGAAGTATTTTATGAAGTCTTGTATTGATAGTTACTTTATCCTTTTTAATGCATCTTACCATCATAACCGTCATCAAAGAAAATGCCCTGAAAGAGTTTGAAAATGGAAAGCTGAAGAGCCTGAGTTGACCATCACAACAAAATGGCAGCAATGCACGTACCTTTGACTGTGCAGGTTTCATTGGGAGGCATGGCCAGTATTCTGTCTCCAGTCTGGATGTAACCCGCCTCAATTTTCCCCGTTACACAGAAACCTGAACCCTGGTCTGGGGGAGGGAAAAATGCAACATCAGCAACCTCTTCAATTCAGAAAATCTCAGAGAGATATAAAATACAATCACATGCACTGTCACCGTATGTATCAGTGACTTTTACCTTTGAACACGTCTGAGACACACAGTCTGAAAGGTTTGTCGACGGACCTCTGAGGGGCTTTGAAGGCATCTTCAGCAGAGAGAAAAAAAAGAAGAAAAGAGGAGGAAGGACAAATAATGAGCAGAAAGATAAACATAGAAGTCTGCTGTTGAATTATTTTCTCTGGTACTTTGGGAAAATGAATTACTGGCATGTAGTCCGATTGATCGGCACTTTGATGACAGTGAAAGTGTCGTAAGCAAAATTCTTAGGAAGCTAAAGTTAATTTCCTTTTCGATCACGTACATCCTCAAAATATGATTACTGTAGTGAGTTAACCACATTCCACTCCAGAGCTGTGATTTAAGTATCAAACATTCAGCTGCTTTTGCCTCACAGATTACTGGACAAGTCTCCATGGCTGAG
This sequence comes from Tautogolabrus adspersus, assembly GCA_020745685.1. Lineage (NCBI taxonomy): Eukaryota > Metazoa > Chordata > Actinopteri > Labriformes > Labridae > Tautogolabrus > Tautogolabrus adspersus. The sequence continues at coordinate 17,600,819 of CM036543.1, read as the reverse complement.
GCTGGTTCAGCTTAATACAATGTTTATTTTCCAACAGTGATTGGTGTCTAAAGCCCACAGAAAGTGTTCAGAGTCATTCAGAGAAACAAGTCTTCCCTACATATGCATAATCATTCTCGCCACTCATGTTAGTAGACTTCACTGCTTAAGCTAGAGTGTCGGCTGTAAGACATGGCTACATATGATACTTTTTCATCATATGGGACTTCATTTTCAGAGTAAAAAAAATCATACAGACATTTTTTGGAGCCAATTCTCAAAACTTAGATGGAAGATTTTGGATGAAGCATCGCTTTAAATCCACTGCAAGAAATGTTTATTGATGCAAGTTCACTGGTTTGAGAATGTCAACCTGATTTTACGCTAAATCACAATCTCTTCTGACGTGACTTATAAGGCTTTTGCACTTGCAGAAAACTCCTGAAAACTCCTATTTCCAGGAGGAGCTGTATTTGTTAACTCAAACAGCCAAATTCTCCTGCCAGCTCCCCGAGTATTTTATCCGCAACAAGTCCAAGTGAGCTGATGTGAGATCGAAGCAGGTTATTCTCAGGAGAATTCACCTCGAGCCAATGGGGGGGGACGTTTATATCCTGTGACTACTGCACGGTGCATAGAGTGTATGCATGCAACAGCTACGATCTCTGCGCATGTGATCTAACCGCTGCATCACTTTTTCTGTTAGGATGTTCTTCTCCGCTCTTTTGTTGACATTGTGATTCCGCCAAACTATTTTGTCTTTTAGGAAGAGATTTTCAAATTACAAAACTAGTCTGTAATACTGCAATTAATTTGTACAAGTACAAGAAAAGGTCATTTTTTTTGATTGTGCATTCATAATGGACCAAAAAATGGGGTGACATGCAGCCTGTGTGTCTGTATTTTATGCTATGAGATCTGTATTTGAGTGTCACAAGGCAGTAAAAGCTTTATGCAGATGAAACCCTGAGAGCAGTACCGATCTGTTCCAGCAGGCTGGGACCAGAGAACCAAGAAGTGAGTTCAGACACTGAGCTCCTAGTGGTGAGGTTCTCTCCTGACAGGCCACTGGTGGGGATGTAGAAAACATCGGAGTCCTGGACAAAAAGTTTAAAAAAAGAACTAGATTAAACCAAAGAAAACTGCTCCTCTTAGCTGAATACATATATGACAGTATAAACACTGATACACATAAAGAGTCTAAACTCCTTAGATGTCTGGTGACTTAATGCAAACCCACCTTGAATCCTGCTTGCTTGAGAAAATGGCCAAGTTTGGAAGTAACATCTTGGAAACGCTCTTGCTGCCAGTTTACCTAATTTATATTAACACACAAAGAAATACACACAGACACAAAGTTTCCCCAACAGCACAGCTTCAAAATGAAATGTGTTGGCATTGGCAACAGCCTGATGATTATGGGAAAAAAAACACAATCATTCAGACATCCTTAAGAATTCTTTCTCTTCTGCTGCAATGTTTAAAGGAAATGCAAAGACCAACTAAAGGATTCATATAGGGACATATCAAAGAAGAATACAATTGTACTGACTGGATAGTATCCAGTATAAATTAAGGACAAGTGAACATCTGATCTTTTAGTCTTTCGTGTCTTTTCTGAATTTAACCCCAAATAGAAGTAGAGACAAAACTGTAATACAATGTTGTACATCTGCAGCGATTACTAAAACCAGTCCTAAAAATATTCTCATTTGTGCTAGTGATGTGCTCCAACCTGGTCCATCTTGTTGACAGCTACAGCCAGCTGAGTGACGCCAAGCGAGCGCACCAACAGGGCATGCTCTCTGGTTTGACCGCCCGCCTCGAAGCCTGCCTCGAACTCTCCTCGGCTCGCGTCCACCACGAGCACCGCCACGTCGGCCTGGAGAGAGAACCGAGGGGGAATATATAAACCTCATGCACACGTTTTTTTTTACAGAGACAGATGTGAAAGTCAAACTAAAACTCAACTCAGCAGGAAAGTTATCAGATTAATTACAGTGTTGTAACACCCCACGGTGCACGTATACAACTGTTGTCAGGATTAAGAGCTGTGTTTAAATGAGAGAATTTGTAGCACAATCAAATCTCAAATTAAAAGCCTTTGTGTTCCAGTCACCGACTCCCACCCCAACTGATACAAGAAGAAAAAATTCTTTAAATAACGCGTGATTAATCTGATTTTTGTTAAATAACTGAAGGCATGCTTTACTGCTGATATTTTCTGGCTGAGAAATATCCTATTCAGCCTTTTCTGTCTGTGACGCCTTCATTTGCTTACAACAGGAACTCCTTAGTCACTACATGATTAGGCATAACGCGATGACAGTCATATGGTAAAAAGAGAAATTACATTTATGGCTCAAAGCAGAAACAGAGGAGCACACCCATGCCTACAAAAACACCTTGTGACAGCAACACCCAAAACCACGACAGTTTTTTTCAAATCATGCTGACAGGTGTGGCAGGCCGAGGGAAAACGGAGGGAAAGAACCATTTTTAACAAGCTGTGGTTCGTAAAGTCACACAGATGATTAACATCATGTTAAAAAGTTGAATCCATACATGTCATGAACTGAATGAATTGGAAGAATCGTATGTTGTTTGGTCATTTAACAGACAAAATTCCATAGTGAAGTATGAAATGTACAAATGGATGATTTTATCCGTTTCATCCTCTCATAATTGACCTGTTGTAGAAGTATACATAGTCTACTTTATTTTGTCTGTAGGTCCCTTAAAGGTCTGTTTTATTTTACTGTTAAGCCTAAAAAGGTTATTGATGAATTCAAATATCATTTTCTGACTTGAACCAGAATTGTGTTGCTCCTGTGAATTTATAATCCACTGTAGAGCACTTTGGTCAACTTTTTTTAAAATGTGCTGTATAAATAAAGTGGATTGGATTGGACTGACACATACAAACCTGGAAAAAGCAGAATTAAAATAAATCTATAAGAGGTTGCTGATGTTGCATTTTCTTTCTCCATACCAGGGTTCAGGTTTCTGTGTAATGGGGAAGATTTATGCGGGATACATTCAGACCAGAGACAGAATACTGACCATGCTTCCCAATGAAGCATCCGCAGTCAATATGCTCTCTAAAGCTTCACTTTTGAAATCCCCTGCAGTGACCAGCTGCCCTAGAACCAAATCGTTCTGCAAATGAAGAAGTATATTTCCCCAACTCAACATACACTTACAGGAGAGATAGTAGGTGTAATCCTGAATATATGTTTTATATTTATATATATGTAACTTGATATACTTTCTTGGTGGATTTCTTTGAATATGTATGAAGGATGCAAGTTAAAAACAATGATTTAAGACTAAAGAAGGCAAACCTCCTGAGCATACGGGGAACTATGGTCAATACAGGTGCTCCAGGATGCTGGTTTGCCTAAGCTTGTAGAGCAGGCGCCCCATGTACAGAGGCTACAAACCTTGTCACACTGGTCACTTGTTTGACTCACAATTATCAACCGTACGGTGCATGTCATCCCCCACTCTCTCTTCCATGTATCTGAAGCATTAAGATGTATGCATGACTAAAACAACAGCCTCTTACCTACCTGAGAATAACAGTAATACGTCTCTGTATTTCTGAAGTACTCCCCCCCTCAGCTTATGACAAGTTACTGAATTATAGGTAATTGTATGAAGATACAGACTCTATCACACTCCCCTAAAATGTTTTAGAAGGTACTACTGTGTAGAAGTAGAGATGTAAGAAACGGTATAATCGGCAAAAGGCTAATTCTGTTTATAGAAATTATGAATAAAAGTGGTCCTAGAACGCAACTCTGTGGCACCCCCTTTAATATGTTAAGGGGTCGAGGTGTGTCGCCTTTGACCTGCACACATTTTGATGAAATAGAACATTTTCAAAGCTGATTGATAATCAGATAAAATGTTGTTTTATACAATGGAACAGTAACATATGGAGGAAAAAACTTTGGTACATTCACCATGTCAGTTTAGATGTACAGTAAAGGCTGCTTGGAACCTCTACACACTATACCTGTGCAGCTCCTGTGATCATGTTTGGGATGAAGTCTTTGTGTCCCGGTGCATCCATTAAGGTCACCACCTTAGAGTTTGTCTCAAACTTTGTCATGCCCACATCCATTGTCACACCTCTGGAACAAACGCAAACAAATAAGGGCATTATTTCACAATTTCTTGTTCCAGTTGGAAAATTGCTTCTGGATTGTAAAACATTTAGCAAGTAGAATTAACTGTAACTGACACCTGGCGTACTAATTTGCTGCACAGCCATTCATTTGGGGATAGAGTCTAGGTCATTTTCAGTTCAAGAGCCCGTCCTCTGGTGGGCGAGGCTCTCAGTCAGATGCTGTAAATATTACGTATTTCCTACAGAAATTACTGATAGGTTAATCGCTTTCTGTTTCTGCAAATTTTGCTTCGGTATCACTCTACCAACAACAGAGCGAGGGCGGACAGGAACATATTTTTCTGTACGGTGCACCATGACTGGTAATGCTATTTATCAGCTAAATATGATTCAACTTCAAATGAACAAACCAGTTTATCCAGATTCAATTACTTTGGACACAGTTTCAAGATGCATTTTTTTATCAAGTATAGAACTCAGCAGGAAGTGACAACTTGGTAACCCAAACCCTGCTCTCCATACGGAGGGGCATTAAAGGGAATTTCCCTGTCCATGAGCATTTATTTGTGTGTGTTTATATTAATGCTTAAAATATACCTGTCCCTCTCCTCTCCAGTTTCATCCAAGACCCAAGCATAGGCAAAGGAAGCCTTTCCAGCCTTCTTGGATTCCTGCTCATACTTGTGCATGGTGCGCTTGTTAACGTTGCCCAGCAGATAAAGCAGATGACCCATCAGTGTGCTTTTACCAGCATCCACGTGACCTGCAGAAGAAGAAGAAGAAAAGTGTAATAATTCCACACAGATGAGGAAGTAAAAAAAAAAACGAAAAAGAGACTCAGTGGGTGTGGATTGATATAAGACACCAGGGAGGGTTGATGGAAGGCAGAAAAAGAGGAAGAATGTGATATGGGTGATAAGGCAGGTATACTGGGGAGAGAGTTGATAAGATGTAGCAAAGGGAAACCACACACAGCAGCAGGAAAGAAGAAGAATTGCTCAAGAGAAGGGAGATGGGAACAAGGATCGAGGCTGAGAGGGGGAAGGAGAGGGCCATGGTGAAAATGAAAGGTTTCACATGCTGTGGGAAACCAGAACCATCTTTACTTCTGAAACTGCCAAGTCACTTTTTCTGGTGTAACCGAGACTGAGAAAATATGTTGAGCCACTTTACTGATCGGCAGATCAACTCGAAGACTGCTATAAAACTGAGACAAGTGCAAAAACAGGCTGATTGGGAAACATACATTTTACTGCCCAGAATTACAGAGAATGGTGGGATTTTTCAGAGGAATGTGCTTAAAAGTCGTTTTGACATTCAAAGATGTGGAAGAGAAAATGGAAGAACTGAATTTAAAAACAAAAGATTTGTTAAAATGAAGAGCGATTTATGTAACTTTATTACCTGCTCTTTTAAAATGTAAAAAAAAACTTTTTGGAGGAAAAGAAACTGTTAAAGAAATGTTTCCACAGGAGAAACTACCACTATATTTTGAGACATCTTAAAAATGATATTCTCCAAGTATATCTTTTAGTTTATTTTATAGCATTACTTGTAATTGTTCTGACCTCTTTATGTGTTTTGAATTCAAATAAAATGTAACCCTTAAGTGTTTTTTTTAAGTTGGTTTGTAAGCAACTTTGTTTCCTTCCTACCTATAACCACCAAGTTTAACAGAGGTTTGCCCCCCTGCCTCTTCTCCAGTTCAGCCTTGATGTTGATCGACTGCCGGGCCTTTCCAGAGGAGCGCCCTGGGGTGGGGACTGTGGAGGGCTCGTCTCCATTTGACCCTTTAGATGGAGTCTCGGGACGCTTTGTCGTGGTCTCTGAAGATGCCGTTGCGTCTTCTGGGCTGCCACCTCTACGTGGCGAAGCAGTGACGACGCCATTTTCCCCTGTGCTGAGGAGAGAGTGTAGAGGAGTTTAATTCTAATGAACAACTTCTCTTCAGCCAATATGCAGCTTTTTAAAATCATTAGTGTGTTCATCAACAACAATTACAATTCTGAATTTAAATATAGCCATTCCTTTGAATATTGTTTAACATAAATAGGAGGAGTTCTGCTATGATAGCTTTAATGTTCGGCTTTGTGTGTGCAGATGTGTTTTTGGTACCTGGGAACTTCGAAGCCCATGGTCTGCTTCTTGCCAGAGACAGTCATACGGGCCACTTTAGGCACAACTTCAGAGTCCAGTTTATTGTGAGGGGCATCTCGGCTTTTAGCTAAAAGGAACAGAGGAACAAACCTGTACACTTTTCTCAGAAACAAAGGCAAACAACAGCGACTGAGGAGCATGTTACAGTTTTACTATTTCAAAAGGGCAAAGACATTCAAGCTGTATTTTTCAGAGAACTGTTGCATATACACCATGGATATTAAATATACATCATCTTTTTTAGCTCTGGAAATGCAGCATCCCCACTGCAGCACAATAATTCAAGTTCTTTTCTTATTAAAATGAGCAGTCCAAACACCACGAAACACTACCAGCATGTTCAAGATAGTTCTATAATACATGTTAACATGAAAACACCAAGGCTTATTCAGCAGTGTACACTACTGTGACGTTGATGAAGACATCTTATCTACAATGTTCAGATTAGGACGGTTTGCTGGTTATAGCTGCATGTTTAACTGGCATATGAAGTATACATTTTTTTGTGTAAGCATGTGACGCAATAAGTGGAGCCTCCATCTCCTGACTGGTTGTTCATATTCAGCAGTAGCAAGACTAGTTGAGGTTATTGCTTTGTCATCCCAGTCCCAAATGGCCAGCAGTCCCAGTCATATCAACCTGCTACTGATTCATTTAGACATGGCTGCACAACTGAGCCCAGCGCGCTCTCTGTGCGCATCTGTGTGCATGATGTGTGGCAGTGACATCCTGGTTAAGAAAGGGTTAATTTCAGTAGTGGCCGTTGCCTCCTGTCTCGACGTAAATAGAGCAGTGTGACACAGCATTTCAGAGAATGAAACTTTCGAAAAGGTGTCACCTCAGCAGGCTGGAGAGCGAGAGTTTAATGCGTCCATTATTGCACACACATCCAGTAAGACTGCACTCTTGAGGTTTTTCGTCATTGAGTTTCTCTGATGTTTGTCTTTTAAGAGCAAGATTTCTCTTCATTAAAATTCATTTGTTTTTAAATCATATCAATCCTCTATTTTCATCCATGCAGTTCATTCATCATAAAAAAAAAATACCCCGAGGGAAAATGAGAGGAAAGGTGTTTTTTCAGCAGAATTAATAATGGACTTTGTCTCACCAAGCTTTCTCTGAATGACTGCAGAGAAAAAGTCCCTCTCATTCTGAAACACTGACACACAGGCAAGGCAGCTCACCAGAAACACTTAACTCACATTCATCTGCTTAGACACATTTATTTGAGTTCATTCCCACACTCTACACACAGGGCTGCTGTGAAGTTGGTCAGATGTGGCTGTTAAGCTGCTGTTGTATTTAGAACAGGATGCAGCTTGTTCAAACTAAAAGCTGTAGATAAAGAATAAGTACGGCAAAATGGATGTCTACACAGAGAGTTTTGAAATATTCTCTTCTGTAATTAAAGTAACAGAAAAATGCACTAAAAAGTAAAAACTATGGACCTTTAGCACCATTATCATCACTGGTAGCTGCATCCTTACAGGCCTGCATCAAGCAACAACACTCAATGGAAAAACTCTCTGGGGAGTTTTTTGGTTCTTCCTGCAGCTGAGGGGCTTTTTCTCGTCCCAACATCAGTGACGTGGAAGTTTCTACACGGCCTGCACGATATGAGAAAAATATGCCATGTGCGATAACATTGTTCTGTACTGTGATAGCGATACGAAGTGCGATAAATAAATACTGAAGAGAGTATATAAGCTGTGACTCTGGTTTTTCTTAACTTTTCACAATACTCCTTTGAATCCAAAGTTAAAACAAAACGGGTTTTTTTCCCGCCACTAAATAAGCACCAACTGGTCTGAGGGTAGCTGACTGACCACATCGAAATGGTGAGAAAGCATGGCCAACACATCCAGATTAAACATCCAATATTTTAAATGTATGCATTGCTGTGATTCTTCAGATTAACTCTTTCAAGATCATTCAAAAGAAACCACAACAGAAAAGCTATACATTTACATAAACACGCCGGCCCTACTTTATTGTATTTGAGCTCCTCACCGTTAGTTTTTTAACCTGGGGTGAAACAGACAGGGACAGCCAATCAAACACCCCCAAGGTCTCAAGCACGAAACAACCCCCTTATTTATCTACCGGACATGATGCTGCGTCAAAAGACTGAAACAACTCGGCAAACAACTGACTTTTCCGATACTTTTCCCCCCAGTTTGCCTCGGGGCGGCATTAACAGGAGGGCGGCCTCTGCAGACTAATTATGTTCTAGGGCTGGGAGCAGGATCTCTTCACACTGTTTGGACTGGCAGGTAAACAGTTGGCGTCCTCCCATCCAGGATTTCTTGAGTCAAGAGGACCCTTGCGAGTGATTAAGAGTGAGTGAGTCATCTGCACATTTTGGCCTGAGGGCTCAACTGAGCACAGGATGAGAGGAGCCCGCCCAGGATATGCAAATATCAACCCCTGTCCAAATACACACATGTACTGTGCAGGCAAAAGGAAAATAAGAGCTCCAGGTAAAAGAGCTGGTAACTGGGTGACACGCAGCCTTTGCTTGTTATGGAGTCAAATCTATCCGGATGCAATGACTTCATATGTAATCGGGACATTAGGTGTTTGATCTGTTTATACTCTACATGTCTCTAAGCATGTCTCATCACAAGTGCACTGTTGTACGAGCTAAATTTTCACAAAACAGGTTCCACAAAATCAGCCAATAAACTGATCAAATATTTGACGAACCGCTCTGAAGCCAATAAATAAAAAAGTGGAGAATTCTGGATAGAGCTTGACACTGAGGCTCCCTGCCACTAGAGGCCACTAAAGGCTGTGAGAGATGAGAATTTGGATTGACTCATTTCAAACACAAGTTCTACTGCAGGGGAATTTAGGGGGAAAACGTTTGAATAAAAATAGAAAGTATTGCATCCAAGTCCATTTGTATGAGAACATTTTGTTTTCTTGAAGCTCCGTCTGCTTTAAATGATCTTTAAGAATAGAATCCTTGGACCAGAGAGAGTAGAGTGTGTTTTATTCAACTTTAAGTCCAAGCTCCTCAGATTGGTTTCAACAAGCATGTCTAAAATAAAACCTTTATTCTTGCTCTTTTTCTCTTAATGCAGATAAATACACAAGCTAGCCACACTATATGTCCGAACTTTATTCATGTTGGAATGAAAATATGAATGAAAGTGACTATAAAGGAAATGAGAATGCTGGCTGACGGAAAAACTTCAAGTAGGCCCCGTCTGACCCCTTTCAGGATGAGTCACACACACAATGTGGGTACCACCACTCAACATGTCGCAAAATAACATCTCTAAACTCGTCATCCTTCGCACCCACCTACTCAGCAGACAGTCAACCTTGACTCAAACCAACCACCTGAGAACTCTCACCTGCTGTTGACAGACAGATTTCAAAACAGCACACTCACCTATAATATCAACAAACATTAGGGGTTTCCATTGTTTGGCCAAATATTTAAGCAAATAAGTATGTGTTATTATTTAAAGACATTTTGAGTTTTAAGTGGTGTATGCTCTGTCCTGCTTAACTGGGGGGCTGAGGGGCCTCATTGCTGGAGTGTGATGCAACACATCACATGCAGAACAATGTCATATGGAAGAAGACTTGAAGGTCACCTATGTAAGTGTTTAAGGTGTGCAGATATAGTATATGATGAAAAATAAAACTGATCTGAGTAACATATTGGTCAAGAAAGAGAACAGGTTTGGGCTGTACTCCAGACTTAGTTAATCTAGTCAGATGTGATGCTTCCGGTTATGGCGGCGTAGGAGACACACGCGGTGAAATCAGCTCCCGTGCAAATCCCTTATTTGTAACCCTGTTCCAGTGCGGAAACGACTCATTTTGCTAGCTCACGTTGGCTACAACTCTAAAGAGAGAAATGGGCCCCAAAAAAGATCCAACACTCAAGGACGACAGAAACAAACAGTCTAGTACCGACAATCGTGCTAGCAAAACCTCAGCTGATGCTAATGCTAACGGCGATAACCAGGCTGCTACTTCGCCGCCGCTGTGGTTCGTTAGTGAAATGGACAAAGCTTTCAATCGAATTCAAGTTCTATTGGACCAAAAACTGACCACACTTTCTGACTCGGTGGAAAAGCTCGTTAGTGACACCGGAGCACTGGGTCACCGTGTCAAAACCCTTGAAGAGGACCATGCCATTCACAAAGAAAGCTTAACCTTTGTGCACCAAGACCTTGCTGATTACAAGAAAATGATAAAGGAGGAGATAACCAGCTTAAAAGACAAGCTAGATGACCAGGAGAACCGTGCAAGGAGACAGAATCTGAGATTCGTGGGCTTCCCAGAGGGAGTGGAAGGGAATGACCCAGTTGTTTTCCTACAAAACTGGCTTCCTAAAGTGGTGGGCTTGGATGAAGACCATCATATTGAAATTGAACGTGCTCACCGTACGCTCCAGCGACGCCCAGGGGAGGGCGGCCTCCCGCGGGCCATTGTGATCCGGCTCCTCCGCTTCTCAGACACGGTGAAGATCCTCGATGCAGCGCGGAAGAAAGGGTCACTTCTCTACGGTAATTCAAAAATCATGATATTCCGAGACATGTCCACAATGCTTTATAAGAAGAGGAAAGCGTTTGCTCCGCTCAAAAAGAAACTCCACGATAAGAACATATCCTTCCGACTGCTGCATCCAACGAACCTGAGCCTGGATCTTCCGGAGGGGAGACGTACCTTCAGCTGCCCGCAGTCCGCGGAAAACTACCTGAAGAATCACCACCCTGACGTGCTGGCTTGACCGTATGGCTGTCAACTTATATCGGTGCTTGGCAAGTTTAATGTAAGTAGCAGCTGCCTAAATAATAGCTTGATTTGCATCAGCTGTCCACAGACTATAAACAACTGTATAACGGGACACTTGAGACCGCTCACCTGAGCAGAGGGCCATCTGCGCATGCGCACAATACTGTCTACTTCACTTGCGCTCGGAGATGTCAATTGCACAGTCTGAATGACGCACACCTACCAGGTTAAATATGTGGACATTTGTTCACTTGTTCGGCGGACTTATATACCTAATGTTTATGACTAATTGCCTTGAATATTAATGTTCTTGATACGGTTTGGTCTGTGCAAAGTTTTTCACACGACCGGTGTTACTGTTTGAATTTGTTTCCATTAACAAATGGTTGTAAATATGCTCTATTTCAGCACAGGGTAGTTTGATTTCACAAGATAGGACAATAGAATAGCCTATTATCGCGTAGGGAAGAATTGGGGTTCTACTCACTACAGGGGTTTTTTTTGTGTGTGTTTTTTCTCTTTTTTTTTGTTTTGTTCTTACTCTTCTTTTTTTAAATGTATTTATCTATTTTTGTTTGTTGTTTTCCTGTCTCCCATTACTATGCTATGGCAAGGGCTGCATGATTCTCTACTTTTACACTGGCCTTCAATGTACAAGATTTGATGAGGACTTACTCAGAGGTTGCAGTGGCCAGGTCTAAATGGTTTATTGTAATATGACCTCATACCAGGTACGCAGTCAGGGAAGATGACAAATGTAGGTCTTAGGTATTTGACATGGAACACTAATGGCATCAATGTATTATCAAAACGTAAAAAGGTACTTAACTTCCTGAAATATCATAAAATAGACATAGCTCTTTTGCAGGAGACACATTTGACGGACCGCGAACATACCAAACTAACCCGACAATGGCAAGGACAGGTATTTTATGCATCCTACACATCTCAATCGAGGGGAGTTGCCACCCTGATTGGAAAAAATGTCCCTTTGCATGTAGATAAAGTTGAGAAAGACAAAGATGGCAGATACTTGATACTTAAAGGCTTTATAGTGGGTGAACCTATTACATTGATTAATGCTTATGGCCCCAACTATGATTGCCCTCAATTTTTCCAAAACTTGTTTCTCATGCTTACATGTTCCTCAAATGAGCTTGTTATAGGTGGGGATTTGAATTTAGTTCTGGACCCGGAAAAGGACCGATCATCCTCTAACTCCAAAACTCTAACCCAAGCAGCCAAGGTACTGCAGAGAGAAATGGCTGACCTCAAACTGGTAGATATTTGGAGAGAAATGCATAAAACATTACGTGAGTACTCATTCTACTCACATGCTCATAAAAGTTATTCCAGAATCGATGTTTTTCTTATTCATAGTGAAAAAATTCACCTCGTAGATTCATGCGAATACCTAGCTATGACTCACTCAGACCACGCTCCTCTTATGATCCATATAGCTCATAAGAACACCTCAAGGGGTTTAAGACTGTGGCGATTTCCCACACACCTACTCAATGATGCAGACTATGTCAAGCGAATTAAGAATAATATTGGCAGCTTTCTTAGCACTAATAATGGGACTGCCTCACCGTCCATTGTGTGGGAATCCTTAAAGGCCTACTTGCGAGGTGAGACTATAAGCTATGCATCATGGAAAAAGAAGCAGCATCTGTTAAAAACCAAGACGCTTGAATCAGAGATTAAGATTCTTGAGAGGGAACATTTTCAGAATCAAAATGAGGAGACCTTCAACACTCTAACTAACAAAAAGATCGAGTATGACATGCTAACAACACGCGAGGTTGAAAACGCTATGGCCAGAACTAGACGACAGTATTACGAACATGGGGACAAATGTGGGAAATTGTTAGCCTGGCAGATCCGGAAAGAGGATAGCTCAAGATGTATCCCCTCAATTAAGACCAAGGCAGGTGCCACTATAGTCCATGAACCTAAACTTATTAATGATGCCTTTAGGGACTTCTATGTGGATCTATACTCCTCTCAGGGCGTGGATAGTTGTAAAATTGATAATTTTTTGGAGGGAATTGCGGTGCCGGGGGTGGCTGAGGGGATACGGGACGATCTGGAGGTAGAGATCACTAATCAGGAAGTTCTGAATGCATTAGGGAAGCTTTCGGGCGGGAAATCACCAGGGCCAGATGGCTTTCCCATGGACTTTTACAAAGCTTTTGCATCTGATCTTATTACACCGCTGATGGGTATGCTCAGACATGCTATTGAGATTAACCAGCTACCCAAAACATTAGAACAGGCCCTGGTCATAGTCTTGCCGAAGCCAGGCAAGGACCCAAAATTGTGCGGATCCTATAGACCCATTTCTCTCCTATCATCTGAATATAAGATATTTACCAAGGTTATAGCCTCTAGATTGGAAAATGTATTGCCTAGTCTTATAAATAAGGATCAGACCGGTTTCATTAAAAATCGCTTTTCCTCTGACAACATTCGTAGATTTCTAAACATAATTCACTGTGCTAAAGACATTAACACTCCTGTAGTTGCCCTTTCATTAGATGCTGAAAAGGCATTTGATCGCCTGGAGTGGCCCTTCCTTTTTGCAGTCTTGAAAAAAATGAACTTTGGTCCAAATTTGATACAAATGATTCAGATACTCTATCTCAATCCATCAGCAATGATTCAGACAAATGCTTGTATTTCATCTCTTTTCCCCTTGTCACGGGGTACACGTCAGGGCTGTCCCTTGTCTCCTTTGCTTTTCTCTTTGGCTATTGAGCCCCTCGCAATTGCTATAAGAGCACACTCTACTATTGAGGGCGTCGTGGTCGAGCAGGAAAAGCATGTCATTTCTCTTTATGCAGATGATGTCTTGCTGTACCTGACCAACGCAGCATCATCGCTTACGGCCCTCAGTAATGTATTAGAAGAATATGGCTGTGTCTCTGGCTACAAAATAAACTTAACTAAAAGCATGATATTACCCCTTAATAAGGCTGCCCAGCAACTGCCAAGAGGTAACATCCTATTTCGATGGGAACCCAATAAGATTTGTTATTTGGGTGTGCAGATACCCAACCAATTAGACTGTGTTTTCCCTCTCAATTACGACCCCCTCCTTAAAAAAGTAGAAGTGGACCTGGAAAGGTGGAAGTCCCTACCTCTGTCCCTAATTGGACGAGTAAACAGCATAAAAATGAATGTCCTACCCAAGTTTCTCTATCTATTTCAAACACTCCCAACACCAATTCCAAAAGCCTTTTTTAAAAAGTTGGACAGCCTGATTTCTAGATTTCTATGGAATGGGAAAGCTCCAAGAGTCAAGCTTAAAACTCTCTGTCGTCCCGCTGATCAGGGAGGGCTTAACCTACCTGATTTTCAGTTATACTATATGGCTGCCCAATCCAAAGCTATCTGGACTTGGGTCAAAAACCCTGAACACCCTCCAGCATGGAAACAAATCGAACAATCCCATACAACTGAAGTGATGTCAAGTATTCCATTTATTCCCTCTTACCATAGTCTGAAAACTGTGTCAAATCCGATAATAAAACATACGGCCAAAATATGGCATGATATTAGATTAAAGTTTCAAAGTGTCCGGAAAATATATAGAGCCACCCCATTCCATTTTAATCCTGCTCTACCTGGGTCTTTGAGAGACGTAATTACAAAGGACTGGTATAACAGAGGTATATGTACGTTTGGTCACCTATTTGAGCTAGATCATCTGAAGTCCTTTGAACAACTGAAATCCTCCTACGGCCTTCCTTCAAATCACTTTTTTAAGTTTTTGCAAGTAAGGGACTATATCAGAGTGCAGCAGGGAGGGAAACTTGTTCCTCTGGACGATTTTCAGATAGACATTATGATACAAGAAAAACATTATCCTAAAGGTTTTCTGTCCTTTGCCTATAAGAGGCTCATGTCCCTTATAGAAAATAAAGCTCTCAATGCAAGGGTTAAATGGGAAATTGATATTGGCGAGGACTTCGAGGACATTGATTGGAACTCAATTTGTGGTAGCTCTCAATCATTCTCTTATAACAGTCGACACAAACTATTACAGTTCAACCTTATACACAGAGTTTATTATACACCTGAACGCCTCCATAAGATAAGTAGTAGCTACCCAGAACACTGCCCTAGGTGTAAAACTGAAACAGGATCTCTTATACATATGTTTTGGACATGTAAGTGCCTGGAGCGTTATTGGCTATCTGTTCTGGACATCATTACAAAAGTAGTGGGGACAGAGATCCCAACCAACCCGAGACTGATGCTGCTGGGGGACTGCTCAGTTTTGCCAATCAACCTGAGGGGCTATACTCGCTTTATCAGACTAGCCCTTATAGCAGCTAACAAATGCATAGCCATTCGCTGGAAGAGTGAGGAGCCCCCTGGGGTATCCCTGTGGCTCAAGGAGTTGTCATCATACTTACCTTCTGAAAAGATTATGTTTAACCTTAAGAAGAAGCCATCTCTCTTTGACAGATGCTGGGGAGACTTCATAACCTTTTTACAAAATAGATCTTCTTTTAACGTTGATACTTGATGCGACATTGCAGATCCCTGCCTTTTGAGGCCTTACTCATTCAGGTCAACACCATTGCACGTGTACATAGCATGTATATCTCCTGATCTTACAACTATTATATTTTGCTAACTTAATTTACATACTGTATTTATTTTCTTTCTTTACTCATTTACTTTATTTATTTTATTTTATTTTATTTTATTTTATTTTATTTTTTTTATTATTTTTTTTTTTCAATTTTGTTTTCTTTGATTGTACGCAGTACTTAACATTACCGCTACTATTACTATTATGTTGTTGTTTATTGTCTGTAGGGGGGGCTGGGGGAGGGGGGGGGGGGTTAATGCTTAATGCTGTTCGCATTGCACTTTCTGTACTGTTCTCTTTTTTTGTATGAAAAACAATTGAAAATTCAATAAACACAGTGATAAAAAAAAAAATCTAGTCAGATGTTTTAAATTGATGTACACATCTGGGCGTCTGATGATTTAAAAAAAAGAAAAGAAAAACAGCATAACTGGTGTATGGTGGAAACCAACGTTCTCACTGTGTGGGTTGTCTTTCTGTTATTTAACCAAAAAACTTGGGATCATCACAAGACAAGAAAGACTAATCTTTTAGGTGATTTAAGCGTGTCATACTTAAGAGTTATGTATTATGTTTAAGTTTAGGGGCTCATGACGACTTCACCAAAGACAATAAAGTTCATCTTTTTGGTGCATATCGCCATGTTCGACTTGTCTGAATCAAGGTGCAGGTTGGTTGTTAAACCAATTTGTTATGTTTCCCTAAACATTGGGAGAGAGAAAAAAAAAACAAAGATCATAAATTAATCCTGAATCCCCAAATACATTACTTGTATTTTTACTAAGTGTGAAAATAACCATTGTGCAACACAAACCTTGCACTGAAGATACATCTCAATGTTCTACTGGTACTTGTAGATACTGTAATGATTATCTGTTGTATGGTTTGTTGTACAGTCTGTTACTATGTAGGGAGGTAGTGATTTGAACCACACTGGAATCAGTCAAAACTGTCCAATATAAAATTGTGGATCTTTACATTGACATAGCAGCTGTGTGTTGTGTTATATCGACTTTTTTAGTATGTTATATGGATTTTTATTTTAAAGTAATATCAACATTTATGGGGGGGAAAGCAATACGACATTCATTGAAAGTTTTTCTATTCAAACTGAACCATAACGAGACTCATAAATAAACCAGAATGCTTCCTGAAGCCTCAATATCTGTTTTAAACGTTCACATGAATGCTTTAAGACAACTTTATTTGCCTTCAAACTCTTCAAGTATGGCATTTATTGTAATTAGAATGCATCTTGTTTCCATTAGAATTGCTCTCAGCCTTTTTTTTTTTTCTCCTGTAAACACATTGCACCACAACAAAGCAGGAGTACTGATGGTACGAATGCAAGTCCAAATGCACCCACGTTTTTGGACCACATTTAAGTAAAATGGTATTTTCCAGTTGGCACCACATCACAACAAGCTAAGTGTGTGCAGCATGTACACCTTGCAGAACTGCAGAGCATGTAAAGACATTAAATGATTTGATCTGTCAAAGCTTCTTACAAAGCTGTGAAAAAGTCAAGACACATGATCAGATTTTCCTGCGTAGGTGGTGTAAGAGAGAGAGACATACACACACAGAGAAAGATGATCGGCTGCTGTGTGCGCGCTTGGGGTGACATTTTCCCCAAGAGTGTGGCTTCCTGCTCAAACCCACTTGCTGGCTCGCCTAAAGATGAAAAAAAAAAAAAAAAAGGACAGAACTGTTGCTGGACAAACCCACTAGCTCATAACACTTACTCATTTCTAGATTTTCACAGATTCAAAACTATCAATGCCTTAAATCAAACCTCCACTTCAGAGAAAAAATAAAAAAAACCAGACCTCAACATCCCTAATACGCTTAATTATTTCCAAACATCATAATGCTCCCAGGAGTTCGTGTCGGCTGAGAAACCTGTTTGACTTGTAATGTTTGACTTTGTCATTATTACCACAGTCTGCCCTTTATTATCTATCATGTCCCTCAGGCTCACCAGTGTATGTTTGACACCCTCAGGGTCCACTTCACTCAACTCTGTGCACCTGTATAAAGTTTACACACATTTAGCCCAAGCCCTTCACTCAAAGAGCGTTCTCACATTAAAGACAACAATGAAGCAGTGAAAGAAAATGACTACACAGTGAGGAGAGTTTGACATCAGACCCCCAATCATCGCCTCCTGTCTGCTAACCACGACACACAGCGGTGACAACACTGAGAACATTACTCTTTTTAAGGATTCAATTTGAAGCAGCTTTGTCCAAGCTTTAGTTTAAAATGTTCCCTTCTAATAGCAAGACTCCCTGTTCAAATCAATAACAATGACTCACACTTAGATGTTAGATACCTTTAGAAACTAAGAACAGGCTAACCTAAAAAAAACAAGCACTGCACCAGATACACAATAGGATTTCTTTTCATCTTAGTGGACACTTTTCGTCCATATACAAACTACACTGCAGATATACTCGACTTGCATTTCAGCTTGAGGTAGGATATTAGAGCACCGTTTTATATTGTAACAGAGAATTAGACACAACCAGAGAGACACGCCCAGACACAGGTGCTTTAAGAGTACATAAACTTAGTCATCTTTATTGGAAAATTGACAAATGAACCTCTAGCTGAGTGTGAGGACACACCCTGCTTAAATCAAGCCCATGTGCACATTGTAATATTAAAGCTTTTAAAAGCAAGACAAGCCCTTAAATGTCAGGTCTTCAAGCATTCCTTTAGACTCTCTTTATGTTCAGTGTTCACAAGTTTTGTAAAGTATTTTCTTCAATATTAAACAATGAAATGCTTGTTTTCTTTTTGTGCATTAGTATGAGCACACGTGCGCACAGACTCCCTCATGGGAAAATCTCCAGGTGTCCTCCGCACCGAAATGTCGACCCAATGTCATGATCTCAAACACAGGCAGCAGCAGTAAACCAGCACAATGGTTAACTGATCCATATTCCATAGCTGCAGCACACCTGCAAACAAAATCAACCTCTTTTCGTCTTTTGAGGGTTCATGCAGCTTCAAAACTAGAAAAGAGGCCACGCCAAAAACATACATTTTAATGATATCATTTCCCCTGACTAAGACTCAACTACTTCACTTTCATACAAAAATGTTGATACAAAAAATGACAGTGGCCATTTAAAGGTACAAAAATAAAAAAAATTAAATGAGGAAAAAGTTTAAAAAGTTCTTAAAATTCTAAAACTGTGAAATAGCTGCGATACATTTCAAGCTGCCAGGCAGAAAGAGTAGTTCATTTTTGATCCAGTTTGACTTCAACAGAATTGTTGTGTAGTAGCAGTGATATAAGACTTGCTTTCTAGACGCTATAAAATACTTTTTTTTTTGCAGTAATACTGTTTTTAGCAGAGTCTTAAAGCAGTTAAGCGGAAAAGTTGGTCCTAAAAGTTTGTTACTCCACATGACTGATAGTGGGATACAGTTTAAAAGTCTCACAAGGACCGCTGAGCCTGAGAGCTGCATCTCACTGACTTCAGTTCATTTGGGGAAGGAGAGCCACAAAAAAACAATCCAAGCTTGTCGTTCCAAGTTCTACCTCGTCTACCTGGTGAAAGCTTTTCGCTGGTTTGCACGGACGATGTCATCCGGTGAAGGCGTGTCAAAGCCAAATGGTACAATCGGTGAGAGGGGGGTTTGCTGATCTTCGGCTTTGTCTTGTGATTTACAGAGGAAGGCCTGGTAACCGCTCTCTTTCCTCTGACCTCCTATTCTTCGCTTCAACACATTCCTCATCTTCCTTTGTTGTCTGCGGTTCTGAATCGACAAAGTAATTGCAAACACTGATGGTTGTGCAAACACAGAGGTAACTGGAGGCGGAGAGGATGGCGAAGGGAGGTCTTGGTCGAAGAGACGAAGACTTGGTCCGTCTGACTGGGCCATGAGCGCACTCAAATCAATAGTCTGCTTCGGCTTAGGTAGCCTGGCGTTTTGGTAGTGTGGTCTGTGGTCGAGTTCACGCTTGGTCCCACCCTCTATTGCACTATCTGCCAAAACACCAGCCCTCTCTGGTTTTGCTGGTAAGAGGAGCGAGGTGAGAGAGTATTGTGACCCATTTGAGGTGGTTGAGGTTTTGCCTTTGTGTGCAGACAAATTTGACAAAGAGAGCAGCTCAGAGGTGGCAGGTGTCTGTTTCAGTGCATTTGCTGGAGCGTCAGTGCTGGTGCGATGCTGCAGGGCTAGCTGAGACAATGAGATAGTCCCACCTAGACCTACAGGAGTGTTGTTGGCTGGTTTAGAAAGGGTGAGTGTGTTATGTAGTTGTTCAGTGCTCTGTGATTGTGATTGGCTGCTTGTGTTCCTGTTTTGGTGCTGTGAAGCGAGCTCAGACAGTGAAAGAGTTTGGGCTGGTGCAGCAGCCCCCTTGAACGCCACAGAAGTTAAGCTGCTTTGAGAAGTAGGGAAATAGTTTATGGTTGTAAGGCTGGGGTTCGAATGTTCCTGGATTAAATCGGCCAATGATAGGCTTCCCTTAGGATCAGCCTTTGTGGCTTTAACTTTAGACCCAAATCCTTCTGGGTGCTGATTGCTCTGGAGGACAGAACTGAGACTCCCAAATCCAGGAGGTGCAGCAAGAGAAGAGCTTGCAGTTGTTATCCTGGGATTGTTTAGCGACAGACTGCTGAGTGAAACTGAAATGAGGGAGGGAGCTGAGCCTTGCAATGTGGCCGAAATGTTTAAAGATGCCAACGTTCCCAATGAAAGACTATTCTGATTAGGGGAATTAGGGCCCATAGTGAAAGTGCCTAATGAGGGAACCCCCACACCTCGCCCAGTGTCATCTCCGGACACCTTACTTTTCTGCACATGCTCAGACATGAGCTGTGACAGACTCATGCCACTGCTAACGCCTGGACAGAGGCTTTGACAAGTTACGTTTTTATTTTCAGGGTTCCTAACCATGGGGTCCACATTGTGTTGAGATAAAAGGTCATATAAGTTTGGTGCATTGTCTAGCACATGTGGTTGCAAATGTTTGGACCCTTTGGTCTCGGTTTCATGTGTCTTGGACATAATGTCTGTGTGAGAAGCAGACAAGCAGGCTCCTTACCTTACGAAAGCCAATTGCAGTTGTCGAAGAAGGACAAGAGGACCAACAAAAGGAGGAGGAATTGTACCATAAATTGGAAGAAAAAAAAAAACAGAAGGCACTTTGTTAAAAATGTGCATAAACGTGTCTTTCACATCATTTTTTTTAAACACAAATGAAGATGCCCGTGGCTTTTTATGTACACATTCATTACGATTTTACAAAATGTGTGTAATTGTTCCTGTGAATAAACTACACATGCCCAGACAATAAATCACGATACCATATCAGATGTCATATCCCCATGGATTATCAATCCATCCCACATAATTGTAATTTTCTAAATCATTTTACAGTCAGAATATCATTCAGATGCAATACACAGCTCAAATGTGGGTTGTCCAAAATCTTTTGGGGACTAATGACTATCTAAACTAAGCTTCATGTAATTGTTGATCAGGGGATACAAATACCAGTTCTTGTCTATGTTTACGTCAGGGTAACAGGGCATTATTCCATTGACGAAACGCGATTTATCAGTCGGCACATAACCAGTGGTGGGCTGTCAGGGCCAGCAATTCCATCTCTGCTGGCCTAAACACTGTCAGACTCACTAAAGTATATCTTTTTTGTTCATTCATTTATCATTAATTCAATATGCTTTGTCAGAATTGTTCTCTTTACTTTAGTTTCATAGCTTCTGTCTCCCTCAGTTGCACTGCTTCCAGTGCAGCTCGTTTTAAATACAGCTTTTATCCAATCAGATTCCGCCCCTGAGTTGTCTCCAGGTCAAAAAAATCTTCCCTGAGGAGTTTGTAGTTTAAGTTATTGAGTACGATATTGTCGATTCTCATATTCTTCGATCAATCAGACTTTGAGTTTAAAACATTGAGTGTATTTTTTTACATGCAGGAGCCTTATGGCTTGCCTTTTCGAGTATGTCAGAATTTAGTGCCGCTTGATGGTAATTGAGCTAGGCTAACGTTTGTGAAACAAGCTAGCTGCATATCATTGGAAGAAAGTTCAATTTAAGTGATGAGTTTTTTAGTGTAACGTTTAGATTTTTAGCTCTTTAGTTTTATGTAGTATCGATTTTTCTTTAGCTAGCTCGGTTTTTTAACACACAGGGAAAGGAAACTGGTTTGGTGTCGGATTTACTTGCAAATCCTTTTTTGAGAGGGAAGTTTCAAGAGAAGCTTGGCATCGTAAAAAAGGGTCAACCAACCCCACGGCTAGAATCCCTGATGCTGCCAGGGAATGTCCTATTAACCAGCTTTGAAATATCTAAAGTGCCTTGGTGGGCAAATAACTGGAGAAAAATTCCACAGACGATCACTTTATTTGATGTAACTAAAGTGGATGACTAAAGACAATAATTCCTAAAGAAAAAAAGATAATAGTATGATCCAGGTGTACCTTTCTCAGCAACGGCCTCTTGTTTGGCTCTTTGTGGAAGTGGCGCTTTCTCCTGGCTAACTCTTGTTATCGAAGTTGTCTCTTCACTTCTGTTAACCGGGACTTTCTTAGTGTCTTCAGACAGAACTGCATCCAGTGCCTTCTGTGGGTCAAATCCACATCTCATGGCTGCCTGGGTCAGGACTGAGTCTGGCACAGCATCTCCAAGCACAGTCCGCATATGGTCCAAACAGGAAAAGAGCTTGGCTACAGAGTACAACACACACACATGACACGGATGTTTTTTTTATGTGGAAAAAAATACAGATTAAAAACAAGAAAATAATCTCAAGATGAAGTATACTTATTCAAAACTACATTGGTGTTTCAATCAGCACATTTCAGACATAAAAAACAAAGGTAAAGTGCAGGAGATCGCCATCATTTGTTACTGGCATATGATTATCTGAATTTCATCATATTACCTTGATCAAGAGGGTCAAGGTTGTGGCTGATGGTAGGGGACATCGGTACATCCTCATCTTCAACTTCTTCCTCCTCTAAAGGCTCCTCCTTTGGTGCTTGCCTCTCTTGGCGTGAGTAGATGAACTGATTTGCTGTAAAAACCAAAAACATCTTTACTTACAAGCTCATTAGAAAATACTGCTGTGATGTCTGTTTAAAGTTTTAGAATTCAAATGGCCGATTTAGTATTTAAATGAAACTTAATTCATAAGGATTAATAATGTCCATTTAGCATTTACGGATACCAACCTGTTGCTGGTGATATACAGCAGTAGTCGTCCTCCACAGACTGGCCATACACGTCATCGTCATCAAAGTCTAGAGAAAAATAAGGAAACTCATTTATTTATTTCGCTTTCTCTACTTTCACAAACAAATACATGTTAAAAATGCAGTTGTGGCAAAGAGAAAGACTCCTTTGTTACAGTTGTAATTATGCCTGGTCAGCAACTTCACAAAAGAATAACACTGTACATTGAAAGCCAGGTAAGGCACTTTGATTACTTTACAGTCTGTTTGATAAATTGGACAGCTTACTTAGTCCATTAATTAAATTCAGCTTACCAAATAATACCCCAACGAAGCGTATAACATTTAAATAGGGGCAAGCTAGCGGAGTAGCTGGTTTTACCGCTGGTAAACATGAACATTGACTAGTTGTTCTTCACAGACACCGTATAACAATAACTACGGCAGCTTCAAAGCTTTGTTGTATGACTAAATCCTAATATCGTGTTAAAATTGATGTTGTGCCAGGTGCCAAGTGACACGACATCAATCTTATCAGGGCAACTATACACGTTAGCGTTAGCTGCTCAGGCTACCATCAATAACAGTGAACATTAGCTTAGCCGCTAACGCGTTTAGCGGCCTTGCGTTGACGTTTAACCATCAACAACAGCTTACAAGTTACGGTAGAATACCTTCATCGTAGTTGTAACCTCGAACATTTCTGTGCCGAGACATTTTGATTATTCGTGTTGCCTTTGCCCTCAAGTTTTTATCGGCGCACAGGCTGTTGTGGCATGTGTCTCACTGCCCGGCTGCCATTGCTGCTGCTGCTACTGTGTGTGAGTGAAAGTGCAGGTCTGAATTCATTCTGCGAATATGGAGAGATTTTTAAAATATATATATAATAAAACAAGCCGTTCATTTTACCACCTATTAGTCTGTGTGGTTAACAATGTAGTCATTGAAAAATAAAAATAAATTAAACTTTTTTTTTTTTATTCTGACGTAACTTCCTGTTTTGAAAACAAACTTCAGACAGTTTATTTGCAGAGCTTATTAGAACTCAAGTTTTACAGATAATTGAATATATTAGTATGACAAGCACAAAATAAGAAACATGACTCACTGAACTAAACATAAATATTTAATTAAAAATTATCAGGAGGAAAGCATAAAGGAAAGCCAATTATTTACTTGGAAAACCATTTGGCGATGATGATGAGGAAGATATCATTAATGATATGACTAGGCATATGGTCTGCATTCAATCCAACTCTGTTCTGTTTTGAATAAGGAAATACTTTAAATTCTTATTGTTTGTCTATTATTGTAAAAGAGGATGAACAACATCACAGATGAACACTGACAAAGAGTTATTTTTCTTTTCTAAACCTTGAGAAGAGGATTTCAGTAGAGTATGTCAAAAGCAGCACACTAAAAGAACTTGAGAGAGGCTGCCTGCAGAAAATACAATTACAAACTTGAATCTCAGCTCCAGTGTTGGGCTGTGAACGTCTTGATCATTTTTGTCAAAGGTTATGCCCTATGGTTAAAGACCAACCGATCTGAGCCCACATTACACCTCCCTCAGAAACAAACGCACAAAAACAGTGACATCATTTTTCCTGCTGTCTTTGTATGACAAGAAACTTAAAGCCTGTCTACCACAAAGTGAAGATAAATAAGTTGTTTATAGCCCTGTGTGAGCTTGCATTTGTGCATTTACAATCACGCATGTGTGCATGTGTAAGCATATATGCTTATGCTTACATTTATGTGGTTTTTGATACATGATATTGACCTGATCTCATCTTCAGTAGCCTCTTTGCAGATGAAAGGAAAGAAGATTGTGAAAATGTCACACAATAATCTGATACCATGATGCAGGTGAAGTATACACTTGCACATCTGCATGGGGAAATGGAATATGAGGTTTGGTGTGTCTCCCCATTCTATAAATAGAGCAGAATAAAGAGAGAAGCTGGCTTAGGTAATTTTGAAGACCTTTTCACTATAAATGTCTCATATTGCAATGGCAGTTTGACAAAAGAAGCTTCTATTGGTAGAGGCTAGTAAAAGAAAGAAGGGTATTGCTCATATTGAGAGAAAATCGTTTTGAACTTTTTTCTTTATTGCACATTAAGTGTTACCTTTCAGTTAGGAGTGTGTGTGCGTGTGTGCACATCAATGTGGGTGGAGGTTTCCCCTCTAAAATTCTGGTTCCTGCGTTTTAAAGTGTGGTTCCTGCATTTTGAAGTCTTAGTTGCTAATCTTGGGAAATATAAACAATTGCTCATGTTCACACGGAGCACAAGTAAACAGACAGAAACATGATCTATTTACAGTTTCACACAGGTGACGGCCGGAGACGCTGCCTATGCATCACTTAAATGTTTCTAGGACATTTTAAAACCAAAGGCAGCAAACAGCACCTGGTTTGTTATGGTAATGGAACATAACCTCAGGAAGAAGCAGTGTATGGAACAGTCTCAGTGTTGAAACCTGCACTCAAACAAAACTTTTTTTTAGAAATTACAAATTGTTTTCGCCTTTCTTTATGTTTTATCGATGGATTATATAAATTCTTGTATGTGTAAACCTACTTGGCAATAAACCCCGTCTGAATATGTTTGTGTCTGCGACAAGGCTGAGGTGTGACATTTCACACCTCTATGCAGGATCTGTGCTTTTGTTTCCTTTGAATGTTTTTTTAAGCGTTCTCGGTCAAATCTGTGCCCTCGATGTGGCCACAGGGTTTCTTAGGAGTTTTGATCAATGAATCTGTGGCAGGCGAGAGACATTTCAGAGATAAAATTGAGCTGAGTAGATGAATTAAACAGATGGATGGGCAGATTGTTGGAAAAATGAGCGGATCAGTGGATGGGTCGTCCTTTGTTTAAGTGACATAAATATAAAATAGCTAAATGACTAATTCATGCATCCACCACCACCATTTTTTCTGTAAATGACTTAAAATTAAATCTAACAGATGCAGGAAGGGTTTAGCAAATGGATGTTAATGGTATTTGTAGAATCAAGTGATAGCAAATAATTGAAATCTGTCATCATGCATGGCTATCTAAAAACAAATTAATCAGTGTGTAATTGTAGAAAACAAAGCCTATAAGCACAAGAGGGAGAGGGGTGAAGTCCATTCTAAATGTTGGCAGCAGGTATGCGGCCATGCTTTCACTGAATTTGCCATAGGCACAAGACAATATGTGAAGAGTCTTTAACATGAACCCCAGGGAAAATGCAAAACCTACACCCAGTCTTTCGCAGGTGGCCCTAACATCTAAACTCAAAAAAGAAACATGTGAGTTCCTCAAAGTAACAGTTTGGGAAATTACAGTAAGGGCTATATGAAATGACAAAAACAAATACATTTAATTGGCTTTATTTTAAAATAAAGATGGATTAATGAAACTGTCACACTATGTTACTGAATTATGGCTGTACTGCAATTGCACTGCACAAGAATGTAGAAAAGCATATGTTTAAATACATTAACAAATATTAGCAATTAGTCAACATGTTGGTTTATTCAACCACACAACCATACAGGATCACAGTCACTATATTTAACTTAGGATTGACCCTTCCCCATACATGCCTTGCTGCAAAGATACACACTCACACACAAGCATAAGCAAGTAACAATACATGTTTGACCCACCCCACTCTAGATTTAAAAGCCTGGTGGGACGATATATCAGGCCTAGGGGCCATCATTAAAAAATCATTCAAATGAGCCAACCTGTGCACACAATGCTTTGCAAAGGGGGCAGCCATCACAATACCTTCCTTAACCTGTTCAATCGCATCATGCAAATATGCTCAGCTAAGAGTCAATGGGAGTCAGGCTTCCTGATCAGAGTACTGGGGGGGGGGAGGGGATTTGCATACCCCAGCTCCCTTCCTTCAATTTGGTTTCAGATAACAAAATGCAGTTTTTATTATTACCCTCGAGGGAAAAGAAACATTTGGGTCTTGTGTGAAATAAGCCAGAGACACTAAAGATACATACACATAAGTAAACCTAACCATTTGCATTCTATTAACTTGTTAAGATGGTTAAGGTTATTTATATTGGCTCTTATTACTATTGTGATTAACTATAGATTCTGTTTTTTCTTTGTGAGTTTTTAGTTATTTTCTTTTCTGTATCTTTTTGACTGACCTGCTTTTCTTTCCATGTGAGCCTTTTTTTTTATAGCAGCCTTGGCACGATAGTTTGCTGTATAATTAAAATATCATTTGAATAGATTAGAAGCACCATCTCATAGAGGCAACAATTACTTCAACAATGCTTGTGTGCACAGGTGTGTATAGGATTTGAAGCTTGCAAGTGACTGCAGCCAGGCCACCATATGATACGCAATATCAGAGAGGCCTGCAGATGTAGGCCGTAAAAAGCACCTGTAAGACATTTAATGTTAATGTATAAATGTGCAGCTACTGAACCAACAAAGCAATTTTTGTCAGTAGATTGTAGAATTATACATAACCAGTTTAAAAAAATATCTTGCATTGTGTGCAACACATGTCAAGTCCTGTAAATCTTGATATTCTTCTCTGTCAAAGGGCTTCACTTCACTGAACACTCGGTTTAATCAAGTATTGAAATTTTCAGTCCATGGACATGTTTGTAATCCTTTATCAGGCCACTATTATGGGGACTGGCCAGGGACAATAGGTCGGTCTGGGAGATGTTAATTACAAGTGACCAGGACAATACGGTCGCGTATGGAGGAACTAACATAATGAGAAGACACATTTATACAAATAAAGCATTACCCCCCCCCCCCCGAATGGCTGAGCGAAGAAAAGTGCTGCACAGTGGGGACTGGTAACTCAACCAAAACAAAATAATCACAAAACATGGTGGCCAGTTGCTTTTATAAAGAATTAAGTAGGCTAGACGTTATGCAACACTAGGAAAGGCACTTTATAATATTAATCATAGAAAGGGTTGAAAAACAGGCTAAACTCGTTCCAAAATGAAATGTGGATTATTTTGAATAGGCTAAATGCTAAGACATCATCAGCAAATTGCTGTTTAAGGGACCAAAAAAAAGCAGCTAGAAAAAATAAGGAGAACATAACTTTAGGCGGTCTTGCTTTAAATGCAGTCGTCCCATGAGTTATGAGCAATACATTCTCACGAAAAGTTGAAGTGCGACCTTATTTTGTAAAATGTCTTTGTCTGGTCGACCGTCGAGCACAAAAGCTCATTTGGTCCAAACACGATAAGATAAAGGTCTTGAATGTTTTATCACTCCGAAACATCTGTGGTCAATTTGTGAAACCAGGCCTACACAAAGAGGTAACAGATCACAGAAAGCTTTCTAACTTCACTTTCCTCTTTTCCATGCCAAAACACCCATTCCGCAATTGTTTACTTCGGTCAGACACACAAGTTTCCTTCTGCTTTTCACCAGAGGAGAAGTAACTCATGAACAGTGTTGACAAAAAGCGTGTAGCGCGGACAAACAGGCAAAACGCGCCTTTGACATGTCTTCTGTGTAATGGTCTGGTGGTGCCTTCATGGACGCTTCGTACATTTGGAAACTTCTACTTTACTTAAAAGAAGCACAATACAGATGTAGTTTTTAAGTACCATAATAATCCAACCATCACTATAGTACATTTTAATCATCTGTATTAATACTATTTAGATATATTATTATACAATATGTACTATGTATGTATATAAGCGGAGGAATACAAGTTTAGTTTAGATTTAAAAAGGTATCTCTCAGACGCAATGAAATACATTTCTTTGAAATATGATAAGGTTTTCTTTTACTTTCTCAAACTTTCTTGAGTGTGATACAAAATTATGACTTTTTCCCTGTTGTTCGGAACGTAATTACAAGACGTCGGCCAGGAAGTAAACTGCACGTGGGCATGCGCAGAAGGGGCACGCGCTAAGGAGCGCCAAATTTACCGGGATGTGAGGGAGGGGAGGAGCAGTAGTAAGCCTGCTGTAGTTTAAATTAATGTCAACCTGCCTCCACGCCGGGAGAACAAACCTAGGACAGATAGTGAAAGTACGTGCTCAGCGCATCCTGCGAGCCGCTCTACACAAACTAACATGGCTCGGCGGCCGAGAAACAGGTAAGCATGAACAGACAAATTCTGTTCAATTTTTATTTTCTTAAACTTTCTCTTCCCCCCGACTATACGCTTAATATTTTACAGTGCTGTCCTTCTTATTCTAGTCGTCACTTCTGTTTGACACGGCGTGAGTTGAGGGGTTACGCATGCAACATATTGACAGACTTTATGTTTATTTTTTATAATGCCTTCATTTGGAGCAGTTTTGTGTTTGTGAACAGTTTTG